>CM075173.1:91896531-93252150 GCA_037576465.1 Parascaris univalens
AAATCAACTCAACAATATAACTTGTTCAGTAATCCCTGGACATGTTACCTAGACTTCCTTTCAACAGAGTGTTACAATTTCCCCTCGAGAAAGGGCCTAATACATCGAAAGTACGGGCAATCGACGTGTTAACGAATTCCATATAAACCAAAACTGACTTACGCCATCTTCATTTGCCATCATATTCCTGAACTGAGCAAGACTCCCGAATGCGCCTGGCTTTGCCAAATCCAACAGCGAGAAAAACTCACTCATATTGTTTTGTATTGGTGTACCCGTCAATAGCAAACGTCGTTCTGTACGTAAACGACTTACCTCGAAACGAAAAATCGCTGTTTACTTTCCAATACATTTCTAGGCGGATATCACAATAGACAAACAAGTTTCAAAAGCATCACAGTAAGTGTAAGAAGCGAAACTCGTGGCACCCAAAATAAGCAGTGAGAAACTTCAACGGATCAGTGGACAAAAAAAGGCCCACCCTTATGCTTAGTGCAGCTCCAAATGAGAAAAGGAAAATAACTGCACAAATTATTTTATTTTCAAAAAATCGCCCTCGAATCTCACTAAAATTCCACTTCAATCTTTCTCCGCTCCATAAAATCAAACTTCCATACTATGAATCGCATGAAATCAACGCTTATCACGATGCCAGATAAATCCTGCGCCTAAAGTAATTCTAAAGATCTGGATAGCTAGCACCTGAGAAAAAATTGATAACATCAAACTTGGTGCATAACTTTGTGTGATCCTCACTGTTTCCTATCAACAGAAGTATGAGCAAAAAAAAACACTCACAGACTCTCTCAGATTGCCGTTAAAGTTCTTCAGACGGTGTGCCTCATCGCAGATCATCAATGCAAACGAGACCTTCTCAAGTAACTCGGCACAACGTACAACCACATCATAGCTTATCAATAGCACAGGGCTATAACCACAATATGCCATGAACTTGCTCACTTCTGGCGTCTTTGTTACGTGAAATAACTGCAAAAATATTATCGCGAATTAAAAAACGAAATATCCCCTCTATCGCGATGGAACCTTGTGCTTTCTTTTAACTGAAAAACTTTCAACTTTCTTTATAATAAACGATCGCCACGGTTTCCTTCTTTCAACAATGATTCTCTACGTACTCAAAAAAATACTTTAAAAGCTAGAGATATATAGAAGGCTGATGCAATAAGTCTCGAAAACATCATTTGCCGTGAAACGCAATTGAATTGGAACTATTCTGTGATAACTTTCAATGAAAAGAACTGAAAAGCTTTGTAAAAAGTTGAAATTTCTCTTTGAAATTACTAAACGAGCAAAAACTCTGAGTAAGAGCACTACTTCGTTAAAAGAATGAGCCTCAAAATCTCTACGCGAAGTGCCCTAAAGGAAAGATAGGAAAATGAAACAGTGCAACGCAAATGAATAATGTCTCTCAAAATATCGATGAAATACCATCGAAATGAGATGCTATAACCTTTGCCTGATCGGAAGGCAATCTTCACGTAAATCTAACAACTTATATTTCGTTAAAACGAAAAAACAAATGCAAAAGAAAAACTGAGATCAACAAAGAGAACGCCTCATAATCGAGTGAAGCTGAAATTGCTAACCAATTGTTCTGAACGTGGTAGCCACTTGTTGAATTCGCATCGCCAATTGTCAACGAGCGAAGTTGGAGCTATTAAAATAAACTTCATATTAGTTGCTCCTTTCTGCTTGAACTGCTTCAATAAAATCCACAACAGCGATATTGCTTGCACACTTTTACCCAAGCCCATTTCATCGGCCAATATTACACCGCCACCTGGATCCTAAAAATTTCACATCTTATTAGTATAATTATTGAGGTGAACTTTGAAAGATTTCAGCCACTCTTTGTACTTTTCGTCGGTCAGATGACCGCATTACAGTCAAATTTGCAGTTTGTTTTCAATAGCCGACTCCCTTCCTGAGATGCCGTCCTCACCATCACTTCTGCTAAATATTATCGAAAAAAGTGCAAACACTGCATCCTAAATCTAGTATGAATGACTGCAGAGAGAAACTAAAAATTTCCATTTGCTTCCATCACTCTTTTCACTATCTCATATAATAACAGCTAACACGTGGGGAAACAAATGTGGCGTTCCGAATGTCAAAAGCGTATCCGTGCGAAAAGTATTCAGCACTTCTGAATCCTTCGTAGGGAAGCAATATTCTGTAGGATCTGTACGTATCATTCTGCCCTACATAAACTCATCAACAAGACTCATCGAAAATTAATTCATTAAACGAATATAATTACGTTTAATGTGTGCTCTTAATTGGCTTGCCACTTCAGCACATTCCGGTTAGCTAGTCGAACGGGAAGAATTTAAAAGCGTTCTCTGAAAAAAGACCAATAACGATGATTAGAAGTTTATATAAGTGAAACAACCACAGAGGAACAAAATATGAGAAATAAAAATATACCTTGAGACGTCTGAAGAGAAAGGTGAGACCTTCTTTTTGATGGGGTCGCAGATGGCGAGCAAGAGTACCATCCAAAATTACAGCATCCTCGCCGCTTGCATCCACCTCATTCTTAAACATTCCGTCGCATTTACGCAGCCAAATACTACACAAAATATACCTCGGTTACGCTCGATGAACACGGCGAGCAACACAAAAACTAACAGTGTTTAGCGGATTAACAAAACAAATAAAGAGAGAGAACCTATTTAAGCACAGGTAACCCCCATAGGTTGAGGCAACTAATACCAAAATGAAGAAAAAAACCCCAGGTAACAAAAAGCAGCAGGTCTAATTCATTCACTGTACGAATAAAAGTGGGCACTTTAAATGAGCTATGCGATTCATTCGCTTCGTCAATAATTTCGAAAAAACGCAACCTTATTCACGACGAAATTGCAAGAGGAACTAGTTAGGTTTGTCCGAAGAAGCGGCTGCACAAATCTGCGCCCAAGTTTTCGTCCAGAAGAACAGCTCGACATTCGTCCACTAGCACTCTGGAAAGTATCGTCGGCATTGATAGGTTTCACAATTGCCGCTGATGTAGATCCGTGTTTCGAAGATGCTTAAAATTGCATGGAAATTTTAAGAATGGATAGAGTATTCGTATGGTGGTCATATTCCAACAAAGTACGGCTATTCAAAACAAACATCCGCTCTGCGCATAGATAGGTGGGCAAGATTTCCGCTCACAAGCGAAGACTCTCAGATTTTCTACGAGTAAGTGTCTTCTGATCGAGACGTTAACTGCTAATACTGACAACGCCTGTCACAGCAAAAAAGTTTATTCTACTCCACTGCATTAGAGAAATGCTTGGCGATGTCGCGATAGCTCAACAGACGAAATGTTTCATTCAGATTGAAATCCGCTTTGAGGCTATTTCTTGAAGTTTATCATTTCAATGATAGGGTTTTTGCTGAACTCAAAAGATTCCACGCATGAGCCGTTCAAGAAATTAGGCATTGCACAGCGGCTCCTCATACGATTTTCAGAAGGGAAACAGGGAAACGTTTCTACACAAAGTGCATCAGCGACTTTTTGTCGCAAGTTGAAATATGTTTGAAATAGCAAACAACAGGGGAATTTTTAAGTGATTTGACATTATCATTTTGATCGAGGACAGCCCAATGTCCCTAAAACCTTCCCACAATAAAAAAAGAGCTTCACGAGTTCGACAGCTCTCAGAAATATTTCATGCTTAGATGCGTGCGGACGCAAAAAGGTTAAGGTGGATGTGATGTCTCCCTCCACGATCCCACTGCTGCTGCGAAAACTAAAGAAGAGATCGCGACCGATGATATACAAAAGCTTTTTTGTTATCTTCTGAGTTGATAACATTCCAGCTAAGGTCGCGTTCTGGCACCGCCATTCCCATGTCATGACGTTTCAGTGATGCTGCCACTCTACTTCCCAAAGAGAAGATAAACGCCACTTCATTAGTACATCTCTTAGACGTTCAGAAATGAAATAATGTCGGACAAAGCACACTTGCGCATTCACAGCATTTGTGCAGAACCCTCAACGTGTGATCTTCTGCTCACCTCGTCACGGACAGAGAGTGAAAGATTAGCGCCGCTTAGCTACGAGCAACGGAAATGAATTTTCGCGACGCTGCTACAGCGAATTTAACACCGATACTAGAAAAAGTTAAATTTTTCACCTTCCCCACCCTTTCATCCATAAGACTGAAACTCCTCAGCTCCCACTCTTCCTCTATGCGTAAAGAACTCTGATAACATGGATACAGTTCCCCCATATGCCAAAACCTTTTTAGTGGAGAACTGTGAGAAGTTCATCCAAAACACAACGATATGAAAAGTCTTTATTACTCATTTATGTGTATTTTCTGCCCGCTTACCTTCTTATAACTTAATTTTGAAAAATGAAGCTTAAAAGAATTCCGGAAAAGATCGGTTGGGCAGACTATAAAACAGATAGACGCCTATTCCTCTCAAAATCTGCGACATAATTAAGCGCAAATGAATTACCAGATAAATTTTCACATTCAATCTCTCCATGGAATTCGTCCTGCACTTCCAATTCAAAGCCACCGATTACCAGTCGATGGCCCGGCTCGAGAGCTTCAAGATGTCTCTTCGAGAATGCGCTCACTCGAGCGATATCCTTACCATCCTGAACGGATATATGCCACGAGTTTATCGAGAATTTGAAAATTTAAATCCTTATAGAAGAAGTGCTACGTTATACTCAATTGTCAGAATTCTAGCCCTCATTTAGGAAGGAATCCCCATATTTCAATAACGAATGGAACACATTTAAAACTTACAATACCAGTCGAACAACACCAGACGAACATTTCAATATTTCAATGCCAGCCGAACAGTACAAAGCTTTCCCAATGCGCCTAAAAAATAATCTCAGCTGTGGTCTGCTGACTTGTCTTTTCGTTGGTCAGTTGCTTCTCCGAGAATGCTTTACTATGGCCACTTGTTATTTCATTTATAAGTGCAGATTATTAATAGGCTTAAGCATGATGAACAATGTGGGATGCATCACGACTAACAATTTAGTGCCACTCACAAACAGACGATATGCGAATGTCAGGATTTGTACTGGAGGCAAGGGAAAAAAAAACAATTTGATTCTTCCATTGTCCCCAATATGTATGCATCGGTCTACAGAAGGTCGAGCACAGCCGCAGATGCATAAAGGTTTCGAGGTTCGCCACGACCGCAATAAACCCTCGTCTATTTCCATCAAATAAACTAACATTAACTCAAAATAAAAAGAGCGCTAACATCAACGCAAACTTCTCTAATGAACTGTACTCGTGCATTAGAGCTATTTTCGTTCAACACTAATTCACGGCAATGAATTTCCCACCTATAATTATTGTCCCTTCATAAACCATATTCATCTTTTCCTTTCTTATAAAAATATATTTTCAAATTATAATATTGAAAAAAAATTTGAAGAGGAAAAAGATGAGATATACCTCAGTCTGGAGCATAGCGAAGCGATTACGACAAACAAGAACGCCATCACCTTCCCACCTTTTATGCTTTCGAGTAGAAACTCTCCCATATACTACTGCATAACGTCGGCACCTCATATCACCTCAAATTTAATAATGACAACACTAGCAACCTTTTACCTCTTATCCAGAAAGTACTCTCACGTCAGCGATATTCCACCTCTCCCTTCCCCAATGAGCCTATTTTCAACGAAGAAAAAGAAAGCAAGCCTTCAGAGGAGCCAAGGACATATTTACCTCAAGATTTCCCTGCAAAAAAACGCTTAAAACAATTTCGCTCTCTAAGAAATACCAAGCACCTCGACTTTTGCAGTATTTCTCACACCACGTTTTCATTTCCAATCAAAAAAAGGGTCGTACAGAACGTCGAATCATAAGGGACCGCAAATCACTGTCGAAGCATCGTTTCGTCTCAGCAATATAGACCGATGGAGATCAATCCGTATAAAACTAGAAAGCTCCACATGAATACTCAAATAACTTAGTTAAGATTCACGACAATATGAAACGAAAATTTGCAGACTGCTTCAATTAAATGTTGAGGCATCAAAATTTAAAGAAATGATCATCGAGGACAGCAATCAAAAACCCAAAGAAGCACAACATGAAAAGGCAATTACGGGACAATATTGGGCGGGAGGGTTGCAACAAAAAGCACCAAGTGCTGAAAGCAGAACTTGAGTGGTGTGAGGAAACATAGGACCAGGGCCAATGAGTCCAAGATGAATACGGATACGTAGAGGCTGGAATGCGGGGCTTAATTCTGCAAGAGGGACTGGTGATAAAAGAACAATTTCTACATGGAAAAATAGTTCACCGTTGCACGGATGAGCGGAAAAGGCTAGGAAACGACGAGCATAGATGAGAGTGTTTAGAGATTTCAGAAAAGACGGAAATGAAGAGGAAGGAGTGAAGGAAAAGTGGAGTGAATTTGGATAATGCGACGAAACTCATAGTGAATTTTAGAAAAGAACGGCGGGAGCATCGAAAGCGAAACGGAAACGGAAAAGATCAAAGAAGAAGAGGCGTACATAAGGACATCCGTACGTGATTGCTTGCATCAAGCTAGAGCGATGAGTCTCGGACATCCTTTAATCATAAATCTCTTAATAAGACATTAAAGTTACGCTATACTCGGCCAGCTTAAGCTACCTTTGCTTGGCAGTGATCACCAAATTTTCATTTTCCTCTACCTAGCTCCGGAACTGCATCTCTCCTTCCCATCTTCAATTTATGAATCTTTTTTATTTCCCTTATCATTTATACACATTTCGTCTCTATTTTTCTTCTGCTTTATTTCAGCAAATTAGCAGCTGCATTGCCTCTTTCGAGCACTCATATAAATAGACTTAGGAGGGAGAAAAATACTTATCACTAGAAATGAGTGGATGCCTATGTTGGAGGATTCCCTTCAAAGTGGCATCTTCGCCGTAATCAATATCCGAAGAGATGATGAAATAGAACGCTTGTCCGACCACAGATAAGAAGTGGACATACCTTGAAGATGCATGCTCACATCATCACCGTTGATGATGCAGTGTGCCGGTATCGATGGACAACAATAAGCCGGCTCCATATCGTCTGATAAGAGAGGGATCTCACTGAGCGCGAGTCGCTTATTGGCACTATCGCCAGAATCCGCAGCATCGTTCGGCGACCGTACCGCACGTCGTCGCATTTCCTCAACCGGAAACCTTAAACAGCCTTACAACAGCGATCTAATCTGACGCTGTCACGACCATGTACGTGGGAAATAATCACTGCGTGAGCGGCAAGGCAACGTCAACGACCGCATAACGTACAACCTGTGAAGGTCTCTCCTATTGAAATGTATGCAAAATGAACCACAAGCCGCATTACTTTCATTCCAAGAGAATACCCGCCATAAGCAGCGTTCGATGATGGTCCCACTAGCCCTCGCTAAAGCTGAAGGGTGCAAAGCAGACGACAGGGAGCTACACACAGAGTACTTAAGTCGACGATAAAACGTACATCGACTTGACTCTAACAGGACAAAAGTGGTGCAGTGGTACAGCGAGATAAGGCCGTCACAGCTGTCAAACATTAGAGAGGATATCGGATTTATTTCACTTTCACTGTGAAGTACGAAAGCAAACAACTCTTATGGAGGTGACTCCTCACAACTGACCGTTTTCATCAGTCTGGTTAAATCGTTCCAGTGTAGTGCAGCTGTGAACGGAAAATCGACTACATGATAGGACAAGTGCTCCTCGGATGGGTGTGTTTCACGTCAAGCCTCACATCGTTGTCGGTTCCTTCATTTCAGTGCTACACATTAGAAAAAACATATTCCCCTCGCCCTGCCCAGCAGGATTGCTATCACAGTCGACAGATTACCTTCACTGCTATGTCGAAACATTCTTACGAGGTGGACGAGGAGGCGGAGGTAGATGCGGCTGGGGAAGGAGTAGGAACTTGCTTCAGAGTGGTAATCAGTGGTCATAATACCCAAAGCATTCGTTCCTCAGTGATTTAAAGTAAAAACATTAGCAACTCGTGCATATTTACTTCACTAAGTTCCTCCAATAGTGAACAGTCCGCATAGAGCAACCACATCTCCCATAGATGACTATTTTCAAGTCTACCTACCCGTGCATTACCGCTCTGCTTTTATGCGCAGTAACAACGTGTCCGTCTTTTGCGCTCATAGGACTGCGGAAACCGTTCAGGAAAGTTTTCGATAAACCGGTCATGAATACAAAATGCTGCCCAACATAGTGGGAAAGTCACAGTTCACCAAACGCACATCGAGAATTCTGGATGAGATCTGCCTTATTTAAAGACTTGCGCAATAGATCTCGAGGGATATTCAACAGCCTAGTTTCCTCCATATGTAGATTCGCTTCAAACGTGTCACGTTTGCACCTCACGAGTGCGAATAAACTCACCCATTCATTGCAGTTCAAAGGCTTCATGGAGGTGGCTCTCGTTCCCACTTCGTACTATCATCCTCCGTTCACTCTCGATTGAAAGAACAATGGAAGCAAAAGAGCACAGGAGAAGAGTGAGTGGAGATAACATTACCATAAAATGCAATGAACGTCAACGTTAGGCATCGAAGCTCAGAGCAACGAACATCTCAAAACCAACTGAAAATCCCCCAGTAAACTTGGAAATAAGTTCAAATTATTTAAATGCCTCAATTAGAGTTGATTATAAAATATACTCAAATTTCAGAGATGTATAAGATGGTACCCTCAATGGAGTCTGCGTCGAAAATAGGGGACTATGCGATCACCGCAGCCCAACAACACAGCACGTTGAGGAACTAAATATGAAACGAAAAACAAACAACAACGGCGAAAATATTTCGTCTATTAGACAATACTGTCATCATTTCTTTATCTGAAAATTGGAAAATTACCTCGCCACTGCGTTTAAATTATGCCTTCTCGCCATATACTATTAGACTTCTTATGCTTTGCTATTGAATAAGCACGACTGTGTCGCTCTAGAAGAATTCCGATGATCTCTTCCCGTCGTTCTTTTGCACTTGTATTCGATCCCCACCTGCTGTATTCCCCTGACTAGATGGAACGAATAACCCTAATTAACAACTTATACAAGGCGATAACACTTCGGCAAGCGGTCAAGTTCGTCGGCAATAAAAATTTTTCCAAGAATCCTCCACATGACTCATCCAGACGACAACAATATTCTAGCAGTAGTGAGAACTTCACCATGAAACGGCACTTTTCTGCAAAATCGAGAATATAGTACATCGGCAAACAATAAAATTTCTTCATCCGTCATTCCAAACATTTTAATAAATCCTCTGTGACATTGCAAGCCTCGGGACTTTCAGTTGAGTTTGTGTTACGTACGATCCGAAAGAGTGCAAAACCGTGCATAAAACATAGTTTACCTGTTTCAGCCTTCTGCGCCATCCTCAACAAATCATCATTCGACGAATAATAGCATGAAGGCTCACATTCAACAGTCGCCACTTCCAAGCGACATGAAACAGTTGGCCATCATACTCAGCGCGATGGCTTTCCAAATCTCCAAAAGCTTTGCACACTAACACTAACACAGGTCAGCCATCCAAAACGGATAGCCTAGTTTTGAAGGTTCAACTAACTGAAGTTTGAATAAGAGAAATTCGCAAAGCACGTGTCCGGATCAGCAGAACCTCACAGAATGCCAGCAGAACGAAAGAGACCTTACCCTGCCGCAAGAGATGCTCGCAGTGAACTCACATATCCACTTAGAAAGACATCCAGCAAAAAGTGGGCAGCCTTCAATGTCATGCGATGAAACTCTGTAACACAATGGTCAATGAAAGAAGCAAGTCCGAATCTCCCATGACCTAGACCTACATCGTCGCAAACCCTTCCAAGCAGCTGCATAGCAACTGCAAACTGCGCCATGTTCCGTGAGTGAACAATTTGTGTATAGCATCATCAAGCGGAACAAAATAACACATAGGCGGCCGATGATCCCATCGTCAAATCTTGCACGCATGCTCCTTATTTCGCCACCTGCGAGCAGTAACAAATCACGCGCTTCCCCAAACAACCACTAAATCGCACAGTAATGTGATAAGAAAGGTGGCAGCATGTGTTTACCTATTACTGGATATACGTTCAACCTTTGTCGGCGAAAGAACAAATGCTATCCACTCTTGTCAGGGCTGTTGTCGTAAAGCTCCGGAACGATAAGGGGCACGTTTTACTTAAATCTTGTTGCGCTCGAAGTCGGAGGCAACATAACAGTCGGTGGTGATATTGAAGTTGATGCGATTTTTGGACGAGAACAGACCTCGATAACGCCAACTACGCCTCTCCTCTTCCATCAGTTCAACGACCCAAAAAGTTAGTAACGAAAAGACGCTCGGCTGCAACTGACCAATATTCACCACTCGATAAAACGAGTGATGCGCATTCGACTGCTGTGAAAATTCCTCATAAATGCAAACCTCTGGATGGAAAAACGACTGTTACTAAATCAAGGAAAAAACCCAGCAACGACTTCCACTTCATTCTGTTCAGCTGAAGAGCAGACTCCGCGAAACCGTCGAGGCATGTAAATTATATAAAGTGCTGTACATATATAACGAAGACACTTCATTTTAACTCGACTAAGAGGCCAGAACTCTTCCAATTACTTCACTATTTGAGAGGACGGTGAATGCATCATCAGCAGTGAACTGTCCGCCCCGAGATAATACACATAAGACGAATTGATAGTTTTAATGCAAGAACGACACCAAATCACATATCACAGTACAACTTGCTGACAACACTCAACGGAATATTCGGGGAGGTATTATATTGAATCAATAATGAGAAGGCAACCTCGAAACATCGTTACTCTTTTATTGAAGCTGCTTACTGAACCTTCTCGGAAGGAACAGATTTACAGACGCGATTACTGAGCAGCTATTGACACACCAATCAGCCTATGAGAAACACAATCCAGCACACCTCTTCAAATATGCCTTGATTACTTCTTTAGCAACAGTTGAGGGCCACTAAGGCTAAGATTACATGTGCACTTACTACATAAATATATATACCTCCCAATACTGTTAATTCAGAACAAAGTCGGCTCATTTCGCAATTAAAAGGCAAAGATAGGAGTTAACTCATTTTAACAAACGGTTGCACACAGAAAAGAAGCAGCTGCAACGCGCCATATTCCCTAGAAAGTTTAGTCCCTGGAGCATACTCAAGAACTGACGCTGCCAACTCGCCGTATGTTGTAAACCTCAGAGTGCCGAGACGGATTCGATGGCTTTGGACTCCTGCTGGGATCTGCATTCAGAAAACACCACACAGCTTTGAATTCTAGCCTGAAGTAGCCAGTAAATATTAGCGATGTTGTGTTCTGAAAGCGCCTAAATGAAAAGTATTCTGAGTCCGATAAAAGCAGTCTGGCTTGCATTAACAACAGTTACCCTCGCTACTCTATACTGTTGAATACTTCGTCCTGCAAATATATGTAACATTTCCCTAGCCTAATTTGCATCAAGAAATTAAAAATCGCCCCACGTTTTCGATATTTAGGGAGCTCGAGTCAAGGCTTACAACACATAGACAAGTGCCAACACGCCTACCACAGCAAACACATAGTAAACGTGACCTCCATCTTGCAGGAGCGACGATGAAAAGTACAACAAAAATGACGCCAAAAAACAAACTTCAAATAGCTCAAGTTAGACATGCTGGCCAGGCCACTGAGTCCGAGTAGGTCTGCCTGCCAGATGGGTAATTTTTTGCATGAAGTGACAAGGTATACTTCAATATTTTTCCTAAAATTACATGTTTAACGCGAACATGCTGCATAAGTTCTCAAAATATACGCAGCTGCCCCGCCAATTCCAGCGATTTCCCGGAACAATATATAAGATTTCTATGACACACAAGCGCAACAAAGCATCTGGCACAATCAGCACCTCTACGTTCTGTTCACTGCAGCATACGATTAATTCACCATCAAATAACGAAAAGCACTGCGCTCAGTCGACCAACCCGATGCAGATAGAAACCCTCCTATGAAAGATTTAATAGAACCTCTATGATAGAAACTACAAATCTCCCTTCCGCACCTTTTTTTTTGTACGAAATTGCGGAAGTGAACAGAAGCCAATTTCTTTGAGTGCACTGCTTGCTCACTAGCTTAGAAGAGAAATACAAACCCCTTCTTCTGTTTAGTATTACCGCGTCGTGCAAAACGACAGCAGCAAAAAACGGTGACTTCCGTGACGATGAAATCGAAGAGGGTCGGTCATTTAACAACATAGAAGTATGATTTTAAAGGTGCGATAGCACGTGTGAACCCATCCAGTCGTTTTCGATTTTCGAACTCGCACCATAGCATAAACAACGTGGGAACAAATTAAACTATGCAAGCAGGTGGATCTAAAGCAACTATGAGGAAGAGCTTCGAGCAACAGCCTTGAAAGGAATTATCAACACGAAGAAGGCCAATCGTGGAGACAAAAATTCTCTCTTGTGTGAAAGGAAGGATCGAATTCAGTGCGATGAACAGCTGGACCGAGATTGAATTACGTCAAGCAGAGAGGTAAATGAAAATTTCTTCGAACTATCCCATAACATCTACCACTGCCGGTGAGAAAATGCAAAACTGAAGTGTCGAAACGTCACAAAGAATACATGACATTGCATCCGGCTGCATGACCATTGCAAAAGCGCTCACCAGTCAAAGCATATCATCGTTCCCTTTATGTATTCGACCACTGCTCATCACAGAACGTATTCTAGCTCCATCGATAAAGGCAACAGGTTAAATCCTCCCACATGCTCTTCAATCAACCGTCGTTGCGTCTGGACGAAATACTACTTGTCTGCCAAGTGCTGCTAACACAGTTCGAAGTGGAAGTCTCTTCTTGTCTAGCAATGATGACTCGTTCTCTGCAGTGGCGAGTGAAACTTCATACTCTGAATAGCCCGAAGAGAAGCTTCCAGACCGAATGATTCGATGCGTCTGAGTCAGAGCAATATAGCAATCTCAACAACATTTGGAAAGGCTGGATCTCGTACACACGTTCGCGTAGACCAAGACGTCCGAGTTCCCACATATAATATGCCACTCTCAACAACACACACTTCCCGAATTCCCATCAACACAAACTCATTCTAGATGTAGGAAATTAAGAAGCGGAAGGCAGCTCGCTTGGAGATGCTGCCTTATGTTATCGTCAAGATAAGCGCAAACCAAAAGGATTAGCGTTGAACGGCAACATATCTCCATTAAACAGGTGTTCAAGCAAACCCAATGCATGGAAGACATGCTGTATGAGGCTAAAACTTATCCGCCTATCGCGTAAAGAGGCACCACGAAACGTCTCAACACTCCGACAGAAAATCACTCGTCAGAAGCATATCGAGGTATCGCATTTCCAGATGACCAAACGTGATAGCGTGGGCATCATTACATGTTTGGACTGCCTCCTGCCGGCTTCCCAAGGTGAACTCAAAGTTGACTTAAACTGGCGAAACGCATCCCCTCACGATTACTCTTCCCTTATATTCGTGTGCGCATTATCCCATAAGCTCAATTAAGTGATGCAGTTCGACAAGAAATAGTAAAAGATCTCGTTTCACTGAGCAAGTCAATCACTAATGTTCAACTGCAGCGTCCTACTTTTATCCGGAAAGAATACAACAAGGCAATGCTGCAATGCTCAGCTACACCTATGCTTCCAATCCTGAATGAGGAGCGGACGGTCGCGATCATCTCCAATATTTCCAGTTAGGTAAAGTGTATGGAACTCTCTCCCTTTCTCTATCTGTCCTTCCTCTCTTACCCCTCACGAAAAATATGTGGCTGCGTATTTGAGAAAAAAAAAACCTGGATTAATCTTTTAATATGGCCAAAAAGAAACACCTTTTCTTTTTGGCCACATTAAACGATTAATTTCGCCTGAAAAGAACACGATAGAGTTTCTAATCAAAGGCCAACTTAGTGCTACTTCAGAGGTATTTTTATGGATATCCCCCTCTTCTTGGAATCAGTCGCATTTTATCATTTGGTGTGAAAAAAGTTCAGTGACCGCAGCCATTTGATCCTTCTTCGTGATCACATGCCGCTCTTTTTGTAGATGGTAACATAAAGAAGAGGGGCACAAGAATTACCTCAAGCAGAAGACAATGTGCAGAAACAATTCCACGAATTTTCATTAACGCAAGTCACAAAAGATGGCCTTCCATTTACATTTATTTTCTGTCGCGTTCCACAATTCATCTCAACTTTTTTCACCGAAATGGCACTACAGCAGAAAAATAGCGTCCGCAAAGCATGGATATGTAGGCAAATGGGGAAGCGAAAACGAATGAAGGAAAGGAAGGGAAATCAGCTGGGGAAAGCAAGTTGCGATCAGCTCATTCAGGGACAAAAAATGCTACAAAATTAAGAGGGCTTCAAGCCTTTGAAAAATCCACAGTTGCGCTGCAACACATGACAATTTTTAACTATAATTTCCAACAAGGACTCTTCTACAAGCACCACAGGACTCATTCGTCAGCTGCGCAAATGTCACTTGCACCTTGGCTGGGCCACTTCCAATCGACTAGTCGTGGTGCTGTGGCTAATATAGGTGCAAGTTTAACATGTTCGTCTCCGCGCGATCACTTTGAGTTTGCAGCACTGTCATTCGGTGCCTTCGCATGGCATGGGAACTGCCCAACCACGTCAACCGTTCGTGGTAGAACAATCGACAATTAACGCCAGTGACTGAGAGTAGCCTTTGGCTGCGAAATTACAAAATCAAAGACAACAAAGAACCAAGCTTCACCGAATTTTATAGTGCAAAATCTGGTTGATGAAAGTCATACTATCCGTTATCGGCTCATAATTTACAACGCATTAGTACCTCCGGAATGATAAACCTTCAACACAAAAAAGCTAGCGTGACGCTTGCATACGTGATTGAAAGGTAGATGAATGTACTAGAAGAGTGCTGAAACGCATAATAATCCACCCGCGTTAAGGTTTGCAGTTGGAAGACAACCAAGTCAGGCCTTCATATAAACCGTCGCCTGTCGTCGCACAAGACGGTTGCACATACCAATTACGATCGCGTATTCGAGTTAGGCCTAGTTTGTCCTGAATTTCGTGTGGCTTCATTGCTGAAAGTAAACAACCTTTGCGGATGGCAATAAAAGAAATGAGCATTTAAATACCAGGCTGTCAACTTCGTAACAACCTACTTGCAATAGCATCACAACCTGTCAAAATTACCAGCGCAAGGATTACTCACAGGAGGCGGTCAGGGATCGAGAATAGAAAACTTGCACTCTGTTCATAGTACTGATCATTCCATCAGCACATCGAGGTGCCTTAGCCCAAGCGATAGTTGGGACTCACAGCCTTTTACATGCTGCAGACGATGCCCGATAAAAAAAAAAAACAGCGAATTTTGAAGGGAAACGTTAGTATTCAGCCACTTTTGGGCCTCATTCGACAATAGTACTTTCTTGGAGGCTTACGAGCGCCAAAACCTTCCTCCTTACTTCCAAGAAAAACTCCCTTAAGATTGTTATACACATAATTTTCTATTTAAAGTAATTGCAAATTGAGTTTGGAGAACTGCCGGAAGGCCTAAAATGTGAAGATGGTTGACAGCAGAAAAATGAAGATTTCCCTGAATATCAACTCTTCTCTTTCACTTTTCACCTCCTACTAATCTTTTTCGCAGACTCATGATATATATATATATATATATATATATATATATATATATATATATATATATATATATATATATATGTATACAGCTATATGCACACAATAATGAAGGGTCTACCATCCACAACTCAGTATATGAAATTGTGGAAGCAAAAAGGCACACAATCCGGACCACAGTTTCATAGCAAGGAAGCATAAATATCTCGTTTTGATAAGTCCTATTTGCAACCAATGCTTTTAAAACCACTTCTCAACAAAAACATGGCCAGGTGCCCTACTATCAGACAAGAAACTCGAGCTCAATCTACTGTTCACATCAGCGCTCAGAGTGTGCCACTCTCAGATGGCACAACATCAAACAGCTGCTGGTGTACTAAGCAAAACGTGCCTACTGAACACCCAAGTTCTAAGGCATTTATGAAAAAGCCGTAGCTATGTTCTATATAATGCGTTTCGTATCTGAACTCCTATACTCATTGTATATACCACAAACAAAACGTCTTGGCCCTTAAACTTAGCATCTGCCATCGCTTGTGTTTATCCCTACCAATCGATACACTATAAATGATTTTATACTAAACGCAATCGGCCCAGAATTGCTTTTCATAAAACAAGTTAGGCAGAAAATTGTTAAAACTACTGTAATTTTTGCACTTCCATGCCTTTCCCTCGCCACTCCAAAAGGCAGCCTAAAATAACATCATCTCAACAAAAGTCTACAGTAATCCCCTCGTTTCAGCCTTAATAATTCAGTTCACCCATCTCAATGCATTTCTCTACTATAGAATCGAGTTTCACCTCTACTTTCTGTCTACGCTGTAAGACGCCCACGTTACTTCAGTAGTCGAAGAAAGCAGCATAACGGTTTCTCCTCACCTCATCCACAGTCTAGTATATTAAGAGTAGCCAAGAATTAATCTGAATTATCCAAGTGATGATGAAGGATTTTAGATGACGAGTCACATATGAAGAACGAATAACCTTCTGAAAGATCCTGCTTGTTGGCGAACACCAAAATGATGGCGTCTCTCATTTCGCGATCGTTGATAATCCTGTGCAACTCTTGCCGTGCCTCGTCAACCCTTTCGCGGTCAGCAGCATCGACAACGAATATAAGCGCCTGAGTACCGGTGTAGTAATGTCGCCATAAAGGACGAATCTTGTCTTGCCCACCAACGTCCTACAAATGTATAAACTTCGAACATAAACCTGTTTCTTTCTTAGGTCGTACGAGCTTCGGTCAATACAACAGCCAACCGCCTTAGGGTAATTTTTCCTCGTAACTGCTAGCTACAATTATACCTTGCATAATACTGTTCAGTCATTTGTGATTAATGCGCCTTCTATATGAACGCAAAAAAGAAAAGGCAATGTACAGGAATCTCGAATCAACGTTATCTGTGAATTAGCATCGGGTAACAATATTCACATATTTTTCGCTATGCTTGCTTTAGAAGCCTGAAAGCGCACGCTCCTCTGTCGGTTTTTAACAGAGTAAAATAGAGATAAAATATGAAAAGTGAGTCTGAATTGGGAACTAAGCAAATAAAACTCACCCAAACATTAAATTTAACGTTCTTGTACGTCACAGTTTCCACGTTGAAGCCGACAGTTGGGATAGTCGTCACTGATTGACCAAGTTTCAGTTTGTAAAGGATAGCTGCAAACAGAGTACTGATAATCTGTTGAACGCCATAAGCAAAAGCGCATTACTCCCATGTGTCCCTGATGAACTCACTTTCCTTACACAATTGAACCACTTCAAAGGCATAACACGCTTTAAAGTTTATCCAGAATGACAATAACAAAAGAAAACTGCGATGATGTTCCCGATCTCCGACACTCTCATAAGTGACATTCAGTTTTCGCACCAATAATAAATCTGATAAGCCCATCTAGGCATCCAGGTGCACCATTAACACTTTTTCTACGGCGTCTTCTAAAGCTCAAACCGCCCATATGCACACAAAACAGAAGTCGCACTTTTTGTGATCGCAAAAACAATACTTCCATTATGTTTTGCATATCTGACGCTTCTAATGCACCTTAACGCAAAGTCAGTTGGCACCAGCTAGAATCTCATCTCCCTCAAAGTGCTGCCTGTGCTTTTTACCCGGCGGCCTTCGTTCACTGAGCTCTTTCTCTCCTCTGTTCACTCTTTGCGCAAAAATCAGTCCATTTCTGATTCGTATTTTCTACCCTGAACAGATTACTCTGATACCGCTTATGATCAATTCTTACAGGCGCCCCTCTTCTTTCCACTCAACAGTAAATCGGCTGTATATAAACTTTTGATATTGATGCCGTGCGGTGCATAGCAATTTTCATTATAAACGCATTCAATACTTGGTCAATCAACTCTTGTGTAAACTGACACTAACACTGTGATCTCGAGAGGCAAATTTAGTCAAAGTTTAGACCACCATTAATGCCAACAGTCCACAGAATTATCTTAAAAAGCCTTCACAGTCTCGGGTGCAAATCCTTCACAATATAAGTTGTTTCTTCCTGCAATAACTGCTATAGGGTGAGCACATGTTCTTTAGATTTGTGACTCACCGAAAGCTTTCAAAGTTACTTTCCCTTCGGTGGATTAAAAAGTCATGGAAGCAATGAAAGGACTGATTACAAATCTGTTCACAAACAATGGGGTCTTCAACATAACGTTATGCTATAAAACAGCGAGGGACTTCACGGACGGTAAGTTCGACGAACTGTTTTTGCTTACCCCGTGCCGCTCATGAAACTTCACCAATTTCAACTTTGCGGTGAAATCTATAAACAAACGCTGCTTAAACTAATCATTACAACACACGGCTGTCCACGTCCGGAATACATTGCCGCCACTTGACTCTGACGCAAATGGTGTCTTTGCCATCACTGCTTCTATCCGATGAATCTCAATAAAACTATCTCCGTCTCCGATAATTCCCTCCGCGAACGCCTTTAATGCTTGACATGTCTAGCTTCAAGTTTTTCACTTATCTGTTTCATGTTTCAGGGAAAGAAAACTTTGATAAAATTACCGCATTCTCTAGAAGTGGGTCGCGATAAATAAACACTGCGAAGGAAAACTCACGACTGTTGAAAAATCATCCAAAGGCACAATTTCTGGTGCCTAATACAATTCGAAACTGGACTATTTCTCGCATTTTAAGTTACGAATTTTGACGAACAAAAAAGCGGTCTGCAAAATACAGTTAGTTAAGAGGTTCAATAAACCCCACGTTCAATAACGACGTGTGCAAACCATATCGACGAATGCAAAGTCCCAGAAAACAGCCGCTAATGATGCAACGACGTCATAAGTGTTCCATCAGAAGGCCCTTTCGGAAATGTGTTCACATCTTTAACATGCTTACTATATTCTTCTGACTACAAACTTCTATAACTTAAGCAATTTTATATAACGATGACAGTGCAACATCCACAAATTACACCAGAGAAGTTCTCTGCCATATTCATCAAAAATAAAAAATAAACGAAAGAAAGAAAGAAATTAGCTTACTAGTTTTTCCAGCCGCATCCAGCCCTAACATTAGAATCCGCATTTCCCTCTTTCCGAATATTTTAGACAGCAACTTTCCCATGGCAGAGTTGTTGGCTGTTCACTGAATACGCGAATCGACAACCAATCTAGCTGGATGCGCAGACCGCGCGAACACCACCTCTACCTCGCTTTTTTCACACTTCTTTTTTGCATTAACGAGTCTTCAACATGCAAAACCTGCAATCAACAACTGTAAGTCTCGACCTGCTTGCAGTGCATCAAACGCTCGCTGAATTTGATACTGAATCCCTTCAATGAACTACTTATCACGCAAGATGTAGAAAAATTTTGAGAAACGACTGAACATGTAGAAGGAAGTCACCGATCCGAGGACGCAGGAGGGGGATGGATGGATAGATTAATACAAACGAGATGGGTCGTAAACAGAGAGAAGTATACAAAAAAACTGCAATTACAAAATGAAATTTGTTACTTGCATCATATAACAAATACTTCTACTCCAGCAGAAATAGATCATAATTCATTATGATCTTCTTGGACTGCGAAATCGCAGGTTAAGGAGGATTTAAGTTTATCAGGTGGAGGATGCAACATCGCACACCTTTCACCGTTACATGATTGAAGCCCGTCTCTTCTTTGAGGGATCTCTCGGGCGGGATAACATCCTACCTCTTGTTGGATCACAGACATTTGCAATCTCTCTTATAACCTTCCTTATCAGGGCTTTTAACCTAACTTTTCATAAGCTGTGAGAGTGACAGCCACAGAGGACAAGTCTTGGTTCTAACAAAAAAAAATGCACCTTTCACTAAAGTTCACCAGGACAAACAAACACGGTTTTTGCCTCTCCGCTGACTTTTGAAACCATTTTCCACTGCAAATACAGATGTATAGGAGAAACGGTGCAAAGCGGTCTATCAGAACACTGCAGTCTCTTGTTACACCAACTTCATTTTACACTATTGTAATGTTGGTCCGTCTGATATAAATATATTTACGTATGACCATTTCCAGATATCACAGATAACATAAGTCCCTGATCGTCACCTTCAAATGTGAGCTATCAATCTGAAGTGATACGGTGAGCGGAATATGGTGTACTCGAGGACTGGAGGCGGGGGAAATAGATTCGAGACACAATATCATATTCATAGTTGAAAACACGAAAAGACGCACCCCACTCAAATTTCCTTCGACATATATAGGCCCTTGTTATTCTCTTCGACACACATACTAGGAAAAAGGGCATATATACGTATCTAAGCATCAATATAGTAGCAAAGAAAAACAAATAAGCACATATACGTATGTGTGCATATATATACATATATATGTACTGTACACACATATATAGATGTACATATGCGTGCATGTGTGAGCCAAAACTTCCTCACAAACACTACTTTACCACAAAATCGCAACTGTTTTGGTTTACAAGTCTGCGGTCCAACAACTGGGTTTACTTATTCACAACAACTGCACACTGCCGTCGTCCTTGTTGATGCAGACCTGCAACCGGAATTAGAAGAGGAAGACTGAGCGAGGTGTCTTCTATACGATGTGGCATCTATAAAGCTACTTCCCAACAGCGTTTTCATTAAAAATATAATGCACGAACGAGAAGACGAACGTTCCAACGGGAAGACGACAAATGAAGGGCCAGTGGGATTCACCTATACTGATCCTTCATGAACGCATCATCAGCACACGCTAAGCAAGAACAAAGTTGTTCCTCAGCGATGCAACATCCCACACAACCTGTTGCTTCAGACGTTTCAAGTACACTGATCTGCGGCACGTTAAACGCGTTTAAAGATATGGCCGATGCTGAAAGAGACAGCAGTCCCATCTCTTAACGCCAACTTGAAGCCCATCCGTATTCCATTTGAAGGTTTGTTAACAACGCAGCTTGCAATCCTTACCGTGATTTACATAAAAGATGCAATAACTATATTCTCCGTGCCCCAAACTTAACTTTTGCTCCACACTCACTTGTATCGTCCCTCACCGGGTGGTGCGAAACTGACTCGTCGCACCTTTTAAAGAAACCGCCGACAAACTGTCATACTCTCTATCGAAGCAATCCTTGAACAAGCAAACATAGCAAGAGCTCGGTAGGAAGCCAGCCTGTTAAGGTTTATTCTCCCTCACTTCACGATCGACGTCACCTAGCAAGTCAACACAGAAGTCGGGTCAACTGACCGGGCTCTGGTGAGGAGACTGCAACGGCATGACGTACGAGTGCACCATCTCTTGTAGAGATAGATTAAACTGCGAAATGTGCGCAAAACAAGTTGTGCCTCTTTTTCCCGTGGCATCTGGGCGAAAGAGCATTATTCATCTCGTAGCAAGAAAAGAAAAAGTCGAGAGCTGTCCCGTCGAGAGCGGCAATTTACAACTCCCAAGTACGCATGGAAACATATCAAATATAATTCCTCTTAGATACGCATAGGATGCAATAGAATTCCAAAAGAAGCATACAAAACGTGTTTACGCATATCATTGTTGGACACGACGTAATGCTGCGTCACATCGCCGCAGAGTCGTTATGCACTGAAACGAGGAATTGATGTCGACTCTGCCCCACCTGTGCTAGTGCTTCCAGCTTTATTATCCCTTTGAAGTAACGTTGCACTCGGCCATCCCCGCACAGAGCAGAAAAGATCGCCTCTCATGACATACGAGAGAGGCTTGGGTCTCATAATTCGGTGCAAATAGTCTCAGAGGCAGCTCTTTCCGGAAACTAACGTCCAACAATTTTACAAGGCAAGATCGTGGAAGAAACTTTACAGCCGTGATTCTGAGGTGAGGAGGCACTTCGCTTTGCTTCCGGAATGATCCAACAGCCATTGCGCAGTTTTCCTGGAGGAGGCGATTAAAACAAACGCATTGCATGTGAAAAGGTTTTTATGGCTTCCGTTATTAGCGCTCATCACGCATCAATGTGAGCCCAAATTTTTCTTGCATTCTCATTTCTTAGAGATCATCGTTTTACTCAGCGAAAATAACATTACTTAACAACTTTCATTTTGATTATCATTACTCATTTACTCAAATATAAGTAAATGATACTGATAACTAAGGTAACGAAACTGTTGACCGATAATCAGAGTGATTTCCCTGTGGATAAATTTCAGCACACGCTCACGCTGGTCGAAGAGATGATGAGAAGTGGATTTATCACTCAACCGTCACGAGGATGCAAATCGAGCACAACAGCCATAGTTCGATCCACTCAAGGAGATTGAGGATAATTGACCTTGCGAGAGATCCGTAGTGTTCGTCGGGGTCGCTGAACTTATTGGCGTCCCCACTTTGGAGAAAAGGCAGTTAATGCAGATTGTGGAACAATGCTAAACTGTTTACAAATAATCAATTCTCATTTCGTTCTCGAGCAGCACGAAGGCAGAAAAAGGCCGATAAAAGTTGTTTGCAACTACCGCTTAACGTCATTTATAGAGTCTAAATTTGGAATGGGCTACATTTCACTGCTTTCTTTTTTGCTTCAACTAGGTCGCATGTCACTTTTTCACGCTTCTTTCACTTCCGACATTCTGGCTTTGCACAAAATATGACAATTAAGACCGACCACAGCTCCAACAAGGTGGAGCACCGGTGCACACGACCATTGAAACCCTGATTTTTCTGAATAGAACCTATCAAAAGTTCTCCAGAACTTCTGTGAATATCAGATTTAAAGCCCGGGGACTTTCTGTATAGTTGCAATTTGAAAGAGTTTTTCATGGGTAATTCGGAGCGTGACCAGACTGAGATGAACAATGATATCTGCAGGGGATGTGCTTTGCCGTTGTTCAGTCTTGAGGCCTCAAATCGAAGTGCGTTCAGCACCTAGTAGATATTGTGGAGCAAGGTTGCGTCTTTTGTGCAGTAGTGAAACTGTGAACTCGGAACACGTGAAAATCCGTTCAACTGCGTTTATTTCATTCTAAGGCATGCATTAAACTGCGCTCTTAGGCGGTCAAGCAACTTTTTTAAAGCCAACCTAAATCTCTCTCTCTATATATATATAGCCAAGGAGATGGCGGTCGTATAGGGATGTTGGTTGTAATCCGCCTTGCGAGCATTCATATTTGCATTCCTCGTGTATCCCTGTGGACTCCAGCCGATTATTTGTATTTTTAGTCAGCATTCGTCCAGTCGGTTATTCACGTCGTCGCCTCGCCAGCGGCATTTTTCACATCTCACCTGACGTCGTTTCAGCGATCGGTGACTCAGTCATCCACGTACTCAAACGTGAGAGTTCTGTTGGGAGCTGACGCATTCCGAATTCACATTGTCAGTCGCTCGTTTCCCAAACAGCCACTGATATTAAGCAGAACCAGTTTCACACATGCGACTTTTTTTGAATCCATCACTCTTGATGAATCTCGATCACATACGCGTGTTCAAACGGAGATACTTTAAGATGAATTTTTCTGGAGGAAAGAGGTGTTCCTGCCCAAAAGATGTCACTTAATCACCAAAACACTTCCAAGGGTATTTTTGAAGAATTGGAGTGAGAGGCAACCGTTTTATCCAGGGATCCGACTTTGATAATGAAGCGAAATCAACGAAGAAACCTGCATAATTCGAGAGAACATAGCGCGCGCCATGTCCAGCTAATCTTAACATAAAATTCAGGAGGATGTGACTTCCGCAAACTGTTAAATACTGGTGCAAAATAAACCTCGAATGTGCAAGTGAAACGTATTGCAGCCGTGTTGCCCGACGAATGATAGTTCATCCCGCCCATTGTTGCCCTAAACGGATGATTCAACGGTGCTCGGTGGCGAAATTCTCAGCTTGCGAAATTCCTTTGCCGAGTGTACTTGTGTGGGATCCCTTTATGTATTTCGTTAATGCGAGCAGTTACGGCGTTGTGTTTATACGTATACTTTAGTGCATTTGACTACTTATGAGTTGTGTCAGTGTAACCGTTGAAGCAGCAGTGAAAGGAATTTGGTCGATATAGTTGATACACGCCGGTCGGTGGCTATCTCAATTAAATTGCAGTCTATAGGTCGGTGCGGAAGCGGAATTATAAACTGCTTTTGAAATTTGAATGTCTTTGGAAGTATTCAGATATTTCGCAAATTGAACTGCATTTTACGATCGGTTAAATGGCACAAGAAACATTTTTTTAGAGTTTTGGTGTGCTTTTCCGTTTTGTTTTATTCGTTCCTTCTCGATCTTCCGCCTTTTCGATAATTCAGCTAGAATAGGCGGTCCTGACCCATGCGGGTATATATTTCGGCGTCGTTATTGACTGACGAATATTTATTGCTGGGGGTGGGGGACATTAACTGTTTTCTGTCCTTTGCACCTGTCGATTGGTCGAAGCATTTGTTGCGTTGCGATTTCCTCTTTTTTGCAGCGAATGGCATTGAATGTTCGTTAATTATTCAATGTTTGCTGCATTCCTTTAACGACCTCTAGATTAAAGGAAACTTCGGTGGCATCCTAGGTTCGCTTGCTAACTTAATTTCGAGAATTGGCTAAAGTCGAACGTCGCGGTGTCGGTTCGTGTTACTCGGCTTTGCCGCTTCCTCAACACTCCTAGTGCCTTTCGCGTTACACTCCTCCATCGTCGTTTATGTCGTGTCACTTCTTTCTTCCGTTTTTTTTTTTTTTTTGATCGCATTCGTTGCTCTCACGCCAGTGTGAGCTCGTTGTGTGTTTATACAAGGAAGTTCCGTGCGCTGCTCCGAATATCTTTGCACTTCTCGCTGCAACGAATCATCAAATGAAGCCGACGTTTATAGTGAGAGAGAAAGAGCGAAATGCGCCAGATAATATGGCAAGTGAATAGACTCCGAAAGGACATTATGCTGAGAGTTCGATAGAATCGAACAACAATTACAAAGAAATAGACCGTGAGAGCTTCATAAAAACAACGAAACACGTATGTTTAAGTGAAGTGATGGAGAGAGTGCGAATCAAATTGACACCCAAGAACTGAACAATTCCCATGACCTGTTCATTCCGGATATAAGCGCCCGGTATGAAAATGAGAAGGAACAAAGGCGGGAGAGTGAGTCATATTGGCATTTATTTGTGTCAGAGACTAAGTAGCCTATTGTTGTCGGTATTAAACAAACGAGCACTGTGTTGACAAAAAAATCGAAAAGTGGGAATGATGAACTTAACTGACTGCTGAGGTATTGAGCGGTTGTAGAGAGGAACTGCTGTAGTTGAGAAAGACAAAACAAAACTCATAGGTAAAAGATTTGTATGGTCCAATAAATCAAAAAACATTTTTGGAGGATTAAAGGAAAAACAGACAGGCTAGGATAAAACACATCTTGGAAGGACAAGGCGGAATATATTTTCCGGAGTGGATTGGATAAGATTCACCGAAATTCTAGGCAGGTCGGCAATCAATCACTTCATCACCGCTGATTCGGTTTCGGCTAAGTTCTCCCGCGTACGTCTCTGGTATTTGCCGAACCTGCATTAATGCAAGTGGTGAGTAGGAAGGTCAGCTTCCTTCCGGAAGGAAAAACATGGAGGAGAGAAAACTTCTAGGGTTTTGAAAGTATCCGAGGCTCAGTTTAGTTTTTCATTCCTTCGTTTGTAGTTGCAAGTGCGTTCTATATATATGTGATCGCTTGCAGTGGTTGGTTGAATTAGACCATCGTTTGAGGAATGTCTAAAGATGCTAATAATCTCTTTTCCTTTTTTTTAAATCAGCTGTATAACTACAGGTTGATAATTTTTTTGCAGACTGTGTAAATTTTAACTGGTGATTCTTATTTTCACTAGGTGTACTACTGGATGCATTAATCCGTCCTTGAATCTTTAACGTATCGCGCAAGGGGAGGGGGAATGAGACGGATCATGGAGCAAATTCCCAGCTTTCCTGGAAATCCTAGGTATACAATGGTTTAATTCCTGCATTTGAAGAATTCTCTTAAAATAACCGAAGTTCTGGAATCGTCGTCACTGAATAATTGAAACACAGCTGACACAACATGAGAAAACGTTCACCTATACTGACTTTTGATAAAGACCAGACTTGAAGTGGCTAATTTGTCGGTTTTCTGAGTTCATCATTGCAACTTCACAGCCCACTTATGTATAAGCTTGTTCACATGAGTTGCGCAGTTTAGACAACTGCCTAATGAAAGACTTGTTATCTTTGATGAGGGAGAGTGCAACAGAGGATGCTCCCAGCCACCAGAAAACGGTACATACAGCCGGGAAATTAGCGCGTGTAGTGACAGTGACACGCGCGTGCCACAAAGTGGGTCGTTTCACGGCGTGTTGTTCTATTGATTCCCATTTTTGCTTCATCATGCAAGCGTATTTCACTATCATCCAACTTTCAAGCTTTAAGGGTTGGTCCCTATCGCACTGCTACATTAGCGAGTCGATGAATTCATACCTCGTTCAAATGTTTGATAAGTGTTTTTGCAAGTGCCGCATCGTTAAAGAAGACAAGACCACCTTTCGAACCTGTTTTAAGATCGAACTTAAGTATGTTTATCGGATCAGATGTGAAAAGTCTTTTTCTATTCAGACTAAGTGAGACTCGACGTAGCATCTATCCTACTTCCTTCCCTTCGCGACATTTGTGAGTAATCGTTTTTCTCGAGCTGGAAAATCGCATTTGAATTTGCTTTGAAAGTTACTTGTCGCCTAGTCCTTTCGCAACAAAATATGGAGCTGCATTTGTTGTGCAAAAGGGCGTTTTGCTTTGTATTGTTTGAATGTATAAACCTGAAATAGTGCAAAACTTAAAGCAAAACGACCAGCCGCAATTCAAAGAAATATCGACAAGCGGTGCTGACCAGTAGTAATTCTTTATTGATGCCTTCGAAGCAAGGCGTATTGTGAACTTCGACCTTTTAGAGCCATAATCGTCTGATTTCATTTGTTGATTCGACTAGGCTTAGATTTGCTTTTAACTCTTATTTCCAGTATACGCACACCAGTGTTTGTGTATTCGTTAAATGCAACATGAAGATAGAGTGTGGATAGAACGTTCTGAATTGCATTACTTTTGTAATTATGATGATACTGTTGGAAGAAGTGAAGAATCCGTTTGCCAGCACTCTGCGTTACGCTTAAGCTAAAATCGTGTCGTGCGCTATAGCTCGGGCTAATTAATGTGATTTAAGATGCTCGCTTTGTTTTAGCAAATTCACAGCTCAAACAGTAGGATGCTGCTGAAGTTGATGTTGAAATAAAACTGTAAATCTTTTTTTGCAAGCTTTTTGCATTAGCTTTGATTGAGGTGTACGACTTACAACGTATAGTCACAGTGAAGCCTTAGCCACATCATATACCTCGGATGAGTTTAGCAGTTCAGTTCAGAATACATGTTACGTTGCAGGCGAGAGCATCCGTTTCATGATGTATCACCCGGTGGGAGCACGACAGAAAGACGTTTCGACGCGTCTCATTAAGCCCACTCTACCAAATATAAACATCACTGATGTACTCTCTTTAGCGAATAATTGGAATCCTTCATGGGAAACCGATGCGGGCATAGCAGTAAGCCGTTTCATCGCCTTCTACTATCAACAAGTTTTGCAGTAATGTATTTGTTAATTTGCAGTTATTTTTTTCAGTCCATTTTGATGTTATCGCATGAGAGTGTTACTGCAAGGAATGTGGATTTAGTGCTTATCGAATGAGTTGCCGGCATGTTTTAGCAGGCAAGAGAGAGAGTTTGGCAAGAAGAAGTTATCGAAGTAATGCTGTTAGCAAAGTTAAAAGTATAAAAATTCAAAGAAAAAATCTGAAAAACGAAAGGTCGAAATTCCTAATTTAAGAATTCAAAAACTACGATCTTCCCGGCGTCCCTCGACCGGAAGCGTTGTGCAATATTTGGTGGTGATTTAGGCGTTTTTGAAACCTCTATTCCCAGTGCACAGGAAGGAAGAAGGTTCACAGTTGGTAAACGCAGATATTGAAGATAATTGTTGGACAAGAAAGATTCTGTGCTGGAAAATGCTTCGATAGTGGAATGTTTGAGATTAGTATCGCTTCACGTTCATTTGGAATTTCCCCAAGGAAACCGGAAGTCGCCTTCATAAATGTTTTGAATTGTTAATATTAATATGGGTGCGTTCTAGATATATGATGAGGGAATTGCACAGTATTTGCTCGTCGATGCACAATCGCACGTGAAATTCTTCGCTGCATTAATACTCGGTAAGCCAAGTTTGAGGTGTCGTCTTGTAGAGGAGGAACCGAAAGACGTACTGGACGATGACGCGAACAACTGCTTTGTTATCGTGAGTTTGTTCGTTCTTATGCAATTAAAATCACTTTTTTAAAAGCATTCTATCTTGGATTACTGTTTCAGATCTGTGTTATTGGTCACCTAGTTCTTTTGTTGATATATTCTCACGCGTTGATATTCACACGAATCTGTATTAGCGATCAAGTTGCACATCACAATACTTTTGATGCTGGAGTGTTTTCGGAAGAGTTTCATGCTCCTCTGGAGCTGTACCTTACCCAGGCAAATGATGAGCTTTCCAAAAACAAGTACGATACACCAGAGGAAATGTCTTCACATATTATTTTATGAGAGGAGTACAGCGCAACGGTTTTCACATTAGAATGTACAATTTTTATTGCTATTCTTGCAATGCAAAAACGTCGCCTATAAAATAACTGGGAGCAGCTGTGCGTTTAATTTGAAGTCCATACAAATCTGTTGTCTGTCTTAAATGTATTTTCACTTCGAGCCAGTCAGAACGATAAAATGATAGACTTGTCTCCTGTAATGTTCATATAGATCAATGTTGATTCTTAAATTGATTTTCTCAGTTTCTAGTAAAAAAATGCCTGTTTTCATGGTCTAATCGAGAGGGTCTAGTTTCTCTCTTCACATCACAATATAAAAATAGTGATGGTCGAGCTCTGCTATGCCTAGAATCCGCCAATTTAGTCAAGGTGAGTGCTGAATTCAAGTAGGTGAGCGAGAGGGGAGAACCAAAACTATGATTTGCTTTGAAATGAACTCCGTTTTGAAACTGTTTTCTTAAGTAGTGGATGCAAAAGAGTTGTTAAAATTCATAAGAGACATCGGAAACATTTCCACTGCTCAGCATTCTATGTGAAGACGGCTTTTTAAATTTACTGATGGTGGTTTTGAGGTACGCAATGATACTGGCGAATTGACACCCGCAGATATGAAAAGAATCGAATATTTGAAGGATGTTTTATCGAGACGCGGTTATCGATTTGTTAATTGAATAAATGAGAGGAGGAATATAAAGGTTATGTTTATTGTGGACGTCGGTGACATCTGGAAAATGGAGAAAGAAAGAGAGTGATAGCGAACCTCAAAAGGCGATCGCCTCAGAGTGGTCTCAATTCATAGACTATATTACTTTGGCGATCATCCAGTAATAAATCATATGTCCTTAGTGTGCTGCAAGCGATCATATGAAAAATGGCACTATGTTGAAAGGCTGTATTTTTTTCTATTTATTACTGTGTAATGTTGGGGGAGGGAAAGAGAAGATCTGTGCATCCCACTTTTGTAAATGCAAAATAGCAGAAGTAACGTTCTTCGTTTCAGGTGTCACTGATGTTCATCGCATATTCTTGTCCATATTGCCATATTTTCTAATACTAATGCATCTGTGGCGTAAACATTGGAAGTGACTCCTCTTTTATTCTACGATTTTGAACTTTGCTTTGATTAGATTTGAATGCATTGTTTACTTCGGCAATCCCTTTCAAAAGTTCAGTTTTTTGCACTCTTCAAGTAAGAAGCGATAATTTAACAACATTATTTGTGAAAGGCCTCATCACAGCAGCAAAACAATTGCTTAACCAAAAGGAAGTATTCGTTGTAAAATAAAAGAGGAGTTAAAATCGTCAAAAGGCTCGTGTTCCGTTGAAAATTCTCAATGACAAACAAGTCGTGGAGAATTGCACTGAGCAGTAGAATTAATTGTGCAAATATGTACTCTTAGCCGACGAGTTAACATTGCTCTAAGTAGCAGCGACCTTAGAAAGTCGTCATAGAACGAGTGTTCGATTTACTTCACAAAATTCTCCCGACATTACTTACACGAGTGTTCCTTTTCGAAAAGGTTGCTGGAAACGATATATCACCGGTGTGAAATCGTTAAGTTCCTAGTGATTCTCATAGATTATTGCTGCCCTTTCGTCATAGTGATCCTTACGACAAAGACAATTGCCTGCGAAAATGTTTCTCTTGAAGGAATTTCCATAACGATTCATCTCGTTGAATCTCATCTGCAGAAGTGTGGAAGGAGCCGAAACTTTGATTTGCTATAGCAATATTTCATCAATATTGAGAACACATGAAAGGCGATTTAATTAATCTCTTGATCCTTCTCTTCCTAGCCAATTATAAACCGACCAGGTGGGCCTATTGCTTTTTTCCATCTTTCCGTTTCCGGCGTCCTCCTCTCCCCCCCCCCCCCCCCCTCCCCTCCCAAAAACAAAACGCATGCAGAGAACATAAACGAATCTGTGAGATGACGCAGCACATTTGTGGTCCAGTACAACCGAGAATAAATTCTTAGTCTCATTTGTCCGCATCGCCAGTATAGGAGATAATTTTGTGCGATGCATCATTTTGCATGTCTGTTAGAGCATACTGCATGCGTAACGGTCATCAGTGTCAACTAAATGTACTCTTGATGAAGCCTTCTTGCGTTATTTTGAAAGTATCTCAAGAAAGGGATCAAGAAGCTCTGATCCTTACACGAGATATGGCCGAAACCATTACAATGCGAATAACCGCCGACTTATGAAGAAAAAAAATTCTACTGGAATATTACTGCAAACTGGACAAATTATAATCATCCACTGTTTTTTTGTTCGGTATCTGAATACTGATTGCTTTGTAATTTGGAGCGTTCATTTTTGTCTCTCGTTTCCGCACCTATAACTCTCAGAAAATGGGTGGTTTATTTTCGTATTGAAGGTTTTGGATGTCGGAGCATAGTAGGACTCCAATGAGGAGGCGAACTGATGAGCGAGGTGGAGCGGGAGTTTCGCGAGGTGGTGGGTGTTGCTATGCGAATAAAAATGCCGTGTTTTCGAGGGGATGGTAAGCACGGTTAATTCCAGTAGCGTTTTTTTCGAAATGCGTTCGAGGACAATCAAACACAAGCAGTGTTTCTTTTTTTCTTCAAAGAGATAAATACGAATCGCTTCATATCTTAGCGGGCAAAGTTACACTTATGTTAGATGTGTTTATGAAATATATTTGCTTTCATTTTTTAAGCTCAAAATTGCTGTAAATGTATAAAATTTCGTGAATCGTTTGAAGCACCTTGCAAATATAGCATCATTAAGCAATGAAGGCACAGTCGATTTATCGGTATTGTCTTGGTACTTGAAGCCGATCTAAGCGCAACATGCCAAAACGGATGTTACGTTCTATGCTACTCGAAGGAAAAGCTAGCTTTTTCCAGGAGCGAGGAGACGGACGGAACTGTTGAATTTCACGGTGCACACTTCAGATAAGCACCGTCGCTGTTTGCAGCAATCGCCGTTGTTGCTTCAGATTTTCCAGGTGTTACGTCCTTTCATGTTTATTTCACTCAATAAATATTCTCATCTTTGGGCTGTCTTTAAGATAATTGGAAAAGCGGTCAGTGTCGGATAAACACTTTAAGATAATAACATCCACCGCTTAATATAGAAAACATAACTGTATATGACATTCTCGTCGTCATTCGTGTTTTTTTTCATCCCACTGTGCTGGTTAATGCGCAAATTCACATCGCAAAATTGTGCAGAGATTATCGATCGCTGAGCGATCCGTTTGTTAAAATGGGTGTTGAAGCTCGCTTTTTAGCTTTTAGTACTGGACGTAATAAATCATGTTCTTAGCACTGGTAAATACTTCTACCGATTTTGTCTCGTACGATATTGTGAAAACATCACGTGCCCGTGGAGTAGCACGCGATTTGGAGGTTTAGCTTGTCCAACAAGCTTTACTAAAAGCCAACTTTTGACATCTCAAAAAAGATCTTAGGAGGCAACTTTACAACAAGAACGATAAATTGCGTGAGCTTTATGAGCCAGCCGATGGCGAAATCTTTTCAGTGTTGCGTTAGGATCTCTAAAGATATTTTTTCTCCTAGAGCTTTCAACCCTGAGGCATCTCACAAACTTACACTTAAGGTATAGTTGCAGTTTTGATAGGATTAGGTGTCCTAGATGGATGAAGACAGAAAGTAGGTAAAGGTCTTTCAGATACATGTTGGAGCATCAGGTAAGTGATCTTTCACAGCCAGCTGGTCCCATAGCAAACGTTGAGTCTAACGAAGGAATGTGGTTCTGTTGCACATTTCTTCCTTGTGTGTCAGGTGCCATGCGGCGGATAGCAGTAAATATGGTGTGGAATCGAGGTTTGCTACGGGCACTGACTACTAAGCAACCAATGCATCGGCATACCCAGCAGTTTTTCCTGAGGTTTTCATGGGCGAGCACTCCATTCGAATGTTGCGCGGAAATAAGAGAATTTGACGAAGAAGCGAGGATAATATTTCAAAGGCTTGATATGCAGATATCAGTAGGCGCATTACCCTCGGCGATATACCTCTTGAAGGGGAGATAAGTACGTTGGTCACCGTCCCGTGATGACCACTCATCGCCACCACCGCCACCAACGTCCGCTGGTCGGTCGTCCGTATCAGTTACAAATGATACATGTCCGACGCCGCAATTCCGTTGTCTTCCTGTAAATTTGATGGCAATAAGTCAAAATGAAGACTATCAAAAAGCCGTCCGCTGAAAATGTCCACCGTTGCATTGCTACAAGGAAAAGTTGGTTGACAAACGCTGAGTAATTTTCACAGAATAATTTTAGAGTAATTTTCCAAATGCTTTCATAACCCCAATGACAATTGGGTTCAATTACTCTAGGCATTTCGTAGGAAGCTGTGAAGTTTGTCGAGTTTATTTCGCAGTTGGTAAGTATGTGCGTCTTGCTTCAATGTGGAGAAAACAGTTCTCCATGTCAGCAATATGCAGACCTTAAAAGTAGGAAGATTGCATCGTACCTATCCTAAAAGGGCAACAGCCAATAAAACCAGCGCGGCCGTTATTATGAAGATTTTCATGCGACGTCGATAGGCTAAGAGGAGGTGTCGGCTTCATTCCACCATCGAATGCGATATCCGTTTCCACTAGCTCTCTTTCCTAAACCACATTCTTTTCGCATTTGTAAAATATCTTTGTGATGAAGCCAAGCATTGGAGAAGGTCAACAAATGTGATATTAAATGGTTCGGAAGTAGATCAAACCTAAAGCCATGATATTTCTTAATTTCAAGCTGAACGCTACTTTATCGTAAAGATTCCCCTGTGATCTCTGCTGCTCTCCAAGAATGACCAATATCACAGTTCAATTAGTAAAGCATAACCCAATCTACATATGGCACAATAATAATGGAAAAATGTCAGTTAAAAATTGTTGTATCCAAAGGTGAGCACTTATAGGTGAGAATTAGGTTAATTAGCGAGAAAGAGGAAAGTAATATGGAACCAAACATTACAGACTGTTTATAGGGTGACCAATCGTTCCTAACAAATAGCGCACAAATCCTTAAGAATTTCTTACCGTTTTTGATGAGCACTCTCACTATTTCTGTATGGGGTATAAATATAAATATATGTCATTAGATAATAATGGCGAAAAGTCACGCTTATTTTTTTGGAATCCGCTGTACATACCCTAAAGTAATGCATTCACCACTGTGGCGCATAAATTAAACATTTCGGCCAAAATATTACTTTCTTTCACGAAATTTAATATAGAGATGCTTCCATAAAATTCTACATCTATTGTTAAAAGGCTCACTGTCGCACGCTCGAGGCACTGTAAGAGATGATGGTGTTGAATCTCGAAAATATCTTCATCTTTGAGTGCGTCAAGAGTCAGCGTGCCTTCCTCGAAGGCTTGCATACGTGCCTCATGGGCTTTCTTTTTACTAAACAGTGCTTGACCAGATGCGTTTTTCACGATCCGTATCCTTGCAAGACGAGCTTTCTGAATCAATAATTCAACAATTATAACATTACTGGAAGCGACCGATAAAATCTGAATAAACCGTCCACAATGCTGCAGCTTTTGAATTATGCATCAATTTCTTGCAAATTGTGCAGCTTCGCACAGCAAACGCGCTCCGAAGGTCCCAAAAGTTTTCTCATATAAAGGGAAGTACTTAAAAAAGTGCATTTATAGGCTGGTAGTGATAATATCGTTTTGTAGTGGGCATGATTCAAATAGTTGTAACGATTAATGAGGTTGGAACAACTGAAAATATAATAAAAAATGTACAATTAGAAATAACAATGAATGAGAACCTTTTGTGCTTTCCTTTTATCGGCACGTTGATTTTGATGATAAATTCGCGAGAAATTACTCACAATAACCTGGAAACGATCAATCCTCGTGCAAATTACTAACAATTTCTACTTCAACTGTTGCCGTCCTCAAAGTCTACAGTGGCAGCTTGAGGTTTTCTTCGAGCTGCGTTTTATGCTGAAAACAGCAGCTCAAATGAATGCCGCTCTCAAACCCTAACCGCACTACTTCAACCTGTGATCAAAACAATGTTTCAATGCTTTGCAAGGATAGCCAGAAAGACCCATGAAGCGTCAAGAAACAACACTGCAGATAAACCAGATGTTACGGCATTATGTCATTTTTGCCACTACTTCGTTTCAAAACGAGGGTTTGAGTCGTTTTCGTTGCAATTTTCAAGTTTTCACGAAGTCTACGCCTAAAAAGCGCACATAACGCCTTTACATGCAAGACTTTTTCTCAGAGTATGTTCTATTCGTCAGCTTAATATTAAGGTCGGGTGTCCTTTATATCAGCCTCTTTCCCTTTGCTTTAATGATCGCTTAACAAATCCACTTATCGATCATATTCACATATCAGTCAAAAAAGTGAAAATCAAAGCCGAAAGAAAGTCGTTTCTCCATCGGAAAAGCAGCTATCAAAATTGTTGATAAACTTGCCGGAACTGGGAGCGCTATAACCAGTACACCACTTAATGAACAAACACCGCCGACCACTTTACCCATTATTGTCGCCGGCACCATATCACCGTAACCAAGAGTGGTCATCTACAATATGCATTTCCTTATTCTCAGTTATACAAAGAATTTCCAAACAACTTAGGAAGTTACTCCATCAATGAGGTAATCGTTATTTTTTAGTTTCAGAATAGCTGGAATTTCGAATGGAACTTTATTTTCAAAAAAAATTTCAAAGGATGGGGAACAGAGCAAAAAAGAACATACTTCTTTATTGGAAAAGAGAAACATTATGAACGCAATCAAATGCCACGGTAAGCGCTTATCGCGAAGTACCGTGCCGAGTTATTCCCAAACGATTTCTTCATAGTTTTGGAGACATCTCTGCCAATACCATACATCATTTTTGGTCTCAGAAGAGACACAAATAGGCAAAAATGGCGATCAGAATATGTGACAGCGTAGTACATCTTGCAAGAAGAAAATATCTGATTTCTTTTCATACCAAAGTTCGTTTACTTTTTTGAAAGTTGTCACTGGAACATCAGATCAAGAATGCAAGTCAGTCTCGTTCACCTCTCGCTTAATGATAACGCCTGAGAAATATTTAAAGCGAGAAAAAAAACTCCGTCAGACATTAAATGCTAAAAGTAACGACACCACAAATGCGGGCAACGCGTCACATCAACAAAACAGCCTGGAGAAAACCCATACTCATGGCTTAAGTACTAAACGGCCACCCATGTGTTTACTGGAAGTGCGGCTTTCACATGACGCACGTTCATTAGGAGGTAGCATTCTGCCTGGGAAGCCCAACAGTCGGATTGATTGCTGCATTTGAACGTCTTCGAAAACTTCATCTGAGTGGGTAAGCAGAATTCGACTGGAAAATTACGAGAATCTGAACTGCAAACCATAACCAGCGGAGGTTTTGTGGCAGAAAAATGGACGCGTTGAACATGTTTCGTGGCATACTTATATCATATTTTGCTATAAGGGTCTGTGATTAAAGGCAATTAGAGAAGGAACTCACCGTAACAATGGTGTACCAAAAAGCAGCCGGTATTGAAGTGAAACGGGTGTCGGCAACTTTCTTTTCCGCATAATACATTATCGTTGCGAATATAATAATTGCCATCGCCAACGAAAAAACCAAAAAACCCAATTCGCTAGCACATGATTTCAGTGTATAACCGAGAATGCGAAGTCCTTGAGAATGACGCGAAAATTTGAAAATACGGAAAACTCGCTGAAATTAATGGATCAATCCGCTTCAACTGCGATTCATTAAACTCGAGATTAAACTGCTGCCGGAATGCTGTGACTAAAATACTTCTAAATTTTCTTTTGTAGATTTTTAGACTTTAAGGGTTCGGCAAAATTCACACTGCGTTAAAGAAGACCGTTTCTTGCTTCCTTTTTTTAAAAGTTGATGGCCAACCTGTAAAGAAAGGCGAAGCACTGAATCGAAATGAACTGTACAAACGAGAGGCAATAGTGGGAAGTAACGAATTTTTTTCTCTCAGTAAAGTTTCGACTTATAAACGCTCACTATCATTCAGTGTCTATTCCAACCCCCAAGCATATATAAGTTCCAGAAGACGTAGTCGGCGAAACTGGTGAGAAGCATGAATAGCCCTTAACCAATACTGCGTAAAACTACGCATACTAACGTCCCTCTATAATAGCCAATTTCAGCGAATCTCTTTTCCAGGTATGCTCAACGATACTGTAGCATCATCTACGCATTCGCATTGAAATTCGCTAATGACGAAGCATGGCTGACGTTCAAATTTGATAGAACCAAAATTGCACGTTCTCATAAACGTCAACTAGCGTATCAGTGAGCTCATATACTGATTAATTCATAATGGCAAACAGTCTCAGATTTCGAAAAAACAGCGTAGAAAAAGGCTGAGTCCTTTCTCCAACGAATTCAACACTCAACAAAGCGGAATATCAGAAAGAAAGTGTGAGGGAAAATTTCAAGGAAGCAATAACAAAGAATTTAATGAGGCATGGAAGCAACAGTGGCTAGAAAGCATAGAAGTGCAAAGCGTATTTAACGCTCATAGCTATTAATTTCAGGCAAAATCTTCAGCACTCACGTTTCCACTAAATTTAATTCACGAGATGCGAACTAATAAGAGCAAAGTTGATAACAACTAATAAGATAACTTACGAAGACGCGCAAAGTGACGAAAGCTCCCGAGACGTCCTTATTGTTGGTGAGGCCTAACCCCACATAGTAGGGCAGAATTGCGACCACATCAATAACACTCATTATCGAACGAAGAAACTTACAACGATCGGGAGCTGCGAATAACCGTGCCAAATATTCTACCGTAAAAATTATCACACATGCCGTATCGAGGACAAAAAACTGCAATGCTCGTTCAGCCCAAGTGTAATGAATAAAGTAAAAGCAAAATGCCTAGTTCCGTGAAACTTGTGTATATGATCGGATGGAACCTGAACACATCATCTAGTAAAATTAAAACACTAGAATAATAATGGGGAAGTTCTTTCTGCTTAGCAGCACTCCTTCGAAAAGTTAAATGGCACCCTACAAGAAATTTCTAGAGTGTGCCAACCATTCGAAATCTGAGAGGTTAAGAGAGCTTATGAAGAGCCATCTTCATGAAGCGCATTTTCGAAAATCATGTGTGAAACATGCGCGGAACTTATGCCAGCACCATTTCAAAATAACTGCCGTCCACGATTCTCACTTCCAGACAGGTACATCTATATTTTGTTAAAAACCTCATTTGTACCAACTTTGCACCCGTGAGCTTAGCAAATGCAAACCTGTCTTTCGTACAGATCGCCGCACGAAACTGTTGCATCATCGGCCATATATTTACAAGGGACTGTCTCAATAATATTGCATAAAACGGAAACGGCGATGAAAAACCCGGTGACATAGTAGAAAACAAGTGCCACCGATGAAGTATGAGGATTTTCGAATGCGGCCCACATCTTTTGCTAAAAATCAAAAACCTCATCTCATCTTCCTCCAACCAGGAACAAGAAGACAGAAAATGGGCAGATTTAAGCGGGAAGAAATAAACTAAAGCACTGAACGATTTTGGTAATTAGCGAAGACTGAGCATTCATCACGCGCAGCGAATTCATGCTCGACCGCATTGGTCTGCGCATATTCACCAAAACTTTGATAATATTGCATATTCCACAAATTACATCATTCAACTTGGAAATCGAATTACGTACAATCGCACGAAACACACAGCTCATTGCTCCACTTCCGCCTTGATGAATTCATGTCATATGCGAGTTGATGTGAGTGATTTTTTTGGTTCCGTCTTCTGTCCTGTCTCCCCCTTCCATCATGGCAACAACCAACATCCCAACAACAAAAATAGCATAATCGATCATCGATGCATCAACAATAGCTTTGTCAGTGATCACTTATTTCATAAGTTCTTAGTGAAATAAAAGGCTGAGTTTTGCTCTGTAAAGTACTCATATCGTCATTTGGGATTCACTTAGTTTTACGTCATTCAAAGACGAATATTGGATAGGAACTGAGAAACGAAAATCTTATCGGATGAGCCAGTGCTATGTTTTTCCGCTTTATTCAAAAAAATCATCCTATTTTATTAAAACTGCGCAGAAAGAGGATGAAGGAAGAACCTGTAACGATAGTGTCCGCTTAGCTTTGTCGGCTGTATCGAGTCGCTCCTCCATTACTCTCTCCTGATTTTCCCTTTTTTTGTCCTTATAATCCTCATAACAGCAGTCACTAATGAGATCCGGCATAATGCCAAAAAACGACAATTCCTCATCGTAAGCAACAAGGCACTCGTGCTTTGGATACTGCAACCAATACAGATTTATTGCGACCTCGCTGAGCGAGTTATCACAAACCGGTGATCGCAGGTGCGCGAATTTATGGACTCTCATTGCGGAACTTGAATAGATAATGCTGTCGTTACTGCCAGAAGAATCGACGACGGGGCAAGCGAGCTGATTTATAATGGCTTAGCGATCTACCCTTACCAACAGAGAACTATGAAAAACTGACAGATATGTGCTGAGTTAAAACAAAATTAGGAAAATAAGACCTCAATCCAGGCAACGCCACACTCTCCAATTTCCTTTACTGAAGTTTTTGTGGATTGCGAGTTGTTAATATCCACGAAGGGACACCTTCAAATGTGAGCAGACATGACACTGCTATCAAGTTTTTCTTTTCGGAAAAGTAAATAGAATCCGCACATAAATTCGGCTAGATTTTCATTTTTCACTTTCTGTGGGCATTTTGCTTATAACTGCTTAATATTACATATGACGGAGAAGAGATAGCCGCAAAATTTGAAGAATAGAAGTACTTCTTACACATCACTTATACATCACTGTCCACTTTTTATTACAGGATGATGGACGGGTAGAAAGAAAAGCACGAGTTCTTCAAAGGACAAGACCACAACGAGAATAAAGTAGCATCAGACAAGGATAACTAGAAGAATGCCAAGATAACAAATGCGCCATTCCAGCAACGTCGGTGATCCAATTCTCAATGCATAAAACAAACGTATACATGGACAGCTGTGCAAATGACGCAATTAAGCCGACAGTAAATTTTTTCTCAATCAAGTAAAATATTCGAATATGCAATTCTCTCGGTTTCCACCCACTTTTCTAATTACTTCAATCGGGTGCATTTGATTTAAAGGGATTCTACGCTTCGATTGCGAAGATACGAAACAAAACACTCGGCACTTGGGATAGTGTGATTTTAATATACTACCAACGAGTTAACTACCTTTGGGTAACCTATAAATGATTGAACCTCACCATATTGCGTTTTGCTTCCAGTGTATAAATATACGTTCGTATCGTTCGTTTTTGATCACATGTTCTACGTCTTAGTACATTTTCTCGAAACTTATATACCATAATTATCCCCATGCACATTAAGCGGATTGAACGTTTTTTTTCATCCATGGCTGCATTTTACCTTGAAAAAGGCCATGGAAACGTTTAGAAAACACTAAAGGGAAGGGCTGTCCAGTGTGCATTCCAGTGAATCAGTTCGGATCTTCATTTACTTTTAGAAATAACGGCAGATTGCTTTCAGTTGGGCTCTCAATATTTTTAGTTTTAAACAGGGCCGAGACAGGAGGATGAGCGAATGAGTTGTAATAAGGCGTTTTCTTCCAAGTTTATATGTTGCAAATGTTTTTCTTAAAGAAAACGTTGTACGCTTTACTTCCCTAAAATTGGAAGCAAGATTCCGAGCAAGAATTTGGAGATCAACGATAAGGTAAAAACATGCTAAGTTTTTGGACATGGGCACGACTTTAAAAGACTGCAGTAATTTCTCACTTGAAACGTAAAATGCCAGAAAAGCAATACCTTTTCAAGGTTGATATAATACTCTTCTGCATTCTTTATGATCAACTGAAAGGTCAAAATGAAGTCACTACCACAGTCGAAGATTCATTTGCACACTGGAGAAGCTCATTAAATGATACAAAATATAGCGACTTTCTGGATGTGGTGTTTATAGCATACCGAAATTGCTTTAGTAAATGGAACTTTAATATTTACAAATATATCAATTATCCTTGAGCCTTGAACATTAATCGACTTATAGATCAAATTCATGGCTAAATAACAGGCGTGAGGTCGACAACTACAGGATCAACGCCAAAAATGATCACTGCTCCTTTAGTTTACTCAACTTTTTGTTTATCTCACCATATTTTGGTTTCAGTTTGATCTATGAAACAGGCAACACTCTTATACAGCAATGGAATGATTAGAACAAAAAGGGTTCGGCTGGTTTAAAAAAAAAGCTTCGTCCTCGTTTTCGATAGATCCTCATTTCTATGTATAAATTTTGTTGGTTCAAATTAAATTTCGAAACCTTCCCATCTTCAGTTCGACCACGTTTAGTTTATCTAATCATGAAATCTACAACAGTTACTTTCCACATAAACCGCAGTTATGGGATCGCTGAGATAAAGCTCGCCTATAGTCAGTGTGAACAGCAACATTTAGGTACGCAACGTATCTCACGTCCTATAACTGAATACGGCTTTTCAAAGCATATTTCAATCGTCATTTACTCCATCATTTATTAGCTATGCTTGTTTAATAATTCAGTTTTTTGTTTTCCTTGCAAAATTGCGATCATGTTTTGCGCACATTATCGGATATCCTATTGAAGCAGATAGCGATGCGGGAACGAATTTACTTCCTGTGGAAGGTGATATAGCAAATGCATCAGAAAACCTACGAAACAGAAAAAACTAACGAAGAAAGTTTGACATTTTCTCGTTGATAGGATGTGTCACACGGCTATCAGATTACGCAACAAGAATTCTCCACTGATATTTTTGAATTCTACTCCATGTAACCATATACCAGTGGCACATCGGTCATGAAAGCAACTAGTTCTATTTCTGCAAATGATGAGAATGAAGTACAGGGCGTGTAGCCTCACTCGGTGCGTCTATTAGGATAGACTAGCGCGGTTGTTTTCAGCAAGAAATTTGACAAGCATCACATCTCACTGAGCAACATGAATGCTCCTTGCAATTATCCGTCAACCGATTATCCGTCCTGGCAGTTGGCTTGTACTATGAAGTGGGTAGAAAGGAGCTCTAAAATCATATTATGAAGATGCAATGCCAAGTGTGCCTAATGAGCAAACTCATTTTCGAAGGAGGCACTTGTTGAAAGCAGTCAAGTCATGACTAATTCTTTGGCATTTTGTGCCACCATTTAGCCCATGATAAATTTAGGTACATTCTTAATTAATCGATAATAAACGTACGTGAAGTTTGCCCGTCCTATAAAAGGTGAGGATATGTCGAAAGATGTCGGGATCACGATCGAAAAAATATTCGCACGTATCCTCATCATAAAAAAATTCCTTCTCGGTTGAGCCGAGAAGGGTTTCTGGAAATTTCTCGAGCGTGTTACGCCATGTCTCGAAACGTCGCCCAGAGATATTAATTGAAAGCTTCTCGTCGGAGACATGATCAACCGCCAAATCCTTCGCCTAAAGTACTGACGCTAATCTCTTGCAGTTTCGATGTAAAATCGAAAAAAAAGAAGGCAGTTGTTCAATGACCACATCTTACAGGTCAAGACAACAGTCTATATAGAGAATGCCACTTCGGAGTGAACTGCGAAGGTGGAGGAACTGTTTTAGTGGAAAAGCGGTAGCTGTTCTCAAGGATCCCAGCTCACGATCGCAGCCAAAAGCAACTGCAGTTTTGAATTCTTACAATATATCTGAATCGATATTTGGCATTTAAAGTGGGCAAAAAATACCCCACACATCCACAATTTCTTAAAAAGACATCCCGCTCTTATTTGTGCTGTAGAATATTCGCTAAATCCGAGGGACTTTCCGTCTGCAGTCGTTGGAAAGAATCCAAAAAGGCCGAAACGGCGCCAGGTATCATCGGAAAATTTCTGAGGTGAACTAAGACTGAGCCGCGAAAGGCTGGGAAGTTTTTAGGAAGACTGAAATGCTGCGGTTGAGCACCAAACCTTTTAAAATGAAAGTTTTTAAAAATTAGCGGTTCCAGTTTTGCTCTCCTCGTCTGCCGTCACTTCCACCGCTGGCTACAGGCCTGTTTGCACTTCCGCCTGTTGTGCCCAACTAAAAACACTATGTCGTCAGGACTTCAGAAATAAAACGCAAAAAAACCACAACTAGGAGTAGTTAGGAAGCGATTACCTGAATGGCGATCGGGGCGGTTGGCATGGGCTGTCGTGAAATAGGCACCCAACCGATTGCAGCTGCACGCGCAAAAGGCAGCCATGCAGCGACCGATGCCATTATCCTGCAAAATTATGGCAATGCGAAGGTGAACACTCCTTTTTAAAATCATTACAGAAAAGCGGAAGTTTCGACTGCAAGGCTCATTCAAAATATGGCTTCTTTCAGACCATCATGAGTGCTTTCTTATTCGTAACGCTGTTCCCTTACGATGCTTCTACATATTTTTGAGCTCTCAGAATTGGAAATTTTGAAGCGGTGTTTCGTGACCACCAAAATTGCTGACCTTCACCTTCACTTTGAAAATTGCACCTATCGTGTGAAATACAGAAAGTTTTTCGGTATAATCGTAGGTGGAATTTCTATACCCTCTAAAGTTTGCGTTTGGTACTGCAATATTTCTGCCACCTTATGAAAAATATGTCCATGTTATTCGTTGTTACGAAACAGTGCAATAATTGCCTACTTAATTTCACACCGATTTGTTTTCGGGTCACTAGCTTGCAGAGGCATTTTGTCCCAGCTCATGAGGCACTTCTTTTTCTTAAGAACTTTTACGAAGCCACTTTTGAAAAGAGAAGTGAATTGTTTTATAAGGCACTTTTCAGGCACTGTCCTTTCAGCCCAAACTTGGAAGCCTTTTGATGCTCTACTATTCCCGTAGAATGTTCACTAAAAGTTTCTATTCTTTACAGTCGCGACTGGTTACTCCCGAGAAATTTATTACGATAAGTGACGCTGCTTGTTCTCTAAATTAGGTATTATCGAGATGAATCAAACGTTTTTGAATGCAGCGGAATTGATAAGAAGCGACCATGCACTGCTAAAAAGAGAACTGAACCTGAAGCGAATGATCTGAAGGAAGGCGTTACTCATTAATGGAGACAGCAGATTGCCAAAATGGTAAAAACGGAAGTATATGACGTTTAGTCAATAAAATACTGAATTTATCCTTTTCGATAGGATACTAGCCAGGGAGAAGGGAATGATATTGAGCTTAAGCCATGGGAGGCATATTTTTTTTCTTTTTTCTTGTATCAAGCAACTAAACCGATTGCAAGAGCCAAGGTTTTTATATTTGATTTGCCAACGTTATTTGTATATTTTTTAAACGAAATTTCAACGTTACATCGCATGATTTAACTGGAAGAATGGAAATTATAGGCAGTAAATTCGCAGATTACTCATACTTCAGCGGTTCTTCATTCTGAAATAAACACCCCTTAGGAGAGAGTAACGTTGTTTAATGTATGTTTTTTATGTTTTGTTTAATGTATGCGGTTTACACGTTTTGTTGAGATCTGCTATTCTAAGCATAAATCCAGCTAACGCTTCACGATTTAAAAAGTGAATACAAATAACCTTCAAATGGTGCAAAAGCCTTTTATATTTCATAGCTACCAAATGTTCTGTTCTTAGAGCGCTGAACATTAAGCTACATAGTGGTGGCAATCGAGAAATTGAAGTTGAATGACACAACCTTCTCTCACTGCATCCAAAATAAGATGTTAACAGAATTCAAACCAAGTTGCTGCGAATCGTGAAGGGAAGAAATGAACGTAAGAGAACATCCAAAATCCTCGACTGTCAGATTCATAAAGCACGGATGCAAAAAATCGAAATAATGAAAAAACTTGATTGATTCGTCTACTGCCTTTGATTATTCTAAGACGAAAGAATCGATTGAGATAACCCTAGCTTCTTAGAAGCTCGAGCCCCTCATTTCCTAAAAGTGTTTGAGAAAAAAGGGGGCTGCGCTTTCATTTCGGAGAGAAGTTGGTGATCTACATGAAGGGAACGTTAATTGCTTACCTTTCGACTTTTATCTTTGAAATTCACGATTCCTAACGAGTTGTGCCGAAGAACCCAAAACTCACGCATAACACCAACAGTTTCTTAGACAACAGTCTAATTATGATTATAAAATTATCTTAATGAGCAATCCGCTTGACTGCGTTTAACTCTCCACCTCAACGATACAACCATTAGGCTAATCTGTCCGAAAATATGCTACATACCAGCAAAGTCTAGTTGAGATTTCATTGGCTTGTGCCTATGTTCTCATGGTTGGCTAAAAGAGGACAATTTTCTCTTGCTTAAGCTTTCTTTCAACTTGTTTTCTCCAAAAAATTCGAGCATAACGTTATATGCACCTGTTTCTGTCTGACCCTATATGCCAACTGTCACTGAAGGCGTCACAGCATTCTCGCACAACTGTAAAATACAGGAACTATACTGCACGGAAATTCTTGCTCGTAGGTGTATTACAGCGTGCAGCCTCATAGTTTGCGCATTTAGGAATCCTGTTTCGCGCATAAATACGACAGACTACCGAAGTGGGAAGTAATAAGAAAGATACCAAATCGACATGAATCGATAAATTTTCTTCAAAACCTTTTCTCCCATGTCTCTCATATCCTCAGCGGACATCCATCAAAACAACCTAAGCGAAATCGTCATAAATCTCGAACACGGACACAAAGAATTGAGAGAAATCGTCAACTTTGTGGAAAAAGACGCCAAATTGGATAGAATTTTTTACATTTACGCGCACTGTAGTGAAATACTCAATGTCACTCCCGAACTACTTGGAGATCGTTCTAATGGGTGACAAAGGAGTAACTGCTGCGCACCATTATTTCACTTTGAAATTAGAGTGCACTCTGTCAAATTAACAAAGTGAACCATATCCTTCCAGAATATAAAGTTTGCAGATAAAATATATCAAGTCGCTGCGATTTCTGATCCTTAAAACACTCTATCCCTTGGAAATCATAGAATATGCATGTGATGAAAGGTAGGAAATAGTTTTACTAATGTTTCTTCTGAAAGTCATCATCCCACCATACTCTCAATAAATCTCTGGATTTTGGAGTATTTTATGCCTTTTAAATGAAGGTTAATTTGCTTAGGATTTGAAGGATATTAACTTCAACGAGATCTGTGCTTATTAGTATTTCCAGACTTAGAGGAGAGGTAGTTATGACTTTTGACTTTTTAGAGTCATATGCGAGGTGACATCTCGAAGGTACACAGCTGTACTGAACGACAGATAATGTGTGAGTATCGCTTTCTTATTTGCTGTTGTCTTGCATCAAAAAAGCCTCAGTGATTGATGGTGCCGAGAACGAATTCCGAATTTCAAATTTTCCAAGCAGTTTTACCAATCAGTTTATCGCCAAGTTACAACGATATAAATTACTTCCGGTAGGATCGGTTGCCTTGGTGTGATGTGCATGACGAGGGGGAGTTGTTGCATACATTTGTGTAGATTTTTACCCGCAGATGGCTGAAGTCATCAATCAGCAAATCGGCCTTAACTTCCCATAAAAACGGAGTCTATTCTCAACAGCTTGAGATGGCTTCCGCTAGCTGACTTTAACTGTTGACTGCCTTCAGTTGTGAAACTTTGCCTCACTAAAAGAGGTGTTTTGAGGGGGAGATGCATGAAAGCTCCACTGCTGATTACTGACTTTTCTTTTGTCCAGAACCTGCAAAAATACTCGAGGGTTTTCCACCTCACTCCTTTACATCTTTAAAAACGCATGAAAGAACTGCACCACTATGAGTATGCAGGATGCAGAGAAAAAATGCTGAATTGGATTTTTCTTGAGAAATAAATAGTAAAGAAATTGGGGGTGAGGCCAGAACCGGTTTACACTTAGTGCCACAATACGGAAGTGGGCCAATATTATTTTCAAATGAGGGATCTTCAAAATAAAAAAATAAATAGGTATATATATGTAAGCGTGAAAAGAGATAGCATCATCTTACCATTTAGGCAAAGGGCCTGGTTTCCGGAAATTCCAATTATATGTGAACTTAAGGGTCATCCGTATCATTTAAATATCCTCATATTCGCCTAATTTAAGGATCGTTAATATTCGTCGATTAAACCCCTGTCTTAACGATACTGTGAGGATAACAAAACAGCAAAGAAATGAGGAGGAAGTTTCGTGAAGAGAAGAAAGACAACCCTCATCTAGCGACTGGAAATTATTGCACACAGTTAGCAGGTTATTCAGCATTCAGCTAGCGCATGTAGTAGATCTTGCTGCGTATTGAATACCCCGCAACGCTCATACATAGTTTTAGCTACGTTTTGAGGGTCAGTATACACATAACACGTAATGTCATCTTGTGGAACCGACCTCCACGGATGATGTTTTCCACCTCAGCGGAAGCAGAACTACCTGTTGCTGTAAAGATCACGTAAAACAATAAGGTTTATAGAAAAATGAGTAACGACGATATGCAAAACACTTCCAAACAATAATCACATCTTCACCACTAATGTCGGCGAAAATACTCTGCGTTTGCTATTACAAGATTAGCAAGGTCTTTTTGGATATTTGAAGAATCACTTCATTGCTGTAACCTTTTCATCTGCGGTTTCAGTTTCATTACCACGGCAATTCACGTAGATGGTTCTTAAGCGCCTGTCGATATTCCCAACGATTTTAAAATATGATGATTTCCGTTAGAGTAGAAAATATTTTTTAACAGGAAGAATAAATAAATTGGTGCTTTTTAATCTGTTTCCTTCAAAGGGTATTGCAAACGCTACACAAAACATTATTTCAAAACATGGAATATTTTCTGCTCTATAAAATATGAAAGCATGAAATATAAAAGAAAAAAGGGAATTGATTACGCCTATTCTATGAAGGAGATACATAAAGGGGATAATCTATATTATTTTCTTACAGGTTTACAAATGAAAACTGCAGTGCAATAGGAATTGAATTCGCTATTGCGATTTATGTATTTGCACTTGATGGCAATAACGTGTTAGCCAATGTATTCAATTTGACGTTAATGCCAGTGGGAATTTCCTTATTCATATTATGACTCTTACTGAGCCAACTATTCGTTTTGTACATAAGCTAGCCAATATCTGCTTTGCTACCGGCCTAACGAAACTTTCGAGCGCCGATGAAGCGTCAAAAACCACCCATTTCCTTCTTTTCGTTAGTTTCAAAATCAGCTTTGCTAATCACATTAATGTAACGTTCGTAATCTCCAACTCCGAGCGCTTTCAGCATACTTCAGCCGTTTCTAGGCAAATAGTAGAGCTTCAAAGCATTTCCACCTCACCAAAAACGTATGATTCATAAAAAGTAATGGAGTGACGGAAAAGGTGTCACGAACTCAAAAGCTGCTTATAGGTCAAAATTTGTTGTTTTGAAGTCATAAAGTCATAAAAATATCCAAGACACCGCCTATACGTTACAGATGTCGTTTTGCCAGGGAGACTATCGAGAGTTTTTCTTATGTATCTAAAGATATAACACAAAGTTAAGAGGGAACAATTATCTAATTACCAAAAAACTATGGTAGATTATGAGCTCCGATCGCTATTTCAGTTGCCGTTTGAAAAAAATAAATCTCACCATGTGCTCACTGGTGTAAGATTGTTGGAAGTGAACCCCATATGAACAGGAGATTTCGGTCCCTGCTTGAGAGAAACAATCAAAGAGGATAACTATTCAACGTGATTGGATGATTCGTATCAGCTAAAGATTCCCGAAAAGTTAAGAGAGAACATCCTCTGGCACATATATATCCAGTGACTGTCCAATTATAGGCCCTCCTCAACTTTTACAACCTCATCTCGATGAACTTCCGCTTTAATGAAAACTTTTAAAGGCTCTTTCCAGTCATGTTCAGAAATCGTGTATTAACTTCTTTTGATATCTGCGAATGCTATATAGGAACTTTTAACGCGTTGTTTTCGAGCAAAAATTAGGTGGAACTAAATAAGCTAAATGGAGATCAATGGACGCAATCAGAGTATAAAACGAGCGAAACAGAAGATTAGGCGGCATTAAAATTTGTGCAAATGACTTGCTGAAAAGAAAATGACGGTGAGAAATATTAATAGCGCCTTCTTGAAACATCGCTTTCTGCGTAAATATATATTACTTTCTTTGAAGTGGCCGAATTCGCTTTTCAATAAGAAATTCTGCATGAAAAATTACAAAACGTACGCAAGCCAGATGGCGTATCCAGTCGACTAATTCATACAGTGAATGTAAGGCGAAATAATTCAGTGTCAGAAGTCACTCACTTCAAGTCGTTAGAGAAAGGACTAACAGAATTATGGGAATAAGTTGACCTCGAGAAATTATGAATATCGCTCGCTTTTTTTCGTCGATCTTTCACCACTAGCGGAATTGTACGTCGGTCGTCAGCTGCAGAAGAGTCGAAATTTGGTGAAGATAAGTTTAGGAAATAACTCTTTGAGGGCAGAGAATTAACGTGTCGTGAAATGCGCACACGACGAGGTGAGAGATATTTCGAGTTTCATAGAGCAGCCGAATGAATTGAAAAGGCGTAATAACTCGCGAAAAAAACCCCAGCGAATCAGCAAAAATGCTCAGCAGCAGGCATTTTAACGCTAGAATCTGCAACGTTTGTCGGCACCTGTATGACAAGTGATGGGTTGAATTCATCAAGACCACTCTTGAGCTTCACCACGTGCGTTTCGCCATTGCAGCCTTCCTGCAACGAGCAACCGTTACAAATGGTGCACGCCTCAGTTTTACAATAGTATCAACTGCGGCGGTGAAGTTACTGTAGGTTGATTGAGTCACCTATAGCTTATAAAGCGGCTGAGTTTAAATGAAATATATTTGAAGCTCTTCTAGCCGGAAATAATTTGTACAAAAGATTGCATTGGATTAAGAGGCTTGGCATGAAAGAAAGATGGGAAAAGATCACCTACAAAGTGTGCAGAAAAAAGCGCAGAAAAAGCGATGGGCTCGTATATTCAATCTGCTCGGCGTACTTCCTATGGCAACAGGTACTGCTAAGCGAACAGAAGGTGCAGACTTAAACAGGCTGATAGATATCAGCGAAAGAAAACGAAATCGAAGAAAGCCACCTCATCTCAGTGAAAGAAATGGGCGTCATTCGTTATCAGACTTCCTTATTACGAAAGAGATAATTTGGTGAGTAAATCTAAAACGAATACCGTTTATGAGGAAATTTAGCGATAACAGAAGACAATTTTTTGGAATTTGAGTAGTCGAAAGTTTACATCGTTCTAGAATTGAAACGAGGTGTTTCTCTTCGAAAGAACATTCGAAAGGGAATCCGATCACTGTTATCCTTTAGGGATAAACCAATGCAATTAAGAGTTCTCACTGATGATTAATTGAAGCCAACACCAAAACTGCGCAGGTGTTGAGTTGAGTGTGACGCCATCCTCTTTTTGGTCTCGGATTGAAGAGTGCGCGACATGAAATAGAACTACAACGAGCATGAGCAGAGCAAGAGAACGGATCGATGAGTAGAAAAGCATAGTGGGCGTGGCGACAGTCGGTGGTAGAACCTGGGGCACATCAAGCTAGCGCACCGCCAACGAGTGCCAGTATGCAATGCTGCCTTGGGCGTCGACACCGGCCAGACGTAGTTCTCCATCGATCCGTCCTCAGTTCACTACGGACCGCTCGCGTGATGCTCACCACACTCTCGTCTGCACCAGCTGATAGAGCGCTCACTGCTTGGTGCTAGTGCTGAGAGTGGCGCATTAAGAACAATCACATCCTGCCGACAAAGCCTGAGACTGAACGTAATGTTTCGTTAGGACATAGCTGCCACTCACGCCAAAACAACACCTTTGTTGCGGACTTTTGAAGCAGACGCTCATTCGCATACACACATACCACAGCATGGATTTGCGTGAACAAACGACAAGTCAACGATGCCGTCAGCAAAATGCCGGCAGCACATACTGCCGCTGCATCGCAAAGTGTTGCTTCTTTTTACACATTCAGCTAAGCACTTGCGCTTCGCTAAGCACATTCCAATTTCTCGAATTTCGCAGCATACCATGTGTCACTGCGATGTTTGCGTAAACATCCACTGCAGTGTTTGGTGCCATATTTTGCTAGCGTTTTGCTATCGTTATCGCTTATCTAAAGGCTCCCGTATTCCTACGTGGTGGCATCTTAAACTTTTATGTAAATTCGAACTGGGTAGCAGATTTTTTTGTCTTCTGTTGCTTCAACCAAGTGAACGAGGGAAATTGGAGATAACGGGGCTGCAACCGGATTCTATGGTTTTATGGTTTCGAGTCCACCTACTGACAATAAATTCTTATTCGTTGCTCTCGACGTTCGTGGATCGTGCTTATAAAACATCTAACAAATCTTGATTCTTGCATTATCTCTTCGAACAAAAAAGACAGGGAAACAGAGTTTGGCAGGGAAAGAGCAAATAGTTGGCCATACCGGATGAAAGAATTTTTGGCCGGTATAGTGACGGCAAGTGCTAGGAATTAGTGATTTTCAGTTGTCAACCATGAATTTGGTTGTCGCACAACAAGCAAAAATGCGACTCATAGAAGGATCAAAACAGAGACAGAGGAAATCTGAGAAAACGTTTGAAATGCCTCTACAAAAATATTTCAGTCAAATCCAAGCATCCTCCTCACTCAAACAAGTCACAATTGAGCAAGAAAAGCGACATTATAAATATGATCATTGAAGAACAGAATTGCGAAAGTAAACGCCGTGGTCAGCGCGTCTTCTTTATTTAATTTTTTGCTGAACATTTGCGTCTGCGCTTGACATAGCCATTAGCCTGGAATTCTCCAATTTCTAAAAGATCATATGAACGTGCTCACCTCATCAAATAATTGAATAGTTAAATAAGTAAACAAACGAATGCATAAGTAAACAAGTAGATAAATGAATAAATGAGGGTGCTAACGATGGCAAAAGTCTTCATTTCCTGTTGGGTAACCATTCTTAAATGTGTCAGCATTTGTGACCGTAGACGTGATACAGCCGATAATGAAGTACGAATGGCAGTGTGCAAACTGGATAAATGTCTTAGCAATGCACGAATCAGTAAAGAGGGAGCTGTAATGCTACATACTTCACATTTATGCCTTCCATACAGTGAAGGTCTTTATTTAGATAACAACATTGTATTGGTATCACTTTAGGTAGACCGATAAAGAAAGCGGACTAATGAGAAGTTCCACAGCGCTAGAAAATGCGCTTAAATTCTCCTTTTTTTTCAACACAAAAGTGCAAACGAACTTGCTATTAATTTCTAGATGCGTTGTCTTGTGCTATTGGATGCAAACTAATGAATACAAATTGTGGCCTATTAGGATGTAGAAATACTGAAGATATGATTACTCACCACTCTTTAGACAGGTAATCCTACTGAAAGTTACTTTCACTGAAGGCAAAAACTTGACTCTCATCTTTGCACAAATCGAGCCGTTGAATTTCGCCAGCTCAAAGCGAAACTGTTACTTGTACTTATACAATGTTAACACAGCTCAAATTATCATAATTTCCAGTAAAAGCATTTTTTTCATGAAATATTCGACAGATACCGACTGAGATGGACTGTTGTTCTAATATTCTGATCGAATATCCTGTTTGCATACCAAACCTTCTTCAGCAAAGTTTCGAGCCTATAGCGATTATTTTTCGCTCATCATTCAGGCTTTTCGGTCATCAACGATTAGATTGCATAACTGTATAATTCACATTCATAAATTCATCACTGCATCGTTATAAATTCACTAAAATTCGTTCATACGTTCATATCGTCCTTATCTGTGCATGTAGAAGAAGTCCTCAGAATATTTAAGTGTCACTTTAATTATGAACACTGCACATTCTGAAAACTTTTCATGATAAAAGGTATAGTTCAATGCAGAGGGTAAAATTGGACTGTCGATGAGGAAACGCAGGTATCACATAAGGCACGAAAAGCACAATGAACTGTGATGCAATATCTCGAGCTACTTTCGAAAGCTCGGTATTCCGCCCTCGCGCTCCCTTTCGTTACTGTTCTCATCATTTCACAATTATTACCAAACAAACTTATTTCCATATAAAGACATTACGGTTACGGGCACCTACTCACACCATCATATCATCATTCACGGACCAAGATTCCCAAATAAAATAAGCGATTATTTAAAAAAAAGTGCGAAATAAAGAATGATAACCTGTAGAAAACTGAAGCACACTAATCCTAGCAACTTCATCACGTAGCACACATATTAAAGGCGCACAGTGTTGACAATCAGCAGAGCCTTTGGCTCCACTTCCAAGCTTACTTGTTGCCGCATTCCTTCTTTGACACATGGACGTTCGCAGCGACGTTGAATAGCAGAGAGTGCCCTTCGTGTGTGGTCCGTCACCTTTGATTTCGACTATAGGTAATGGACGTGGTACTATCGGGATATGCATCCATGGTTTTTTGTGTCATATTAGCTGGTTTGTCGTCAATCGTCTGCATTTACGCCTTATGGCGAAGATTTTCTATCAAATTTTCAGCGATCGATGCCATCCTGCGTTGCGCCGCGTCAAGCAATCCTTATATGCGCAATGATAGCAGTAGACGTTTTACGCACAGTTGTTCTGTTGTTTCTTCTGTAAGCAAAACTGAGCAAAGTTGTACCCATCTTTAGCGTGGGATGCTGCTGACAAGAACAGCCATTCGTTTCACGGCAGAAGGAACAGATCGAGTAGTGTGCTTTCCGTCCGCCTCGCTTCCGTCCATTTTGTCGCTCCACTTTGCGGTCAGGGGCGAGTTGTGTGACAAACATTGCCAATATTTTCTGCTTACCAAGGTTTGCCGCCGCATTTTTCCATCGTGTCGTCGAACGTAACGACTTTCAAATGATGTCTTCTCTGCCTTTCCGGTTAGCATGTTTTACAGAGCTCACGCACAAATAGCGCTTGTCTCGTAGTTTATGGACACGTCGCGTTGCATCTAACTTTTTTGTTTGTTCGGCATCCAGTAACGACCAACTTAAACGTCGTCTTCGACTCAAAGCCTAGTGTGTAATGCCACTATTCTCTCCTGTCTGCCTGCACTATCTACTGCAGAAGGTATTTATTGTTCTCATCGCATTCTCTGTGATCTTTTGTGGGGAAAGCTTTCTTCGCTAGCTCTTAGTTATCGTGATTTCACTGGCACTTTAGGTTTTCCAAATTGTTGCCGAGATTGTCAGCAGCACCGTTTAGTGGCTTCACGGCTTTCAACAGTGATTGTGGGTCCTCTTCACTCTAGGGATGAGACGGCAGGTGCGAAAGCCTTTGAACTTTGACAGGTGATAATGCATCAACTGTGCATAGGAATGTTGCTCGAACTGCGGGCAGTTGCGATGCCGTCCCTTTAACTCTGAGATTTGCAATCTCGATGATTGGGTTGCAGTCACGGTGGAAAGTGCATGTAATAGTTTTTCTCGAAGGAAAGTTGTCACTTGGCGATATCGGTCTGGAAAGGTGAAGCTCAAATTCCATCTTAGCAGTGATGGGGAATTAGGTTATGTCGCATTACTGACCAAAAAGGGTGTGGAAATAGTCTAGTGCTTCCACAACTGTTTGGTGATAAATGCCTCGTTTGTGCTTTTATTCACGGCATTTCGAAGCCGACTGTGGAATTGGGTCTGCGTCAAAATCAAGCAGGTCATGGAAGCATGCGCTGGCTCCAGTGGCTTCTCGTATATCTGCTTTGATTTAGAGAGCAACTTGGAATGCAGTAAAAATGCTCCTTAATCCGCTTCTTTCCATGAAGTGATATTGTTTCTGCTGTTCCTTCGGCTAGTAAAACTGCAGGTGCCTCTGTCTGGTAGGAAGACCACGTATGCCGACCATTTGCAGAAAGGACCTTTCTTGACTAACAAACCTGCGACTTTTTCTGGCGTACGGAGAAAGGCACCAAGTTGGGAAGCTCGCTTACTACGAGCAAGAATAAAAGACGACAATAAACATACAGTGATTAGCACGCAAGAACGAAGCCTATTTACATCGTCGGTTACGGTACGAAGGTATGGAGAGAACATAATTCCCAACTTGGGACGAGATTTCATCGACCAAAGCCAAGGTGAGCAGAACAACCTGCTTCACAGAGTGAAAATCACCACAATCACAGGAAAGAAAAGAACTCATTTAGAGGAACAAAATGAAGGCGATCACGGTTTTGAGAAGCTCCATCGTCAGTGTTGGCGTATGCATCGAACTTCTTCTACTGCTCGCTTCTCTCAAAGTCGGAAAGTGTGAAAAAACGAAATGGCTTTCATTATTGCTCTCTCGTAATAGTAATCGCTGAAGAACTGTTCTCATTTAAGGTTATGAAAGCTAGACATCTTTACAAAGATCGTGGACGTGAATCCACTCAATGTTCTCGAGGTTATTGGATTTTTAAATGCGGTTACTGCGTTACCTTACCGCAAGGCCTAGTTTCCTGATACCTCTTTAGTCCGTCATTTCTAGCACAAAAGTCTCTTATACCCTGAGTTTACTGCTTCACCGTTATTGGTCGAAAACGTGACCTGATGGCCTGTATTAGGCGTCGTCTGCTACTAAAGCGTTTTCAAAAATCTTGCGTTATTCTTATTCGTTTTTAGCCGTTCTGTTGGAAACTGCTCGGTTTAACAGGTTGTAATCATTTAAAAAGAGGGTAGATTCTGTGATTTATTTGGAGAATTCTTGAGGCTTGAAAGTGAAAGTGAAAGGATCATTGTGAACATCTTCGCTTCTCTTCAAGAATGCTTAACTGAAACCGCCCGAAGGAGCTTATTTCTGACTTTTTTGTTTCTAATATCAGTTTTTCATGGCATCATTAATATTACTTATACAACAATTCCAGCGTTAATTTACTATGGAACACCTGTGATATGTCTGTAACAAGGCGGTATAATGAAGATACATATTTATAGGAGATTTCACAGGACTCCTAGTTGTTCCTTTTCGAAAAGGCTGGAGAGGAGGAAGAGCAATACAAAAACGGCTCATGAACGATGGTCACTTTCTGTCAGTAGCTTTTTAGGATGAAATGTTCCAATAGCGTTTGCCCTATATAGTTCAAGTTTCTTTGTCGCGAGATATTGCAGCTAAAGTGTTACTCTGAATTAACGCTGTTTAAATAGCGGCAAAAATCGTTGAATTAAGTCGAAATTTCAGAATTTTAAGAGCGTTCAAATATACAGTGCAGAATTTATATTCTTATGCCGATGAACGCCGAAGAACATTGCTACTCGAACAGTAGTCACCCCAAAGAACGTTTTGTACTGGAAAGGAACCACTGAACTCCGAGCCGTTACACTGTAAAGAAGCTAACTTCGAGGGGATCCCTGTGGTGATTAAAAAAACTCAAAGAAAGCTGTGCGACTAATGTGTAATATATCGCACACATAAGAAATGCATAGCGTCAGATCCATTCCTTTGTTCGAACGGTGCTGATTGCATTGCTGAATGATCTATTGAGTGGCTTACATTATTAAAATTCCTTACAACTATGTTTCAACAGATCCATCAGATGCTTGCGTTTCTCAGCTGTTACTCAAAGAAGTTATATAACCTTGAAACTACTCCCCACACATGTGAAGGAATCTTACATGTGAGTTGTGTGAGAACCAGTTCCAACTCGCACCTACTTTGCCACGCCATCGAAAATATTCAAGTGACAGGTTACCATGATACGCGTCACCAACTCTGCTCTCTTCCTCTCGGCGACGAAGAAGTAGCCTTCGGAGTGTCGTTCTGGTTGCCCAATCTGGTCTCTCGCCAAGCCTTCAGAATTTTCATCGTTCCCTACTGCACCAACTTTCACTGGCTTTTGCGAATTCCTTTTCGAAGTTATTCTATTATGAGATCTTTTGTGGACGTCTAAAAAAATCGAAATTATCTTTTCCATCTCCGAAGACATTCTTACATGTTTGCAGCGTGATTTTCTAAACGTAGACTCGAGGCAGTTCGAATGTATTAAATTAGCCAGTGTGTGAATTTATGAATCGCTAATCAAGAAACTAGCTAGGCTTCATTTTCTCGTTTCGCACCGTGTTAGAGAGTAGTTAGGAAGAGATGATTCTTCTTTAAAGTGCTACTAAAAGCTTCAAGATTTAAGCTATATCAGCATCTGCTAAAGTATTGTGAGTGTTCTTGTCACTTCCATTTCAGTACTGTGCAATAAGTTTCTAGCCCATAAAGTGTCCCCATCGTTGCTAGAAGGCAAAAATAACAGCATTGTCGCAAAAAGCGGTTAAATTGTTCCACTTTTCTTCAGCTGCACTCATTCCAGTAAATACGTCAAAAATGAACCTTATATAACGTGTCCTGAAATGGTGGGTTACCTCGATATATCCAGGAATATTTTCTCTATATATCAATTAGCCTTTTGTGGCTTAGCAGTACTTTCAAGATCCTATTACCTTTTATACGTGATTCATAACTTCGTTCAAGAAGGCCAAGGCGAAAGCCGAATATTGTGGAACTGTCGCAATCTACTTCTCCTTTAATACTCGAGACTGTTGTGATGGATTGTACCTGCTTCAATCTCATGAGCTTACTATCCTGCTAAAACTACATTTAGTACTGCGGAGAATGAATTTCTTAAATGCAACCATATCGCAACATCTATATTCATGGCGAAGAAATTAATTTTCATCGAGGACGAATCAACCGTAGAGGAGATGCTGGATGCCATCTCATAACGAATCATGAAACATTGTTCACAATTTGCGGGAGTATGGTCTTGTAAACAACACGCAAAAAATGGTAATTTACCTTCACGTTTTATCGTCTATGAATGTCAGACGTCAAGTCTCTTTAGAGATATATTTCCTTAACAGTATATGTCGGTTCTTCAAAAAATCACCATAGCTATTTGTTGCAGGACTTTCCATGAGAATGGATGATTACTGTGTTCACAGGCTCTCGGGCTGTGATTTTCCAAAAAGAGATGCTAGAATACATGAATGACATCTTTATGTGCTTTTTTAAATACAGCAGTCTCTCTATGTAGCAAAAATCAGGTTATTTAAAAATTCGCTGCTGAAGCGTATCAAAGTGATCAGTCGAAGTAGTTGGCTAATCCGACAGTATTCGCTGTAGTTGGCCAGTGGGCTAACATTTAACTCATTTTTTTGTTACGGAGGAAGGAGGAGGGGGAAAACCTGGAAGTTTAATACAAGTTGATGGTCTAAGGGTGGCTAAGTATTGGTTGTAAGTATAGTACAGAAATCCGTTCTCGACAGTCACGCGAAGTGAGCAATAATGAACATATCGATTTTTAACGTCATCACTGAGCGCATGTTTGCATTGCTTTCCTTGGTCGACTACATTTATCAGCACTCTTCGACGCCTAGCAGCCAGTACCTTTCTTTCCATTGCTATGTCATTCGTGATTTTGTAATTTGTCATCTCATTTTCCAATTTTCCCATATGAGTACTTTGTGCTGTTTTATTCAAGAGTTCTCATTCCGTGAAGTTTTCCGCTTGAGATCTTAGAAGAACGATTAAAAGTGATTCTAAATGACACTCCAAGAAGTTAGGCAACTCTTCAGGCACCTCAAACTTAATCATCCATGCAGCGTCCATATCGATTCTCCCGCTTCTCTGTTTCGTTCTATTATAATGGAGTGATGTTTGCCTCCAAAGTAAGGGAAAAAACTATACCACTGCTTAATCACTACAAACATCACTTCATGCTACACTCCCTTCAGTCCAAGTAAATCGCCTACTGCAGTAATGTCACCGCGCTGTCACCGTTCATAACGCGAGATGAACTTCTACAACTTTCTTCTTTCCATTACTTCGACGAAAGAGATCAGGACTGTACTAAAGTTGCGTTCTTACGCGATATTTCGCAGTTCGGATTTGAGAGCTCGCAACTGATTTCGCATGTGAATGTGGCCACCGCATTCGGAAATCGAAACTTGGCGGATGCGAGGCGTTGTCTGCATTGTATTGCCACAGTGCCGATGAATGTAACAAAATTGCCGTAGGAGAGACAGAGACAATTAAATAATCTGAAGCGATGACATAGTGCGTGTTCGTAGAATTCGTAGACGATTTAAGTTTTATAAACTGTAAGGAGACAGAAAGATGACAAATCTAAAGTTCGTAGAACAATGTCAGTGGAGTTCTCGATTTGAAACAGTTTAATAGTATCTTGCATCAATGCATTGGGACACACAAACTGGGACACATCCAGTATTCTAAAATGTTAGAAAAGAAGTTCAACTAATTTGATCTGTTTTGTACTCAGAGCCTCGAAGTTTAAACTGTTTTTTTATGGTACTGAGAACAACAGCGTGTTATGGAATAGCTCAATAGGTAGAGAAAAAATCATTTATAGGTATAGACCCGTAAAGTTGGGCGCACATCTCGGAAGAAAAGTTTCTTGATAATGAGCAGTTGAAGGGACATTTATGACATCGTTTATAGTAAAGCTGGCATTTTTTCATCTTATGTTACATCATCACTCATAGTGTCGCATGTAAAGCACGCGATGAAACTTTCTTTTGTCGCCGTTGAGCCGATGAAAATTTCAGAAGAAATGCAGAATGATTATTCAAGTACCTGCAAGTCGGAAGTGCAGCCTTCGTCGTCGGATGGAGATGGAGCCGAATGTCGTATATGTCGGATGCCAGCACACGGACTTCACTTCGGGCTTTTAACTTGCCGTGCTTGTGCCGCTTTCTTTCGCCGCTCCGTAGCCTGCAGATTGCAGTATACATGCAGACTCGAGAACGGAATGTGTGAGCTTAACAAAAGTAAGTTGCAACATATGCGGAAGGGAACCGGAGAGATGGAAGCGGTGTGTACCAATTTCAACCCATGATCCGTAAACAGCCATGCGGAAGCAGTGAAGTAGCATCAATTACTGTGTCTTATATGGTCTGGCAAGCTGTGTGAGACAGAGTCAAGGAAACAGATTCACTGTACATACCCAACTGCGTAGAAAAAAGGAAACGGCCACTTGCCTATTTGATAGTTGATCGGGTGTTTTTTGATCATGATGATGAACAGTCTCAACACTGCTAGGGTTGCTAGGTCGTCTGAAATGCTATGCTCTTTTTATTTTTCGTGACTTCTCAAACTCATCAGTTGAAAGTACAAGATTACAATACATACTCATATTTAGAGTTTGGTAAGCAAGAAGCAATTTGCGAAAATAGGCATTCACTTTGCGATGACATCTTAGTGGAGAAATTCCTTATTTTGTATGCTAGACATTATTCACGAATGGTTAAAAGTGCCCTCCCGAACGTGAAATGAAGTCATTTGATCAGAAGAACGGTTTTTTTTTCTAACTTTTCGGCACTTTAATACCGCGACGAGCTAGCATAGCTGGGAAAATGCAACATTTGGTGCATAAGCCTATTTGTGCCCAGTTGATATTGTTCTACTTCGTTCGTCTCTAATATCTTTTCGAGGCATTTGATTTGCACTGACCGCGACGAAGTATAAAGTTTATCAAAGGCGAGTACTGTGATTTATACTTTTCTTGTTAAGCCAGATCATCATTTACTTTGTAGAGTATATGATACTGAAGAAGGCAGACGAGGAGCATGGCCAGCCTTCTTGAATGGATGGAGCTTTTCTACCATTTTCACCTAATTTTGTCATCCTTTCGTGCCTCGTTAATGCCTTTTATATTTATTCATTGCGCTTCACGAATTTTAAGTTTCACACTCTCAAGATGTTCATCTTCAGGCGTTTTCATGACGCTATATGCATTAAGAGTCGCCACTGCGCTCAGAGCAAAAGCTTTATGAAACGCAAGATTTGACGCTAGCGCGACATAGTTGATGTTTACCATGAAATGAATAACCCTCACTGGAATCTTTAAGAGCTTCATATATTACTGTGAGAATATTTTCGATGTATACATAACGTTTGCGAAATGTTATGAATTTTAATGGACATAATGGATGTATTCATTGATAACTGAGTTCAATTTTGCAGACAAACGATTCTCTTGCCGTGCATGCCGTTTTAAGAAATGTCTCTCACTCGGAATGAAAAAGGAATGTTAGTTTATTTCCTGAATTATTTAATGTTCTGCCGAGATGAAAAGCACAACTTCCGCCTCCCTACTGCGTTATGATAAGTGCAAAACTCGGTCATCGTAGGAGGTTTTTTTTGCCATGAGGTGTTAAAGCGAAAATTGATGCATCAGGGAGGGGGGAAGGGGAGAGGAAAATAACTGTCTCTATTAAAAAAGTCGTTTTGAAATCTTTTCTTCTGATCAGAAGTTCTTGACCCGTTGCTGTATTTGATGATGCGCATATCTTGATGTAAGTGTTATTTTCATTAGTGGACTTTTTTAATTCGGCGAAAACGACAGCACATATCAAAACATGCGAGTTAACTAAGACGTTTACGACACCCGTCGAGGATCATATCCTTGTTAAATTATCAAGCATGTCTCGCCACACTTAATTACCTTGAATTTCCAATCACATGTTCACTGGCGTCTCTCTCTGTTTTCTAAACAACCTCAATATTAATAGTTGCTTCTTCTCCGCTCGACTTTGCACAGTTCGCACAAGCGGGTGAGGTTCGATTGTTCACTTTTTTCGGTTAGTGGAAGAATTGATTACCGAGTGATGCCTCACCCTGATTCGCATCTTCGCTGATTCTGAGCTTCGCTGTTTTGACGTTTGGTGATGCCAGCTACCGAATCACGCAGAAAACGACGTACACAGGGATTGCACTGTGCTGATAAGTCAAAAATAGCACGTCAAGGGTCTTCCGTCAGTCACCACGCCGAATAACGTGCATGTCAAACGTTGCTTTTTCCTTAGCTTTGAAGAATGATGGAATGCATCTTACAGGTCTTCTTATCAAGATATTTTAAAGGAACATCCCTGTGTCGAGTTTATTTTTTTCCGTTTTCTCTTGTCGTATCAGATACTGTGCTGTAGTTCCTTTCTAGTGTTTGTTGCTCTTAACAGGTGTCAAACACGGTTTGCAGCAACCGTTTTATTCTTTACTGTAATTTTGTTGTCGTCTGGATTTGTTCTCCGGAATTTTTTTTCACTTCCCATTCGCTGTCAATGCTCGACTGTTGTTCTGTAATTGTAGATAACTATTTTGCCGCAGAATGTACTCTTCTGAACTGTTTAGCAGTCCACTCTGCCCTTTCGCTCTGAATTGGTTCATTCCACTTGCTTACTCACTTCATCTTCAGACATTTGATGTTTTAAAATCTCGCATAATTCTTCGCCGAAAATTTGACATCTTAAAGTTTTGTCGTTGTGCGGTTATAGAAACTCCCATTTTAAGCTTCAGAAGATCCGTCAAGGTTAACTCCGAACTTTCAATGTTTATGGCCTTTCGCTATAGGAAGTTAGTCCTTTGAGATTTTTTAAGCATTAAATAGTTCTTATCTCCCACTGTTTCCACACTACCTGGCTATTCATAATTCCACAAATGGCTCTGCCTCCATTAATGTTGCAGTCGCGCAATATAGCCGAAAATACCTACGAGCTGAGTCAAAGCTTTGATTTTGAGGGGTTATGTTTGAAAGATGCATTAGCTCCTCCTACTGCGATGTTCCAAAACATATTAACGTCCTTCATACAAAACTGTCCTCTTTATTTATGAAGCCGGTCGAAGTGGCTCATATTTATTATTGCAAAATGAATCAACCTTCCATGTTTTAGCAGTACAGTTGAACCGTGACAAAATCAAGAACTCATCCCGCACAAACTTGCCAGCAGTCACAGCAGTAAGAGTGATCACTGTAAGTTATTTCTGACTTACCAACTATTTAAAAAAAAAAAATCAGTCAACGATGGATCCCATGAAAATCGATTCATTTGAAGCTCGACTAACATTTATGAGAGGTTATTTTACACCTCTAAAAAATCACCAACTCCTTCACCTCTTTTTATGGCACTGAGCATGACAACGTAACTTCTGACTTGGGGACGTTTATAGTTCGTACTTTTGCTGTCTTGAGTGATGATATCATCTTTTAGTGTGGAAGTCCTGTTTTTTCTAGGTGGTTCATTATTGGGCGAAAAATACAAGACCGAAAATGACGCTGATAAAATCCAGTTGTTACCTAACAACACATTTAGCTATTTGTACGAATTCTTCTATGACTGTTGCGCATTTTCTTCACAGTGGTTGAGTGACGTCGCAGTGGAAAGGCATAAATGTTTTCCATACTCATACTGCGATGATGATGCTGAAATGCGCAAGTGTTGCCAACGCCCACATTTGCTGCCTCCACCCCAATCTAGAAATTCGTCGCTCAGACAGTTTTATTCAGTCTTCACTGATTAATGATGTCTTGAGCGTTGCAATATGTGCTTTCTGCGTACAGCTTTCTGCAGCGCTGTCCTAGCGAGTCATCGTCGACATGCATACGCAAACGGGCGGACAAGTGTGCCAATTAGTTTCTGCATTCATTATTGGTTTCGATATTTCATTGCGGGGTGCTAACTGTACGCTTTGCTTCGCTTCCAGAAACTTTTATTAGATCGTTTATAATGAATTTGAAAAACTAATGCGTGGAAAGATGAATGCCTTCATTATCATAAGGAAATAGTGTGTCCCGTGTTAAACGATTTATGCACGTTCTGTCATTTGGTGGAGTGCTAATTTTGATTAGATATGTTTAAAACTTCATTGCCGATAAGTCTGCTGAATTATCATTTATTTTTGTGATAATCAGTAAAAGCTGATTTCATCACAGAGCCCACCTGCGGAATCGGTTACTCCAAGAAGTGAAGAACGGGACGGCAGTGTTGCATCTGTGAGCTGCGAAAAGCCAAATGACCAACCAACACGTGCCACCGAACTTCCCATCCTTCCCGAATTCGACTACAGACAAGAGTTACCTATCATCAAGGAAACGTTGAAAATGGTGATTCACTTTTGTTGTATTTTAGCTCGAAACCGGGCTTTTTCTCTTCTTGCGATACCGCATCGCGAACTAGCACTATGATCATCGAAGTCATTGTCATCTGAGTACATAAAAATGTATTCATTTAAAATGAAAGCGCATTAGGAAGACCCGTTTCATGATCGAAGTCAGCAAATTGCTCGGTGATTTAAGATGGAAGAACTCATAAGGTTTTCAGGAGATGCCATATTATTCTAGTATTGCGCTGTCACCTATATACTTAACTGGACTACAGAGAATACAATTGGCGTACCGCGCTTGCCTCGCTGAGCGACCTTTTCCTCTCAGACGACCACCCAGTAAGTGACGTTGTTACAATGCCAAAGGCTGTCACTGCATCCAAAAGGCAGTCGTGCTAAGATACTGGCAATTGCAGGCTTGTCGCGACATGTGGGATCGGTTTTTTGATGTCGTTTATGTCTTTCTTCCGACAATTTTCCAAGGTCCTTTGAAGTTCGCTTCTGATGTTCTTTATTTCTGCAACTCCGATCGTTTTGGGCTGCTTCCCATGTTCCACCTCCTTCTGTTTTCCTAAAGTTTTTTCTAAATCAAATTATTCTGAGTATGTTGAACGTACCTGGTTAAAATTCAAGTGAGGGGAATAAAAGGAGCAAAAATGTGATACCCATGAGCTGTCAGATCCAACTGTTTCTCCATACTCTTTGTCAACGGTTTAAGTTTCTCAGCAATACTAGTCGTCACTCTGTTCATTTCGTATATCATACTTACCTTAATTTTTATGACAGATGAGGATTTCCCTGTGCAGCGTTTTCTTGTCACCGATTTTGCTAAACAGAGTCGACAGGATTTGAAGCTAGTTGCACGATTTCTTACGACAATTGATTCGTTTCGGCGACTGTCATTCGAAAATAAGGTAATCCATTTCACCTTCCTGTCCCGATAGTAGGCTGTTTGCACTGAAAACGTTGATGCAGTGGTTCAAGAATTTTCTTGCTCTGTGTATTGAAAATGAAAGTTTCTAAGCCACTTTGGACAGATTAGCTCTCATTATATAAATTAAATAAATAAGAAGCAGCTTAGGTTTATCGAAGAGAATACCTCAACCTCCGCTTCTCTCGCCTTCCTCTTTACGAAATTTAGCTTTCATTGTCAATTTTTTCAATTCTAAAGAATAAATGACCGATCGTTTCTTGAAATATGTGAGCGTCATCCCTGTACCTGGTACTAACGTGCGATTTAATTTAGTGGCTTATATTCAAGCGGTTCTGGACAAATTTTCTGATGTGCGACAGGTTCTACGATACGATGTGCACACTCGGCAATGATATGAATGGTATGTGAGCAGAGTTTACGTAAATTATCGAAGGGCAGATTCTTGATGAATGTTTTCAGATTGAAATGAGGTGATAGTTTGTTAAAAGATCATTGTTTTTCTTCTGAAACAAGACTACCTTGTGGAGCGTGCTGTGAACCAAACGCTTTCTAGAGCTTCAAAGGACTACTCAGCAGCTCTCACATAGTCTTTCTACTAAAACTATATATTTTATATTCAGCTCTTATGTACTGAAATGATCCAAAACTTCTTGTAAGCTGGTGTGTCCATTAAAGTGATGGATATCAGGAGCAGTAGTGTTTTTTTGCTTTAAATGTGAAAATTTGCGCAGTCATGTTCGCAAATTTAATTTCCACAAACATTATGTGCATATTCTTAAGTACTGGGGAAGGGGAGCAGATTTTGCCGTTGTGATGTGCTGGACATTCTTCTTACTTAACGCTCTCCGTGTATCTGAAAATTTCTGAGGTATTGGTGTCGGATTGCCGTTTTTTTTCAACCTTCCGGTTTTCGTGGTCTGGAAAGAGATGCCGCCAATTTAAAAGTTGGGCACATTTGTCCAGATGTGTGTGAAATAAAGCTGAAGGTCAACTTTTTATGCTGCAAGGTAACACTATAAGGAAGTTTGTCGTTCTCCTTCTGATCAGAATGTGATGTAATGAATGAATTCTTTGGTTTTCTCTGCTCTCTGATGTTTCGAGCCCAGTCCGGCACTGGTTCGGCTATCATTTCATCTTGAGTTGTTTTTAATATTGTGATACAGCACTATAGGCAGTTTAAATAGTTAGATCTCGCAGCTACCTTGCCTTCACACTGTTTATCTTACAGAATCTTTTATGCAGGTATAAAGCTGTAAGTAGGTTGTTTGCAACAAGTATTTTGTAATTGTTTTGCAACAGGTAGTTGAGCCTGTACAAGCAGACTTCAAGGATTGCAGAGACATGGAATACCTTACTAATCGTCGATTTCCTGGAAAAGGGATGCTAATCATTTCCAGCATTGTCAGCAGTTTTCGGTTTTCAGATAAGAGAGTGGTGCTTCCTGATGGAACAGTCGTTGACATGCAACGAGGGCGAGCGGAAGAACTCAAAGAAATCACTGATTACAGTCACGAAGACTTGATTAGGTGATTGCACGCTGAAAAAAACAAATATATATATATATATATATATATATATATATAAAGAGAGATGTTGACTAGCTTCATCCCAGTTCGCCGAGTACCTCGACTGGTTGCTTGAAACCGTGCAGTGCGAGCTAACTTAATTAGGTGCAAGGGATTCGAAAATAGAAACGAATAGCAAACCGAGGCATCTCTAACGTGATCTTTTACAGTTATCGCAATAAATTCCATAGCTTATAAGGGAAGAAAAAAGGTGAAATCTCATGGGAGCAAAGAGTGGTTGGGGAGGCTGTTGGACTGTGTTGCATGAGGATTTCGGTTAGGTATGTTCGCTGGTGGTGAATAACATTGCTCAGCAATGCAGAACGACTTAGTCCTTAGATATACACAGAAGCAAGCTATATTTTGCGTAAACGGATATGTGGAAAGCGGCCTTGGTCGAAATAGAATTTAACGTTTCACGTGGAGCAGCTTTAGCTTCAACAAGTTAGTCTAACTTCGTAGCTTCATATTGGCATTGAAATTCAGCATTTGGGGACAAGAGCAGCTAGCTGGCTGGATGATAAGTGAGTTGGATATGCGGAATCTCTGAGCGCAATATAACTGGACCGTAGAAAAATATTGAATTCTTAGATTAACAAGGCCATATGCGGATTTCGTTTTTGACAACATTCTCGGAGGAATGCGGACACTTCAAATGGATGATGTGGAATTCGCGTTCGCCCTTGGTTGCCTTCTTTGGGACACTCAAGGTATATCTGAGAATTACCGTAGTACATTTCTTTATTTAATTGCATTTCGTTAGTGCAAGATTTATTGATGCAAAGAGACCTGTCAGTTGAAAGCAACATTTTTTAATCGTAATTTTTAATCTCTCCTGATGAAAACTGCTTGCAGAACTAGAAATCGCCAAGGAAATACGCGAGTTGTCGGAACGGGAAAAGAAGTCACTTGCAGATGAGTTGCACCTGTACTACATGTCAAAATGTGTTTCAAACTACTCATGGCGACTATGCATGATTCTGCACATTGTCGGATCTGTTCAGGTTGGCCATCTGATGAAACCTAATCTACGTGTAATTATGAACCTGCAGTGTTAGAAGCACTTCGTGAGCGCTTCTCCTTCTTTTCATCCTAGCTGGGATGCAGTCAGTTCATTAGGTTCATTTTTACTACAGCAGCTTTTCCTTCTCTGTCGATATTGTTCTTCTTTTTCTTTTGCATATGCAAGGTTAAAATTTATGACAAGGCTTATTTCGGTTTCTTTGTTTTATTCTAATGTGTTCCTCTCTGCTGTTTAATGAATCTTGCGCTGATAAGTTTTTTGTTTTTTGACCGCGTTCTTTTATTTGTGGAATGCCTAGACGCTCTCTGCAATAAAAAGCTTTATAGATGTTTCACGATGTCTCAGCCTTGGCGCTGCTGTTTGAATTCTGGAGTAGTTATGTTGCTGTTTTTTCAATGCCACGTTGTTTTTGCTGTTGTTTTGCAACTGGAATATCCTGCCTTATTTCAGAAGGCTGTCGCCCACAAGAAAGAAGTGATTACACTGGCAAAAGTCTTCGACACTTATAAATACGACATCTTTATGACCGAACTGATTGAGTGACATTATTCTCATGGTTCGATTTTCTAAGACGAGTCGTTTGTGAAGTTCGTGTTTTGGTCGGATGACACTGAGTGATTGTGTGACGATCTTTCCTAATTTTGTCTCCTCCTTGTAAACGTTATTGTTGATTGCTGCATACAGTCATAACGGCGTGGAGATCGCTGCAGTTGCACCACTAAAGCTGCTGCGCCAATTTTTATATCCTTTCCGTGAGAACTTCCACTCTCATTTTAATCATATGCTTATTTACTCAGAGTTTGACTTTATGTTATGCTGCACAGCGTGGTTAACTTTCGGTAACCGCCCTATTCTCCTGCGCTGAAAAAATTTTCTTGAATTGTTCTTCCTGATGGTGCTTATTGGAAAATGCTAATTATGAAAATTTCTATGAAATACTGTTATTCGTTGTTCTGATTAGTTTTTCTTGAGTTTATTCTGGGAAAATTATCTTTCACAAACCGAGAAAAGAATTGCTGATGTAAGATTCCTGGAAATTTCATCAGTTTGCATATATTGCTAAGATTGCGCTGAATTTTGTTAAGAAATGCGCATTTTATTGATGAGACTAACTGATGCTTCATATCCTCACGAAATATAATCGTGCGGCAGCATTAAGTTCGCAATCTGCGATGCATTTAGAGGCCAAAGAGAGCGAGCTAATGGAATAAAACTTCATGTTTCATATATATCTATGTGTTGTCGACCACACAGTAATTTCAAGCTGCCAGCTGAGAAAGTATGATATGAAATTCAGGAATTCATAAGGTCTTATCTCTAAAACTGTAGACTAGCTTACGATACCGCTCTCTTTTGAGCTGGTCACGTACATTTCGTGAGCATGATACTTCGAAAATCGCGAATTTTGTCTAATCGGTATGGTTTAGAAGAAAGGAATTTTCGGTGATGTTTCTTGTGTAATCTGTTAGTCGGCTAGAAAAAAAGAACATAATAAAAGCAGAAAAATGTCAAATGCCACTGCTTTTGATTAGGATTGTAAGCTGAATCATGGAAAAATCTGAGGAATATAGTGGAATGGTAACGGAACTGACTATAGACTTATGAAATTAATAGAAGCACGATTGAGATTAAGATTCATCTTTGGGCTGAATGCTCACGGTAATTTGCTTTAAGCAGCGTAAAGTAATCTTTCTTTTTCCTAACGATATGAGCACGTTAGATATCTTTGCCTTATGACTAGAACGCTGAAATCATTTCACAAGATGATTGAAGGTCACTTGTCATAGTTAGCATGTACTGTTTAGTATTCCGTTCAAGTAATATAGCGTTCCTGGAAAATGCAATATGATACTCAATTATCAAGCGGTATGTTTCTCGTGAGCGTTAAAATGGGTTCCCTAATGTCTTTCAACATGATGTCTCCATGTCACTTAGCACATTTTTGATGCTCCAGCCACATGCCATCCGCAGTGGACGGATTGATCCTCAACGATTCTTTATGCTAAACTATGTTCTGCAGAACGACGTACCAGTTCATTGTAATGTCTATATGCCATTCGGCACCGTATCTGCAAATTGATTAGTGGAATGTCGCCGTACTAACGAACAGATTTTTTGAATGCTGCCCAGTGTGATACTCGCATCCTGTAAAAGATGACTGTCCTACTGAAGGTAGATGTGAGGCCCGTACTTCGTCCAAATTTGGAATCAAGGTGCGCCCTACGACCAGTGGCCCTAACGTATTTCATGGCATAGTCGACACGCTCGTAACGCACCTTCAAAGAAATAAACTATCTCATTACTTGTGGAACAAGAGGGAGAGAGGATGGGAGAGGAGAGGAGGGGAACTGATTCGAAATTTAGTCCCATTCCTTCCTACCTGAACTGCGAAATGCGCCATTCTCTTATGGCAGCTGCCAAGCTGTTTATCTATTACGTATGCTATTGCTTATTAAACGATGTTGGCCGTTTGTGATGCATTGTTCTGCAAAACTTTAAAGACGTTCAAGCGTTAGCATGCTGAGCGACTTTATTAGCACTCGAAATAGGGAAAACAGTTCGGCTCCGTTAAATATAAAACAACAACGCGTTTGAAAGAACGAGCATTGCTTTAAAAAGCAAGAAAGGGAAAATGTTGTAATGAATGGTGGCATGTTTAGCGTTACGAGAGTTGTTCTGAAATGTTTCTGCACTTGTGACCTTTAATATCATTAAATGCATAAAGTGTTTTGAAAATCGCGTTGAAGAGGGCTTGCTTTGAAAAATACTTGGATGTTCTTCCCCTTGTTTTTTTGACCATTCTTTTAATCGTCATTATCGTTTCACAAGCGCAATGATGTCAAGTATTTCAAGCAACAAAAAAACTACAGTTTAAAAGCATCCACACTCCGAACGTTTGCACTAGATGAGGAAAAGGAGATTAGAAACAATGCAGGTATTTGGTATTCGCCCCTTACACCGAGGGGCCACATGGGCTTCGCATGCACGTCCTGACAAGTGACCGGACATTGACTCTGTGGTCATAGGTGTGGAGATGAAATGAATCACGCTACCAAGATGCCTGGCTTTCATGACGAGGCATGACATAAACAAAATGTTCTCAATTCTTCCAAGTCACAACTGAAACAGCATTCCACTAAAAACAGTGCTGCAGCCTTCGATGGAAGCCGATCTATATGTGCATTAAGTTGTGTGATAACTCAACAACCTTCTTCAATCGAGAGCCGGACAGCTGTATTACAAAACTTGGAAACCCCGGTGACATCGGGATCGCGCAATTTCTGGACGCAGTGAACTTCGAAGTAAATCGAGCTCATTGCAAACGTTTTTTTTTTTCGAGTCCCCTTGGCGCTTAAAGGCAGAATCACTGAAAATGAAGAGCGCAAAAACGTGAGACAGCGATTTCGATGTATTCGGTAAAAAGCGCTGCACAATCTGGCTTTCACGTGATAAGGGCTGATTCTTGTGGAATTTAACGTTGCATGTTCACGCGTTAAAGTATTTCCGATGGTATCAGAAAATGTATAGTTAGTTTTGAGTATTTGAGTTCGTTCGAGACAAATAGTCATCTCTTTCTATAATTTTCTACTTTCATAGTATGCCAAATTAGTGGAAATCACGCTTCTGTGAAAATAAAGTTGACAGTTTTGTAGACCAAAGACTTGTAGATATTTCTTGAAACAAAAAATGCTCACTTTCCTCTTGAAAAGTTCCTTTTCAAAGAAGTCTCCTCTGTATATTTGAAATTCTCTGTTATTTTTCTACGAGCTTTCTTGCATCCCATAGAATGCACTATTTGCTAAATAGGCAGATTTAAGAGACAAATAATGATACTGAGGCAGCAGTTCCCTTATGTCCCTACAATTCACATCAGCACCTATCAGGTTTCAACAGACAGTATATTTAACAGTGTGCACAACTGATTTATATAAACCGATATCTGTGGCATATCGGAGTGGATGTGCTTCTCAAGCTGCTGAAAGAACGCGAACATTACCGTAGGATAACGTGCACAAACAATGAGAATTTTGAGCAAGGCCAAACAGGCGAGACAAATAATCTTAAGCCTCATTAATTCCCGATGAAGAAATGGACTTTCCACAGCTCATGTGTACGTTTACGCGATTGAAAAAGCTGGTTCATAATGCTATTTAGAGAAAATAAAGCATTGAAGTCGTTTGAGAAATTTCATCAGCTTATAATATAGAGACGTGCAGAGCTAACGGATGATGGTTTCGCTAGAAGAACGACTAGGCGAGCAACGCAACCACCGGATCCTGAGCGCCCTGAAAAGTTCTTCCAGTTATCATTATAGACTTCATTTTTTAAAAGAACTTAGTTTAAGCTTCATTCAGTCTATGGTTAAAGATATCACTTCGTTCATAAAGTGTTCACTTGGCCTAAGCAGTTGATTTTTTATTAGATTGACTGAATCTGCAACAATATGATGTATGCACGATGCAACGAAACTTGTGTCAGATCGACTCAAAGGCGCATACTGAGCGGAACGATCGTTGTGCATTGAGTATCACTCGTTTACTTTTCTGGAGCTCACTTCAACTTTGACGGTAAGATCCTTCGTGCTGCCTGTATTTCTAATATCTGTACGTTATCACAGCATATACTGCAAGCAATCCTGCTTCTCCGATTCCTCCTTACTTTGCGGTTTGCATAAATAATAGGAGCTATATTATTTCTGTTTGCCAAAATTTACTGCCTCACAAATAGGGTTGTGCACATTTTTAGTTTCATACGGTACCATTCTTGGAATCTGTTTCCTGCAGATATCTTTGTTGTACTCACTCCGCCTTTTCAACTGCGGCGCTTCAGACAGGCCGAGCATATCTCTTTGGAATGGATCCTATACAATTACGTAAAATTGTTCACAGGTTCGTTAAATATATACCGATTATTATGTGAAGAAATGCCTTTTGATCCGGATCAGATGTCGCATTTGTTCTAACTACAATCGGGAGGCAGAAATATTGGTGCAACTGTCAAACGTGACCTTAAACTATTGTTTTATTAATGCGTCTTGCGGCTCAGTTTTGTTAAAGATTAGTATGGTATGTGACGAATTGCTCACAACACCAATGATGCTTGATTGTGCCGAGTTTCTATGCCGCTTTCAGATAAATTTCACGAGAATTAGAATACCTCTGAAAGCTCGCTTAATAATCCACTTCCATCGTCTGTAGCATTGACTTGGCTTTCCACTGCGAAAATATTCGCCATTTTCTCAGCAGGGACTAATTCCTCACCAGATCCCTCTCCTGAACCATCCGCTTCCACCAACTCCTCTGAAAATGTAACTCATCTATAATGAATGTTTTCAAGCTTAGATTTTCATGTCCGAATTCAGACCCTCACTGCATTATATCTTTTGTATGAGACAATTTGGTTCATCGATGGGCTTCCAATCAATATTGCTACTGAAGAAATCTGTAGAAAATAGAATGAAATACTGTAATTATATTCAATTAAGCAGCGTATACAAAAAGGTATCTATTCGGCGTTGTTGCACCTACCTTTGCAGTTGTACCCATTCATTTCGTGTTCAGCGATTACTTACTTCACATGCTCCGGTCAGGATGGCGGATATATGTGCATGAACTTGTATAAGGCTACTGGTCCCAAATACAGTTCAACAAAGCCGAATTTATTAACTGCCAACACAGAGATTATAGTTCCATATATCTGCTAAGTCAATCGAAAAGTAGCGCTTTGTGTTTGACAGCAATTTTTCGACGCAATCATGAGAGATCATAGAGGTCCAATGCGTCTAGAATAACCAGGTGGCTTTTGTCATAGGTTTACTCTACAGTTGCATAAATAGAAGCAAATAGCTGGCATTTAATTGTATTCTAACTTTCTGCAGAGCTTGTCCGTTCACCTATTTTCAAGCCACTTTGAGCACTAAACGACCTGTAAACAACAAAATATATAGGTGGATTTGTAGTAGCGCAGGAACGGCGCCATGCTGTCATGATTTTGCACGTAAACACGAAGCAGCTGAAAACGTAACTTGTTTTTCGTCGTCCGATTACAAATGCGATGATAGAAACCACGCACATGCGGTTAAAGTTCGCACGAAAAATGTGAAGCTCTCGAAATTTTCTCATTTTTTCTTCCAAAGCTCATAACTTTTTGGAAGTTTCCCCTCACTCCAATTTCGCAGCTCCATGATGAGGGCGTATGCTGATGGTTATTGCTTCTGCTGAAACAGACGGTTTATAACGTCCGAATGGAATTGAGAGACTCGGTTTCAACTCATGCGGTCTTTAGGATTTTTGTCGTTTTCTGGCCGATCGAGTGGTGAAAGGTGTGTAGGTGACATCCTCACATTACAACCTTCTCATTCTGATTCAGTTCATCCTACCCTAACGAAGTCCATCATCCTTGCAGCCTATAGCGTGCGTGCGAAATTCTGTTGCTGGAAGGCAGCAAACACTGTATGGCGTCGAGCGCTGAAGCACTATCGTTTGCTGCGTTGCTGTTTAGTTTCAAAGCGCAAAGATGAACCAACAGCCGCTCCACGTGCTAAGCAACCCAGCAGCAATGTTAGCCTTACCTTACCGCAACCTTCTACTTCCAATAACCATCTGGCGAAAGAAACTTAAACCATTTCCTTTGGCTGACCATGTTGCAGTATTATCAGAAGGGACTTTCCAGCCACTGCAGAAAGTGCCACTGCTAAGCATTAGCATTTCTGGTAGGTTTCTTGCGATCATAGCAACAGTATTGTTTGCAGAAATGTGAAGTAGTTTTGACCAGCTCCGCTCAACATTATCATGCGATGTTCAACAAAAAAGCCACAGAAATATTAGGCTTGTTGAAGGGTGTGCAACCGTTAAACGCTGCTAACGCAGATAATGAAAATTGCCCATGAATGTAGTTGCATCAATACCGACATATTTGAAAGGTTCGTGGATCGTGGCAAAGCGGTCAAAAGGAGCGAGTTTTTTTCAGAGGAATTTGTGCTTCTTCGATGATGTTTGGACTAGAGTAAGTCTAAAGAGTGCTTTTGTGGAGTAATATGAAGTCATTCAGCGTTCAGTAAGCCTTTCAAGTAGCCGGATTCAGCTGCCGAGGCATTTCACGTAATGTAACAAAAGTGTCTGAAGAGGTTCAAAAATTACTGCTGAATGGAGGGTTCAATGGAAGCAAAATGCGAGCGAGATTTTAGGAGAATAGGGAGATCAAACAGTCGTCGTCAACTTAGTACAGTTTCACAAGACAAAACTGGCAAGGACAAAGAGAAATCCATCCATGCAGCACCAGAAAATCCACGCAGCACCAGAAAACAGGAGTTCTGCATGTGTTAAATATCGACGTATCCTGTCCGATCCAGAACCTACATGTACGTTGGTGACAGTCGAATTAATTCTGTCAGCTTTATGGCATGTGATAGCCATCATCTGTTAATGAAGGTCCTCAAAGAAATCTGGAGAGTATTTACCAGGATTGTTGCTCACACATCCAACTGGCAGCTGAGTCACACTCTTTTACAATTAAAGCTATATTTTGAAACGATGCGGCGCGCAAATGCTGAAGGGATGCTTTGTATCTGAAAAATCACCAATTTTCCTAATGTTTAGAATTCGACGTTGTATTAGGATCTCCTTTATCGCCATAACTTTATTGTTTCATTGCAAGCACCGCGAATACTCGTCTTCTGACATAAACGACAGCTGGATGACTGCCTAACTGCATACTTGACATAGCTCTTTTAACCTCATAGACGTCGCCCAGGGGCATAAGTCACTTAAAACGGTATTACTGAAAACGGCTGACTTGAGAATTGAAAAAAATTATTTAAGCTCGCTCTAATTTCTTCCGATTTCGACTTGACTTTGTTCTTTCGTTGCGAGCTCTTTTTTACTAGAAACTGCTTCAAACATGATATAGCAGCAATTGCTTTTGCTTTCGCATCATATAGCAGCAATTGCTTTCGCACCCAATTTCTGGGTACAAGCACGTTATTGACTGCGCTTGAGGCTCTCACAACATAAGCAATATTTCACCTACTAAAAACGGAAGCATTTGTGAACATTTCATGCATTAAAAAAGTCGCCATGTCCCCATTCAGGCGATAAGATTATCAACGACATTTATGCGACTGCAGAACTGTCATGGCTCTTCGTGCATTTCCTGGAATCAGCAGAAATGCATGCCAGTCTTTCGCATTGCACATGAATTAGCATTTTGAACATGTGAAAATCCAGCACTGATTGCCTGAAAGTTGAAAAAAGGACGGAATAGGTCCTTTCGAACGTTACATGTAGCAGTTACGATGAGAAACCAAAACAACGATAGTAAGTAGATAGGCTCTTCACTGTTAAGAGGATAGCTGAAGATCTGGAAGAACATTCGGTTTTCATTTTGAACATTCCTTGAAAAAATTTATGTAGGAGTTCTAGAGAATGTCGAACTTCCCAGTTACATTTAAACAATACCTCTTTTCAGCCGCATTGCTTTATTCTCTACGATGAAAAGACAGAATAGAAGAAATCCAAAAAAGCAAGCAGAGAGTGCCCTTTGCATTGTATTTAGCCTCTTCAGAAAGCCGCTTCTTGAACTTCACGCCTGCAAAGCATGATGCATTTAATGCCGCGATATGTTGCAATGAAAAGATTCGCAGCGCTACATTCTCTCACTGATATGATATTCCGACGAAGCATTTTCCTCAACCGTTATCACTATAATAGGCTACTTCCAATTCAACGACAACCACTTCCGAAAAACTTTACATTAAGTATACCTGCTGAGGATACCATTAATAAAATATGGCGAACTGTAGCCCCCATGCTTACCGCGAACTTTTTGGAGAGATTTCTAATTGATGCGGTCGAAATCTTGATAACAAGAGGACGTGTCTGTTAGTGTTCTTGTACTCCTGATGATGTTGACTGATTCAGCCATAATGTTCTATGGAATAAAATATCCTTCGTTCATCCGTTCCTCAATATTTCAATTCATGTAATACAAGGAAAAGCTAAGAAGTCAGTACCTTCTTATATACTGGTCTAAACGCAGATGATTTGCAGACGTTCAATTTTAGTTGTTACATTTAAGAGGAATTTAATGTCGCAGTGCGCGACGCCATTTGCCACGCTCAGAGTTTTTAGCGAAAACAGTTATCCTTTCGTTGCAGTCCATTTATTCGGCTCAGTTAAGAGGAATTTTTACAAGAAATGTTTCTTCGAAGTATTGAATGTGATTGGATGATTCATAATTCCATTTGTAATTTTTCGCCCTTTTTATAGGTGATATCAACAAGAAAAATGTAAAAAACCTTTGAAACTTTTTTCTTTAAATGCAAATTTGGATCAAATTGTGTCTTTATGAGGGGCATTGTGGCGAAGGGAAAAAACTCAGCATTTCTAGAAACGCGAAATGAATGCAATTTGCAGCTAGCAAAATGAATAAAAGCCACTTCCACGCATGTTATGATCAGCGAACGAAACAAATTCAAAAATGATCTGAAGATGCTCAGTTAAGACAGCAAAGAATCATTTTACAGCAAGTTGTTTAAGCAGGGAACGAGCTGATGTTGTTGACCGAGGCCGCCTCATTCAACTCGTCGCTTATGAATGAGCATTACATGAACAAGTTGTTTAAAAGGCGGATCGCAGGAGTGCCCGGCATTTGTGGAGTTTTCTATACCCTTAGCGCAGAGAAGCGATGGTACTCATTTGTCTGCGCCCGACAACTGTTCGAGCCACTCAAAAACGAAAACTGTACTATTACGTGGTGTTGGATCATTTATCATTTCTCGTCGCTTTCGTTCATTTAATGCTGATCTCACAAACGTATACTTTTTGGGCGGTTTCTCATTCGCCTCGCATCCGATGATCCGGTCGCTTAGCTACATGTCAGCCAACATGCGTCCTTTCTTATTCATCCATCGGTTCCTCAGGGCGTGCAAGGTACCGACGATGCAGTGCATCAGTATGAGGACGAGAATAAGGAAAAATAATCTTGCTACTTCTTCCAAGAATTCTTTCAAGAAACAACAAGACCATTCTGACTGCATTTCATTTGCAAAGGCTCATCTTAGAAACAGAGTGTTATATTTAATGGGCAATAGGCAGTCTGCCAGCTTTTTAATGTTTTTTGGCTCCAAGATAAGAAATTCCACACACTGGAATTTAACCGCAAAGCGGGAAAACGTGCATGGTCACCGAAAAATGCTTTTGTTGCAGTTTTCGAAAAACTTATCTTGTATTAATGAAAGGCGCTCCTTTCAGGCAGATGATGGTGTACTCTCTTTTACGGGCAGGTGCTGAGAGTCTTCAGCACCTGATAAAAGAAAGTGAAACGCAAAGGATATGGAGAACTGAAGAAGAAAAGATTCTTCTTGCCATAAGGAAGCTGTAAGAGGTAGTTGTTTAAACAAGAAATAAGTAAAAAAGGAGTTTCAATGAGAATCTCCGAAAGGGGTTAGTTTAGAGCACCTAAGAGCGTTTTTTATGAGCGGTTCGATGGTTTGATTTAAGAAAAGGTGTAAGAAGTTTTTTTTGCCAAGCGTTTCATCTTTGTTCACTTGTAGAAACAATCGTTGATTGTATTTTTATGTTTTTAAAACATTTTGCATCAAACATTTGGGAATTAGTGAAGTGCGGTAGTGAAGTGAAACGATTTTCTGTTGTTTACAGGAGGATCCAGAGATCAGTTCCGAAAGAGTGAGCTAGATGTTGGAAAACACAAATAACTGTACAACTAGAGAAAACAGTGATGCATGATAAACAGCCGGCTTATCCATCTAAGCAGGTAAGCCGGCTGTACATCATCGCACTTGCGTTTTCAGCATTATTGTGAGCGAAGGAACAGTTACTACACGAGTGAAAAAACTCGTAGGTGCCCAATTCGCTGATCCATCGAAATTTTTCAGCCGACTTAAATTTGGAGGCAGCTATGCCGTGGTCTTCTTCGATCCAGTATTTTATGCAGTTTTAAAGATTTGATTTATTACAGACTTCCGAACCTTTGGCAGCTTTTTGATAACAAAATAGATTGGCACTGATCGCTTACAACTTGATAGGAAAGCAGATTCCGAGAAAAAATAGTGCAGTTTAGTTCGTTAAGCGCAACTTTGTTGAAGAAAATTCATATCTTCAGTAGAGCAATGCTTTCGAGCATTTTGAGGAAATTTTCAGAACAGGTAGAGTTAATCGCTCTTTTCATCAAAAATTGCGCAGTTCGGAATAAATGAGTAAAACGAAAAGGATTCTGAACCTGCTGCGCGTTTCGCTGGATTCAAAATGGTAACACTATGTAAAAGGAAAGTGGAACAAGAAGTTCAAGTTCGACATACTTTGTTGAATACGGTACATCGGTTATCCTCCAGAAAAGCGCACGGTATAGCAACAATACGAAAAAAAGAACCTCTCGATAGTAATATTCCCAAAAAACTACTTTAAAGCTCTCTACGATGTCGTTATAAATGCTTTAATTCCCAATATGATTGGCTTCGTGTTAAGGTTAGTGAATGAAACAAATAGAGCATCCTTACGATGACCGCTATCCTTACACACTTGTTCAGTTACATCTGGATTTTTCGTCTCTGCACAGTCAGGGTTCATTGGATTTTACGCAAATTGGTTTTTTATTGTTCCACGATGCTGCCACTTGCAGATTCTACAGCTCTACATGCACAGATTAATGCCCAGTGGAGCAAACTTTTTTTTGGCGACTTGAGGGGAGAAAAAGAATAACATCGAACTCCATTCAGACGCGTTGATCCTCCCGTTGAGTAGCAAAGAAGTCAATCTTGTGGCATCAAATAGTCATTTGTAACATCTTTGAACTCGCTATGCGAACTTTGTGTGAACAGTTGCTTAGGCGTCTAGCCAGTACGCATGTTTCGAAAATTTTCAACTGTGTAGCTACCTGAGGTTGATGGTAACGAAAGGTAAGGAAGTTAGTAGTTTTCTGAATGGTTTATTTGAAGCTGACAGGTACGCTGCATTCGATGAATAAACTCTGTTTCTTCCAGTGTTTTGAGATATAGTCAGTTGCTGAATGCATACCGAGCGGTCACAAAGTGTATTCAAATCTTTGCCACATATCTTGCTCATTTCTGCATTTGAAGTTCGTAGATAAACGTAGAAAAATGTTTTCAAAAGCGCAAATCTATCCTCCAAATTCTCGGGTTTAGACCGAGAGAATCTGCATGGAAACACTGACCAAGCAAATATGGGTGCCCGTAAATGCTATCTTATGATAGCACATTTTACAAATGAAAATTTGCTAGAACGTATAAAAATGCTTGTTGTTGTTCAACTGCTTTTTTTTATGTGCGCTAACAAAGTTAAAGAATTGTGTTCAAAGATTTCTCATTGTTCATCGATGAGGCTGAATCAGCGAAACAGTGAAACAGAATGTCCGCTGATGACGGTGACTGAAATGAGTGAAACGAGGCCGTTTAATGTGTTGTGGTGATGTATTTGCTGAACGGTGAACGCACTATTTGACCCACAGTTGTTAGCACCTTCGGGAACTCTGCTGCTCGATAAATTTCGCCCCCAAACGCACGGAAGCTATTTTTATGCGAACGTCTTTATACGCTGCTGACTGATTCAGTGAAAAGTTGGTATCACTAGTGTCGAAGTCGTCGAAGCGTTAAGGTTTTCATTTGGTTTGCTCCTTTTTGAGCGACTAGACCAGAAATTAATAAGACAGCTGGCAGTGCAACATCGCTGAGTTGAGCCGACTATTTAATCCTTTGCTGACTGTCTGTCGCTGAAAAATTTCGCAAAAACTCTTTTGAATACATGAGTGAAGTGATTTTGACGTAATTTTTTTGTCATTGTCGACGAACAACTCACTGTTAAACATTATGAACAAAGTTCACATCTCTGTGGCAAACAAATGTGTAATCAAAAACCGAAGCAGCTTGAAACGCACGTTCCATTCGTCTCTGAGGCGAAGCTCTCTTTCTCGTTGTTTCATTTGAATGAGTTTTTATGCTGCATGGCAAGTTTTACCTCAATATATCACACCCCTATGTCGTGTGTCTGCTAATCAACTAAAGTCTATTCGTGCATTAGTAAAGGTGTTTTTCTTGTCTCTTTGACCCCCCGTCTGGATGCTTGCTTGAGCTCTCAAACATTTTCAATGAAGCTTTTCTTACCCACATGTGAAAAATTCTCGATTCTATCATCTTGACTCCATCAGGGTGAGTGCTCGATTAATCCACGCTTTTCACGAACATTAGATGAGCCAAACAGCTCTTCACTGCGCATGGAGAAAACTTAAGAAATATCTGACGACTGAGTCCTAAATTGGGGCTTCATCGCGCCTTCAGTCAAATAGAGACAGCCTGTTCTTTCTTTTCATTTCTTCTCCATTTGTAGGAATCGAATAGAACAACACAGGTGTTTGTGCGTTTATTCAATATAACCTCCAGTCAATGTTGAAAAAGGTGTATCCCATCTCTGCCACTTTTTTCACGGAATAACGAAGATAAAAGTGGAAGAATGCTAACAGAAAAAATCCTTGTAGCAAACCATGGACGCGATCTATGTCTTTTTTAAAGAAATTACTGGAAATAGTTATGTGAAAACGAGTTAAGATTCATTTTGGGATAGATTTATTTAGCCGTTTCGCCAAAATCCTCTTTCACGATTGCACATCCTTAGAAGCATGGACAGTTTTTCTTCTGAATTGCGAGATCGATACAAGAAAACGAGAAAATTTGTCAAAAGCATCAAATTACGGAGGATGAGGGGAACAAACTAAATCATTTTACTATCGAAGCTTGTAGAATCCTTGGTCAGATATGACTGTGCTGAATGAGCGAATTTTAAGTGCAGTATTTTGCTTTCCATGGCATTTGTTGCTATTATTGAGGAAGTTCTACTAATCGTTTTCGCTTAGTTCTTCGATTTTTGATCACTGGGGAATATGCCGCACTATAATCACTAAAAACATCAGCGGCTTCAGGCAATAAGTTTTCTGTTGTAAGGAGTGTAATCAGCCATTTTGAGCCCCAATCACGTGATAAGCTTGCGATTCCACACGACCAAGATTACTGGAGGAATTTACCACGAGACCTTCGATCCTTACGCTTGTTCGCAAGATCACTGATGTGAATTAATTTCCCCTCTTTTCTGAGTGGAACTCAATTTACAATTAAGGTTGACGGAACGTCGCATGTTAGGTGTTCGATGTGCAACGGTGTCGACTTGATGCATTAAATCTCAATTAATTTATTATATCGGAATTCCAAGGAATTGAGGTGTAGTCTCAAGAAAACTAAGTCTCACGAAAGATCATGGGTCACAAGCCGAATCCTCAAATACCAAGGTCGGCCAAAATCCAGTACAACTGCTGTGTGCGTTCTTGTATAAAACCAGGGTTGTCTGCTCCCTTCTCTTTCACACGACGATTAGGGGTGAGAGACAAAGATGCTTCTAAACCATGTTGGAGACGGAACATATTGAAAAATAATTCTGAAGAATAAAAACTCATCTTTTTATGTTGATCTCGCCTTTCATGAATCAAGCTGAAAGGCACTGGCTCTGCGGGATCTGTGATGACAATATTTCCTTCTTGGGACGTTAGCAAATTTAAAGGTGCTCATAACCCTAGTGGTAATGAGGCAGGATTCATTAAAAAAAGGAAAAACAGAAATCCCAAATGCAACACTGAGAAACTTTTTTTGATTTGAAGGGTAAGACGTCACATCTGCCTTTCCTACGTAAATACGCCATCCATACGCCAAGATAGCCACTTTTAGCAATAAAAAAAATCTTCAACGCTCGTTCTTTTGATGGCCGCCTTCTGAAAGAGCATGTACAAAGAAGCAGGCCTCACTACTTGCCGAAGAAACTGGATTGGAATTACTTCGATATACGCATTCCAATGCATTTCTATACTGTCACGAAAATTTCTAAATTATTCTCACAGCAGGATGCCCATTTTCATGTCTCCCTGAAAGGTAAAAAAAAGTTCATTTATGAGATCAGTTCAGCTCACAGACCTGTTTTGGTCCACGAAGAGGCTGTAATAAGGGAATAAACCTGAAATACCAAGAAACTGTGTGAAGAAATTTGGAACAAAACAAATTTAGGCACCGGTTGATAGAGTTACTGGAGGACGCAGTTATGGTCACTACTGGTATCGGCATGTTAAAGAAGGACTCCATTCTTTCGTTCTTCTGCCTAACGCTAATTAAGGAATCCGGCTCTCAAGTACATTTAATTGGACTTTGCATGTCCCTGAGAGTCATCGAGGAGAATAACCGTGTGTACTTAGGGATGATGAGAATACAGAAAAATATATCACTTAAAAAAGGAATTTATATCCATCCTTTATTTTCTAATGAAGAATGCTGTAGACCTATGAGACCGTCCTACATGGCGAACTGCTAAGATAATGATAAATGTTCGTGGGGAGGAAAACTGGTATATGTGACGACTCTCTGATGTTAACAGGATGGTGACGCACAAACGCAAGGCAAGAAGAAGGATGGTCAAGCTTTCAGATGCAAAGAAAAAGATGCCAGAATAAAATTCATAGTTGGAGCTCATTGTTCACGATGATATATTTTCCCCATTTATCAACGAGGTTAACAGCTGAGTGAGCGACCATCCGATGATCTGCTGCTTTTCAGCAAGCCAAGTATGGGAACTGGTCGCTTATGTACAACAATGAATAGAGCGCAAAATTAGTGCCCTCTGAAAAGCGAATGTTGGCACAAATGCGAATGAGCAATTACTGATATGTGAACTGGCGAGATGATTCTACACTTAGCTCAAATTTTATTAAATTCGGAGTAATTTTTTGTCGAAATTTTTGCAGTTCTTTGCCGCTAAAGTTGCGAATCGTCTTGTATATGTTTTGATGAATGGTTGTATCACAATCTCAACGTCTTCTTCATTTAGCAATTTCCGGCGTCCATATCTCAATAACATTTTCGTTTCATCTGCTACTGTGTCCAGTGGGTCAAACTTCAACGCATGGATTAGAGCAGAGATCTCTTGACACAGTTCTGCAAGATCGATACCATAATAAATCAAAGAAGCAACGATGGAGCAATTAAATATAACCGTCTAGAAGATGATTGCATTCCATCGAGCAATTATATAAAAATTGCTGCAAAAGCGTTCAATACGAGCAATTTGCAGAAAGGCAGCTGCTTTTTATTGCACTGCAAGCATCTCTATCATTAGATGAGAAGAGACGGTCATCACCTTTCAATGTAATCTCTTTAGGACGGCGACCCATGCGATACTAAATCTCGATGAAGTGTGCGCTTAAACGGCTGCCAACGACATGTGTTAAGTGCAGAGCGCTTTCCTAGTCCACACTCTCACCTGTTAGGGCCCTTATTGAACAATTACAGCAACAACATCTAACACAACTTCAGCTGAAGCTTCAAATAGTATAGCAGCAAAAATCGGTGCCCGAAACGATCAAATCTACCGGACAGCACACACGTAGTGCTTAAACGCACACTGTGGGAATGCCATTAAAAGGGGAACAAAAGTACTTATGCAGTGCTGCACAATACTAGCTGAAGATCCTCGTACACACAGCAGCTGCATTTTGGCACAGCTTAAAAACGAACAGCTGTAATATTTGCTGGTGCTCAGTTTATATTGCATAACATACCTTTATTTCTGTCGCCAAGTTCGCAGTGATATGCCTGTTCGCCAATTCGTTGCCTCACGTCATTTAGAAACGCCTGCAACATAAAAAAGTTGCAGAGAGATCTTGCTCTTCAGATGTGTGAAACAGTAAAGAAATATACTGGAAAAGAAAAACGTGAAAAGGCATTTTGGTGAATGTAACATTGTTGCCGCCTAAGCAAGCTCCCACCCACATATTGGAGCCTTTCATTCACAAGCGAATATCTTCACATTTGCAAAGTTACGAATATCTTTAAACTTAAATGCGGCATGCATGCGAATTTCATGTGTTGATTCTACTAAGTAGCACATCAAAAATCTCTATCGCTCTTAAAATTCTGATATTTGCGGTCATGTCGAGGGTTAAGTAAGTTTGGCTCTAGCAGTATACAAGAGTACGTACCGCGTGAGTGAAAATAGATCCTTGTGAGAGGATAGAGGAATCCGTGTCCCAGCCACATGGCGGCCTCATTACGCTGGACCACGATAAAGGAGAAAAGAGCGTAAGCAATGTGTTTGTACAGATCCACGGGACAAACCGCAGACTTATTTAAGCAGCACCCTGAATCTCCTGTATGTTGGCGAATGCGCAGTATGTGCTTTATTCTTGCTCAAGGGAGAATTTAAAATTTTATTGCGCAACAAGCAATGGCAAATATGCCTGTTTCCGGGGAAGAATCTTTTCCGTATTTATTCCAGCAGTTTGCAGGCATATTTTTCAATCTTTTTCACTCCGATCTCATTCTACCCGTCGTCTTAGAACGCGGCTGGTACCGTCAACTTCGAACTTACGGTTCTGTTTTCTAATATCTGATGGCAAATTCGATGAAAGCAAGGGTATAAAGCTAATTTTCTCCAGTTTTCTGAGGACTAATGAAGGGATAATAAAAATCAGATAATAGGCACCTTTCACGGTCATCTTTAACATGTTCACCTAATCAACCGACAGACAGCACAAGTGGTTCCCAAAATTCCGGGTTCTTTTAGGTACCTCATGGCTTTACTTCGTAGATCCACGAACTGAGAGTGCTGTTCGTTCATGTGTTCCGGAAAGAAACCAATGAACCAAACTGGTTCGTTGGTGATTTTTCAGACCAAATTTTCGCCAAACAGAGATTGCAAGGAGAACGCGCCAGACTAAGGAGACAAGTGATGCACCTATGAATCCCTTTTGAGCTGGAAAGCAAAACAAAACTTCCTGTGTAAGGCTGCAAAAATCAAAAACAAGGCCGCAACAGTAAACGATTTCGGAACAGGATACAAGCGGATGGACGAAATCGTTCTCATCACATTTCGCGAACGCTTCCTGTATGACGCTATACGAGCAGCAGGATTGACAACTTGCATAGAAGGGTCACAAGTCGACGCGCCTTCGAAAAAAGCTGAATGAAACTAGAGCGATATCTGCGATCCGACGACACTAAGCGCATGCCCATGTTCGATGCCGACAATACCAGCCGTATACACAACCAGCAGACATAAATTAGACCAAAACGAAAATGGGTGCGAAAATCACTTGCAAGCTGCATTGAGAAATAATGGCAAAATCGTTGCACAGAAATAGGCATATTTACGGCGCATTCATCGGCGCAAGCGAATTCAAATTTCTGTTTACGGAGAGATAAACCAAGAAATAAATTAAGGTCATTGAATGCTTAGCGACACGGGAACTGGACCAGGGATTCCATCTTACTCTCGTAGCCAAAGCTTGACGGATTTCATCCTCGTGGCCAGGTAAGGATTCCCCTTTCCCGATTGCGGAAACAATGGTGAGATAGCCTCGTGGAATTACGCCAAATGGTACTGCACAGCACAGAGCAGGCTACATTGCCTATGCAGCGATAATTTTCATAGATTACATTTGAATATTGTTGCATGCGAAACTGCTTTGGCGACAGGTGTCGTGCGCATATCATTACTACCTTATCATCAAGAAAAGCCGTGAAGTTCGGTAATTGTACTGCAAGATGAAATGCCGTCAGTTTCATCAAATACGCTTCACGGAAGCTCACGAACCATCTGACAACACCATTAAATTACTTTGTACGCTTGACAAGCCAGCCATGGGATGGAGGAACAAATTTGCTCGGCATTGGAGTGTAATTAAAATTTCTTTGAAAGGATGCCAAGCTCTCCAAAACCAGTCACTAACGTCATAAAATTTTCTAGAAACAGAAAAGCGCACAAGCGCAAAGGTGTATAAAGGACGCCGTTTGTCCAATCTGACTCCAAATGCTTCATGCGCTGCGTGGAATAATTATATTTATTGTCATGATGGTTCACGGTGTTGGCCTTACATTGCGGAGAGTTGTTCTTTTGTGTTTTTCGCATCCGCTTTGACATACTCGTGAATCCATTACAGATTTCTCCGCATATACTGAGTTCATAGCCTGTCGAATTAGAGCACATTTTTCTTCGCCGGAAGTCACGCTTTCGAAGAAGCACGGGCATGGTCTGCTAGAGTATGGCTACAGGTTAAAGAAACGTGTTTTGCGCTTGAATGTTCTTTCGTACCGCTAGAAGGAAGGCGGATGCAGATAAAATAGAAGCGTTGAGTCAAATATGCAAAAATGCATAGACGATGAGGCTTGCGAGGGCATCGAAGTCTATATTTTTGCCTGCTGGGTTCCATTTATAGCACAACAAGGCGGCTAAAGGCAATCTGCTAAGCAACCAACCTTTGTGATTCGCGATACATCGGTTACTGCGACAGTCTTCGGCATGCGAGTCAGGAGTAACGCCGTCTGAAATACACTTCTGAAAAAAAACTGAAAACGCTTAAGGCAAAATTAGTAGATACTTCTGAAGAGATAGAACTGTTTCATATATGAGGACCACTGCAGTGACATATTACAGAACGTTAACTTAGAAACGAGTGTATCCGCGACAGTCGACGTTCTTTCTGCTAAGCTCTCTTGCAAAGTTTATGCAATTCCGCTAATATCTACAGAGATCACAAAGTTCCAGATTACATCGGGGAGAAGGTTTTCAATAATTTCGAATTCGGGATTAGACGCTTTAGCCTCGTCGTTGGCAAATTTTCGAACCGAAACTCACAGCAATGCTTATCTGACCGTTGCAGTAATAGCCATTCCCTCTTCGCATTGTTTCTTATATACAGCCCTAAATTTTATAGGTATATATAAACTTCAGATTTTATATCCTAGTCGACATTAATCCTCTCTTCGAATAGATGTTTTTCTATAAATTTTTGTAGTTTGAGCTTTTTTTTCAGAGCTATCACTCGAAAACAAAACAGAAAATACGTCTAATGCCAATCACCCGAACCTCATAAAGCCTCAATAAACGGAAAATCCACCTGTTGGTCTGTCGATAGATCGTCGAATTCGTGCAAATTGATGTCGAGAGCAATATTAAGGATCTGCTCACAGAATGTGTTCTGGAATTGTATTTTTTACAGCCTGACATATGGCCTATTATGAAAGGCAATCATATGATTCCTAATTCCACAGTATTTTAAACAAACCTTTTCCTTCCGGAAATTAATACTTTTATCACTGGCACGTGATGCATTTCGCTGACTCGCCACAAGTTCGCATAATAGGGTAATAAGAAGGCCGCAAGCAATCATCGGCCCAAAAACTGCTTCCGATTGAAAAAAAGTGGATTCAAAATCACCCACTTCCGCAGTTCACCGGCTAACCTCCAGCGATACTTCCTTCGATCTGCACCAGTCTGCGGCGTTTCGAAGCTATAAACATGAATGCTTTATTTGCATAATGCTACTACTTCTATGAAAGCACACAGTGAAATATACTGATGATAATTTTTGCTTGTGATGAACAAAACATGAGAGATAACAAATAACCTAAATCACTCCTCAAATATCTCAACGATGAGATTATTGGAGATGAGAGCTACGGCAACGAATGAAAGATGATTCCGAATGAGTAAGAAGAAACTAAGTTTTAGAACCGTAAAAACTGTTGAAGTATTATTTTAGTTGTATTAGAGGAAACAGGCTAAAAGAAGTTGCGAGTTTGGGCGCAAAAGGAGCGATTAGCAATAGGAAACGTGTGTGTACTAAAAGAGAAAACTAGTTATATTTCTGCATGGAAATGCACTAAAAAAGCAGCAACTCAAGATGGGTTAATGCAGTTTAATGTGACAACGCAACAGAAAGCAAAAGTTGTGGGCGTCTATAGATAACTCTTTAATTGCTTTTTAAGTGAGGTATTTCATCTCGAAAATCTGCATACGCCAACCCACCTGAGAATGGCAACTACTAGGTGTAAAGAAATTTTCGAAAGAGTCGATGGAAAATAAAGTCGTCATCTGTAATGCAGATAATACTAGTATTAACTCACAGTAAAAACAATTAACCCTCATGTTCTCATTCTTTAAAAGAGGACCTTACTGCGAAAGCAGTTTGTTGCCGCAATTTGAGGGTCATTTCTATCATCACAAAGCTCGCATCACCATCAGTACAGCATCAGCTTCAACGTACTCCATCAAACTTCATCGCAGAGCTGATTTCTAACCGATTTGGAAGGCACACCTTCACTTCACTAATATCTCTTGCATACTTTTTTTTTGGAAAGCAGATGAAGGTAAAAGGAAATATTCGTGTAGCGTACAACAAAGATCGACTATAGGGTTCATTAAACGATAAAGTCACAAAAAAATTGCTCGAATGTAGAAACCCTTAGGGATTGGAGAAAATCCACGATGATATGGGCATTTCCTTCATTAGAGGAATTCCACTTGCAGCATCCAATGAAGCAAAAATTTTTAAAGTGTTAAAGCTCAGCTGCAATCTGCAAATTAGACAACAAAAATCTTGTTTGAGTTCTCAGTTTTCAGTCTTTCACATCTTCTGAATTAGCTCCTTTTTATAATCTAAGTATGCTTCTGCTTTTTCTCGAACTTAAATATCAAAAAGTGCTAATATAATTTTGAGTGCTACCCATCGAAGCATACAATTTTCACACTCTTCGGCCAACCTCATACGAAACCTAATTCAATCCCTGCATACTAAACCACCTAAAATCACCAAACAGAACAACGCCTTCATAGACCAAGGCGGTGAAATTACTATGAGTGCGCCCTCAATAAACAGTGCGATTAGATTATGGGACAATTCTTTGTTCACATTCTTTATGCGACAAGTAGGAAAAGCACCAAAAACGTCTGTTATTTCAAGGAAAAAATCTAAAAACTGAGACTTCACTAAAAAAAAGAACAAAACCTCTGGAAGTGTGAAGACAACGACAGCTTACACTTACTTCCGAATCGAAGAAGATATACTCTGAATGAAAAAATACCGTACAGTTTGGGGCAAGCACTCCTTTAATATAGGTTTTAGGTCAACAATTGGGAAAAGAGGTTATTCTTAAGTTCTCTCTATCTTCTCAATATGTTATGGACGAAAAGTTGAAACTCATCACTCATCAGAATGAATCAGCGAATCAATAAGTTCTAGAAGGCAAAGGCAAAGAGCAATAGAAAACGTTGCATTTTATGCAATAGCGTAAAACAGGGCTCGCTTCGACTAAAACTCGTTTTCGCATCACTTTCTTAAGCCATTTTCATGTCGTTCCAAGCAACCATGACGCATTGAAGGAAGTAATACAATGATAAGAGGATGTGAGGTGTTAGGATTCAGCAAACTATTAGCTGCGCAGTTGAAACTGTGGAACTGGAAGAACACGTTCGATGTTGGTTGGCAACGGAGAGATGAATTGTGCGAAGTGCACACCATTTTCCCTTTTCAAATGATGCCAAGGTAGATGTGAAAATAACTCGTTAACAACACAAATAATGCGTCTAATGAGAATAATTACGACCGCAAACAGCTTTATGAAGAGGTAAATGCTAAAAGATAAACAGGTATCCGAAGGTAGTTCACGAATGAATGAGAAGAGTAGCTAGTAGCGCTTAAATCTCTCGAATGAATTCAAATAGCAAATTTTCTCTGAATTTTCATCCACTTGTTGTTCCAATTACAGCAAAACGGCTTTTCCCTTTGACCTTCAAAATATCTTCAATCCTAATTCTATAAAAATTCATCAAACATTACTTACGCTGCACGCACTATATCTCGAAATTTAGCTAGTTCGTCAAGTATACCAAACGATAAACGTCCTAAACATGCTTCTTGACGACCGGATATGGCGACGGAATGTCGAAAAACTCCGTCTTCGCTGTCGCGCAATCGACCTTCATCGAATGAAAAATCAAATTATCGCTGCGGGGAGGACATCATGAACCTTTTACGTGACGGACTGCCTCCCTCAGCTATAACAATGTCGTAAAACAGTCAACCAGTCGGCTCAATTTGACTTTCCCTCTGCGTCCTTTCTAGTATACCAACTGCATTAGCTAGGAGATACGATGCGATCATGGAATGCGATTCCTCTAGAGAAAGAAGTCACAAGCACGAGCTGATGCGTCATATGCAAAAATCACGAAGAAAAACACACTCATGAAGCATCAGCACGTAGTAGTGCTGTTATGTGAACAAACACTGTACTAGACTAGACGACAGGCAGCGCGATGTGGTGAGTACAACTACGCAACCTTGCACGCCTACAATTGATATATGCTATTGCTCAGCACTGCTTCTGTGTTTTGTACTGACGAGCTCTACCTTTGGCCCAAGCAAAAATTACATGGAAATTACGTTTGAAGACGCTGGGACTGGCCGTACATTTCCGAACGGTTTCTTTTCTTTCTTTCCTTTTTTTTGCAGAAAGAACGTACAAGGCTACTTTTTTACTATGAGAGCTTTAAATGACGAAAGGTTGCAAGAATTGTTCAGAACATTTAGGTTCCAGAACCCTCAAAAATCCGTCAACAGAACTTGTTTACTGAATTTGGTGTACTTGTAGCAGAGAAAGGGCAAAGTCACACGCCACGAAGTAAGCTTAAGCTGATCCCATAATGAGAGGTGACAGTGAAAAAGTAAGAGCGAATCAAGCAACGGATAGAAGTTACGAGCATCATAGAGTTGACCGTCATCATACGGCTTTCATAGTTCTATCCTATCAGTTGAACAGATTACAGGAATACTTGTTTTCCTTTCCGAAAACCGGCAACTTAAAATCTCGTCCGCAGTCGATTCTAGCTTGCTGCAGCATAACTCAGTTTGCGAATTACGGAAATGTGCGAATAATTAACTCGTTGAGAATTTGACCGGTGAAAATCCAGCCAGGTAAGCGCCGTGAATGTAAGTTATAATAAAATTAATGATGAATACCATACCTGTTCAGGTTTACGAGCTCAAGGTAATAGGCGAAAAGAGTGAAAAGTGCTGATACAACTATTCACGCCCAAATTTTACGACGTAGCATTAAAAAAGGACGACGAAATTGTGCTTATTCTCAAGTAAGACGGGAATCGCATTACAGAGCACCACAAAAATGTCATTTCGTATACTGACCGGTTCGACTGAGGCACTTCCGTTACATTCAATAGCATTTCGAAAGGCGTAAATAAAGGTCAAAAATTTGAAAGTTCTCCTCAGAATAAGATCGAAACAAGAAATATTGCGGAGGTATCAGTTCTAGCCCTCGAACCCCACAGTGTAAACTTGGACGGCAAATGATCATCACTGAAGAAGTCGATAAACAGACTATTACATCGCGTTAAATTAATGTGATCGAATGATCGAATGAATTACTCAAAGAAAAGTACTGAAATTTAGGCATTGAAATATTTCGCGGAAATGGTTAGAGAGCATGTCCACTACTAAACCCGCTCATGGAGGTGTGTAAAGTCAGAACGACGTAAAAGAAAATGGCCCACTGAAGCGAACTGAATTTTCTGATGTGGGCATGCTAAATGCGGCAGTACAGGAGAAAGGTGGACAAGCGAAAATAGGAGTCGGGATGCGCAGTTCACCTCAGTTGAGATATGACCTGTTGATGTAAGCTCCAAGCAGTTGAGCACATGCTTTCGCCAATTTACCAGCCACAATCGCGCGCTGACCGAGGAGATTCGTGCAAACTTTCAGGCGCACGACGGGAAAATGAATACGCTCAGGTTGTAGCCTTGAGGATGAGCTTCAAGAGGTGCTTTCAAGCATAGAATGACATTCGTCCTGAGCTAAAGGATGCCAACTGTATTGCTGAAGAAAATACTTTGGAAAGGCGTCTCGATATCAGCAGAAGTAATGCGATAAGAGATATTAAAAATGAAAAATAGCGCAGTAGGATGAAATAAAATTTGAACTCGAAAGAAGGGTGAAGAAAGCAAGTAGTTTGAGACGAGCTCATCGCTAACAGTTATTCAAGCCGAGATGTGGATAACTGTTACATGAAAAGAAGAAGTACTGAGTTCGAACTCACTTGGGAATCGAAATCTCAACGTAGTTGAAAGAAAACCTATGAGGGTGGGTGCAGACCTGAAAATGCCGTTTCTTCAGCAATCATTGACAATCCTCGCGTTATATTATCAAATTGTGTCAGCTATGAGAAAATGCTCTCGAGCTCGAACAGCGATGAATTATGAAACATGAATGGTCATGGACAGATGGTCAGCTGTGAAGACCGGAGATGAGTGAGAGTCATTCTGAGAAGAAAGATGATGATGGGAAGAGGATGAGCCTCTAATCAAAACGTTAAAACGAGGGTATATTTTACAGTTGTTGTGGTTAAGTTCGCATGTAACAATTTGTAATAACAATTCTTTGCACACCTCTTTGTTTCTTTGAAACGACGGCTCGTGTTGATAGCAGTAAAAATGGCTTGCATATGTACATTTTCCACGCCTCCATCCGTTTGGTGTCGACGACAATTTGAGCTCAAATTTGTCCCGAGTAAGGAACGTTCTAAAGTAACCATTTAGGTTTTCAATTCATGTTGGTCTTGCAGCGAAAACAAGTGAACGTCACAATGAGACAGCTCTCGGCGATCACGGTGTGTCCAATTTTATCGAGGCTTCGCGCACTTAAGGCCTGTTTTAGGGTGCATTGTGGATGTTGTGATGCAAAGGGTGCGTGTCTTACAGCATAATTGTTTCACTTCTCTTCCATCTACAAGTGCGGTTCTATGTTGGGGCGGGGGACGTGGAAGGGGCTAGTATTTGTGGAATAATTGCTACTTCGAATGCGATAATAGCCTTTGCTCGGCACATATTTGTATATAGAAGAGTATAGATCATGCTGTGTTGTCGTGACCATGTGTTGTTTGATTTAAATCAGTGAAGTTCTTGTGCTTTAAGAGATCTACAAAAACTTGGCGAAATGGGTTCATATAAGGCTGATGAAAGCAGCGGTATGGTATTATTGGCTGGAAATTCACATCCCGAGTTAGCTCGCCTCGTTTCTGAGTAAGTTCCGTTTTGCATCGATCTCATATCTCAATATAATGGCGTGACAGCGTTGTTGTGCAAATAGCTGAATGAGTAATTATTTCGCTTGAGGGCCTATGCGATTCACTGGTTTTCTAAGAAGTACACAATTTTTGGCTTTGTGTGCTTTTGGCACTTTGATGTAATGGGCTGACAAAGATGCACATTGTGCAAATTCTTTGATCCTTTCTTATCCACTACTGCAGAAAAACCGATACAGAGCCTTTAGCATGTCTCCTCGCCTGTGTTTCCCGTTGTTTAAGCTTGTCACCTCCCATAGTGAACAGGAGTTAGTTAAGTTGCTCGTCGTAGCATGAGTACGTTTATTTTCAGTCGGCTGAACGTAAAGCTTGGCGATGCGATTGTTTATAATAAAACGAATCGCGAGACTTCGGTTGATATAAAGCAAAGTGTGCGTGGAAAGCATGTCTTCATAATTCAGTCGGGCTCGAAGTATGCTTGTTCACAGTTTTTCGGCGTTTCTGCTTTCCATTTTCTTCGTTCGATTCAGCTGCTTAAATTCATTGTAGAGGAAAGATAGTGAACCCGGGCAACCTGTTTCCACAAAAGTTTCCGTCATTACCTCAGCATGCGCCATATTGTTGCCACATACCTGGTCGTTATTTTTTCTATTCATCATTGCATATCACTGTTATTTTGTTCAGTTGCAGAAGGTTTTTGCTTTCAGCGTATTCCATTAGCGTATGCTGGACGCAAAAATATGTAGGTGTACTTTGCTATGCGTTTGTTTGCCCGTGTGGTGTGTTCGTGATGGAATTTAGAGCATTCTTTGCAAAATTCTTATTTATTCTAGTTCGTTTTACTTTATCCTTCAAGGAATCCATATTTCGCTGCCTCATATATTTCGTATAATTTGCACCCTCTAATTTTGAATGGTAAGGGATGTTGGATAACAAAACACCAAGTTTCTCGCTCCTGTTCAGCGCCTTCCAGCCTCTTTGGCCGAGCAAATTATAAAATGCCGCTCGGAGGAACTTGAAACGATTAGTATGTAATTTGAGAAGCTGTCCTCTGACCAGTTACTATATGAGATGTGTGATTAATCGATGATGAAATACAGGGAAAGACGTGAAGGAGGAGAGGGGTTTTATACAAAAAGAAAGCTTTACTCCTCCCTCACGAAACTGGTTCAGTGGTGAAATTCCCATGCTCAGTGCGCATTTATGGATAATCGTCGCGTTGTCCGCTTTGTCACCGAAGTATCTCTCATACTTCGCCTTTGGCAAATTGCTGTTTTTTTAATATGTGGTTGCGTTTTACCTGCGTCAGAAGGAAAGTTCCCGAATTGGCTTTCACAATTTCTTCGGCACTAGTTTTGCTCAGTTTTCTGCTGAAAAGAGAGTGTGCACAGCAAAAAGCGGAGAAGATTCGCTGATTTCAAAGCCTGTGGTATTATCTTCTGAGAATTATACGTCTAGAAGCACGCTCGCTTTTCAAATGCAAGCAGTTAAGCAGGTCTAACATTTCATGAGTTTATTTGTAAGTGAGTTATTTGCATGGATGTCAATAACAACATAATGGAGTTGATGATTCTCGTCTATGCGTGTAAGACTTCAATGGCGAAGACAATAACCGTTGTGATGCCTTATCTGCCCTATAGCAAACAGTGTCGTATGCTACGAAGATCAGCAATTCCAATGAAACTTATCGCCGATATGATGTGCAAATCGGGTATGTTTTCCTCGATTTCCTAACATGGTGTTTAACATGTTTCCTAACATTTCCTAACGTGTTTGCTACCATAGTAACACTGCAGCCAACTGTCTAGAGGTTGGCCGAATAATGTCTAGTTTCCGCAATTTGAATCCCCAGTGATGCGATTTTTTGGTAGTCGGTTATGAGTTGGCCAGTTTTGTTTATTTTGTTGGCCCATTTTTCGAAGCAGTCAAGATTAATGGTTAATTAAGACATCACAACATATCGCTCAGTTAATTGTTGAGGCAGTTGTCTCTCTTTTCACTTTTTTGTGTACCTTTGCAAAAGCGCGTTGTGGTAATGTCCTGTTTGTGAATGTGCTTGTCTGACTCTTTGGCCGTAATTTCCATCCAACGAACGTTTTATACCGTATTTAGTTTTGGTCCGTCAGTCTGTGAAGAATTAGCATAATTTGAGTATAAAAGTAAATTTGTATGTACTTAGTAGTCTTTTTGTTTTATTTTAACATCAATTGGATCAAGAGAATACGTTTCCTGTGCCAAAGATTTGTACAGGTAGCAAAATCGCTTGAGTTGTCGAGGCGTTGTTTTGTTAATTGTTGGTGCCTATGACCACCGATTGCTGAAATGATTTAAGTGCAGCATCAAATGTAATAGATCAGGTTGGTCAGAAATGACTGAAATGATAGCAACTTTAGCGTATTTCTGCGTGTCACATGTAACTGACATGCGTAAACGAATGTTTACGTTTACCTCTAGCGTAGCATTTCTTAAGGAGGGATTTCACTCACGCAGTCCTATTTTGCCTGTCTTTGTAGTTGTTTTGTCTGGCTGCTCGCCCTGTTTGTGGGTAGTTTTTTCAGGAAGTGGCAAGGGTTGCGTTTATATTCGTAGTGTTTTCCAGTTATATATGTTCAGCATCTTTAATATTTTACTATTGCAGGAGCTATGCGAATGGTATCGCTGGATTTGTATAAAAAAGAGATTCAAGGCTTCTTTTCTATTCCAGTAGATAACTTGAGAGCTTCGCCCTTCTTACTACAGTATATTAAAGAAAATGTATGTTTCCATCATCAAACTTCTTAGTTTTTTTTACAAGTATACATTACGGCGGTGTGTTTATCTCTGTGTGCCTATGTGCGCTTGCACCTGATTTTCTCTCAAGTAGTTTCAGTAAGGTAAACGCCGAAGCCAAAGTTATCAGAATTTGTGTGCACAATGTAAACTACAGATTGATCTACTTGGTCGTGTTTCATCCTCAGCCTTGAAATATATATTCACTGTCATTTAAAGGCAAAAGGAGTTTTGCAAGCGCTTAAATTAATCAGCTTTTTATTTACTCCTTTGCTGGGGGAAAAGATCACCTTTTGTATCAGAAAAGTGTTGCGAAATTTTGGGTTAGTTAAAATTCGCTGGAATCATTTCGTGGATTTGTTATTTATTGATAACATGATATTTAATTATGAGATGAGCAGACACAAAGCAGATAACTTATCAGCCTGCCTTCTCACGCTTCTCATTTATCACTCATTCACTTGGACCAGTTTACAAACATCCACTTGCAAACGAAGGGATTAACCTACAATATTTCATCCTTTGAATAACTACTTCCTGCTCCATATATCTGGGAACCGTTTTCATTGAGTAATTTACAGAATAATGTTCATGATAAAATCGGAAAAGAGGCTTCGTTTACTTCAAAACCATTTGCACTAAAATATTCTAAAAAGAGAATAGTAATTCCAGGACATAATCGATGACCGCTATGCAGTGAGATTCAGTGTTAGGGAAAGGGAATATGGGGGAATCAGTACACGGTTGTGTGCGTTTAGGGCCTGATTGAACTGCTGACGTTGAAGATAATTTGAAGTTGTTTTAATTGGACGCCAGTTGCCTAGAAGAAATTGCAGTTTAAAGCTGCTCATACTGTCCTAGACGATTTTTGTTTTAAGGAGTAGAGGGTAAATTGATTTCAGTTTTGCTCCTTATAAGTGAGAAGGTAATTAACATCGCCATGTCGCGTTCGGTAACTCGCATAGATTTTCCATTTCTGAAATGCGTGTGCACTTCTGTTAAGCTGCTTAATTTGCACCTTCGTGTAAATTAGGGTGAGTTGCAGATTCCTGATTACAAGAATGCAGTCATTGTTGCGAAAAGCCCTGGGGTTATGAATAAAGCGACGTCATATGCCGATCGTCTTCGACTAGGTTGGTTTGTTTAGGACGTAACCTGTTGCCGAAAAATTGCCAAATGATAATTGGAACATGGCGAGAGTGTGCAGTACATATACAGCAAGCGTGCTACGTAGAACCATACTGAACTCAGGGCTTTGTACTGCAAGCGCTTATTTCCTCCACTTTCCCCCTACAAGCGTAAATCATCAAACGAACCAACGCCACTATGCGATCTCTTCCTCTCTATTTATGGCTTGGTGAAGATTCTTCGAACTTTTTTGCCACCGTATTGTGAATATGTCAGACGTCATTCAGATTTTACGGCTTAATTCGGGAAAATTCATACGGCTAGATGAATAAGGAAGCCGGAAATAAAAATAGTACCTAACTTCCATCACATTTGTGGGACAGGTGCATTTTTCATCTGCACGTATTCCTGACTTACGGATCGGATGTTGGCTGGAAATTAAGTGCATATGTCGAATAAGTTGTATCTGGAATGAATCTGCTGTCCTTATAGTTCATAAAAGTTTGCTTCACACCCTTCTTCGATCGCGTGGAGTGAATTCTTTTATTTCTATGCTTTCTTCTTCATTAGTTTCTAGTTAAGTTTATTCAGACTTGTTCGTTGTTTATAAAAAAGTTTGTAAACTCGCAGAAAGTATACTTTATATGGCTGAAATTTGCCCCAAGTTAATTGCAGTGGCGGCATGTGGGCCAGGTAGCTGGAAAATCCCTGAAGACTGAGCTATTCTTGAAGGTTTTCTATCACACTAGGTAATTTCCAGATCCAACGGGAAATTATCTGATGTGACAGACCTGGTAATGATGAATTTATGTGAGACTTTCTATAATCTAGGTTTTCTTCTCTCATAGTCAGCGTTCAAATAAAAGCTTTCTTCAAATAAGATACGGCTGGTAATTATATGAAGTATTTCGCATACCTTAGACGATATTCACCTAGGCGGCATTGCATTTCTTTGTTCGTGCCGAGTGTGAAAATGTGTATTTCCACACTTAAGTATTTCTGTTTCGCACAGAAGTACACCTTCGGCGATATTTTTGCTAATGCGTTGCATAGTTATTGGTGTCATTTGGAAGTTAGTTGCAATTCATAAGCTAATGTTTTATGTCGATGAAAAGTTATCTGCAATGAAAAGTTAATCTCATCGTATGACTTTCATGAAACTTCAACTGCAGGTCCGTCAGGTCAGTGCGTCTTTAGCTGTTTCTGTGTTTGTATTGCTGGATTGCGGCACCGGTTTCCATCTCACTCATAAGCACAAAAGTCTGCAGCCGGGATTTTTTTTAATTTGTTGAATAGTGGGGCGTCATTTCCGTAATCTCGTGCTGTTTTCGTCTGGGAACCTGGCTGTGAGCTTCCAGCTCTCGAACACTATTTTAGTGCTTCTAATTATTTCCCTTCTCACTCTGTGTATGTCTCTTTCTCGTGTTTTCTTTCCTCGTGGCACACACTACATGATGACCAACTAAATTCGGCACCTTTTGTATGCGTGGAAGCTAGTGGCAGATTAAGTGACGAAATGAACTCATCGAGCTGCCTAAGATCTCTCACGTTTCCTTGGAACTCCTTGTCGCGGCGTGTTTGATTAGCTCCATTGCTGCAGGTTACTCGACTTTTCACTAAAAGCGTTATGTTCGTTTGATTCCTGTTCCAGTTTCCGCTACTTTTTCATTTCCGGATAATGTAGCAATCCGGATAACGACAGAGCCATTTCGACTCTTTCAGTCATTATTGGATTTGCAGGGTTGTTTTTATCTCTTCCACTGTCCCACACTAATGTTTTTTGGTGGTTGCTTCAAGGTGCTTCCTGGCCAATGTGCTGAGTAACTGCTTCCCTCATCCTACAGGTTTGAAGTTCAATGAAAATAGATCCATCATTTGTGATAATGGATTCAATCTTTTATACATCCACCTATCCTGTCGTCAAGGAGTAGGTGAATGGATCCACCGTCTTTTGAAATGTAACGTATAATGTACGAGAAGGATTTTACTTCCAGGTACTTTCGTTTAGTGGTTTCCGAGGATTCTTGTTGCTCTCTGGTACACCATCGAAATTAAGTAAAAGAGCCTGAAGTATATGTACGTGATGTTATACAAAAAGCGATAAGCATGGTCAGCGACGTTGTATTGTGTTAGGAACGACTAGTGTCGTTTCTAAGCAACTGGTCACGCGCTTTTTAAGGAATAGCAGTTATCCATGGTGAACAGAAGGACGTGGAAGAAAGTGGCTTGGAAGATGGCCGGCAGAGTCCGCCGCCCAATACTCACCATGACAATTTGGCCGCTTTCGAGCTTTTCCCAGGTTCATACCTAGTGCTTTACGTTCGCATTGATTTTTTATTCATTCTGATTGATAAGTGGGAACGTTTTCATATAATATTTAATTACTAAATTAGGTTATTTCGATGATCACTGATGTTAGAAAAGGCTGCTTTGTTTTTACCGCTACCAAATTCATTGCAAGATTCAAACTTTATTTCGTAAAAGTTTCCAAAAAGTTTAGTCAGAAGCGTTGATTCGACGAGTTCACCCTTGGAAACATTTAAGCGCAGTTTGTTTAGGTGTGAGAAGTCGCCGACGTTATGTGATGCTATATTTCAGCGCAGGTACCGAAGGAAAAGCCGCCTCTGACGGTTGTTGGTGACGTTGGCGGTCGTATAGCAATCATGGTGGTAAGCTAATATTAGTTGTAGCTGTTGAAATCTGGAGTGGTGCTCGGAGTTCACCACCACTCCACCTTCCACTAGGTCGTGGACGTATAGATGACTCATAAGTTTCTAATCGCTTTGAACCTTCTTGCGTACGCAAGCTAAGAAGGAATTCTCCCGTAGGGCTGCAGTTAATGCGATATTACACAATGTGTTCAGATACGATAGGCTGAGAGGAAAGTTAACGCTTTGGTGCTAGCAGAGAAGTAACAGTTTATCGCAAAAAAGGATGCTTGGATGTTATCGATGAAAACTTACAAGCGCTAAACATCGTATATTCTCATAACGGCGATGCAAAAAAGCGTCAAAATATAGCCGTGCATTGCAACTGCTTTGTCTAGAGGCGACAACGTCGAGTCAATGGAAGGTCCTTCAGGTAATAGAAAGCATTTTTCACATGGGCCAGAAATTGCTGTTGATCAAAAGTAATCTGACTGGGCACAAAAAAACTGCCATAATCTTACATTAGATTAAATGTCGTACAGACTAAAGCCTTCTCCCTTCTAATTGCTTCTTATCTCTTCTACCTTAGCAGAAATGTTGTTTTGCTTGAAGAGGTATTTGTGCAGACAGTCGTTGTGGGAAATTATTTGATTTAAGTAGTTGGAAGCAACAAAAAAAACTTAATTCAGGCAGACAGGGCCAAAAATTTCGTAAATTACGCTGTAATATTGTGTTATCAAGGTGAGGTTTTTTGCAATCTTCTCAGATTGGTTCAGTGCAACGCAAGGTAGGCAAGATTGCGATATGTTTTGTTGGCCACCATCCAAAGATCTACATTTCGTCAGCAGTCTAGGACTCATTAACATTGTCACTTTTCATCGTTTCAGTACAGAAAAAAAGCACGAATTTCCCTTCACTCCTCTCATCTCTATTCTGTAGCAATTCAGCTTACTCTAAGGCAGTGCAGCATTACTGCAGTTACTTCTTGCATGATCATTGGCAACCAGTCCCTAAAAATTCTTTAACGGGTAAGCTGAACCATGGATGCAGTCGTATCAGATGCACAAAAGCCCTTTGGATGTCAGTTGCGGCTACCCCATGAAACCAGCTGCTTTCCATCATAAAATAATACGACACAGTCGCAACTTTTCAGAAATTGCTGGTTTGCTGGTTCTTTACAAAGGTCAGCGCAGTATTATGGGCAGGTTGAAAACATTCCCCTGATAAAAGACGTTTTTGACCCTTCGTCCTCTGCAGAGGCCTCCTCGTGGCTTCAAATATTCATCACCCTCAATGTGGCGGAATTTAGGAACGCACATTTTATGCGGGGCATGGAAGTTTATCCGCGGCAGATATAATTCATCCCACCAGGCAGCGCGCTTCCGTTCACCAGTGGGGAAGACTGAGTGCGATAACCATGGGGAAAAAGAGACAGAAGAAGAATTAAATTTATGTTTTAGCATTTTGCACTGCAATCGAGGGAATGTGGTTAACAAGAGTTATGGATATGAAATTTTCTCCCGCGAAGCTATAAGGCGATTCTTGTAATTGTATCCGCGACGAAACGGTTTACGATTCTGTGCCATATGTTCCTGTTTCTTCAATTTGTTTCTCATTTTGAAATGATAAGGTGGCTACTCCAATAATTACTCCAGTTTCAAAACTGCCGCCAGTGAATTATGTAATTCAGATGAGTATATATTTTATTAGAACTTTTTCAGTGAATGCAGTAATTGTCTTCATAGCCATGTCATTTGAGGATGATATAATTGATGATGCACAGTCGTTTGTGGCTGCTGCTCAGGTGCTGAAAAATCGGGGTGCGTACAAAATATATGTGATTGCTACACATGGGTTGTTGTCAGCCGACGCTCCAGGACTGCTCGAGTCATCGCCAATTACCGAGGTTATAATTTGCATTCCATTGGATCGATCTGTTTATCATCCTGACAGATTTCGTCGATCTGGAGACTATTACGTTGTCGGTCAACCTTTAAATTAAAAAGGGCACATGGAAGAGCTGTTAAGAGGGACGTTGTGGTAAGAAGGTAGGATGGGGTCTCGACTTGATCTCAAGCGAAACGATGAAGTGGTTAGGCGAGATTTGCTTGTCGTGTCCACGATCGGTAGTTCACACATCGGATGTCCATCTCTACTTCTGCAGACATCGCGCACATTGGCTGAGCGAATTATTTATGAAACCTCGGTGACAGTTATATCGCATGAAAATGAGCAAATTTCAATGAGGAGTTGTCTGTGAGCTTTTGGACAAATAGGAATGAGTAGTCTGGAATAGATGTAATCACTTCGGTGGTTGAATTCGTTTTCGATTCCAAGGAAGCAAAAGATCCATATAAAAATATTCGAGGAATTATTTGGTAGCAGTCAGTGTTAGCTACGATGTTCTGTCCGTGCTTACCAGTAATTGTTAGGAAGCGTATTTGCTGAAGTGTTAACAGATAGAACTCGGCATGCTAAAGGTGGGCTTGACATGCATGAGAAGCTGGATATAAATCAGATCTTTTGAGAGAATTCTCTTCTCCTCCACTATTGCATTAAGTAGAAACTATAGTAATGAGGTTCGATATGCACCAGCAGAACGGAGGTGAAGTTTCCATTGAACAGTTGAATTTCATCCAAGGGCATTGTATTCTGTTGAAAAGCAATTGCTTTGCTCGGTGTTGCGTTTGTTCAATTTCGGACTAATCGTTGTGACATACAATGCATTCTGACGAGCAATGTATGATGGATGGCTGATACAATTTCTCAAAGACTTCCTTGAAACTGCCCGCTCAATTGTGGATTGAACTTGAAGTCGTTAATGCAGACCATATATTTAGCCTCTTAGTAATCAGAATTCAAAACTGCTCCATTTGCTATCTCAGAATTACCGTGAATTTAGGTAATCGTCACAAACACTGTGCCGCATGAAGTGCAGAAGATGCGGTGTCATAAGATCAAGACAGTCGACATTTCACTAATGCTTAGTGAAGCTATTCGTCGCATTTACCATAATGAATCAATGGGCCAATTGTTTAGGGATGTGACTATAGACGATTAACACCCTCGCGTTGCATCCGCTACAGTTTCGGGTCTCTAGTTCACAGCTAATTAGAGTTTATTTTCAAGTTTTGGCATTTTGATCAGGTACCTAAAGAAACTAAAATGCTAGTGCACCTTACGACTAGCCAAATAAAAGACGCTGTTATTCCGCATATCTTTCAAAATTAAGTGAGAGCTTGCAGCGTTCCATAGTCGTTGAGTATTAAACGGTTGGCTACAAATTGCCATTTCTCAATTAGCTGTGTTCTACTTATGTTTGTACTCATTAAAATAGGCGACGTAAGTGGCATAATTGGAAAAAGAATCGCCGAAGGGGCATGTTTTGAGATTGATGCGGCAGCCATAAGGGCCTGTTTTCAGCGCCGCTAGGCTAAAGGTGGAGTACAGCTTTTGCATTTTGAGAGCTGCCGAGTCCGTGCTGATTACAGAATTAGTGATAATGTGTATGACTGTTTGCCTTGATTGTATGAGTGAAGTATTGATAATGTGAAGAATGGCCACACACGTTGTCTCTAACATGTACTCATATTTGCACAGTTGATGGTTCGATGTGATGATTTTTTCATCCTTGCATTAATTTGTTGCATTGCCTCTATTCCAACTTTATTTTTGTTCCTCGAACGAGTGAAGACATTCTTTTTTCTTTCAGATTTTAACATTCCAGCCACCTCTATTGTTTCCTATCTCTGACTAACTTTATTTCATTGTATTTTTGACCTGAAAATCAAGTTTTTCATTAAAAAGTGGGAGTACTTGAACCTCTCTTAACCTTAACTAATGAAGAAGAGAAAACCTGAAGACCCTAAAACCAGAAATTCATGAGAGAGTAACTTTCAGCTCCGCAGTGGAGTGGATTTTCAAGTTAGCTGGGGACGACGGTCCATCGTTTAGCTGCCAGCGGAATGAGGCGATTTCTGGCCATTTTGCTGCTCAGGCATCGATTTTATTGCTTTGTTTCAAAATGTCGATCCTTGGTAGCTTCCATTTATGAGCTCTAAATTGTGATTGAAAATGGTGAACCATAAGTGAGTAGTGACAAAGTTAAGTCTGCCGCAAATTCCGCTTGGTTTAGGCTAACTGTATTAGATGTGCTAACAGAAGGGTACATTAGTAGCAGTTGATAATCTAAAAAAAAAACTTGCTTGGTACATGAAAGTTGGTCAGATTGTTCCATGCCTGATTTCATGGCTCGCTTTTTATTAATACAAGTATATAATCAAAGTGGTAGTTATGCCGAAATGTATCCTTTTTGTTGAATATTCTATATGTTTTCAGATCAGTTTGTAGTTCGGCTGTTGCGCCAGATAACATTTTGATGTGGATCTTGCAGATGAGTTTCGTTGCATTTATGCTTATGTTTTTTTTTGTTCGTATGTGCAGCTCTTCAACTGCTGCGTTAAATAGATATAGTGAATCTTTGCTTTCATGTAGGAAAAGAACGACCTCATGTCAGTGTTTTATCACTGTTGTATGTTGTGGACGTAAAACGGTATGTCCCTAGAATCGCTAACTTCCGCCTTTCCATAGATTCGTTGAAGCCAACTGACAGCAATGTTCTAGTGGGAAGATCATATCGTTTTGGTATTTTGTGTGCTTCATGCGTTGACTTGTGAAGTTATGCTAATGCTTCCACTTTCCTAATGCATTAATAGGCATGGATATGGGGAGTCGGTCTTTGATTTCATATCAGTTCTGTGTCTCAGACGACTTTTCAAAAGAACTTCATTGTCCACATAAAGCAATAACTGTGCACGCCGACTTTACTAGATGGGTTGCTTGTCCACGAGATCGTTAGTGTAGTAACATTGAACGAAATGCAAACACTGTTTGCTCACAACCCTGTATATTTCTTATCTCCTTGTGTCGATACGTTCTCCGATTATTTCTTTGTAATGTTAACGGTGGTTGCGAGGATAGAGAGGGAAACTAGCGAGTTGTTCGTTTTTGCGGTCATGCGGTCAGATGTGATTTCGGTTGATTTGTTGGTTGACGTAGAGAATAGTACTAACATGGATCTCTAGGGTTCTCCAGGTACTGAAGTTGTGCAAACCGGAGGAAGTTCGGACAAAAGTTTTTGTTTCCGATCTTCATTGCGGGACTATTTAAGGTGTCAAGCGTAACCTTAGAGCCATCAGTGATGTCACATTCTGTCGGCAGATCCCATTCCTTGTAAAATAATTGAATCGTGGAAACGTCTTCAGATATCAAATGTGATTTAGTTCGCATAAGCTACCGCTGTAGCCGTGGTGATGGATACAGCATACTCTGAGGTGCTGCTGGCCCAGTAGTACCTGAGACCTCTGTATGATGTTCTTGATGCGATTGTTCCCATGAAGTCTGTGGAGAATCGTCTGTGGACGCCAGCCCTACGTGGAGACCTCTAGGATGTCTGGCGAGGGAAGATAAGTTTGCTGCCACCGCACATTCACACTTAAGCTAACACGTGATCCTCTCCATTTAAAGAACTATCTCATGGAGAAAAATAAACATTAAACGTTAAAGAAATGAGGGAACTGCTCCCACGAAGGCGTCTGTGGATAAGATCTGTTACTACCTGATCTTGAGTCGTCGCTGTTGCGAAAACGAAAGTGGAATTCCGACTTGACCCCACAGCCATGACCTCTTCGAAAAGGGTTCAGTTCGCCCTTCCCCTTCCTTTTTCGTCAACGCCTTCTTTTCCCTAATTTTCTGTCCTTATTGCGAAAGTATTTGGAAACACATACGCGTTTAGTTTCACTCTTTCCGGCGAAAGGTAACCAGGAATATGAAGTTCGCAGAACGGTCGCTTGCGAAAAATGGAAGCGAGAGGCCACATGAAGTTATATTTTGGTAGCGTCTGAAAAGTATGAGATGATGATATTTTGTGAATTGTATTTCCTCTAGTCCACACTACCTCAGGCGCAGTGCAGAGGTGACGCCTGGTGCGGCAGGTTTTTGGGCTGTGAAGACGAGGTGGTCTTTCCTCTCACCTAGGAGATGGTCCAGTTAATGTGGGTCTTCCTAAGCGCTTCAATACGTCCCTTGTCAAGTTTTCACCAGCCACCTTGTGCGATATTTAGGTGGAGGCAAAGTAGTCCATGCGAAGCTCTCTTAGATCAGATGAGTCACCAGGGCATTCTGGCATAGGTATTGTTTGTAGGCGAAGTCACTATTGTTAGTACGCCTCATTCCCAGTCATCAAACGTTCGGCTACTAAAGGTGCGCATGCCTTTTGCTTTGGGTACGAACTTTTTATAACCGAAGAACGTTCTAGATTCTTTTGTGGTACGATGTCGACGAGTACTCTCGAGGCGCTGCTTGATAAATGCAGTTTCCTGCCTACCACACTGTCGTTACTGTAGTTGACTCTTTTTGGAAATCGTTCTACTCTTTTCTCAGAAGGACCTCTTTCTTGGAACTCAGGTTGGTCTCCCTCTGCCTTGCGATCCTAGATCACAAGGTGCTGCTACTTCATGCCCATGTCGTCAACAAGTCCTCATTCCGAGACGACATGTAATCTCTGCATTATATTTATTTCTGACAGCAGCGTTGGTACTGACGCATTTGCACATGAACTTCACTAAAACGCAGACATAACATTCTTAAGGAACTAGTCTTGCGTATTCTTACGTGGTAACGTGTAACACATTATCATGGTGCATAAAGAAAATGCAAGGAAGGATTAGGTGCTCGAATTTTTGTACACACAACCATGAAACTAATGCGGCTTGAAGGGAATCTGAGTAGCTTTGACCCGTCGAGTCCGAGAAGGCAGTTTTTGTGCTTCCGACAGCAATTGTTAGGTAAAGTACTGCAGGTACTCTCGTTTATGACAAATATTTTATTTATGTCATCACAGCTGAACACGGTGGTTGGGTGAAAGTGCAAGAAATTAGGAGATTTACAAATCATTGGTTCTCTCTTCATTTATTCACAATGTATCCTGTTATTAAATTAATAAATTGCTAAACAGTCAACGAGACGACAACAATCAACGGCTATTTATATTGCTAGTAATGGAGTGTAGCGCTGATTGAAAAGTTGAAGTTGAAAGACTGGAGGTGGTAAGAGGGTCACTCTTATACATGCGAATGGGACTTTCATCTAATCTTGTAAATTTAGCCTAATAAAACGATCACTTTCTCGACTAGCCAGGTAATGTTAGCGTTACTTAACCTGTTAGCTTTTACTGATTCTGCCTAGTTTCTAGTGCATTCTAGTACAGCTGTCGGTTTCTACGTTTCCTGGCCTCAATTTGTGAGATTGTTGGAAAAGTAATTTTCCTTTAAGAGGTAGAAGCTAGCGGATAAACAGCGACAGGGCAGACTTTTCATCTCTGTCAACTGTACGACTGAATACATAAATGCGTAACAGGTATCAGTTGTAGTCACACAGATATATAAAAGATAGGACACTGTCGTGTACGTAATACGTATATGTACATATAGAATTCTGACCAGCAGAAATCGCAGTTCTGGTTGCAGTGGCTCAGGGAAGTCTAGCTTCAGAAATAAGCGTTTTCAAATAACGTTTGGTCCTGAGAATAGCATCTTCTAGTTGCGCTATTGTCTTGTATGTCTTGAGCCTGCGTCACAGGGGCATCGTTGGACGAAAACAGTGAAATTTGACGCCTATGAGAGATTGTTGCGCAAGGGGATAGTAAATTTGACTAACTCATCCGCATAGTTTATTCGTTTTTAATTTTTATCAAACCAACGTCTTGAAAAATTTTGATTAAAATGATAAGGCAGACTTGACAGGTGAATAGCTTCATGCGAACGCCGCTGACAGATAATCTTAGCTATGTCATGAATGCACCACACATGAGCTATACGTACTATTATTTCATTAAATGTACAGCCTAGTATACGCATCACTTCCTCGTCCTTCGTTCATTGTCGTGCCGAGAGCGTCTTCATGGGAGTGCTAAATGCAAGACAGTATTGCATGTAGACTCGTCGCTCGTCCAAGTAACGCTTGCAGTTGTATATTACCACGATGAACCAACACTGCAAAGGCGCTTCGTTGTGATCCTTCTTGAATCATACCGTGATGAACATAACGGAAGTCTTGATTCAAAGACTCATTCTTCTTTTGTTCAACAATCTTTTCCAACTTCGATGCGCTACAGTGCAACACGTTTTGATTTGCTTTTCGTTGGAACCAAAGATCCACGTGGACAATAATTATACAATGCGTCAGAAAGCTGGATTAGACATTGGAGCTTATGAGAGAATAAAATAAGACAAGAGTGGAATAATTACCTCAAGTGCGAGGGTGATGGCGTAGAGAAGAAAGAGCGCGTAAATCCTAACAGAGGTTTCGGTGTTTAACGCGACGGTGTTGGTGCCGGGATGTTCGTTAAACGGCGCCGCATTCAGAAGTCGATAAAATATAGTTGAGTGGGTCGAAAAAGCGATAACGCCATCGATTATGACCAGAGTAAGTAGGAGTATAGTGAGTACCTGAGAAAAATTCGTTTAAAATTCCCGTTAAACTCTTTTGGAGACTTTAACGGATGGGAATAATTTCCTCCTTTATGGATGATTAGCTCAAGGAGACCGTGTAATCTGCAATTAAAATTTTGTTCCACAGTCAGTGTAACGTGACTCGAAACATTCGTTTTGTTGGGGATTGGTGCAGCCTTTTATATTCGTATGAAACTATGTCATTAGAGGCTTCGCGTTTGTTTCTGGACGTTTGCGAAGGAGATTGCCCTGACGGGCTAGTATGCAGCCGACGTATTTTCGACCGACATTCCCGGCGTGTTTCTTCACTTCTTTAATGTTGATTTATGTGAGCCTTATGAAAGCGAGCATCAGAAGTGCTGTCAACCTGGACGACGATGTGAGGGATGAGAAGAGTGGCACAGTTCCTCGCAATTCCGATGAAAAGAAGGAATACTGCTAGCGAACTGATCCCTATACCAACCACTGAGGCTATAAAAGGTCCTTTCACGAAGCTGTCGCTCACACCTGAAGGATGAAACAAATAATCAACGTTAACGCTCTGTTCTAGAATTATTGCGTTTTCTTGATAAAAAAAGGTGTAGCTTTCATTCAAAAGATTTTCTGTTTATATGAAGTTTCGATGTCGATGTATATACGGTTGAAAAGTGTTTCCACCTTCTAAAGTGTTTTCTGTTAAATGCGAAAGTTTTTGAATTCCTCGTAGCATAAAAATGTATCATTTCCTTCGAAAGTTTTGGTGGTATCGTTTTTTTGGTATAGTAGTAAAAACAGCTGAAGCCATTAGATCGTTCCATCTGCATGTTGCTGCCGGAAATAAATCTTAGTGAATACACCAACCTGTTGCTCTGCGATGGCCATTGTCTTGCATTGTATAGACCAAAAGCGTGTTGACGAAAAAGAATATCAGCATAACAATTTCGACTGCTGAAATTTACAAAGTCTGTTCATTTCCAGTTAAAAGTTCTGAATGAATAGGTGAAATTCCCCACGTCTGTTTACCACACAGTGGAGCGGCGTTGAAATGACTAACCAAATTAAGGTATGAAGTCAGGCATTCCAACGGGCAGTGCAATTTGCTTGCAATAGAGGAAAGCGGAATCCTAATCCGGCCAAAATTTTGATTTGTTCTTGACTTCAGAAATTTTATGAACACAGATCTCTTTTCTTGAACTAAGTGGAAATGTTAGCAATCTCCGAACAGTGTTGCGCACAGGTGACTTTGGTGAAGCTGTTGTCAAACAACTAAAACAACAGAAATTTCGGTAGAAGCAGTTGGAGTACTGTGAACAAAAATGAAATTAATCTATGGTTTATTGATGTTGTACGCTGCTTCCCATAAGAAATACAACAACTTTGGCAGGAACAATTATGATATACCCCCGACAAAGAGAGTCCCAGTTTTGACGTGAAAGCAATTGCAAAGGCATCGATAATCGTCGCTTGACTCGTCGAACTGCACCGATTTTGGCACACTGTTAGTGGTCATTCCGTCCGGTGCTTGATTCCGAATTAACAGTGAACGTACTGATCTCCCATTCATCATTTTTGAATCCTGAAGAAACAAGGAAAATGGAAAAAAGTTAACGTCAGTGGTGTGACAGTTAGTTAACGTGTTGCAGATTTCAGGGAATCCGCCCAACGCAAATGGGTCGACTGTGAAATTGCTCAGAAAATAACAGAAGAATGCATAACTGAATAGTCCTCATAAGATCGACAATAATTAAGGAGTCTTATCCATAGAGCGCTTCAAAGAGAACGTCAATTTCTCAGTTAAAGAAAGGAAACGCGTCTTGGTGATTGATGTGCCTCCTCAAGAAAAAACATCTGCATTCAAACATCACACCTGAAGTCACGTCGATATTACGCTTTCAGCCTCAAGGCGACTCGAGTTCAAGTAGACGAATCTTGGTTTATGGAGCGTATTCTGACTTCATTTTCCCGTAAACTATGACGCTTACACCTCTAAGGAAACCTTACGAAACAGCTGCATAATATTTTTTCAGCGTTGCGTGAAGTAGTATTCGACAATTCCCATAAAAAATGCTTTTTGATCGCTTTCTCAGAGATTTTTTGCTGACGAACGGTGGAGGTAAAAGAAACGACCTCAAACGTTGTGCAAATCGTCGGTCGTCTTCAAGAAAACGCACATCGATTTAATGTCCATCACAGTGTTAAGCCTTTGCGCATTCCATTAGCACATTGAACCAATACGCACTGGAACTGAGCAACAACCGGTGCCGTATGCAAAGAAAGACGCATTGGCGGAAAAAGCATCAGCACTCAGCTTTCTTTAACAAGATCATATACCATTCTTATTTTCTTGGATTCAGTTTTTTCTTCAGTTATTCTCTTTTTCTGCATTTTTCTGTCACATCCGCTCGCCGCTAATAATATTTAATCAATTACATATAATCCACTTAACCGCTCTTCCTCTCTTCCTCAATTTGAACAATTACGTTTTCCTTCATTTGCATGAATTTTGCACATTTCTTTGGCCGGTTGCTATTTGTATATTTTGGAATTTGCATAGTCAGATAATATAAGGGATAAGACGTTGAAAGACTCAGAATAAATCGATTTTATCTGCTTTCTCGAACGGCTCAAGCTGATAAATTGCTCATGCGCATATTCCCTGATGGATTTCTTTAGAGCATGTGAGCGGAAATCACTGGAAGCCTTGCCTTCATCTCAGAAATAACAAGTTCCAAATACGCGTAATTAGAAATAATAGCTCGTGAGGCAAGGTGTTTACAGCGAAGAGTAGTGGTAAAAAACAATGAAATTCAGCTCTGGTCAATAAAACTTACATTATTAATGCCGATAGGAAACTCTTGATGCTGATAGCAACACTTAAATAGATTGAGTTGGTGTTGATTTCGAATCATATGCATAAATAAATATCTTCGCAATTGCACAGATAATAACGCTTATTCTCATATTTCCGTTGAATTTCATTTCTTCATCGTTTACATTCAAAATGCACACCAATAATTGAATGCATAATAGGCCTTTTTTTGAAATGAGAATCATAGCGTAAACAACTTCCCGTTGCTATGCACGACATAAGCAACCAATGAAAATTTATGTTCTTTTAGCGGACAATAATCACATCCTGTTGCGTGAAATGGACTAAAACACCGATTCGCCGATTCGATAGTCGTTAACGACAATATCGTATACTGCTGGAAAGGATTTCTCGGAGCTGCGATAATCTTCAGTACCTAAGAGGTATGGGAATATTGCGACTGCATATTTAGAGGACCCAAAAAGAAGGTAATAAAGTAGTAAGTAACAAATTACCTTGAGAATGACACAACTCAAAAACAATGGTAGTTAAGAAGAATATAAACGGAACGAACCTGCAACTTATTTAGACCAGTTACATATGCGGACGGTTATCACAGGGCACTTTTTTCCAGGATGTGAAAATTAATTTCTTCCTAATCTGTGAGCATTAAATTTTGGGATTTCCATCTAACCTACTTTCCAATCAAATGGAGATAGACGTGCTCAACCTTTTCATTTCAAAACAAAAGAGAGGACGAGTTGCATTCTTTCGACACCCTATCCACTTAATAACGGATGCCGCAACGAATGCTGTGGACGATAAATTATTTGGGAACTGAGATGAAAGACACAACTTTTTGGCAGTTTTGTTGTAAAGTATTTTGCTTTTCATCGATTGGCTTTAGTTGATTTTCAGGCGCATAGATTGGATTTCTCACACTGTTTCAGAATGCATCAAAATTAAACGAAGGGCACGAGGAAAGTTTCCAGAAATGTATTTAGTTTAAATCACCCGATCCACCGCTTATTGTTTTTCGCGATGTGTCTCACCATCGACTACAACCATTTTGCGCACAGTGGAATGGACGAGCACTGAGTATCTCTCCCCCCCCCCCCTCCCCCCTCCCCCCCCCATTCCCACTAACTTTTTTTGGTCGTCCTCCCACTAAACTGTGCTAAAACACAACAAACTTGTTGACCATTGACCGACATTTTTGTGGCATTCGTGACCAATTTTTTGTTACCTTCGACATCATTCTTTCCTTTTTTTGGCCATTAATGATGCCTACAACTCTTCAATCGTTTAATGCTCTTGCTCTTTTCAAGTTCCTAAATGGACCTTTCGCAGTTGTGCTTCTCTCTGAGAGTAGGACACACTAAAGTATGAAGTTTACCAGTCTTTCAGCTAGCTTTTGCGGTCGCCAGCAAATATAGCAGTGAACTCTAGCGTGAAGACTTGAAGGAAACTTCAGCAGCGCTGATGTCACCGGAACTGACTTCTGAAATGAGACGAGAAAGCAGAACGAAAAATGTGTTAAACTGGTCGCAGAGAACAAAGTACATGAATGGGCGTAGAATCGACGACGCGAGAGAATGTTGTGGGACCTAACGTACGCTGTGAGCAGCAGTCGGCGTAAAAATGATGCAAACGAAAACAAGGATGACTGGCGTCGATAGTTATAAGCGTGGTCACAAAACATGCGCACATAGATGCGGCATGAGCGAATAAGGCGATGGTGAGGCGGCTGCTATGCTATCAGCATGCGCTGCCGAGGTTATCGATTGTGGAAACCGACTAATTCGTATTTGACGTTCACTTTAAAGAACTTGGCCCTTTGACAGTGACATTTCAGGGTGGCGTCAGTTCAAATGATGTTCCGCCTTTAATCGCTCATCGTTAAAGAGGCACTTCGGGTGGCCATTAAATTGTGCTAAAGCACAACAAACTTGTTGACCATTGAGGGGCATTTTTTAGCTTTATAGATTTTCTGCCTTTAATATTGCTGAATTGGACTATTGTAAACTGAAAGTGAGAATGTTTTTGCTGGAGTAACAAAAATGATGTTTTATTTACCTCTTTCGGAATACAAAGCTAAGGGCGAAAAACACCTATGTGCTCGTTTATAAAACTTTGTTAGAACGTCCCATTGTGCTTCCCAAGTTGACCACCGAGGTAAACATTGACAGAAGGAGGTGGAAATAATAAAAGAAAACCATTCTTATAATGAGGAAGCTCGGTTTGATGGGAAGATGAGGTGACGATCTGCAACTTTTTACGGTTTTCATTAGTGAGAGTGTGATGGCAGATTTTTGGCAACATATTATGTCTTAGCGAGTGTTTTTAACACAGAAGAAGGTAATAATCCCGACTCGTTGACTCTAAATCATCTCTTAATGAGCTGATCTTCCCAAACAATGCAAATTTGTTTCGTGCTCAGAGCTCAGTCACATTTCATATGCGTTTAAATTTTATGTACATTTTAGAATTAATCGTTGTTCGCGTACTTCGACGATAAAACAAAATTGCATGTACAAATCATAGTCGTACAAAATGGCATTCGTTGCACTGGCATCGACCATGGAGGTATTCCTATAAACGTAATGACACTATCAGCTTTTCGGGATACAGAGAAAGCGTGTGACATGAGACTTGAATTCGCTTAAAAGTGATGATGGTCCTTGGCCACTTTAAGCCGAGCTTATTCCCCATCAAAATCATCAACTTGCTAGGAGCTTTCATAGAAATACTGCATGTATCATCTTGAGTCGAAGTTGGACCTTTAGCAAAATTCAAGAAAACTTTATTGACGGGTTCAGAGGAGGCGACTTTTACCTCGAATATGACGAGTAAGGAAAATGAAACCGTAGGTTTAAGAGAGAGCTCAAATTTATATCGGATATTGACACCCTATGTTTTATGATCTTCCTTGTCCATCTAATCCTCTTGAATGCGTGGCATTGAACTCGTGGCTTAAATTATTTAATCTTCCATCCTAATGAACAAATCAAGGAAAAGTGAGACCTTCAACTTCGAAAAAAAGCTATGTAAGAAACCACAGTGGAGATTATTACTCAGTGAATGAAAGAGAAATGACAGCATAAAAAAGAAACGAAATGAAAGTAAACCTTCGAAAATCTAAATCTCAGTATAACAAGGAGCAGATGAGTCGAAACAATGAAAGCAAAACAACGAATAAAAACGTAAACAACGGGTGCCGAAAATGCAGCGGCATCATAAGTCAACATCGGAGAGTGATGTGGCTCGAAAGCTTCGTAAATTGGTATGCATAAGGGGAGGAGTTCCTAGCGGAAACTTCAGGCTGAATAGCATTCCACATTTGAACAGCACGATGGTCAAAGCTGCGATTTAGTGCATTTGAGTAAGGCTCCGAATTAAATGTAGAGATCGAACAAGACTCAACACATGCGCACACGCTCGGAAGTTGAAAATGAGTTCAACGATTTTTTGAGAGAGAAGGAGATGAAGGGCGATAAGCGATTTTCTTCTGCGTGAGCCACCCATTATGAATTATCACCATGAAATGAAGTAAAAATATTTCAGCTGTGTAAATATTCATACAGTGTATGAAAAAATTGAATAGAAATAATTGCTGAAGCTTGAATGAGAGATTCCTGTATGCGTAATATGGAAAAATGTTAAAGTTTCCATTACTGAATGGCTTCCGGTGATTGAATGGTGTCTCCCAAAATCTCAGCTTTAAGAAAACTTGGAGGCTTTTTAAGATAGCCGCAATAATGCAATGGAAACGGAGTACAATTCTCCGAGCTGGATTGGGAATCCGTGTGACTTCGCGCTGTTCTCGAGGGATCATGGGGTTCTATAAGAAAGCCTCATGCGCATCACGAGTTACACTGGTTTGTACAGCTGTCGAATTAAAGAGATTTTCAGCAGCCGGAGGGGTGGGGGAGGACAAGAAATATTATGTAATATAAACGCTTGTAGCTGAACTGTTGTTCAGCAGAAATATCTCAGTCCATAAGCAGCACGCATTTCCCAAAACACAAAGGTTCGGTCCATTTGACATAACTAGGCACATCAAATTTTTAGCGCTAGCTGACATTTAAAAAATTAAATTGAAATCATTTGTGATGACAGTTGGTATAATCTTCAGTTCTTTTTGGAAAGTTTGCAAGAGGAACGGTATTTACAAAAAGGCGCATTCTCCGACGGTTCGCTAACATCTTTGCATGTGCTTCAGATCTCCTCAGTGAAAATAGCTAACTTGAATCGTCGTTAGTTTTGGCAGGAAAGGCAGAGAGAAGTAAACTTTTACTTCAACTTTCTTAGTTCTCCGGAACCGCACTTTTATAGATCACATGAATTTTACTTTGGCGGATAACAGGTGACAACAAATCTGAGCATTGCTCTGCGGCCAAACACTCATCCACAAATGCTTTCGCTTTCCGTTGTTCGATATCATATTTGCTTGAGGCATTCAGCGGACAGTGGCGTTAATGAGGCTGGCTCTATTGGTTTAAAAAAAGCTCTACAAAAAATTATATTTTGTTATATTTGGACACCATAAAAACGTGCACCAGAAGTCAGAAAGGCTGCTTGCTGTAGCGAGTTAATTCGACGTCATCCCATAATCCGCAGGTGAAATCAAATGTCGAGACTTGCTAGGAGAGCGAACACAGTTTAGTGACTCGAAAGAGCGTCTATCGTTACGACTATGACTGCATTCGTTTACGGTCGATTCGTCGATGCTAACGACAACAACTGCTGCTATATGGTGCAAGCACTTATACTTAACGTCATTCATTCATCACTGTATTAGCAAAAATCTTCTAGAATTTCTATGGCATATCGGAAAGGATGCGTAGCTATTGCGGTCTCTTATTGGTGGCATAGCTGGAAGAAATCTCTAAACAAACAGTAAACTTTTTTAAAACTTACTATTTTTCAACAAATTTGCCAACTATATTTGATCGCTGGCAAATTCTGTTCAGAACGCTAGCGTTTCCTTTGTAGCTAGAAGCTCTCGTTGAGTGTACGGCTAGCATAGAAGCTTGAGTAGAAAAATCAGAATGAACTGTTCTTTTTATTGGCCAAGAGAAATGTTGCTACCGTCATTCGAGCGCGGTTTTAGGTGTGCTTCAGCCTCCTTTGGGGAAATCGGTGTAGCAGATAGTTATGTCGTCAATGTCCGACGAAAATAATACAAACGGGTGATCAATTTGATGGAAGCAGGTGGAAATTATTGGAGGAAAGAGGCCTCCAACCGAAAGATAGTATCCATAGTAGATACGTACCTGTCATACGCCGTCTTCATGACTAAAGCTGCTTTATGACATCACACCGATGGTATGCTTTCACATGGTGCATTTACAAACGATTTACCTGCTAAACTGATTTCGGAAGTCTCGGTTGAAACACGTGCCAACAAAAAGAAATTTTATAGTTATCTATCGGAGTTATACAACAGCTATCGAAGTTGCTTCAAACCAGCTGGAAGACCGGTTTCGATCGTGGAAGTCACGCATCACTGAGAACGACTCCCTCCTCGTTACCTAGGTATTCTACATTTTGAAATTTTTTAGTAAAAATTGTCAGACGTTAGGAACTTTGCACTTCAAACAAACAGCAGACGTTTCAGTAAGGTAAGCATACTGTCAGGTTTTCAAGGTGTGCTTACCTGGCGAGGTCATACATTAGTGTTTGAAAACAAAAAAGTCTGCTGCTGAACGTTCAGGCTCCGCACACAGACATGCATTCTACACCTGAATATTGCAATTCGTATTTCGCGAAGAAGTTCTAAAATTCATCAACGAAAAGCTCAACATTTTTCACTCAAAGAGTGTCATAAATGTGCCGTTTCTTTTTGGGAACCGCTATTTTCTTTTCCTGACAAAGATATTGGGCCACTTTCTGATCTGTATGGGACCGTTGACAACAGTTATCTCCTTCAAAGGTTTCCTCCAAAGTTCAGTAATAAGCGACCTCGCCTATCCGTCTCCAGCAGCTGCCTCTCCAGCTTCCGCTGACATATTCAAGGTTTTCTTTTTTGCTTTGTTTTGCATATTTGCCTATTTTCCTCTCCTACATTTCCCTTATTTACAAATCATTCTTTATGCGCGTTCGGTTTCCCTACTTCCTTTGTGCTTTCATTGTTATACTCCTATACACATCGAACATTTAAGAGTTTTTCTCTCGCATAACACGTTATTCTTTTATAAGTATACGTTGTATAATGTAATCCTGTGTTATTTTATGCTGCGTTATGTCACTTTGTGTTATTTTATATTATTATTTCATGTGAAGTTATATCATTTGGCGATAGTTTACGCTGAGTTTTTATAAAACAATTCCACGTCAATGATCAACGAAACGTAGAGGAGCACATACGAATGAAAATAGCCATTTCTTAATGAACGAGAAGAAAGAAACGAAAGAAAAGAAATGTTATTGCAGCACCGCTCACTCGCAATTCGCAGTAGTATACGTGACGAATCGACAGTACCAAGCGAAGACCATGCGACCCGTTGGCAAAGCAAACAGTGAAACCTGCGCTGACTTGGCGTGCCAAGAGCCGTAACAACGCTCATTCTTGACCATGGAGGTGGCACAGTTGTGTCACGTGAGAGGTTACTCTTCCCCGCACTTCATGACGGTTTTCTTATATAATATGGGTACTATAAAATTTGAGATCCCACTGTTGGAGATTTAGAGCTCACATAATGGCGACTAATAATTGCTCTGTCGTGACAAGTTTTCATTTATTCAGCTTAGAAGAAAATGAGGTGGACAAAATTTGAAGTTTACTTCAAAGGTCTAAATACCTCCCCACACAAGCTTCATATGGCGGTATTCGGAAAACGATGAAAAGCATGTGGGAATGAAGATATTTTTCGGCATTCAACAAGTGATCACTGAGCATAGCATCATATCGATATACGCTGTTTACCATTAAGAAAAGCATTGGACTGCGCATACCGAGAACACCATCTCACATAGCTGTCGATAGTAGTCATCGAAGGAAGTTTTTCATTTTTTTTTTGCTGCATTACTGTTTTAAATGTCCCAGCCTAGAAGTCAGTTTTCCGAGGATGACTCTTGAGCCATTCGGTCCACTCCCACGCATCTTGAGGAGGCGTCGTGGCAAAGGATCACAAAGCTGATTTTGAAAGTGAAGTTCCTGAAGGCCTCTTTAAGTGACCCACCCCACAGTTTCTTTTACAGTAAGCCGTAGAAGTAGTTCTGTGGCTGGTTAGGATTGCCCTTTCTCTATGGCTTTCAGTCAGCGCTTATGCTTTCTTCAGAGCATTTGACGAGCTCGATAGCTGTGATGGTAAACTATCCGCAAAACTGGTAGCCATCAATTGTATAGATCCATTTGTAGGTGCTACTATCGGGCGGTCTCCCAACAAACGCCATGACTCCCTCTAAGAGACAACAGTGGCACCACTTCCAGTGGTCATAAGCCGCCGCGCGTGATTCCCCTGGGCCTATATATCATCGGGTTGCGTATTTTCACTAAAAAGTCAACACTGGGGCCAAGCAGCAACTCAAGAAACTTCACCGACCTCCCACTGGCACATCAAGTTTCTTATCCACTCGCCTTATGTGCAAGCCTCATCAAACTGTAAAGAAGTTGAAGTGTGCAAGTAGGTAGTTTCGCGAGAAATGAAACAGTTGCATTTCCAGATTCCAAAAAATAATTTTGCACACTTCAGTCTGTTTGCTTGTATTTCACCCATGCAGAAGGTCGTTCTACCGTAGCTGCCTATACAGAAACCAATGGCATTCTACATTTGCAAGAGTCTTTTTTTTGTCTGGTTTCCTATTTGTCTCGCACTCTGCTACTGAATATCATGATATACTTCTACTGGCTCCAAAAGGGCTCCTAAATTTGAGAAGTATCATATATTCAGGACTGCTTTTCCGCTTTTTCCAGCGCAGGAGAATCGCTTTCACTTCGAGGCTATGGGAAAGGGAAGAGGGTAGGGGAGGGAAAAATGCTTCTTTACAAGAAAGCTTTTTAATAAATAGAAGCTTTCGATTTTCCTTAGCTCTCATGGTGACAGTGCTCCAATAGAGGAAGCATTCTGAACATTGTGTGATGGAGAGGGTTCCATTTTAACTTCCATTTCAATGACGACTATGTACTTCATGGTGTCTGGAAAATGTGAAGGACCCGGATCCGTTGTTTTGCTTTTCAGTCCGATGTCTTAGCCTATTGAACCGTAGGCTGTCATCGTTTTTAGGTATTTTAGTTCCAGGGACGCGACGGTGCAGAACTAATGGCAATTCGATCCGCTTAAAGATAGTAAAGAAAGTAAAAGCCCACAGATTCCATTCGTTTTGTGCTTCTTATTTGCCTCTGCAATTTTCATGTTCAAAAAGCATCATGGAACTGTTGTAACGAATGAAGTCGTGCAATTTGCCGAGTGCGATATCGACCACCTAAACTGCTTGGATGGGGATCGAATAATGTGCAAGAAGTTAATGCTTTCCTAATTCGAGTTTTGCTTTCCCGAGTTTGCCCGCCCGTGCCACTGCGGGGAGTGGTGTGTTGTCGTGATGAATAGAAACTAAAGCCGCTCGTCGAATACTTTTTGGGATTTTAAGGATGAACAAAAGAAGCCATCAGCACATTTGGTTTCTATTGCAAGACATGGTCGCATCGTTGCAATGAATTTTTATGCACTGGTAAATAAAATACTTGACGACACTCTTTCTGCAAATACGGAGCGAATGCGTCGGTTTTGTACGCTCGGATATTTGCCAGAAGGTCACTGAGTGTTATTTCGTTGAAAATTTGCATTCAATGACGCTGTATACCGCTAGATGAGTAGAATTTTGGTTCCTATGCCAAGAAATTGCGAGAACATTTCCCGTAATCCACATCACACAGGTTCCTACTGCATCTGTGCTTTGCCTACGCTATCATATGCTAAGAGCGGAAGTTAATGCTGATAGTTTTAGAGAGAGTTCGACATTTGAGCAACGATAGCCCTTTTCAGTCTTTGCCGAACTCAGCAAATTAGCGCGGAAACAATATCCTCAGTAATCAGTAGAAACAGACCCTATGATAAGAGTAATTAGTAAAATATGACAGTAGTACGTTCTTACATTAAAATAACCGTTTAGTCGTAAATGAGAACCTTCAGGAGAGAATTTTCACGTTTGGTTATCGTTATCCTATACTTCTACAAATCCGCCTTGTTAAAACGCATTATGCCAAGATAACGGCTTTGTTTTGATATATTCGCCAAGACAAGGACAATGGCGTTTGTCAAATTTGGCCTCAGAAAACGTTGCTAATATGACGCCCAGTATGTCTGCAAGGACGATTTACTTTCCGCTATCTAGGACAATAATCGCTGGCAGTATGAACGTGTTGGCTGAGCATTCGCACAAAGTGTTGCTAATCACATTCATGTAATGTCACAGTTTATTCAGCAGTCAGCATTCTCGCATGAAACCTTTATAATAAACGAGATCATCACAACCGTGGTCTACTGATATCAGTCATATCAACAGGCAAAAGAGCAGCGCCTTACGTCTAGAACCTTCGTGAGACAATGCGTTGCCAGTTGAAATAGCACATACGTCGTTGAGAGAAATGAGATCATCGAACGGCAAATGGATTTAATTCGTCGTCACCACAAGGAACTTTGAAGAGGTCGCAAAGCGTTTCACTCTTGAGCTGCTAGGTGCTGGCGAAAACAGCTCCAGGCATTCACGGAATTTCTCATTCCGGAAGCAGTTTTTTCTGCAACAAAACTCCAATTTATCATCCTATCCGTGAAATTGTGAACTGAAAGCGTGTTACAAATTATTTATTAAAGTGGGCAAACACTTCAGTACGAAATCCTCTCCCCACATCTCTGCTTTACAAATCCGCGTATCTTTTGTTTTACTTCTTGGTAGGTCAAATCAGGTGGCTTTCTGGTCGATGTTCGCATGCAAAGAAAAATGAAAGCAACTTCTGCATCTTGATACAGCCGCGTCCAAAAATATAGGCCCTGATGAATGAGAGAGAGTTGGTAAATTTCAACAGTGAGTACTACAGGAAACAGTTCTTTGAGATCTCTGTATTATGTTTTGTGACATATTCATATGCCATCATCTGTTCAAATGTTGTTGAATTGTTTTTTTAATTTATACTCTTTTCATAAAGGAGTGCCTCAACTGCGAGAAGACTGGAAAAGAGTACAGTTTGAATACTAGCCTGCATTCGGCCCTGAGACTGTTTTGCTCGTGCGAGAACATTTCATGGCACATCTCGCATACCCGATCCATAATTGCGTGCAGCGGCTCATTTTTGTATACCGGACAACTTGGGTCTAATTCCTCCCAGTTCCTATCGCCACGCTTCTTTAATGGTTCCAGTAACGAAGCTTCTAAGTTAGCCTAAATAGGAACACCATTTAGTTTAGTTTGTTTCTGTGGACGTTGTTTTTAGAAAAGGGTCATGACTGACAAGTACGGAAACCAACAGAGATAGCTGAAAACACTTTTCGATATTTTTTCCACAGGCCTTTGCCGAATAGTAATATTGTGCATATATATATATATATGAAATTGGCTTCGTCTTGTTCACCCGCATAGTTTTGCAAATATCTCCCCACTCGCTTGAAGCCGTTCCCCAGTTCCAACTACCACGATACTCAGCAGCTCTTGCTAACTGTGTTTCTTTTTTCCGTTACTTCAATCTGTTTCTTCAGGAGACCTTGCGTTTATTAGAACTATGCTGCTGTGATTCCTTATTTAAGGCATAGTTTTATCAATATCGTGTACTCTCACAAGGAAGTAAGTGAAGCCTAAGGCATGTAGGTGAAGTCTAAAAATGTGATAGTTTAATAATAACTGATGTAGCTTTCTGCACACCGCAAGCATTACTGAAAACGTTTTGTTCATGTCGTGCAGGAGTTTCATGAACGTCTCAACATGCAATTATTCGTCTACTCGGGCATGTCACGAACGAATCTTTGACCTCTCCATGAGGATCCTTGTGTTCCGGCTTTGCCTGCAGCTTACACCACGGCCTTGACCATCGAGTTAGACGTACGCTTATTGTGCGGCTTAGAGTGAAATTTGAAGTGAAATTGAAAGGGATCAATTTCCTCTCAAACAACCAGATACTTGATGTTTTTTATGATGAGTGTAAGATGCATTTTCCGCTGATGAACAGCTCTTTGAAATGCAGAAAGGGAAGGTTCATTTCTGCAAGAGGGAGATGTGGAGGAATTTGTATGAGCAAAAAAATGAGACCTTTTTAAAGTTGAAAGACTCCCATCTTTGAGGAACATTAGGTTCCTTTTCCTCTGCCCAAAGAATATTTGCCCCCTGCACTTGTAATCCCTCACGCCCAATTAATGATGTGATGAAATAGGAGAACGGAAGCTGCCGAAAGATTGATAACCTGAGCTCAATAAAATCGTAAATTTGTTGTACTTGCTGAGATTTATTATTTCATGATTCGGCAGTCATTTGCGCCACTTTGGGGAATGTCGTGATCAACTTAAACGGTGTCTGTCCACATTTTCCACCTCAGTTTGCAGGAATCTTACACTTCCACACCAGGCTTAACGTATCAGCCTTAATTAACAACACACTGTGTTCCACCGAGCGTTCGCCCTATTGAAGTGACTTTCCAAGGTCTTATTGTTTCGCTCCCATTAAAGATGTTTGCTTCAAATACGATATCAGTTTTTCCACGCTCTATAGAAATGCGCGGCCTTTTTCCGACTGAGAACATTAAAAGGTACAAGATAGAAAAGCACAAGTACTTGCATTGTGTAGCTGAAGGAAGTTACCCCACATCTCTTAATAACCGCTGCAGGTAAGGAGAAAGTGAAAGGAGAAGCACAAAACAAGGAACTTTACAAAAGCCTCCGTGATATTTGAATAAAAATCCTCCTTCCACACTGAGAACTGTTAACAGCCTCTTTTTGAATAGAGACCTCTTTTCCTTCCTCAGTAGTTGCATTTCTCTTCATAAAAGGGCACGTCTTGCGACAGTCAATATGGTAGCAGGCGGTAATGCGTTTTAAATACTCTTTGTTACAAGAAGAAAATAATGAATTGATGCAAAGCCTGCTATGCGTATTTCCTTTACCTCATTGATTATTGCTAAAAAAAAAGCTATTTGCAGCTAATTCAAGTTTATTTATGGAGCGTTTGGCTTTTTCATGGGACTTTCGAGGCATTGCACCCTTGCAGTGCTCCTCTTCTTTCTACTCTTCCCCCTCACCCCACCTACAAAATCGGAGGATCGTGGTTTCAGAGGCTGTTATTCAGCATTATGCTCTTGCGCTTTTAAATAAAACGCCAACGTTATCATTCAGCGACGATCGAATAAATGTCATTAAAGAACTGCCCATTTGTTCCCTAAGGCGACATGATGGGATGATTGCTAAAATCAGCTGGGAGATAAAATTTTCGCACGTTGAACTTAAAGATGGCTAATTATGCATTTTCCACAAGCATGAATTTCTTCAGCGAAGTTTACGCTGTTCAACAAGATGTCTAGCATATTATGGCGCAGTCATTTTTCATCAGCTCATCGTCTTATCGCTGGTGGGAAGTTCTCATTTCTTAGATCCTAGTTGACGACATATCGACATTCTGATGACATCGTTTTTTTCTTCTCCCAGTTGACATTTCTCTGCAATTTTGCGTTCAATGAGTGCGAAACAAAGAACTACGCAAAAAAAAGAAACGTCCTAAAGATGGATAGCAGTGAACTCTGGAAATATTCTACAATTTCGAGGAAAAGGTTCACTCATAAATGTAGAGGAGCCCATGAAGCAGCTAATTAGCGAAAGAACAGTTATTAAACTCTCACTTTTACAGACTTCCTTGAATTACACCATTTCACCTCTCGTTCGATATTTTAAAGAATACTTTCTCCGCTCACTTCATAACGAATGTCTACTTTTTCTCGTAGTAATTATCTTTCTAAACATGGTTTAGCGGCCATTTTTTCAGAGTTATAATACTGGCACAGATATACATTTGTTTTGCGTCACACTGCGCACTACTTACTTTTCTAGGGAGTTAAGTGAGACAAATTAGTGCCTTCATTGCGGATAACTGTGTAGATTAGGTGCGGGAACCTCATGGAGCTGATATGAGGGATAATCTAGAAATGAGACGGGTGCGCATTAACATTAATGAGCTGAATCTACTCTATGATTTGTTACCTTCCGAACTGTAAGTTTAAATAGCGTGCAGTACTTATATGCTAAAGTATTCTCTTGATTTTACACAGGAATATGCACCGTTCAAATGATGGGACAGCAAAACTCCTACTAAACCGTAAATAAGAACAGAAAGGGTAAAATGCAAAGCGCGCAATGAAAAGCCATCAGACGAACGCTTTTGCATACTCATACTCTACAAGCTTCGACTTTACAGCTAACAACCACTTCAAAATTGGTCAGCAATATTCATCACTCTCTTCGTTGGTTACATGCATGATGTGCTGGCTTTTGCTTGGTATAAACATTTCCAAGGAAACGTTTAATCTTGAACGAAGAACATCAATATATTTATAGGCTCATTTCCGTTCCGGATCCAATAACAGACTTGGTGTTAATTTTCTGGGTTGAAATATGAGCTTTAGAGTTCCTACACGTTGCGCTTCAATATCGACTATTTTGTGGAAATTTGTTTTTTTTCTTTTCCTTTACTAATTTTGCTAATTCATTAATTGTATTCATTTGATGTTATTTAAATAGCACTATGCATCTCATGGATCTTTTCCCATCGTTCATCATCTTTTATGTGTATTTTATCGGAGAAGCAAATTTGCCTCCACATTACTGAGGGATAAAATCGCGCAGATTAAAATTACCGGTGAAACGTAGTCGTTGACGCTTTGCACGATATATGAGCGGCTTTCGACGATTGCTGAGGCTTGTGCAAGCACAACAATTATAGCCGCAATGATGTGGTAATTGAAACCAATAATCGGCACAGTTCGACTTTTTGCCTTAGAGAAATGCTCGAGCTGTTCATCCGACGAACGCATGCTGACCATTTTTCGCTCTCCCATCCAAAGTACCATCCTATCTAGATCGTCGCTGTAGTGACTGCAGGTTATTTAAACATCTAGCCCAACCAACTGTCGCACAAATGCTGCCATTATCAAGGCTCACAATTTCGCTGCAGCGTGGTGAACGTTAAATGGTGATACTGACGAAGTCACTTAGTCACTAGCTACTGGAACACTCATACTGAAGCCATGGGTTTGTCATCATCTTTGGCGTTTGTTAACCATTTACCCTAGTTGAATCCATTAAGCTAATTTTCGTTTCAAATACGATGCAGTTGTGAATGAATTCAAGACTTTCGCGAAAGCGAGCTTCCCAGAAACTATTCAGTTTTGACATAGGCAGTGGAAGCAATACTTTATTGAAGGATAACGAATCTAAGCTAAAATACTATAAAGAGAACGTTTGATGCAGATTAAAACGGAAATAATGCAAAATTGTAACACAGTGCAGTAACCACTTCAAGGATTAATGGTGTCACCAAACTGCAAAAAGCCAGCGATAGAGATTCTGGCCTATGCACTAGTGCTTCAATAGGTTTAAAATAATTGCATATAGCAATGCTGTAATTAAAAAAGAAATCACTGCTCGCAACATTTGACCTCACTCTTTATCGGCCTATTGAGACAAGTAATGAGTACGGATCAAGAGCATGGATATGAATAAAGAAGCGAAGTACTATAAAGCAATTATTTAAGAACGAAAAGCCAACGGAATCTTTTACTGCGCTAGTATAAAGACGTTGAGATCATGAATGCAAAAACTTTTCAACTTCTTTAAGGATTCTTCCTTATGTAGGAGTTCAGTGCCGTCAATTTTACTTACTACTGCGGCCACGTTTACAACCAGCCGGCAACGCCGTAGACGAGGCAGAGAATAAAATATATACTTGGAATGAAGATAAAAAATTTATAGGTCCTTAATGGGCGCTGCTTATTTTGAAGCGAGATGGGTGACACTGAGACTTCGCAAGTTTTCGTTGTCCTAGCACCTTCGCAGTAAATATCTTTAAAACTCGAAAGAAATTATATGCGAATGGCAACAAATTTCGCTAGGAAAGCGTCATTTGGGTTGGCAAAGCCTGCACTAGAACTATCATAGCACTTCATCAATAGTCAGAAATTAGCCATAAGGCCGTAACCCTTTTCAAAATTATTGGAGCGGTTTGAAGGGTTGCACAGAATGCGATCCAAAGATAAAATTGTAGTACAAGGTTTTGCATATCTAAACTGAGGCATTAGCAAAGTGAAATCGCCAGATAAACAAAGGGACACATCTAAACAGACAAATGTCGCCATGCATTTTGGAAATACGCTTTTATAAAAGCTCATGAAAAGAAGGATTAGATGTATTATATTTACCAGCTAGTAAGTTTCGACATTCTGCTCTGAGCATCTATGGAGTCGTAGGGAAATTATGGTTAAAAATTTCCTGAGGTGTGGGAAAATAACTGCTGAAACGAAATCATGACCACGCTTTTCGGCACGATCATTACTCTTGCGCTAGCGAACACAAGTCGGCAGATCTGAAACAGACATTGTCGAACCACGGTGTAAAAGCGACTGTGGCGGAACCAGAAACAGTTGCATATTGCATTGAATTTAAAGCCTTACGCATTAACTGACGATCGTGGACATGTGATGAATGTCAAAAATCCTCACAAGGTGTGCAATTAAAGCAATTTTCAGAGAGAGCTAGCAACGTCGTAAATTCTTCACAGAGAAATAAATGACAGCAGATCACTTCAGGTGGACCGGCGTATCTCTTTTGCCAGCAGACTAGAGTATATGCAACTTATAATCGAGTTTTGTTTTCTCAACTGAAAATAGACAAACAGATCCCTTCTTTCCAATATTCGTCCATTCTGTCAAAACTGAGTCAATATTAAAGTTATGAAGATATATTTTGAGCATGGTATCATCATCGTGTCTAATGTGACCCTCGCAAAAACCAAAGAGTTGGCGAACTACCTACTTTACTGCTCGAGAAAATTCGCACCTTATCTATGATGCAGAGCGAGCCAATGAAGCACACAAGAGACTCAAGGCTGCTGGAAAACTGAGCGTAGCAGTGAAGAGCTGTTGAAGCCATCCAGTAGGTTCATCACGTTTATTATCATGTGGACAACTCTATGAACCTCTCGTTAGTGGTTCTTAGAACAAAACTGAAAGCAGTAATTTCCGCAGTAACTAATTAGAAGGGACTGAAGAGGAGTAGCATAGCGAGTATACAGCGACCAATTATCGTGCTGTTTTTTTCTTTCCAAATGCACATGTGGTCTCGTCATCCCACTCCACAGCTTCTTCACAAAACTTGTTAATTACACTATCAAGATCGCCAACGATCACCTTATGAGTTTTTTGTGGCTACCCTCGCAATATGGACAACTGCCTGCAGCCGTAATCTTGCATCTCGGAAGGTTGAATTTCTGCATTAATTTCGATAATTCCGGCCAGCTGATTGATTATTCCGAGCAAAAGTAAGCTTAGCGCATTCACATTAACCCTATAAACCAATTCTGCAACAAAAAGTAGTATGAGACGCTCACTGAGATGCACCAACTTCATTTGATGGTAGCTGATTGAGCTATTAGTAAATGAGGCGATGGTGTAGATGTGTTTGGTTCTGATATGAGGCTTTGACATGGTTTTAATTATCGATTTCTTACTTTTGCAACTTTTTCATATTTGGAACAGTTTGAAGAAGAGCTAATAAGAAGACGATGCTCAGCAGCTGAATCCGTTCAGCCATTGTCATCTTCGTTATGCGTCGTAGGCAGCAAAACAATATGCCATTAGTTCATTGAGGTGTATTATGATACGAGCTGTAAACCGTTCTTTGACTGCTTAGGAATAGAAAAGTTTCGGTTCTATGCTAGGTATATACCTGCGCAACAACCTACCATTTTTAACGAGCCTTTGGCCATTTGGATGCTTTTTTCACAAAAGTTCATAGCATATTATAATTATACAGAGCAGCGAACGATGACAACAAAAGTACAATGCGTGACAAGTGAAAGAGGATTCCAAACGAAAACTCGTTCAAGGAAAAGCAGTTTAGGCGTCAAAAAATGAAATCTGAATGACGCACTTTATTGCGAACTCTATTAATACGCTGTGATAGAGGCAGTCAGCGGACTTCAGACTTTTTTTGGAATATCGGATTTCCACGAAATCCTGAACCATGAAGTCGGTATTATATGAAAGAAAACACTAATATTAGGGTCAGATACCTTGAGGCACCAAAATCGATTTTGAAGTAATAAACTTAAGCAAAAAAAAAAAACGAAATTCGAAATATATTTTTTCGGACTAGTGGGCCGTCATATAGTTTTGACCTGGTATGTTCAAACAGCCGTGAAATTTCAGTTCCATTTTTTTGAGACGAAGATGTTAAATACTAATATCTTCCACGAATTTACATCATAGCTAGGATTTTGTGTTCTCAACGCCTGGCCTAGTCCGATCCGCAACGTTCATAACGTCATCAACCCTTGCTGCTAATCGCGTTCGATGCCAGAGGTGCCAGATATGGTACTCTCATAAAGCAAAGCTATTGCGAAATATTCTTGAATATGCCGGCAAGCTCAGTAAGCTTATAAGCACTAGCTGGATGAAACGGGTCAAAATCATTATCGTGCGAATCTTTGCATACAGTTTTATGTAATTGGAAGATTATTTTTGCAAATATGGATGATATGCAGTTCAGCCTTATGAATCCGCACCGATGCCAGTGAATCCCTTAAGCAGAAAGATCATTGGGAGCAGCGTTTCGATAGGTGATGTAGCCGTCTCGAATGATGCCACTTAAAGTCATTTTGCGCCTTTATCACTCATTTTTAGATTTAAGTCGCATGTTCGGCGAGATCACTACCCCTCTTCATCAGAAATCTTAGCAAATTTATGTTTATTGGGCAGTAGCTTTTGTTAGAAGAGATGCAGCGTGACATTCTGGACAGTTCAAGAAAACCGATAGTTTACTCATTCTTTCTCCGTTCGCCCTCCATCTCCTTCTTTACATGAATATAAGCAAAGGATTTATAAAACTGGTAGAGTGCAAAGGTGTATTTAGAAGATCAAAGGTATACGAAAGAATGTTCCACTGAGATATAACAAATACATGTTTTTTTGCAACAGTTGCTCCATAGGGCTGTCCGAATTGGTGCTGTGTCGAGTGGAATCAAAGATTCTCCAGATGAAACATAAGTACAGCTGTGCTAATGAAAAAATGCCAACAGACGCAGTGAGTCGTGGCATTTTGGCTGTACTGTTAGAAAATAGCTATGGCGCAAGTCTTAATCTTTAGAAAAAACTCGAAAAAAGTTGCACTGCAGATGGTTTTTGTCGATATTCCTTCTTATATGTTATTGAACTAGTTTGCAACCAACCGCTTGAAGTTCATGACATCGTTTTCACGTCTGTGAACATTTCCCATAACAAGCTAATAAATACATGAAAATGTTAGCTTCATCCTCACGAGACTTCAACCTTATTAGTGGACCTGGAACTTTGCGGTGTTTACATTTTTCCTTACTTTCTGTCCAGAAAAACCTGCATGTTTGTTGATGGAGCTAAAGTTTTGCAGTGAAAGGAAAGCAGCGATACAAAAAATCCACTGGTGCGAAAAGATGAATTCACTAAGTCCAATGCAGGATTACATGAAGTCGCCTAATTGCCTCCAAAACAATAACATTGTTAAGAAGATCACTGCTGCGCTAACTAGTCCAGCTAATTTTGCACAGCAGTTAGTTGCAATTTTTGCAATTGTATGCATAATCTCATGCCTAAATTGAGGCAAATAAGTATGCTTTCTCTAAACGCGTTCAGCATTTCTACATTTATAAAAGTACAAAGGAGACCACGTTGAATATTGACGTTCTAATCAAGCAAGAAGAAACTAAATCCTCCCACGAATATTTCAAGTGCCTTTTACAATTTTGTGATGGTAGAAAACGTTATTTCCGAGTTCGTAACTGAATTTGTATACATCATGAAGAATCCAGTACCTCTGAAAGAAGAACAGTAAAAGAGACGAGCAAAATCCCCAAAATATCACCTAGACATTCATTGCAGTATGAACTTAAAGAAAAGTCTTGAATGGAAGTACTCATTTCATCTCAACTTTAGAACAAAAATGAACGTAAGAGTTGATCAAGTCTTAAAAAACCTTTGTGCGATTCCTTTGATACTGTACCTACAGATCTTAGGCTGATAAATTCCTCTAAATAGTGCAGCGTTGATGCTATGAACATCAATGATCAATGTGAGTCTTTCCACTCACTGAACTGTTCTTCATAATTGCTGACAAATGAGGGCTGAACAGCATTATGGAGTAGTCTCTATGATACTCGCTTAAGATACGATCAAAAAAATTCTGATTTCTGGTGAATAGTAGTAGCGCCTAGGGATGAGACGAAGGAAGTTTGTTTTTGTGCTATAGTTTTTTTCCTACAGGAAGCTCCAGTGGTAGTTGATGGAATAAAAAAGAAGTGACAAGGGAGTAGATGAGATTTGGCTCAATACTCACAGTCAGCCTCGGCAGCTTTTAAAAGAAAAAACTAACTAATTCCAAGACTTTATGTAAGGTCTATTCACTTCTGTGCTCGGTGCACAAATTTTGTGAAAATTCCTCCGATTTGTTGACCCATTCAAGTAATCTATCTGGAAACAGATAGCAAAATGATGCAGTGAACAAAAAGAAAATGCCGGTCATTCATCCATCTATCGTTTTTAAGTTTTCCTCAAAGGAAAATGATGAGCACTTTCACATAATGCATTAATTGCAGTTGATGTTTCGAAAGGGTATCATAAAATACTTGAAAAAAAGTGCCATTTTTCGGCAAATTTGATCGGCTAAGTTGCAAAATAGTAAATCATTTACTGCGTTCATTTAGAGTGTTAACATCACTACGATTCAAGTATAAACGAGCAAAAACTGTCGTCGAATTCAGCTAGCAGTACGCCCAGAGGATTGACAGTCGTAAATCAATGTATTTAGCGGATTGCAGCAAAGTCTGGAATTGATAAACGGTCATGGCATCAATTTTTCACACAAGAGTAACTTTGCACTTCTTGCGTTGAACGGAATATACCCCCAGCTGATGCCACGCTCACACCTCATTAGCCAGCTACATTAAAATAACCCGCTGAAGTGCGCTGCCATTTCGAAAATGGAATAGGGATTTGTGATTGACGAGCAGTTTTATGAGATAGTTAAAAGAAAGAGGAAAATTAATTTTTCTGTCAGTCTTTTTTATTCCAAACGAACGTTTCCATTTTGTAAACTAGCAGAAAAAGGATTAGCGGGTACTTGTGGTATGAAGTTTTTAGAGGTAAATTCTGAAGAAATTCAAGCGTGGAAAGTGGAACTTTTGTCTTGTTATTTGTTTCAAAGAATTCTTTTTATTAAAAACACTTTGTGAAGTGGCAGTAAAATAATATTAAGCCTCAACCATACGAAAGGAAACATGAAGCGCAAATATGATGGAAATGAATGTTGGCAATTCAGAGAGCATGAATATGAAAGCTAGTTAGATAACTATCGCTACTTGAAGAGAGTAAACTTTCGTAGATATTTCACTCCATTGGTTGTTTCCGAGTCGCGTACTATTGAATTCGATGAATTCTTCATAATTCAGAGGGTTCACAGGACGCTGAGAAGCGCAGCTGTCACCAATTTTAGAAATCGTTCAGTGTGACTGCTGAAAGCAACCTTCGGCAAGAGGTAAACAGATTGCTAGGTGGGCACTCGATGACATATAGTGGGATTTTCCTTTTTGGTTTTAAATTTGACTGGAAGGGATATTAACTCAGCCGTAGGTCTCCAATTCATGTAGCGCTAGTGAAAGAACAGCCTAGTGAACTTTGCCACTCAACGAGTGGTATTCAGAACGCAACTCGCGCAGCTATAGCAAAAGTTGGAAGCTTCTCGCATATCCAGGCTTATATAGGCAAGTTTTACAGAAGAAAACAGATGGCTACGTGGGCGAATTCCTGTGCTGAATGAGAGCCCTATAATCTAAATTAAGTGTGAGCGAGAACTTTTAAGCATTGCTTAACAATGCGATGACGCCAGACAGAATATATACAAAGAAAATGACGTACGTGGGGAGATTGCAACGTTGGTACGTATAATGAAGTAATCGTATGGCTGAAACCTCTACTTCATTCACACTTTTTGCCCATCAACTGAGCAGAAATCATTGCAACCAACAATCAATATCATTCAAAACACATCTCGGAGAATTATAATTAACAGCATTAATGACGTCCTTCGAAATTACCTCTTCATAAATTCACTACGCTATCAAGCTTATCAGTCTTTAGAAAGTGGCATTTCGACGATAATTTTAGGATGCGACTTCACTGAGCAAGAATGCTACATGAAAAAGCTGGGTAATCATACGACTTCTGCGGTGGATTAATTGCCTCGGAGATGAAATTGTTAAAGAGATGAAAGCATCCTATACTGACTCGTCACTTCGACAGGGACCCAACTTCTAAACGAGAAAATTTCTTTCGAAAACTTTTCCTCTCGAAACGGCAACGTTAAAAAACTTCAGTCCTTTTCTTGAAGGTGCCTTTAATGCGAAAAGTGTACTGCCGTCACGTGATGTGCCCAATCTGGAATTATGGCATTGTATAGCAGGTTCATTAATTGAAGTATGCCGCAGAATAATGCTTCAGCAGACTGGATGAAAGTTTTGACTCTTGTGTACTATCATATAACAATTCCAATATATGCAAGAGAATATTCGGACAGACTCTTTGGCTGACTCACAATCCTTTTCAGGCAGTAATACATCTAAGGCGTTCCTATACCGATATAATATATATCCAGAACGTCCAAAAAATTTAAGTAGAGCAAACAAAGAAACTAACCAACGTAAAGGACTTTTTATTTTGCAATATGAAGCACACGTCGTCAACGAAATGACATCAGCTATATCAAAGGATCAAATCACTAAATGATTAATGTCGACACGGTAGCATGGTTCTGAGTGTAGGATTCACTATTTGCTGTCGATCGTATAGAGGGCATTTTGAGCACCATAAGGAGCGAATACTGAGCGGACTTCCAAAAAATACGACCAAAGTGAAAACATAGAGTTTGTGCTTTTGTAGGATCTCATGTTGCACTCTCTAATAGCCGGTTGCTCGTTTGATAATTTAAATTGACTGTGCATGTGGCGAGCAAATTTCGCTGGCTTAACACAAAAACGTGTATAGGTATTTATTTCCGTTTCTTGGTCCCAAAGTGAAGTTAGAAGGACTTTAAGAAGTAAGAAAGAGGAATTCGGAATTCGGATGAAAATGTAGGCATTCCCATGACATTGCTGCATAAGGAAAAGCAGCATTTCGTATTATGCACCATTGCTCACTCGCTTTAGTGTCGGGCAGAAATCGAGAAATCTGCATGTGCTATTTTCGCCATTACTGCAACATCATCGAGCATATCCGCCCACCTTTCTTGAAGCCTATCTCGAACCAGTGCAAAAAAGTGCATTGTACGTCATGTTCATAATTCGTAGGGATCTAGATAGGGCGTTTACTGGAACGAAGGCGCAAAAGGTTCTATGCTAGTCGTGTCGCATATCAACTCAACTTTCTCTTGTATTTATATCTAATTTTGTTTCAATTGGACAGCAGTGAGTGAGATTTAAAGTCACTTAGTCTGCACTGTTATGAGTAGAAAGCAGTAATGCAGTACACAAGACAAGTTTTTTCTACACATACTATGCAACGATGTGAATATAGGGTAAGAGGTGGTTTTGCGATACTGATGACGAGAAAAAGTGATAGCCGTTGACGTGGCCGCAGAATTCATTAGTAAAACCATCTCCGCAGTGTGAACTTGTTGATGTCCTACAGGTGCTTCCGTCAGTCAAGAATACTCAGAGCACTTTGATGTTTTTAGACATGTTGCGAATCAAAATCATCCAGGAATTTTTTATTATGACAAGAACATAGACTATTTTTCACCATATTTAAGGAGAAATTTAGCCTTTAAAAATGACTAGAGCCATTTCTGTTCAGCGTGGAAAATGAGGTTATTCAAGTTCTTCGGTTAAACGTTAAGCAAATAAGATCAGCCAGATTTGCCACAGCGCTTAGGTAATGAGCAGTGAATGAAAGCAAGGGAAAGTCTATGCCTTATTTTAGGCTCGCTGAGTGTATATCTCCATATGGAAATTGCAGGAAGATTGAGACATTTTGGAAGACACCATGTTTCATCCCACACTTTCGTCATCTTTGCGTTCCTTTTTAATATTTCTTGCTAACATTTCCGAGCGTTCTTCTTACATTTTCAGTGAGCGCGTTTTTGGAGCTTTTTACTAGAAGGTTGCACAAGTGAAGTTTAGTGACGTGATGATTGCTCATAGAAACTCGTAGGTAAACGTGTTTAGTTAAAAACTGCTATTATAGTTCCGATGAACTCGATGGCTGTAATCATTTAAGGGTACCACTGCGCATCTGAATTGATATAAAACAAAAAGCGGCGTTGTAACTTTGGGATGGATTTTAATAAAAACAAACCGCACAACCGTTTACTGCGCCAAAAAAAACGGCACTACTCAGTTTTTCTTTTAAGTTCAATATCAGGTGAATTGGATGATTTGCTAAAAGCTGCGAGAAGCACATAGAACACTAGTTTCTCCACGACATGTCCCCATTCATTTATGTGATCTTGCAGGTCTGTTGAATGTGTAAAGGAAATAGGTATAAATATGTGATGCATCTATTCACAACTTTTGACAATTTCAGAAAAATTTCTCATGGAGACCTTCGTCCTCCCCAGGTGCACTCCATCTGCTCCTCCTAAAATTCAGCAAATCCGATCCAGCAAAAATCGATTCCGATATTCTTTTTGTTCTTGCGTTCCTGATTTTTGCATCCTCTGAACTCATGCAAAATGTGATTTTCCTCGCTCGAATTTGGGTGCTCAAGTATTTCGTTATTTGAGCTGCATTCACCCAAAAATTAAAAAGTGTTTGATGAACTGCGACAATGCTAAATTGTAGACCTGCTTCATGCGACGAAAGTCTTAAACTTCTCAAGCGTTAAAAAACTGTGGATTCGGTTTTGAGCAAAAAGTGAAAATATTCCAGACTTGAGAGTTGGCTTCAAACAATGAGGAAGAGATGGCGTGCGAATAGAACTCTCGCATACGAGAAGGCTAAATCCCCATCTGAACACATTTTTGTTTAATGCAGTAAGTGTAAGTTCATTTCCACAGACTTCCATATAGGGTATAACAAAATTGCATACCTGCATTGTAAATTTAATTAATTTCGCGAGTGGGAATTTGAAAGAAAAAATGTGCAAGAATCACATGCTGTTCTCCTCAGCTAGAACCAGAACAGTATGCATCAGCAGGAAAGGACTTGGAATGACCTAAATTTAAATTGTTTGCCTAAACTCAGCGACTGGGAGGCGGACTTCCATACAACATAGAACATGGTGAGAGCAGGAAAACACGCAACGGAAAGGTCAGGAGGGTTGTGAGCACAGAACTCAAATAATACCGAAGTTTGACTCGAATATTCAGGTAACAGTCAAATGCCGAAAGAGCGTATAGGTAGCAAAGCCAAATGCGAAAAACATGGCTCAGCTTAGGAGCTTTTGCGTGCCATAACCAAGCAAACATATTTTCACTCGTGACCTTTTGCATTTCAAGTGGAAAAGTGTCTCCTTTCGCAGCTGTAAGTATTTGTCTTCTAAGTATCGCAGCTATAAGTATCTTTTTTGAAGGAACACTTTCAAATACTTTCCCCGGAAAGTAATATTGGGTGAATTGAAGTAAATTACTACAAACTTAATAAATATGATGTTACTCAAGGTGCATATCATAGGATACCCCACATAACCATAAGAGCGTCATGCATGGATACATTAAATGATATGCCATCCTCCAGGTTCATATTGCTTCAACATAGAGTTTTTCGAGTTGGTCAACGACAAACAACAATTTTGATGCTCTCGCTCGTTCATATATCGCAAACCACATCAATAGTTTATGGCACGTTTGCGCAACAGCAAATATTCGATGATATACCTTCAGCGTCCACTCCTCTTCGAAAATTCAGCTGGCGGGCAATTTTGTTTGTGTGAAATCTGTATAAGGCTTTCGGTAGACGACACCTCTATTTCCTCTCCCTTTTTTAGCTCCTTCCCTTTCACTTCCTCACTTTTTAGGAAAAACCACGGAAAAAACCATAACTAACTAGATCTGTTGCAAATATTTGCATAAACAATGTGTTGACATTTGTCGAAACCGACATGAGTTGCTAAAACTAGCACCGCGATGCACCCTTTAAGGAGGATAAGTAACGACAAATGTGCTGTCAGAGGTTTCAAAATCCAAATTTTCTGGACGACGTTATGTTCACTGTTGAGCATGCAATTTTTTAAAGTTAACTCCTTAGCATATTGTGTCTGATAACATTTCTTCAGCAGCTAATTTAACCTAAGTCTTTCTGTAATCATCCAGTCTTAAACTTCAAACTTTTTGGTGAGTTTCATTGAAACATAATTATTTCGAGTGATTTTTAAAACAAAGTAGTACTGTTGTGAGATATGACGGCAATTGATGAACTGAACGCTCGCGGCTCGATGAATGCAGTAAAAAAAAACTGTTACATTCGAAAGCAAGTTCAATGTTCGACGTGCTGTCATGTCCTTTGGAAACTATTTTGTTGATGGTGCTTCGCCATTCACTAATAATGTCATATTGTTACAGAGGGTAACATATCCTGATATCAGTACGTCCAATACTCCAGGCATGAGGCGCAACAAGTGCACATTCTAGTCTTCCTTCAAATTTCATTCGCTATAGACGCGTATACACAAAAACTGATGTTCAGGTGTTCTGCCCGAATCGGCTACACAAAGTTCTATGGTTTAGGACTAACGATGGTCTTCTATGAGATAGAGTCTTCTGTTTAATGTGTCTTCTCCTTCAAATAATGTAAATATCGACACTGAAAATTTTTTGATGCCATAAACTCTTGAAGCTTCCCATGACGAATGCAAGAGAGAGAAAGGTTTTTCGCTTCACTACTTATCACCGACACATCGGTATTTCGCGCAGTAAACGAGTCGTCGAAGAAATGGCAGATGGAGAAGTTCGCACGATTAAATGAAAGAAACGAAAAGACTAGAAAGCATCATCCGTACGAACTGTGAGAGGATAAATCAAAACAGAATATGAAATAGTCGTGATTTCATATTCTGCAGTTCAAACCTTCAAAGGGGTCACTGTAATTTTCGATTTGCATTCAAAATCGACATAAGCAGGAGGCGATTTCCGTGAGAAAGTTGCATTATCCGATTAGGAGTGTGTTGTCACAATACGGTAGGCTTTATTCTCATGGCAAAGTGATACGGATGTTACCCTGTGAGGGCACAGGGATAACTTTGATTGAACGGAGTAAAACAAGTGCCGAACACGCTGTTCGAGTTGTTAAGAAGCTGTGTTGCTATCTAAGGTCGAGTTAGCGAGAATCTCATTGAAATGCGATTCATATTTGGGTCAAACTTTTAAGCAAAAGCGTTGAGCAACAAAAGTAGGGTGATTTCGGTGGAAATTGCTAGGAACGTTTTTCTAAAGTATCACAAGAATTTAGTGCACTGATACTGCTCTTTGTTTCTATAGCAGCAAGATGTGGCCCTCATTTAATCCGCTTATTGTCTTTATGCGGGACATTTCTTGTTCATTTGGACATAAAAAGCGTGCTCTTTACAACGGAGCAACTAAAACCCCACTTATACTGGACACACAAAGCTGGATTCTTTTTCGCTTACCGAAACTAGTTGTTTTTATAGTGAAAAGCAGCAAAAGGCGCGCACGACTCAAACGAACAATGCAAATGCAGTGTTTTGAATGGCTCTATGCTCGCCTACTACAGGTACATTAAAAGGTAGACTCCTGTTGATGGAAACACTGAAATTAAGGCAGCCCTTTAATCCATCACTTTGAAACAGTTCAGAATTCGCTAGGTATCAATGTATGATTACACTTCCTGACTCTGCCAGCTTCACTCTGGTCTCTTCTCATGAACGGAAATAAGCGAGCAAGTAAACAAGTGGCGAGGCAGGTCGTAAAAGCAGATAGAATATGCAATTTAGCGACCAGCCGTTTTTATAAATTGTCGTTGGGAATGGTAGATGCTTTTTTTGCAAAATGGATGAACAGCTACAAACGTAAATGTAAACTGTTCAATACAGATTTTCACGAAATGTGTTAAGATTTGGCCGGCCGAGTTGAAATTAGGGGGAAGACAGCCCCATGTGTATATATAAATACACCACGACATGAAATTGCCACATTGATCTCTCGCAGAGTAAATTTATACTGGCGCACGAAAACGAAATTCTATCCGTGGCAGTTAGTTGAGGTTAGGATTAGCAAATAAGAAGAGTTTATGTACGACGCTACAATTTATGGGAGCGAATAAAACAACTTTTGGTAGCGACTTGAAATTTGGCTACAATGAGCGAAGGTATCCTGTGAGGAAATTGGATCGGAAACAAACATGCATATCCGTTTAACGGCAGATCTATTAGCCATAAATGACGAGTATGAGACAGGAGCACCGACTCAGAACAAAATGTAAATATCACCATATAAGCTTCACTCCATTGAGATTACATGCATGGTGCAGGTATAACGCAGGCAAAAGTGTATTATGCAAACGGCAGAATTTGACAATTCCAATACGCAGTGTAAAAATGTGAACTGCAGCATAACGCGCAGGATATCTGTGTATATAACTCTATTCAGCTCAGCCGTCCTTTACGTCTTGTGATATTCGAATTCCCTTTAGTCATCGTCACTTATTACGTCAACTGTATTTTGGAGCGTTTTTCCTAAGGCGTTTCAGCCTCGTCGAGATGTTGCGCCATTTCGCCAGTCAAATCAGACTGCATATACACAATAATCCGTCTGCGTCATGCTGAAAACAAAAAATCTTGTTATCGTTCGATCTTCTTGAATATACTGCATCTTTTATGGCCGAATTTCTTAACTCTACATCCCTCCCTCATTTAATATGAGAGTTTCACAGATAAACTCAACATTAGTCATAGTTTATTCGTTTAAAGAGGAATGTGATCAAAATTATTGTGTAGTTTAAGACTGTAATGCTGTGCTAGATAGCTGAATTGCGCGAAGAATGATTAATTCTAACACTGATCACGAGCTGCTCCAGAGCACAGTATTTTGAGGCTGTGAAATTGTTCAGGACGTTTTCAAGTCCTCTTAATGTTGATTCAGTTGCTTGGCGGCATTTGCTTTTCTGTAAGCGCTTCCATACAGGATGTTTTGACTTCACTCTTATTATCATATTCTATGAAGAGATAATCCTGAGGTTAGAAGGTCCTACTAACGAAATTTTGGAATACCAGAAAAATATTAGTGAAAGGAAATGATTCGCAAATAATCTAGAATTCTGAAAGAATATCTTGGTAACGAGTGCTTGCTGAGAAAAAAAAATGATGAAAGATATATGAACATCTGTGTTAGAATGTACTTTCTTTCACAGACATATTCCCGCACATATATAAATAAGCTTACGCTTTTGCACCGCATATACGAATGAGCAGGATAATTTGATGTGGAAGCATTTAGGATGAACTTCATTAAAATATTTCACAGATATCTGAGAGCTCAGCACGGAGACTTTTTACTGCAGAGTGGTATAAGTTGCTAGTGGTGCAGTAACAGCTGCAGAATCTGACTGAGTGATGGCCACTGTTTAATTAAACTGAAATGGCTGAGCATTTTAAAAGGTACGAGATGGTAGGATAAGCGAGATGTGCTGCTATCTATAACTTCTATTATTACTTCACGATCTCTCGAATATTGCAAGTTATCGTTGAGCATGGATGAGTTTCACTTTCTAGACTTGGCCGAGGCACCCTTCAATATCATGCAGAATATACTCAGTGTAAACGAACTGAGGTGCTAAGGATGATGTTCATGCTTGTGTTGATGGAATCGATGAAGAACGTTTCAAGAATGGAAACCCTCTAAGAACAATACACCTCAGTGAGGCAGTGCGATCAGGAACTTTTACCTCTAGAAACTAGGCACAAACAAGATGCTCGTCTTCCTGCCGGTTTATTACACTTGAGCGGGTCTTCAAAGCATTAAAGTTTTAATCTGAAAGAAAATCGTTCTATAAGAGAATAGTAATTTCATCACTTGCAATGATTATGAAAGACCTTACAAGGCGGATTAAGAGCTCAATGCTATCATGTCGAGGGGGCTCCATATGAAAATATTGGAGGCAGAAGTAAAGGAACAAGAGAGAGATTTGAAAATCACTACATGCGCAGTTATAAGAAAAAGATTTCAAAAATTACGGTGAACTATTGTTAAGTAGAACTCGAGTTTTTCTATGTTACCAATCACCGAATTATCGACAATTTCAGTGGAACGATTTACAAATCCATAGATAAATAACCGATGCTATCTTTAAAAATGCATTCTAGAGTATCAGTTTCTAGAAACAGTGCTTTGAATATATTTAGCAATAACGCTTACAGGAAATGCAACTAAATTACAGCCCCATCTGAACATCCAGAAATTGAAAACGTTTTGCCAGGAGTGGAAAGCTGCCATAACATCTTGACTGCTAGAATATGCAACCAAAGAAATCATAGTGATTTTATCGTGCACAGCAATACGATAAGCGCAAATGCACTTACTCGAACATGAGACTTCATGCCTGAAGTGTTAAACAAACATTTATCACTCGGAAAAGTGGAAATGGTAACACAGATTTTTCTCATTTCAAGGCCTTGTCTAACGTAAGCAAAGTAAGCAACAGCCAAGGCTTTCAGTGAATGGATTGGAAAAATGAAAAATTCGAAAGGACACAGAGCAGAAATGAGAAATAACAACGTGACAGAAGTTTGAAAATATGACAGAACTGCTGAAAAGGAACGACGAAGTTTTAAAAAAATACTAGTAGCGATGATATCTACTTTCATCGTCAATGAACGTAACCAAATGAAAATAATGGGAAATTGTAGAACAAGAAAACGTAAAACGATAATAGTAATTCGAGAGGTTGTATCAAAACTTAGCAATACTATATATGTATATGTGTATATATATAGGTAAGACTGAATCCGCTATACATATGTATTTGCACACCAAGCATAATAACTTAGAACAATGGCACACAGAATTTATTGAAAATTATTACAATGTAGTATGATTCAGAAGCGTTGTAACGTTCGCATGCAGATGATCATACTTCGTAATTCCAGTTTCCGTGATACTGCTGTTCCAACTATTTGGCAAACGGACAGGCAGATAGACATATGCATATGCATAAATAAGCACAGAAACAATCTGGTCTTCATATACCATTAAAATACAGATTCATATTAGCTCATAGAAACTGCGTATTGCGTTGCTTGCTTAAGAAAGGATTGAAAACGCATTAACTAATTTGACTAACTGATGAAAAGGTTCTTGCACAATTTGAAAGCAGAGCTCATCAGCTCAAAATATGATAGGTTTGAATCTCCCTGCTTGATTCGGTATAAGAGCTTTTCGAAAAGGCCTTGCACTCCCAAGTAATAGGTAATCACAAACCCTTCTTTATGCAACTGGTCTGTCAAATATTCAGAAACTTTTAGCGTGCTCTATGCACAAATGCTAGGCATTTTTCAACTGCGATCAGACTGCTTGATCGCAACCACATATTGTCTGTAATCCTCGCTCATAGTACTGCTGAAACCTATCGTCTTCTGCCTCATAATAAGGGATTTTCCTCCACCATCTGCGAACGTTTGACGAATATTCTCATATTCTATTGGCACTTATGGTTCTGCATGCGCTTTGTACTGAAGGAAACTGTAGTCCCGAGAACGTAGTAAAACTCTTCATTCCGGATTTTCAAGGGTTCTTGCAAAGAATTTTGGTGGTTCTTATTGTCTGCATGAACTACACCACAGTCAGGATGAAAAATAATCATCAAGGATAGAAAACTACACCTGTTTTTAATTCCTGTTACACTGCAAAACGTAACTAGACGTAGGATAACATTGCTGATAAAGGACACTGAGCCAACTGAAATATTTATGGAAACGAATATAAAACGTTGCACATAAGTATGAGCTTGCTAATTATCAAAAGTAAATGCGAGATGAGGGGCTAAATGGGAATCGCCATCGAGACGACCATTTCAAAAGCTCGTGAGGTTGCACCACCCAAACTGGTGTTTTGAACAAGAACGCAACATACGTTGGCGAAATGTTCAGATTGCCATTCCCTTGCTAGGCATTCCTGCCACCCCCGGAATAGTATGACATCGTTCGCTGCAATCCTTCACTTCTGCACGGTGACTTTCTATCCAACAGTTTCGGCCTTCATTGTGAACTAGCCTGTAGGGTGCATGCGGTGTTCCGTGCTGCTTGAGTGTGTCACAGTGTCCTCAATTTTAATAACTTCTTCTACACTGTTTCGAATTTTGTTTCGTACGTTCACATTCGCGTTCGTTTATCGAAGTTAAAAATTCACAGATTAGAATTGCATCGCACTGCCACGAAAAGGGTGCATCAGGGAACGCTCTTTTGTTAGTATCAGATCCGTTTGGAAGCTGAGAAAATAGTTCCACTCTTTACACCGTTTAACAGTTTATCCATCCTGGAAACGACTCGAAAACGAATGCAGACTTGAATCAGCATATAACAAGAAGTAAATGGGCTATTTCCGAGTACAAAGCACTCATCGATGAACAAATTTGTCCCATGGACGTTTTCCTACAACGATGAACTTTAATCAGTGAATCCGACAAGACGGGTCATCACAGTGTATAAAACAGACCACTCAGTTGTTGTCTCCATGCAATTTTACTACGGCTCCTTGTTCTTGAACCAGCTATACTGGTACTTACTTCGTACTTAGTTTCTTCCGCAGTTTTTCTTTTATTCTACGACGGTTTTTGCCTAAAAATGTGACGTACAAGGTCGGTCAACTTTGATTTTCATTATAACAGAAGCTGACAGAGATCAGCGGGATTATAAGAGACTTGGTAAAGGAACGGCTGGTCACCTCCCCCCCCCCCCTCCCCCCCCCCACACACACACATACGCACGTGGGTCAAAGGTCAAGGAAATAAGCAGTTCTTTTCTGCAGACTCTGTCCTTCTCGAGTTTAAAATGACGTTACCGATTTAAGTCCTATCCCACCTCCCCTCTGATTTGCAAAGGGCTTTCAAACTCTCATAATTCCACAGCTGTTTTCGAAACTCTCAGACGTTATATACTCGCATGGGAACGATTGAAAAAGTAACTAATAAACTTGTTTGAGAGTTAATAATCGTTCCTCAACGTAAAGATAAAGTGAGGTTCACAAGCTGTATCTTTATAAATACAGAATGGAGCAGTAATGCGAAAGCTGATGGAGCCTAACGACTATTTCATCAGAATATGTGCATAAGCACTTAATATTGTCGTCTTAATGCGTGCACTGACCACCAACTTTGTCATGCAGGTGCATCCTCCATCACGACGGATGTTCATTGCAAACCATGAACTCTCAAAAGACGAATCTTAGACCGTTGCTTAAGCCACTTTGTAAGCATTATGCAGTAACATATAACTTACTACGATCTTTTCCGCATCCATCCATTACTAAAAAGACGGATATCCAATGGAGGAACTCGTTCGTTTGGAGGTCATTTACGAGCAATATACACTCGTCAGCTTACTTAACAAATATTTTCACCAATATTCCCATGATTCCTTACTCAAGAATGCTCAGGAACCTCACTAACCACAAGCTCAGAGAATGGATGGAAAAAATTTCAATCTTATAGGAAAACACCTAGGCACATGTATCGTCGAGCGTTTTTTTTCCATTCTGGAGAAATGAACTTGAATGTGAAGAGCATCAGCCGAAACATGCCAACAACATTTCAGTTTAATCTTCCCATGGAGATACGACATACTGAAGAATATATCCTTTACATCCTCTCTTCCATCGCTAACAGAACATTTGGCAAGCAACAAAAATATCACAACATAAGCACCGCTCACTGCAGAAAAGAGAACTGACTGACGTGTCATTCCCTGAAAAGCGATAAGCACATGTTTGCACGAACTTCCGACATAATAAGCCTATCAAGTTTTACTCACGTAAAGACAAGTTGAACAAAAATAGCTATAAGGGGCTGCACTAAGAAAGCGACACTACATGCGTTTCTTATTTCCTACAAACTTCTTCCAGTTAAGAGCATCAGCGGTTTTATAAAAACCGTGTACCCCACATTATGAGGTAATAAGTGAGGGTAACCAATGTTACTATTACAGTACATATAATCCCTTCTATTCTAATCAGTTTGGCGATCGAGGATACTTGAACAGAACAAAGAAAAGCGATCATATAATCACAAGCATACTCCGAATATGCTGATCTACCGGCGTTATTGTGACAGCTGTTTATGCGTCTTTAACGACAAATCACAATGAGGAAACCGAGTCAATTTGAGAGAACAAGGTTAACAAATCTCCATCCTTTCTGCCGATCTCTAGTCGTTTCATCGGCTCACCAACCACGTCTCATGCTTATTATACATCATGGAAAATATGAGCGAATGGCAAAAATTCACCACTAATAATTTTCATCGTTTTGGAGACATTCGTAGCTCTGATTTTTTAGCATAAAATGTGCGTGAAATTCAGTTGATAATCCAAAAGTTTCATTTCTCCTCTACATGAAACCAAAAAATGCAGGAATGATGACAGAACTATTCGGCGAGAAGCGGAAAAAAGCCTCTTCTTGAATCTCTCCCACTCCGTTCTTATATCATTCATGCTAACTAAGAGGTGTTGTCGCCTTGATTTTTCCTAAGCAAGAGAATAGAAATTTTGTTGAGGCGAACGAACTACCCCACAAAGGGCGAACAGCTACGACCGTTAGGAGTGCACACAAGCGAAATTTGAGGGAAGTGGATATCTCCATATGAAAATTATAGTTGCGTTCATCAGTGCAGTGAAAGGAGCTGTCATTTAAGCTGAAAAAGACAAATGACTGACAAAACTGTCTGTGCTTTACTTACACCGCTTCAACAGTTCAGCTATTCCATAATACGGGATGGATGGAGTTAGAACGTACAAGCAGGATTAGGTGTCAAGCTTGCAACTGTTGTTTTTATACGTCCCTCTCAATTAACACGTGGGTGCACTTTAAAAACTGGTTTGGAATCACAGTGAAAACTTTACACATAAACGAGTGCTGGTTGCATTCCGACATATTACACCGCGGTTTGGGTCCTTGAGACGCCATGTATATCATGATTCTGCTCATACTGCTTTACTTCGTTGAAAACGAGTTCTGAAAAACATAAAATCACTTTTCTAGATGAGAAAAATTAAAATCAGTGAAACTATATGAACCATAGGAGTAAAAAATTAGAACAGTCATTCTCTACTTATGATGAATAAAGGAAGAAAAATAAACCTGCTCAATAACGGCAATATGGATGAGCTTCACTTTTTTCCGCTCTTTTCAACTCTGACGGTTTTTCAGATACTTTGTACATAATCGGAAACAGGTCAACTAATCCTCTTCAAAATCAAAGCACAACGAGAAGAAAAATGTATGAATGTTGAAAGTTAATTTCCCAAAACTAGAAATAGTTTTTTTAACTATGTTGGCAGGCGTTCTTAAGAAAGATGATGACGACAAATGATAGAGTGAAATTTGGAATGTGCGTGAAAAAGGCTTTAAATAAAGCAACAATTACGTGAACAATGATGACATAACATAAAAGTTATCGACCTTAATAGCGGCTTTCTCATCCTGATTACATCGCTTTTTTGTGCTGGAAAGAAAAAATTATGGAATGAGCGATAGCCGCAGTTATTTGGAATAACATCTCATATCGACTGTTCGCATCTATCCACACGTTACAGAGAAATCGCTAAAGTGGAAATAATCAAAGCAAATGCGCTTATAAACTCTCGTATATTTTCTCCTAATTATTATGCGATTGGAAAACGACTCCACAACACAAAATAACTTCTGTCGTTGTAGAAACGACTAGACAGACACCTTTTCCAGAAATGTCGGAAATGAACCGGAATATGGAAATCAATTCACTTACAATGTGATGATGGTCACACTAGAGATCGTGTAATATCCTCTATTCCTCATGTCTTTTTATAAGGTTATTTGACTTTTTTTCCGAACGATTAGCACTTTTCTAACCTCTCCATTGCTCGATAGGTCTCTCAACAAGATCATTTTGCGGATCGTAGCGATTTTCGGGAAGTGGTGCATTCCATTCGGAATCGATAAACCACAATTTAACATAAGGATGTTGGACGGCCTCATCGATGCTAATGCGCTTCTCGGGATCGATCTGCAGCATCTTCGAAAGTAGATCGCGTGCATTTTTTGCTGCAATGAATTCGGGTGCAGTTTTATGATCTGCAATATGTAAACAAGACGACTAAGACTGGGTGATAGAAGATTTTTTAAATCTTCTTTCGTAACCTCCTGAATATCATGTTTGTTTTCAATGCGACAACAATGTGGTTATGATAAATAACTGAACGGCGAATTTCTCCTGCGATATTCTGACCGCTCAAGGCTATAATATATGCTAGAAATATTGAAGGTAATTTCATGACGAAGTTGTGCTACTATTTTCTATAGGTAGGGCGTATATAAAAACAACTTATCACTCGCTGGTGAATTTATCAGCACCTACCGCAAAGTTGAGGAGCGTTTGGAAAATGACCGACGAAGATATCATCCGGGAAAATTTCCTCGAATGACTTCGGCTCTGTTCTCCCTTTGCTTCGCACAAAAAGTCTTGCATGATGTTCCAACCTGCAAGGGCAGTTTTTTTGTCTAATGTGCAACTGTAGGATGAAGCAACATTTCAATTACGTAAATTTCTAGATAGCAAGCTGTTCAAGATCGAAGAAAAAATATACGCAAGATCACAATGGAAATGGAACTTGAAACAGCCATTTTGCCGTGTTCTGCCAGCGTTTTCAAGACGTCCACAGGACCTATGAAAAGCAGCTGTCCAGTGTTGTTCTTTCAAACAGATAAGCAAATATCTACTTGTCCCTCTAGGAAAAGCTATTTGTTGTCAACCTGAAATCCACTTCTTTGACCTTACTCTCACCTCAGAGGAAGAATTTTGACTACTGATCGCATATGACCACGAATGATATTTGTGCAGCGATTTGCCCTGCAGTTTATGGACTCGCATGAAATTTTCCTGAACAAAGTGTCAGCAATGAATTTCCACTCTACAACATTTGAGAATGTGTTAAAAATATGGAAAAGAATTTGACCACTTTATAAAGAATCTATCCTTCAAAGCTTCAATAAAAATATATTAACAGTTCATATTCGCTGCATATGTCCAAATTTGGACCTGAAGCCCTGAGGTTTATGAATCTTAATAGCTACAGTTTGGACGACCTTGGCTCTCGGCTGTTAATGCAGATGGATCTTGCGACAGACGGAGGAATATGCCGAAGTATGCAGAAAATGGCCACAATAAACATACTCCTTGCGACGATCGGGAATGAGATGCAACCCTCAAATGGCTCCCAAGTAGTTCAAATAGCTCTCAGCTACTCAAATTTTGAAAATACATTTCTGTCCCTTTTTCTAGCAGCTCTGGCACAGATGAAAAAACCTGGCTCTGAATATATCTACATTTCATGACATTTCTGATAGAACACAACAAAAGGCTTCCCCGACATATTGCTGTTTTTCTCTACGAAAAGAAGGTTAATGAAGTCAGGAAAACACGCACGAATAGCTCGCCTCTTCTTGCAGACAAGAGCCATCTCATTACGAGCAGCCGATGCTGCCGGCGCGAAGTCACCAAGCCACCGCTGTCAAATGATGTTGACATGTGACTATGCTTCACCACGCACAGTAAAACTTACGAATGGTGCCACTTCAGATCCCTGCTGGGGTTTCAGACCCAGCTGCCGCATTTGCCGGCACCTCTGCATATTTTGCAATAATTTCTGGTTGGCTTATAGGAACAATGATGAATGGCTGGAAAACTGATTGGCCGAATTTCCTCTTCGAAACCAGCTCATTTCTACCGCAGTGAAACTGAAGAACTATCCAAAAACTAGAAAAAGCTTGTGAACGGTGGCGCAGAATATGTAGTAGTTACACGTTGCCGTGAAGTTATACAGATTTGATTTGATTTCTTAAAAATTAACAACATTGTGGATAATTCTGATGGGATGATATGAAATTATGTTTCCATCCAATACCACAGGAAAATGACTAAGCCATAGGCATAAGGCACAACAGGCGCATCAGCGGACAGAACACATTGTTGATTTATGATGTGAATAACGATGTCGGCGAAAAAAAAAACAAACAAACAAAACAAAAGGCCAACCTGTCAATGAATTCCTTGCTTGGCGTGCCGAGTACACTCGTGATTTTGGTCCACTGATCTAGGCGATCGGTACCCGGGAAAAGAATTCTTCTCAAAATCATCTCCGCCAAGATACATCCAATAGCCCATATATCCACTGAAGGCAACAACCAATCGCTGTAATCAAAACCAGATGCGACATGTTTGGGGGACGGGATGCATTGTTGCATTTCGTTACGGGATAGTCATTTCAAAGGCAGGCTGAAGAAAACAAAACGGCAACCAGAACAAAGGACTGTGTCTGCAAAACCAACAGGGCTATTTCTTAGTTCACCTTGGTGCATAAGGCGTTCCACTTCCAAGACTAATAGAAAACATTTATCAGTATTACTCGCGTAGATATTATTGTTGGTGCTGATGATGCAAGTCGTCAATACCAACAGTGAATGCACACCAAGGCAGGAACCACCGTTCCTCTTGGTATCGATAAGGCTTAATTTTCTTACTAATAAGGTTGAACGGCATTTGTTTATGGCGCCGTCACCGCTGTGTGTGGTCGCTTCAGAGTAAAGACTGCGCTGTCACTCTGCGCGTTCACCAAGCTCAAAGCAATTCAGTTAAGTTTCCCCACTGTCACTCAATTTGTTGACAATATTGCCGTACACTGGTCCTGGATGACCATGCTAGCCCAGAGAAGCGACGACCCAATCTTGCCTTCATATTTTGAAAATACATATCTGATAGTGCACTCTCAAACAGTTGTCAGTAGCTGCCCCCAAAGAAATCCAACTACTGTCTCTTCAAAACTCTCTTGTTTGCGATAGTTTCCTCCTCAAGGTGCGTAGTTGTTTGCGTGAAATGAGTCATAACAAATAATTCATTACTGATTTGTGATAAATTTATACAGAAATAAGGGGGAAAATCAGCAAGTGAATAATTTTTTTAGAGAATGAGAAAATGTGACGAGTGCTCAGCTTCCTCCAATAATTAGGGGTCTATTAAGCCCATGAACGCAATGGACTTCTACAAAACGAGTGATATTATGAGAGTAGGGGATTTTACGAGAAAATTTAACAAAGGCTTCTTTATCTGTGGAAGAGGTGAGGAGTCCCCTTTCTTCACTTTTCACTCTTTGTTCAATTTTTGGCTTCTAACCTCGACTCGAAGTAGGATCAACCCTTTCTGCTGTGAACAATTAAAGCTCCATGCGAAGAGATAGTCCATGCGCACTGCACATGCAAATTAAAGCACAATCTAGCTTCCCCACTCTTACTAAGCTTTAATTGTTTGAGCTTTCAGAGCTTTCAGAAGCGTACTTGAAAAAGACCTTTTTCTGTGTACGGGAGTCCTAGGATGACCTCGGGTGCACGATAGTGCCTCGTAACAACATAAATCGACATGCGTTCGTTAGTTTCCATCTTTCTAGCCAGACCGAAATCCAGAATCTTCAGAATGCACTTGTCATTGACCACAATGTTGCTTGGCTTTAGGTCCTGAAAAAGATACCGCATTTTCTGGAGGGGAAGCAGTAGTCTCATGTATCATCCGACCTTAGATTTATAGGCTATGATAATCACAAAAAACCTGAAGTTATGAATGAATAAGGTCTTCCAAGATATCAGTTCAGTAGAACTGTGGCTTCCTGCTGCCCGTGTTTAGCTAAATAACAGCGTTGTTAAAGCTTCCTGCAAGAAACAAGACTTTCAGTAAAAAAACATTCAACTAGTGGGACTTCTTGCGACAAATGAACACCAGTCCAGCCCTTATTCGCATAAATATTCTATCAGGTTATTAAAAAAGAGAAAATGAATACAAAAAAGTTTCAATGAGATATTTCTTCTAGCACCACCTACTAAAATTGAATTCAACTCAATCTCATCAACTGCTTTTTTGGATTTTTTCACTGAACTGGAATTTTACCAAAGAAGAGCAGCAGGGAAAAGTAGGTGGAACCAACTAAATTCGGAATAATTTGCCGCAAATTGATTGTTGAACTTTCAAAATTCAGAAGAAAATTACTGAAAGCCAGAAACTGCAAAATCGGCGCCAGTGCATGAAAAAAAAAGTTTGGTAGGGGTATAAAATGTAGTGACTGTTGATGCAAAATAAAATGGGAAAAGATTTTGTGAGCGATAAGTGAAGCAAAAAAAAGGAGCAGGCAGACGTCAAATGAGTCATAAAAATAACGAAGGAATAGGCAAAAGTACAATTACAAACATTCTTCACATTTCTAAGGCCAGCATAACGCTGCAAATAGTTCAGCGACTGCAGCATTAAAGAAGAAAAGGCAGCTGGACTCACTATCAACAGAGAAATTTATAACACCACCACTTACAAGTACGAATGTCTCCGCGGGATGGATATGAATGAAACAGGAGCTTTTCTGAGTGGCAAGTAAATAAAATGCTTTTACAACAGATAAAACTGAGAACGATCTGACAGCAATTAACCCGATCCTCCATGCGATAGCTTCGGACGCCGACCAGTACAGCAGGTGTCACAGTGCAGACGATGATAGCAAAATCGATCAAGGAATTCAGCAAGCGCGAAAGCGAGATATCACTACTAAACTATGTGAGTGGTAAGATTAGAGGAAAATGCAAATTTCTGTTGTAGGCGTCCTTGAAATCAATGACTTCTGGATGTATTCGAGACGCCTCGAACTCAGGGGCAGCATAAACTGGAGCAAGCACAGTTCCTGAATATTTTTCTAGCTATTTTGAAAGTTTTTGATGCTCCTCTGCTCATGAACAGAAAAGTTCTGCGAGGCGCTCTATTCAGAAGTTTCAAGCGCATGGGAGCCATATGAAAACTCAAGTTATCTAATCCCATGAATTAAGATATTATAAGAAGGAGGTTACTGGTGATGATAAACACGAAAATGTTGATCAAAAATATGGTCGAAAATAAATTCCAAAACAGTCCTCTGTCAACGGAATTAACAGTTCGACTCCTAGCTCCCTTACCGCCTCCCACGACAGAACGCACATAACATCATTCGTGCAGCACTGAGTCTCAAAATAACCATTACGAGAGAGCTGCTTCTAAATCCTCATGGAATGCATATTTGGGCTGAGGAATACCGAGTTCAAGATCTTCCATGGTCTTAGGGACTATTAATGCTATTAGACGGTGATGAGAAAATGAGGCATGCGGAAATGATGTTAAGTTCCTTATTTCAAGACTCACTAAACCATTCACGAGAGAATACTTCCGCGAATGGTCAATAATCAGATATGAAGTAGCCATTAAGAACAAACAAAACGATCTGCCTGGGACAAATGGAACAGCTGTATTTTTAGAGAATCAGGATGATGGACGAACACGAACGCATGACCGGAAACGACAGCAGACTGCATTACACAGTTACCCATTCAGAGCAGAGGCCCCTGTTCTTCGCTGCATTCGTTCTACTAGTTCTTTGAACCATCCTTTCTATGAGGATCCGTCGGCTACCCAATCAAATCATGCACTTTTTAAAATATAATAATCATCCGTTGTCACGGAACCTCCGTGATCAGCTAGTTCAGGAAATTTTCGAAAGTACAAACCCTCGAATTCGTATTCAAATCAAATGATGGCCTGTATTCCCTAAAAGCAGAATAAGAAACGAAATACAACTTACCCTATGAATGATGCCGCTTCTATGCATATACTTCATAGCGACAATCATCTGGTAAGTGAAATAAGAGAGGTTCTTATGGTCGAGTTTCAGTTGGCGTATCACTTGTGACAGGTTGTAGTTCATTAGTTCCATCACCAGATAGATTTCTTCGAAATCGCGCAATGAGGATTGCGGTGTGAAAGCACTTTTCAGCGAGATCAGCTAAAATATTTCCCGCTATGAAATACAAGCTTAAAAACAAGATTGGCATGCCAACTATTAACATACAGGAGGAGTTTCCGCCAGACATAGCCAACTTTTCAACAGCGCACACATCTGGTCTGCAGGATACGAAAAAAACTTCAGGTTTTTGAAATAACCAAACGTGAAGTACAATAATCCTATAAACTCCACTGTGGAAGACTTTTGTATGGCATCTTTAATATGAAGGAAAATATTACGAACACTTCCTTCGCCCTAATCTTGCATATTTTGACTAACCTGCTCATTTCATTTCAGAAGTTCGGAAGGTGTCTTGAGCTAAAATGTCGGTCAAAAAATCACTAGCCCAACATATTTTAGCACAACGGACCAATGTCTTCAGCATGTGAAAGGCGATTCAGAGAGTATGAAAAAACCTATGTGAGAAAAACGCGAGGGCTGTTAAGCGAGAAGAAAAAAATCTCGTTCTCTTTGTCTCCAAGGTATACGAAGCGCTCGTCGAATTCGTTTTCCGCTGGAATGCCCTAGAAATTTTCACTTTGCCATGTGACGTTATTTCCTCAGCTGCGACGGTCTGCATTTTCGGGCATCCGGAAATAGAGTTTGAAGATGAGAAATGCAATGGGGAGAGAGACTGAAAAGGTGACGAGGGAGGTCTTTAATGTTGCAACCATTCGCGACCGCTATCATTACTGCATAGAACTAAAATATCAACAAATTACTGGTTAGTGGACAGAAATGGGAAAGGAATACCACGGAACGGAAGCAGACTTATTCCCTGAGATATTTCCAGTGAAAGATGAATAAAAGCTTCATACCCTTCCAAGCATGCTAGTTGGAATGAGGACAAAAAAAATTTATACGCAAGAACGCAGGACTTGCTACCAGAACGTAAGGCCTTAAAAAGTAAACTGAGCTAACATTTGGATGCTGCATGGTGACAAGTAGAACGAATTCCCGATAAGTGCGTTTTGCGTTCATAGGCGTCAGAAATGGATGCTGCACTTTTTTGATTGCGACCGGCTCATTAGTCACCAAATCGTCCGCCCTGCTAAAATCCTCAAGCATTTTCTCGAAATAAACGGCGGAACATCTTTAGAAACTTGACGCATCACGGTCACAGAATATTATGAAGAGAAATAATTGAATTTATTGAAGTGTCCAATGTTTTTGAACAACGCTGATGAGAAATGACAGTATTGGCGTTGATGGACCTCCGAGCGATATAGTGGAAATTTTTTTGCGATTCTAAACGTGAGTGAGACAAATTTCGCGGCTTCTCTCAAATTTAATGTATGTACTCCACTATCAGCTGGATGAAACATCGCCAACTCCTCGGTAAACCCGCTAAATCCGAACCATTACTCCGGAGAAAGGAAGTAAAAGCTGGCAACCTTCGCCCTCTTAAGTGCGCTGACGACTAGCCAGTATTATAGTTCTTTGAATCGCCTATTCGAGTCCTTTTTTGAGCCCAAAAATAAGCAATTTGGAAAAAAAATTCTTCGGCGGGATGAAATATGAAACAACTGAAAGGTTCCTTGATGCCTCGCTTTATGAACATTTCGGGATACACACCGCATCACCTCGTTAAGCAATTCTTCGCTTCATAAATCTCTTCAGTACATATTTTTATTAGAAAGTTGTGAACGCAAAAGTCATCTTGAATATAAAGCATTCGCCTCTAACTGATCCACGCTGGGTTCGTTGGCTGACTGGCCAACCAGCTTTGAAAAGTTATTAGGAAACATAAGTAAAATTTAGATGCAATAAGACACCAACATCGGAAAAGTAAGTACTCATCCAGACGCCCCTCTCTGCCTTACCGACTTTTCTCCAATGTAATCCTCATCTTTAAACTTGTTTCAAATGTAGTTCCTTTCTGAAATTTGCTAAAGGTGTCAGCAATCTTGAAGGTATATGACGTTTTTGACAAGTACACGCGAAATAAGTCCCACGATTTATAATGGACACTGCGAGCAGAGCCGCTAATTAAAAGACACACGTACACAACCGTTCCTTGCGCGCCTGCACTAATGAATGAGAGGTTCGTGTATCGTTTGGGCACCGTGAAGACGCTTGTACCAGCTCGACTCTCCACACGAATTTGATGAAAGTTTTTTGTGTCGAAACTCATTTTCTATGGATCCTGCAAACAACTGTTTCTTTGATACTTCTACTTTTCACGTAAAAGCGACAAAACAAAAAATCTTAAAGCGACGAAAACTCAGAGAACCTTTGTTTTTGCCACTGAATGTTGATCGAGAAATGACAAAATCATCAAACATTGTAACAATAGTAAACAAACTGTGCAGTATGCACTTATACAACAGATTTATGAAAAACAGCGAACTATCTGTTCTAATAACCATATAGACAAGTTGCTTAGAAAGCGAATTAGGACTAAAAAAGTGTCGAATATTTGGAGCACAGATCACATCCTCCGCTATCCGCGATATTGTCTTGCTCCGGATGGTCTACCGGAAGACATGGCTTTCGTTTGAATCATTTAAGTTCAGCAATATGGAAAGCTTTCGAGTCGTCTATGGCCTCAGGCACTGCCGAAAAACCTCAGGAATGCTCGGAATCAGGCATAAGCGCAGTATTTCTGAACCTGTTTGCACAGACCGGTGCTACATCAGCAGCTAACGCAAAAAAGTTTCAAGTGGCTACATTTTGAGCGACCCTTCAGGAAATATCTACAGAGGATACGTGGCTCTGAGCAAACGTGGCTATGTCACTTCCCTCCATAGTCTGGGAACTTTTACAATACAACCTTTGAAACACAATTACACCCTACAAAAATTTACGACGCACTAACTGACAAGAAGCCATTTTGTCTTTCTACAATGAATCTCCCAATGCACGACCGCAATCTATCACTTTTTCACATGTAATATGGCCGGTTTCCTGCTATCCGCTTTAAGAAACGCATGAAAGACATCCTTCTTCTAATATACAAGCATATCGCACCATTTTTGGTCATTTTCAGGAAAGTAAGGTGTAAAAATTCTTGACATTCTGGACGTTAATTACAGTTTGGTTCCCTGTTTCTAAACCCTATGACGAGAACTTATGAGACGATCCCCCAATCTGAAGACCAGTAGCTAAGAACTCGTTGAGAAAAAAGCATAACTTCACCAAAAAATGCACAACCGTCACCAAGATTCACTTAAAATGTTGGTACGAGGTGTTGATACAAGTAAACTACATTTCATAAACGCGAAGTTCGTGAAATAACACACCAGCTACCAAAAATTTCACAACGATTCACTAAAATTTGGAGCACACAAAACTGATGCGACCATTTTGTTGGGCATTCTTTCGAATAAGAAGTACATCCGATTTTCCTTTATAGAATTTCCTCAAGACGAGAATGTCGCCACGGGAGAATCTACTATCAAAGATCATCTGATGACGCAAATGAATAGTAAGTCAAAGGCTATGCAGAAAAAGAACCAATGTGATGCTTGGAAATGAGTTTGCACTGCTGGTATTCAGTGCAGCGAATAATTCGCTAACAAAATGGCTGATGGATGGTTTGGTCTGTGTGCGTCTACGCAGCTATTATGACTTTTTTAGAGCAGCTGCCTGCATAGCTTTTTACTTTACTGAGCTTACGCCTTGCACGACTCTGTTGTCTATTCTGATCTTTGGGTTACTTCACTTTTAAATTAATAGAGGCCATAATATCGTCTGTCCTGTATAAATGGTACCGCTTCATTGTTAATTCCTACTGATTCTCTCGAGTGGATTCATTCGACTCTCATATCGTGCTAGCGGCAGTCAATAAGCTTTTGCTGTTGGTAAGCATTTCGTTTTCTATGCATCAGTTATTTCACTGAACCCGACCTCCGGTGAGGGCATTAATTTCCCTCACAGAGGAAAATGTTCGTTTTCCACCACTGAATTTGAAGTGCGGGTGGAATTTAACTGGTATGAATCGAGAGTACTATACAGTGCATCGTTTCAAGAAGCCATCCAGTAGACAGAACAACGTGTGGTGTATGTGACATGAAGAATGCTGTTTATTTGCAAAAATCGGGAAGGTAGCGCCGTGGTAATATTATTATGAAGTATATTAAACTGATATAATGAAAAATTTTGACTAATATCAGTGAGGGGCCTGAAATAACGGCTTTCGTTGAAGACACTTTTTCCGGTCTTCAAGTGACTCTCGATTCGGAGATGACAACTTTTTCCTAAAAATCCATTTAATGAACCCAATAATCCCATTTACAGACGGACTTTCAAGCAGCTTGGGTGTGCTGCGAATAACTTTGCTGCTAACTTCCCTCAAGATTCATAATAAGACAGTAAGCGAAAAAGACTAATATGAGAAAGTGTTCGAAGTTGACTAATGTGATGCATCACTACCATTATTACAAAATAACAGTATTCCCGAATTTAAAAGCTGCTGCACCAAACACTACCTTAATACTCCAAATTGCAAGGATTAAGCAAACTGAAGACGTGTTTGTTAAAACGTTGTTGACGTATTCGCCATTAGATCAGTAAAATGCTTATGCTGAGATCTTCCTTGTTTAGTGTATCGAGCAGCTGCTGGTGCTCAGCTCACCAGCAGAATTTGCTATGCGAATTTACTCGAATAAAGCAACAATGAAAAGTCCTGTTGAAATTTGATCACATCTATAACAGCATCACTGTCGTCTTATTTGATAACACTTATATGCTTACATTACGAACAAAGCTCTCAGCAATATAAATGGCATTGAGTCTGGTTTTAAAGCAGGTTCCTTTATGGGGCTGATGAAAGGCGCAAAAATTTTTTGATACGTCGATGATAAGTTTGCCAAAGCTGGATTTAAGCTGAAAAAGAAATAAAACTGAAAGATTTATGCGGGAAATACTTCGTGGATTTAAATGTTTTCCTAGCCTCTCAGGGATTTTGAGCTAAGCTAATATGATGCGAATCATAACCACGTCGCTCAGCTTTTGCCCCGAAAAGTGACCAGATGGTGCTTTACATTTATACCACTGGAACTGGTGCATGCAAAAGATAGGAGCAACTATCACTTTTAAGACTTTTTTTGCTATAGATGGCTTTAGTTCTAATAGATATTGTGACAAAAATAATTCGAAAATGCAAACTCTGCATATGAAAATAGGCTTTAATCTCGCTTAAACGCTGATGTTAAGAACGGCTTAATGATGAGTGAGAAGACTGCCCTTAAACGGGGCCGATTCAACGAACTTCTGCTTACTGGGTGGATGTCCTACCACTGAGCTACTGCGGACAAGTTCTTATCCGTTGTGCATTTAAACAGCTGCAGTCAGTGGGACTAGAAGAAAAGTAACGAGGATAGGTCGTGGGGTCGAATCCGTCTGCCGACGGCTATTTTCAATGCTCATTCAACGAAAACTTTGTCACCTTTTACATGAATGTCCTGGATTATTCTCTCGACTACAACCGCAATTATGGCATTTCTTTGCAGTAAGAATAATGATGATGAGCAACAAAGAATCAGTTTTTTTCGCCAAATTTGCAATCTCACAAGACAGCTGGTGACGGTGCAGCATTGGACACGCAATAGGCTTATTTTGTTGCCTTCTTAACGTCATATTTATTATAATACTCATCACAGAAGTATTATACCATAAAAGGCAACTAATATGACAAGTGTAATTATCACTTCCAACAACGGCATTTATGCTCATAAGAAACTCGAACACCCCTCATTAAAACCAACAATGCTTTACAAAGGAACGAAAGCCTATGAAAAATCTATTTTGCATATAGTGGGTGCATGAATTAAAATGAAATAAGAATAGATTTGGCTGAGAAGCTGCCGTAACTTAACTTGAAATTATGCAACTTTGCGCCAATATGGCCCATAGTGCAAGAATGATGCAATAGCAATCTACACATTGCACGCACGCATTCACCACTCCGCTTATCGCCGTGATGCGAGCAACGATGTGAGCTGAACGCTTGCTCAGTAATGTGCATATATACACAGGCAATGCCAATACAATCGTCTGAGACAAGCACCTTCAACACAGTGTAAGCATTCTCCTTTGAAACGAGTGAATTGTCCTTTGATAAATAATACCTTTCGTAAGGAATGACATTTGGAACCGTATGTTAAGTGTGAAATAATAGCTGTTAATACAAAGAGTGAATGAATGCATATGACTTTAACTGAAAGTTAAATTTACCATATTTATTTATTTATTTGTTTATTTATTCATTTGTTCACCTATTTAATTATTCTAACACCTTGAAGAGAGAACACATAAAAGTATGAGCTCATAAACAACAAGAAGGATGAAAATAACTGCAAAGCTACATTTAGGAACGTAGACATCTAATATTTCAGAGCAGTAATGGCGTGCAGATCGGAAAACCTCAACCACAGTTTGAAAGCTGAAGAAGTATCGGCGGAAGAGAGATTTCAGAACCGTAAACGCGACACTAGAAACTACGTAGAACATTGTTTTTACTGCAGTATGTTTTGGCGAGCTGAAATTGATGAGTATACCGACCTTGAAAAAGAACATACTGCAACACTTCTGATAGCGGGGTGTCGGAAAAGTAGAACACTACTTTATTACAGAGACTGGCATCAAAAATAAGCCTGTGCCATTGCAATAAATGCTTACAGATTTTTAGCTTGGTAGTGCAACTAGGCTGACATGACCACGACAAATTATGTGAAAAGTAATGCAGATGGAACGTTTCTGGAAATTCTTTAGGAATCCATATTAGAAACTCGACGAGGAGACCATGCAGAAATAAACTGTTCCACAACGAATAGACATCAGGTGATGAAGGCATTTCTTAATGCTCAGTACACCTATGCGGAGAATATAGTTTGCAGTTTTCGATGACTTTTTGGTAATGATAGAATACTGCAACCTCCGGTGAGGTTAGGACTCGTTTATAATAGCAGGGATATGAACACAGCTAGGAAGAACATCACGTCCTTGCCTGGGGAAACATTCTTGCCGACAGTTGATAATGGAGTCTATGATATTTCTCATCAGAAACATTTTACTGTGACGACTTCGACTATTAAAAAACGTACTGAATCACCTCGCGGAATATAGAAGTCGTAGACAGGATCACGCAATGGATGACGGATTTTGAGATTGTTAGTAAAGAGCTTAGGACTACTGCTCAGAATGATACCGGAAATATATAAAGAAGAAAGCATGCATCAAAATCGGGGTATGAGGAAAGCTTCTGGCACATCGCAAGGAAATGAGAGTGAAGCTGGATATCTATCTGTAGTTCTTACTTGAAAACATCTATCACGTAAAAATGCATTGAACCGGTTTAAAAAGGAGCCGACGCCGCTATATTTTCCTAATTTGAAGAGCGCGTTCTCGTATAGACTATATACGTGTAGAAGGGTTTTCATATAACAGCCATATTTTAAGAAACTGTCCATAAAAATAGCCATATTTTCATTCTGAATAAACATTAAATTACACGTGTGAAAAAAGAGGCTCAATTTTGCAAATTCCTCGAAAAATGAGAACTTTAATTTGTGACGGTGAAGAAAAAAGTAAGCTCCTTCCCCCTTCTTTGACTCCGAATATATGATGTGCCCAATAGGCACTTTGCAGTCTAATCCTACCCTACAATGTACTACGTAGCGTAAAAGAATGCAAGACGGTCTAAGACTTCGACGAAGAGGAACTGAACAGTTTGAGTCGTTTAATATCGTTTCGAAAGATTCGATTCGCTGACGGCGTTTACGCTTTAATGACAAAAAAAGGAATACAGAGTATGAAATCATTGGAAAACAAATCAGGTAATTATATCATTTAACGTGATTCGTTGTTCTATGAAGGAGCTGCCGACGTTTATTTCAGAGCATTTCACTCAGAAATGTAATGTGCAACTTCGTACGACATACTGTACCTTACAGATTATCACCCACACTATGCCTTAAAGTGGACCATCCATACAGCTGGTCATCAAAAGCTTCGAGCGAGAATGCTGGGATTCAGGACCCCATAGTAAATCGACTCATTATCCAGAACTTGCAGAGTTCGGAAATCCGCACTTCAAGAGTTACTGAGCTACGTCCATTTGGGCATGCTATGTATTCATTTGCTTATTCGCAACTGCATTCCTGCCAGTCACTGCATGCATCCCTTCACAATTTCAGGAAAACTTTACAACTCGTTACTCTGGCACACGCCCATGCCTGGGTATTTGTTATTGCTCGATACCGTAGGCTTTGAGATTTGGAAATATCGACGAATATAAAAAGAGATATTCCGCAACGGTTTTTGCCTGGCAAAAACAAAACATAAAAACTATGTGCAGATACGCTAATCGATGAATTAAAACGCAGGAAGTCGATTCACTAATAGAATTCTTTTTGTTGCTAACGATTCTTTTAATTTCAATCAGGACATTTCAAATCCTTTTAAACAAAATCCTCTTGCTGTTCACTGTCTTCCCTAATCAGGGATACTGAGTTCGCTGTTTTATTGCAAACAAAGATGACAACAAACTGACCAGTGCTTATCAAAGGAGCTACGCTAGCAAAAAAAAGCGCTAATCGAGAACGAAGAAGAGCGAGTAGCTCATGGAATGCTGCATCGTTACTGATGGGTAGGACGAGCGCAACAGATAGCGAATGCACTGTACAGGACCTACGACAACGAAGCTTGCGTTGCTTTGTTTACATGTCCGAAAAGTATGTGTTTCTTTGTGTTGTACTGTTTGCCAACCAAGTTCTCTACCCTTGCCACGCCTACAAATACACCTCCAACCTCCTGTGCAGCTTCGAATTAAACGACAGCGCTATATTGGCTATCTCTGGTTTGCAGATGGAGTACTTCACTAAGGAAAAAAGCGATAGCGGTTACTTTTTCCTTCAAAATGATGTCGATAACACAGCAGTGAAACAGTGGGAACATTGCAACCTCCAGTGAAATTAAGAGCCTACTGTAATACCAAGGACACAAGAACCACACGAAAACGAGCTAATTTTCCATGCCTTCTTGCGAAAAGTGCGGTGAGAGTATTAAAGAAGTTTTATTGGCATGGGGGTTATGCCTTACAGCAAAAGTTAAATGGGACTTTGCTTGTGATTACATGATAAACTGAATGCAAAATTTCCAGCAACTCCCTCAAATCAAAACGCAGCAGTAACCGGAAATAACCTTCCTAAATCTCGCTGCCAAAGTGCATTTTCAATTCCCGGAGTCGTTGAAATAGCAGCTGCTTTAGATTTTTTTTACCATAGTTAACTCCTGCGATATGTGACTTTGACTGAACAGGAAGTGAATATGAATTCAGCAACTTCCACAACACAGAAAATTTTTAGGGGATGTTTTTAATGAGGATTAAACTGCATGCAGAATTATGACCTTTCGAATTATACACGATTCTCTCTTCCACTTCCCCATTTCCACTCAAATGAGTGTGCATTATCGGCAAATGTCACGACTAGAAACTTCTCGAGAAGCCGCTCCAAAAAAACAAGTTTTGGAAACCGCACAAAGATTGGCAGTTTTTTCTAGGCGGTTTGTGAGAAGCTAAACAATTCTTTGTTGAGAATCTTTCAGCAACGTAAAAGCGCTTTTCAGCACAAGCGCAGCTGTGGCTGACTAAACCTACGAAGTTGCCATTTCCGAAGTTCGGACAGCAATCTAAATCTCAGTTTAAAAAATGATAATGAAAACCACTGACCTGCAAGGTACCAGAAACTTACTGGAAATATGTATAGAATGGGAGCAAATGAAAAGCATGAGGGTCTTATCGTTACTTGGGTTAAAAATAACATCACAAAATTCTTCATCAAAGCACTGATAATGAGAACAGATACTGAAAATTAAGCTCGTAGAGAATTACGAAGACTCTTTTTGCTCCAACTTTGATCCGCTTAACATCAGAGAGATTAAGAGGTTAATTATAGCTAACAATTTTTTTTGATTGGAAGGAAGAACGCTGCTGATTTCAGAACTGAATCACAAGTACTTTCAGCAATTTCCCACGGGTTTTCTTGTTGTTGAACAATAATATCACTGACTGAAACCATTTACCTGTCAATTCAAGTATGCATACAAACAAAATACGTGCACGAGGAATTAAAAATTACTGAAATTCTTTTTTTTACGACCTCTGATGACGATGAGGAAATGAGATGTGCTTCTGAGTGATACAGAGAACTATTTAAGGATGCCAAACGAAAACGCCATCTCAGCTGAAAAGACACAAAGTAATGCGAAATCGTCAATTAAAAATGTAGGATGTTACTGAGAGGTAACAAGCACAACGTTTATATATATATACGACCTCCGATTATATATATATATATATATATATATATATATATATATATATATATATGTATATATATCATCATGCACATTCCATCAGCAATAAAAACATATACCTCCTATACATGGTGGTACTTAATATTTACATGTAATCTTGAAAGGTCTCTTTATGGCACACATCGTTTTGGCGGAATAAACAAATCCCAACACTGCCAATACCAATGCGTTTAAAAATGCGATTCCGGCAGTGAATGACAAAAGATTAAGGATGATAATTTAGTGCAATAAGCATCAAATTATGGAGGAAAGAATTTCCAGGGCGGGCAGTTTGAAACTTCTGCACAGAACTGTTCAAATAAAATATTTTCTCGACGAAACATAAAGGAAATTTTGCACTGAAAACAGCTCTATTGTGGCGACCAACTCCAAGCGATAACGAACACAAAGATAAGGAAGCACAACGAGAAGTAATGTGACCGCCCGTGAACGGACGAGTTCGCATGAAATAGAAATTTGAAGAGGGCATGTTTATATAATGCCTAGAACACAGAAGAAAAATCCAGGGATTTTAAACCTCAGAAAATCTGAAAACAGTTAAATTATCGTGGAGAAGGAGATTTATATTAGCAGAAATGGTAGTAGTAATAGTAGTGCCTTTATTAACTGATGCAGGAATAAGGAAAAGACAAGAAGATAAAAGTAGAAGATAAAATGATACGAAACACAATATATATATAAGAACTAGATCCACTGGAGGTTAAGCAGCCGGCTCATCACGTCAGACGATACGAACACAAAGTTATGCACAAGATATATAAGTGCATGAGATCGAAACTCAGAACGTCAGCAGAGCAAAGTGCAAATGGAGTGAAGGTCGAAGGAGTCAAGCCGACTTATGAATACGAGCAAATTGTGCCTATCGACTACTCTTTGAAGTATCCGACTCCAGATTCAGACCATCCTGAATTGAATGCCATGCAAGATCCTATAAACTATACAAGTTTTACTGGCCTACTGAGAGTCGAGAACATGGTGCTCTCGAGCATGCGGTAAGTTGGAGAATTTATGTAGGGAACATCAGAAAAGCCTCGAAGATGCGACAGCAGAGGATAAGACCGAAGTGAAATCTTCGGTATTCTGGGGACTGCAGGTCGAATGCCTCGAGGCTGGTTGCGCAGTCTGGGTCAAATAGCCCGGGAAATATCTTGCGAAAATCAATGCCAGTAAAATATTTTTAAACTTTTCAGTTTGATTTATGCCTTTGTGTAAGTAAGGCGACGAAAGCTGGGAACAACATTTCGAATATGTGGAGGCGTTGGACAACAAAGACTTGATGGTAATATTCTCTAAGCATTTATGCTACAGCACACGCGACATACAACTGACAACTCTTAATATTTTGACGGAGGTCTGCGAAAAGCGCATATTCAAACGAAGCCCGGAAGAAACCTGTATACAGAGGTCTCTAATGCCAGAATCAGCAGATGACAGAATCGTACCATTTAGCCTAAGAGGGAGTTCATGGCACAAATTGTTATGCATAAAACTGCTTCGTCATAAGAAACATCTAACTGCCATGTTTTTGATCATTCACTAAACAAAATAAGGTTCTTTTATAGGATTTGAAAATCGGGGTGGGTCGTATAATAATCGACAAATTCTTAAACTTTTTAAAATCTTCTAGTTCATTGAATCGGTGCATGGGCTTGTAAATTCCAGCAATCCTCGAAAGTATACGCTATGAGGATTTTTGCGATCCATGTTATTTTGCTCGCAGTTGTAGTTCCTTTACCAATAACCTAAATGGTTGTTGTCACCAACGCCAGCAGCTTTACCTCAGAGACTTTAGGGTCAAATACATAATTGTTGATCTCGCATATGTATCACAGCATTAAAAGTAGGCGATAGTTAGTGAATCCTATTCAGTAATGAAGCATGAAAAGTTTGCTTCCTCCAAGAGGAACTCCTCGAACAGATTCTCGAAAAGAGGGCGATTCTCTGAAATCGACCTCCATGACATTTACGCTGCGCCGCAAATACAACTTAAATAGCACTAAATCGATATCTGTAAAAAAATAGACTCAATGAGGTAAATAATGCAAGGATTCATGAAAACAGCTTCCATTTTCAAATTCAAAAACATTATAAAACGGAAAGCGGAAGAACATAAACATGAAGAAAGCAATCGGAAGGCAGAGTATTCACAGTGTAATTTTGACTACAAGAACTGTTATCAACGCATCTGTAAGCAGAAGTGAGACTTCTATAAATTAATACAGTTATTATTGGAGAAAGGAAATCAACGACAATTATACCAGAAACATTCACAGCATGCGTGCGCGTAAATGTCCGGACGAGCGCAGAAATGAAAGGAAAACAACGGTTAACTGAGTGGTACGAACGACAATGACAACGCTGGTAGAAGACTGAGATCGTCGCAAACGAGCGGTCGGCGTTTGTTGTGCATGCGCCAGTTGCGAAGTTGAGCGATGTTCAAACCTGCATTCAGCACACGTCAATTGCACTTTTATATTTTCGCATTTGCGCAAAGTTCTCACGTACCAACAATATTTGTATTTAGAGCATTTTCCTAGAAGGATAATTCGGGAAGCGTAGGACAGTGGGGAAATGCCGCAGGGCAAGGAGAGAGTGAGTAAATGGGGGCATGCATTTGTTCTAGTATAACGCTTCAGCAGGCTGAGAAACTTTCCACCATGTAAATCGAAGCGAAATTACGCCTTCCCGTCATTTTTTAATATGGACGTATACTATTCCCTCAATTGCTCGTATTGCTACGTAAGATATGACGGATCATTTCCTCACCTTTACAAATACGTCTTCATATTCCTAGCTGTCATTATTTTGACTGGTGGGTGAGCACCATCAGAGACGTCATTAAGTGCTCGAACTCCTCCGACCTTTTTCCATAACCGGAGTGGCTGAAGGTAAACAGTGGCTGACTGGGAACAGAGCGGATACCTGAAAAGACACTCACACTTAATGTAATACATCTTGTGCGGATGAGTCATAACTCATCATACAATTTTATAATGCAATAACGTTCTAATTTTGAACGTCGAGAGGATATCGCTATGATGTATATTAAACGGCTTAAATGCAGTATGGCATAGTGGATGTCGAAGACAAATGCAGGAATTTAGTCTAATGGTGCATAAAATTCACCTGAAACTGTATAAAAATTTATTCACTATCGAAAATGACAAGAAATAGGTGATCGATTCTGAAAATGGAGGATCCATTATATCCTCATAAACATAGGAACCTAGTGAGCCAAAATTGAAAAATACTAATATCGCTTCATAATATGTATACGTACCATTTCGTACGAGTTTTGCAACGCAATCTTCTGAAGTATTCAATCGGTTCATGTTGACGTTTGCATGAGAGAAAACAAATTTAACTGTTATATTCCACAATCAGTGAGATGAATTACGTAAGAAACGCCTGTCGGCAGCGCTCCCCGTGCTTATATATAACTAGCAGCTGTTGAATGCACAACACTAAAGAGTAATAGCGATCCAGACTAACTCTTTTCTTTTACTGCCAGCTAAACTTAGAACACTTCTTCTAATTACTTATACTTTGGCATACACTGAGCTCATAATTTTTTTATTTTTTTAGCCTTACATATGGCAACGATTGATTCGCATGGGAACTTTTGCGATCATATTAGTTGATATTGGACCATCAAATAGTATTTAAAAGTCTTTTCGTCATCGACAACTTGACGCCAACAAGTTTTTTTTTCTTTACTTATTTTATCTATTCTTCTGATCATACAGCATTTCTATTTTGTTCTGATGCAATGGATTCAGTTTTCGTTCCGTTGGCCATTGTCGACAGTGAACATCGAGCGTAATACTCGATAAATTGTCACTCTTTGCAGTTGCCGCTGTGCTCTGATTAATGAGTGCGACCATCGAGGAAGAAAGAATTGAACGAAGTACAGTATAACTTTAAATCCATCAGCTATGGTTATAAAATTCCGGCAGGATGGGGTTAGCGTTTGTGCTGAGAAGAAGGCTGAATTTGAAGAAACCTCGTATATAGTGGTGTCGCAGTGGTGATAAAGGACGAAAGAGTTAGGAAGTAAAAAGTTGGGCTTAAGAAAAATTTGTGCAGAAATGCGTCTGTAAAAGATTAAAGCAAAAGGAAGACATATGCTGAGGGAAAGTTGGCTATATCTTTTAAGTTCACGGATGTGGGCTGAGTCCGAGTAGAGATCTAAACTGAGAAGTGGAAAATGAGGTTGTTTTTATTCGTTTCTTTTTCTTTCCTTCTTTCTTGTTGTTTCTGTCTGCTCCCACAAAACTATAGATCGCTTTTGCGTACAAATGATGTAACGTAACTAATTACCTCTCACCAATAATGCTTTCATTTGGAATCGTAATATACAGGAAGTGGTGCGCAAATTTTACTCCGAGTTACCTATTTTCTTGTTAGCGAAAAGGGCCATTTTTCACTTATGAATTCGTAGTGCTTTTGATACCGCTGATAAAAACAGTACTTAAATGTTGCACTATCTGAAAATGTCAACAAACGACTTCAACCGTTGTTACCTTCACAGACGAAAATGCACAGGTTTTCCTCCTCAGCGAGAATAATTCGGCTCAATTTCATGAAAAGTGGCTTCGCAGGAAATGATTTTTTATCGTTCTGAAGGAACATATTGGTGCTTATTCCAAGGACTCATTTGTTAAAATTATAAAACTAAAGTTTCAAAATTTGTTTTTCCCTGCCTTATCCGACCAATATATTTTTTGCAACAATGAACAGACTTTGGAGATACTTTCACTGAGAAGTTTTATTGCCAAAAGATGAAATTTGGCATCAGTGAGCGAGTTACGATTCCTGGCGTCATATCTTTCCAGTCGGCAGTGGCCAATTTCTTGTCTATCGGTTGCGATAGAAACAAAAACTGTGGTACGACTATATAGCTTGCTCAATGCAACAGTAGTGAAATGCACAAAATTAATATTTGCACATGAATAGACACATCGGCGCATCAATGTATCAATGCACCGTGCTTCTCTAAAATTTACCAAGTCCCATAAAAAATTCGTTCATATCTTATCTATGGCTAGAGAACGTTTTGACTTAGGGCTTTATGAATCTTTTTCCCAGAAGTGATCGTTTGTTGTCGACAACACTGCCTGAATTTGATCAGCATATTTGTTTTCGACAAGCAAGAGCATACAACTTTGTAAAAACATATGCTAAGCACGAGTTGAATTATGGAAAAATAAATTTGTTTATGTGATTTTTCCGGTACCAACCAAGAGGGAATAATGTTAGTGAAATATGTCCGGCATTAATAGCCATCGGCATTAGCTTCATAGATAAATGAGAAACAGTTGTTCGTGCATTTGTGCAATGCTCCTCATTGTAATTCTTGCTATATAAATTGGATACAATTGCTAGCTAAAGCAATAACACCCAGTCCACTGAGATGATTTCACCTCATGCGGCTTTATAAATCCTATACGTCTGGCAACGATTTTCCTCGGCTAAAGCTATCTGCAACCCATGTGCCCAGTCTCACTTTTAAATAATGCAATAAGCTGTTATTTTGCTCTTAAGGCGTCAATAATTGTTCATATTCCTTGTTTTGGCTTATTTTTTTATTAGCGATAGTTGCATTTGCACCATGTTTATTGTGCTCTGTTTAAGGAGTATCATATGTAATACTTAATGGAGGCTTCAGTAATTATTGGCCTTGCTTTCGAGGCAGTAAATAAATTGCAACATTGTTCTGTGATATCCTCGTCCATATGGGTTGAATACAAGGTTTTATTTTTGAAGAAAGACAAATATTCGAGGTAATTGTTCTTTTGGTAATTAGATAACAGTAAATTCCCCAGTCATCACGGGTTTTGTTTCTGGTGGTAGATGAACTCTGGCAGCTATTTGGCATTTACTGGTACTTCAGGTGGACGGTTAAATGAAGGATGCTAGTGAGATCAGACTACCGAAAAGGAGCTCTTAAAAGTAGTTCGCATTGTAGACTAAGGTTGAAGCCAGTTCACCGAAAGTGGATTGTTCTAAGTATGCTTCCATATTCTTTTACTGGTGCTAGCTGCTGTGCAGAAAATTTACACATTAACAGCTACCGGTATGAGCCAACCCTTGCTCAATTATCCAGTTGGTTACACCAACTAAATTTGCGTACATATAAATACTAATACCGAACAGATACAGTAGTGTCAATGAGCGAAATGTCAAGATAAAGCTGCAGTGAAATAGACAGAGAGATATCGCTGAAAATTTTCCGAGAAAGGAAATATAGAATCTCAACATTGTTGTGAGAGCATTCCATATTCTCTCATTGTTGTCATTCCTTTTAAGCGTGCTTGGGTCTTCATGTCTTCTTGTATATCAGCAAAGCCCTTGGCCCCCCTTGCTGCCGACCTTACATTTGTCACTTTCTCAGCGACAGATGCTCCCTCGATTGGCGCATTTATAGTGGCCGTCCGTGGAAGCGAGCATATATGAAGGCGAAGGTTAAATTTAAAAGCGCAACATGCAGCCGACATGTTGATTGTTTTTGCATTTCAGTAACGAACACGTGAAGTTTTGAACACAAAACTTCATTCTTGCACTCACCTGATGCGTTCCTTCGCAGTTGTCATTTTTGATTACTTGTTTCAGCCTACTCCATCCCTCTCTGCCCTCGGTAAGTAATCAGATTTTAGTCGCCAAAGAAGATTAAGCAATTTCTGCCGCTTTTTTCTTCTCCCTCTCACTGTGGCAAAATTCCGTTCTCCATCTAGTTTACATTCAGGTTGTTTATTCGAAAGTAGAAGCAGTACCATATTAGTCGTGACTACGACTAGCACCTCAACCATTTCTTCCTGAACGACCTTCCTTTAACCACAGAAAGGGAACGCCGCAGCCACGAAAACCACTTTCCTCTTACTGCCAAAATGGTTGGGGAAATTGCTTGTCTTCCCTTATTCTTTTTCTCTTCATCCCTCTTTCCCTCACCTCTGTCATTTTAACTCCTGACGGTTCACAACACACGCAAAATGTGCTCAAGATTCGGCATACGACTCGATTTTCAGTCTCCCTTCCTCCCTTTATTTGATGAGAGAGTAACTTCATCCAAGAAAAATATCACCTCATTATCCCCTCCATCCATCCCCATCGATGCGCAGTGAGAGGAAAAAAAAAGGGGGGGGGGGGGGGGGGGGAGGGGAGGCGGGGGGAAGGTGCGTCCCATCTCTTCCTTAAAAAGTCGTCCCTCACAGACTGTCCCTCCCATCCCAGCCTTGCCTCATAAAGTGTAACAAGAGTGGATTTAGGCGAAGTCAAAAGCAATGCGAGTGAATCGTTACTGGTGTTTTATAATCATACCATCTCGAAGGAGACTTGCCATGATGCATACGTACCAATAACGTAAGAGGGACATTTCAAGATACCAATAACGTAAGAGGGACATTTCAAGAAGTCCCATCATCGCCTATTCCCCCAGATTGCTGACCTAAATTGGGTCTCATCAGAACAGTGAAGTCCAGACGTATTAGTTCCGACTTAAAGAATGAGACGTATATATACTTAACAATCCCAATTTGAAAACGGCAAAAAAACACCATCTGTACAAGCTGACAATGCTGGAATGTTAAATGGGACCGACGCCTACAAAACAAGGGGAAATGTTTCAGAGGGCGTAAAATCGACTTTCAGCCATCCTTGACGGTTTCGAGCTTCTCATGCCTCTGACCGACGGAACTGATTTGCATACGCAGTTGTTTCTGACGACAGTTCGTAGAGGAGCCTTGTCGAGAATAATAACATTATTTCGCCCATTCTATTCTCTTTCTACTTCTTTCATTTTCATGTTTTGAAACGAAAAGGACAATTTAGGAGAAGCGTCTTATTAGAAGAGAAAAAGGTCGTTCTTCAAAAATTATTTGCTTCTGCTGTTCTTGTAAAATGCTCGCTGGGACAGAACAACCCAGAAAGTGGGATATCTCAAAAACTGCACTGGGATATCGCTACATGATGCTCTTTCAAAAATATCGCTTTAGCTCATAAACAACTTTCACCTATGCTGTCTTACTTACTTACGTTTTTATGGCTTGGTTTTTTTTGCAGTACGTGAAATTTAGGACTCGGGCTTATTGTTCCTAATCCATAATGGCCAGCTTCGATGGGAAATTTCTGGTAAGAGTCAAAAATCTTCCCTAATCAATTATTCTGCTCGTCTATAACATTTGTAATCATCTTCTCAAATCATAATCAGTATTGCGTTACAATGTGGTGATCACCTATATAAACTAGAAGAACGAAAGGATATGAGGTATATCGCCCTCCTTGAGCATATTTTCAAGAAGGTTTGTCTTGCAAAACGGTGCATTCTTAGAAAATTCTTTCCTTATTTTCAAGCATTCATCTGTTCCCATCTTGATGGATGCTTTTGTTAACGGCAACAAGAAAATTTTACGCTGTCACTGTTCTCTTGCAAAGTTTACTCATCCATGTATTGATTTCCGATGTTGGTTAAAGAAGTACTTCTGCTGTGCGTCGTTGTCGTTGCTACCTATGGCAAACTCCAAACGATCACCGTCAAGGGTCAACTGGCGTGTGACAACAAATCCGTCCAGAACGTTAATGTAGAACTTCGAGAAGCCGACACCTGTGCGTACTTAAATATGATTTTACACCTTGCCGACAGTCAGTGGTGGTGTTTAGGTAGTCAAAACTCGAAACAACGAACGCGGCATTTCAAGAAATTCTCTAACTAATGACTCCGGAAAATGTATTATTAAGTTAGAGACAGCGAAGATGAAATGATTTTGATTTATCGCGACTTCCAATAATTTCCAATGAAGTTCATACAGAAAAAGATGCCGTTTAATTGGATTGTAATTTTCTCACCTTTTCTGTCTGATCCATTCTCATATAAACGTCGCTATGAAAATTTTTCAGGTAGTGTATCGCAAAATGATTGAAACAAGCCTACACCAAGAAATTCATTGGTTTGGAGAGAATTCTTCCAACGATTTGTCGTTTGTATAGATTATGTAAATGAAGTAATACTTTTGAAGTGGACCCGGATGACTCGCTGGAATCAACTCACTCGGACAGGAAAGGACACTTCGAAGTGAGCGGACAGGAAGATGAAGTGGGTAGTATTGAGCCTTACCTTCGTATAACCCATAATTGCGATGGTGGCACCATCAATCCGGTGAGCGATATTTTGTTTCCTTGTACCTTGAAATAACGAGCAGAATTTTAATTCACTCGTTTTTCAAACGCGAAATAGCAAAGTAACCTCATTTATGTTTTCCGTTTTTAGTTGCCTCTTGGCAAGGCAGGGACACCTGTGTTAAGATAACAAAAATTAACCTGCATTATTGCGTTCAAAATATAACTCTAACGGCAAGATAAAATTATCATTCTTTGCGAGGAATATTTTGTCTGCCTTCTTGTTCAGTTCAGCATCGCGGTGATCAACGTCCCTAACGTATGAGACTAGTAATCAACGTTTACAGGTAACGATACTCTAGTTACTACTGCTTTACAAAACATCGCATCAGTCTCCAGCTATTTTTTTGCACCGCTTCAATTCTGTGACTGAGAATAACTATTTGCAGAAATGCACAATCGTTGACGACTATCGCATTCCCAAGGAGCATATCAACGGAATCTATGATATGGGTATCGTCAGTCTCAATATTGCACAGGAAGTGCATAAGAAGACATGCACCTAAAAATCCAGTCAAAGGAGTGATCCTTTCCTGAAAATATCAACTTCCATTTTGCACACTTTTATTTCCTATTTTTTAAATAAGCACTCCAGTTGTCCAATCTCATCGCATCTATATTGCACATTAAAATGCTGCATTTATGGAAATAAAATGCAGTGAATATTTTCTATATGACTATCGTGCAGTTTGTGAAGGTTGAATTTACTGCAGATGCTTCTTCCATAAACAAATGCAATGGCGTTCCAGAAGAAATGGTGGCTTGAAGGAAGTTCCACTTGCAATAATTTGTTGGTGGAAAGCGATTTGTTCAGCTCGGTGCCGCATATGCGACATTTGCAATTCTGATGCACATGAATCTAGCTTAGTATGACTGAAAGCTTCGAGCAAATCACTTCAGTAAAGCCGTTCTTTCCAATAAACGAACAATTCATGCCTTTATGTGATACTGTCTTCAACATCCTTTGTTTACAAGACAACTGAAAAATTCCTACGCAAGCTTTACTTCGTTCTATAGCGAAGCGACCTACGGAGTTTTTATTTGCTTGTTTGTGTGCACAAAAGGAGGACATTTAGGGTTAAGGTACAGCCTCAAAGTATTTTGAAGGCAGAGCATGTCACCGTCTCTTGATTACTCCAAATGTATTGTTCCATGTAACTAAGGTTAGGCAAATATGGCGTGGTTCCTGAATCTAGATGGAATCAAGGCATGAGCTTTCAATCTCCTTTGCTCCCCCACCCTCCCCCTCCCTTGTCTTGTGAGCAAGTGCAGAACTCCGTTGAAACGCTGAGTGCTGGGTCTCGAAACCATTCATGTTCCAAGAGAGTGCAACATTCTCCAGAATGCGTCTGAGCTAAATTTCATTTGAAGAGCGTTTTGCGTAAACCTCCAAGTTATGAACAGCTTTGCGCTTGCGCCAAACTTTCAGAAGCGTTTTGCATTCACCTGTAATTCCAAGCTAAAGTATGAGTTGCTTCGAATTTTAATTTTATTTGATGGTTTCGCTTGCACCTCGTCTAAATTCTCTCGTCCACCCCCATCATTCTGATAGTTATGCCTTTGCTCAGTCCCGAGTAGCTTGTGACTGGAAAATAGGATCTTTTAATGAACACTTTTTGCAAACTGATCCTTCAGCAAATTGTTTGTAGCGAAATATATATATATATATATATATATATATATATATAAATATAAACTCGAAATTTTTCATTCAGATTGTGCTAAACAAATCCATTAATCAGTTGAAGCTAACGTAGTGTCCAAAATTAGACGTAAACTACGGCAAGAGTAACTGATGTGAACATTCTATTTTTCACATAAGGACAGAAAGTGAAGAGAACAGACAGTGCGGGGATCCCATTTTTGCCTTACACTCCATTTCTATCCATTTTGGCCGACAATCTTCATAAGGGTTTAAGTCAACATTAAACGGTGCAGTTACACCTGATCAACACCGATGTAATCTTCGATCCGCTATCACTAGGCATGCAGCGATTGAGTCAGTTGGCGGAGAAAAATGGAGCAGTTCCACCCACTGCCTTCTAAAAACATTGCTCTCATCCTGACATGTTGCACATTGAAATTGTGCCTCCCTATATTTCGAACGGCGAAAGTGCTCATTTTTTTCAAAGGTTCACTTCCGCAAGGTCATTGCAGCTTGAGAATTTGAGATGCCCTTATGTGTCGAATGAGAGGGGGGAAGGGTTTCAATGAACTGAAGTGTTTATCGGTCTTTTATCTCTGCAATGAACAATGTGACCGATTCCTGCTAGAAGCCTTAGAGGTCGACGCGTAACAACCGCGAAAAGAGAAGACCGATGAAGTGATACTTCGCAACGAGGCATGTGGACAATTAGACGAAAGCAGTAAAGGAAAAAAAGCATACATTGTTGAGAGATTGGCGAATGGATGTTGCCACAAATAGAGAGAAGTGTCCGCGAATTGGCTTTATGGGTACGCGACGAGAAAAGCCGATCAACACAGCTACTGGTGCCAGATTAACGCTAATTCGTCTCAACCCAGCAGTTCTCCTTTTATGCGGACACATCAACCAACGCTCGCAGTGCAATATTCACTCATTGACTTATGAAGAAATAAGATCGAAGAGGTTCGTCACTAACAGATTTAACTGATGCAGTAGTAAATGGGTTCTCATTCTGAAATTATCAATGAGACATTACAGTTAGCGATCTTATGAATTAGAATAAAATGTCAACGAGAAAACTCTTTGTGGAATACTGAATAAGCGCCTCTGCAAAGCATTTTTGACTCACTCAGTATTCGATCTAGCATTCAGCTGAAAAGTGCTGGATGATGGCACGTTCTGCGAAAGTGCTCATTGCATTTATGTTGCAAACCTCTTCAGCACACAGTTTGCAGTTCGATAACTATTCATGGAAATTTTTGAACTCCGTAAATTGGAATTTCGATTAGCAGAAATTTTTCATTCAGATCACTGATTGCTCTAACTGGTTATTCTACTGCTAGAGACTTATTTTTCTATGAAGCAAATTAATATGTCATTAATTAATGTTACTCAGCATCACCCTTTCATGAGATGATTCGCTTTCGACTGAATCGGATAGAAATGTGACTAAATAGGCCACATTGCATATTTAGGATTCGATAATAATAGAAGTGCCAAAAATCGTTTAGATGCTCTTTGAATTCCTGAAATTATACGTCCTGCTTAGATTCTTGAAATTTTGATTACTTCCTCGCAAAATCTCAATCTTTAGTTCTCAGAAAGAAACATTTTACAGCTGACTGCAAATCTTGTGATGCTATCACTCCAGTTAATAATCGGAGCCTGCAATCAGTTTCGCTCTAACTCTACACGCTTAGTTCATTCTGTTTGACAGCGTTTTTCACCTCATTGAAGCTCATTTAGTCACAACCGATGTATCTCAGTTACGGCTTATGAATGCATTTTATTCAACAAAGCATTTATTCAGAGATTCAATAATTCCGCCAGAAAATACAAAGCAGTGCTGATATCATTTTGATATTATGAATAACATAATCTCACTTGGTTCACTCACTAGTAATAAACACGGTTTAAAAGCCACCTTAAGAGATCACCCTGTCTTTCGATACAATTAGCTGGAGTACTTTTATGGAAGAAATATATGAGGTCGATGAATGATGATGATGTAGACTCCCCTCCCTCCGCCTCCTACGTTTCAGCTGTTGATTTCTGCTCGCAGAACCCAGTTTTGCCCATTTCCTTGTCTCCATTCGGCCTATTAAGCTCTCACACTCCCTTAAATCGGGAATTTGGCACCTGCTGAATGTTCAAAAAGGCTAACTGACTATCCATGTTAAAGACTAGTTACGAAGATCTAGGTTTTGAGCGTACCGAATCACTTTGAGGTTTCGTGCATGAAACGCTTTAAAAAACAACCATGTATTAACAAATTTTTTGCGAAATCATAATAGAACTCTGAAAGCAAATCGGTGCACGGTAACCATCGAACAATAAGGTGATTAAGAGATGAGCACATTTATGCACGCCTATGTTCCCTTTGAAACAAATAAGGTGAATAAAGAAAAGAAATAAGAATCAAAACGATACTTTCCGAAAGTGAAATTATTGTGTTTGATGAAGTAATCAACATTCAAGGCAAGCTGCACTTTATGAGCAGCAAAGAAGGTTGCAAAAAAAGTTCTAATACTCACTGATGAAGTCGTGAGCAATTGAAAAAGGGCAAAACACTCTCGACGCTTTAGTAATAGTTCCCCTGTATTCAAATTTAAAGTAATTAGTAATGACTATCCTCAACACCGATTGCATGCGTTGCAAAATTCTTTTCAAACTGTGCAACCAGCCAATACGTTTTTTCGTTTATTTTTTCGTATTGCGATGATTCATCGACGTAGGCTGCGGCGGAAGACCTTTGAACCGAAAGTGGAAAAACTGCTCTTTATTAAGTGAAATGCAATAAAATATTCTGTAGCATGTGCTTGTGTACCCGACAGCCTCAGCTTCGAAAGCGTTGAAGCTGAAGTTGCAAATTCTGACAAGTAAAAACTAGAGCACACTAACGCAGATAACAACCTCCAACTTGACTCAAGGAATTTTAGATCAGCCATAGAAATTTAAGTGCGAAGAAATTGCACTATTTTGTGATCGACTGGGTTTAGAAAAGCGTAGAAAAACGCCTTCCTTACAAATTCCTCACAAAAGATTCACTGAAGCGATCGTCGTCCATTATAACACCGGAGCATTATCCCGCTTACTGCATTATTTGTTGGCAAATTTGTGGCACTGGTACGATCATCGAAATCGATGTCCATTGGGCATATTTCTCCACCTGTCTTCTTTTAGACAAATGAGACTTCTTCCTCACAAATGAAAAGTCATCTTCCGCGACTCTGAAAATGACTCCGCTTTCCCCTCCCTCCGAAAGAGTGAACTAGTCCCCTTCATGCGGGCGTCAACTTCGCTATTGAATTCGATGAACTGCGATAGATCTGCATAACCGATTTCGGCATCAAATGAATAACGACAACTTATAGGGCATCTGAACAACGCGGTAAGCGATGCATGTTAATCGCAATTGTGCTCGTATCTTGTATGCAATCGAGTGATGCATCAACGTCATCGCTACTGTACGCCAACAGCAACACATTAACCTAATTGAGTGCGAACGCTAGCGCTTACCGTAACCAAGGCGACGAGGCGTCGCTAGCGAAAAGACTGCCAATAAAATCGCCGAGTAACAACAACAACGATTAAAAGGGCTAAAAATGACGTACAATTATACATATTTATTCATATTAAGAAAATGCGTTTATTGGAAGAGAATTTTCTGCTGGGCACGCTTACCGGCGACTGGAAGCGCTTCCACTCAGTGAACAACGGTTATGCTCATTTGATTAACGGTGGAGAAATTGATGCCTTCTGAGTTTAGCACCACCATTATAAGCAACTCAAAAAAAGGCACGCAAGTCGTTCTTTTCTGAACACCTTAGCTGGCTTTTAATGCGGCAATTTGCAGTTTACCTCTGCCAATGTTACCTGCAGAGGTTCGAAAAAAATGAAACAAAGTCAAACCATCGAGCCTAAACGAAAGCACTTGTTTGGATGACAAAGTTGCCTTCATATTAAACAAGTTAAAATAGCTGGAACTGAAATTCGATTGAATTCCGAAAGAAAAACTTCAAAAACATTAAAAACTTTGATGCGTTTAGTCCTTTCAAATCGTAAATTAGTTATAGTTCGTTGCGTTGCCATCGATTACGACAGTATTACTGAATTGTGATGAAACAACCAGAACTCTTTGTCTTAATCCACGAATTCCAACGAATTCGTCCAAAGTTGTAACAGAACAGTGTATCCCAACGAAACACCTTCAAATTGTAAAGAATTCTAGCCTCTGAAACGCCCAATAGTGTTTCTTTATTCTTGATCAGAACAAAGCATTTACCCAGATTCAAAAAAAGTACTGAAAACACCTCCTTATTATGCCTAGCTTCAGCCTCTGTCATTCGACTGACAAATGGATGCTACCCCTACACTAAAAAAAGAGGGCATCGGCATAGAAAGCATGATCCAACTGTGTGAACAAGTGGATCGGTTAACACTGAGTGGAAAAAATGGCGCCAAAGCAAGGTGAATGTCTTGGTGGCGCCCTTATGACTTGCCACTAATTTACCGTATATCCGCTGAGCACTTTTTTTCGCGCACTTAGAACAAATCGGCCGCAAGAAAGGCATTAACAATACGGCTCATTTTAGTTGGCGATTATTGTGTTGGTCATAAATCGAAGGTATTTTCTTCGGCACTTAAATTCCACCGTTGCACTATTTTTGCACCGTTCTATTTGCATTCGTAGTCACTTACTGAAATTTTCATATCGAATACTCAATACTAAATGATATCCTTTCTAGCCATATTATGCATATTTATTCATATATTTATTCATAGTTCTATAGGAATATTTTAGAATACTTCCTCTTACTATAGAGAAGAAAGCAAAAAAGCTTTAGAGAAATTTCACTACACATATGAAAGCCTAAAAATAGTCGAATTTAGGGCCTGAAGACTTCCAAATGTTCGAAAGAAACTTTCAAAGGACAGAGATATTATGCCACCATTCTTTCGCCTATAGATGTTGTTGTGCAACTTTTCGAAATGTATACGGCGCTCAGTTACACTCTACAGTTGAAATTCATTGTGCTATAAACACTCTACTATACCATAGTACAGTATATTCTAAATATAAGATACAGAGCTCTAGAAAAACCATATAGTAGACTAATATGTCAAACCATGAATTCTTCATTCTGTTGTGATCCTGAAATTACGCGAAAAATATTCTGCACGTCACAAATAAAAAGTGCGAGCACGCTGCAGTTGCTGACCTCATTTCGATATAGACGCTCTACATGACGTCAGTAATACGCTCAATGCACTCGTATTTACTACTATGCGCATATCAGCGATGAGAAAGAAACAGAGTGGAATCGTTCAAACGAGGTTTTAGTTGTATCTTCACTGCTGTTCTCACATTGATTGTGTTCATCTCATGTGAGGATACCAAGCACGAGTTGTCAACGTGAACGAACATGACGATAGATGGGAACGATGTGTTCTGCTTTTCTGTTTTGTACCATTCATTTATGGCTTCTCATAATCATCCAACAGATTATTGGGGATTATAGCTAGTACATGTCTGGCAGTGGTCAACACTTCTTAGCTGCCTTTATAAACAACAGTGACAAGTGTCATACTTATCGCCAAGATGCATTCATATGCATTTTTGCTTCACTTTTTTCGCATTCAAAAGTCATTCTTTAAAGTACTCTATTTTAAAATCCTCTGTGGTAACCAGTATCCCAAACACTAAAATTAATGTTGTGGGAAGGGGGTGAAAAAACCTAGAGGGAGAAATGCAAAAGGGGTATGTGATACCACTCAGCGTCTCTCTTGATCATATCAAACGTTATTTATTTTAACTTTCTTTTAGTGCATTCCACTGTTGTTTTTCAAAAGTTAATAAGGGACCTATCGGGTGTTAAGGGACCTATCGGGTGTTAAGACTCTAATTTGTCAAAAAGTTCATCCTATTGTTTTATGACGGATTAAATTCTTATGCTTGTTTTTGTTTTGGTCAGATATGTGTGACGTTGGAAGTTTAGGTTTTATTCCCTGCAATAACAGCAATCGATCTATGCTTGAGTTAACATTTGCGTAGCTGTCGCTCTTTGTTTGTCGAACTCCTCAAATCAATTCTTTTTTTTTTCTAGCTCAACGGTGCTTGCAATTTTACGACCCAATAAGGGCAACGAGTTAACGCAACTACGAGCGTGCTTTTGTGCGCAAAGAAACAATTCCCTCGTTCTTGTTTTCCTTATTTTTTCGGCCCCGTTCATGTGGACTTTTTTGTCTTTAAAGTAAGCGCAACACCTCATATGCTTAGAAGTTGTTCACGGATAGCTAAATTCCTCAAATATACCTTAAAGGTACAAAAAAATATCGACACAAGTAAAGTAAAATTAACACCGACAATTTTATTAACATCAGATTAACGAGAGTTACTGCCCGATTTGAAAGGATACCTGAAAAAGCGATCCTTTATATTCTTAGAATTTTATGGCTTTTTCGTCGGAGAATTATTTCAAGCAATCGTTTCATTCAGAAACCCTCATTTATGAATCAGCAATCAAAATGCACTATTAGCAAGCACACCCATGAAACTATTCAAACTAGCATTAGGACAGTCATAGAAATTAAAGATGGTTGAACTAATTCGTAGAAGAAAGTGTGATGAAGTGTTTCCATCACTCATTTAACAGACGAATATTCTTTTATCTTTATTATGAACGAGCACAAACGAGGAAAAATTACTAATTAGATACTTTTCTAAATACTGGAGATAGACTCTTTTCACAGTCACTTGCCTGAATGACTGATTTTTGAATAATTCATATAAATGGAATTTTGAAGAACGTTTTAGGAACAAAAGAAATTTCGGGAAAATTCAGCGAATGCTTCCTTGACAGTTTTGAACATTCAATAACTGAAATGAATTCGAGTGGTATAAGTCGTTATTTTTGTTTTCATAACCCTTTAGATCGTGAACTGAAATGAAAATCTTCGAACTTTATGAAGTTGTTTTTTGCCTATGCAATTATACTTTAGTAGCCTCAACAGATCGGCCACATCAACTTAACGGAGAATGGATAGAGTGATCGGTCATTTGATGTTTCAGTGGAATTCAAACAATGAAATGCTTTACTGAAAGCGCTGAATGAGGAAATGTTATTTTTCTCAGATGATCGCTTACTGAAATGATATTTTGAAAAAAAGAAATACAAAGATCTCTGCAAATGTACACTCATGAATCCAATAAACGTATATTTGTAATAAATAAGAAAAACCTCTTTCAACAAACAACGATTGCTCAAAGGAGACAAATTTATACCTATGCAGCATATTCATCCAAATGTTCGTGCATAAACTGCAATTTAACTTTAAAAAGTAGCATACAACTTCTGGGTTTGATTGCAACCCTGTTATGCGGAGGACGAAGGTAACATAATGATATGAATAAATAAACCCGATCAGCTCTTGTTATGGCCACAGATAAATGAACAAAAATTCTTGAGGTGTTTTCATTTGGTGATCGAGTAGGGTGGTGCAAGAACTCCTGAGTCACCTTATAAAGTAGCTGTGTGAAAGGGATAGTCATCATTTAGCCTCTCCAGATTCTACTCGTTTATGAAAAACTTGCCGCAGAATTTAACGCATCGGAATTTATCGACTCAAGAGGTGTTTAAAAAAAAGAGCTCCATTTGAGCTGCTATGATGAGTGCGCAGTCGCCGTAATAAGGTGCAGCTTACGCATATGCTTCTTAAGGTCGAAATTCCGACAGAAACCTTTCGTACAAATTGTACACACGAATGGCTTCTGCTCTCGATGAGTGTGCATGTGGAATGTTAGATTATAAGTTTGATGGAATGCCTTGTTGCACACGCCACATTTGAAACGTTTCTCACCACTGTGTGTCAGCTTATGATTTTTGTAGTTGCCGTTTTGATGGAAACCCTTCCCGCACAGCTCGCATACATACGGCTTATAGCCTGAAAAATAGCATACTTTATAACATCCGCCTCTTTTGACATCAATACTAGCACACCTTAAGTGCTTGTAGTAAAATAACGACTCGGTGGGTTTCATCTCTTGTTGTGTTTACAGTATGGTAAGGACAAAACTCCAACAAATGACCATAAGTAAAACTCAGAATGAAAAACTTCTGATACGGCGCGACTATTACTGATTTTTGAAAAAAAATCATTTTTACCATTACTTAAGAATTTCTGTTATTTGGTATAATATCTTTAAAAAATTGATTTCCTCAATTATCTACATATGCGAAATATTCTATAATAAATGAATTTTCTATAAAACAATAATTCTTATTGCACATAAATTATTTCGCCACCTTGGTGTTATTTTTGTTACTATCGCTTACTGACTATTTTATCCAATTTTTATTCAAGTTATTGATAAGATAGAGATATATATGAGCAATATGCAAAAGATCGATTGGAGCGAATGCGCAAAGAAGTGGGATCAACGGAACTGACCTAAGTGAATGCGGATATGCGTATTAAGCGTCGAAGAGCGATTGAAGCATTTACCACACGTTGGGCACTGAAAGCTTCTTATTTAGCAATCTCATTAATGAATCCTCACTTACTAACCACAACTGGCTAAGAATGATTACCTTCCGGTAGCACTGAAGTTCATCTAGCTTCATCAACACAATTCGCAGTTTTGCGTGTAGCAAAAACTTTAAATTTGCCCCTAAACCCCTTATCGAATGTGTGAGCAAAAATCCTATCCCACTGTCACTTGAAAATATGCTCCTGGCTTTCACTTATTTCAATATTTTGGCCGTATCGAAAATGAAGAAAGAGGCCGCACGGAAAGAGATGGAATAAGGGAATGCAACATATTCTAATACACTGCAGCAAAGACATTCAATACCAGCTCATGAATTCTGCCATAACAAAGGCCTAAAAGTATACATAACCATAGCCACTTTTATAAATTCATTGCTTGTAAAAACTCATCATAATTTGCAGAACTGGATACCATAGTTATTCACATGAACATTTTTTGAGACATGCAATATCTCTCCAAGATCCTCAAGCGCTGTGGAAATATGGAATATTTTCAAAACTGCTGTCGAATGATTACATAAAACTTGACTGCTAAGTGCAAAAGAGTTTAAGAATCGCATTGAAAACTCAAAAGTTTAGTACGAATTGTTTGTACTCGAAAAGCACCTACCGCATGCGGCTTTTGCTCTGTGTGAATAATCTTGTGACGGCAGAGAGTTGAGGCTTGTCGAAATGCCTTTCCACAAATCTGAAACAATGCGCTGAACTACCCACAGTACAGCTGAAGAACCCGTGATGTACAGTTGGCAAATTTAATACGGCAAGTAATTGGCTTCTTTGGAGATTCCAAGGTTCCACATGAGACTCGAGTAACAGTCATCAGCGGACTAAATTAGTCTTGCGATCAAGAAGAAACGCTAACCGCACAGACATGCACGGGTTAGGAGGAAATTTTCTTTGGATAGAGCTAATTTTCGAAGTTATAGTTCATTTTAGGTAGGTACTGTCTGCTTTGTGCATTAGAACAAGGAAATATTCGAATCGCAAATACTAGGTGCAGGACTATATAGAGGATCTTTTCTCAGTGGAAGGGATCGGCATACTGAAGACATGAATTTTCGGTCAAAATGCTGAAATACTTGTTCTTTATCCACATTTCCGCATTCTTCTCTGCGTGATTCGGGCGGCTGCTTGGGTTGACTGCCTCTTAGCATAACACGTGGCTGCTTGGCCAATATCACATTTGGCTACCAATTGAAAACCTAATATCTAATGACTTTGACTTCGCATACGATATCTGCAAGAAAGCTGCCGCAACGTGTGCGGTGCAACGAAGTAGACTAAAACTGCTTCCTTTTCTTCAGGAAATAATCTAGTAATGATTTGTTCTTCTGAGCGATCATCGGCAACAAATGAAAGACAAATCTCACCTGAGGTGTCAATTCTCGTTTCCAGTAAAAAATTATGTAATGGTGCTGATAAGTGCGCACATGAAACGTTATGAGCAGATAAATGCATAAAGAGGAAACCCTCATACTATGCTTAGAGTTCATATCGAATATCAAATTATCCAATCACTCAGAACGTTCATTCCGAAAATGATGCAGTGCATTTGAAGTTTCATAAATGATGCTGAATGCTTGATAAAAATTTATCGCACAACTAAATTGTGGCACGAAGTGGGTCCATGGAATGACCAAAGTGAAGGTTTTCAAAGGATAGGCAGGAGAGGCAAATGCCACAGTACAAGGCGAATGGCATTGATGGATGACAAGAAACTGGACCAAATGTGATTATGGTAGCTGTAAGGGTAAAGAGAATGGTCGGGGGTTAAACAGTAGCAGTGAATCTACAAAATTGCTATGGATGTATGCAGTGGCGATGCAGATAGTTGTGATAATTTCGAAATTAGTTTAAGTGAGCTCATCCAGTGAATAAGTAATTAAGATGCACACTTCGTGGAAGTTTCCAGCCATATCCAATTTCGCACAAAATGGATTAAAACCGTATTAAGCGTGAGCCGATCGCTGAGAACAAAACAGTTTCACAGGAGAACAAGCAAAGTGCACTTCGCAAAAACATTTCAAAACATCAAAAAAAAGCTTAATTATTGATGAAAATTATCAGTTTTTTGAATGAGCCAGCTAAATGTATACCTTGCAAGCAAATGGCCGAGCACCCGTGTGTACAGGCATATGCCTGGTGAGGTTATAATGAGCGTTGAACACTTTGCCGCATTCAGTGCATTCGAAAGTTTTTCTCTTCTCATGGCACAGCGAGCCATTCCAGGATGAACCTGGTGATACATCTTTGAAAGGCAAAACACGTTTCACGTATCCAGAAAACTCTAAAATCAACCTCAAATTCGACTGCAATATCTTGCTTTTTATGAAACAGTGTATAACTAAGAACTGTTAGGAGCGTAAGAAGGAAGCTCCGAGTGCAGGCGCCACCTCTTAGAGGTGGTGTCAAAAGCTGCCAGCACAGAAAGGCATCAGAGCCAGCATATTATTTTTAGGTAGAGAAGTACAATAGGATGAATGGAACACTTGAAAATCTTGGATCACAGATGAGAGATGGTGACCATTTCAGGAATTACGTTACATAAAACATTAGGTAAATGGACTGATATGACTTTTGACCAGCGAATGCTTTAGGAACTTCCAAGGCAACATAACATCTTTAGACGTCTCAGTCCCTCTTCCTCTCGTAAAATAAATGGCCTAATCCATATTAGGGATTGATCTACGCTATGTTCCTAGGGATCTGCGGAGAACAAGATCAGGAAGTGGCACTGACATATATGGCATGTTGGCTGCCTCATTAACAATTAAGTGACTTCAAGTGCTAAAGAACTGTTTTAGACTGGCGTTTGCACAGGTTCCACCAGGCAAGTCCTGCATGGAATGACCTTCAACGCGGTTATTTGTTGATAAACTTATTACAAAAGAGGCTCTGAGAACTACTTTCATCCAATAAGGCATATACGCTTCAAAAGTGTTGTGCATTTTCTGGTCAATCAAATTAAAACTTCAGCAGTATTAGTGATCGATGCCGAAATGATTAGCCGTGTTCAGCTGTGAAATATAGCACTTCAGTGATGGGAAATCACCATGTTTGGTTAAAAGTGTTGTCCGGTATGAAATACTGCGTGGAAGTACAGACGGATTGGCCATAACTTTTTAAGAAGAACAGCTGTTAAGAATGGATTTCCAAGGCGCGAACCTGATGCATATGCTGACAATGAAGCAAAAGCTCACGATGTATAATTTATACGGAATGATTTTCATCGACCCATCAAGTTCCTCAAACATTTGAACGTAACCAGAGAAAAAAATTAATAAGCAGCAGAAAAGTTCACAGTTCAAAAGAACATTTCCAGACTTTACAGAGTGCAAGAGAGCTACTAGCATGTGCAGAAAACCTTGGTTTAATCCTCCCTTCAGCTCTTTATCCGAAGCACTATAGGGAGAGTTCCACGCAAGAACTGAAAGCAAATATTTCTTGCTCTGACAGGATGATCGGAAAGAAGAGAATTGGCAAATGGTAAAGTTGGCTTTGCCTAATGCGCAATCTGATTTGGAGTTTCTAGTTTAAAATAACTCGTCTGGTCCTCCGCCGAAATTTAAGAGACGCCTTGAAATGTTGGGCACGAACCTGGCCTGAGGATATTTTCAATCGAAAATGGCAGTTGAGAAGCCATGCATGCCCAAATAGAGCGACTGTGTGAGTAGACTGCCTACTGCGCAACTACGGAAACCGCCCTTTGCTTGCCGTCGTTGCTCAGTTTCTTTTCGCCACACGCAACAGGAATAGGCTGCCTTTCACCCCGCCCAACGTCCATTGCTCCGCCTCCGGCATCTAGCACGTTCAAGCGATCGAGGTTGACTCATTCTTGCGGAGTTTTGAATGCCGGGGATGGGCGGTACTACTTACAACCAATCAGCGTTATGAGGATACCATTTCCCGGGCAGATCATCTCGCCTCGCTCGTGACAGCGAGGTGTCCGCTCCACTTTAATGATTTATTGATTTGCAGAGTCTATGAGGGAGCGATGAAAAGTTGGAAGACGCGACACACGCACATAGAGAGAGTTGCTCTTGGCAATAATGCAGGAGGAAGCGATCATCCGATTAATCATTTATTCTAGTCGTCAAGGTAAGTGAACTGATCGCCACACACAACAACTTTATGATGAATTCTGCGATTGCGAACGATTAGTTTGGATTATTCGTAATATGAGATGTGAAAATCTCTTTACGCGGAAGTAACTCTCACGACTATCATCATGCTGCCAAATTTATGCGATCGCCGTCTGAAATAGCAAAAGTGAAATCTCTAGGAACTTGTGCCGTAAATAACTTATCTTTGCCGTATTAAAGGCAATTAGGATATTCATAAAGTGTGAATGAATATTCCAACAGCCTCATATTACAAGGACAATAAAACAAAATTAGAAGTTAAACATTCAAATGCAGACCGTTCCCGCTATATTTTTGAACTTTAAAACTCCGATAAAATGCACCGCCTTTTGCAGAGAAATCCGGTTAAGAGTAACGGCCCAACGTGCGTGCGGCAGTTGTATTGCATTGTAGAAAGGATGACAAGCCTCACATAAAATGGTTTGAACGTTCGCAAGCTTATGGTGTCCTGAAGCCGATCATGGTAAACGAGCACTGAGGGTGACCCCTACAGTTATATCCCGTACTTGAACGAAAATAACTGGCAAGATAAAACCTCAGACTTCACCACCGCTGCCTCACCCTACTTCACAAAATTTCAACACTATAAGCTCTTTCACCTGCTGTCGCTCTAGGATCGTACGATTGGTGTGATGCTCGGTGCATGCGCCGCTCTCTAATTGTCTCCACCACACAACGCAACAACTCCGGATCCAAAGATTAAAGGGAACTGCTACATCTTCTTGATACGAAGACAAGTATCTCTTGAGCACCACCCCCCATTCCCTACTTATATGTAAGCGAAAAATCTCTAGGAAACTACTAACACATCGTTCCTGATGAATATAGGTCGCACAGGACATGCTTTCCCACAAAACTTCTTACTGCTGGTCTCACTGAAGCAAAATTACACCAGGCTTTCTGTTTTTCGTTATCTAGGGCTTAAGCTTCGTTAGCGAAGGATATCTGCACATTCGACAATCAGTGCACTTGGACACGAGGCGTGATGTGGGCTACATGCTCTATGAAAATTTTGCCTCCTGCGAGCGAGGTTCCTCGCACTCACATAGACACGAGCCGACCGCGGCGGGTGACAGAAGTAAGAACTTTCTCTTCACGTAAGTGAAGCCTGAAAAGCTTATGGAAGCAGCTCAACATGTGACATGGGAAGTTCTTAAGTAGTCGGTTCCGTATTAGCGAACCAGCCCTAAGGGGAAGCTGACTAGATATTCGTAACGGCGAAAATGCAGAATGCAACAAGCCATTCTGGCAATGACCCCCCCCCCCCCCCATATTTTCCAAATAACGCAGAAATAGCTGCAAACATTCCCACATTTACCGAGCAGTGCAGCGATCAATTTCCTCGCCCATTTCTCAACTGAATCGCTGTCCTCAAGTCATCGCACAGACTGCCCCAAGAGGACGCAGAGGCGGCGAGAGCTCCAAACATCTCCGCCAAACACCCCGCAACAGCTCCACATTGAGCCCCAGGGCCAAATGCAGGTCATTTCTGAACGCAGCACATGTCTTAGTCTAGACACAACACCCTGCCACTCGAAGGATCCACAAACACCGCCGTTCCAAAGATTTTCCTAAGAATGACCACCTGCAAGCAACATGCCGACTTGAACCGTTCCCACGAGACGCGATGCATTTATTTTTCGCAGCAAGATCTATGACGTCGGTGAGTTTACCTGGACACAATACCAGGCGGCCCTTTATTTCCACGCTCTCGTCACCATCAGATGTTTCACTTCTGTACAAAAAAAAATAGTTGAAGCACTGCACTCTCCCCGCCCTCTGAGATTAAGCAAACTGGATTCCGATAATGGCAGCAAACCACCTCATATCGCGTTCTTGGTGGTATTAAGTAATTCTCTAATAGCGATCAGTCTCTTCGGAAAAAAATACGCACTAGGATGCAAAAAACTTTAACATCCTCAACAATCTGCCACACATCCGCTATCGACATGCTTCCACAAATCCGAATCGGGTACGCAACGATGATGTCAGACTCGAGCAAAAAATTTTCGCACTGTATACCTGCGAAACGAATTTTATAATAGGCTACGATAAAACGCTAAATATCGACGCCTTCTCCATTGATAGACTCCTACTCCGCTGCTTCCTACCAATCAACAAGACCGTCAAACACACGAATATGCAACAGCGAGGCATTTCGAGAAACATTTTATTACTAAACGATTCCACAAATAAAAGCAAGCAGCAAGCACAGCCCATTGTTATTCCTAACAGTGCATCATACTGTTGAAAACAACCTCCATGTATTGAACAATGCAAATGAGAGTAAAGAGTACATGAAAATGAGACGTTTGCTCGCATTAGGAAAATAAATATTATCATTGAAAATTAGAGATTTAAGATTGCATGAAATATGAGCTCAAAGAAGAAGTGGATTTGATCAACGCTTAAGACATTTCCCATCTGCGCAATCGACAATTCCATTGAGGCCAGTAGTGAACTTATGGGAAACATAACGAACGACACTACAGAAAAGACTTACGCCAGCGTACAGATCCAAGTCCAGCGTCCTTATGAGGCCGGTGGGAACACAACTGCGCAGGCAGCGAATCCACTACGGGCTGATAACTGTCGGTCAAGCCGAGACACAGGCGTTTTGATGGACAATACAAAACTATGTTGTAAGGTAAGCAATGACCCTTACAAACGGCAGTGAGCGACTATGGCGAAGTAATATGGCGACGGCGGAAATCGAAACAATGCCTTGACAAAATATAATACGAGAAAAAAATTAACGGAGAGTAGGATCAAAAAAACAGAAAAACAAAGGCATTGCCAGATATGCAGCTCATTTATTCACAAACTGAAATGTCCGGAGTAAATTACGCGAATTACGCCGACAATAAAACGCACTGAACGAATGTCAGAGCTGCCGTATCGGTTATGCGGCGGATGAGACAATATACAAAAATGACCAATGCCAAATATGCACACAAAAAAAGGAAAACATTTACTTACATGCTTGCCAAGTGAGCGCACAAAGGCAAATACGACAGATCATTCCCTCATGAGGGGAAAAGTGACACCCGAGCTTCGTGAAGAGAATGACAAGAGTGAGGCACACATACACACAACATGACGCAGACCGGCGACAACTTTTACGAAGGGTTCAATGCATCTAGGTGTGAACGCGTACACCATCTCACTCCCTCGGCAATCCTCACTACTAGCGCTAGCCAAAAGGCGTGCAAGCATCTAACGTCTTAAAACACTATGAAGATAATAGCGAAGATGGATAAATTAACAAGCAACGCAAAACGTTAGGTACAATTGTGCAGTAACATACGACGACTCAATGAACAAAGCCGTGCACTTAGGCTACTTTTGGCCACCACACCTTACTGCCTTATATAGCTGGCATGGGAAAAAAACCGACATGATGTTAAACAGGCCTATTAGGCTCCCCTACCTATTAAACAGCAGGATAGCTGCTTCAATCATTTTGACTGACGGCATTTCCCAATCGATTAAATACCAAAAAAGCAACAAAATATTTCAAACAACCAATCAACAATTAGTACTGCCTACCGTACTAGGCTTGTTAACAACAGTAGTGATACCTCCATCAAAAACCCTAAATTTCACGCCAACAAACTGCATAAGCGAGCATCACATAACGCAAGTAAGCATAGTTAATTCAAATTCTTATCTTGAATGAAGCGAATACCTCTGCAAGACTTCAAGCGAACTGAAGAGCACATCTCAGCAATGATTATCGACGCTGTCGTCAAAACTGAATATTAAGGATTCAAGAGAAAAGAATCATAATAATGGTAATAATAACGTCGCTAACAATACTATAGAAGTAAATGTCGCTAATTCTACGAATAAAATGCACCAAGCGGGAACGGGAAAAACAGAAAGCGACTCTAAACATAACATTGCAAAATGAAACACGGAAAACACTGAAAGAACAAACATCTCGATAGTCTGCCATAGAAAAACTAGGGGAAAAAGAAGTGCTGAAAAGTTATAGTGGATAGCTTTACTTTGGTTTAGCGACCCGCAACTTTTCAGCAATAATCAGTGCAAGGCTTGCTTTGCTAAAAGATTCAAGAAAAAATGGCAAGAAATATAAAAACCTATGTAAACAATAACAATGGCACATGAGATAATTTGCAGCGATCGGGAGGATGTAAAAAGTGTTAAGCGACGCATAAAATCGATCCCATATATCACCAAATTGTGCGCTTCCATTCTTAAACTAAAGAAAAGCGGATACTGGCTCGCCTATATACTTTAAATAAGGCAATGATGTCGTTCTTCAACATTCCAAGTACTCCTCCTTAGATTCTAGCAAATTCTTTAGGCCATTTCACCTATAAAAAGAATAAATGAATATTTTCGAGAAATGCATCCGCTATATGAGAAATATACAGATTAGCAGTCGACAAAGGTTTGAAAAAAAAACATCTCTACACAGCGTTCTTTTTTCCTCCTTACAGAAGCCGTTATACAGAGAAAGGACATACGATAAACTACTCGAGAGTTGAAGGATTTCACGGGAAAAGAAAGAATCTCAAATATAAAATCTCGACCAAATTCCCTATTAAGGGAACAAAGACGTCTCTAAAAACGAGTTAAGTAAAAATGACACGGCCAAATAGTGAGAAATAACATCAGATCGAATCAAAACTTAAGATATCAACAAAAAAAAGCCTAACCTCAAAACGACTGCAATGGATCATGGAAAGTTTGGTTGGCGAGCAACAAAGCAAAAGATTGAGAGAAGAGGAATTTATGAAAGACAATCGATGAAGTGCCAACTTGTCGGCAATCGTGAAGTAACCGCATAATCAATGATAAAAACGATTATCGAGGCATACACATAATAAAAATAAAATAAAAAATAGAGAAGGAAAAAACACAATACATTCGAATTAAATTGGATTTTTTAATGGTGCTATGCAAAATATGAAAAACGAATGATAAAGGAGGAGGAATCGTCTTTCATTGGAATTCGGTAGCTTTAACATGAATTAGGAAATGCACTGTAAAACACTAAACGACGCTTGTGGATGTGAAAAACAAGGAAGATACCCGAAAGAACGAGCGAGTGAAAAGCGACTATTTATGAGGGAATTCGTAGAATGCTTAGCGCAGCCAATAAACAAAACTCTCCTTCCTCCAACGGGCAATGTTAAACGTATTCTCTCCCTTACATTCAACTTAAATCTACTGCCGATTCAGAAACTCAAAGTGGTGAAATAAAATCTCAACGCTGATTCGATCAAAAAGAAAATATATAAATAAATTAAATGCTTGTGTTCCTATCTCCCACTAGAAAATTTTTTTAATAAAACCAAGGAAATAGCAAAAAAAACCCTCGCAGATGAATCAGACATGGTGGAAAAACCAAAACTGGGCACCTCCACGCTGGTTAGTCACTACCGATAATACGATCGTTCATTTTAAGGCATAAAATAGTCTGAAGGTGTACCTCACTTCCCTCATACTTTTAGTCTAGCACTTTCCCCCTTCTAATACAAATATCAACTGCTACTCAGAAGTTGAACTCCGATTACAGTTAGCTGAGAACGGCCGTCATAGCCAGCCGGGAGGTCGTTTGATGGCGCATTTCTACAATGCCAAAAACGTCAACAAATGAATGAATAAACGTTCAGAGGAGCAGTGTCGTATCAATGCAGATATTTTCCGAACGGGCTTTCTCTAAGCAACCAAAGGGATGACGCCAATTTTATCTCGTCATAAACTAAATGCATCACGCACGTGAACACTGCACTTCGCTGATTTATAGAACACAAAATGAAACAGCTGCGTGGACATACTGTCTGTCACGGAAGGGCTCTAGAAAATAGTACACGAATGAATATTCAAATGTGCTCGAGTCCAATTTAAGTTGGGAGAACGACTGCATCTGTTGTTGTCCACCGAAAGTTAAATCACCAAATAATTCACCCTACATACAACACAGAAAATCCTAGTGTTCCGTCAAGTCCCTTTCAGAATAAATTCAAAAATCTAAAAGAAAGGGCCATCAGAGCGATTCCATTCTCAAAAGTAAACATTAAAGAAACAATGCGAATTCAATGAACAACAGTAAAGAAAAGGATCTAAAGGATCTGCTTAAAGTTCTGCAATGAGACAATCTTCAAGGAAGGTAAACTGCCTTCAACATAATAACGTAGCCACCAGGTTACATCCTTGGTCACGACATGCCTTACTTTTCAGAAAAATAGAGCAACAATCATATTATGAGCGAACTACGTGAAAAGTTGCTCGGATAACACCAAAAAGCAATGATTAAAATAACCGGGCTAAAGCAATATACAGCCGCATGGAATGTCAGTTAATACTGAACCATCGAAATACAAGCACAAACCAACTTTATGACTAATAAAGATAAACGTTCGTTAGGAAGTGAATTCAGATTTTTTGAGAAATTCTTTCAAAACATCAAAATAAGACTTGAAAAAAGCACAACGGTAATTACGCTAAGGCAAATAACAACATTCGATAGTATCACAAGTGCCGATAAGAACAATCTTTAAGGGAAGTATCACCGAGTAATGCCGCTGACAATCAAATAGGCAGCCGGTGAACATTGGCCTATCCTTGACAGCTAGATTCACTGAGAAACTTTAATTCCCTCGAAGATTACCTGCATAAATAATTAATGTGTAACCAAATTAAAAACCTGAACAAATTTAGCGCGAATCCGGAGGAGTTAAAGGAAACTGTCAACGATAAGCTGAGCTTACGCTAAGCGTTTTGCACTAACCATAACAGGTTCCTGAAAAAAAAGAAAGAAAGGAATTGCGACTTGCAACAGCAAGTCTATATAAATGATCTAATATAAAATAACATAACTGAGGTGATATCCCCTCCCTTTCAAATAAAATAAAAATAAATTAATTAATAAAATCGATGCACTTCCTCTTCGGAAGATTTAGGCAAAAATAAGAAACTGAGCACCATCAAGCTTGAATGAGAAAATCAAAGCGGGACAAGAGTTGACTTGCCCGTGACTCGCTCGTTCGTGGACAAGAAAGGAAATGATCAAGAGTTAAGCCAGATGCAAAGAATGACCATGACAATCAATCCAAGTGCATTCAAAAAAAGCAAAAGAAAACACGATAAAACGTCTGCTAGCACATCTTTCGCTGGGAATCGATTGTTTATACAAACCGCAGATAAGAGAAATTAAAGAACGAAATTTTGTGCCGTGTTCGAATGACTGTGGGATGAACTGGATTAGAGATCCTCTAAGATTTCAAATTTTACTTTCTATAGTAACTTTCCGAATATTAGAAGGCGATGAAGTGGAACTAAACTGAGAATGTTATGCCATCACAGCACATAAATTATACCCAGCAAATTGCTTTCACTGAAATTGTTGCGATCTCTTGAAATTACCAAACGAAGAAAGAAATAAACAATAGACATATACAAGTTGCAAAAGCTCGTTAAAAAATAACTTGTGCATTGTGAGTATGACAAGCAAATCTATAACTGCTTGAATAGCTTAAATTAGAACATAAAATCAAATGAAAAGTTGCAGCACAGAATATCCTCGACAAATACGACGGAAAGCCATAAACCAGAATATTATGTTCTCAAATCAAATACCGCACTACTCGAAACTTTAAATATAGCTGCACTTTTTTCTGCCCCCAAACAAACAAATTTTTTCCACAACGACGCATCCATCTCTGCCCTCTTCTCGCCAACCTAATGCAACCAACGTCCAATCAAAGATGCCACAGCCCCCTTTCCTTCACCTCTTCCTTTTTTTGTTGCAAAGTCTAGACCTCCCTACATGCTTCCAATTTGCTTCTGATACAATTTTTGCAATGCTCAAAAACAAACAGAACTCTAAGAAAGCACCCACTCCTATGAAAATTTCGTCCCCATCGAGTAAACCACTCGAAAAGTGTAGTTTTCATCGAATTCAAAAAATTTTGTACGAGGGCTCGTCCGAGAAAGGGAAGGCACAAAGTGTAATATTCAATAAGAGGAGGTTTCGAGAAGAAAATGACGAGCAAATAAAAATTACAGATTGAGTGCGGAGAAACGACCCGTCGTTGCGGTTAGATCGCATGGCATAAACGAACGAAACGGATTGTAGAGACGCTCCTCGTTACTTTGCTTCGCATACTCCGCCACATCCTGAACATGTGAACATTATACAACGTCGACGGAAAAGAAAAAACGAGTCAATTAAGCCAGAGATCTCTCTTAACTACTCCACCAAATATGAAGAAATTGCGATAAGTGCTATTCGAAACTTCCGAGATTTTCAAAACGGTGTTATTGACTCCAGCAGAAATCACGCTACTCGTTTGCTTGTATGAATGCACAGTTGATCCGTCAACATTTCCATTAACTACTTCTTTGAGAGAACGGAGTATGCCTTGGCATCGATCTCAAGCAACTGCACTCTACACACAGCACAGACCTAAAAGCACAACATTAACGAAGCCGATGTTCACTTCGGATGCACTGAAAAAAGGAATATCCAACGATGAGCAGCAACAAGCATGAAGATCACATTAGCGAGCGTCAAACTACGCTGATTGTCAATGCTCAATTTTTGAAAGCATAGACTTTAAGAGTAGCATTACCCCATAAATATGGCATGCGATAATGAATTCAAAATAGTTAAATTTCCTTTGTCAGAGACGATGATAGGAGTTGTAAAAAGTGTACCGCTGCGCAGCCCATCAGTCCTTAAAAGTCTTCTACACACTAACGTGGAACTCAGGCTTGAAGTAGCCGCACGAATTTCATTCATCCCTACTGGGATTTGAATTTGAGCACTGCCACTGGTCAAGCGCCGAATCGCAAAACCGCCTAGCTCTTGTTTAGAGAAAACTGTGCTATTTATTCCGCTCGCACACTGATAGAGCTGCCTGGACTCGCTTATATGGGTGAAATGCGCAGTCACTACATTTAACGATTGTACCTGGTCGTGGACAGCTTCCCATTAGTTAAGTTTGAATTTTATTCGCAAGCACGAAATAAGCAATGAGCTAGAAAAAGAATTTTGTCATAAAAAACCGGCGCAAATTTAATATTATCAATAATATCACTAAACCTATATAGGTACCCCAACAAACGGCTTGTCCATGAGCACCCGCAAACACAGAACTCCACACATGAATACACACGGATACACACCCAGACATACATTACACGTAAGGCTGCCGCACCTAATAAAAGGACCTGATTTTCTAAAAACTTCTAGCTAACTAAACGCTCCGGGCTGTGTGATGGAAGAAATTGAAATGCTTTCCTTATAGACTTAGTGAGTCTCTAATAAACCGCACTTCAGTAGGAAAAAACACTTGAGGCGGTCATCATGTCAGCTCTTGCAGCCCTATTAATCAAAACGCTGTCATGGAGGCAGAACCATCCTTCCCGTACCTCCCCTTCCCCCCCCCCCCCCCCCCCCCTACTTTAACACATACGACACTTCAGGACGTCTGACCCGTATCTGACGATTTCAAACTACGGCAAGAAACAACGTCACTTGCACGAATTTCCTACGCCTCAGCTCATGGCTTCAATATGTAAACATGGCAACAAACACATGTCAAGATAAAGAGAGCAGCTGATATTCACCTCATCGTGTGCCGGTAAGTAGGCTGGGTTTGTCGAAATACTGACTTCGACACCAGCAGGATTCATGGCTGAAGAACCACCACAAGCATAGCAACGCGTCTTCATATCTGCAAGAATCACCCTTGCAACGTTTTTAAGACGACTTCTGCAATACAGCACACAACACAAACATAAATGACCAGGATCCAACGCCATCAAGTTCCGCTTTGTCTTAGAAAACAAATTAAAGCAAAACACGCTGCTTCTCAGACAGATCGCAGCCAGGACCATTCAATTCTCAACGAAGCAGCTTCCGAATATCCGAAGACTTGGGAGCTATTAAATCCACACTCAGGGGGTCAAGATAACGAACGCCGTATATGCGATACAAAATAAAGCAGTGAGAAAAAGTCGGGGCAAACTTTCAGCGTTTTCACGTTATCATTCTTAAATGATCGGAAAAAAACGAAGACAAATCAAATATCAAATTTATAAGGCGCAGAGTAACAGTTCTACCTCTAACGTACAGTGAATCGAACAAACTGCGTGCACTTCCGAATGTTGAGAAACAGAAAGTAAAACTCTGCTAACAAAAAATGCTACAAATGAATACCTCACAAGCAATGTGCACATCCGTGATCACTGTTTGGATAGCTTACAATGAGGGAAACTGTGCGGGGAATCATGCGAACAATACATATCGATAAGCGACCAACGCCGATCGAAAAGTGGAGATCGGTTCCCTCCGCACATTGCCGCGGTAAGCTCCAACCAGAATGTGAAATGCTCTACGGCACATGTAACCAGCATAACGACAAGCTGACTGAATGCACGAGGTGAAACGAAAAAACTGTCATCAGTACGGATCATCGTATCATGTTGAAAATTTTGCACGATGAACAATGCTTTGGTGTTTGTGTTTCCGCTACGGAACAAATTTCTCGTGATAAGATGGCATCGTGCTGAAAAATATCGCACATGGAAGCACGCAGAAGTTCACGTGATCAAAGAAAAGAAACTGACCATCGTCAGTACCACAGCAACTGTCCACCTTCAGCACTTGGTCAGTCTGAGTTGCTGTAGTAACCATGGACATCTTGTGCTGCTTCTCCATAAATCCTCCTCCAACGCCTATCATGGTGTTGCCATGCTGTCTGCTCCAATAAGGCGGTGAAGTGGTGCGTTGTGCTGGCTGAACAGCATTACAAACTGCCGCTGCAGCAGCGGCCAGTGGCCATGAGACCAATAAAGAGCTCGACGGAGCGTCGCCGACCGCCGTCCCATCGATACGAGGTTCGACGAACGAAGGGGGTGCACCTCCTGGACCACCTGTCGCTCCTGACGCAGCCATCGCAGACCAGCACGCACCCGTTGTCATACCACTTGGAGGGACGCGATTCAGAGGTCGTGAGGCAGCAACCAACTGTAAATAACTATCAATGAGAATAAATGAAGGTCAACTTTCATTCGGCCTTTTTTCACCGTAACTGCATGATTACTGCAAATAGTTGATGTCAATGAAGGAAGTTGGTAGAAAATATAAAAGCCTGCTTTTGAAAGATGGAATGACGAGCGAGCAGAAGCATACCTACGACGAGCACTAGGGCACAGCCAGAGAGAAATGGACGAGCTGCAGGCAATTAGTGCCATGAGAGAAGCAAAATGGAGGTGAGGGGAGGGAGAGGAGGAGAGGTGGAGGAGGTAAGGTCACTGATGGAAAAAGATGGCTGCAAACAAAACTGGAGTACACGTCAGTAAACAGGAAAACGAGTTGGGCGGAATTTCCACAATAAAAAACTCGGTGAGGAAAAAACGATAGCTTCCTCCCCTGAAACACTCCTACCTCCATGCCAATCTTTGCAAAAACTATATCTTCACGTTAACACCACCTTTGTTCCCTTGAACAGAAGTCGCTAAAAGTAAACACAGCGTCAAAAAACAAACCTGGTTTGTAGGTAAAGAAGTGACTGAGGATGAACTTATAGGCGCATTAACCGGCAGTATCATTGGTGCGCGCAACTGCGGCGTCATGGCCGTCATCGATGAAATATGCGGAACCTTGAGAGCGCCGGGAGGAGGCGAAACTCGACGTCCCGCAAGATCGCAATCGGGGAAGTTCTGCAACGGACATAAAATGAATGATGTGGGCAGAAAACGAAAAAACCGCAGTTTTCAAGAAAATCACGTAAGTGAATAAATGCAAAGTCAAATGAAAATCTGCGAATGAACAGCCCTCCCACCCCACCCTCGGGCCCCTCCTTCCTCCTCAAGCGCTAAACTTATTAAAATCGGACTCGAGCTCCAACGACGTTCCATTGTATAGCGGCCACAAATTCAAGTGCATCTCTTGCCAAAAAAGAACATTCACAGCATTTTTCCAAATCAGTGCTTCCTGCCTGTTCTCGCTTACTTGCTTCAACATAACTTGTTTCATAATTCCATCTCCTTTCGAGGAAAGTTGCGAAAAGTACTTTAGATAAAAAACCGCAACGAATTTGTTGAAAGTTCCGAGTAACATCTACTTATTCACTTATTCATTTAATGCTTTCATATAAATACATATCGCGTGCACATAAAAAGTTCGATATTGTAGCCCAACCCTGCTGCAGCTTCAATACGAAGCAACGACAGAGCCGAGGAAATGAAATCCCCTATTAGGTCGCATACCTGGTTGAGGAAGGCACAGTAGTCATAGTGGGGCAGGTTACGTCTTATCGAAACGAAATTTCTCGCTGGAAATAAGGCAAAAATCCAAGGGTGTGATATAATGAGCGATAGAAATGCTCCTCGACCTGAAACCGAGTTGCGCGTTAAAAACAACGCTACCTCTGAAAGCATTTTTTTGAAGACACATTTCTTATGCAGCCAACAATACGGATAATGATTTTCGAGCTAAATCATCAAAGAAGTTCGCCTCATTGGTGACTTCTAAGATGACATGGTTATTCATCAAGTTTCCCCAGCTCCGGAACTTTCAAATATTGTAGGACCTACTGCTATCAAGGCTCATTTTATCTCACGCTCAGCCCTTACAGCGTTTAGCTCCCCATTAAATGACCGTTCATTCTTCCAAACGAATCCGCCACTCTCAACTACATTTTCACACTCAAGCAACGACATGAACTTTAAAGGATAGTGCGAAAAACATTCTGAATTGTCACAAAACGTCCCCGTGCAACAAAATATAACATCATAAGATGATGTCATCAAGTCCTTAATTAATTTAAAAGGCTTCACAGTAGGCAACCTAAGAAAGCGAACATGAAAAATGAGCAAACGCCAATATAAAATCGTTGATCGGCTAGCTAAGTACAACTGGCATGACATGTATATTTTTCTAAATAAGGCAATAAGAAGCAACCGTCGCCAATCATTTCCCTAGCCTCGATGAGGATCTCGGGGCATGATGTGAAGTATTCGTATAGTGATTGCGTCGACGTGACTCCACCTCTGCGAAGTAGATAACGCGCAAGGAGAACAACTGCCTGATAAATGCCACCTGCTTGAAGGTAGACCTAAATAAAAAGAAGCAGCAGTGAAGGGTCATATCACATATCCTCTGACTTCAACATTTATCTGCTAAAAGTGAGCACTTTCATCGAAATCATTAAATACAAGGCAAGCAGTATGCCTGTCGGATCACCTACTGTTCATCAATTTAATACAATTAATAACGATGAAGAAGCACTGCTTTGAGAAATTCCAGCTCAATGCATCGTAAAGCATCCACCATAAGCGATCGTCATTATTAGAAAAACAGAAAGTATGGAAGAGTACCTGCGTTCGAAGCTCATCGAGTCATGGATGCATAACCTGTACTACCTTACTTTTGGGGATTTTCCAGTTCTGCTAATAATGTTCCTTGTTATGCATCTTTTATAGCATTTCTGGCTATCACTCCGAAGACACCGAAAACCTCGATTACCAAGAAGTGACTCTTGCATCGCGTGAACATTACAAGGTGCTCGAAGTTGCCAACCTCTCATTTCTTCCATACTGAGGAGAAAATATTACTGCTTGCTAATGTTTCGCCAAATTCGGCATTGCTCTCCAGCTACCTCCTTACTTGCAGTAGATGAATAATCAGTTTGAACTGCGCTGTAGTTGAAGAAGAAAGGTTAACTGTTAATGAGCTTAGATCGTTGCACTGACACACTCGCAGAGCCTCCCTCTGAAGACGTGTAAATGAAATGCGCGTGGGCCAAAGAAGGAAACTACCTCTTAGAGGTCGAATGAGTGCCAAAAAATTTCACCATCGCCCATTTTCGGGTAACTGATGGCCCACATGGGCCATCAATTACACATTCCAATTCACCTATAACACATCTGCGCATATCACTTTCGCATATGAACTCACCAATAAAAAACCAACCTGATCGCCAGAAGTCATTACGAAGAGATGTGTGCGCCTCTCGAGGTACTGGCGACGCTTCAAACTGCTTGTTCCTACATATCGATATAGCTCCTCATCGCCACAGTTGCTGATCTGGCTGTGCAGACTGAAAATGTGGCAATTCACCTGACAAACTGAACAGATCTCAAAATCGGCTTAAGACTTGAAAAAAATATAACCTTAAGGCACATCCCATCATCGTCATAAAAAAAAAACAACAAACGAACAAAAAACACTATAGAAGTGATGCAGTTAAGCAAACAGCAGACTCTCAAAAAGCGGCACGCTAACAGACAAAGCGCCCCAATCTAAGTCCCGTGGGGAAGCATTTCCTCCATTCTCGAGGGTGAGCAGGTTGGTCGGCCAATTTTGGGAATCTTCGATAACAGAAAGGAAAAAATGAAGCTACGAAACCTCGACAGATAACGAAGGACACCATATTAGAATCTTTTGTATGCGACTTGAAAGGACAATCAGTTCTCCTGACTTCCTTCAAATACTCTCACAGCACTCTTCATATCAGCCAGCTCTCTAAATCACGCTTTGTTGAGATTAAGTAATGAACGGTTTACGACGAGGCCTATGCCTATAACCACAATTACCAAACAATGGGGACGAACCTTGACAACTGGCAATGGGGGAGACCGTGTCTTTGGAAAATCGACAGCAGCATCGGAATCGCCTTGAGTTCCAAATCGGTTGAATACATGTCTTTAGCCAAACGAGGAGGACCACAAGATAGGTTGGCCGCAGCAGCTTCCAGATCGACTTCCGCAGCACCAAAGAACTCCTTCTCAGCTTCCTAAGGAAAATTTTTTCTCAGCTTTCTAAAAAACGTCACCGCAAAAACAAATGCGCAATGCAAACTACTAGCACTGGACTAGGCGCAGATGGTAAAATCGCCCCGGAATGAAGGAAGGGCCGCAAAATTCCAACAAAGATGTGCTTCTACTTTTCTAAGACCTGAACTAGATATAAGCTCATCCTTGGCATGGATGTCAAGGTAGAGAACTCTGCTGCCACTTCAACTAAACTTGTGGGAGAATTACGGATACTATCAAGCACTTCGAGTTTAGCTGGCCTCCTTTAGCAACACAAAAGCTTCTGATCGAGCAATAACAGGTTATGTTGCACCGACACTATCAATCGACCACAAGAGAACTCTCGACTGGACGCTATAACTGTGCGACGATATAAAACCTCAGCAGTATGTTCTTATAAAGGTAGCGAGGAAGGAATTCAGCACGAAGAAAGGAATGGAAGGCTAGTGGAAGAAATGAGTATATTATATATATTTAAAGCGAGCTAACTAAGCCATGCAGAGGTGAAACATTAGTCGCGATCCAATCATTGCTTTCGCTCGATAACGCCTGGAAGCTAAGTGTGAAGCCAGGGCGCAACACCGCCGTCAAATCGGATACTCCCTGAAAGAAATCATCACTCTTCAAAGTATTCTCATAAATGCATATATTTTTTATCGATTGAGGGTTTCCAAGCTTCTCCGAACTTGAACACCTTCGATCGATAACAATTAACACTAAATTCCGCAACGAGATAATACATTACGTTACGAAGGCATTCCATCAATCAGGTGATACGAAATACACTCCTTACTAAAAAGCGATGTTTGCCTTCATGTAAGCCCTTATAGACCCCTTAAGCGCTTCAGAAATCAGAAAAGCAATACGACAAATTGCAACGAAAAGGAGACCACCACACCCTATAAACAGCAATGAAATGGTGCATGCTCCACATGACTTGATGAAATTTCCATCTGCTTGCCGAAATGGGCGAAGCAAATAAAACGACCGCTCAACGAGATACAAACATTTCTATCATTTTTAAGTGTGGTATAGGTAAAAGCGATATCGCCTGATTTAAATTACTTCAAAATGAAGGCGCAATAATACAACACGATCCACCATACCAGTTACTACTCCCGATACATATATGAAACAGTAATCGTGAGCAGTGTAATCAATTCCCCTTTCACGTTTCCAATAGTGCACTGTATCAGAAGGCATCAGAAATCTTGGATGTCAAGCTAAATCCGATCCTGACTACCGCCGAGCCTAGATCCGAAAATCTGATCCCACGCGCATTTTCCTTAGCAGTTGGCATAAATTTTTCCCGTCGTTCCATCATTTTTTCTGCCTGCGTACATGACCAACATGTGCAACCATATCAGCGCATTCTTCTAATTTCACCTCCAACATCCTTTCATGTGACTGTCTGAAGAGATGAGGGGCAACCCCAATGCAAGTGCGAGACAAGAAAATACCGAATATGACAGCGATGAGAACATGGTCAAAGGAAATATGAAAAGTGGAAAAAAAGGATCTTTATTTATACTGCAGTGAAACAGAAAAAAGGACTCCTCATCGCTGGTAACGAAAAACTTCTCAAAAGTCATTGCGTATTCCTTTTTTACAAAAGAAGAACAATGCTCCCAAATGATAGTTTATTATGAGGCACAATGCATAACATTTTTGAGAACTTTTGTGCCAGCTAAGCTCATCCGACCGGACCTAATTTGAGAACAACAAGAACCAGGCTTTTCCATATATACTATGGGATCACAAGTGATGAGCAAGTTCAAGTGAAAAACCTCCTTTCCCACGTCGTCACAATAGTCGACAGGAACGGAAGCTGCAGAAATTGTTAGTACGGAAGGCGCAATGGGAGGGAATTGAAAGGGACTCACGATCGTGGCAAATGTTACGCTAGTCACAGACAAAACATAGAAAAGGCGAATCTTACAGCGAGGTTGAAAACTACCTGGTCACAAAAATCTTTGAGCTGGAATGAAACGGTGAATTTGTTGGCCTTGGCTGTAATCAGACCTGCCTTTGATGATAGCCAAGTTAGCACGCCCACGCCGGAAATGAGTTCACTTGCTGGGGAGGACAACTCGCCTCCCATTGAACAGCTCCGCATCTGTAATTCAGCAACTCTTTTATTATGATAAACTCTATGCTATATTCAAGAGTGAAACCAGCGGTCGTAAGAACAACAATTTCATTTTCCTAACGACGAATGGAACGAGGATTTCTAAAGGGCAGTTTCAGAGCTGAGGAGTCGCTGAATATGGCCATATTTAATAGTTATTACGGCTTGGCAAACGCTCCATTTTCTAAAAGTGTCCTCTCCTCCTTCCGCTGGATTACGGCTGCCTTGTATAATCGATACTGCTCCTAACCAGAAACTTCATGCAAACCAATGAAAATATCAGCCAACATCTGTCTACCAACTCAAGGCTAAATAACAAACAATGCCTGTAATTGCACTAGGAGAAAGGGTGCGGAAAGAATAAGCGCTAAACACAGTGAATGGAAGGAAGGTCGAGTTTAATTTGATGGTAGCACCTGTGAAAAATTTCCATGAACGTGCCGATACATTCGAACTCTTGCAGTCACAGCGTATGTATCAAAAATGACCACGTAAACGCTGAATTCTAGACGACATGACTCGTGCTCGAATGAATCATCGAAAACGGTATGCCAGAAACAATGATTAGAGTATATTCATCATCTCCGGTAAATTGACACTCAGAACGTTTACCTTCTAACTTTACGTAATAAGGGAACATCAAGCACCACCGCAATAAAGTTACATGGAAACGGAGCCCCTGAGAATCGCTGAAAGACAAAGCAATTAATGGGGGGCAATAATCACGCGCATAGCTAACATGCATTAACGCACACGTATACACAAACAGACACAAACGCATTCATATCGACGTTCAAAATCGCGTAGACATTAAATGAATGTACAGCCGCACATACACGCAGCCGCTCACAGATACGCACAATTATGTGACGCAAACGCTCGCAAATCGAACGCGGAAAATTTCGAACAATATCCATTTAAGTGGAAAGAATCGCATCGAAATAACTCAAGAGAAAAACGTCACACACCATACGACCTGGTCAACAGCCCTCGCAGATTGCTTGAGAACCGCACAAGTCTACCATCGACTAATGATTATTCTTTATACAGGACAGGCAAAACAAACATGAACCACAGCCGGCTAGGCGGAACACAAAACGCAGCCCCACCTCTTACATACAATTAAACTGTTCGGCTGCTGGCTTCGATCAAGCAGACAAAATTGACGGATGAAGAAAACAAGGAAATTTTTAAAAAAACCTGAGGTCTGAGAGCGTTCGGTACATGTATTGCATCTGCAGTCGGCATGTGTGATCTAGATGTCAGATCGATGCCTGAGTATCTCCCTGCCCCATAGATCTCACCCGGTAATGGGCTCGGAGTGAACACCTCCCCAGTTGTTATCGGTGGCCCGCCTGCACCAAGAACGCTCTGAACTCCTCCTGGCGTCCAAATGCCTGCAAAAACGACGCTCTCTGTTGAACATGCAAAAACATTTGAAGAAGTTACTCCTACACATCCTACCCATGCCTTCAAATTAAACGAAATTAGCAGCAGCAATAGACTGGAACTCGACTGCGCCAGCTCTTTTTCCACATAGTACCGGGACAGAAAGGACGTACCGTTCATAAGTGAGCTTTCAGGCTTATTCATTTAAATCTGCGTACGAATGAAGGCGAACCGTTTCAAGCCGCTTTTATAAGTTTAATAAGACGGTTTTAAAATAACTTCGATTTGACGTTGCACGAGTAACAATAAACTGTTAGTATGTGAATGATTCAACTGGAGCATAAACCTTACACAAATTACAAAAAAAGCTGCTCAATCCGAACACAATCACCCTCACTCGGAAACTCTGAGGAGCAAATAATCAATAGGTAGGCTGCACGAGAATCCTCCTCTTCTCCTCAGCCATTAAGCGTGGATTCTGCGAGCTTTACACTGGTAGCGAGGGTAAATCTCAAAACCTCCGGGAATGTTTTTTCGTCATTTCGCCTAAGATATTAAGAGAAAATCAGTTAAGATGTTACGAACAACGGAAATAGTTGCTCTAATTGAGAAAATGATTCAGATGACGGAAACGAAGCGGAGATTATCTTTCCGATGACGACGTGAGCGAGAAAAATCATATAGTACGAGAAAAGCAGAAGCGTTTTCTTAAACAGATTCTTCAGTGGGATCTCAACGGGGTTTTGTTAGAAAACTACCGGAAACAAGCGCTAAACGCATGTTCCACTTCTCTTTAAAAACTACCGACGAATTCCGACAAACCTAAGCGAAATATTTCGAAGTCACTACCGAATAACGACTAAATCAAAGCTCTATTGCATATTCTCGTAATTTATGATAAACTGATAAATTCTCTACAAATATACGTTACTATACGCTTATTCTTTTTATTCGCTATGCAACTAGGATTAAATATTCGTAAGCAATGTGGACGCAAACGGGCAAGGTCAGCGTTTTCTTGAAAGATAGGTTATGGCTCCTTAAGAAAAATTTTACTTAAAAAAAGCAATTTCAAAGTTAAAAAAAAAAATTACTCTGAGGGCTTTTGAGTATGAGGATAGGATAACAGCAAGAAAAATTATAATTAATATAACGCGGAATTTCTAAAGATGATAACCATTAATGGACGCTTTCGTTGAAATCTTTGAGGGTCTCTCGTGGCACTTCCCTCAGTGCACAGCAAAATTCCCACATAAGAAAGCCAACGAGAGGCGACAACTTACTTCTTCATTAGGAGTGGCAGCGTTACACCGTAACCTCTTCTCTTTCCTCTCTTATGCTTGATCCTTACCCATAATTAACATGTTCAAGCCCACCGTCCAACGAGTTCTGTTTAAACACAGCTAAAAATCACAAAAAAAAAAAAAACGCAGCTAAAGAGGTATAAAGGACGCCCTCTACAGTAGTGCAAACAGTGAAAGGTCAGCAATTTCCACAGACTGCACTGTTCAACTACAAGCCTATGGATTCATAATGCTTCCTGAAAAACCCAAAGTTTAATTTCAACTTGCCAAGATTGCCTTAGTGGATTCCAATTGAATGTTGAAACAACCTCCTTTATGCATATGCCTAAACGCATGAGCGTTCTAAGCGTTTTAAAAATGAGGAATTATTCGTTATAGATAAGGAACCTCCCAATAGATTGTATCACCGATGATGTTGCTGAAGTTCGTGAACTAATTCAGGAACGTCTCGAAACATAATTTATAACATTTGTGAAGATTGTCATTCGACAAAAAACACTCTAAGATGTGAGGCAACCATTCATAAATCTCGTTTAATGATTGTCCTTAGACTATTCCACTGATCGTTATAAGCCAATTTTTGGTGCCTATGAACTTCACCGTTGCTCCTCACCTCCTTGCTTTCATCTTTGTCTCTCATGCCTCTCTCTTTAAGCAGACTTAATCTCAATGAGAGATCTGAAATGATAGAGAGTATCCGAGAGATATCATAACGACTTACGAAAAAGACTTGTGGCATTGCTTCATGTCATCAAAATCGCATTGGAATCGATGCATCAATGCAGATGACAAACATTTCGGAACAAACGAAACTCATTAACTTCCAATTCATTAAGCGACTTTCAATAAATGCGGCTGCGTGCCGAATACTGCGCCCTGAATCTCAGATATAACGGTGACGACTACACCCATAATTAATAGTGCGCAGTGGTCTCCAAAGTGAATTTCGTTTTTCTAACAGGCCTATTTATGTGCTTCTGATGCTTCCAGATACAACAAAACTGCACAATCGACGAACTATAGATTTCCAATCGGTTATATAAAAGAAAAAGGGTCAGTTCAACATACTTTAAAGGCTTTTCCGCAATCCCCCTATAGCGAGAGAAAATTCAGATGCGTCGAAATAAGCACCGAAGCAAAAAGGGAGAACGCTGGTGGCAAGAGACAAATCTGAGTCGTTTCAAACTAGTCTGCTACCAACTTTGTAAGCGGCTCCTCGGCTCACTTTGTAAGTACGAAGGACTAGGCCAGAGCTGGCCAAGGTGAATAACAGAGAGGCACCAAAGACGAAGGCGAATACTTTTCGAAGGAATGCATTCACTACTGCCGTCAGCGTCCGCATCTTATCACCATCACCTATTTGCACTTGTTAGCTCTTAGTAGCAGTTCAGTCAGATATAGCTTGCCCGCGCGTTCATACATCAAACTGCTCAAAGAGTTGAACTTCTCACATAAATTCTCAACAAATTGTAAACTTATTCCACGCAAATGTGCGATGTCCTAGAGGAGTGCTTTCTTGGAAGCATAATACACTTACGGCATACAAAGACGGAGCAACATAGACGAGAAAATGTGGTCACAGAAAACCAAGCAAGAAAAAACCTAATAGTAATCTCTCATCTAGGCAACTAGCTGGACCGTCATATTCCTTAATACGTTCGTATTGCACTGTTACTAAATTTTCCACGTCGTCTGCTCCACCCCACTTTGCCGTTAACAAGAAAATACGCATATCTCGCCAGTCGCATCTACAAGCTTCCCCACTCACCTATCTTAATCAGCTCGTATCAGTTCCCGTCTCAGGTGAACACAATTCCCTATAAAAGAGGAAATGCTTGATCGAAAATGGTTCAAGAAAATTTACCTTGCGAGAAGACTGACCCATTATGAACTTCATAAGCCATCACGTGTTTGTCGTTATATTTTCCTCCAATAAGATGATGTTCGACTTCACATACGCATTCACCAGTTCCGCTCTCAAATTAGCACACCCGGTTTTCTACGAAAGAATACAACAAAGACAGCAAAGCACGGAAGGTGATGTAAAAAAAGATGTTGCCTATGTATAAATTATTGTTGGCTGCTGCAAAAGACCCCAGAAAGTAGGTAAGGATGAGGAGAGAGTCGCAGAACGTTACTCCTCTAAATGAACACCAATTCTGGTTGTTAGCTTGGTTTCTTAAGCACATTCTTCGATCCAATGAATGAACAAAACCAACACCATAGACCTCCATGAAAAATACTTTGGCTGGTTTTTGAAAGTCCAACGTGAATATCTGCTTCAGTTCCGATTTTCCTGAACTTTCGAACCTCAAATATTAACCATGGAGTAGCAAGTCGTAAGCAGCACCTGACCCTCAAACACAACCTATGAAAATGGGCCCGACCGAGTATCAAAACCCCAAATCAAATAAATCACTGTTTCCAAGATTTCACTGTGGAATGGTTTTGGTCGGCGGCGAACGCATTGCTCTATAGCGGCCGCAGGCTCACAATCTAGTGTACTGTGCACTGCCTTTTACAACCTGCAAGAGCACTACTGTGGAGACTGGGCACTCTCATGGAGGGCGTGGACCTGATGGATTCAGTCCTGTCCCCAACTAGTACTCAAAAAACCCACAAATTACAGTTCCAGCTGTTGGGTTAAAATTTCCTCTACGACGTACGCATCGAGTGCCAATAAAGACATTAAAGAAGCGAAGTTGCACAATCAATCAATGGATGACAGGTATTCCGCATAATTTCTCCTCAACAACCTCAGTAGTTCCACGTCTCCTCTAGACAGTGTTTCAAACACGCCTCCGACACTCATATCCCGCAAAGCGCCCATTCTCTTTCAATGGGAACAGAAACGGCATTTCCTTCATTCACAAATCTCTCCATATGCGACGATCCCACCCCAATCGCTTTCACAAGCACCTCCCTCTGGCACGTCGACGCTGGCACGCATGCCAGAGCCCTTGCCTTCCCGATTCTTTGGCTCGTGGGCAATCGCATCTCAACCCATCCCTTCCCCCCTCAACTCCGCAGTGACACATACATTTCCCACCATACAGCAATAAACGCAACATAAGCAAAAACTGTTGCAGTTAACGGAGATGGGGATTTCCTTCTCGGATATGAAGCATCGAGGGAAGTGTATTTTCACTGAAGGCACTGCAATTCGAGAAATCCACATGAGAAAGCTCAATATGAGCGATGTGTGCGTGAGGAGGGGTGATGGGGGGAGGGTGGAAGGAGATGCATAAGAATGCATTAAGAACGTTCAGTTTCATTTCTCACCAAACCTGCTCATGCACCTCACCCGCTGCCCATCTCCTCTCCTCTCCCCTTCTCCCAATAAAAGTCACGCAAGTAGCAGACTAAGGATGACCGAATCGTCCACGTGAAATCGACGACTTCAAAAATGCTGAGATTACCGAGAAGCTTCATTGCTGCTTGTTTTCGAATGTTTAAAAAAGCCTCAAACAATGTACCCTCTTTGGTCTTCAAATCCTGACCACCCGTTTACCCATTCGACGCATGAAATCGTCGGTTAACTTCACCACTCGGTGTTTTTGAACGTTTTCGATCGGCAACACCGACAACGGCAATGATTCGAAAACCGAAAGAAACAATCTCTCCGACATTAACACAGTTGAAAACACAATGATGTCCTGAATATTCCGGATATCATCTTCACGGTCTGTGAAACCTCACGCAGTACTAGAACCGGTTTTTATAACCCACTTTCCCCTTCAAGCCGACTTCCTGGTTATCAGCCAACTTTGACAGCGAAATTGAAAAGCTCGTTAGGAAGCTAATTTCGAGCGTCGTACAAGACTGCTGACTGAGTGAAAGATGGCAGCAACTAATAAAGCTCGCTGCAGTGACCACAATATGCAAACTGCAATCACCGGATGCGAATCTTTTGCTCCAAGCTTCTTGCACCATAAGATTTTAGAAGGTTGCAATGCCATCGAATTCAACGAACCACTAAAATGCACTCACTGATGACTATTCCACTCAACGAGGTGAGCTATCGGGCAAAATTCATAATCTACCGCAATGAAATCGCTCGAGCGCTAATACTCGGGAGAATCCACGAAACTGTGCAAGCTATTAAGCGGCAATTCATCGCTTCGTTGCAACGAAACGATGTTGTTGCCGCAATAGCTAAGATCAACGGCAATCATCGGCAATGCACTCAAATCAAGAGAGATCGTCCACAAAATGAGAAGGCAACAATTCACGACATCGTCGTCGACCACACAATATTCGTGCTTCAAATATCGAAAATGAGGATAACACCACCCACAAAGAGTGACCGATCCCCGCAAAACTCTCAACCGCTCAAAAACCACCCATCAAGCAAATCAATAGCAACTCACTGCACATCGCCATCACACCAAATTTGATGCACCGCTCCAAACCTAAGCAGGTTCGGCAACGATCACAAGCTGCATATCGTCGAGTGACATTTTATCACGCGAATGGAAAATGCAATTATTTTTAGGGCTTGCAGCAATGCGGTTGAAATGTCTCATTTATGACAATTACGCTTTGATAATATAATCTGATATCCGAACTTATGACGCTGTTAAGTTGATAATTTCTCTATCACTCTTCTCATCTCGTTTATAGACTTTTTTTAAACGTTCGTTATATTTTGAGTCGAAATCATTGCAATTTTTGCAATATCACAGAGAACAATTCATCGTTGCATGAGTGAATGTGCTAAAGAAGTTGCTCCGAACAGGCTCCTGGAGCATAAATTCCATCGACGGAACGCTGACAACAATTACTCTCGCATAATCGTAGAGTAGAAACAAGCTGCTCCGAACGGGCTCCTGGAGCATAAGCTCCACCCATGGGACGTTGAGAACAATTGCTCCCGCATAATCGTAGAGTAGAAACAAGCTGCTCCGAACAGGCTCCTGGAGCATAAATTCCATCGATGGAACGCTGACAACAATTACTCTCGCATAATCGTAGAGTAGAGAAAGTTCTTGCCGGATGTTTAAAAAAAATAACCGCTTAGTGCAAATGAGATATTCGAATTGCATACAGATTTTTGTATGATTGAAATGTTATATTTTGTAAAAAAATACCTAAGTGTTGGGGAAAAACAACCCATCGGAAAACTCGATAGGCGCATTTTATTGAGCGTTATTCGAGGGAGAACGATGAAATTTCAACTTGAAAGTCTTTGAAAGAAACGAGCTTGCACTAAAGAATGATGTGGGATATTTTAGATGAGCAGTAAAACGTTTTTTTGTTCGAACTTCAATGAGATGCGGAGCATGAAACTATATCCGCATTTATGCATTTTATGTAGAGAGAGAAGAATTGAGATGGAATTTCAAAGGTTATTAATGAAGCAAGTTTGAGGTAGAAACGCTCAGATGATGGATATTCGTCGATCGAATCCCTAAAATGGTTGAGGCGCTAGTTCGAGGTAATTATCAGATGATATTAAGAAGAAATGAGTGGAATGCAAAAATAGGTGCTCAGCAACTATTCGACAGGATGCTGGCTGGCGTTATAGAAACGTGCTGAAAAAAACAAAAACTGCTATTATTAATTAACTATGAGCTCATTGTGGTGATATATTTTTAGCGGCTGAGAGGTCGAGAAAATGACATCGAGCTCTCATGCTCTCCAGAGTCGAAGAGCTAGAGTTGTTAATCTCGTTCAGTATATCCTCTTTGTGGTGATAAGACTTCTAAGTGCATTTCGATGGTGGTATTTCTTTCGTTTGCAGTGTTACCATAGTAGAAACTCCTTCACTGGTGAACACATCAGCTCAAGTCTGCTAAATAAAACTCATAAAATATAAATGGAGAATTGAAATTGATTTAAATGTGAAGAGGTCGAGAATATGCTCACGAAACATAGCTGCAATTTCTATATTCACGACGTATCCATGATCGACGAAATGTATAGCCTATATTCTAATCAGTGAAATGTGTATGCCAATGGGAAATACAACTCGCACTAGACGACTTCAACTGTACCGTTAGCGGCTTTTTGACAAAATAGTGTTGCTTCACACGCATAGGCTAGTGATATTTTATGGGTTTTCTGAGTACTCAGCAGCAATTCACTACGCAAAGTTGGGAGTTGTTCGAAAGCGATCAGCGATGTGGGATTTGCAATGAAATATATATTAACTGTATATATTATATATATTAATATATATATTTATATATTGTATATATTGTATACACCGCACATATATTAACTGTAAGCTGAGGGCGTGTTATACAGTATTTATGTTAAAAAAATTCGATCGTAGTGGATTCTCCATTAGTGATAGATATTTAAGATATAACGTGCTTGGAGAATTTTATGGATTTCAACTGGGTGCCATCAGACATTCGGATGCATAGCAATGAGCACTTCGGTTTTGTTGATGTTACTATTGGCTCACTTGCTAAAGCTGATTATAAAAACCTCATCGATAAGGTTTTTCTCACTCCACATTTTCTCCCACATCTCTTCCTGAAAGGACTGCAAAAAAAACCTTGTGATAGACTGCTATGCTTTTTTTTACGTTTCCTGTTATATTCATAACTTCAGTGTTCTTGAAAACGTATGCCCTTCATCCACTTGTTGAAAGAAAAACTCCAGCAGAGAGCAATCACTCGTTTAGCCTAGTGCTTCCCTATTTGAGAGTTTTTCGATACAGTCATTCAGAGACACCCTAATAGATCATTTTATGTGAAACCCCCTTTTAAGTGCTGCACAATTCGGCTGTATCCTTAGTTGACCCACAGAGTCTCAACTTATATCGTGTTTAATGAACCGTTTGCCTGCGTTGAATATGAGAGGTGAGACCGAAATTGTGTATACTGATTATGCAACGGCGTTTGCTCTGATTTATCATCAAGAGCTGCTTGTGAAACTGGAAAGGTATAGTGTCGTCAACTCTTTGCGAAATGGGTTAGGGGACGTTTTTATGTGAAGGAAGATTTTCGAGTAGAGATTGGAGATGCCACACTGCTGAACACCAAGTTCCCAGCACTGTCCAACAAAAAACGTCTTGGGTGCTGCTTTGCTCCTGTCAAACGTAAACGATGTTTCTGATAACATCCTGACTGGAATCAGATCCGTTGCTGGTAACCTCTGAATTTTATTCATTGTATCCACACGAGTTTCATGTTCCGGGAAATGACATCAATACATTCGCCACTCTCTGAGATTGTGGCATTTAAATGTTTTCCGTGGAAAAATGTTACATATCAGTTTCCAACATGTTTTCTCAGACCAGGAAGTGGAGCTCTTTTCATTAGTGGTGGTGTTCGCGATGTTTGAGCTATAAATCAATCCTGAAGTTCACTGGGCTTTGCAACGTTCCACTTTTGCCTAAAGTTCGTCGAAAATAGCAAATTTTATTTTCCACATTCTGAAGGCACACATGCAGCGAGCACTCTTGTAAAGTCGTCGTCACCTAATGCCGACTCATTTTTGAGCATTCCCGCATGATTTTCACTATCATCATGTTAAGGAATATGCCGGAATGCTTCATGTATATTGTTTTCTTTAAAATCGCCTCTGATCCATATCAGCTAAAACCTCGAATTTATAGAATATAGAGTGAAGTTTAATTTCTTCGATACGCTGCTATGAGTAATATTTCAGCTTACTTTTCTCATAATTTGTGAGAATAGTGAAAAAGACAATTCGACGTTTTGGATCGTTATGAGTTCGAATTCTCTTTCTTATCGAAATCCATAATTCATCCACACAAAATCGAACTGAATATTAATTCTTTTCAATGGAATTTTTTCTAAGCATTTTTGCAATTTTCTATATTTTATACTTATCGATTTGGTTTTCCAATAAAATGTTTACATGTCTAATTATCGAAATATACAAATAAGATATGATAAAAGAGATATTCAAATGATAATATCTCCGTTGAGCACTATATTTATGAATGGTCTATTAAGTTGATAGTTAAAGGTTTAAGAAGGAGGAATTGTTAAACCTCTTATAGGTATCCTTCTTTTAATGCCGTTTGGAAGAATTTCATATTATCGCAATTAATTTTAGCTACTCTACAGGAAGGTAAATTTACTACTCTGGCCAGGTAAATCGACTTCTCGCCAGGTAAATCGACTTCTGGTCAGGTGAATCGACTTCTCGCCAGGTGAATCGACTAATTTTGTAGATTCTATCAACTGCTTAACTTTGTTACTAGATCGCAAGTATCAGATTGCTCTAGTTTACATAGTTGGTGTCAGATGTTCATGAACTAAGACCTATCATTTCAAATGGTGAACGCTAACATGAGTGGAAATTTCTCTCACCACTTTATTGCTTTTAAGTTAAAATTACGTATCGCACGAGAGTTTTCCTGAAGTTAGTGAGGTTATCAATGAAGGGCTGTGAGGAAATGTAGTAGAATCGTTTTTATTCGTTCTGGACATAAAGAATATCCCTCGAAAAATGAGCGAATATCATGAACTGCACAGACTTGCTGTGGAGAATTGGTGGTTATGAGCGGCGGCCGATGTTCGAATGGAAAATCGTTACGAGTCAGACTTTCGACTTCAAAATGTTCTACATGAATGCGGTTATATTATGACTGAGCGTTGCTGCACGCACATCGAAGATCAAATTGAGCTCATGAATAACATGAGCACCAGCTCGAGATTGAATGATCGGCGAAGCTAGGCAGAATTTCTCGACCTTCAATGCCTAATTATCCATTTTCTCATGTTGTAGCTTCTTTTTTTCTTCTTTCCTCCTCCTCACTCATCGCTGCGAAAGTTTCAGATTTCTCGTGATTTTGAAAGGTGGACGTGGTGGTAATATTGATTCGAACGCTGGTGACGTTGATGTTACTACCACCATCATATTCGTTGTATCGCGTGATGCTGGATTGAAGACAGCGATGGTAGTGCAAACATGTATGAGGAATAAAAATCTAGCCGAAACTCCCGAACAGCTACGTGATACGGTCTCTGAATGGCTGCTCTTGTTGCAGCCTGTTGATCGAGCTCCGGAAATCCCGAGAAAACACTGTTAATGTAGACAGTGGGTTGAGATGCAGATCGATTTCGTTATGCTTGAGGTTGGCGACGTGGATGCACGTGATAGGAATTCGTCTGCTGAAATACTGTTTGCCTTTGTTTGCTTCGAAGTGGATCTCTGAGGATATTTCTTATCCTTTTGCCAATTTTTGAATTTAATCTCGTAAAGCGTCCTCTATGCCGTCGAAATTGCCTGCTTTATGAATGTAGTGGAAATTGTTCGTCATTAAACTTTATCCTGGGAACTGGCATAGCCCCAATCGTCCGCCCAATAAACCGCCTTGAATTGAAATTTCCAATTACAGATCTATTTCCTTAATATCATCATAATGGAGGTGATCGTTTGCGATTTGCCTTACAATTGTTTTGCTGGAAAATCTCTTTCCAATCTTAACCGTTTTGTCATGATGCGTGGAAAGCGCCAATGGTTTTTGATCATTTGGATTTGCTACGGCGATTCGGTCTCGCTATTGAGTAAACCAACGTCGACTCATGTTGTGCATATCGGTCACACCAAGTTTTCAACCTCTGAAACATGAATGCTTTCTTAAGCTATATTAAGGATGCTTCTAAACTAGACTCGTTGTCCCCCTTGGCGACCAGAATTCCGAACCCTAGTGGATGAATCCTTTCTCCGATCCTGTCGTTGTTAGTGGCCTTCCACAGTCTACCCTATTCGTGCGTTGATCACGTCATGGATGATATGACCCACACCAGTAATTTTTTGCTCGTGTGTTGGATACTTGTAGGTCGGTCAGTGACCCCCTTCTGAATTTCATAGAACATCAGTTTTTATCGGTCATTTCAAAACAGGAACGTCCAACATTTTTGATTGCAGTCACTTCGAAAATCGTGGACGTTTATGGCTCTGCGGAACTTTCGGCATCGTTGAATGTAGATGCTGCAAAAAATAAATCCATTCTTGATCTTCAACATACTCAGTAACTCCTGCACACAACCCTAGATGAGAACCTAAGACTCGATGTCGTAGAACCTCATAACCTAATGAAACGTCCTAAGGACTTTGAAATTGATAGAGCTAGAAACGAGTGCATGCTTAGCACGACTAACACCTCTGTTCATAATCTGAGATGCAGATTTGCATCTGAGTGGAGCTAATCGACGACGAGATTTCCACTTGCTCCCTTATGGGAATACAGTCAAATGATACGAGAATCACGCTCGAGTCGAAATCTGGATACAATTCGCTATCAGAATACAGTTTTATAAGAGACACCACTGTGGATCTAAACGAAAACCAAAAGCGATGCAAGAGAAATCAATGCATGAGAACGTTTCAATACTAAGTATCCACGAGTTGTGATGCAAGTTACAAGAAGAAAATTCCCTCATGGGAACATAGACGGGATGTTAACGTTTCCCGGAGGATTGACACTTTTGCAAGAAGCTTCTATTTCGGCAGCATATTTGCGTGCGAAATTCCATTACTGTTTATTCGTTTTATTTGATCGTTGCTGAGTATTCGGTTTTCGATTGGGAATGTGATGCGAACGTTGAGGAGGGCGGAGGGTAGGGGAGAGGAGAGGGAGAGGAAAAAACAGAGCAAAGCAGAGCGGAGATGCGTTCGCAAATATTTTATGCATTCGAAGTGAATTTCATTCATTAGCATTTCTTTAAGCGCTAAGAAAATTACTTACCGAAAAAGGTATATTAGACTAAATATGAGGTGGGAAAATGGAAAGTACCACGGATGAAGGAGAGGCGAACATTATGGATGGTGGCGGGATATCAAAGATCGGCAAGAGACGATGAAGAAAGAATATCAGAGGTGGAGGAGTGTCAACGATGACGGACAAATACAAAGTGTTGAAGAGGAATATTAGCAATGGAGAAGGAGTGTCGCAGCCGGAGGAGAAATCGTCAATGACCGTCAATCTTTCAAGGATTGCTGCAATGATTCTCATTGATGAACGCAACGAACGACTTTGTTTTCGAAGGGAAGGAGGAAGGGGGTTCCTCCATAGTCGCTTTATATGGCAAATTGTCCCATAACAAATCGCTGTTTGCGTTTTCGCTTATTTTAACTTGGATGAATATCGGATCAAAAAGCGGATTAATGCCGCATTTGCAGTGCCTCATTGAAAATCGAAATCCCGCCATTTAATGATGACTGGAATAGATTCCTAGGTGGGTACCAGTGCCTAGGTACCTACCTAAAAATTGGTACCTGTCTAGGAATCTATTCCTAGGTAGGTACCAATTCCTAAGTACCTAAATTATCAATTTATGTTAGGTACCTAGGAATTGGTACATTCATGAAATAAAATTCGACGAACAAAACTTTCTCTAAGTGGGACAGGTTTGGGAATGTTCCACCTACATTGATGCTTGAGGAGAACACTAAAGAAAAGTTCCACTTGAGAGTTTCATAGGTGCTTAGTTCTCATACTGTGAATTGATTTTCTCATTTCGCTTCCGGTTTTCTCATTTCGCTTCCGGTTTTCTCATTTCGCTTCCGGTTTTCTTATTTCGTTTCCGGTTTTCTCATTTCGCTTCCGGTTTCTCGTTTCGCTTCCGGTTTTCTCATTTCATAAACTCGGATATGTGAGTGAAGAATTCGTTACATTTAACTTCGAACGAAATAACTATCGGTGCTGGAAATATTTTAATGTTTATGGCTTCACCTGGAATCACCTAATCGAAGAGATATTATCTCAACTATCATACATCAATAATTTTATTCTCTTTATTTATTGCTATCTTCTTGTCCATTGTTATGCAAAAGGCCCCCACTTCGCAAGGTTTTTTTCTTTCTCTAAACCTCCATATTGCAGATATGTTTTCTCCAAATGTCCACTTCTTAGTTCTTTGTTGAATTTTATCTATATTTTACTCGCTGAAATAACCGTACATATCATCGCCGGCATTAATCAATCTCTCTCCTTCTTTTTCTCATCGAATAAAGATGATCGTTCTCATAAGGGCAATATTTCGCAAGCTATTTCTAGATCGTGAAATATATAGAATTTTTCATTTTCCGCCTATAGGCGATTTGTGATTGTCTTTCACTAGTAGGTTTTTCTATCCGACTACCTCATCGTTATTGGCGTGCAGTTGGTGATCGTCATCGATGCGTAATGCCGATCTTATTCGTAATCGTCTTATGCCACTATTTCAGTGTTAATTTATTATTTCATAAGCAAATAAAGCTCCAATTTTTACTCTCTCCCACATAAATCGAATCAACTTCAGCGGCGAATATATACATGAAAGATTACACGAAATATTTCCACGAGGGTATGTAGCGAACGCATAAGTAGGCGACAACGAATGAGGTGTGATGTTAGTCGAAATCATCGATATAGAGAGCATAGCGTTTGTGGAGAGCGCTAAGAAGCACGTGCACTCGAGGCAACTGCCGAGCGGAGCTCTTCTCCGCGAACGAGAGCACACAGACGTCGGTGATGTACGCTTGCCGGTCGCCCTTCTTTGCCGATCATGTGTGTGCGTTGCAGTCTACTGCTTATTATCATCACGTCGAACGATTTCTTCTATTTTCCGCTATTCTCCCTTTGATAGTAAAACTTCAACGGGCTGAAATATTCAATAGTGAAACTTATTTGTAAGTCTAATGGAATAATTTTCGTTCAGCTCAGCGATATTTGATATTTTAATATTGGGAATAGCTATGCGTAATTTGGCCACCCCGTCTTCCGCTTTCTCTCTCACTGCTTCTAGCCTGCTAGCAATCCTTGAGTAAAACACCTACATAGGCGATTCGTGTTTTAAGCTATCCAGTTCAGCGATGTGCATAGAATGCCGTTGAAAACATCGCAGAATGGCTTTTTGTTGAGTTATGCGAGCAATCGTCTAGCATGCTGCATGCTCGACGCACGACGAAGTAGGAGGAGGAGGGTGATGACAAGTTAGACGAAAAGAAAAAGTCGCCTGGCAATTGCCGAAACCTTGCAAGATAAGGCCTTGGCTCGAAATTCAGCAGTAGGGGAATTTTAAGAACCTAAGCGTCAGGATTTTCAACGTCCTCGTGCCAATATGGTATCCTCGCGTGAATTTTTGAGTAGAAAAGTAATCTTCGCTTCAGCAAATCTCTCTTGGATTTTCGTTGCAAACACATCTGAGAGAGAACCCTACCCATCATAACGTAGCTTAAAAGTTTATTCGTGAAAGGCTGTAGAGTGGACGCCGAGAATCGGCTGTCAGCATCAGAAGAACAGGGACTGAAGGAGTTGACTCTTCTTTCTCGGAGTCGCAAGTATTGGAAGATTAAACCATTTTTTCCAGAAATCGGAGTCATGAGTTTTTGTGTAAAAAACAAGAATCCAGTCAAGTATTCTGTACAGTGTTGTTCGATCGAGTGCCACCAACTCAAGAGTGCTCGATGACATCCCAGCCTGGTTGCTGAGCCACTCACTTAGATAACATGACCAGGTGATTTGCAGCAGTATATTCCCACCAGTTCCATCTTACACTAGCAGGAACTTGTTATTTAGTAGTACCACGCTAATCAGTAATACTAGAATTTAAGGACTCGTTACCAGTTGCGATTCATAGCAATAATGTTTGGTGTCGTAGATAGCAACAATAGGAAGTAAATTTTAGCAGTATTACTACTTTCGTTAACAGTAATAGTAGTTAATGTTGACCGTAACTTATGTTAGTGTTATTTAATATGTGTGTTCCGCTGAGACTAATGATAGTGCTAACTTTTACTGCCAATAGTATTCACTGATAACGAAAGTAAGGATTAATTTCAGCGATAGTATTAGGCACAATAATCCCGGCAAGGATTCGAACTGTGATTAGTGTTACTACAGCGAACTGTAGTGGAATTAGTCATGAGCAATACCAATAATAAGTGAAGTAGATCCTTCTTATCATTCTCACTTCATTAATCAATCAAGGAGCTCGAGCATAGAAGATAGGGTACAGCTGTTGTGAGACTTCCCCGTCAGTGATTATTTCAAGGCTTTGCGAAATCATCGTCGATTGCTTATTCAGATCTAAAAGTCCCCCTCTCTGTTTGATCCCTCTCTACCAACCAAGATAGCAGCTATAACTAGCCAAATTCTAATATCAGTTGTTGATCAGCCTACCTGTAGATTAGTCCACATTCAGTTTAAAAGAAGCGTTGAAAGCCAAATGCATTTTTTCTTTTTAGTTTTTAACTGAACACATCCAAAGCTATTAAGTTGTTGTAAATTCGAAAATCTAGATGAAGTCTTGACCTCACTTCCGATCTCGAGATCGTCTGTGTTATCAGAAGCCTTCGAAAACTCCCGAGAAGCATCAAATCGAACGCTTCCGATATCACTGGTGGTCAGTGTTGACGCTCAGGTTTAACGGTGATGACGACAGAAATGCTGCAGCACGTCACTATAAAATGAGTGGAAAGCGTGAGTCGACGATCCGTGCTTTTCCGTGTTTGTGTTCTTCTCGGCGGCAGTAAGCGTCTTTGATTTTCTTGGCGATCGTAGCGCAGCGTCGAAGATCACTTCTCTTGTGTTATCGATTCTATGGAATCCTCCTCATTCTTTATGATTGTTTATGAAGACCGATAAAACAGGAAGTGTTGAATCACCGAGTGGGAGAGGAGATATCGAGGGGGTAAGAAGCGTTCTGACTTTCTGTTTACTTCTCAGATGACGCCATCGGTCTCGACATACCTGACGTCACACCGAAAGTCATGCTAACAGGTAGTAATGACGATGATTGATTTTCATACGGTTGTGAGTAGTCGAATTTCGTTGTGTTTCAAGAATCTCGTTTATATTCGCAACACTTCGTATTCTATTGAAGTGTAAGACAATAACATCGCCGTTGCAACAAAGCTGTGGATTCGGTCGTTCCGCCCGTTGCAACAAAGCTGTGGATTCAGTCGTTCCGCCCTTAGTTCCGTTTCTTCGAGTTGCCTTCATGAAAATGTCTATCATTTCGAATCCACTTACGCTTTTCCGATGCTTCCTAAGAAATAGTTGCAAAGTTATGAGGATGAAGAAATCAGTTAGCGTTGTTTTTTTTTTTACGAAATATTCGAAACAAATGACCTTTAAGTTTCGTCACTGTGCATGAATGGGAGCTTATGGCATTGTCGGTTAGTGTTCCATTTAATTTAGTGCTATAGATATTTATCGAGAACGTTATGCCGAATAACGCCTCTCATGCGAGAACCTCATAAGCGAGAGTTAGATGGTGGATGAGATTCGGGATCGGGATTTTTTTTTTGAATGGAGCCCACAAGAATTGACACTTTATTGGGAGTCGGAAGTCGAAACGAGAATTTGGGATTTCAGCAGGATTGAGATCATCTCATATGAGGAGAGTGGGTCATCACTGGCCACAACTTCCGCTTTGCTTAAGACCTTATTGGGAAAGAGTCTTGAATCTTTTCCTTCTAACAGATTTCGCATTTTATCTAGTAAAGATTGCAGAGAGTCGTGCCTTCATTAGTCCAGTTTTGCCTACATTAATCACCTACCATCCTTACATGTGGTATTATGTATTTCGTTGTTAATTGCATTTTGTTGTATATTTGATCCAAACATCAGAGTTCCCACTCATTGTCACTCATGCGGATATGGAACTGCGGTGGCTGCTGCGAGTGTGCTGAACAATGATGAAGTGGGGGTACGTGCATATTCACTTAGGTATCTTGTTTTGCTATCATCACAACCAGTGATACATTTGAGAACTTGGCTCAGTCCACTGCCGATAGTATTCACGTTGAAAGGTCGCTGATTAGCTCACTTAGAACCCATCAGGTTGAAGACACAACTGACAGACAGTCGACAGGTAGAACCGCATAGTGTAAGTCAACCTCATTTCTAACGATTCCCCTGGCAGGATTGAAATATTTGTTAGGTGCCAGAATTTTTGCTGTGTGACGTCTAGGTGAAGAGGCAGATTTTTATGCGAATAGGAGCAGTCCGTCGAATTTCGATAACTCGTTTCAGCTAAGGATAACAGAAAATGCGCAAGCAATCTTTAACCGTTTCTCCACTTATCGCATTGAACCCTGATATATGCTGATACATTTACTAAGTAAGCCAGAATATCGAATCGGGTACTATCAATTGCTGAAAGGTATGCGAGGAAAACCAGCAGATTTATTGGAGCCAGGTTCACATTTCCATTACTTTATGCGTCTAGGTGAGAAGACATTCTAAAACACTATAGAGGAACTAGAAAGTGAAACAGACTGAGGTAGTAAGGGCGGAGATGGTAAGAAGGATAGACGGAGAAGGGGGAAAGGTTTATTGGAAAAGATGGGATCCGTTTTTGCGAGGGATGATCTCGGTGAAAACGATTTGAGAATGCAGTGGAAAGGCCAACGAATTTTCAATGATGGGACATATATATCTTCAAAATTACTAAAACAAACAGCAGAATTTTTCGGCTATCGAGCATAGAAAATTTATGGAACTCGCTTTATGGAACCGTCGGAAAATATTTCACCTATAAGATGGGAATGGTGATGAGCAGCTGAGGTAAATAGGGCGATTGCCTACACGATCTCATCTTATCACTTTCTTGATCACAACGTTCTGCATTCCTCGTCGGCAAATTTCCATGCTCTCCACTTCTCTCTGCCCTTCTTTTTGGTCATTGTAAGCTTCCGTTTGCCTTCCTCTCCACTTCTATTTCTTGCCTTTTTTTAGAATACTCAACCATTATAGACGTGTATCACAGTTGTTTTCAGCCTATTTCTACTAGTAAAATATCGAAACGTTGAGCAATTTCATGCCAGTATCATGTAGATCGGTTATAATTGGCGACTTACTGTCTGTTCACATCAAGTGTCAGAATGCATATCACAAACGGGAAAAGACAAGAGAAATAGTTTGGTATCACATTAAGAATTCGTTTCAACAATAAACTGGGCATTTTTGTAAGTGGGAGCCCGGAGGGAAGGGAGGAGAGGATCCGAGGAGGTATTCACTTTGCTCTTATGCATATCGTTGAGTCGATCCACACAGATCCAAACACAGTGCACTTGTTTTATCAGCTGTGCTCACAGCTAGTCAAATGATATCTGTATTATTGTGCATCGTCAATTCGTGTTTTTCCGCAATAGCGGCTGCTTCGTATGTTGTCACCTCCACTGCTGGATGCTTTAAGCAATCGATCCGTTGAGATGTTCGAGCGTAGTTTCAATCTCCCGATTCCCTCGGCGGGGTAGCACTCTCGGCACACTCATCTCTCTTTCTTTGTAATCGGGAACGAATTTTGCAACGTATCAGTCGCCTCCTTAGGCTGTCGACTCATCGCCTATATCTATTATCGCTTTAAATTACATGGGAATGTGAACAGAATTCTTAACATGTTAGTAAATCTGTCCATTGTTGTAGTTATTAATCTGTAAGCGTTGTTCACAGCAATATGCGGCTATCGATGCGTCCTAAATGGATTACACATCCATTGTTATCCTGAAATGATTTGTTTAGAAATGTCTGGAGGAGTGAAAAATCGTCGTATTTCTCTCGGCTCTCCAAAAGACCTCAAAGAAGTTCACTTTTTCGAGGAGGAGTCGATTCCTGAAGTACCAGCGAAAGGTGCTCGCATTAAGGTTTGTACCATTTCGACAAATTTATTTACTTATTCATTTGTTTTTGCTTTTTGTCTTTTATTCGTTCATACGTTTTATCTGATCATTTCATTATTAGCAGCCGATATTTTGCATATAACACAACAGAAACCTCGATGATATGCCGTTATTGCAACGGTGTATTGCAGAGTTTTATCATGACCGCTCCATTTCGCTCTCTATTTCTATTTTAATATGAGAATCAGTCTTTATTGCGTTTTTTTTTTCGTGATTATGTTATCGATCGGTTTAATCAGAGTTTACATCTGGTCAATATTTGGTGAGCTTTCAGATGATATTATGATGAGTCAGTGGGTACAAGCTATATCCCGTACCCACGAGTGATTAGGAACGGATGTGGGTAGATTCGAAGCGATAGATATTTGCCTTTTAGTGACGCTAAGGGTGGAAGATTTTCATATTGTCTATTGTGAGCGGTTTTGCCTGCACTTCTCCTCAGCGCTTATTGCACTTTGTTGCAACAGTTATCTAGTCATGCATGTCTTCCCACGAGAAGTTGTTTGCACATCTCTTTGGATATCACGCGCCGCATTTTCATCCACCATTTTATCCTCTCTTTTCCCAAAAAGCTCTTATTAATGAATTGAAGCGATATAGCTTTGCATCCAGTGATCTACTTGAAGCATCGTCGCAATCACGAGAAGGCAAGGCGAATGTTTTAAATATTCCAGCAAAGAAATCGTAGCTGAAATTTCTGGAGGGGACCACCGTGGAGGTAAGGGGAAATGTTTACCCCGGTCGAAGTTCTTTCCAGGACTACCCACTCCTTCTTAGCTTCGCAATAAACATTGTTTACGCAGAAAGCATCATCTTAGAAGAATGCTGGTCGAACTTGGCATCATTTATATATCATGTAGTATCGAAGATAGTGATTTTGACATCACTGAGATGATTAGTCTTATTGACTTGTGTTGCAGGTATGCTACGCTGGAGTATGTCTAACGGACAGAGAAGTAACGAATACGAAACAGGCGAGAATCACCAATGGAATAAAGGATACATCTCTCTTCCCAGGTATTCTCATTGCTGAATTATACTTTAGTGCTTTAATTAATGCTTCTAATGCTAGGTTCGGTAGGCCGCACATTCACTGATTCTTGTTTTTGTGAACTTCGATGTCAATCTTATATACTAAATTTCTCAGCGCACTTTACTGAATTTAATATACTTCTATAAACGTTGTATTGCGATTTTAATAGCTTTCAGTTGCAGAGGAGAAAAATTTGCGAAAATTAAAGGATAAAATAGAGAACAGTTGCCATCGCATATCACTTACTGCTAACTCTAGAAGACGGTATATTTATGCAGACGAGCTTATTCTTGAAAACTTTCATTGTTTTGTTAGAGAGCCCACCGGACAATTGCTGTTTTGTTTCAACCGGAATTCCTGCAGTGTGGCGAACGGTTCAGCGAGATTCTTTGTCGACTTGCCTTCATGTTAAGTATATATATTTCAGGATATGAAGTATCTGGTGTTGTGGAGGCGTTTGGTGACGATACAAGTCCAACTGAGTTCGACCTCAAAATTGGCGATAAGGTTTGTCGCATGAGACCGTCATTTCTTCACTTTGAGAAAGTGCTTTTGAGCGATGTCCTTATAACCTAATTGGCAGAATGATGTTGTTAGTTAGGTGGAGGTTATTTGCGAGCGCGTTAATTCGAGGAGGATGTCCCGAACTCTTCGTAAATTTAAGTCATTGGACGTATTAGGCGAGTGTAGTTTATGCAGTATTGGAGCGTTAATTGCTACTTCCCCGTTCTCGCACAGGGTTTTGCCTTTCCAAAATAGATTTTGCAGGTGTGTAGCTGTGCTCTTTTCGATGCTTCTATTTTCATCAGAATTCGTTAGGAAGGATTGCGTTGTTGCTTGATCTCCGTCATGTTTCCCGATTTAATCAGATAGTATTTCGTCTTCCGCTTGTGGGAACGATAGTTTAGCACCATACTGGTAAGATAGAGCAGTAGGCGATTAATGAGTTTATAAGCAAAGAAGTTGTTATGGAAAATACGCTCCATATCGAATACTGCATTTGGTCAACATGTTTTCGACGTGGTTGAGTGCCAAAGTTTATATGAAATAGGTTTTGTTCCTGAGGACAATTGCTCTTCGCCTCATGTAGCCAGCTGCTTTAATTGACCGGCGAATTGAGTAGGAAGTTGGATGTAGTTCACTGTTCGTAGTGATTTTTTTTTTGCATTGATCAAGTGAGCGTTACTGGAGGGATGTTTTAGGTAATAGTGTGGCCAACTGACGAGATGTGTCAACATGGTTATGCGGATTATGTGACTGTACCAACGCTGCAGTTTCTCATCAAAATCCCCGAAACACTCTCTATGCACGTCGCCTCAATTCTTCCAGCAGGTGCTACCTGGGCTCTGTCAGCTGTCATCCAGGTTGTTTTTTGTCGACTGATTCTCTGATTTCTTTACCTTGATATCTCTTTCGTGGACACAAGAGCGAGTGAACGTATAATATTTAAGAAGTTGAAACCGGGTCGTCTTCAGGAGAAGTATATTCGCTCACAAATTGTAATTGCTGATCTCTTTAGCAGGCATCGCGTGTTTGAGATAATCTCTTTGTGTTATCACGTATAATAACGCGCATACTGAAGAAATCTTCACGTTTTACTTTGTTCCTGCAACTTCTTCTATTTACTTGCAGAGGTGATGCTCGTTATTTCCTCTAAGTTTGCATCTTGGCTCGTACTTTGATTCGTCATCGATTCTGAGGAATAGCTGTTTATTTTTGCTGCTGCCAACATCCGCAATCGTGTCTTATTTCTCCTTTTGCGTCAAAATTTTTAGTTACACAGTCGCCCGAAAATACGAGCTTCGTCGTGCGTACCTCACTGAAAGGCTTCTTACTGCACGTAACTGGCGATTGATTTCTGCTCTTTTTGTGTGCCTATATTCGTGACAGCATAGTCAGTTCATTGGTGAGCTAGATGCCAGTCGAAGGTTGTCTTTTTTCTTGTGGAGGTGTATGAGGAACAACTTCGTGCAGGCACATTGCAAAGGCGGATGAGGTATTTTGCAGTCTCTCCTCCGTTATTCGTGGAAAATTTGTGGTGGAAAAATTGGAAATTCAAATGGCGTTTTGTTGAAGTCGTTATCACGCTTTAGAACGCATCTTAAATTTCATCTAAGATTTGGGCTTCCAGCAGTCCTATCCGAGCATTGCCCTTTCGTCTCAAATTAAAGCTCTCCGATGAAAAATTGCTGGAAATTTATGAAGTGTGAGTGCATCATTAAGTGAATTAGCTTAAGTGAGCACTCCTCTATAATTGGTTTAATTTCGAACGGTTCCGAAAGTTGCAGTTATAGGATGCATTTGAGAAGCGTCGTTTCATTATAGGCAAGGCCGATTGTGGAGGCATTTGCGCAATCGAAGGGATTCTGCAATATACTCATTGTCGGCGCTGGCGGTCTCGGGCTTTGGTTGTTGAAGCTCGCAAAGCATTTTCTCTCCGGGCAGCAGGATAGGAAAATCAAGGTATGTTGACATCTTCTGTTGTGTTCTTCGTTTAAATGTTTTCAGTTTCATTTACTTTCATCGCTTTAGAAGGAGAGGGAGGGATGGAGAGACTAGAAATGACTTGTGGTGGCTATTGTGATTTAGCTGGATGAGTTATGCCGAAGTTGGTTCAAATTCGCCTTCACATTCGTTCTTTTCCCCACAGTCGATTTCGAAAAGTCATTTCTGCGGTATTTATGGTGATTGATGTTGATTGAAGGAAGTGAACTTTAGAAAAGAAAGACACGTTCAGAGATTGCGGTACGTCAGTGGGAATTGTTTAGCTGGGGACATATTATTTTAGTTGATGGCGTTTACCGATAAGACTGTTTGAGAGAATATTGTTGCTAGATCATGGTTGCTGATGCACGTGAAGAGCGCCTCTGTCTCGCCGAACGAAACGGTGCCGACTTTGTTGTCCATTGGGATGATTCGGGTAAGTTTCTTCACTTATGGCATGGTGCATTTGAGGTAAACGGTGGACTCAGAACCACATTAAGCTCTCAGTGAGGAGTAGGTTTTCGCACTATTTAGATTGGATTGCAGGATATATTATGTTTTGTTACTATTATTAATACCGTTGTTAATTCTTATTATTATTTTCTTCCCTATGTATTGGCTTATTAATATATTATTTTACTCATTTTTACTGCTATTATTGCTGCCATAGAGATATTATTATTGTCGTCGTTGTTGCATCTTATTGTTTTTATCATCATTACTGTCACTGTTCAAGTTAGTACTACACGTATTGTTCACAAAATCGAGATTTAAGATGATTTTTGCTCTTCGATTCCCAGGATGGGTAGACGATGGTTAAGGCGTGTTTCACACTTTCTAACCGAAGTTGTGGGCTTTCGTTAGGCCTTCCGAACATATATATCTCGTGCATGATTTACGAAAGAATTAAAATGCTTTGGGAAGTTCAGTTTGTTTAATTGTTTATTCTAATATTACTATAGTTATTTGATGACGGGCTATTAATATTCAGAATTCGAGGAGTATCTTATAATGCGAACTAAGGATGTGGCACGAACAGGTGTGCAGGTGGTATTCGATTTCGTGACATCACCACGTACAGTTACACGTTCTCTCAAATGCCTTGCAGAAGTATGAGCTTATTGCATTTTTTTTTTTTTTTTTTTCGTAAACGGTGAGTGAATGAGATGATAATGAAAGGTGGTAAAAGAATCCACGTTGTAAGAGGCTGTTGTTCATACTGTGGATGTATTTTACTAGGCATTCGTTCGGTTGATACGTACATAAAATCTCTGTCAGTTCTTTTGAACCGTTGGTTAGGAAGCTGTGGTATGTGGGAACATGCACGAAATTAGGCTTACCTCTCTGAATCCTCTAGCCACCTAGGCGTATTTGCTTTTATTTTCGGAGGGATGCATATAGCATCAGCGAGTGATTTCTAATCAAAACCGACCAACTTAACTTTAATTTTTATGAGCTTTTTGTCAGAAACTCCTTCATTGGTTACCTGCAAAAGCAACGGGTTTGACGAATTCTAACCGTTATTTTGCATCCGTTACTTTAATATTTGCACATCACGATTAGTTGATTACCGAGTTTCTCATTGGCTATCACGTAGGGATCCCTTGAATTCATGTAGTCTTTGCAAATATATTTCATTTCACACACTTCTCTCTTTCGTTATGGGTTTTTGCAGTGAGGACTTTCTTCTTTTTAGGTACGCTATGTCAGGGATATGTGCATTTTCTCAGAGAGTTGGCTTTTCTTCTAGGGTGCGGCTTGATGAAATACTGCTTTAGATGCTAATTTCATTATATCATTTTGGGCAAATTTGAATTCCAGGGCGGAGTTTTGTTCGTCGGTGGTCTTTCCGGTCTGGACGTGCAGCTGCCTATCAAGCTAGTGGCGCGTAATCGTTTAGCCATAATGGGTGTATCTCGTGGTTCCATTGAACAGCTCAAAAATCTTGTCTGTTTGATTGCTGGAGGTCAGATCGACGCTCCCGATTACAGAGTTTATCCAGTTAACCAGGCTTCACAGGTTTGTTCTGCGGTCGTTCGTTTTCGACGAGTAGGATTGTTCATGAGAGAGAGGGAAGGGGTGAGTCGTATGCAGTGGTTTGCAATTAATAGGTTTTGTGAGGAGGATGGGTGGCTTTATTTAACATTCGATTTGTTAGGGATATATGTGTATGAGAAGATAATGCAGCTGTGGTGAATATCGCAAGTTAATTGCTCTCGATTTTGCGGATAACGTTCACTTCCATTAGATTTGAGATCCGTTATATTATTTATATGGTCATCGTCATGTTTATTAGTTAACAGCATTCAATTTATGTAATCCAGTCTCAAGAGCTTTTGAGTTTAAGCTAAGTTATGGCCGTGAGAACGCCAATGAAGCGACTGTGTGTGTTCTTCCAGAGCAACCATTCTGTAAAATGTGGGAACTAGGCACCAGTCGATCTTTTGCTGATGTTTTCAGCGTTTCATTCTTTCGGCAGTTTTTATAGAGTCAGTGTCATTTGAGCTGACAACAAATGACCATACAAAATCGGTAGAAGTGAAGGTAAAAGAAAGATTACGATCACACATAATCATTATCGCCAGGTGGAGCGTTAAGGTGGGAGCTATCGGGTGGTCGGGCAAGTTTCGTGCATTTACGTTTGCATTTAATATGAGTACGCAACCGCGGTTGCAGGTGTTGAAGCAGTTAAGTATGTCGGAGGTGGAAGGACGCGCCATTTTGGAGGTCTGCGACCCCAAAACCGCTTTGGAGCCAATGACGCAACAGTAACTTGGACGTTGAGACGTCAGAATGCCTCCGCTCCCTTTCCCAACTATAGTCGGGTCCCTCGTCAGTCATGCTACGCATCTTTTAATGCGATTATCGCTTACATTATTTGTTGATGGAAGTTCCATTGGTAATAGAAAGTCTCCATCTTCGACCCATTGCCGATGATTTTTCATTCTTTCCATCTATCCCCTTCTGTCGTATATTTTTTTTTGGCTTTATTTTTTCCCGCTCTTCTTCCCCGAGTTCACTCGTTGAACTATTTTTGTGTGTTCTCTGTAACCAGTCACTCATGTCCACCTGTTTAATTTACGATAATTGCGATCACACGCAGTTATTGCATTGGATTCGTTCTTTTGCAGCTGGTCTTGTAATAGTCAGCTTGCCTAGTCGTTTTGTTTTTACGCCTATCAGTACAGCGTAGATATCCTCGTCGGCGTATCGTTCCATAGAATTTCCATTTATTGGGATGAGCGTTTTGTTCATCAATGAGATATGGGCTCAATTTCCTTCGGTTACTTAGTTTTTTTTTTTATTCAGAAATATTTTTCCAACTGCTAATTTTCTTTAGGAGACAGTAAATATATTGCTGTAATTTTAGTGACGAGCGTTGATTGTGTTTTCGTTATTCGTTCTTCCCGCTTATGTGTGCGCAATGCTTTTGCTCACATTAGTTCGACGATGAAAAAAGCTCTCAACAATCATAATATGTTGCATGGGGGTTTTGATTCGTTCTTGTGAATCCCGAACGGAATACGCCGTATATCCTAGTGAGTTCACGTTATTCGTCGTTTATTTCTATAGTAGAACAACCGTTGGGCCGAAGATTTGAAGGATTATGGGAGCAAAAGGGCGAATAAAGTTTGTACCGTAGTTGAAATAGATATTGCTATTTTTCTGGGTTTTTTAGTGTTTAGCTAGCAAATTCCGTGTATCGCATTTGTGACGCGAATATTTCTATGAAGCCGAATAGTATCACCGACTGCAAATTCGCTGAATTTTCAACGGTTTTCGTAGACGCTCTTCTATTTCATTTGAAGATTTGATTTTGCCTCGAGCACTATTGGGGACGTTTCATTTCACATTCACTTCCGACAAAAAGGTGTTCACGGGCGAAATTTTGCAATTTTAGATAGCGTTTTGGGTTCTCGTATCTCGAATTGCATTGCACGCTGTGTGGTGGCGACTTAACATCTACAACGAGTTGTTTCTTACGATGCGCGATACCAAACAAGAGAAACCTTTAAGATCGAATCTTTTGGTCGTTATACAGTGCACACAAATTTACAGATCTCAGCAGCATTTCGGATTATTTAATGGGTGAACGGTGCGATTCACAGTTAATGGCTTAATGACATTGTGACATCTTTGACGAATTGCTTCCTTAGAGTACACCTAGTGGATGTGTTCCGATTCATCTTTATCCGTGGGTGCGATTTTCCCATTGCTTCTATAGTTTACAGTTGTATTCATTTATAATTAAACTTTACTGGCATGAACATACTTGGTTGCGAGAAGAGTTCTGCTGGTGCTTGAGGTGAACGTTTCCATTATAGCTTGACTGAGTGGGTCGTTGAAGTGCTACAATTTGAGGTTCGGATATAGTCAAATTGGTGTAGTGATTGCATACCACTATGAAATAATTAGTTGCAACAATTACGTTGGACGTGTCCGCGTTGACTTCGTAATGGCTTCGCAGAGTCATTTGGAACAAAAACGATAAACTATCGCAGTATACTATTACAATAAAGAAGTACGAACCGTTCTTTCACGTTGTTTTCGCGGTTCTGTCGGAGTGTTTTAAAAAGGGGAATCGATCGGTTGGTGATGTTTTTGCCCATTTCATGGCGATGATCTCAGAGTTTCTCCACTTCGCTGAACGATATGAAATCGGAATGGAAACGTTATCCAGGAAGCCATTCGTGGTCGTTAATTTTCCTAGCCAAGGGAGCTACAATGTTTTTGTGAGCAATGTCTAAGGATACGCAATCGCATTTTGTGTTGTGGATTTTTGAAAGGTTCCTTCTGTGGTAAATGTCAGCTAACTAAGCGCATCTAGAAACCCGCAAAGTATGCAGGCACGGTGCTTAGATGCTGCATGACTCATATAAAAACAAAAACAAACTCGGTCATCGGCGTACAACCTTTATCTTTCCATCATTGATAATGTAATGGTGATGAACAGAGAAGAAATTGAAACTTCATGGCTGAGACTGGAAAAAATGAAAGCTTCTTATAGTTCTCTAATATAGTCGACTAACAGAGATGAGCCTCTAAAATTTGAACAATGGATATCATCGTTTCGTTCACCTCATCCTATTGAAATATGGAGGCGGAAATTAGCAACAAGCTTATTGCTGAAACATAGAAATGATTGTAAGCAGTAGCGAAAGCCGTTACTGAAAACGACTCCCTCACTTATGTGATTTGCATCACGAAGAGGATTCGACATTGCTGTTAAGCAGTTGCTCGGTCGACCCGACAAGGAATTTTATAGATCCCACGTCAATATGTTGCAGTGACTCTTGTCATATTCGAGAGTCAAGGATGATGGTTGCTAGTCGAGGTGGACTTATCAGGTGAAAGTCGCCAAGTCGATGTGTTTATATGCTATCATTGTGTTTATGGATTTATTCTGCTTCTTTCGTTGTTTCTAATATAGCCTACAAGGATCCCTTACAATGTCCCATCATCGTTCCTCATTGATGTCGTATTTCATCTCGAATTTCTGTGAGATCATAAGAAGTGTGCTATTTGTTCTTTATCAGCAAGAGTGGTGAAACTTACTGGATGATTGACCTGTGCGCAAGTTAAGACCTTGTGATAGTGAGGATGAAAACGAATACTGCAGTAAAATGGAGCCCTCGACTTCCGACTGCCTATTGCCGAAAGTTAACGACTACCATTCAATATTATACGTTAATTGAAGAGTAACGCGGAGGAACTGAGTTAATAAGTACCAGACTCTAAGATGCGGTGTTTGCACAAACATTACATTGATTTCGCTTTCTCTTCATAATACTCGACGTTAAAGCATGACGCACGACATCGACGCGAAGCTTTCATGTCCATCGTTAGTGGGGTCGGTTATTTGCATCTTTTGAGTGCACCCCTGATTTCTTAGTGCTAATTTGCTGTATAAAACAGTGGCACACATGGATATCGAATATGGCCCACAAAAAAGATTACCGCATAGAACGAAACGGAAATTATGGCAACGATAATGCGTTATATTAAAAGCGTTTCAGCATAGTAAAAATTGCATTGCTAATCATAGCCTAGCAGTATCTCCAGTTGCTAGTATTTTTCATTGATCGCAGATGGTATTCGACATATCTAGAGCATTCATCCACGATGGGAGTCCATGCATTTCTCACAATAAATCTCTAAGTGCTGTTCTTTTCATCATTCAGAAGCCATAATTGAGACATGTCTTAACTCGTTGAAATCATCGGCCGGATCAATAAGGGCCGATAAATTTTGAGATCGTCTGCAAAATATTTCTAAGATTTTTCTCGAGTAGCATTAAATTTGTATCATCGTTTAGTGCTCCACTATGAACTCTATCCAAAGAGTCATCACTGCCTTTCGGGTGGTGGTTTGTGATATTTTCCTTCGACCACTTGCGTACTATAAGTTCTTCCGGCCTTATGAAACTATTTAGGAATATGCATAAGAAGAGCGGTGTGGCAGCTGAAGCTTGACAAGACGCAACTAGAAGAGTACACAGCAAATGATACAAATGATACGTGTTCATGCAATGCAACATGAAAGTAAAACAAGGCGAGGATTTAGCCTAGTACAGGTCATACGTGACGGGATTCCAATGCACTATGTGTTTTTATGGCGAATCGGAGGCAGTCTTCGTCGATCGACGCTCGGCCTCTGACCATCACACATACAGAATTCTCAAATTTCAACGACGACATTTGAACTTGATCGGCCGACGGCTACAAAGCTTGATTTGCGTAGAGATGAGTTGTGTGTGTCCTGACCGTGGCATGAACTCTCGGTTTTTCTATATCCTTGGTGCTTCTCCTCAAAAACATATCCTTGTTGACGGTCCCTAAGAAGCTGAATGAGAACCTAAAAATGCACGTGGGGAATCGAAGCGAGTGCTCCCACAGGAATATGCCGGGACACCATAATATTTCGGTCCTGGCTGCCTTCGTGTACATATATGTTTTAAACTTGGATAATGGCTAGCGAGGGGCAATGAAAGTGAAAGATCGGGTGATCAAAGGAAAAATGAGAAAATTCACGTGGACGGCAAAATTGATGAATAGGTGAGAAAAATTTCGAGACATATCGCAGAGTGGGAAAAATGAATGGAATGACCTTTTAGGTGGGTCACCAGAAAGAACTCAATTGGAAACGACATGAAGAGACCGTTATTTATTCATAATGAATATTTTGTTGGTTAAATTGGGGTGTTTCACTCGCTTAGTTGTTAGCTTAACTTGAAACCATTGAAGAATATGAAGTGTTCTTCTGTAGCGTCTCGCGTTTCTCGACGCTCACTTTTTGATATATGACGGAAGCCAGAAGCAGCTGGTAATAATAATAATATTGATGAGTTTTGAGAATAAATCGAGCCGGTGGTTATCGGTTGAATTTTTTATGTATCTGGCAGCGGAAATGACACGCGAAAGCAGTAGCAGACGAAAATAATGAAGCACTACTTGTGAGGAGCATAGCACCAAATTTTATTGATGGAAGAAAATAAAACGAGCGATTCGGATCCCCACAAAGCTTGCATTGAAGTCGGCAGCTCAAATCGGAAGATATATTATGATAGTTCCTATATGTTTTAGTGCGACAATGAGAGCGACAATATGTCAGTTTCAGTGCAGTTTCTTTTCCGTTGAGCAATTGAAGAAGAAATGGAGATGCTTATGTTAGTGCCGACATTAATTAACGTCATCTATGCGTAGGGTTTTAGCGTGAGGCGACAGCTAGAGCTCATTTCATGTTGTATAGCTTGAAGCGCAAGACTTGAAAACACGATATGGTACTAACGGGTCCACCTGAGATCACTGTCGTTCTACATTTCGAAATATTGCGTCTAGCTAAGTTTGCATAGTTCGAGGTCTTTGTCATCACTATGGTGTCGTGATAGTGCTTGTTAATTTAATGTGCGAGATATTTAAGGTGTTTCGTGAAGCATTCTAATGAAGCAGTGCCCGACACGATAATCTTCCACGAATGCTTTTTTGGTATGAGACCATTTTGCTCAATGAGAATACTTTTTAACCGTCAGCCGCTTGTATCGGCAAGATTCATTGGTTGATCTATGCAGCACCTACTCGTAAGTGCTACTTCATTCATTTGCTTATTGATGTGGTCGATGGTTGGAACCTCATTTTTGGTGCTATCCGCTAGTCTGTTAACTTTTCGTCGTTGAACGATCTCTTAACACCTTTATTGATTATCTGTTGATATTGTTGTGGTTCACTTATTGTCCTTTGTATTGCAAATGTGTGCTTTTTCAAATACTTCTTTGTGTAGCTTCTCTTTTTACTTGTGGAATTCGTCATTGTTACTGTTATTATCACTTCTTATCGCCCACACTGTACAATTAAAGTTACATTCAATGTTAAGTGAAATGCTTCAAAGCATTAGTGTTTGAATTCTCGATCCTTACGCTCTCAGTTACGGACGAAGACTACGAAGAAGGACGACTAGGCATAACTGCAGAGAAGTTGGGCACATTTGCTACGAATAGCGAACTAAGCTGTGCTTATCCTTGCACAGCAGGACACAATACTAGGCCAAACTTCGCTTGAGACATTCTGAATCGTGCAGTAATGGTTCACTGAAACACGCAGACTTCCAATAGGATCATGAAATTTTTTAGTCAATTAGACTAGTGGTGCCACTGCGGGAAGTTTCCTCTCACTTGAGGTACCGGATGTACTTTTCCTGAATATGCTCATTTTTGCACTGACGCCCACACCAGTGAAGAATATTAATGCTTTTGCTCATAGCGATCCATCCTCCAACTGTAGCACGTTGTGGCATAGTCCAAACTATTTTTTATGGCTTCATGCAATAAGTAAACCACTAGTCACTTTGTTGGGCCAAAATCTCAAGATCGAAAGCATTAGAGAGCTGATTCTGTCGGGTGGTCGGTTTCTGGATTTCAGGATCTCCCACGGATACCAAGAGGACCAAAGTTATTCTAGGATCCCTTTTAAAACCATTTGCGATAGTCGGCGCATAAATTATTCAGGTCGCTCCGAACCGAAGTGAGCATCTACTGTAATGCTTCCGATCCCACTAGGTTGCAGTTTCAGCACCATAACTTGACGAAAATAGGTTAAACCAGGGCAAGCAGGAATCGGGCTTGATCCGTGCCATCCTCACCGGCCGTTATTGGTCAGATTTAATCTTGACCGCAATTTCAGCCCTTGGGTCATAGTTCTTTTCGGCTTTTCGCAATAAAGCTGTAACAGCAAGGAGTGTTGCTCGACGGTTTTCTTAGTTCTGGGCTGTGTTTTAGGAAAAGGTGGTCTGCTTGCTTTGGGGCGAGTGAAAGTTACTCTGGAAGAAGTTGGTACGCATGCGTTTATTGTTACGAAGAAGGAGATGAAGAGGGGGCAAAGCTCTTAATGATTTTTAGGGTGTGTTTGGTGAATTAATTGATTTATGGTTTGTTGAGGGTTTTACTTTATAACGGTTTATTCCACATCATTTACTTTGCTAGAGAATATTGTACGAGAGGATTGATTGCTTAATGTGAACCTTATATGTAGGACAGAGTATAGCAGACCGAGGCATCAGCGTCTCAACCTCTTTCGAGCACACTATATTTGAGTGTCGACCCACTGAGGTTTCACAAGTGTGTTCAATTCACGGCTGTAATCATCGAGTAATTTCTCTCGATCTCTCACTGAGAATGCTTATAGGCTTTCATAAATTGATTGTTTATTGCAGTGTATAATTTCTAGTTTGAAACAGCTATCGGATTCGAGCCTCTGAACGCTGTTTCTGATTTGATTTTGCAACGTCCATCCGGAGGTTCTCGAGATTGCCCATTTTCACTCCTTTGAGGCTTCGTTATTGGTCAGTTTGCCGGCAAAGCGGTTATCCGCGGTAACGCGCAAAGCCATTCATTACTTTTGGGTTGTACAGTTGTTGGCACTTCTACAGGCCACTTCAGTCGATTGTCAACCCTTACGTTGTTTGCTGTGCCGAGGATGTGGTAGCCCTTCTATGATGTTCTCATACTCCGTACGACATTTTTTGATGCAAACTTTCTCGTGCGTTTTCTTTCGTCTAAGCTGATTCTGGTTGCAAGTCGAGATCGGACATAACATACGTTCGTATGGAAGAGAACTAAACCATATTCGATTCGGAGTGGGTAAAAGGCGGTCGTTTGATCGGGCCGGGAGTGGACTATAATCCATAAGATCGTTTTCGCGACCAGGAGCAGCATATTAGGCTGTGGCTGAAGTCATTTTCGTGATATTACAACTATCAGATTAATTTTTTTTCTCTTACAGACGACGCACCCGTTGGGCGATAATGGAGGAATATAGCCGCGAGCCTTGGTATGCGTTCGATTTGTTGATTGTTTTCTTAACCAGGCAATAAAAGTATGTAGTTAGTCTTTTTATGGCTATTGGTTTTTGCACAAAATACTTATCTCATAAATTTTCGTTTATTCGTTCACTCAACTTAGAAATCACCCAACAAGTGCATCCATCTTTTAAGCTCAATGACACGCTTTATTTACTAGTTTGCTTAAGCATCAAAATTGTTTGTTAGTCATAGTTTTTTGTTGTAAATCGATGAGGAAAGCACTTTCTCGGAAACATTCTCCGCTTGTGTCGATGGGAACGAGCATTAGGTGAAGATGTTTCCCTATAGCTCACTATCGCCATGAGACGACTTCTGTAGATAGCAAAATTGGAAATATTATCTTCAAGGATACCTAGATGAGGTAGTGAGAGAGTTGCGCTATTTTAGAACTATTTCCTCTCGCATTAGCCGTCATTTCATCTAAAATTTGCGCTTTGAGATGCGAGAAGGAGGAAAGGGAGCTTTTATTGGAAGGTTTGTGGGCGTTGTTATTCGACTGAATGGAGAGAAAAATATTACTCTAATTTGCTTTTTAAAGTACTCACACATACTGGGTTTGTACTCTTCTAGAAACCCAAAAGCGCTTATTGCACGATCCGAAATAAGAAAATCGAGTTTCATGTTGGCTTCATTGATAGTAGGATAGATGCGGTAATTTCAATGGAACGTATACGAATTTTGAAGTAAATCTTTCGCCAAAATAATTTCTATACGAATAATTTTTTTCACGTTATTATTTCAGTGGCTTTATTTTGAAGAATAAATATATATCGGCTCTGATATATTCTAATTTTTCTTCGTTCTTTTAATATATCTCGTCATATTCAGATCGTATTACGGTTTCACATTTTATAGTCACTTTTTTTTTTGCATTTTATTAACTTAAAAAAATTTCCTTTATATACGTATTTTATTGGTATTATAACGAGAAAAAAACGAGTGAATTAATGCAATACAATAATCGACGTCTAGAAGTGAAAGATGTATCGTTCAATAAGCGACGAACGAGAATGACGAATGAGTTCACTAAGACGACGAATAAAATGATATGATTAGGCATATACTATTGGCTTTTTGCTAAATGCTTTGTCTAGAGATAGTTTTCGAACATCAGAAATTAAGGAAGAAGGCAAACGCGAGAGGAGGGATGGAGAAATGAGAGAGAATCCATAGATGTTTTGTGCATTCTACAGTCGACGCTTAACTTCTACTATATATAATCGATATTTGGAAGGTATAAGAGTCCTAAACGACAGAAAAGATTATAAAGTTGGAGTTTTTTTTTTGGCACGGTTGGGGTTTACATAAACATTCAATGAGTTTAAAAGATACGCTCATCGTACTAAATTATGAACTTGATTATAACCTCAGCTGGTTAATGGATAGAGGAAGAAGGTTCGGTTATTATGGAACGAATAGTTCGTTGACACGGATTTTCTTCCTCTCATCCCCCATTTATTTCACACCATTATTTTGCAGATTCATCCTGAAGGGATGTTAGCATGGCTGGCCTACTGCTCCCACCTTAAGAGGAGCGGGTCATCTATGTTTGTATGCATTCTGATTGGATCGGGTTTTCTACTAAGGGAAGTTTTTTGTTGTTTAGATGCGTCTCAGAATTATGTATGCACAACGAACCGGTATATACGGGTCCGCTACAGCTGCATTTAGGCCCCTCATCGTTTTCGCTAGTTACAGCTGGCTCGGCTTCATTGAGTTTCATCCCTGTGTCATGCCGGTGAGAGTTAGTTTTTATGTTGTGTCGTCCATTCCCTTTAACGATACATTTTTTTTTTTTGCAGTCCGTATAGGATTGGTGACGATATTGGTAGTGCATATGCAATGGGTCTCGTCGGCGGCTCCATATTCCACTCCTTCAACGGCTTTAGGAATGCAGCTACAGGACAGAAAATCCGTGGAATGCTACGCGAGGTAAGCCCGAGATATTTAAGTTCGAGAAGGAATGAAAACATCACAGAATCATGCATGCATATTTGAGCCTATAAGCAGATATAACGCCACAGAAGAGGCGTTGAGTTTCGTAGAGTTATTTTTTGAGAGAGGGGCACGAGTGCTGTTTGATGGAGAAATTTGCGTGATTGCTGCTTGAGTTCAATAAACAAACAACCTCGAATATAACAGCATAGCGGATGTATGTTTTCAGAATGTTGGTTGAGATTCATAGATTCCAAAAAATTATCTTCGAGAGGTTCGTAATTTTTAAAATCTTCTAAGGGGAAGGAAGTGCATGCGAGAAATCGGGATCCTCTGATGAGTATATCAGAGTGGCTTTGTTTCATGAGCGACTTCACTTCGATCAACGAAGACCAGAGGGGAAGAATAAATTTTGAGTCTTAATAGGTTTGCTGCGATCTGCTTAGATTGTAGATTAGGTATCTTATGTAACCAAAGAGTCATGCGGGACAGAGCGTAACCGGGCATTGGCGGGGGGAAAACAACGATTTTATTCTAAATCAAACAAAATTTGTTGATTTGTCGCTAGGGAAACGTTTTTGCCCATATTTAACAAGGGATGTTCAAAGGTGACGTTTAAGGTTTTCATGAGCGAAGTTTTATGTTGTGTTTGAAAGCCTATTGATAGATTTAGAATACTAACATCAGTGTTGTTCCTTTCGACTGCTTGCAGTTGATTTTTAACTGATCTAAACGCCTCTGATTCCGTTGCTATGTGAGAATTTAGTAAAATTTATCCACAGGTGCGAATGAGAGGTCCGCTGACAGGTGTACAGTTTGCCGCTTGGGGTGGCATGTTTAGTACTATCGACTGCACGATGGTTGCTCTCAGGAAGAAGGTTGGTTTGGATATTTTATCTTTGCAGAATATATATGTTTAGATGAGCATAAGTGGAGAAAATGACAGTGAGTTATTTTATAAGGCGAGTGAAGTGCCCAAGGGTACCTCTTTATTGAGTACTTCAGAAATGTAGAAGCGTTTATGCACGAAGCGCGACATGAAACAGTACTTCATTAATGCAGACGCATACCTGGATGTTCACTATATTAAAGAAAGTCAATAATTGCGGACCCTTTCCTGAAAGATCCGATGGGGAGTACTCATTAACTAAACGCCAAGGAGTGGAAAACTTACGGATTCATCTCCGCCCTGGCGAACAGTTCAACTTGTCGAACAAAAGCTGGACATGAAGAATAGTCTTGCACTTTGCCGAATAACCTTCGATTAACATTTGTGAATTCTAAATGCTCATTGGACTATTTCATCAGCAGTTTTCTTTCGGAAGTTGTATCAAAGCAGAGGTCGAGATAGAAAGAAATTTACGTAGTGACTTCTTAGAAGCAGCCAGTTTTAGATGTAAGCCTCAGCTATGTGGAGCGCTGCGACATTCTGTCAGCAAATAGTTTCTGTTTTGAGAGAAAATAAAAACATGCAATGATTCCACTGAAGCGTTAGAAAGAGTTTATAATTTGCCTTCCCTTGATGTTTGCCCTCTGAGTTATGGCCCATTTAAAAGACAATCCCTCCTCCCTTCCTCTCCTCTCACCCCACCCCACACAAGAAATCAGATATCGGAGTCTGGGCTAGTGAGGATTTTCAATCGGCATGGTCACGTCCATGATTTTAAAAAAATGTTGATTTTTAATGCAAGGTTGACTGAACAGTACTTCCCGGGTTCTATAATTCATGAGGTAATATTGCAATTATTTTAGGTTTCGAGCAGCCAGTCACCGTCATCTTTAGTTAGAGATGAGTCCGAGGGTCTTTTATAGAACTAGCGTGGGATTCAGTCAAAATAGTTTTGCTGGTGTCGAAAATGACTATTGAAATTTTCAGTTTATCTTTGTTATCTTCATTTTATGCATGTTTTTGTTAAGCAGTCTGAAGCACTTTTAAGTACCTCGCACTCGAAAGACTGTTCGGGTAGTGGAGAAAGTTCTTCACCTAGAGGAACTCTATTTGAGGCGCATAGTTGTTTTAGGGAAAACACGAAAGCTGCTGAAAGTTTTTCTTCGGTTTTTGTACGGTCGTAAGACTTACTTTTGAAACACTCCCCCCATAGAATTCGATTCGCGAGTTGTGGTGGTCAAGTTTCTCCGTCGACCACATATTTGTAGTATAGGCGATAGGAGTGGGTGGATGGGAATGGGGAGTAGGAGTAAATCTGCGTGGAAACTGCAGATGTTGTACATCAGTGCAGATTATCCGAAATTGAGGAGAGGAGGGGAGTGCTTTGTGAATATTTTTCACTCATCTGTGAGGTCGGTGTGGCCAAGGAGCTAATATCTAATCTTTCTAGGTCGTTTTCCAAAGAAGTGAGTGTCATGCTTTTAGAATCGGGTGATCGTCCGAAAAGATCTTTTTGTTTTTGCCGAAGAAGTTCTGGGCAAAGAAGTTTAACAAGTAATATGGGACTGTATCAGGTTTGAAAATAGAGTTTATTAGTTTTTAACACCTTTGCTGCTTTCATAAGAAGAGTTGATTGTAGGAAAGGATTTGATGAGTTCTTGTGCGGTAGGTGAATCTTTCTGCTAGATATCTCAATTTGGTTTATGAATAAACTGGTAATCAGTCATGGTGAAGCAATCGTTGCATCGGATGATATTCGTAAAGAGTATGGCATACGACGCTAATTTTATGACCGCAAAGCATCCAATCGTTTATTGAAAGGAATGAGGTGTGGTGAGTTTACTTGAAGGGCTTCCATCGTTGTTTCACTCGGTCCCATGAATTTATTCTCCTTTTTTACCAGTTTTTCTTGTTTTCCAGGAAGACCCCATAAATTCGATCGTTTCTGGAGGTCTAACAGGCGCCCTGTTAGCTGTCCGGTCGGGCCCAAAGGTGGGTTGTATCTTTCTTATATTATTGTTTCTCCTTGCAAATAGATCATATTCACTTCCGTTCAGTGGCTAAAGTTGGTAATGGAAGATGTTCATTACAGCATTTCAAGCGATCTTTCCTGTTGCTTTGCATTTAGCGCTCAAATCACAGAGGTAAACTATTTTGCATAGTTTTGATTTTCAAGCTCCGTCACTACCCATTTTTCAGTTTGCGGAGGTGACTTTTCCCATCTTCTGCGCGTTTTCTCGTAGAAGATGGGAAAAGTGCGATGGTAAATATGGAGAAGTTAAGTAGGTTTGAAATATCTTTGAATTGTGTGCAGCAGCGAGCGGAAAATTGAGGGGGGAAGGGAGGAAGGGGGCTGGGAGGAATGAAGCCGGAAACATTTCGTGAGGATGCCTGAAGTACGTTTTGAATGGGGAATTTTCTGTGCGGTGGTGGAAACTGCACCAAATCTTTGAAGTCTTAGGTGTCGTTACAAAACTTTGGGGTCGGAAGTCCGCGGATATGTGTCCCTGGAATTGAGCAGCACTTTCATGTGAAGCAGTCGCTGCAGTATCGTAGTTAACAAGATCGAGTGTCATCCAGTGCCTACATGGTGCAGTGTTTTTCTTGAAATTGAACAGTTCATTTCTGCGTGGCATTTCTGCATAGAAATTTGGCAAATTGCACTTAAGGCAATGCTGATGGCATAGAATTGGGTCGAATTGGCCGTCTCTTTCGGCTGCAACATGGGGCACTTGGGATGCCGGGGATGGCTCTGATCCACGATATCCAAGTGCATGGCGGCACCTGAATTTCCCAAGATCGCTGATCCTGTCATTCCCGAATAATAGACTGCTAACCTTAATAATCGGTATATAGATACGTATGTGCACGCTGTTTCGTCTTATACGAATCAGTTTTGGATAGAAGCTTTTTGAACATGAAGAGCTCCATCTCGTTGCTTAAATATGTTAATGTCTGCTTTGAGTAGAAGACCTTCGCATAGAAGCCATCAGCTGGTTTTCACGCATTGCGTAATCGTTTGTGCTCATGCAAATTGCATCAGGAGCTTGGTGTCGTTTTATTTCTTCGCAGCGTTAGGATGGGAGACTCAGTATTCAAGTTGTTTCTGTTTGCTATGTGATAGCAGGCAGATACTAATTGGCATATCCTCTAGCTTATACGCCCCATCTATGTTCCTGATCGCGCTAAAGGCTTTTTTTAACCAGTATAGGGATTGTTGTTGTGGATAATACCTCCTTACACCTTCAATATGTGGAGGATTTCCGCATAGGCAGCAGTAAGAAAGAACGAAAATTTTGAAGAAAGTTGAAACTGTAATCGATGCAGGAGATCGCCTAAAAACATGTAGCATCGTTAAAAGGCAGAGTTCATAGTTCCACGAAATATTGGTAACAGACGCTGCAAGGATTAGGTTGTACGAGACATTTGCTATAAGGATAGTCTATCCAGCTTGTTTAGAATATCGCTTTGAATGAGGCCTACATTAAAACGTGATTGGAATGTTTTAAATCAGGTCTGTGAAAGCAACCTCAATCATCATGAATAATAGTATTGCAGTTGTATGGGAAGTGCGCGCAAGCAGCCCGATACGTACTGTAGCCCAGATTAGCTGTACCCGTACTCGAACAGCAATATCCAGCCCACATTTCCCACATTTTTTGGCTTGATGCGTTCGGCGCAAACCAGGGTTGTTCTGTACAGTTGGCGTGAAAGTTCCAAAACGATATGTGAGCGATGTGCAGTTTTTTCCTACTCTCTTGTTTACCCAAGGTTCAAATTGGTGACCAACTCAGCTCGTCTCACGGAGATCTAATGTTCCATAGATCAGATGGTCCAGCAGGTGAACGTTACAAGCATTCAAGGTAATGGTTGGCTCGGCTGTTCTCGGTGCGGTTATATTGGCAATGATCGAAGGTGTTGGCCTCATAACTGCAAGGTGGATGGGTTCTATGCTCGACCCGACGGCGCCTCCCCCGAACTTGAGGACCCATCGAGTCTTCCCACGAAGCCGAGCAAGAACGCGACGACCACCAGTAGCAACATCACGAGTGGTGTGGAACCATCGCCTAACGTTGCACCATTTGGCATTCCAGCAATGAATATCTGAATAGACGCCACTGTGTTCCTTTGTTCGAATAAATTTGCCAGTGCATTTTGAGGAGGAAGTGGTGGGTTGTAATCATGAAACCTGGATTTATGGTCACACTCTAGAATTTCCACAGTTTCCCGGCAGGTTTTTTGGAGGAGGTTAAGCATCTGGCGGTGGATTTCTTTCCCTTCAACTGTTCGGGGCTAGTGATCCTGTTAAAGTGCTAGACGCTGAAGTGTTTGCATTTTATGGGGGCCATACTCTTGAGATTGTTTAAAGTACTCATCTGTGCAGGTGATTAAATTGTTGCAGGAAGTTATTTCGAAGAGGTCGAACTACACAGTTTCTGTAAGTTCCGAGTGAAATGTGCCTTGAAGAATGCTTTCCGTTGCAGAATTAATTCCCTGTGACATATTTGGAGTAATTAAAATGTTTCGGTCATGGGTATTTGTTTGGCTACGATTGATTATGCAGTCTGCGCTTCACTTGTTTTGAAAAACGGAATCTACCTCTCATCTCAGCATTGGTCAGTATCATCGAGCTGGAGATGTCAGCCACTGGCAAAGTCTGATGATCTGAGGGTTTAGTTCGTTTTTCTTTTTTCTATTTTTGCCCATTTCGGAAGTTCATCGTCTTATCTCAGTGGTCTCATCATCGATAACACACTATCGTCTGGTAAGATTTGCTCTTTGTGGTGTATTTTGGTAACTTTCGATAGCTTTTGGGTAAATGAGAAAACGTACTCTGGAGAGTACGTCTATAATATATCGATGTGGTTGGTTACAAAATTCAATTGCTTTAAATAGCGGTGGACGGACAGCATCTATTGAGGCGTTCTATTGTGCAACTATCGCATAGCTGTGTTATTTTAGATTTCATCCTTTATTAAAAGATATTACATTGTTTTATCATTGAAAATTCTATAATATTGATAATTGTTTAGTTGAAAGTATATCTGATTTAAGAGTGCTGAACGAGATGACGTTTATGTTATTATTCACGTCAGTTTCGTATACTCGTCGTTAATTTGTTTCAACTCTAAATAAGTTTTCAGGTAACCTTCATTGGGTTTTCTTTTTTGCTTTAAAGGAGATTAGCGAAGTGAAATAGTTGTCGTGTTATTAGGCCGATTGCTTCCGACGAGTGCTGCCTTTATACTGAAATATATGACATAGTGTGTTCTCAGAATAAAATCTGAAATGAATATGTGGTCTAATGTGTTCTTCAGAGTTCTTACTCTCGATGCTATGTGATTGAAGCAATTTTTCGTTGTTACCAATTCGCTTACCCGCATTCTCCTAAATACTTTAAAGAAGTCCCTCTGTTTGTATCAACATTGAAAGCTAGCAATAACACAATGAAACCATTCTGACTGCATTCGTCGATATTTGACTATTATCTATGCATCTTCAAACCTATACGCTCCAATGATTTTGATCGTTGAAGCAACCAGTCATTTAAAGCTCTGGATAGCGGTAGTTTCCAAGAACTCCGGTGGTTAGTTGTATTATTTCTCACCATAGCCATGGAGAAGGTTAGTTTTTAATTTTGTGGTGGGACTGCGGCAGATTTCCTAACTGTTGTTACGGAAGTTGACAGCCGGATTAGTCATGTGGCAGCTTGGCTGACTTCGTATGCATTTATGTTCTAATTTCTAGTATACCAGGAATAGGGAAATGCTCATTATGTTATACCCTTACATGACAGTTACAGTGTTTATTAGCAGTCTTCGGTAGCACCGAGTCGACGAGACAGAGGTAATACGGCCCAGCCATCCTCAAAATAAGACTCGAGCACGAGTGAATTAGTGGCATCTCGCTAATCTGTGACACCTGGCTAGCAGGTTATTACATTTATAAGAGGGCACACTTGCGGACTCCAATTATTAGTGTCGAGGCAAAAAGCTCTTCCAAGTTTAGTCTTCAACTCATTTTATGGAGGCCGTTTCATTGAAAGCCGATCAGTTTCAAAGCTCTTTAGCAGCCACCGGGCACGTCCACATACTTAGGGTTCCTTAAAGAACCGCATAAAACTCAAGCATAGGGAATAAAGTGCATTCGTAAACGAAAGAGCTAGTACAATGACCATGGCGCGGGAACACAGTATAGGCGAAATCTTTGCATAGGATAACGTGAACCTGAGGACGATTGAAACGTGGCGTATGGATCAGTTTGGTTGTCGAAGTTCAAGTGGTTCCCATGCAGAAAGAGAGCGATGATCAAAGTAGCTGACTGATGCAAGTCTTATTTTGAAACGGGCTATGAGCTTAATGGACAGTTAAAACGGGGCTATGAGCTTAATGGACAGTTAGTCATTATTCGAATTAACTTATTCGGAACTTGTGGTTTATTCCACAGCTCATGGGCATCGTGGCTTCGAATCACTTCACTGAGTGTGAAGTTTGGAAAAGTCTTATCTTTCTTCTCTATGAGCAACGTATGCCGCCTGCACACAGAAACCATATTCATCGATGAAGTTTTACGAATTCTCAAAGGCACATGTGCTTCAGGTTCTTTTATAGATGTACCAGTTTAGAGGCAAATTTATGTAGTTCGCTGGCGAAACTTCCACCAACGACTGAAAAAATCTTTGGAAGATGCATAAAATACGCATTTCCGCTTCCCCTCGCTCCACGATGTGGATATCCAGTTTTGCGTAATTGATTGGTTCTCAGATCTGCTAATTTCAAATGCTGAAAGTTGGTGCCAGCGACTGCCTGCAAAAAAAAAACTGAAAATAGGGAATATTAGATGGACGACTACAACGTGTACTTTATCTTACTTTATTTAGAAATGAGGCGCTTAGCATTACGGCCTCAGCAACGTATGCTGAAGCTCACCGCCTCTCAGATAAAAACATTTATGCACGCTTGATGCTGGTTTGACGATAGAAAGCACAGGTACTTTACGACTGTCATCGACGATAAAGCAAATTAAAATGCTACTGAAGCAGTTGCAAAGCACACCGAATACTACTGATGAATGGGCCATACCAGAGGCAAAGCTACGGCAAACAAGAGAAGAAACAATATTTCTATGGGAAGCTTTCCAGAAAAAATTCATGAGCAATACAGGTGAAACCCTACTGAGGTGCCTCGCTCTCTTCTGTTGAATTTTCTTAAGCTAAGATATTCGAAGAGCCTCACATTCGAGTGCAATATGAATTTACAACAAAACACATTTAGATAAAAATGGAGGAGATGTTTCCGCCAAAAGGTAGAACAATAAACCAAAGTGTAGGATGTTGGACTTGTTCAGCCAGACAACCCAACCGTGGACTAAAACATATTCACTCAAGAAAGCCGCATCCGCTTCTGTGCGGGAAGGCACCAAAGAAACAGCCTTGCGGAAAAAGAAAACGACGTTTTTAATTCCCAAAAAATTGACTTCCTCTCACTGGGGAAAAAATGAAGCAGTAGTACAAGGAAGGCGCCATTAGAGCTCTAAATAAGACCCGGCGAACATGAACTATTACAATTCTCATCTTTTGAGAGTCGTAAAAGGCGATTCAATGAACGGAACCACGACGCCATTTATGAGCCTATATTTATAGCGGAGTCGTTACGTGGAACCGCTTATCTATATGCAGAAGAAGCGAACCATGCATGACCACCTCCAATATGTAATCCATGAAAAATATTCTATTCAATAACTCGCAAGGCCGTGCCCTCTTTAAAACACCATCGGCATTAGCGGAACCATTCAGGGGTCGCTTTTTAGAGAAAAAGGTGCGACAATCGTGGTGAGACAGATAAAAACAACCGTAAACACAACATCCTGATAGCGGCTAATACGCCAGACGAAGACAATGATGTTTAAAACGCTTTCAGGTCAACACCGATTAGCTCAAGAAAACGTGCCATTACAGTCTTTTTAAGACCTACACGTTCGAGTTGATGATTGATCTTCGCTTTCAGGTTACGCAGTCTCACCGACGCATGCAGCATAACGAAAAGCAGAGGCACCGCAAGTGTGAAGAGCACAACGATCACCGAGCCGATCGTATAGACGAAATAATAAGATGCCAAAACGAGAGCACCTAACGTTACCAAGGCATGCTCGCGACGAGCCTGAAATACTTCGTCTGGACTGTGACAATGGTGGAAAGGGAGGAGGGGCAGGGAATGGAATGCCTTGCCTCAAGCAGGAGTAGAGACGATAATTATGGTGGTCATCACCTCCATCACAAAATATTCCTGGAACCAACAAAGCACAAGAAGAAAGGAAAACCTGGAAAACGGGGGCTAACCTTTGAAATTTTGAAGAACGTGCGAAAACCACAACTTGTAACAACTTATACAAAGTGCTTTTTGTGAGTTACTGGAATTCAGAGACCATTCGTGTCAGACTGTTTGAATCAAAGTTTGATTTTTGAACGGGCTTTCTGCTAAAATCATCCCAGAAAACGTCTAAAAAATTAATCATCTGCCATCTTTTGTTGCAACGGCAGTGAGTAGCAAAACGTGCTAAAGCTGGGCACATACAACACCCGACTCAAACACACTGCTCATGTACTCGCTATGCAATATTCGCACACACCATACCCAGTTTTTTTCAGACTCTTCTCATAAAAAAAGAGGCATTTCCGGGCATTCTACAAGATGAAATTATCGCTTAAACTATGCTGTTTTTCTCGAGGAATGTGCTACGCTGTTATTCACTGAGAAGACGTCTGATACTTTAAAAGGGTTAATATATACGAGTAGCAAAAAAAAGAAAAATTATAGTGCATCAGCATGAAGCATTTTTATGAAGATGCAAAATACAAAAAATTCCACTTACAACTATAAACCTTCGCAAAAATATTTCCTTTTATCTTGTTTAACCCTCCTCTCCTTATCTCTAATCTCATTCGAACATAACGAATGAGGAAAGAGGTGGAAGGCAAAAATTCAGCGACCCCCGCTGGCCCTGCTCGACTGGCACTAGAAATAATGGCTGAAATCGAAATTATCAAGAACCCGTAAAAAACCCTCTACAGAGACGGAAAACGACGACACAGATCTTCCCTCCATCTCTTTCCGCCTTTCTTGTTCACTGCCTCATCGCTTCCTCTGAATGTTATATAATTCAAAAATTACCTAAAATGTATAGAACAAAATACTTGACCGAAACCTCGTGCAAAAAAACGCCTCACCTGAGCCACAGATGGATGCATAGACAGCGAAAAGGTAATAGCTGCGCCCAATAACGCGATCGCGCTCAATCCAACAAACGTATCGCTTGCATGAAGCACCGATGAGAGGACAACAAGTACAAGAATAATTGCGAAGTAGTTTGTTTGATAATAGAGCAAATTACTCGTGATGCGATTGTTCCATTTCGGTAAATCACGAAATGGTGGCATCTCAAAAGAAATAACCTTGGTTAAGACTGCCATTTCAAATTAGGCCGCTATTCTCCGTCGAAATGAGGTTTAACCAATAGGCATCGCACTTAACTTATATCGAATTCTGATGAGGCCATCACAAACTTTACTCTTTCAACAAAGTGCCGTCTGCTCACCCTCACCCAAGCTACATTCCTTGATGAAAATTCTGAGCGTTCCGTCTGCACTCACTTTCTGTTCTACCTTGAAAATCAGCGTCCAAAAAGTTTCCTAGTTTCGACGTAATATCATCCTAAAGTGCATGATCCATGTAAACGAAATTGCGGCCACTGAAACAAAAAAGGGAAATTAGGACGATTAACGACAAAAATGTCAATCTAAAGGGGCTGAAATCAAATACAGCCATTCAACAGCTTAGGCGATCTCTCATAATGAAGCATATCCTTTCATACAATTCATTTGGAAACTGCTTCATAACATAATATGCAAATTTAACAACGAACTAAGCAGTTCCGTGATGACCAAATTTACAAATGGATCTTCTCATCCTTCACTACTACACACTTCAAACGAGCATATATTCGTCATTCCTTCTCACTATATACATACGTTCTCATGTCCATGTTACACATTTCTTGCACTATCACATCGTATTTCTTTAACTAGAAAGCCTCATCTACTTTCCTCAACTTCTCAGACAGAACCTTCCATCAAAGATGATTTCCCAATACTTAAGATAGATGAGATTTTACGAAGAAATCACAAATAAGTGGAAGCATGAGCACGACCGCCAAGCACTCATTCAAGTACCCATTCGATGAATGGATCGTTGAAGTTTTCGGATGAAACCTGCAACCAATTCATAGACAAAACTTTGAGGTAGACAAAATCAAAATTGCGCAGTCGCTTACTTCAAAGCGTGCCTTATCAGCAATGAATTCACTGAAGCTTCTCATCGGCGGTACTTCAAGATCACTGGTGAATTTCCAATTGACATCGATCGCAGCCTGTGGCTGAACCATATTGACGTTCGTTCCTGCAACGTAAATAAATTTAGTTATATGGGCAATTTCGAGGATATATACAACTGAAAAGAGGGTCGTTCGATTCACATACTCTCGATACATTAATCTTTTTAACGCGGTGTTTGGGTGCCAACTGTGGAAAACAGACGACTAACTACAACACGCCTAGAAAAAACCCTCACAATTAATTATTTCGTATAGTGGCCGAACATCACGTTGTTCTGCGGTTTAAGACTCCAGCTTATAGGAGTACTACTTTCGAAAAACCGGAAACTTCAGCTGTGAATATCTATCAATATGTGAAAGCATCATATTTTCGATGATTCACGAAGAAAAAGTCATTGCAAAAGAAAGTATGTCTTGATCAGAAATAGTACCCATGATTTATGAACGGTTTGATTTATGATCAATCACGCAAAGTCATAAACCGACGCAGATAGCATCGAAACGTTCTCTTCAACACTCCGAAGAGAGCCCAGTATTGATGGTTGATGACAATTCTTTCAATATACAGCATATTAATGTTGTCTATGGAGTTCGCCGGCCCAAATGATGATGTCTTTCATTTGACGGAAATCGACCTTATGCAGCAAAACCTTCTATCTCTGGCAGTTCTGAGCAAGAAAATACTCTTGTACGAGCTTCCAGGCCTCCAACGTTTAGAGGCGAGTACTGAGTAGGCGTTAGTTCGGAAGCATTTCAACACGAACGTTCCTCCGTGTCGAAGTGGAAGACAGCGTTGAAAACGTGCCCGGCTCACGCGCTTCGTCAAAGTCGTTGACGGAAGGCAAGACAAAATTCGATAGTGGAGCTCACTAACTGAAGGCGTCCAATGATATCTCCTCCATCTTGTCACACCGAGTTCTATCCCGAAGTCATCGGCATATCTCAGGCTAACATTAAACTATTCAGCGTATCATACTGCGACACAATATCAATTCTCATTCATTAATAGCACTCAAAACTGTCGGTGAATTGCCGTTTGAAAAGTGAGCAAAAAAGCGTCTCCTAGGGGATGTGTATGCATTAAGCGGTACATCAAATGCTGCCTGCCCTGGAAACATTGAGCTAATAATGCGCTTTTAAAAGGAAGCTTAACGGATGCTGCCACCATGCAACCATCCTCCACAGACCACCTCGATTGCTAAGGCACAGCTCCCTCCCGGAAATTTGCAGAACAACACCGATCGCATTAAGACGTTTTCACCCGCCCTATGTCTCTGTCCATTTTTATAACGCACTCTGTTGCCTTAAGCTCTGACGATCATTGTCTTCAAAACGCTTCGCAAAGCGAGATTGTTCGAGGTCAACGCATGGTTGAGGTAAATCATTCCGTCATTGGTAGAAGAAGGGTCGCGCCAAATCTTTGATCCGGCACCGAAAAAGTCAGGAAACGTTCCAAGGGGAAATCTCTTCTGTTGCACTGATTACTGCGTGTTTCGGTGAATTACGTCATCGGCGCTTTTAACCGACGTGAGATTTGTGCACTTATCAAAGCCTTCACTAGCAGTCTTAACTGCTATGAAGCGCGTCGTTACCCCATGAAACGCTTAATGATAATTTCTAGAGCACTTGTGAAACGTTTGAAAGAATACATACATACAACATGAAGGGATCGACGTAGGGAGTCGCCGGCTTATAGAGCGGAAAAGTAGATTTACAACTGCGGCGAGTGAGAATTTCAGTCTTTTGCGGGACAGACGTGGGAGCTCTGAATATCAGTACTAACGGTCCAAGAAGGGTTAAGAAATCTTGTGGCATACTTCAATGCAGAGGCGTGCAACGGAAGAACTTGGAAAACTGAATATCGCAGGAGCCAATGATTATTTTATACGCGCAGCGCGGCTTCACTTATTCACTTATTTGCAATCTGATGCGGAAATCTTCCCTTCCGATCGGTTCTTCGATTGCATTCGACGGAACTTAGAAAACCAATAAAACCCCTCGGAATTGATTCAGTAAATGGATGTATTCGATCTTCCTGGGAATGTAACTAGCACAGTTCAAATCAGGAATCGGTAACTTGAAGACTTCGTCGAGCTGCATTAAAAAAACCGGTACCTGTTGTCTTGAAACCCTAACGATGAACGTTACTAGATAGTCAGGGAGAAACAGTTCCCACTTCACTGTCCAGCTTTTCACTTTTATCAGCAGCAGCCATTTACATATTCATTTCTCAGGCTGGAGATGAAATTCAGGTCACGCTTAACGTTGATATCTAATCGTCTGTTCTTAGTGGAAGAAATATATAGCTTGCAAATAGCAGCACCTAGGTCAAACCTTGAAGTTAGCGGTGATCAGTCATCGCTAAGCAATAACAAAACCAATTTTATTACAGTTGTTCGAGTTCCGCATTCTGCACTGATTGGATGCAACTACGAAACGATTCGAAGCTACAAATACGAAGACTAGTTGCAAATTATGCGATCCTATTCCCTTCATAGCAGTGAACGTCGGCGGAAAGGGTGGCATTGATTCACAGATTGCATTTGGCTCACGTCATCAGAAAATTTTTGTGACCCAAAAATTCTTAGAAGAAATTCAAATAAGTGAAGAACCATGTCAGAGAAGGTGGCACGATGTGCGCCATATTGTCGTTCATGCAGGTTGGTTCGAGGATGGAAGATGTTTCACTAGTGAGGTGCTAGGAAGCACTAAAAGCGAACCAATTCATACGGCTGAAACGAAAAATGAGGACTCGTTTCTATGAATCAGGGACGATGCGTTCCACACTTACATGTGACCATTCGACATTGGGTCTATTCGCTAAACATACAATCCACGATCAATGCAAAGAACAAATTCAGTAATGCTTGAACAGTGATGTATATGAAATATGGCGATTAAATGCAAAGTTTATGTGCGATTATGATGAAGCAGTGATATAAACGGCCCGATGAAATTGCTGATTTCTAAAGAACGAAATGTGCTATTCGCTAAATCTAACGAATAGCCCATTTTGGCGGTTTTTGTTGAAATCTGATGGACTATTTTTAATATTTCACAGTAAAATAGGAAAATTTAAAATGTGACCGAATTGAAAGGATTAGTCACGGATGGGACCACTTCCACTTGGTGAGCTCGTTTTGGAATCCGTTGTAGAATTTTGCCGATGTCTTATTCAGCTGTGTAATTGAAATTGCAAATTTGAATGTTTTTTTTTCACCACTGAGAATTAAATGGAATTGTTTTCTTTCACGAATTGAAAACATTTTTGAAGCAATGTTTTGGACTGATTAGGCGATTGATCAACCGATCCAATGTCTATTGATTAATTGGTGTACTAACCTATTGATCAGTTGGCCGGACGGCTATTGATTGACTGATTGATCGAATGATCAAGTAACTGAATCCGTTGATAATGCCGTACTATATGAGTAAATACGTACATGAGGGTTTCAAAACGAAACACTAAAGTTAACAAAAAAACGGAAGCATAAAGTAGTCGTTTTTTTGAGCTGCTTTGAGTGGACTTTAAATGCATCATAACAGCACATGCATTCATCAAACAGTCTCAACGACCCTTCAACTGTGACCTTTCACGAGAAGTAAAAAAAACAGTTCATTTTTTAATATACTTTTTGAGGCATAATTGGTGTCCATGTAAGTGAGTTCCAACTTAACAGTATCTTAACAGTATCGACACTTAAAGTGATTTCGTGGGTCGAATTTCTCTAGTCACCATTGCCAAATTTCACCGCTCTTCACTGTACAGCGCTGCTCGTTGCATTGTGGACATGAATGTATATTTATTTGCGTGTATGCATGTGTTCGTATGTTCTGTAGTTTGTCCATGAGCAGCATGTAAGCTAGGCTTGCGACATTTCACAGACATCGTGTACGCCACAAGAGGACTTAATGCAACAAATTTTGGGCTAAATCATAAGTTTTTGGGAAGTCTGCGATCATTTATTGAGCCAAGAAATTAGGACGCGTTTTGCAACTGATTAAATTGCATTTTACAGTCGGTTAGGGTGCAGAAAAAATAGTTTCGTGAAGGATTCGCAGGAGCGAGCGGATCGACCGAAATATCTTTTCACATGTCTTTTAATGTCTTGTGACAATGGACACACTGATAAGGGAGACCGGAAAAGCGCATTTTGTGGGAAACCCTATAGTTTGCTTGTCTACTCGTTCGTGTGTTCATTATTGGTGCAGAAATCCTTATAAACACTCAGCTTAACGAAAGAGTCGTTAATGTAACTTATTCGCATTAAGGGGAACATAGGTTGTTAACAGTAAAGCGTCAAGAAGCAGCACATTATCATAACACATATTATACGCGAATTAGTTTTAACTAAGGATTACTTATTTCTGTCTGTGTGGCTGTGTCGTCGATTGATTTGAGAAATTGTGCAAACAAAGGAACTTCCTTGTCGCTGTGCGAGTGGTATTTGTCCCCGCCACTGCTGACCGCTAACTGTTCTAACTGTCTCCTTATCTGCATTCTTTCGACACTCGATTTATTCTGTCATCTTTTGTTAGCCGTTCGTCAGCTTTTTACGCTTATTTTACAAAGTTTATATACATACTATATTGCTGGCAACCTTTAGATATCAAAAAAATGTATCATCTATTGGGCCTGTCCATTCGGACCATGTATATTGATGAAGGCCAAATGCAGTGCTCGGAGGGCGAGCAATAAAACTGTTTCAGTGGTCTTCGAATTCGCTGTATAAAATTTTAGCGCATTCTTCGTCTTAGCAGTTTTCTCTCTACTACGAACGATGAAGTTTAATAAATCATCCACCACAATATCCATGAACTCAACCATTTCAACTACTTCAAATTGTTGGTGACACAATATAAAACTCAAATTTAGCGTTTCCTGTAGGTAACATCCGTTTGTGTGTTATCATAACATTTTCAAAATAAGTCAGTTTTACTGCGCGGAACTATTCGGCATTAATGGCAACTGCATTCATTTTTGCAATCGTCTGCAACCCATATACAATATTCGGCGCAACCTCACTTGGCATTTCCTCAAATATGTTTACGAGCGTCTCCGAACATAACTCCGCTCTATATGCGTATGAGGATAGAAATGTTTGATTATGTATGTGCATGTGAAATATAAGCATAGGGGGGAGAGGATTCAACAATTTGTTTCCAATAAAGATAATATCCATGGATTATGGAAAAACAGATTTGATATGCTCCCTCTCTCTCTAAAAAGATTCATTCTTTTTCGGTTTTATCTACGAAATGACCTCACTAGAAAGCGGAACAAAGTTGCATAGAAAATAGATTCAACGAATGGTCTCATCCATTTGTAGAGGAAACGGCAAGAGGAGAATAGAGCCACTTATACTTGGATTATTTAATATAATAAATAAGTGGAACTAAACTTTGTACAGGACTTTCATCGAATTGATTATAAACTGATAAGAGTGAGTGCTTAAAACGGTATTTTGGACTGCAGATCATCAAAATATAAAGCCATCGAAAGGGCAAAAAATAAGCAGCGCATCAGAACTACCACATGAATGCTCTTGCTACCATATGGAGCCTGTAAAATTTTAGACTCATTTAAACGTGCTCACTCCATAAAATGGTTCAAATATTGAGAAGGCTACCTACACGATGTGAATTGTTACCTCCGAATGCCCTGACTCCAGCTTTGGTTATTCTCAGGCGGAAGCTGTCAGGCAGATAGATGGAAGACTACCTGTAAGCTAACTACGCTGCGTTCATGAATGTGAATTCGCGATAAGAAACAGTTGCACTCAAACGTTATTTTTCGACATTCCTCGCTAAGATCTCAAGCTTTCTACAGTCTCCTAAGCGTGTTTGTGAATTTAGTTGTGGCTCATAAAATATTTTGCTATAATATGAAAAATTACTTAAAGAACGATGTGGACGGGGAAGGGAGGAGGAGACGGAGTTGGGTAATGTTCGCTTTGTACTTCCCTCGTTCTTATGTTTGCCTCACGAAATAATAACGCTTGTCCATGTTGCTACCTTTTTCTTGTAAAATAGTCATCAGCGATAAGTGATTAGTCTGCGTGTGTGGATAATTTCATGACAGAGAATGTGTAAATTCATCCCCGTCGACAACCGGCATTTATCCGGTATATAGCGGTTGTTGGGTCATACGACTAGATCATCGAGCATGGAAATTTCATTTCAGCAGTTATCTCAAGTTACTTTTTATCACGTTTAAGAGCTTTGACTGACTGTTTCAGCAGTTGCTGCAACACATAGTCGAAAATTTTCTCTTTCTTTCATTTCAGTTGCGATCCACTCAGAACTGCATCAAGTCATTTTTTGCATCTATAGTACGATCACCTGAATTTATGAGCTCTTTGACCCGTCCCTTTCGTTTATGTGTTCCTTATTTCTTTCCTTTTTTCAGCATTTTCTGCGCTTATGGAGCATATCGAGCTGGCATCTCCATCTCTGTCCCATATCATGCCCTCACATAATCACATGCTCGCTAAAAATTTGTGTCGCTAAGAACGCTGAGTTGGCCTAAATCGATTGTATCACCTTAACGAATCAGCACATTCTCAAAGGGAGTGTTTTGCAGTGATGAGACTTACGTTCGACGGTCACCCTATTCGGCTGCTTTAACGTTCGTTTTGCCGCATCTAACACCTGCCAAACCTGACAAATCGATCTATGAATGAGGAATACGAATCGAATTTGTGCGCGCAAGATAGACAAATTTCCGCGTTCAACTAAACCATCTGATAGGTTGTTTACGTGAAAAGTCGGCCCACGTCGTTTCAAGAAAGTAGATCTGTATATCGTTTTGGTGGCCATTTGCACTTTTCAGTGAGATATTGAAAGGTACACCTGGATGTACCTTTATTGAAATCACAATAACTTATAGCAGTTTTTTAGAATAGAAAATAGAAGCGCCCAGGCTTTTGCATTTCCACAGTTCTGCTTCGAAGTGATTTTATCGCCGTAGTAATGACATGTAAGAAACTTTGGTGCCGAACAATATTCTTCTAGCTTACTTCTAAACTTTACTTCTATTTGATAATCGGGATAGTGCTGTTTTCTGCTCACCGCAACTTCTAAAGATCAATATAAAGGAATATGGGGCTTGAATGTTCAAAAGTGTTCTTGAACACGACGAAGAAGCCGATCCTATTAAGCAACGTTCTTCTTAATTATTCGTCGATGGGAGGAGCACAAAGAGCACAAACAACCTTCACTTTCGATCGCGGGATGCCGAGAAAGAATCGCATCTAATACGCTAAAGTCACCTAAATAATGTCAAAGATTTCTCCAATCATAAAACCTTCCCACATGGCGGAATTCTAGATATGCGCTTCCGGTTCGTTCATGCACAAATTTCTTTAAAGCATTCATTTCAACATACGCGTACAAGAGTCGTCCACCCATCAACTAAAGAACACGTTCAAAGCTTTTCCAGCGTCTTTATTTGTGAGAGTTCTCAGAGCGTTCATTAGAGAAACTGATGTCTCGACGTAAGCAAACCAGCCTGGTTTTGAGGCAAAGAATTGGTTAGGAAATTGCGTCCTCTTAGAAGATATGTCACTTTTAATGAGGAGTGAAAAAATGGGTTTGTTACTTGTTACACACTCTTCTCAATTTGAAACTTTAATTTCATCACATCTTAAGGACGAATTCACGTTTTGCTGACATTGGACGGTGCATCATCCTCTTACTGATGTGTATGCTTCGTGCTAACCTCAGACTTGAAATATTATCACTAATTTCATAAAGTTAATGGTAGTAAGTTTAGAGGATGCAATTCGTTCATGCTCGAAAATAACTTTACACTAGAGAAAAATAGCATCTTCTGTCTCAGAGATTATGGTCGTACGTTTGAGGAAGTATCAATTAAAGCTTTACTTAACAGTGTATATTAATCACAATTTAATTCCCATTTATTTCTCAATGAGGTCATCAGGTAAGCTCGCGGTGATTATGAGCGGATAAAAAACGTGTTTTTTGTGGCATAAATTTGGAGTTGGATATAGCATACTTGTTGAATTTTATGTTGCTCATTTCATCTGTGGATCGAAGTGAGACGATAATCCCAATTCCAGCAAAGTTTTTTATGCATTTCTGATGGGAAATAAATTAGTAAGCAGTCTTAGATATTCCACGCATTTTGCATATTTCTCTTTTGTATAAAGGAAATGGCATTCACTTCAATTATAAGGAATATGTGTGGACACACTGCTTCAGGATTTTCAGAGCCGTTAGTGAGCGTAAATTAATGTACACATTTTCATAGCGAGGAGAAGACGAGACGGAACGAATGACGATGGGGGGTGAGTTGTGCCTTCCAACGACTATTGACTAAGAGGTCATACGTCCCACAGCTACAACAATATAAATTCCACCGACCTTTGGGAGAATTTCAAAATATCCATTTTCAGATATGAGCTATATAGATTTCAGATGCTCCTCGTTAAGATTTTGTTGAGAGGATATGAGAAACACCTTCGAACTGAGAATGCGAAGTGAAAATTTTGTAGAATTTGAAGATGACGAGCTGAGTTACTTTGGTGGACGAAAAGTTCGTATACGATGAATACTACCTTATAAAATAGCAACGAGCTGATCACATTATAAAATTACTGGTGAATCCTTTCCGATGAACTCGTCTCAAGCATTCGTTTCAACGACATCAGTTCATCATACTGTTGAAAGCATGGAAATTAACGGAATGATGCAACGATATTTCACAAGGGGTTATCGCAGGATAGCAGTTTAAGTTTGCTCTATGATGGATGGCTGTTTTGAGCAAACTTGACGTTGGAATTCAGTGCAATATATGTAGATCCACTGGAAACATACAATATTATATCTGGAATTACCAGTTTTCAGCATTAGAAAACCATTTTAGGCATCTCCAGTAAATTAACAAAAGCTAACAGTAACGCGCTAATGCTAGAAGCAGAAAGTTCCCGATTCAATGCCCAAAACATCTTTCCTCCTACTGAGTACTAAGGTCTGAAAGATTCTCCTGAAAAATACTATTCACGGATTACAATTTCAAATATCAAGTATTTGTTACTAACTCCGGATCGATCCGTAAACCTTAGTATATCGGCTGCGTTGCTGAGAAAGGTTCGTAATATTTTGTTTCTTATTTATTTCAATGATCTGCTGAACAGGTTTTATGTCTAATTGCTCCTACTTTGATCCTGAAAGCGTATACAAATAATGGAATAAAATCCAAAGAAATGAACAATTTTGGCCAAAGATTTGAAATCGTTCTTAATTTCAGTTTTTTTCGCTTATATGCACCTCATATTTTTCAACTTCGAGAAGCACTTTATACTGCGCTTAATGCAGTAGTATGTTGCGCCACGGGTCCTCCGTGATCTTCAAAGTGTGAAAATTTCATGAAATTTGTTCTGGAGGAGTGGACCAAAGAACGAATTATACTCGTATTTATAGAACAGATCTCCTAGACCATGATTTATTGATCACTTCGTGTTGCTATCATAGTCGAGTCACTAGTGCTTCCGCAGAGCAAGACCGGCAGTACAATTCTGAAGCAGGGTTTGCTAAGTCAACGGTTCAGAAGAGCTGGGAAAATAAGAGGTCAGTGGGGAGGGAGCGGAGAAAGAGTGGGAGAAGGGTTCTCTATTTCCAGATAATCAGCGAAGATCTTAGTCAGTTGTCGGACCACGGCATTTTTGCGTCATTTATTGTTCAGTTTCAAAAGTTTACTTGCATCATCATTAAGAGTGAATCTGAAAAATTACTCCCTCGCCTTAACTCTCATCAACAGAACATGAGGCCTTTTTCCAAATGTTTGATCCTTATCGGCAGTCTTGTCGACCCAAGCTCGACTAACATTCAAATCTGCCACTGGCACGCAACTTCCTATATGGACAGTGATCTGCTTCACTACTTAGCTCGAACTGAAAACAGGCAAATGTTTTTGCTTTTATCTTCTGGGCAGTTGCCCTCATCTTTTACGCGCACATTCAAAGAATTCAAAACTTTTATTCCGGCAATACTGCAACTTTGATTCGATATGTTTTATATCCGTATGTTTTATCGTCGTTGGTTTTGCATTTAATCAGTTTCATCTCTTTCTGTCTTTGTCGTTTTCCACTGATTTTAATTTATTTGTCATCAAATCGTAACTGTTCCATCTTATGCCACCAAAGATTATTTATTTCCATACCGAAATCGGAAAGAGATTGTCGTGACGATCAGTACGACAGTTTTTCTATTTCTCCTTCTAGGGCATGAATACGTCTCATGCTCAGGCTTAGCACCACGTTATTCTTCCCGTGTAACTTTGAGTCATCTACTCTCCATGAATTGTTAGATGAATCTACTGCCTCACATATTGCACGGTTATCGTTGCTGCATGATCGCTTGTATTTTTATCAGGTTGCTCGTGACGGTGATCAACGCGCAACATAGAGGCCGCAACGTGATCACTGATGATACCGTCTTCTCCCGAGAACAATTCCAGAATATATGGCTGAGGTATTTTTTCAAATCAGCTCATATCATCCTTTTTATTTCATCCATAATCGGTGGGGAATGTAAAGGGATAATAGAAGCATCAAGATCTATAGCTTCCTGGGAAGTAGAGTCGTCCGATGCGTGCCGATTTGTAAGTTACACTTAATGCTGGAGAATCGCAGTTTGCTAGGCAGCTTCAGCGATTTCGGCCCTCTACTTTCTCCGATTTAAGAGCATGGGCAGCTTAGAAATTGACATATCAAACTTGCTCAATAAAGAGTTCATTTTCCGTCCGAAACGACAGCTTTCATAAAAGATTCGTTTTACTTAACCATTCGACGTGGGCTTGACATTAGCGATGTTGAACTCTGTGAAACTCATTCTATAGTGTGAAATATATGAATAAGCTTTACGTCTTCCACGTCTGTGAGTTCCTAACTGCCAATTTTGGTAGCTTCCGAGTTGAATGTGTCAGACAGGTCGACAAATACGGCACTCGTGCATCGATATGATCTCGGTATAGTGCCTCTTGCAGATGAGTTTTTGCAGATATACTTAAAAACAACTGCCGTTTAAACGTTCAGATATAATAATTCAACAATTGTACGTACCCCAATTCCTATACTTCATAATTCTTCCATACAGGTTCTGAAAAACGCGCTACGATAAAAGTGTAGCGCACCAGTGTCCGCATGAAGAACGTACATTTCGAGCGTTCGCTATTTAGTTGCCATTAATGACGTCCCCGAAGAGCTACTAACCTGTCCAGGCTATTTGCAGATAATCTAAAAAGATTGTCATCTGCTGGATTATTTTCTCTCTTATCGAATTCAACATTTCACTGAAGTTGTGAGTGAGCAAATAGCTGCAAATTAAATATTTCTACGAAAAATGTGTTCCTCATGGCAGTTTTCAAGGCGAATATCGTCTCAGACTAGATACCTTGATTCTGCCAGCTCTGAACAATGGACTTCGAGATTTGGATGCCAAGATTCGCTGAAACCAACGCTGCAACATTCATTGCTCGACACTTCCCGAAAAATGTTCAAATTTTGCGAACTGAATATTGCGAGAACTGCAAGTATTTGGAGCAATATTGGGAGGTCTTTAATATCCACTGCCGTCATATTCCCGAATATTGCCCTCATTCTTCGTTCGCACACTTTCACGCTAACATTAACATGTAATGCTCAATAACATTTCGCTGCGTGAACTTTCGCAGGTCATTTGCTGTGTGCTTAATCACTAAACTTCGCAAGCTTTTAGCTTGATGTAAGATTTTCGGTACGGGCGACCCTTCAATTGAGTTGAATGCGATCGACTTTATTTACATGAACGAAGAAAACTGCATACAGCAGTGTTTTTTCAACGAGACTTTGTCAGAGAATAGGACTCTGCATCGTAGTTGAATAGTCTTCGGTCTAAGGATCCTTTAATTTTAGTGACTGGTCGGGTGGGAAGCTCGGCAAAGATTTTTTACCTCAGTTGGGTGGAGATGAGGGGAAGGCAGGGAGGGAAGAAAAGTTCTAAGAACCATTTTTTTTAGATCAATTCTTTCTTCAGCTTTCTTTGTTCACAAGTTACTGGGCATTTTCAAGTGCTGAATTCTTGACACTTCCTAGAAAACTGTCAAAATTTTTCACTATAGCCTTCATATGAATGACGGGAGATCCTTGTGCGAAATAGGCGATTTACCTCTGGCATGGTTCTTGTGACCGGTGGTGGAAGGGTAGACAGATATGCCCTATGAGAGGACCACTTTGTCGGCATGCGCTTCACTGCATTTTAAAGAACGAATTGCCACCGCTGCGCCGCGAAGACGGTGGTTTCGGCTGGTGACAGATCCATAAAAGGCAACAAATCCGTGTCACGGATACATTTCACTCTGAATTCTCTCAACGCCAAAAAGCGCATGTGTAGGAAGAATTGGTGAACTGCTTGAACACTTAGAAACTGGCCAGTTACCGTATACGACTACCAACCTTATTGCTTACTTGATGATGATCCCGAGAAATGCAATGCAGTATAATGCAGTCCCGTTATGCAATGCGATCCCGCATACGTTAGATTTGTTGCTATTGTTGCCCAGGTTTGCGCGTTTTTGTCGATTTGTTCTGCAAAGTGCGTGATGATATCGTGACTACTGCATTTCACTTAAGACTCTCAAGCAGCTGGAAATTAACATCCATGGTGGCTGTGAATCGTCACTAATGATGAGCGATGCTCCTTCACTCGCTCGAAAAGGTTGTATTGGTAATGAAGAGAGTATAGCTGAATTGTATATGCACAAGGGGAACACTTGCTTTTGCTTTCAGATTTCTTGTCGTTATACCTTTGTGCCATTCGCTGCACTTTTTGCAGTGTTTTTTGACCATAGATTTTCATATTCGGGGTTTTTCTTATGCTTGCCTGGATGCCGAATTTCTGTGAAAGTTTTATTTAAAGCTGTTCGGTACAAAACGTGTGCATTAATTTTTTTTCTAATGAGAGTAATGAATGAGAAATGAGAAGGGCGTGGTTGATGGGGTGTGGAAATGGTGGCCTCAAAGGGCAGAAAATGTGACAGGAGATATTGAGAAAAATCAGTGCAGAAGCGTGTGAAGATCCCTTAGAGGCGCTGATAGAACGTAAGATATAGTCTTAGAATCAGGCATTGCGGAAGTACACCATCGACTGCAGTAACCACCTAGAATAAATTGCGGCGCCTATATGCGTAAACTATAGCAGCAGGCAGCCGGCGGGGAGTAAGAGTAGTTGGGCGTCGAGACTACGCAGCGTTTGGCGTCATCTTCTAAAGGTTATATACGGCAACTGAATAACAGGTTGAAAGGTCATCTTGGGCGTATTAATGAGGTCATGCATGCGTTTCTCTCATTTGCGCATTTTGTGCTCAGCTTCGCTCTTATTACAGGTGCGTCGAGCGGTGTTAGACAGCCGACAACAGGTAGCAACTCTTGTGTTGCATACAGTAAGGATTCTCTTCCCGACTCAAGTCTATGAGCTCGGGCGAGATGCTCCTTAACACTATTCGAATAACAAACATGATACGTCTTCTTCCCGTCATATTGCTTATTTCCGCACAGGTATCACCTCGATCTTCTTTGTTTACCCATTCGCTCCATTTTTTTGCCGCGGATATGCTTGAAGGCATCTCCAAAAGATGGTGTCGCAGATACTAAACGAATACTTAGACATACTCGAAGCATTGGATGGAAATAGTTGAACAATTTCTGACGAAATGAGCGCTGCCCAGTAGGCTGCTGTATCATTGTGAAGAGTAGCGGCTTTAGTTATAGCGCTGAAAGTGTTTAGAGAGCCTTCTGATGCTATTTGCTGCAAAAAGATTTTACCTTCTCAAATGAATTAACAAAATGATCGCTGTTATTTGCGCACTGAATTTATTGAACAATGTTAGTCGTTGAAATATGTCGTTTTTGTTCAAAGAGATTCATCGGTCGTCGATTTTCACTTATTTGGGTTCATTTTTTATTGGCAACCTTTATTCAGTGAATTTCTCGATGTAATCCATAGAATTTTGCTCATACTATTCATTAACTGCTTTCATAAATGCATCTGCCACTGCTTGACCCCTTTATTTTGTTACTCATTGTGGAATAGTAATTATTTTCACTTATGTCTTATTTTTACACAAATTTCAATTATTGTTCAATTTTTTAATTCATAACTCCTACATAATGAAAGAGTAAAGAAGTAGCTCGTTAATGGATCGTTTGAGGCCATTTCGGACCATGAAGTTTTTCTTCACCTCGAAACTGTGAATTCTAATTCGAATGACGATTGATCAAATTTTGCTCTCTCAATTATCAGTGCATTCGAAGGTTTAGCTGAGTTTTATGTGATCGAATTAGTCGATTTGAAAATGCTTATTTCGAAGCTATGAGAAGTAACGTCGGTTGAGTTTCGGAAAAGAATCATCATTCGGGAATCAGTAGCGTTCAGTCGTCTGGCCTCATTCATCCATCGCTTTGAATTTCTCATTTTTCTCATCTTACTTCATAAAACCTATGGATTTGTTCTGAATTTATGGATTGCGTGGAAATTTTGCAAAAAATAAATAGTTTCATTTAGTCTGCCAAATGAAGTGTAGATGTGGAAGAATTTCGAACAACGATCCGTGAACTTTTTAATGCAATCAAAAAAAGTGCAACTCTCTAATGCATAAGAGCGATTCGAATTTTTTATTTCCCTTCTAGTTAAGATGCGAAGCACTCTTATATGCCAACATACTTAGCTTCTCAGCCGCAACCAGAAATCTTAGTAATTTCTATTCTTACAACCTATCGAACAATGCATATTGTTCAAGGGGCGCCATCATATGGCATATTAATGTTCTCTCGATTGTCATTTCCATTTTAACTATTCCAAAGTAATGTGTATTCCTGTTGCTATTTGATGGGTCTCAAACATAGTTTTTCAGCCATTGCTCACCTAGACTCCAGCTTGCATTCACATAATGTTGACCATTATACAGACACTGCTATGCATGAAGCATGAATTCTTGCTGATGTGTGATAATATAACAAGGTTCGCATATGCAATTAAAACAAGTTGCAAAGCGCTCCGTTCGGCGTAGCAAAGCGAATTTCTTTTTGAAATGTAACTCAGCGCACATAAGAAGTTGTATCTGGATAGTGGACCTGAAACTTGGTGCTCTTTGAACTGACGTCATTTTCGGCAACATTGTGACGGAAACTTCCTTGGTGACGTTCGGTAGTGGAGGAAATGGTCTCACAGAAGACTTCACATCATGTGAAAAATTGCCTCAATTTCTTTCAGCCATGCCTTTTTTCTTAGGATATGATCTCTCTCATCCTGTTATTTTAGTAAATCCATCTATAAAACATACTAACATCCGGAGCATTTCTAAAACTATCGTGATGAGAGTGTTCAAAGGTATTTTTTCCAGAATACAGTCTCGCGGCTCTGCGATTTCCTCGGAACGCACGTGCATTAATTATATTGCAGCCTTCTGATGGAATCTTTCAATAGGTTTTTTGAGTTTGTTCCATTTGATATTTTGCAAAACAGTAGATTTCAAAAGTGAACTAAATTAAGGGTCGAAGACGGGAAAAATTAAATCTTATTAAATAATCAGAGTTACGAGTCGGTTTTTAGAGCACTTTGTAAATTCTTTCTGATCGATACATTATGGATCTCGAGATGGAAATATGATGGCAGTCGAGCCATCCGCAATGTTTTTTGTCAAAACAGAAAGTGCTATTAATAATTTTCGAAGTAATATATTTTGGGAGTTTCAGCAACTTTGGATAAAGTTCACTTGGAAGGGCGAACTTCTTATTTCTTTAGTGTTTTTGGTTTAAATCAAAGATCAAACAAGTCATGTACTATTCGCTCAGGTAAGACCACTTTGCTGTCAGCATCTGAAAAGTGGTCCCAGGTGGTTGGTTACTGGTCGATGAGACGCAATTATTGGCCCAGAATTAGCCCAGGTCGCAGCAGAAATGAGATTTGAGGAGGGGAAGAAGAGGAAGAGGTTCGAGTAGGAAGGAGACGCCCATATATTAGCCGACTAAATTCTTTCATGCAGTGTGTTGCATGTTCGCGAGGTTTTTTCCCAAGAAATTCAGGTGAAGTGACTTTTTTGTATTTATTCATTTTCTGTTTGACTTTTCTGCCCATCAGTGAACCAGCCCATTATGACGACTATATTTCAGTATGCATCACCCAGGTATCCTCCCTTGCATGTCTGTTGTTGCGATGGCACATGTCGTTCAGATTCTCTTCACAGATATCATATGTTGTTTTATCACGCCGAGCCTTTAACTGTTTTTCACTGCTTACTTTACTTTTTAGTTGCCCTCAAATTAGTGGAGGAAATTTGTTCTCACAATTGCCCTCCTCAAAATAAGACCTTCGTTACGTCAAAGCGCTTGTAAAACGCACAGCGAAAGTGATAATCCGTTCGAAGCATTCTGCTGACTGCATCTTAATTGACGACCGGGTAGACTTGTGTCCTCTTCATGTCATTTCAATATTTGTTTCAAACTTATCGGCTAATCAGCGCCATAATATATTTTTTATGTTCGCTTTGTGAGGGCGCAAATGACTAACCGGTGCACAAAGAAGTTATAGAATTACTGCCCCTTTGTAAAAAGTATAGAATGCTGAAGAAAGAAAATAAAAACAAATTTTAACAAGATCGCCTTTAAAATCTGCCTTAGGAAGAATCATTTCCCATTGAACAGTTATCGTAAAATTTGGTAGTTGGTAGTGGATAACCAGAAGAGGGCGTTATTTCAGTGCTAGAATGCCGAATAAAAATCTAATCCTAGTGGGGAATTCAGAGTGGATGTGGTTGAGGGATGTTAAGAAGCCCAGAGCTCGCTTATGGATCTCATCCTCATGTGCTGAACAGATATGTATTTACACATTCATCTAAAAATGACGAGTTTCCTCATTTAGCTTATTCCAAGTTACCTTCAACGTTTCAGAAAGGTGTTTGTTGGAAAACTGGCACAAGTAACTTCGTAGTGGCAGCTGAATATCAGTTAAAGCAAAACTTCCCATTTCGCACGCGATTCTCTTAATTAGACATAAAGAAAATTGCATATGTGCTCTACCTTTTTGAGATAGTTTCGTTTTCCTGCGTGTCTTCATGTTCCTTCTTCATTTACCAGTCTTCGCTGGTGTATTGGCAGCCCTCTCTTGTCGTTCCTTAAACAGTCTTTGTTCTACTTTTCTTGGGAGCTGTGGTGCTCCCCCATAAACTACTTTCACTATCCCTCTGTCCCTTCACATCCTACTCTGCGTCACTGCTGCCAGAGTTGTGACAGTTGGCAGCCAGAAACACAGGATTTAGTGGTCACGGTTAAAACATTTCCTCCATTACTCCATTGAAAATGGACATGTTTTTGGGCCGTTATCGCTTACAGCCGTCTCCGCATTTTTTCTAAGTGCCGGAGTGAATCGGCATGCGGAATGTACAGTATCGTCCTGAGTTCCACCATCAATGGACTTTTCTCTAACATCATGCCTAAACTTCCGACCATCATATTTCTTGTTTTTCATTTTCCCCCAAGGCCACATAGGGTTTTGGTCACGAAACACTGCTTGAAAGCTATATATTCTGATGTGAGTAATATCACGGGCTCCTTGAATGACGCCGACGTTGAAGTGCGATTGTGACATGAATTTATTAGCGTTATTTTGAGTGCAAGTGACAACGATGATCAAATGTACTCCTAAATTTTGAATTTTGTGCTTTTAACTCCCTTTCTCACTTATAAATGAGAGAACTGGTCTTGCTTTTCTTATCGCATCGCTATTTAATAAAACTGCGGTCGCTTATCAGACTTATATGAGAAAATTCGGAAGAATTTGAAACCTTTTGTCAGGTTGAGTTCTGAAATATTCTATGATTTGTGACGGGTTATTCAGCAGCGCTCTTATTTTTCTCTTCATTCGAGCCTCGCAATCGCTTTGAATAGCGACATGAGACGGCGAAATCGTCAAACTGATCGCATCAAAAGCACCAAATAAACACATGATGGGAAATCCTTACGAGTTTCCATGCACAAAGTTGACAGCATGTGTCTTGGCATTATCCTCATGTGAAAGAGAAAAGGTGGCAAGTGAGTAACGGTAGTTGCACTCACAGCTTCGTCAGAGCTGCGGCTTTGGTGAAGAAAGCCGTATTACGAGAGACGAAATGAGAGAAACTAACGTTGCCACCTCGTGCTTTTCTTCCGTCCTTTCCGTTCTTCAGCTAGGAAACAACGGAGTTTAGATATCGGAAATAGCACAAGCTGGCCTATGCGCGGCACGCAACTGATATCGCTTGGAGTTGACAGAAAAGCATATATGTATGTATCTATAGACAAGAGGAGGTAAAAAATGCATTTCGTTTGTAGTTCCTGCAAACTTTACTGAAACGAGAAATGTCGTAAGTCGTTGAGAGTCTTGAATGCGCCGTGATGCAGGATAGGCGACCACCAGTTGCGTGCCTCATCATTACTATTTTCTTGCAAGACAACTTTTGCATTTGCTCATTCACTTTGGCCAACATATTATTGTATGGTATCTTAAGAGAATTGCGGTGATCAGCTAAAAATTGAGTGCTTTCAGGAACTACCCTCTGGCAATGAAACGGACGCAAATTATATCGTTTCGGAAGTTGACGTACAGTGCGCTGAAGGCTGGGACAGATTTGGTGCGAAATGTTTTCGCGTTTATGTAGCCGAACGCTCATGGCCTCAGGCACTTGTTCTCTGCTCCAGGTCTTTTTTTTCACGTTGATTTTGTTCTCTGCAGTAGGGCTGCTTCGTATAAAAATTGATCGACAGATTTGCAGTCTCTAAAAATTGGCCGACGACTGCGTTCAGCTATTCCGCTAAATGGAATGAAGTCTATTGAGTTTTTGTTAAATACAAATATTTCGCAGCATAAGTCCTCAAGCTTTATGATATGTAGGTATCTGCATTGTTGTTTTAAATGAACTTCCACCGTTACGGGTAACACTGGCGACTTTAACTCCATGAATACTCTCAATCATGCATTGCCTGGAATCTAATTGCTGCTGCATCCGTGCATTTTTGCAGAAAATATTAGCCGATAATAACAAATGTTGCTGTGTTGCTTTGAAAGCCTTCCTAACAATATATTTTGCATTCATAAATCTTATATTACCTTAAATTAGACCGTTCACTGTCCTAAATTTGCTGCATACTGTTCGCACCCAATCTCAGCCAGTTCGTTCCATCACGGTTGTTGCACTAAACAATCCGAAGCGAGGCAAGCGTATACAGCTTGACGAGCATCAAATATATTTCTAAGCTCACTTGTGCAAAGATTGTTTTTTTTTTTGTTTCGAACAGCTCAGCTTGTCTATTTATCACACCATCTTCTAAAAAGTTAAGAGCGAGACCTGTAAAAGGTGGAAATTTTCGCCACAAGAATGGATGTTTTTGCTTCCTTAGCGTCCTTGCGAGTCTGTGGCTAGAATTCGTTTGCGTCATACGTTCTTATGGTACTTCGTGAACACTAATCCTCAAGATCCTCAAGCAAACGGATGTGCGAATATCTCTGAAAGTTTAAAATTTGGTTCCCATTGACAGGTCGCAGGTAGCTTTAGTTTTTTAAAAGCCGTTTCCATCAAATTCGATATGCAGGCGGGTGCTAGTCGCAGCATTTTCTGAAGAGATTTAGCATCAGTCCCAGCGATATCAGTCAGAGAGTGCTTACTTTCCCCGTTTTCATTTTCCCCATGCTCTCGTTGGAAAGCTCTTTGAAGTTAATATTGGCTGCACGCGGGTAAGATGGACTCCAGAAATTTCTTGTTTACTTCTCATTTCCCCATCTCCTTAAAATTCTATAAGTCCATATTTTCAGCTCAGTTCTTCATTTATGGGGAATGCCTTTGCTGCGTTCTCTGTCTACTTTCTTCGGCGGATTCGAATCACATATAAATTGCAATCTAGGTGTTGCAGTATTGCGGCAAATCTATTTTTGAGATTAGGGGCGGGGAGCGATCGAGGTGACTGCGACAAACTAGCCTTAGTCGTACTCGCCACAAATAAATAAGTTGTGAATGTGCTTGGCAGTTTCGATTATTGGGTTGAATAGTTATTCACGTAAGATGCTATAGAATTTTTAAAATTATGTGGCCGTTCTAGAAGATGTGAATGCACTGCGCGAGGGGAGTGCCATTGCTAGAGCAACAAATATAGAAATGCACGTAAAGAAGCTTATTTAAAGATGATCCTTGTTTGCTTCAGTGCAACCGATTTCTTGAAAATTTCGTTGGAACGCTGCATGTTTTTTTCCTGTGGAAGAGTTCGTTGTTGTCCTGTTGCAGATGTTGAATATGTCAAGAAAATGTGTTATTCTAAGCCTTTATTAGCCATTCGTTGCAGTACGCGTAGTACGCAACGATGAAATGCTCCACAACAACACTTCTTTTACACTGCTGAGAACACAGTACAGGCGCTGATTCATGCAGCGCCCTTGTTCCCTATTGCTGGAAAAAATTCCAGATACTTGTTGTTCTAATGTGAGGCGCTGAACGTTCATTATTTCTGAGAAAAAAGTTGAACGAGTATTGATAATAATCTATGCACTTCAGGTACGGTAGCCAGTTGGCACGAATCGAATCACAACGCGAGAATAACTTCGTAGGCCGCCTTGTGAGCAAGCCACAACGCAATGGGCCCTCGAATCCACGGACTGATTTCTGGATCGGTAAATAACTGTCGTTTTTCATTTGCAAAGGGTAGTGCTGCGTCAAAAAAAGAACCTGTAGAGGTATTATAGATATCTCGATTTTTTTCATGGTTGGGAACTTCCTCGGAATGTCTCCCACATCATTTCTGTTTGCCTCATTGGTATGAAAATGCAAAGATTAATTTTCTCAGCAGAAAGATATTGTTTTTGTTGACTTGGAAAGGAAAACTTTGTACAGTGTGTTAAGTGTTTTGCATCCTATAAAGGAGAGTTTATAGTGTAACTGTAGTAGCTTCACAATTTAGGCATTGTGGCACAGCGAACTGAAGACGATGATGCTCTATTTCTGTGGTCCGATGGTAATGCTGTCTCACGATATGTCGGTTTCTGGCTTAGTGGCCAACCGGACTACAGGACTGGAACGTGCGCCAAGGTATAGGCTGCCTCAGAAATATATTTTTGGTTAGGCAGTACCCGTTATCGAGTGCGAAATCCATTGTCGGACCTTCTGGGTTGTTACGATCGATGAGTGATGTGAACCACTGAGAGGTCTCAATGACTTGTCATCGTCGGATGAAATAGAGTGGCTAATGGCCTGCCCACTTTTCACGTTACTATTACGAACTCGTACAGAATGAAAATGTTCAACTTAGCTCACTCAACACTTTTTGTCGGCGCAACCTGAATCCTCCAAGTTCTTACTCGCTACTCATATGGTAGTGTAAGCTGTTGTCACCGTAGTGTTTTAACGTAGGATATTTATTATATCAGGAGGAATGCGTCAGGCTCTGTTTGAAGCAGAAATTCGTTATTCTTAACGGCCACGAGAAAGAAAAACATTCCAAAGGCCGTCGACGTCGAAACCATACTCTCTGGCAATAGAGTCATATGCCGTACTTATTGCATTATGAAGGTCATTATTTCCAGATTAGGCAAAGCTGCTCGTAACTGGTGCTTCCGGCATGCTGGAATTATACTTTGCACATCAGTTGATTTGTCTTCGAACTGAACGAAAATGCTCCATGCATCAACCAAAATGCTTCAACTAAATGCCCGAGAGGACGGGAAGAAGGATTAACATCCCTCTTCCCGTCCTCTCGAGCACTTAATTGAAAAGCACACAAGTTTATATACTTTGGAGCAGAAAATTCTTAGACTGTTACCTTATCTCTGTGAATCCCATCTCAGAATAGAGCAGAAGAAATTGTCATGCCACTCATTAGGGATTATTTTCCTCATTTTTTTCTCACTGGGCAGCTTTTCTGATGCGGTTATTTTCAAGGTGTTATAGTAGAATTATATGCCAGAAGGGCCTTCCTCGCGTGTCGCGCTTCAGCCAATAACGCCAATCGCACACCAGTAGCTGTCCCTTTCTGTGAAATTTGCATATCAGCTTCACTTGCTCAGGCTGCGTTCTACTAGTGGCGCAAGCAGGTTTTTTTCCCCGAACTCATTATCTCAACTTCATGCCACGTATGGTCTCTCTGTCTCAGTCGGTTAAAGTGATGCACTGTTCACAAGCTTTTTGGAGTATATTGAAAAGTGATGCAATACAGATGAACGTGATTTGCTACAGCTAATGTGCAAAGCTCTAGCCCTTTCTATATAGACGGATTCTGCAGGCTTCGCTGACATCATCGAGCAGTTTACAGTGGAGTCTTGATATGTGCAACATGCTTCTGCCATTCGTGTGCGAACTGCCCGCATGCATTAAAGGTATTTTCTTTGCGTCAGTTTTGTGCGATTTGATCTCTTTGCGCTCGCAGTTCTCTTTGCGATGACGTCATGCATGCGATTTCTGCTCTGCAGTTGTTCTATCTCAAACAAGTATTGCTGTAGTTTTATCAATTTGACGGTTTCAGGAAAATATCTTCCAGAGAAACTGCTTAGAACCAATGAGGTGGGTAAGCATGCAGCCAAAAAATGGTTCTTTTGTGTAAGGAATTTGTGCTGAGGTTTGATTCGGCTGGAATACGAATGCGTTGTCTTTCATTTCTATTGTTCTTTAGCAGTTAGTGAAATCGATAGCGTTGATGAGTAGCATAACTATAGAGGCCGCATATCGTGCTAGGAATTTAGGCCATGTATGCATTCATATAAACGAAGTGCCTTTGAAATAAAGAAGGAATTTCACGAAACGAGAAAACTGGAAAGGATGAACGAATAAAAATGTACTTAGGGGATATCGAAAGTGGACGCGAAGTGCAGCATAAGTGTCACCTGTGGCGAGTAGTTCTCGCTGTTCTTTACTGTCTTCAGCAGTTTTATATGTTACGTTTTTGATGAACTGTTTCATGCAGTTCTTGTTTGCGAAAAAAAATAACGCATTTAACGAAAGGGTAACGGCCGCTGTCGTATCAGTATTCGTGGAACGGCGGTATAAAATACGAGTGCGTCGGGTGGTGCGGCAAAGGTATGCCTCAACATGTGGTTGGCCGGCGGAGACCTTGAACCTGGTGCAGCCTGCTTTTGTCGCCGCCGAAGACAATACGAAAATTAAAGAATTAGAAATGGCGAGGCGCAGTATTCGCTCTTTCTGAGGGATCCAAATGTCCACTGCTGTCGTTCCTACTAACATATAAGTGCACATTTCAATTAATCGAAAGGAGGGCCAAATTACCTGCGATCAATTGTGTCGGAGCTATGAAAATAATGATGAACGCCTTCAAATCATCTATGAAGTACAGTTATTTAATTTAGGTGTCGATTTCGTAAATTTGCAGGATCGTTTTTTTGCCAGAATGGGAAGTGTGTTCCACAATTGGCACATTGCAATGGTGTGAACGAATGTGGTGATTACAGCGATGAGTTGAACTGTCCCGGTTAGTATACCCGTAGTCAGCGCGTTTGCTGGTTAAAACGAAATTACTGGGAAGGAGGGTATCAAATCCGATACACTCAACCACGGAGAAGATAAAGAGATATATGTGGCAAAAAGGTGTCATAAAGTGGTAAAAATAAGGTTACATTTGGAGAAGTCGGCATCTTTTTGCTTCAGCTGTTATTTAGTATAGCCAAATAAGCGAGCACCTAAAAAAGGATGAATCTTTGTTTCCGTAACTTCAAAAAACGTTGTGAAAAACGTTTGGCAGATGTAAAGATCAGTCGTTGTCGGCATTAAAGATAACCTTGAAATATTTTCATCTGCCAGTCGCATCGTTGCCTTGGTCATGTATGATGAAGACAAATGCGGAATCGTCTGTGACATTTGCCAGAGTAAGCTTCTTTGCCGGCAAAAATGCAACGAAACAATAGTCAATACCATAGTGGAAAAAAACAACCGAGAAAATTTTGACACGGTTTTGAGGGCGGGAATGGTTTTAAGGAGTCTTATGAACCTATTTTGATGAGCGTTCAAGCTGATAATCAAAGAGTGCTTTTCGATTTCTATCATATTTATCTTCAAATGTCTTGTTTACACTCAATAATTTAGTAATCTGTATGACGTAGCTTTACGACGACATGCTTTCGCTTCAGAAAATAGTCCACAAGAGGAAAAATTCTTGCAGGGACGTAGAAGATTGTAGAACTGAAATTAATTCGGAAGTGAATTGATCAGAAGGGAAATGAATTGAGGGCTGTTGTCTATGGTGCCAATACGAAGACGGTGATCAGCAGTAGCGATGGCAGTAATTCGGAGAATGTATATGTGGGGCGATGTGGTTTTTGTTTGCGATTCATACTCTTTCCTTCCTCTCTCTTTCACATTCAGTTTAAGTTGTTGGTGAAAAGTGAAACCAAACCATATCTTTGTTTCCTAATTAAATTGGCAAAAATATGGCTGCTGCTTAATGGTAATCCGTATAATTTGCAGCATCACACAAAGATATGGGCTGTGTTAAATACGAGAAAGGCGAATCGGGCAAAATCCACACACCTAATTATCCGTCACCGTATAGTGCAAGCGCGAAGTGCCGTTGGGTTATCGAAGGACCAATCAGCTCACGCATTCACGTAATATTTCGCATATTTCACTTCACTGCTGGTCATCTTATCGAATTATCTTGTTTTATTCATTATTTATTATATTCTATTTGTTCCAAATCTAATCGTATCAATATATAAGTCTTACAACCAATCAGGTAGAATTTTTGTTGACGTGGGTGGTCTTTTGTTGACTAAATGGCTCGAAGGAGGGCTGCAGTTTGATATGGAAATAGGAAGCAGAAGGTTGAATATTCTGGAATCACTAGCAAATTATCACACTTCTTTCAGCCGATGCATGAATGGGCAACAACCGAATGAGATGTACACATTGGTGACTTGCATTTTATGTACTATTTGTACGGCACATTAGCCACTTTCATGAGCAAATATTTGTTGTAATTCACTGAGTTCGTTCATTAGCACTCACTTTCATCATCGGTGTACGTGAACCATGGAAAACTTCTTTTGTGAGCTCCTCGGATGTGCTGTTGATATTGTGAATAGGTAAAGACATTGCAGCGCTCCACTGCACCTTCACGCATATAAATAGAATTATCGATAACCAACGTTGTGTATAAACCATATCAAACGGGATTTATAGCGATACGACATAGTCGGCGTGAACCCGTAGAATGCAAAATACAGCGCAGAAATGATGCCCTGAAGGAAACTGAAGCACCATTCTCAAGAGTCAACAATTGGAGTGAAAAATGAGAGAAAACCTAAAAATGAAGTTTTTGAGAAAAACCATATCTTCCATTTTTAACTGAGCTCCCTCTAAATTCTTGGTAGGTTATTAATGACCGTGTGCAAATAAAAGTGTTGCAAATAGCAGTTGAAACAAGTGATCCACTGAAATTCAGTAAATCTTTCGAACGAGGTCAGTTGTGATCCATTTGCAGGGGAACGCAGAATGTTGAACGTCGGAGAAATAGCACTCTAGAAAAATTCAGTGTTTTGCAGTAAATATTTCAGAGGAAATTTCACTTTGCGCAGTTTTGTGCAGTATTTGATCCTTTTTCAATGAGAACCCAATCCAACACCGATCTCGGTCACATCTTATTATTTTGATAACATGATTTTGTTATCGGCTCGTATCGCATGCAAAATATATTCATCCCTTTCTCATCTCTCTTTGAAATTCGAGAGCAGTTCTCAGATTTGTATCGATTGATTGAAAATTCCAAATTTACTTCTCGAACCTTGTCATTAATTTTTGGTATCAAATTTGCATCTCTGTGGTACAATGGAAATTTTTATCGAAATGTCTTTGGGAAAAAAGTGCATATTCAGAGTGGAGTGGCGCCGTAGAAGGACATTTATTCCGACTAGTCGACTGTTCAGGGATGTTACAGTTTCATTTCCACAGAATGGCTTAATGTTTTTAGTTGACGTTCGACTCATTCGAAACAGAAGAGTTTCATGACTTGGTGAGCGTACTGGATGGCGGCCCTGCTGAGAATTCCTCCTTCGTCATGGCAACGCTGTCGGGCTCAAAGAAGCCGGGAACACTGATTTCCAGCACGAATGTCGTTGTTGTAAAGTTTGCTAGCGATGCACATCTACAAGGACGTGGCTTCCAGGCGACTTGGCGAGCGGGTTCGTTCATTCCAAAAAAAAAAAAAATGTGTACCGTCGTTTTCGTTCCACGTTTCATTTCTCTGTATATATCAAATGAATGTTCCACTGAAGTGGGAAATTTACTCAAGTTTTCCCTTTTCCTAAGGGTTAAAAAAGTGATAATGTGATATTCTGCATAAGTGGCAGTTGACAGCACAATCTACAAGGAGGGTAAAACATCACATGAATATACTTCTTGTCCGGTCATGATAAATACATAAGTAGATGTTTTGGATCTGGTTATGAATGCAGTGATCACAGTGGTTGTTCTTTTCAAACTGAATTGATCTTAACGTCGCATATTCCATTCAAGTCGTTCCTGTGAAGTTTGAGTATCTGTGTTTTCCTTCTTCACAGTTTCATCCAAGCCAAGCCATTTTTTTAAAGCGTCGTAGATTCTTCTAACAAAACCATCCTTTATACTCTTTTATGGCAAAGTCGTGCAATTAACTATATCATTGTGCGTCATGTATTAGAGTTAAATAGTAGCGAAATGAATTAGTGCAAAATTCATTGTCGTTTATCTCACTCATAACCGTAGCGAGCAGGATTTAAGCAGTGTAATAGTTCCGGAAATGGAGAGGCTAATTTTTCTTGTGGTCAAAAAATTCTAGTGGAAACTTCCGGATTTTTTTTTGAACACAAATGTTGGAATTTTGGTATTTAGCACGTTTAATCAGGTGACTTTTAAACTTTTCTGAGGAGGCATTTTACGATACGTATTTACAATATGGTTGAAATTTCATGGCGAACAATCACCTTCTTCTATTTCTGTGTCAAGCTGAAGACTGACGAGCTGCTGCTGCAGGGTTGTCCAGAAATAAGTCAAATGCTCCTTTCTCCCAATATTAAAATGGGGACTTATGAGGGCACTGTTGAGGAAAATTGGAGATGCCAAAAACTGGGATGTAGATTTCCTCTGTGGAATCCGAATTTTAATAATCACACACTTTCCACATCGTTTGCAAAAGTGCCGTCATTGCGATATTTGATAAAAAAATTTTTTTGATAGCCATTTTGTGACGGCAGTTGAAAAAGGAGGTTTATTTGTTGAAATAATGGAGTGGTATGCAAGACAATCAACAGGAAATGCCTCTGTCGTTAATGGCAATCTGTGTGTCGCGAAGTTCCTCCCTTTTTGTTCGCTTTCCACGTCACACCTCTACTTCATCCATCCAGTTTTTCGCATCCTGGAGTACTGCATCCGTCATGTGCATACCACCATAGACTGAACGCAATTTTAATGGTGACAAACGAAGTCAAAGGAGCTTAGCATTGAGGCAATTGTAGCAGAGTGTGATAAACGTCGATTATATGCAACTTGAGGCTTTCGGGCTCCGGTGCGGAATGAATGAAAGTTCGAGTGGATTTTTGACTGCCATAGGTAGGGAGGATGGGCACAGCATCTTGCAGATTACAGTAAATGATTATGTTCATTATGTTCTGTACTTATACAACTTTCAAATTTAGCTTCCTTCTCTTCACAGCACGAGCCTACCTTTTGCTTGAATTCGACTCTGAGACTCGCGACACCTTAGCTTCTTGGGTGGTCTGCTTAATTTCCTTCAGCGCATCGCCGTAATAGAAGGCACGTTAGTAGAAAATAGAACACCAAAAGAGGGATGTTTTCTGAATGCATGCGGTGGATTTTAGTCGGTTGTTGGCCCTGCTGGCTTAAGCAGGTTGTATCAAGAGCATGGAGGATTAGCACTCTGCTGATTAGGGATCCCAGGAAAGAGGGAGAAAGAAATCGCTAGAACACTTTGGACCTTAGTTTTAGCTTGAGATATGAGTTCATCTATGAGCTGCGGTTCCTCGTCAGCAACATCCACCATTCGTGAAGGGTTTTATTATTATGAAAGCAGGGCATGTGCGTTAGTTGTATATGTATGCATCCGACAAGTCCGAAAATCCTCGCCTGTTCTACTGCATAGAAATTTGAGCAGCACGTAAAATAACCTATCAGAAATCTTCTGAAAAAAAGAAAAATCAAAAATCCCGTAATCTTTTGGCCCCTCTCCGCGTATCACAGCGTCGTCACAAGAACCTCAAAATTTCATCACACCTAATCTGTGTTGATGACATCTCCATCTTCAGTTCTTATTGGCACAATAGCCGCAGCAAAGACTGCGGTCTTATTAACTTTTTAGGACGACTATCAGTCACCTTCCTCTCAGGACTTTAGAGTAGTGCAAAATGCAAGTATCTTGTCGCTTTCCTCTCCTCAATATTCGAGACGACTTATTCTGTACGGCTATCAGATTATGTATTGAATTTACGGCCATATGGTTTTTGCTGGTTTCTTGTTAACATCATTCATTAAAAGGGAATAACTGAGCACAATTGCCATCTTGATCTCATTCTCGCACATACGTTCTTCGCATACAGATAATATGCTATAAAGATGTCAGGGAGGTCGCAACAATATGCCCTTTTGTATTCCAGTTCACTCTCTCGCTTGACCGTCCAACCGTTGAAATGCATCAATTAGCAAATCGTATTTAGCATCTAGCAGCGAGTCATATTTGGCAACCACAACAAAGTGAATAGTCTTCCCGTCAGCATGACTAGAACTCTAAAGAAAATACCAGTGATCCAGTAGAAAGATAGGACAGGAATAGAAAATTTTGCTGAAGCAGGAACAATCTCAGATATAGTAAGAGAGTGGGTCGGGAATTCAAGTAACTATGAGTTTAGACTTCAGTGACCGTAGCAGTAATGAATTCGACAGACTCGGAATGTGGCAAGCGAAAGAGTTCAGCTCTATTAGTGCATGCAATATGCAGTGAGGCATTACGAGTGGTCTCTGGTTAAGCCACATTTGGAAAACATTCAACACCACCACAACATTGGTAAATGAAAGATTGGAAACAAAAAAATTTGAAAACAGAAAGTCCCGTCGAACTGCAAACGGCTCAGCTCCAAAGTAACCAGAATCAACTTTACGGCTTACGTTGAAGTGTGTGTGGCATCATATAAGATCTGAGTGCACTGATCCGCAGATCTCTGCGCATTTTCAAGCTCATTTACATTATGCAAGTGCGAGAGCGGGAAGATAGGAATTCAACGTCCGGCAATTCGGTGGGCGTCTGAGGTGAAAGCTTTGAAGTGCATTGGCTGTCAACGGAAGAGGTGCGATAAATTAGACGAGCTTTTTTATATAACCACAGACAGACGTTGTGGCGAGAATATTCCAAGAACGATGGATCTCCCAGTCGAGCCGTTATGATGCTTATATTTGCTTAGTATCATTAAAAACGAACTCATGGTTTGGATGATCATAGAGGTGGAATAATAATTGGCATGAGCTTCCATTTAGTATATAGGGGACTTTCTTTCATTTGTATATTTCTATTCTGCAACGTATTTTCTTCACAAATAAGATTGCAGTAAGCGTATCGTGCGGAGGAGTACTGAAAGCTCAACCCTATGGGCAGACGTTGACGAGTCCCGATTTTCCAAAGAACTATCCGAATGGATTGGAGTGCGTATGGAAGGTGGATGCACCTAGAGGGCAACTCATCTCACTTAATGTATGCGTTTTCCACAAGCTTTATATTCTTTTATAGTCCGCATAACTCAAAAGCGTATTCTGTCCTTCATGCCAATTTAAGTGTTTTGGAAACCCTTTGACTTATGGGACTAACACTGTTCGGCTTCAGTAACTGTGCGTAAAGTTGGTCCCCAGCTACTCACAATACATCTTATTTATGTTATCTTAGCCGCAATGCTTGTTAGGCTTATGAAGGTCTGAGTCGACACAATTGTGGAGTAGTGGATTTCAGGTGGAAGATCTCGACCTTGAGGCACCACACGATTTCTTGCTTATTTACGATGGGGCAAATCCGTCGGCACCCGTGCTCGCTCGTCTCTCGGGCTCAATATCACAGCCCCAGCTAATCATCTCCAGCCAAAGCCATCTTTACATTTACTTCTACTCAAACTTTGCTCAAAATGGTCGCGGCTTTAGTATCTCTTACAAGCGAGGTAAGCGACAGACCAATAGCTGATCGTTGTTCGTTGGAAGAATTTCTATATGTTTATCATTTGATGCCTTCTATGCATTAACACATTCATGTGTTGAAAAAAGTATTGAGTCTGTCTGGAGTATCTCTCAAGAAATGTTAGTGGCAAACTTTTGTTATCATGGTAGGAGCTGGACGGCGATTTGGGCCGTCAATTCGACGAGTTCTCTACGCAGCTTATGTAGCGGATTTTGTGAACTTCCTTGTAACGGAAGTATTCGTGATATTTCTTTTGCTGAATGTTGTATCAAAGTGATTGATGTGTGAGGTGTGCGTTGTTTCATATTCTCCTGTCTTACATTACTTCCTTCTTGCCCTATTCTCAGATGAGTGACTCATTCCTTCCCTTCCTCTTCCCTACCCTCCACCCCCCACTCCCCTCCCCAAGGAGATTGGTGAGTGCACGTCTCTTCTGAACGCTGCCAGCAACCGTTATAAGTAGGTACGAGCTCAACGTTGTAACGGTTCGCCACATTTGGACTAAGCTGAAGCGAAACTTTTAGAGTTAAATATGTTTTATTTATATTGCAACTATTATATATATGCACAAGTTCTCATATTTGATGAGGGTAAAACACAAAGCTGAATTGGCTGATAGCTTTTAGCATTTACAGCTTAATTTGTCTATGATTCATCTGATCGAACAATTATGTTTTTTTATACTCATGATAAAGTTGCTAATGTAGTTCAGTAATGATAGCTTCGTTTTCTCTTTTTAATGAACACCTTGCATTCAGTATTCCTCAACTCGTTGTACACTCGAACGTGAGATAGTTGGAAGAATGTTTTTAATGACTCGCATATGAAGTAAGGAAATAGCTGAAAGGTATTGTTCAGCGATTCTGATATACGTATCCATAGTGGGCGCTGATCTAAGACCTGTAAGACCTACGAGGTCAGAAGAGCGAATCTGTTCATTAGTAGCCGATCGAAACGAGCAGACCCGATGCGGAGTCTAAGAAGAGAGCGGAAGGAGGAGGTGCTGATTTCTACAGCATGAAAACCTCTTGTGTTTTAGTTGTTAGTGAGCAGAGTATAGGTTCTCTTCGACTTTTCAAACTGAAGTAAAACAATTTGATCGAATACTCGAAGTGTTCAAAACACAACTTTTTTTGTTTTCGATTTAAGAGTTCCTAAGATAAGGTCGTTTTGAAATTCGATGCTCTCTTCAGTCGGGATTCCGACGCACGGGCCTCAAGAAGTTGTCTGCGCTGAGACATTAAAATAGCCATAGTAGTCATTTTCAGCCTGACGTGCTGAGGAAGTTATTACCGAGTACTTAAAATATGCAGAGGAAATTTAGGCTGTTCGAACACAATACGCCTAAACGATGGTGTCATCATTTCACCTGGTTTCAACCGCGTCCCATATCCTAACTCCCAGCGATGCGTTTATACGGTGGAGCTACCCGAGGAGAAGGTGAATCAGCCATTGGCATTCGTCGTGAACAGTTTCGATGTGGCGGAAGATGATCGCTTACTTGTACGGTTTTACATATCTGTATTTCCACTTCTTTATTCACTTTTCCTCTCCCTGCGTTTTGCAGTACTTTCAAAATTTTACGTAGGTACCACGACACTTTTGTTCAGCAAAAGACTGGCATTTAGGTCATTATTTTTGTCGACTGGACATGGCTCTTTTTGTCCAGCAAGCTGATGATGGGTGATTTCCACCTTCCAATGTGAGTTGTCAGCTTTGTAAAGAAATATTGGTGGGAAGTGTGTTCAGGTGGTTAAAGGAAGCAAAAAAGGCAGTAAATTGTGACATTTGGTTGATTAATTGACTTTGCAACCATTTGTACGGATCGATTCTCCTATTACTTACTTAGTTTAATCATTTGTTGAAAAAGTCATTGAGGAAACTGTCTTCACTTTTGTTCTCGCTTGCTGATTACATGAATGATGATGCGTTATTAATTTTTCTTTTTTTGACTCATACTTTGCACTCACAGAGTCTTCAAAACCATAAGTATCCTTTCTTGATCGGTTTCATTTTCGTTCTCCGAGACATCTCAAACAAGGAATGTTATTGACTTCTTGCAGATGTTCGAAGAAACTGAAGGGGGTAGAGCGTTACATTCGGGGGATGGATTTAGTGCGAGCGCACGCCCACCGAAAAGTATATTCGCTCAGGCCAGTACTGTACAAATTATCTTCACAAGCAACTCTATTCGAAATGCGCTTGGCTGGAACATTACTTTCTCAACAAGTGAGCATCTATGGATTACAGCGTTTCATGAAAATCCGTTGACCTCAGCTTGAACTCGTGGCAGTTGTAAGGTGTTCGCTTCGAAGAACAGCATCTGTCTAACAGTGCACCCTTATTCGAGCTTGAATGCAACAGTGCCATTACAGTATCGCCTTTCCTGATACATTTTCCTTGTTATGCGCCTTTGCTAGCTTCTTTTGCAACTTTTAATTACTGCAGTACGTAAGCCATATTTATGCCTGTGTATGTATGTATATATCGGCGTCCATCTAGATCTGACGAAATTTGGTGGGGACAATGAACACCACAAGCTAATCTCTTCTATTGCGTCTACGCTCATTCATTTTGCTCTTGAGAAAAGGGCCCCTTGTACTCGATTTGTATACATGATGGATGAGTTAAATTGTGGGACTATTGTTCTGCTCATCCACATTTTGTAGACGTGTTATAAAGCTGGTTGGGCAGTTGAGTCGCGTGAAAAGCGCGCATATCCTCTCAACTCCTGTGGCACACTTTTTCACTTATTTAGTTTTTAGAAAGCATTTTTTCTGTTATCTTGAATAAGGAACAATTTGTGGCTGTTTCCTTGCTTTTTATTTGATTTCTTTGCCAGAGGATATTCCTGCAGTCATTGTTCTACTGAGGCTTTTCAGATTGTCCCCCACTGGTAACGCCCAAATTGGTATCGCTGTCAACAAGAACTTCTGCTTTCGGCACGAAAGTGACTGCATCTTGCCCGAGAGGATTCGAGTTTCGCACTGGTCGTGGACAGATGTTCCATGTTACGTGCCTCCTTGGTGGCAGATGGACCGAGGATCATATCCCCGATTGCCAGCGTAAGATTAAACGTTCTTATTGCGAAGAGTATCCTTCAACTCAGACTTGAAAATGAGATCCGAAAGAAGCTGTACCACATTCGCTCAAAGTGAGTTAAAAGTTATGAAACAAAGCTAGACAGTAAATGAAGCCAGTCTCAACAGTGGATGTAACGAATGGACAGGTGCAAGTATAGACTGAAATGGACTAATTCGTTCGTTTATATATTCCATCGATCGATAGCGAAACATTGCGAGAGCATCACAAAAGGCGGAAAACTTTTCATCTTTGTATGTTTATGGAGCACCGTTTAACTTATTTGCATATTTCTCTACTTTCAGTTTGACTGTGTCGTTGTTTCGTTTAACTGTCTTTTTTATTGTGCGGCGTTGCGATGAGAATTGTCAGATGTGGTGCGCTAATTGGGGTCAACACGTTCTTTCATCCCTAACACTCTGAGATTCTCGTCTGGACTGTAGTGTTCATTGTTCTTAACTAACTGAGTGACGGCTGGGTTTTGCATTCGTTCTGCAACGCTTTCTTTTTCGTATGTCAAAGTTACTGCAACCCCCATCAATATCCGCATAGTTTTTCCTAATTGCGATCGTTTTCTACTGGATCGCACTTTCCTCATCTTCACCCTTAAGGGCTTCAAAAGCATCTCTCATGTCTGTCAGAAATCTCTCCGTTCTTCGTAATTTCTTCTGCTACCTCTTGCAATGCCTACTTTAAAGTATCTTTTTTCACTGCAGAATTTATATGACGTGCTATTGAACATCTTTATTCTTTTTCCCACTTTCTGTGAAATTTGAAGTAAAGCTATCCTCTTCGTTTATCCCGACTTCTTTCGTAACGGCACTTTTATTGATATGCTCATGCTTGACAAGTCTTTCAGTCGCAATAGGTAGGCTCTTTTAACTATCGCAGCCTGTGGTTCATTGGATTGTGCTTCACCATGATATTCTCTGCAAGCTTCACCGGTTATTTGCTCCGTGACCTTGCCATAGGTGAAGCATTACCAGAAGATTCCCTCCGTACGCGTGGCTGAGGGTCACCATGGAATGCCATGCATCAACACAGTTTTCCATCGATTTAGATATGATTAATTGTAAATTGTTCGTAGCTCAGTGCGTACTATAAACTGTACATATATTTGCCTTTCCATTTTGATTTTATTATGGACGTTTCTCTTGCCAGATAATTTTTGGTCAAGATATAATTCAATGTTTGCAGCGGTTTATTGCTCAGCAGTTCCACAAATCGCAAATGGTTTCGCCTCATCAGCCACTAATGTATCGTTCGGTGGGTCAGCAAAGTATACTTGTTACGATGGCTTCAGCTTTCCTAATGCAAAGAATTCAGGGGAGATTTATTGTACTGATGAAGGCAGATGGACTCCAACACCTTCCTGTAAAGGTAATACTTCACTTTTAAAATGGCTGTTGCTGACTTAGATAACATCAGTTGGAACAGCCGTGCTTGTTTAAGAATGTGTATGTTTGTTCTAGTTAGCTGAGTATGTGCTGTAGCTTTCGGTATTCATGTCCTATTGGTTTTTTTTAACGTTTGACGTAAGGCCACATTGTTGCAGTCGTCTGCCTACGTGGTGAATTTCGTTTTCCGCTGCATATTTGATTGCTTCGAATCTTACATACCTTCACACGGGTTTTAAAACACTGTTCGTTGTTGAGATGAGTTGCTGGAGTTTTATCACTACTGTTTCTTCTCAGTTGATGTCTCTCTCCCTTCATATTTTGAATAGTTTGATCGACTTGGTGGCAGTGCAACAATGACCACTTCCGGTGCAAAAGTTGAGGTTTTGGAGAGCCTCAAAGTAGCCATCTGAAACACTACTTGAGCACAAATTACCATTTTTGAGAGCTAATAACTCACCACCTAGGGCACACTGAGGTCTTAGTACCGAGATTATTCAGCTACTTATTGCAATAATGACCACTTTTTGACCACTTTTGGTGCAGAAGTAGCGGTAGCATATCACGGCAGATGGAACCTCGACTAGGACGGTTTACGGCACTACCTGATAACACGTTATTTGAGCGAAGCTTTGAGTGGAAAAGTTTTAGTATGAAATGACGAGACGGTGTGTTTTGAAGAGAATTTAAAATAGCAGCTGTTTCCTCTATTTTTGACGCTGGAATTGGTTGCCAATCGTCGCAAGAAGAGGTGGCCCGTAACCATATCGGAACTGCTAACCTCGGAACCCTGTATAGGGAAATGAGTTGATTTGGCGAGCTGTTTCTTACTCTTTTGGTTCCTTTCTTTTTCATAAACCCTTATTTCAATCCAGCCGTAGTGATTGCAACGTGACCTGAAAATATCCTTTCATTACACATTTTACGATCATCGATTTCTCAAAAAGCGTGTTGGTGCGTCGAACCTCATAAGTGTCCTCACCTTGAGTCCTTAGCCTCCAGGGATTACGAGTTTCTGTATCACCTCGCTCTGGTTTCCCTCTTTTTTGAAGAGGAATTTTGAGCAATTCATAATCAAGCTTCATCAGCGACGTAGGCAGCTCCAATCTAGGTGGTGTTAAGCTTAAGCACCAATGTCGGATATGACCACATGGTAGAATCCACTCTCAGCACTGAAAATGATCGATCCTTAGCAACTAGGCGCCAAATTTGTGCAATGAGCACTTCTTGCAGCTCAAACGTGTCCAGCATTGGCACCATTTGCAAACGGTGAGCGTATTCTGGAATTTGGTGACGGAACTGGCTATGGAACAGTTTTTCGTTTCGAATGTGCGCCAGGCTTCAGACGTATTGGAGCAGCGACACTTCTTTGCCAAGCCAATGGAAAATGGTCATTTGATCAGCCATCCTGCAAAAGTAAGTTCCACATTTTAAATAACGTTAGATTGGCCTCGTGTTTGCACTCAAAATCCTTTCTAGTATCTCTATAGTTATTTAAATTATTCCGCTCGTTCAAGAATTAGCTGTTCCATACTTCGTTCTACTCACAGGGATGATACCTTGATTACTTCGCTTCCAAATTCAGATTTATTTTTATGCAATTTGGATTTGCAAGAGGTCCTGCAAGGGCATTTTAAAGTTTGGGGGTTTCACACGTTGGAATTTTGAGGGTTAGATAATGACTGCTAATTGAATTTCCATCTAGAGATATGATAGGAAACTTGCATGATTTGTTATGATGTTGTAATACTGCAGCCATGTAGACTACTGTTTCTCCCGTGTCCGTTCGAACTTGAAATCAAGTGCGAAGATGTACATGAGTGCATATTCTGTTCTTTTCTTAAGTGTGCAACAGCGTATCTGCTTGTCGTCTTTACGTGTATATGTCATGAAATGCAGTCGTTTCACCATCGGGGTATGGTATACAGAGATATACAAGCTTAACTGAGCTTAAAAATTACCTTATATTTGACTGCAAGTCTATTCACATTTTTAACGAATGAGATAAGAAAACGGATATCTTGTAGGTCTTTATTCAGAGTTAACTCGGTTGAAATATGAGCATCACCTTGGTCGAGGCTTGTGCAAATGGCAGGCACTAATTTGTTAGCTGCCCTTCAGAATCTTGCGAAACATGCAGATTTATTTCCTGATCCAGCGTTAAGTAAGCAGTCACTGAATGAAGTGTCATTAAATATGCGAGCTTGATCGATGAAGTAGTTAAGGACAGCTTAACTAACTGAATGCTACCTGAATATGCAGTTTGGTTGACCAGTGAATACACATCAGCATTTACTATTTTGCATATTTCATGACTTCATCTCGCAAATTTTAGGAGTGACGAAGTTGTGCCCATATCATTCTAGCACCTCCAGCATGACTGTCATCTTCCTCCGAGAAATTGTTTCAGAAGATAACGAATGCGGTGTAGGATAGTTGACCAGATTGATTGTCTTGCTAAGGCGGATATTCAAAAACGATATTGGCTGGCCAAGTTGTAATTCGCTTTCGTGATTTTTGATTTTTCCGAAAGTTCAGTCGTTTTTGAATAACACTATCGTCTATAATATGATTAATGAAGTTCCAATGATATCAGTAATGGCATTTAGCGACTTCTTTTTTTAAAATTTGTTTACTTAAAGAATATTTGATTTAATGCGTTCAATATAAAATGTGTTGTTTTATGCAAATAGCGTAAGAATTTCATTGTTTAGGGTTGTCATGCACAAGTATGCCACGAATAGCTAATGGTGAAATTGTCATGGGAGAACGTTTCGAGGTCGGCGATTCAGTGCGAATCGAGTGTTTACCTGGATTCCGCTCAGTAGGTGCAGCTTCATTGCGATGCTTGGCGAATCAGACACTTAGCGATGTGGCGGAATGCAGAGATATTGATGAATGCGCAGAAGGTTCAGCTGTTTGTAGTGCGCAGAGCACAAAGTGCATCAATATGCCTGGAGGCTATCACTGCCAATGTCTCAATGGATTTCAACCACAACTTTGTAAGTACAACTTATGAGAAAATAATTCGTCATTGCGTGAAATCTTCTTTGCTACATATCTTTATTCATTTGAAGATTCCATCGTTTAAAGGGTAAGGAGACTATCAACTTGACAGCTCAACGTCTAGTTTCTATATGATGTATTCGTAATAGTTTTTTAGTGAGATCACTTCTGATTTCTTTTGTGTGATGGGGAACTTGGCGCCACCAAGCATGGTCGGCGTGGCTTTTCGCATTCGGTGGCAGTGCATATGATTGCATGATGCTTGCTTGCTACCTGATGTTTTTGAAGGGTGGCAGTGAATGGATTGTTTATGATGAAAACTAATCTTATTTGCAGCTTGCACATCCGCAACGACGATCAACGCAGTGATGGTCGAAGGAAGTTCAGAGAGCCGACAGTTTCATGCCACCGAGTATTCAACACTTGGTGGGTTAATTATCGTCCTTACTTATTGTTGTCCGTAGGATTCATATAACATTTTTTTCATTATAAGTTAGCTTTCAGTATAGACATTATTCATTCCACTGTGTGTTTATTCGGATGAGCTGTTCCAATCTACTGTTCACTTCTCCTGTTCAGCTGAATTGCGGCTACAACTTGTGATTTTGCACCACTGTATTTGCATTTTTGTTCATCTATTTCAATTTCCTAAAGGGGCAAAACAGAAAAAGGATATCAAAGGAGAAGGAAGACGTTCGCAAAGCATTTAATCGGAGCGAACGTGAGAGTAATAGTAGAGTGCAGATCAAATTAACTGCAGTTTAAAAGCTGAACCATGAGTGCAGTAACAGTATAAGTAGGGAAACAGATTCCAAATCCTAACATTGCGAAATTGGAAACCATGCTGCACACTGTTTCGATTGCAACATCTTTTGGCGAATTGGAACTAATTCGTACGTCGACTTCGTGACGGTGTAATGTGAGACATCTAACATCTAGAAGTGTAGAAAAAGATATGTATTTCTGAGATATCAAATATGTTTACGCTGCTGTGGTTGCTACTTTCTTGAAGACACTCTGTTGTTTCCTATAATGCATTTAATATTGAATTATTCTGATAAAGGCCTGCTAGAAGTAGGCTAATGGAAATGCTATGATATAGTTCAATTTCGGACATAAGATATTTTTGAGCAGGTCTAATACTCTTAAGATTGTCATGGCCCGAAAACATGAAACAGTAAATTTTCACATCATTCCGCCAATCACTGACCTGCTGCCAGTTCAGGGATGTTAAAATAAAGTGTGATTAGATGTTGCACGGCAAAACACAGTTTTATGTAGACCCAGTTAGAGGGTAGGATATGAGTAATAAGTAATTTAAGTGATTTAAAGTTGGTGTTTTTTGTTTTCTTGAAAATATGTATATCCTGTTCTTGACATATGCGCCTTAATTAACAGCTGCTTTCTTATGTATGATAGATGAGATTGTTTGGTAGTGCATGTTTCATATCCGCTGCTTTTATTTTTAATTAGAGTTGTATAAAAAATATTTTTACACAATAAAAGAGGTAACTAATCTGAACTGTCAGAGGTTTTAACGCTGTTAAGAGGATCTGTGTTCGTTTGCTTCATTAAATTCTCTCTTTTATTAAGGCTGGTGCGCTGATGAGGAAGATCCACTGCGAACAATAACGTTCACATTCGCTGTGCCAAAAATTGTCGAGCGACTACGTGTTGAGAAAACTGCAAATGGTGCATATCCGACAGTACTAGAAATAAAATATTCAAACCGCACTGGAATTCCACTGACTTTATACTCTGCATCGAACACTACGGTTAGCCCTTTTACTGTAATGACCACCACAGTGGAGGTTTTCATTCCACTCCTAGACAGGATAACGTTCGACTGTTTTCGCAGACGACTCCGATCTCCGAGCGAGGTTTCGTATATGTGTAAATGCAGTCTTCGCAACATATTAGCTGGAGCTGTGCTTACTCAATTTCGTCTCTTAATGAACGTTTTCTTCTGTAATATCACATGTTGTGGGATCATTGGTCCAGTTCATATTCGAACCACTATTTTTGTCATTACTCTTATTACCATGACCATCAACACTGTCATTATTATGCTTAGGACAATTAATACCAACTATCAGGACAGTTAATACCGTTACGATCATTATTCATGCATGCGTAGGCGGTGTAAACTGTAGTTAATTAATTTCTTTTAGAAACTGATGACGCGTAATGTTGCAATAGTTGGAGGTGAGCTACTCGTGCTTCCTCGACCAGTTGAAGCCCGAGTTCTGCAGTTGAGAATCGAGCAGTTTTCGTCGCATCCTTGTGTGAAACTCGAAGTGCTTGGTTGCCACAAGACTAATTGCCTCGGTATGTGCATTTTGCCGTGTTTTATTGAGATAGTTCCAGAGCTTCTTTGCTTCGCGAGTGGAGAGGATTGGAAGGATGCCTGTGTTTGAGATGTTCTTTGAATGGCATGTTTTTCGACACGTCATTTTTCGTCATTCACTTGTGCATTTGATTGACATTTAACCAACCAATACTGTGAATAATAGTGTAACAAACTAAGGTTAATAAACGTAGCATGCTGCGATATAAGATTTTCATCTTTTGAAGTGGACATATGCAGAAGTTATTTTCTACAAGTTTCTTTGAAATTGAGCTTGTATTTGGACCAGGCCTCTTATTTGTAAGATCGCGACAATTGGCTTCCGCTCAAGAAAGCCTCTATTCAGCAAACATTACTTGGTAATTTCGTTGTATATGATTTATATGAACTTCAACAACGGTTTAGATTCCATGTTAATGGGGACTTTTATAGCGCAAGGAAAGGTGATCGCCAAATTTCGCAGCTTCCGCTGAGCCATTCTGAGATATTTGCGAAACCATGGAAAATGGAAAAGGTGGCAGGATGGGAAGTGTGTAGTTTGTAACCGTAAATAATGCGATTACAAGCTGTTTCTGCTGGAAATTGTTAACCTGAGAGATGACATAGGTAATAGTTGTTTTAAAGGGGATTCTGTTCAGACATAAACGAATGCGAAAGAAATAACGGCAACTGTGAGCAGATTTGTATAAATTCACAAGGCTCTTACCGCTGCGCTTGTGAGACTGGCTTCGATCTGCTAGTCGAAGATGGTCAGGGAGGTGTCCACGTCAAGGCCAGTTTATGATTGTCTTAATGTCTCTTATTTTAATTTACAATAAGTTGCCTGCGGTTAACAATAGGCAAATAGTCTGTTCAGAACACGAGTCTAGGAGAATAAAGAAGTTTCGTATGTTTCTTTTCCTCAGTGCTTGGTGAAACGTTAGAAGATGAAACTATTACTCTTCGACTGGAAGTTGTGGCGGTACATTTTGCTTGTCACTTTTGAGGGTTTCTTTGAAGTGCTCAAAAGTGGTAAGCAAATCGACGGATCTAATTGGTCTCGGTTTTTCTGAATAGTTTATGTGGCTTACAGGCAGTTGGAAGTAAATGATTTGAGTTCAGTTTGTTATGTAGGTTTTGGGGTTCCTGTTCACCATGCTTTCGAATCCTTGTAATGGACCCAGCATCATCTTTTTTCGCAGTGCTTCGCAAAAAAAGTGCGTAGTGGATATTGTTTTTATGAGAATTTTATTTCTGTGTTCTTGGCGTCGAAATCAGCGAAGCAAATGATGTCTTACTGCTTATGTTTACGTTATTTAAATCGTTAGAAAGAATAAGAAAACAAATGTTTCAGGATAGACAAGCAAGTATAAAAAAGGGAAGGAGAAAAAACCATGAATTAGCTGCCCAGAGATTCGCTTTGCTAGACCATTGTAATTGAGGCTTTCAGGATATGCGTCATAAGTGCTGTTGTCCTAACAAAAAGATCATCTTATTGAGGTTTTTGTAGAACCTTGTTTATGGATAATTATGGGAGTATAAAGACATTGTAAACGAGCTGGAGTAAATCATATATACAGAAGTGCAAAAAGTTTTTCCATAGGAATGAAAAATATTCTCCAGATGGTCGCTTCTTGATGAATGACAATGATAATGTGTTGAAGTGGTTTACCTGTTTGTTGCTTCCTGTTATGCTGGAATTGCAACAAGTCGTATCAGTGAGCTTCGCTATGCGCCATATAAAAGAACGCAGAAAATGTGTGTAATATAGGAGGGCGAGACTGGACTCAATTCACTGGACGTGATTCGCTTCAATCAGACTTGCGTGCCCCGCGCATGCTCTAATCTCACCTCGCCATTGAATGGTCTTTTGCTGTCGACTGCGAAAACGTTCCATTTTCCAATGGTCGTGCAATTCCAATGTGATTTTGCTTACCAGGTGTGTTTTTTAGTGTTGGTGACACCATTTATTTCAGATATCCTTTAGCCAATGGGAATGAAAAATCTATTTTTAACAAGACTGCAGTGTTATAGATGGCTTTAGGATTGATATGTGCATTTTCTGGTAGTTGCAACATTACCGCAGACATTGTTTTTCAACTAACTTCTTTCTCTTGCCTGATTTTCGATTCTTCACTCAGTTCAGGAATTTCTGGCTTGCTGTGATGTTCCCACTTAGAAGGTTTCACCTTTCCTCACTTCTTTCAGTTCAAAAATTTACATTTTCTAAGATAGCCGTTGAGCATTTTTGCATTCTTCGAGCGCATAGGTAACTGTTTAGTTCATAGTCAGCAGGAATCAAGTGCTGTCTGAGAGAATAAGCTTTCAAGGAGCAATGCAAAATGCATTAACCGAATCGATGAAAATTTTAGCATTCCGTTAAGGATTTCATGGTTATTCTTCTTTCTTGGTAGGATGATCGCGATGCCGCTTGGTGACTTTTAGATGAGTGGCCTTCGCAGAAGTCAGAGTTTACCTAAATTGAGAAGAGAGTCGTCTTCGAGGATGGTTTAGTGTTCCAGCAGAAGTCTTGGCATCCAGCACTTCCAACATTCTAGCAGTTTTCTGTTCTGACGTTCTTGGAACACTACCGGCTTTTTGTCGTTCGCTTGAAATCTTCCTCAGCTTTTGCCTATGCTGGCGCTAATGATAAATCAATAAATTTAATTAGTTAGCGTTTCTTGCCTGTGCCCGGTAACTGTTAAGTAAGAGGAGGGTGGAAGAGGGACTCATCATTGGTTGCTATCTGTTTTGTTTTCACGAAAGTCTTGTTAAGCTCTACTTTTAATTTATATAGATGATGGGAGCGAGTCACTTGAAGTGTATGCAGGATGGTACGTGGAACGGCACAGCACCGCTTTGTCTTCGTAAGTTTCTTTTTCGTTCATTTTATCGTTATCGCACTGCATAACCAAAATATGCATCTAATTGTTACTGTTATACTTGTTTCGGAGGCAGTCGAGGAACCTTTTTCTTCGGACGCTTATAGCGCTTTGATGTCCATGCTTGTGATACATATGCTTTTGTATTTCCACAAACAGAACAAAACTATCTTTACATAGGCACACACAGACGCTTTTATTCTGCATTCACATTAGTTCTAATTGGCTGAGTGTCATAAATATTTGTGCTTATTGCTGTCACATAGCACATACTGCTGCATGGGAACTGCTCTAGTGACCTGATTCACGTAGTTTCAGGGTTTGTTGATGCAACACATAATATTTGCCTAGTCAAGGGTGCACTCGGGATGGACCAGAATGATTGAAGTGGTCAGAACCAGTCCGGAATTGCAATTTTTAAAAATCATCAAGAAGCAAAATTGGAAGAGCCCAAAAAGGTCCGAAAAATGATTTCACTCAACGTAGAGATTGATCGATTCATCGCACTGTTTTATTAAATCGGTCAGTTTTAAGCGGTAGAGCTGGGCTATACCACGGCTGAATTTGGGATCGTGTGCAATTGGAGTGAGGTTATTCATTGTTCACGATTAAGGATCAGGATAACCGTTGTATGCGTTTTTTCACCACGATGTGACTCGCAACGTTTCTGCTTGAAAAGATAATTGCTTGGCAAAGAAGGCAGTATGTACAGTGAGCGCATGATGGTGTGAGTAGGCGTAAAATTGTTTATTCTCAATCCTCATGGTGTCAGCAGACAACAACAAGTTGGATAAAGAAAAATAAGAACTGATTTGAACACGGAATCATGGGTGTGGGTCGGTAATTATGTCAGAAGGCGTCAAAAGGATACCTCAAAGACTTGGTTAGGCAAATGAACCTTTGAGGTGGATTGTGTTTTCTGTTATTCTCCCGTTTTTCGCATAATATAAACCGTCATCACTGAGTTGTCAATGGAAGAGTGGCATCGGATTTTCACGAAGAGTTCGGATAGGTGATGTATGTGAAGCGAACGTTCAAGTATCCGAATACTGCCTAGAAAGAAAGAGATATAAACGTTCCTTAAAATAAGGAAGAATGTTCTCAAAGGATCGCTAGAAAACAGTAGCGCTTCCACAGCAACAATTTTCAGACATTGAGAATCTGTTATTAGTAGACATCCGATGAATCGTGGTCTTGTGTTTCTGCTACTACTACAAGATTCTGAACGGGAGCTAGAGGATTTGGAACGTTTTCGTTCAGCGCAGAATTAATCGAACACCATCTTGAGAAAATAGAGGCAAAAACCATAGGGAACCGCAAGTTCTGATTTGTTACGATGCTATTTCGACAATTTTTTTTTTTTGTTTCGCTGGGGAGAAATTCGCCTGCGTAATTCAGCGATGTAAGTGTCAATTAAATTTCAGCCGCCACTTGTCAAGGTGTCCGCAATAATTCGGCGATTGGTCTGTTTGTTTCACCAGAAAACAGCACGGTTGCTTATGGACGCAACGTTTCCATTGTTTGCAGCCAACAAAATCGGCCTTGTTAGTTTCATTTTTTATTTGTTCTTGATGTTCATTTCCAGTATATTCTCGATTCCTCAGCACCCTTAATTGTTTAATGCTTGATAAAGCGCACATCTGTTTATTTCTTTCTTAGAATATTCGTCATAAGTACTCGAAAGGAAGGCTGAGTATTGAAGATGGCCTTTATTCAAGGCTACATGACATCTTTATACCTATTTGGGTTATATCTAAGCTTCTCTTGTGATGTTTCTACGTTTGCACTCGTCATATTGCTTCTTCACTTACCAAGTCTTTAATATCATATTCCTCTGCAAACTTCATTGTGGTGCACTTTTATAAGGCAGGAATCCGTGTAACGTTTTTCTGGAGCACATCTGGCTTGAAAATTTGAAATGTGCTAAAGAATAAGGGGATTTTTTTTTCTGTTAAGGAAACATTGTACAACGGTGAGGTTTTTGATGTTGTTGAAATCGTGTCCGTTAACGTCAGCTGTTCACATTCACTAGCAAGCTTAAGTTCTTATAATTTCAGCAAGCAACTCGCAGCTTTCTTCTTTCCGTCAGTGTATCTACGATCCTCAGGAAGACGGCCGAGATTATTGGCTATCTGGAGCTGAAGTCGACTGTCCACTTGTGGACTGTGGTCCACCACCATCTCTAGCCGGTGCCTTCTATGATGGCGATGACTATTCTCACAAGGTATTCTCCTACGTGCTTTGCAGTCACTGCCGCTGTTTAATTTTGAAATGAGTTCTTCGTGATTCCTAGTGAAAGGTAGCGGTTGATAGCTGTCACGATTAATTTGTATAGGGAAGTGATGTTTCAGATGAGGAGGATTGATATATATCCAAAGCAGTCGAAGGAGGGAGTGAAGGTGAAGGAAACCGGTGTTCAAAAAAATTAGGGATAAGACGACGATTTCTTTCTCAAAACTGTTAAATGGTTTACGAGTAGGTTATTAAAGTTGATTCAAGAAAAATTCAACAGCCAATAGAAAAATTATAATTTTGAATTATAGGTAGATCTGCATGATTCCAATATTTTTTTTTGTAGAGAGTTCAGGAAAACGCAACGTCCTGCGAAAGAAAGTGGACTACTATTGTAAGGAAATAGTTAAGTAATTAAAATAATTAGCTGCTTGTATTTAATAAGTAGGCCAATATTGTTTTAATCTTTTAAAATAAACGAAGGCATTCATAGGAAAATAAGCGCAGCATCCATGAAAAGGTGAAAATACGGCAAGCTTTGAGCAACAATCAAACAGTTTGTTTCGTGAAATAAGCAGAAAATGAAAAGACGCTGCTTGAATAGGTTTAAATATGATCATATGAGATTTATCGGAACGCTTAGTAGACATATTTTTGTTTATTGCCATCTCAGTTTTCTTTTTATTGCCCTAATAATAAGTTTCTTTCAGAATAATTCGCTGAAAAAATTACATTGTTCACTCGTTTAAGAGTTCGCTTTCACGTCAAAATTTCTTTCTTTCATAAGTTTATTTTTGAGAAATAAAGAAGCGGAGCGAGGCAACATTCAGATAAGTTACTTCTGGTAGCACTAGAATTTGAAAAAGTTCCAAGATGGAACCCTCTTTCAGAAATTTCATTTCTGGACTCATTAAATCGCACTGTGCTTTTGGATGGCCATTTTAGGCCGTGCTTCTTTCAATAAATTCGTCGACTCCACTGTATGTCTTAACGCTACTGACTTCCCTCTTGACCAGGTTGTGTAGGCCGCCTGATTTGCCAATGACTCAAACACCTAGTAGCATAAGGCCATACAACCTGGCGTGAATGCCTTTTATTCTGAAGCTGTGCAGCTATGTATGCCGCAAAGGGTTTTTCAATCGTAAGTGGCGGGATCCTTCTATTACACGTGTGAGATGATTTTAGTATGAGTATGGAAATATTCGTCATTGCGATATTCAGGTGTGCCGCTTAAAGAGGTTTTCGGTGCAAGGCGCAAACGAGAGCTCAGAGATATTTTTTACAGTATGAAGGAAATGTGTGCGATACGTCCAAGGGGTTACGGCTTTCTGAATATCGAAATGAAAGATGGGGCTATGTTATCTGAACATAAGCATTTTAGTCACGAAAATCCTAGCAGTGGAACAAGGTCCATGCATAGAGTAATGGTGCTAAACTGATTCTACATACAGTCAAGTACGTGAGAGTATCCATGCTAGTCGCTCTCATCCCGCTAATTTCTGTCCGATGAGTTGGCTTTTTGTTTCCGCAAAGAATCGCTAACAAGTTCATAGATTTCTTAGGATTTGGTCATTCATTTCTTAGTGCCCTCTCTGAAAATTCCTAAAGAAGTATTACATCATTTGCGCAGGCAATGTGTTTTCGAAATTTCCCACTATCTTTGAGACTAAGCGTAAATATTGTACGTTCAAAGTGGCAACAGCATCAAGAGAGGAGTGATTAAGCCATCTTGAAGCTGCCCTCGCATTTCTCAAAGATGCTTCATTGCGAGAAAATGAAGTGTCTTTTGATTATTATGAATTGCCCTATTGCCAGTAATCCATTCTCAGTTTCATTATTTAGCAAACTGTGACAGATGTTTTAATCATCATCACGAGCGGATCTTGGTTGAGAGAGCTCAAGTGAAAATTTTGTTCTATGTGGGCAGATGTAATGGGATGATAAATATAGACAACACTTTCTACGCGAAAGACGACACCGAGGTGTGATTTATTTAACTTATCATAGTTAAGTGGCACCAGCCAAAGCGATGGGGCCTTGGAATTGTTGAAGCGATATGACGATGAGTAGATGTAAGCCGAGAAAGTTAATTGTGAAATCAGTGGTTTGCGATTGTTACTTGCGTTAAAAAATCTGAAAGTCTTTAATAATGAAATGATTAGGTTGGATCGTCGTTCACGTTCAGCTGTCGGCCTCCCTACAGTTTGGTGGGAAAGTCGAGCTACGACGATCGCATAATTCGTTGTAATGTCGACGGCAATTGGGATTTAGGCGATCTTCGTTGTGAAGGTTTGTTGCTATGTTGATTCGTTGTTGGTTCATTGCTCTTGTGATGTTACGTAATCTGTAATGTATGCATTATATCGGTGAGTACTGATGGTATCGGGCTTCGAGGACTTGTTCATGTGATATTTGTATTCTTTGCCGTATTCAGGTTGAATCCCCCCCCCCCCCTTCCTCCTCCCTTCTTTACGTTGTTTCCTTCATTTCCTCTGTTCTTTCGTTAGTAAGAAAGCTAAGTAAAGATGTAACGGATGACTGAGTCCAAGAACTTTTATTCTCAGTTAAAGAGACTAATGAATATGGAGTTTCAGCACTCTTGAAGTACTTCAGTTACCATAGCCGTTCCATTCCATCAGCTACATTCATTGCTGAGATAATCAGTCCCACGTCAAATTTTTCGATGCTAATGCGTTATTCACGTACGTTGCTTGCATCACACCGTACAGTTTTTATTTGTTCATTCGACGAAGTAAAGTTTTTATTTTGTTCAGGCCCTGTATGCGTCGACCCAGGTTTTCCGGATGATGGACAAGTTCAGCTGGAGTCGGTAGAGGAGGGTGCGCAGGCGAAATTCTCTTGTAACCGAGCTGGATATCGACCATTCCCATCTGACACCATCAACTGTACTCTGGGTACTGCGTGCGTTCTGGCCGAAGATGTTGGCATATCATCCGGCTTTATTCCAGATGGAGCTTTTGCTGACAACTCAGACTCAACCACCTGGGGATATGAACCACATAAGGTAACTGACAGTCTATGACATTCATTGGAACGCCGGAGTGAATGCAACCGTTAAACTGAATGGAAGCTATATTTGCATAGCTCAGTTATGAGCCTGCTGCAGTATTCCGAATGAGTAGGGAGACTCGTACCAGTTTTTGACGTGCAGCCTCTTTGTTTATCGTGTTAATATGTCTCCAGCTTAGTTTCCGATTAAAATTGGTGACAGTCAACTTGTTATTGGTGATTTGTGTTAGGTAAAGTGACTTCGAAACTTGTGAAAGCAGGTTTGCTACACCTGCATATTTGCTGTGCTGCGCCTCATTTTCAGGTCTTTCTTTTCGCATATGAACTGCAGGAAAAGAAGACTAGAAAATTCGTGAAATTATGATTTTATTCCGCAAGGCATTTTTTTCATCAAATGACGTGAAATATATCATACTTGGCTGTGCTGACAGGGTTTTTTTTCCACAGCTGTTCAAATCATATACTCTGCAGGCACGAATGTCATCGACTGGATGGTGTGGATCCAAAGACGCGTTCATTTTTCTCTCAGTGGATCTGCAGCGTATTTACACTTTGACTACGTTGCGTATGGCAGGCGTTGCGGGCAGTGGTCATCTACGCGGCCATGTTACCAAAATGCAGCTCTTCTACAAAGTGCAATTCAGCCAGAACTATGACACTTACCCAGTTGTAAGCGATTCACGATAACTTCGTTTCTCCACTGAATCAATTCATTATTTTCGATTTTTTTCGGTTTAACAAAAGTAACCTGTCGGTGTACACCAACTCATGCAAGATTCATCGTGCAATATAGAATTCCAGGTTCGCCTTGGGTCTGGACTCAGAAACCATTCTTATTTTTCTCCTACCCATTTTAGAAGTATCCATTTTATGACGCCGTGGGATCTTCCCATCCCCAATAGAGGTAATCCCTCATTTATTGAACCAATGTTCACTTTTATAGTGATTAATTTGGCTGATTTAGATGCCCTCCCAAATGAATTTTTGTTGGTCTTCACAGTGAAAATGAATTGACTTTCTTGCAAGCTGAGCAAAAAATGAGGTATCGAACATCCGCCAGCAATTTGCCAAGATGGAAGAGCGCAAAAGGGCATAGATTGCCTCAGTGAATGTTTTGAGAAACCAGCGTTATTTTGACAGATTGCCCGTTTTAAGATTCAGTGCATTGTTTGATCTCTGTTATTTGATCTAACTACCTTCATGTAGTATGGAACTCTCACACACTGCCGTTTTTTTTAAGTGGAGAAATGTGTTGCCGGTTCGCCCCGTTTCGCAGTTTGCATTTATCAAACTCAGCAGGAGCTGAGGGGCACTAGTGTATACAATTTCTCAATGTATGAGGAACGTTTAAGTGCTGAGAAGTCGATCGTACGTTCGACAAAATTAATAAAGTATTCATATTGAAGGAATTCGAAACGCCATCGGGTAACCACAATGCAATGCATCAGTTCGAGCTGAATCCACCTCTACGTGCACGCTATATATTGCTCGGTGTCACTGAATATGAGCAGAATCCTTGCATAAGATTCGACCTGCACGGCTGTCTGGCACCGCTGTCCGTTGCGCATGAAATTCCTTCCCATCTTCAGGTAGGCTCTTTTGTAAAGATTATTAAGTTCAGATATGGTTCGAGAGCGACTTTTTTTAATAAACAGGATACCTCTCAGGCTCGCATGTTGGTTACTCACTGCATCATGAAAAGCAATGAATTCTTGACAAAACGACGGTCGTAATTAGATGTGTTTAAGGTTGGTTGGAACGCATCTGTGCCACAATGTATTGACAGCGAGGCGCCGACTTTCCATAACTGTCCAACAAACCCGGTGTATGTGCTGACCGACGAGAATGGGCAGCTGATGCCGGCTGCATTCGACGTTCCTCGGGCAGCCGACAACTCAGGCTCAATTGCATGGGTTCGTGTTACACCTGAAGACTTCGAGCCACCACAGCTGATCTCCCGAGATATGGACGTCGTCTATACGGCATTCGATGACGCAGGCAACACAGCCGAGTGTGTGGTGCAGCTGCGCATTCCAGGTATGCATTAATTTGATGTCGTTCTCAATTGAAGTTTCAGTCATCCCGCCGTTTCAGTGAATGCCTTCGGGAATCAAGCTTCTCAACTACTGCCTCACTGCTTCGCTGTAATTGAAAAATGACTGATTGCTCATGGTGTTCTTTTTTTCATCGGTTTCTCTGGATACTATAGCGATAGTAAGGGCTACAGGCATGAACATGCTACATGACTGAATTTAAACAGGGTTGCCAATTTTTTGGGTAGTTATTTTGATGCACCCTAATCTCGGTGATATTGGACTGAATTTGGTTGTAACTTATTCCGAATGAAGTTCAAAGCAGCGTTCAAGTTTGGTTTCTTGCATGTACTACCACAGGAGAAAGAGAGAAGTATTGACGATATTTCCATAAATATGTTCTCGCATGCGAAATGTGCCGATTGTGTTCTCTTCTGTCGTGGAACTTATTGTTTGCTAATTTATGCCACAGCTTATCCTGACGTTTGTGGGGAGAGGCTCCGGTCACGCACAGTTTTTGAAAATCGGCGTATACTCGATGAGAGGAAAGAAATTTGTAGGCCGAAGTTCTTATAAGCGGAAAATTCTGTTTTGTGTTATACTAGTATGCTCGAAGCTTGGTCACGAATCATTTGTGCTTGTAAGTTGAAAACACCAATTAAGTAAATTATTGAACGTTTATATTGCAGCGACTTTGCAAGCGTGCAACAAATTTTTGCAGACACGCAACCACCAGTCATGAAGTGTCCAGATTCGTATATAATACCAGCGGCGGAAGAGCAATTCCAAGAGATGGTTTATTTCAATGAGACTGGTGTGCAGATGGTGATCCAAGACATTTCAAACATATCTGAGGTGGTGTTCGATCCTCCTCAGGCATTGCTTACTCTTGGCTCTCATGTGACCGTTGAAGTGACGGCTACGGATAGCGTTTCGAATCGAAACAAATGCAAGTTCCAGGTCTCCTTACAAGGTTAGAAAATGCTTTAAAATTATCGGTTTATTTTATTTCGATAATATTGCTTCTTGAAAAAATACTCCGACGATTAGGAAAGAACTCGAGTGTTTTACTTTGTTTTCACTTAGAAGACTCATTAACCGACTGAGGACACGCATTCACGTCTACCGAAGAAATCGTGGAGGTATTCAAAGTAGGTGGGCTGATAGATCTGTGTCTTTGGACTTTCAGTTTTCTAAAAAAATTGGCTGAGTTTTCCAAGGCTTTACTAGGAGTGATTCAAAGGATAACAAGGTAGCAGTTTTTGGAGTTTTTTAAAGGCTTTCTTCCTCGTTGTTTGCATGAGGTGCTGCAAGTATAATACTGTTTATTTTTTATTGCTTTCATTTACACTCCGCTTCATTGATTAAAGGATGTATTGTTGACTTGTTGACATTTTTGTGTGGTATGTGCTTTCATTTTCCATGGATTTTAGCAGAGCCGTGTTCACCATGGTCGCTATTGACTGATGCGAGTGTGGAGAAGAAATGCGCTAAACAAGGTGGTGGCATGGCATGCACAATACGATGTGCAAGCGGTTATATGTTCGTCGATGGTGAAAATGTTCCTACGCGTTTCACATGCCAGGCAGGTGGAGTATGGAGTCCATCCGGTGTTGCACCAGCATGCGTACCTATCGCGCAGGAACCAGCACGCTATGAGCTCAATATTGCGATCGCATACTCGGTATCGACACCAGTTGGTCCTGATTGTCTCAAAGTGGGTTTTTTTTTTCAGACTTGCTTAATTAGAATTGCTCTGCATCTTTCTAGAAAATAAAATTCAAACCAGTTTGTTGGTAAAAGTAATGCGATTTCCAGGTGATATAAGTCTCTCACTCTTATGCAGTTGTTGCTGTATAACTAGTTGAATAGGGCTCCCGCGCCGGATATGATCTGTCCAATTAATCATCCTGTCGACTTACTTCTTAATCATTCATCTAAGGCTACTGGATGTTTTTCAGGGTTATTCCGAGCTGGTTGCAGCTTATTTTGACTCGCTGGACTCGTCATTATCACAACGATGTTCGTCATCTGTGCAAGTATTCGTGCGCTTTTTGGATGTTCAATTCATTAGCACGTCAGCTGGAGTGAGCGCCAACTATACCATCCAAATTTTGCCAACTGTCTTACAAAGTGTTTTCTACGAACTTTGCGGCCTCACTCTTCGTACCATTTTCGATCTTCGGATACCAGGTTGAACACGTTGAAGTACTTTCGATTGCAAGTTCTTGCTTAATTGCAGAGTCATTTTTTTGGATGAAAACGTGACGAACTTGATAAATATCGAGATGCCATGAATTCACATCGTGAAATCAGAAATTTGACTTATTCGCTACTTCCTCACTAACGTCCTTTTTACAATTTTGTTTATTATCCTCACCATTATCAAGGTCACAATATCCAACCGCCTCATTGATTTGCATGTTAACGAACAGGACCGTAAACTTTAAGGAGATCATTTGAAAAGACTGCCACAATCCCGTTCTCATGCAAGACAGAATTACACGCGTCGTTCATCAGCATACAAAGACAGTTACATCTATAACATACGATAATGGTTAATGTGTCGGTTGTTGGCCATTGATCTACTGCATTTCTTTTGCTTAAACTTTTGCGTCTGATCTACGATCAGCGTTCTTTTTCATCTCGGTGGGAATCTAGTCAGCATTTACGGAAAAGTCTGTAACATATTACTCGATTTCCCTTCGTCGTAGTTTTCCAACCTCTCTTCCTGAGTCTTTGAGATTTGCCTGCATTTTTTGTCTGCGATAAGTACGGAAGTATTCTTAAAGAGTAAGAATATCATTGTTAAATAAGAACTCCATTTCTCCGTTTATGGTTTTTCATGCCAGGAGCGGAATTTCCCATTCAGCAGAGGTTCTGTATTATTCAATGTCCCCTTAATTACACTGCGAGACTTCGGAGACAACTCACTTCAATCATCAGATAAAAGAAGAAATAATTCTTTCGTAGTGATCGTTCATGTTTTTTTTCTTTTAAGAAATAACGTTAGGGATTGAGCGAAATATATTGTTTTTGGTACCAACAGTAAGATAATAGAACTGTAAAATCAACAGGATATTTTGAAGAAACGCCTGTTTACAGGTGCCACAACGTCCATCCGCAATTTGCTCTCAATAAGCGGCGAGACGATAGCTACTCAGTCAGTCGGGTGTCCGTCAATTAATGCTACAAAGACTTCTATCGAACAAGGTTTCGGATGCGCTGATGGAGAGGTCCTTCGTGGAGGCAGTCAAGATTCGTTGCCTGAGTGCCGTTAGTTTGCTTCTCATTGAAAGCTGTTACTTGCTGAAATACCTTGTTTTATCGAACATTGATCATAGGGCTCGCCGAGTGCCTCAGTCCTTGAAGGAAACGTAATTTCGAAAGGTTTATATTCGGCAGTGTGCAGCATTGGTACTCCGCATTCTCAGATGTATACATGTCTTCTGTTGGCAGGAATATTTGCAAATTGGTATTTGCATTTTTTGTGCGTATACTGTCTGTGTACTTGGTCCTACTGTTCTTTTTTACCAGAGTCATTGACAAAATGCAGACATATGTAAGTCGTCTAATGCGCCAGTTTTGATCGCCGTTCTATTTGGAGAGTGTTTTTCCAACTGGAATGCTGTATTATCCCTCAGCGTTTGCTGCTCAAAATCAACGTCGAGTTGTGGTTGCCTTTTAAACAGGTGCACCTCACCAGTGATCACCTTTTCGCAAACGATGTCTAGGGCAGGAAATTTGTTCGTAAGGGAATTAAAAGGAGTTTAAACCTCTCACTGAAGGAACTTCCCAGTTTGCTGAAATTCGATTATAACATTTCAGTTCCATGTCCGAAAGGAACGGTGCACGTGAACAACACGTGTGAGCTATGTCCGGTGGGAAGTTATCAGGACGAGAGCGCTCAGGTAACATGCAAAGCATGTCCTGAACAAACCTTCACACAGTTCCCTGGCTCGCAGTCGATGAACTCTTGTTTACGTACGTTCGACTCATGTTTTTATTTTATTTACATGGACTATGTGCGTAAACTGGCTTAGTCTGCTCTGAGAGTGTTTGTTTGAAGATTTTATATGTTTGCCGGAATGTTATGGTGTTATTGATGCCGCCGATTTCGAAAACGTTGTTTTTAAGCGTCTTTAAATAATAGTGCCGTGCCACCTATTTTAATCTGGCCATTTCTTCTTCTATATTTTTGCACCGAGTGGCCAGGCGATTTACTAAAATGCATCTGTTGTGCTCCCATTGCTTTACTACGTGCCGGCCTTTAAGCTGTGCCTTCAGTAGGCACATTGTTTTCAAAAATGCTTAAACAATTTCTCCATACATTCTTTTCAACGGCGGATTTCACTTGCTATATTGTGAGATCTCGAAATACTTATGGGGATCGTTTCAACCCGTTTTATCTTACCGATGAAAGAAATATTGAAGGTAATATTTGTAAATAAGAGGTCGGTTTTATTCAGATTGAGCGGCAGAATAGTTACAGATTCACGAAATGAAATATTTCACTTTTTTCGCTTATTGCCTCTATTTTCTGTTCTTAATCCGCATTGACCTTTTTGCCACTCTTTATTTTGCGAGGCTAATGCATGAAAGCATCTAATCTGAAAAAGTTGCAGCTGTTTGTGGCAATGGAATGTTCAGTGAAACTGGCCTCATACCATGCCAGCTTTGTCCTCGTCATAGTTTCTCAGGGCCTCCACTATTTGGTGGCTATAAGCAGTGCGATCCTTGTCCGCAGGTATCTTCCAGTCTCCCTATTTGTTTATTTCTCTTCAGTCTCATTGTTGGGAAATAGTGTGTAAAAAATGTCCGATTTGAATCGAAGAAAAAGTAATTTGTTATCGGTTTTACGACAGTTCGTGGTTCTAAGATGTGTAAAGTTGATTATCAGTGCAGTAAGCATGTCCTCGTTTGAGCTCGATTTCGCAGTGCAGATGGAGTCATCACACCGTTCTTTCTTTAGATGTGCTTGCTCTTTCCTGCATCTGTTGTTGTTTTTGATGAGAATAAAAAGTTCAGGGATCTTATACAGCTAAGCTTGGCTCAACTGGACCATCACAGTGCAAGCAACCTTGTCCTGCGGGACAGTTCTCACTGACAGGCCTTGAACCGTGCTCGCCCTGTCCTATCAATTGGTATCAACCGGCACTCGGGCAGCAAAGGTAAAGCAACTTTATTTATATGTGTAAGATGATGCATTTGAACTTGGTTCTCTTTTCTTGACGAAACATATGTTTGCAAGACGTATGATGGCGATCCAGCTTGCAGACCGCATGTTCACACCTACTGGTAACAGCCGAGACATGATAAATTCTTCTCTCTGTGGATTCATCTCAATCCCAGTTTTATGTCTTATCTCTCTTCTATTTGCATGGTTTTCTTTTTCATTCGCGGCCCCATTTCAGTTTTCTTTTTTGTTTGTCTAACATGTTTTCTTCCTGTCTCAGTGCTTTTTATGTTTGTCTCTTTTAAATTTACACCTAATTCCTCTTTTAGTTTTGTTGCTTGTTCCATCTTTATTTTTGTTTTTTTTTCAGACATCTTGCCGATTATTCCTTCAGAACCTACACGTATGTGTTCTCCGAAAAACTAAAAAACCTTTGCCAAAATCTACCAGTGCCATACCTGCAATCCTGTGTAAATTCGCAGAAATCCCCTTTTTTCAAATTTAGTCTTTATCTATTTCTGACAAGCTGAAACATGGCCGTTCAAGGGGAGCGAATTTTCGATTTTTTACGATACATTTTACAGATTTGTCTCAAATGTTATCATTCTGCATGCATTTGCATTTGTAAAATCACTTTCAGTGCGCACTTCGCTGGTTGTTCATTTCACATTTAGTTATTATTGAAAGTGTTTATATTTTCACGCCTAACCGACTTCACAGACTTTCTCATCCTTCACTCTCAATTCGAGAAATAGCTTTCCCCATGCAATTTTTTAACACATGATAGACATGGAATGTTAAACACGGCGATCGTCATATTTGCACAAAGTTGGTGTTTGTTGGAAGTCGGCATACCACACGATCCTTATATCTGTACTTTTTGTTTCCAAAAAGTTATGAAAACTGACTCAACCGGAGCGGAAATAAGAGAAAGGAAGAACGTGGGATCTAGAGGAGCTTGAGGGATGGTTGGGCGCACGCGAAGCGATCAGCAGTAACCCAGATGAACATATCAAAAATTTACACACTTCGTGATTCCGCATCTGTGGAGGTGGTGCGTGTACAGTGCGATTCAAATTTGACAAAATATCTGCATTTGAGGCCGTTATAAAAAATCGGGTATTTTCGCCATGAAGCGACGCAAACCTTGCACTTAGACCTATCGGAATATATTTGCCTCATGGAGCTGACTCGAACATGTCACGTACACCAAGCTGCGAGCAACCCTTTCCAATTAATTAGTCAAAAACTATGTCTATCCGGATACTTTAAATAATTTGAGTCCTTGTCTTATGATACACTGGTCATCTTGTGCGCTCACCAGTGGCGGTCCTAGTTCCTCAAGCACTTCAGAATTTATTCCAAGTCTCTTTAACCTATAACTTTCACGTGTTATGGAGTCTGCTCGTTTTCTAGAGAAAATGTGCCTCGAGGACGATTGTTTTAAGGTCTTATGAATTTTAACCAAATCCATCCACAACATCATTTAGACCGCAAAAGATTGCAGCCTTCATATCAGTTATACGCGCTGGCTGTGTTTTCTTGGGCTGTGTTTTATCAGCGCAGTTAATAGACTCCATTTTTTGGCAGATTACGTTTTGAAAGCGCCTCAACAGTGCAGTCTTTTGCAGATGTATCGAATGTGCCAACGATACGGTAACACGAGAAAGTGGCAGAGCTAATGCGAGCGATTGTCTGCCGGTCGATTGCTCGAGTGTGAAGTGTGAAAACAAGGCGTCTTGCGCCGTTGAAAATCACAAGGCAGTTTGCCTTTGTCGACCGGGGTAGGCCTTAGTTGAAGCCTTCTTAAGCAAAGCAAAAGATTTGCCGAGCAAAGCTTATCGTGTGCGAAAGTGAAAGACTCAAGACTCAGCAATGATTAAAGCCAAGATAATTTGCTTATCGGACAGGAGATTTATCTGCGGTGATGTCATTGTGTCCACAACATTCTCATCTCGCATCGTTCAATAGCAAGACGAAGCTGCGTATAGACTTGCTGTCAAAAAATTTTGAAATTGCGTATTTCTGAACAGGAGTTTGTTTAATTGGTCAGAAATTCGAAGAAAAAGCTTCTTAACGGCATGTTTAGGAATGGTTTTTCAGATACACCGGGAAGTTCTGCGAGGAACAGATGCCATTATGTGACACGCAGCCTTGCATCAATGAAGGCATTTGTGAAGCAGCCTCTGGAACGTTCAGATGTATCTGCGCTCAAAGTTGGTGCTTTCTGTTATAATTTCTCATCATCCAGGTATTTTCAGTATCCTGAGTTAAGTGATCGTTTCAGATGCCCCTTTTTCCTCTGAAATCTGTCTCAAAAATACGCTGCTGAAGTTGAAAGATCATGGCGCCGTTGGTTGTGCTGCTGAGAAATACTTTACAACGTTTTTTTCCTAAGCAAGTCTTACTGTGACATAATCATTTATTTATTCTCATGATAAATGAAAATATAAATACTCGCAATGTAATTCTGTTGCAGAAATGAACGATAAAATTCTTGCTGTTGTGCTTCTTTTAAAAATACGCCAGAATAATGTCATGAGGGAGGTGACTGCCATAGTTCTAAAACATAGTTGAGTGAGGCTGACAGGAAAGATTTTTGACGTCAAATAAGTGATCATATCTTAGTTACCAAGTAACGCAAAAATAAAGCCTTATTTTCTCTTTCTGGATGCGCTAACGCGCTGGAAAGCAGCAGTTGGGTGAATACACTGTTCTTCCCTTAAAATTTGGACGGATTAGGCTTAGCAGCTGATCGCAGCCAGATTGTTGTGGAAGTTGCAAGTATGCTAATGCATATTTGCAAAATTACGCTTGCAAAAATATGCAACAGTACCATCTATCCCTGAATGCAATGCGGATTGAATCAGAATTTTTATTGCAGAGAAGAGAGGATACATGGGCAGCCTTTCGCTGTTTCTAGAATAGTATTGACAAATTTTTTGGGCAATAAAGCAGGAGCGTTAATCGATTTTGTCACACCCACAGATGACAGTGTTATACTCTCTGTAACGTTTATTGCAGACTATACGGGAAGTCGATGCCAATTTGGACCAGATGAGTGCATCGGGGTGAGTTGCCCCAATGGTGGCGTATGCCAAGATCTTCCAGGTCTGGGTACGACAAAATGCCTTTGCAGGTTATTGCCTCTTCACTATGAATTTTTCTTCGAATTCCACTGCCTAACCATTTCAGTCTTATGGCGATCCATTCCAGAAGATATTGCCACGTGACCGAAGTTAAACTCTTGCATGAGAAATCTTGTTGTTATGTTTACAAAAAAGGAGGTAAAACTGCATCGACATCATGGGCAGCAGCTGATGGTCTATGTTGGCACCTACAGCGCTTGCAAAAGTCGTCGACCTATAGTTTATTGAATTTTTTTCAGAACCGGATTCACGGGACCAGATTGTTCACAAATCGTTGATCCGTGTTCTCTCGACAACCCGTGCAAACATGGTGCCGATTGTGTTCCGCTGCAACTGGGTCGATTCAAATGCAAATGCTTACCGGGATGGACGGGGCCAACTTGTCACATCAACATCGGTAAGCGTTGATTCTTAATGAATCGATGTCGTGCCACTTGGTGCGTGATGAGTTTCTACCGCATAGTACTATAGCACTATGCACTTTCTGCTTTCAAATATTGCGTCGTTTGAGGTGAATGATCCGTAATGCATCAGGAGTAACGGTCGTTGGTGAGAAGGGGAAGAGAGAAGTGAACTAGGTGCTCTTGATTACTACATCAGGAGGATGGGATATGAACTGCTTATATCGGAGCTAAATTTCATACGGAGTTCGTAGCTAGAGCGTATTTAAAGTGAGCATGTTCACGATCGAGTGGAGAAGCTTTTACGCAAAATATGTTTGCCTTTATGGAAGATTTACATTCAGCACCTTCACATCGTCTTTTTCATGTATGCATATATCAATAGTAGACACATGAACATCGCTGGAATATCTACTTGCCCAATTTGGCGACGGTACGAACATTTCAGCGCAACTCTGCGACGGAATTAAAAACTCATCTTTCGATTATTTTTTTTTACACTGCTATAAGGACTTTTGCTTGAAGCGATACGATCTCGAAAAAAAGAGCAAACGCCAAAGTAACTTAGCACATTTTGGAGATGTGGCAGCCGTATACTGGTCAAGAATGCACAGAGTTCGATCCTAATGAGATAGATGCTCGATTAGGGTGCTGTTTAGCGGTGGTCATCTTATTGAATATTTCGTTTTTCTGAAGAGCAATTCGAGAGGCGTAAATGGCTGATAGTAACGATAAATTGACACAGTCATAATAACCCTCTACAAGTTCCATCAGCAAGTAGTCACTCAGCGCACACTGCTCTTTAGCGGATACTTGTGTGCGAACTGCATTAAAACGTGTTGGGCAAGAGAATATAACATAAAATGGGCACAAGCTGAATGATATTAAATACAATATCGTTTCATCGTCGAGCGCATTGAACGATGTACCCTATATTGAATACGTCTCTTAAACATACAGCGATTTACAGCAAATCTGAAAGCATTTCAAGATTAAAAGTTATTCGATAATATGCGAACACTGGTTCCCCGAAATTATTTCACATCGAATTCCACCTAAAGCGTCTTCATTGTTTCCTAATTACTCTCATTCCCGTCTTGGATTACTTTAAATTATTTAAGTCTTGTAAGTTAAAGGAATTACATAGATTACATGAGTCGCATGAATTATATGAATTAATGCTGATGATATATAATCAGTTGTCTCCTTGTCTCGAAGGTTTATTGAAACATATGAACATTTATTATGCATATGAGTTCAGTTGAAGTGTTCAACACTTTTAAAGTCTGGAACAAATATGAATGAGAGAAGTGCGCATAAATAGAAAGTTCACTTAACGAGTGCGCTTTTTTTTTCGCTCTTCTGGAATTTTTTGAGCAGGAATGCGAAAATATTGAGGATGAGTGGTCGTTTTTTTAGGAATAAAGAATATGCTTTGCGAAATAATTTCTGGTAACAAATAAATACTCCAATAAATAAAGCATTACGCACACACATAAAATCATCGATAGGTGTTGAATCCTTTCTCCACTGTCAGCTACGAAGCGGAAGCAAATGGATAGTGCTAAAAAGACTGGGGAGCCCAAACAGGATGTATGGGAAAAGTAAACGAGCGTGGAACGAAGCTGCAATCAATATAGGTGCATTGCAATGGATTGTCGGCGAGCGTTGCAAAACGAGGCTTCTTTCATGCTATTTATAGATCAGTCTTTCAGTTACATTTCTCTTGATTTTTTTTCATGTCATTAGTTAGTTACTGAGTCGTATATTCTCTCCTGTATCGGCCAATATCCTTCGAAACATTGGCTTGATTCTGCTCCACCGTGGGTGTGGCTGCTATTAAGCGCTGATATATCTTGACAGTTGTGGTTATGAATGAATCTCTTTTTGAAAGCACAGCCTATATTCCTGATTTTATTTTTTTAAAATTGATGACAAATAATTTCTTATCACTCGCAGAAAACTTTGCATGTATCTCTTTAAAGGGAGAGATAATATGTGGGATGTTTCAAGAAGTTGTAATAATTTATCGACAGATGTGTCCTCTCTATTTGTAGCCACCTGGGGGGCCATTCTTGTAATTCGGATTAAACGGAGGTGGAGGAGGCCGAGGTGGTCGTCGTTCAGATTGCTTAACAGGCGTGAAGTCTTCTGGCGGAAGGGTTTCGTAGTACTTGTAGGTGACATATATTTCGAAGCCGTTGTATGTGGCGTAAACGATTAGCACTATAAATAGTCCAATGGCGTACATATAGAGGTCGTTGTAGGCATCGTTGCGCTCTTCCTTTGTGAGTTCGATACCTGCCCAATACTGAAAGCGTGGCTTCATTCTTCACTGTTTAGTTTAGTAATGTAAATAATGCAAACGAATAACGCCGATTCTTTACTTTTACATTTAGTTCCGTTTTGCTGTTAATACTAGGTTGTCATTAATGTTGGACTTGTGTATGGAGTTTTTTTCTTGTCAAATTTGATCTCTCCTATGGCGTTCTAGCCACTGCAGATTCTTTTCCACTGCTCACTTGAATACAACTTTTTTATTTTATGTTTGAGGTTCTTCTATGGTGCACAGGTTGGGCCATTCTTGTTTAATTGTGTCGCCTGTTCTTTGCTTCACGAGATGTCAAACGTCTTAATGCAACAATAGGTATGCAGCTTATCTTCGTGAGACGTTCCTTAGCCGTCATAAGTAGTACAAATCGTGCAACTAATCCCTCATTTACGGCGTATGTATAATTTTGCATTAGTTGGGACAAACGAAGGATCGGAAGCTTGAAGTATGTCGGATCATTTCGACTTAAGCCGCATCTGATAGCCTTCAACGCGTTTGTAAAATTAAAAAAAGAAAACAATCGGGAAACTTTTCCACCTCCATTCAACAGTATTAGCTTATTAACGGGTGTAAGCTTTCTCTAATTCTATTCTTTCATCTGAGGACATTTCTTTGTCGTTTTCACGAAAGAGTACCCCAGATAGAAGGAATTCTAAGAGTTTTGTTTTAAAAAAAGATTTTCCGCACTGCGTGAGAAGATTTCTCAATGCAAAAGGACTTTAGGACAGGGATACAATAATAAACTATATTACGATAATTCTAATTGCTGAGTCTGTAATTGTCACCTTCCTTCTTCCCCAGCACATTCCTTTCTCACTGTAGTTATAGGCGATTTTCGGTACAAGCGTCCAATGCGGGAAATATTTGCTGGCATCCTGTTTTCGGTCTACAGGTAAGCAAAGGCATCGAATCCCGTTCAGAATCTGACTTTTTATTACCTAATTTTCAGGGGACCTTTTTTGAAACAGCAGTTTTATAGATTACTGCCTTGTGAACTTTTTCATCCGAAGTGCCAAGTCGGGTGCCAGGAAACACTTTTGTGAGTTTCAAAGACGAATGAGGAGGTTAAACCATATCAGTCTGAAGCAGGCAAAGGAAGTTGAAATTTATGTTTTGACTTAGATAAGATTTATATTGTTCATCAACGTACGTAACGTTTAGGAGTTAGTGAACACATTCCTAGGCGTGTTTGGAGATATGGATAAAATCGCCTGCGGTCTCCTAACTCTATCCATTTTCGTGATTGCAACTGTGCATATATTATACTGATAACCCCATACGGTTCTACATGTCCTTACTCAATTAGCCGCTTCGTTCTTCTGTTAATTTCGTTCACTAATCTCTAGCAGTCGGTATTTAATGATATAACTAATCAAAGAAACAGATAGGTTTAGCATACGTTCGTTAGGGAAGATGTAGTTTTGGCAATACGAAGCCATTCGCAGCGTAATTACACATTCGATTATATTAGCAAGTATATCATACGCCTCATAAATGCTCTATGAATATATTGATGAAGTATCACACATGACTATTTCCTAATTCTTTCTACGTGTTATATGTTTATTTATTTTCTTTGTGTGAAGATAGCGTGCAGTTAAATCACAAGCCACCAATGAAATAAACCGGATAATATGTCAGGGCAGTAAATTCAGGAATTACACCTTCAAGCGTTGAAGAAAAGCTCATCAAAGAGCGAAAAATTCCCCTCTTACCTTTTCTTATTGAAGAAAACATGTCATCCAAGTTCCTCATTTGTGAATAATAGTGGCTGTTTTGCTAGTTAAATATTTCCTGGCAGATGGTCAGGTTTTCGCCAAAATAATTAGTTCCATGATGACCTCTTTTTACAGAAATACGAGTGTTGAGGAGAGTTTTCTATGTGTGATGCTAAGAATTTTGGAATTCTTTTTGCATTGTTACTTCACTAAATAAGAGTAGTAGTGTATGTTAGTAGTTTCTAGATGCCCCACGGCGAGGGATTAGGAATTCAGAGGTATAGTTGTCCGTGCGTTTCGCGATGGTAACTTTATCTTCGCGACGCCGAAAACAGCTTCATGTTTGCAATTCACTCGTCCTCCCTTCCTACGTATTTCGCACAATTCATTTTTCCGACGGTGGCAAGTGGTGACCTTGCTGTCACGAATATGGTCACAGTCACATGATGAGGAACTGGCGTGAACACAATGCTAGAAGCATGCGTAACCGAACTTATGTAAAAATTCAGTACTTGCAAATATGGATTTCAACTTTCAAAACGACTTAGTATGTTTAGTATCATGGCAACGGCTATAGATTTTTGGAAGGGTGGCAATGGAGGTGCAGGTTTTAAGAGCGTGAAGTCGTTGATGTTATGGTGAGAGAGGTGTTACGTTCTTTAGATGTAAACACTGAAGGATAGAAAATGATTTTCTGAAAAGATATTTTGCATTTTAATATACCGTTAGCAGTGTACCTTCTGGAAGAAGCTGCAATCATCCCATGCGTGGCACCTCTCAGTGGAAAAGACACTCTTGTAAATTTTCGACTAATTAGAGAAAAACTGAAAGCATATCTTCAAACTGATCTGTCGAAGTTGAAGAATTGAGGTGGGGCAGCCCTGGAAATTACACACAAATGTTCCTCGTGATACCTCAAATTTCGGCTTTCTCTTTGATGCCTTTAAAAGAAGGGGTCTTATCTTGTTCTCTTTCCATGCAAATGGTTAAATTTTCTTTTAGCTAGTAAATTGTCAGATAGGTTGGCGGTCACAATTTCATCGTCTTTTACTGAAGTGGAGGGGTCTGAGTAAATATGTTGAGTCGATTTGGTGCACAAATTTAGTAGCGAAGCGAAGCGCTTTATTGCATTATGATGTAATGCGGTTTACGTTCATAGTGCAAGCAAATATTGGGAAACGCTCGATGCTGTGCCTAATTCTTTTCGTTTCGTTGACTCCCTCAATAAGGTTCAAAGAGTGGGTCTTTTTGCCACAAAAATTGCCTTGAACTTTTCTATCATATTAAAAAGAAGTGCTACAAATAAGCTGCAAGAAATGCTATCGACTGTCAAACTTATGGGATGACGCAAAACTGTGCGACAACAATGGGGTTCATCGGCATAAGAGTTTTACTTTTCGGTAAACAGAGAGATTCGGCAAGCATTTCGAGCTGAGTCAACTTATGTGTCATCAAAGACAAGTTAGCTGATCGGCGGGGTGTGTTCTAAACTTATTTGGCCAGTTTTATTCCCACTACCCATTTCATTTACTACGCGTTTATACCTTCTGTACTTGTAAGAAGTTAAAATTGGTAATGCTTGCATGATTATTAAATGTAGGCTCACCTCATAACCACTGATGAACGCATTGTTCATTGCTGGTGAATAGCCACTGAAGTAGAGTAAAAGAAACAGGCAAACGACAGCCGATGTTGTTAGCTGACATATAAGTAATGTGAAACGTGGCCAGACATAACGAGCAATGCCACGTTTATCGGAGAGTATTAATGTTACAGCGGCCAGAATCTCGCAAATCAATAAGCCGAGCAAAACGGCGAATATAATTACGTCGACAAAATCTCTGTAAGATGACTCAACTTAATCACTTACATGGTACTTCCAGTGTCCACAAGTGAATCGTGATAAACACATCATTGATAACACTCGATCGTGGATAAGAAATATCGTTATTGCAAGAGATCGGTGAAATAGACGCACGGTGTATTTCTGTTCTTGGCCTATCTCCTTTGATCAAGCTTAATTGGTCTTGCAGTTGTTTCCTGCGCAGAGATGTTGGATTGGAGAAAACCGTTTGTGCATCAAATTTTTGTTTCAAATTAGACGAAAGTGTGGCAAAAATTATTGGATACTTCATCGATCGTTTTTGAGAATGCTTTAAGCGAAATGAGAAAGTGCAAGCAGTTCGGTGTTCTACATTTTAGCTGCTGAAGTTTTGATGAGTGATGACGATTGTTGAGGGAACGCGATGAAAATATGCGAAAGAGGATCGCGGATGTATGACTGTCTTGAAAATATTTGCGCAATCATTATGCTATAAAATTCTAATTAGATGTCTTATATCTTATATTAGCTGGTCGCTGTGAATTTGTGAATTTTGCTCTCCTGCAGCTGGTCGTTCATGCAGGAAAGTTGATCGAGAGATTTCTCTATTTTCCGATACTGCTGCAACCAACTTGTTTATGCAAAACGAAGTTGCAACAATCCTATCTACGTTTTCCTACTGGTGATTAGACGAGCTTCAGATTTCATTTTTAGTGTTGGTGTTGTGCCTAGATGCACATAAAGCTGCTATGAATGCAAATGTTAAACAACACATTGCTGAACTAAGTTTCCAAGTGCCTTCTCGTCCTTCTCGTAGCTACTAATTTAACCAGCCAGTACTGTCCTTGATTTCTTCAACAGCGGTAGATTCCGTTTCTGTATTTCTCTAGCGCTTTTCCTCTTATTGTTTGTCTTAATCAACACACTATATATTTAATGCTAATAAATTTTACAATTAAAAGCCCAATTCTCTCCTTTCAATGACACTAATGTTGTTTTTGTTGCGCCATTAATTCTCTCACAGTTTCACTGTTTTATCAACCTCCCATCCTGTTTCTTCAGTATTCCGACGTGTTTTCTCAACCTCATGATCTACTCCTTCAATGCTTCGGAAGTTTTTTCTGCAGGGGCACATTTTGGCTACGTTATATTTCCGCCTATGTATTTCTGCAGTTCTATTCGAGTCTTTGCAATAGTTTTAGCTTGCAAACCGGACGGTGCGGTGACAATGTGTTGTGCTTAGTCTCTAGTTCTTACACCCATTTCCGTTTTCAGTTGCTGCCGCTTAAACACATCTTCAAATTTACAAACTGGACTTGTTTTGTCACTAGTTATTGTGGTAAGAAAGCAATTTCTGTTGAAGGTTTGTACAAGCAGCGGGTTTATGAGAAGGCGTATTACTAGGGTATCGAGACAGCTTGTCGAACTGACTACTAAAATGTGAAAGCGAGTATTGTATCAGCATTCTCAGCGCATTTTCTGCTCACCTCTCTTGTTTCAATAATGTAGTTGTAATGAAAAACACAAACGTTTATTACGACCCTTAACTAGCTTGGTCACAGTGATATGATGGATTGTTAGGAAAAAGCAAGAGAGTTACTTCCGGGAAAAGCTGCGTTTCCTTAGTGTTTATATCTTTTTTACATATTAGTACGTCGTTAATCTTGCTCGGAGACATTCTTTTTTTTACGGTCATCCCTGCCTTGGAAATTTTCTGCTCCCTAGAATGCCTACATAATGTATATATTCATGGTGGGTAGCTTACATGTGATCGAAAGTGGCGCACAATAGATCAGTAGATCGGTAGAAAAGTAGCGCAACAAGCGTTGTATCGACCATCGAAAGCGATATGGCGCATAAGCGTGGTGGCCAACAGCAGCAGCACAACATTTTCTTCAAAAGTAGCCGTATTGATTCTGCGTCGAAGGTTGGCAACAGACGACGCGGTCGCTATGCCCGCCTCCTTCGCCATCTCGGCCTATCCCACCTACATCCGTGCGCGCAGCCGCAGCCTTATCATGCTTAGAATCTGTCTGACATGTGCATGAACTTTCGGCTGATAAGGGTGCTTATGCTAGTGTGCCTTGCCTATCCTAAGTTGCAGAGACAGAAAACGCAACCGTGGCTGTTCTTCCTTTTTTGTTGCTTGTTTATGCTCACAAAATAAACTGTTAGTATTAACTCTCTGAATTTCATGGACTAAAAGCCGTGGTACTAAAGAAGGGCTGTTCCAAAAAAAGGTAGCAAAGAAATTCAAAGATAATCAGTTTGCAAAACTTAATTTCGCGCCTTGTGAAGTTTTCGGTTACCAGTGTTTTTCGACACATTTTCATCTATTTTAGTCATAATTTATGAGCAACAACCAGTGTTTCTCTCGATCGAAATTCTTCGCGCGATATCAGCCCGAAATACAAGCAGACCGAGTAAAACATAAAGACCTTAATTGTTAGGCAACTGAAAATTATCTCCGATTGCTGGACATGGAAACTAAAAGGAAAATTCGGATATAGCGGCTCGAGATGCATCTTTCCAAATCCTTGATGTCTGAGAAAAAAAGTTGCATGCCAGTCATAGCAGTTCAGCTTCTAAACTCATCAAACAAGCTTCATTCCTGATGAAGGCTTTGCTATAAAAGCACTTTAGGCAATGATGTTATTGAGATAGACAACGCATCCTCCTCGAGGGCTTCGCGTCTGCATTACATAGTTGGCGCTTCGATAACGATTCGCGAGAATGCTTATTTCGTTATCTCCTACTCTATCGCTCTCTTGCTTGAGCGTGGTGTGAAAAAGATTATCTTATACAACGGCTCAGTGCATTGTGGAGAACCCTATTGTCGTCATATACGATTCCTAATAAATTCGCCTCCATAGCTCTGCACCTTTAGTATAGTGGATGTGCCATTTTCATCCATGTGCGAACACTAATGCGTTGGTACTAGCTATATTATGCGTTTGCATTCATGTATGAGGAATTCCTCATTTCAGATCATTCATCCACACCGACAATTTTCGCAAATCGTCTAGTGATCCTTGGAGAAGAATTAAAAAATGGCAGTGGCTGAAGAAGAAAATTTAAACAGATCGCAGATGCGAACTTTATAGAAATCAGAAAGAGTTTTGCCAAATAATTGCAGTTGAAGTATGTTTATGCACAAATTCTAAACATGGATCACAATTTTTGTTGGGTATATCGAATAGAGGGGCGTAGAAAAATTTTAGCGTTCAATATCCCCTCAATCGGTAACATACGCTCGCAGAATATAACAGTCCAACGATTTCAGTCAGTTCTTTTTTGTCTCCATCATTTTAATGATGGTGACGTTTCTAAATCATAAGTAGACCTACTAAGGTTAGTTTAGCGGCCTGCACATTAGATTGAGAAAAGGAAGATACTTTTATATGTCTACACGATCCTTTTGCTGCACGTATACCATCCTCATGTTGTTTCAAAGAATGTTTTGATATACTGAAAGATGATGCTGCATTTATTTGCTCCGACCATTAAATTCCTTTATAATATATTCAATAAATTTACGCGAGTAACACTCGCATAGCCATCGAAAGATAATAAAATATCAGTATGTTGGAGTGATACGGCAGCTGTTCAGGTATTCCTTGAGGAGTTGCAATAGCATCGTTGTAGGCAAAGAAATTCGCAAGGATAAATGCTAGTGTTGCAATTGAATTGATTTGTCTACTGATTTGTTTGCTTGAAGAAGGTACTCAAAGGTGAGCTAGAAAGGTTTGCCCTTTCTGTTATAGTTTTGCGTTCAACTGTGAAGACCGAATGAAACCGGTTCTACACAGTTACCTGATATTTCTTCTTCCATTAAGCTCGAAGCTTATCTTTTTAGAATCTACGACTCGGATCCAGTGCAGTTTAATAGGAAATTGTTGAAATACGCCATCCAAGAAACATGCCTTTGCCGAATCTTAACGAATCGTCCATCAAAAGTATTCATCTGTGTCGTTTAGAAACCGTATATTATTTATTTTGGCGGTGAGTATGAGAATTAAAGTATGAAAAGAGATAAACATTTGGAACATTTTTATTACAAACCAAAGTAGAAGCGGCATTGAAGCACGTCTTGAGCGTTAGCAAAAAAAAGCGAGAGATGATTTAGGGGAATTAGTAGCTGTCCTTAAGGATTTATAATACGAGTAATTGACGCAGTAAATAACTCTCTTCCTTTTTGTTTGCGTTTCTGTTAATTTTCAGCAAAATTACTCGACTACAAATTTGTCTGCTCGCGAACTACAAATAAATGGTCTCTTTCGTCTACATACTTAACTTCGTGCAAGAAGCCATTTTATTCAGAGGATTCACCATAATTTTAATTTTCATAATGTCCATTGTGAGAGCACATAATTCTCATTTCGACAATTCGGAAAGATATTTTTTATATGTTTGATTAATCTGATGCTCATGATAGCAGCTTGATGGGTCAATAGGCTTCCAACCAACCCAATTTAACTCCACCAATTTGGGCAATCGCTTTCTTGAGCGCAAATGCAGCATAAATGTACCTAGTTGATTGAGCTATTAGGCTCTGAGGTGGAATGTCAATATATTCGCTTTATGGGATCTTATCAATGTTCATGCATTTTTTCACTATAAAATGTTTAAGTCATTATTCAAATAGTGATCGTCAACTTGTAATCCTGCTAAGTATGCAAGACCCGAATTTGCTTTGCATTTCTTCGTGTACAGTACCAGTCTTACTAGATTATAAAGATTGCCGAATACATCAGAGTTTGAATAGGTGGAAAAGCCATTTTGAACTATATGAACTAAGTTCATCTATCACCTCTTTGATTCGTTGTTGAAAGCAAAATTGCGTGAAGTTAATACGTGACAGAGGCTGTATAACCCTTTGAAGTATTATGCTTTTAGAATTTGGATAGCATCTGCGTTCGGAGCATTTTATAGCTTGGCTCACTATCGTTCAATATCTTCGTTAATCATGGGGTGAGGAAGTGTGCGATAGGAAGTTAGTCGTGATACAGTGAATGGAGGCTCGGAGAGGTTTTAAAAGATGAATAATTTCCGGCTTGATGTTGCATCTGTTTCGATAAAGACGAATAAACCTTACAAGATTTATCGTCCGGCCTCACCTTGTGTTAAATAATCCTTTCTATGCAAATTTCAATGCAGTCCTCATAGAAGACACTATAACCAGTATGTTACAGTTATCTGGACGGAAAAAAATCAGTTGCAAGCTAGAAACGAGTTGAGATTATTTTCTCTTTTCCATCCGATTCGAAACGCAAATGTTTTTCATGAAGCTTGGCGTGACTGCTGCACTTCCATCAACGTTATCCAGGAAGTTCAGTGGGTAGACAGAACGTGAATCGGATGTGCTCCACCTTCGATTCTCTGAAACTTAGAGAACCACCTGCAAAGGTCTTACGAGGCGGATTTAAGGTTTTGGCGGAAGTTCTTTAAAAGGTTTACTGCCATGTTTTTCGAGTCGCCAGCGCGGGAAGCAGAAATAGTCCTGCACTTTCCTCATTATTGTCTTTCATCAGCTCTAATGTCAACTTGTTCACATCTGATTTTCAGAGTGTTTTGCTGAGGGCGTGGGATGGAAAAATCAGGTCTCAAAATGATGCTCATTGAAGGCAAGGGGGCAATACTTTAACATACTTTTGTACTGCAACTTAAGTCATGCGTATATTGTATCCTTGGTAGTGTAAAATTCACTGCCGACGTTGTTAAATCGCGATAGTAATGCTAAGATAATGAGTTTGTTTTCTGATGCAAGTCGATGCGAAATGTTTACTGTGTCTGGAGGGGTCATTAAAGTCTGCCCAGAAGTGCTGCGACGATGATTATTTCTTTTATATTGCAGACGATTGCGCGGACAACCCGTGCGCTCTGAACGCGACATGCACAGACTTGGTTAACGATTTCCACTGCGACTGTCCGCCAGGCTTCGGTGGAAAGCGCTGCCACGAAAAGGAGGATCTCTGTGCACAGAATCCTTGTGTGAACGGTCTCTGCGTGGATGCACTCTACTCGCAAAAGTGCATTTGTGAGCCAGGTTGGACGGGGCCTATATGTGACGTCAACATTGACGAATGCGCCACTCGACCATGTCTCAATGGCGCAACATGCAAAGACCAAGTCAGCTTCAAGTCTTTTTCAGTAGGAAATGTATATGTATTGTGCAGTGCGAATTTTAAATTTCCTGAGCACATCTGTAGAGGGATGATAATGTTTATATGGAATTTGGTGATAGTAAGGAATAGACTCGACCTTCGACGCTTACATTTCCATAGCCAACGTAGCACCACCCGGGCAGGAAATGGCACCTGATGCTGTGTGATTTTATCAGAATCACTTTTTTCGGTTTGAAATGTTAATTAAGTTTCACAAATACTACCATGTTGCCTTCTCGTTCCAATTCTGTTCTCTCCTAGCCAATCGACACTGCTCCAGCGCAGTATTTTGTTGCGTGATATTTACGTAACTCTGTTTCCTGTAGGGCCACTTTCTGTGTGATTATATTACGCAGTTAAGGTCGACGGTTTCGTCTGCCAGTGCGCACCGGGTTTCCATGGTTCTGTCTGCCAGCATATGATGGACCATTGTGCGACATCGCCATGTCGCAACAATGCGACATGCGTCAACCAGGGTGCTCAGTATCTGTGCGAATGCCCCCTCGGTTTTGAAGGTACTTTCGTTTTCGTATAGATAGCTGCCTCTAATCAGCCGATAGTTCGTGCTAAGTTGAAGGCTTTGGAAAACTTGCAGCTGTTGTGATAACATTATACAATCTACGTACTGGTATTTCAATGCTGTTTGAAAACATGAAGTTTTTTTGAAGAATTTAAAGGCGTCTCTGATAGCTTAACCGAAAGCTAGATAAATGTAGAGTTACATAATCGTAATTGTAAATTTTCCGCTCTTTTTGGGTCCTGCCAATTGTGATGGGAAAGGTGATGCATGGAGCAGAATTTCATCGACACATGTGAGAACAAAAGAGAAAGAAGATAAGTTTAAAAAAATGCACCTTGTGTACCAGAGAAATCCGCAGAACATCTGTTTTAAAAAGTTGGCCAGCGATGTTCTTCAGATGGTGCTATTTTTATAAGGACCGTTATTCTTGCGAAAAAACGTACACGGTCATCTATCTTTTCCAGTTGAATTGGAATGCAGATCAATTGGAATGCATATTCCACTAAAAACTAAGAGGTGATGCCAAGAACTTTTTGAGATTTCGGCATGGAAATAGGTTCATCTGGTCAGGCTTGATCTGAACAGTTGAAAAGAGGGATTGCTTTCGTTTCAAGGCATCGTGGGACGGTGAATCACGACCAACGGGAATTTGCATCCTTCCAGCCCTTTAATGCTCATGTAGACGCTAAACTGCGAGGTAGAAGGTATTCTTGCGCAGAACTGCAGATAGTGGACAATATCTGATTTGAGCCAAATATTTGCAGACAATAAAGACACATCTTCGTGAAAACGGAAATGGTTATCCATGTTGGTTGCATGGATGCTATTCGCTCACGGGGAATGTGCCGTGCTTTCAGCCAAATAAGCCATGCAGAAAAATTGCTTAGTGCGGTCGTTGTAGTGCACGCTGCTGCAGTTTATGCAAGTGGCGTTGACGTATCGAGGGAGGTTAGGGGATGGGAGGAGAAGAGGATTTTTTTTAGCTTCATTTGATTCGACTGAAGGGAAGGACTTTTAGGATGGAAAAAAGTTTCTTGTCACTACATGTTGTTGTCCATCCTTATATTCTGAGTTTATTTATGCATCTTTTTTCAAATTTCATTCCTGCAAAAATTCTTCTGCATTCAGAAACGTTAATAATAGTTATATATACTTGACAATATGCGAAACGTTTAAAGGTACACATTGTGAGCACAATACTAACGAATGCGACCTACTGCATAAGTGCTCACAAGAGGGAACGGAATTATGTGAGGATCTCGTCAACGGTTTCAAATGCAATTGCCGTCAGGGGTACACCGGAGAGTTGTGTGAGATTCACATTGACCAAGTAATCCATTCTATTTTTCATATATAATGTAATTCTTTCCAATTACCTCGGGTGAATTCTTTTCAACGAAAGTAGTAATAATGTTACTGGGTGCTGATTTTTACCAGAGCATCAGGAACAGCCTTCAAAAGTTGTCCACGACAACTCATCAAGTGCACATGGGCTAACGACCACGATATGTTGCGGTATAAATTTCGAACGATTCCTCGCTCAAAAATATCATATTTCCACAATTATAGAGTCTTCATTTTCCTTTTTTTGAAAGTTTTGAAGGAAGGTCCTTCACCTGTGAGGAATATTTTTAAAGCCTTTATGAAGTAGAAAGGTTTATTTCTTACAAACCCGTTTTTTGTTCATCGCAGTGCAAATAAGTCGACAGTTCTCGAGCACTGCGAAAGGGTAATGAGCGGAATCCATGAACCAGATGAACCAAATGAAATGTATGACTTTTTCGTGATCTAAAAATACTTAGAACATAAAAAGTTGGGTTTGATGATCTTTTAAACTATTTTTTAGTTTTTGGAATTCCAAAGTCATTCCAGTCAATCTTTACTTTCATTTCTAATATGAGGCAAATGAACTGTTTCACATATTGTAATGAGTGAATTAAAAAAAACGATCTTCTTTCCAACAGAACAAGCGTTCGTTGTCTTCAACCAACAGTACACTGTAATGTGTACTGCGCATGATTCGTGCATCAGAGTACTTTACAGTGTGCATCTGAGCCGTGTATGAACAATGGCACGTGCATTGACGGCGGAGCGCAGTTCAGATGCGAGTGCCCTCGGGGATGGAAAGGAGCACGTTGCGAGGAAGAGGATGGCTCATGCGCTCTCAATCCTTGCCACAATGATGCTCACTGTGTTAACCTGGTAGCAGATTACTTTTGTGTGTGCCCAGATGGGGTGAATGGAAAAAATTGTGAAGTGGCTCCTAATCGATGCATCGGCGAACCATGTCACAACGGTGGTGTCTGCGGCGATTTTGGTTCACGGCTTGAATGCACCTGCCCTAAAGGCAAGACTGCCATAATCTATCTTTTGTATTTGGGTCCTATAAGTCGTATGAAAGGGTTAAATGCCCCTTCCCTGCTCTCCAAAAATGTTACAAATTAGTTCATAGCACAGCATTTTTTTGCTAATTAATATGGTTTTTCGCATTGACGCCCAACATAATTTTGCTGATATGCTATATTACTTACTTGGTTTTAAGTTGTTGAATCTGGGCAGAACATCTCGCATATTTTGGTTGAATTTTATTGGTGAAGCCAGGTTCAGCTAGGCTTAATGTGATCCAGAATTTCCATACTCACGATCGCATGTTAATTTCAGATTACGTTGGTGCGGGATGTCAGTTCGAGTTGGACGCGTGTCAAGAAGGAGTTTGTCAAAACGATGCTAAATGTATCCTCACCGAGCATGGTGGATATGAATGCATTTGTGAGCCAGGTAAATTAGCACCGATCCTTCTTCTGATTCCAGCTCACGATCTTCATCTTTTTCAATGCGCCTTTTCTTTGTGAATTGGTTTTTGCAGAGCGCTATCTGCAGGACGTTCGTTTGTCTCTGTTTGTCCGAAAGGTCTTAAGAGGGAAGATGAGCAAAATAGGTATTCGTTTCCTATAAGACGAATAGGAAGTATTATGAGTTTCGCTTTCAACAAATCGTTATTCGAGCGCAGAATGTATATCGTTGAGCAGATGTTTTTGGGGAGCTGTGGAATCACCATGATGGTGTCAGCTCGCTTCTGTCGCCGCCTAGGCCTGTCAGATGAATGCTGCTTGAGACAGACGTCTTAATAGTTGAAATTTTGAAAAGCTCACTGCTTCGAAAAAATTGCCGCGCGCTTTGCCTCCCTCGACTTGTTGGACGACTGTTACTAATGGAGTATTGATAGCGAAATTTTTCGGAGCAACAGCAGCTAAAATTTTCTTCGATTTCATTTCTCGCTTTGCCCCATCAAATGTAACGCAGCCCTCTTGGTCAGCGATTTTCTGGAGCATGTGGTAATTTGGGCTCATTTAACTTGTCGCTTTCTGCTAAACAGCTGCCTTTAAAGAGACACTGACGGTCGAGAAATTTGGAATATGGGATCAGGTGTGTTGCCCCGCTCACTCGTACGCCTATGGACTTTTGTCTTGCCCAGCAAATGATTGTTGTATATCACTGACGGATTGTTCGTTCTGTCGAATTTCACCACTGTCACAAAATAAGTGTATATGCAGACTGGCAGGTCTCGTTGGATGCCGGATCGAGCTGGATCTAGCCTGCTTCAGTCGCTATATTAGTTATTTATGTGTTTCCGCATATATCTCCTGGTTGTTTCTTGTGCGAAAGAAATGACCCGTGTCTTAATTACCAACCAGTTTAAGCTGGGCATGTCATTATTCATAGCTGGATTTTGTTTTAATAAATTGCATATTTTAAAAGTGGATTTCTTTCATAGGCTTCACTGGAAAGGATTGCGAAACAAACATAAACGATTGCTCACCATCTCCGTGTCCTCTCGCTGCAACTTGCATTGATCAGGTTACTTCTTTATCATCGATTTCTTCCATCGCTCCCATCATTCTTGTTGAGTCTTGAAGACCACAGTTGGGTTCCATTCTAGCAGCACTATTAAAACCGTCATCCTGTCGTGAAATTACATCCGACGTAACTGACGTAAAAACTATTTGACTTTATCGAATAGCATCGTATATTTGGAAATTGCATCCTTTTCCTCACCTTCGCGAGACTTTTTATGACTGAGAAACGCAGTATTGTGGCATTGTTAAGGTCAGAAGATTTCGTCTAACGTGTAAAATTCACACGGTTTGATCGATTTGACCATCAGCTGACTGATGATAATATTGCTAAGTTTTTTTATTATGTCCCAATTATCTGCAGTCTGCAGGTGGAATCAACCGGTCTGTGTAAATGGGCCAATGAAAGTAGTTTGGTGAGTGAAGTTATGTAGAGTGCCAAACTCTAGGATGACTAAGTTGGAAGTTTTGACTACTACATTAGGCAGCACGTGTCACAAAAAACATTAATTACCCTCAAGGCATTAAGCGCAAGGAAACATGAGAGGAACTTCACAGATTTCATAGTCTTTCACCGACCAACCGTTTCAGGTGAATAGCTATTTCTGTCAATGCCCATTCAATATGACGGGCGTTAACTGTGATAAGGTAATTGACGTCGATTATGATCTGCACTTCTACGATGCCATGATGCCAGCAACGGCCGCACTTTCGGTACCCTTCAAGTTCACGTCAAGTGCGTTCTCGTTGTCGTTGTGGGTCAAGTTTGACACCCCACTCTCACATGGAACTGTGCTTACGCTCTACAACAGCAAGTATGTCATTCATTCATCTTCATATTGCTGTATACAGATGAGCTTATCTTTCCTTCCCTCTTCTTTAAATGCCATCACATTGGAGATTTCGCTCGCATGCAGAGCGTAGAAATAAATGAAAATTTTGGAAATCCAGATAATGAGGCATCCAAAGTGCAGTTTTTTATATCCTCAATATCTTTTCGTTACTGAGGCCATTCCAAGCAGTATTGCGGCTCAGACTCCAGTTTCATGACGTAGGAAGTAATCTCTTAGAAATTTAAGATATTTGGTTGCCGCTTTTGGGGATTTGAATTTAATCTGATAAGTTCATTCCTAAAAGTGTTTCTTTTTATTCTCTTCGCAGCAAGTTACGTTTTGCAAGTTTTTTCTGTGTTAGCATGCAGTTGCAAATCCGCATTCGTCAATGGCATGTTGATGATGTCTTTTCTTGCCAATGTATATGCGTGTCTGTCTGTCTGTTTGCCCAGTAGTACGTTGATCCATCCCAAGTTTTTAGTGCTCTCGATTATCGATATATCTGTTACGCTAATGCATGATTTGCGAAACGCATCCCAATAGTTTCTTAGAGTTTCCACGCTCTAAACTGCAGAATTAATTTCGCAGCACCACCAGTGTATGCACTGAAAAGTGAAAGGCTGTGGAGTATAATGAATTCCAAATAATCTCTGAACGTCTGACGAGCAGAGCAAAGCAACAGCAAAGGAATGAAACAATGACCTAGTATATTCACTAGGTATTCACAACTGCAAATTGTTAACTTAACGCTCTCAGAAGTATATTCACTCACAACTGCAAATTGTTAACTTAGCAGGCGTTGTGGCCCTATGTTTTCTGAATAGGAAACGAAAGTTTTTAATCACAGGCAGGGGACGGTGAAATAGTTGATGGAAACAAGGAATGCGAAATTAAAGTACTGCGTTGCCGGCGTCAATAATGACGATGGAGCATTCGTAAATGTGTTGAAGGGGAATTTACCCACCCACATTTGAAGTCCTGGCATAGGACTGCAAAAGAATGTGCACCGTTAAGATAACAGCGAGGTACGAACGAAAAAACTATGCTTAGTCGCTCATGCATGCGGTGAAGATGCCAACATGCTGAGCCACGTGGGTTGGCTAATATGATGCCAGCCAGGTTAAAATCTCACTTTCTAGTCAGAAGACGAGTGACAGATGGGATTATTAGGGATAATCGGAAGACTTGCGCGGCAAACGAAATGAATTCGTGAGGCGTGGGTTACTGATATACTCATGAAATGTCGCAGTCCTCATGCCTTCAGTAGTTCTGGATTTCCGAATTTAGGTAAATAGGCATATAGATGATGTCATTTTGGTGTTCTGTGTAAATTTGCGCTCATAAAATTGCTTGTGAATGAGCATTTTGTGAGGGTTTATACGAACATCCGGCATGGTTCGGACCGAAATGCGTTCTTTTATTTGTTAGCAGTCTATGGAGCTGTTTTTTTTCGATCAGCTCCGTTACGTACACATTCTGTTATTCGTCTTCATGCTTTTTCTCAGTTACTTTTTCCCACATGCTGAACTATTTCAGAGTGAGTAGATCTGCAGTTAGATTACTTGCTTTCAAGTCATCGTTTCCTCCTTTTAACTTCCCATAAGATCAAAGCAGCGGTGTGAGAGATAAAAACTGAAGGAAAATTATGGTTGAAAGATAACGCAAAAGTGTCCGTTGCGATAGATATTTGAGGCGTGATGCCTACGATACTCGTTCCCTTCTTTCTACAAATTCTTCCCCCTTACTATGGTATCGTTGTGTGGATAATCCATTTTTTAAATTGATAAATCCCCCATCTTTATTAACTTCTTTGCTCTATCGGAAAAAATGTTCATTATCTGTGAAATGAAAGCCTTTAAAGTGCCTAGAATTGTTTATATATTTTCCATTTACGTCCAGTACGCTTCATGTTCCTTATTCTAGAGAGCTGAATTACCCAGCCAAGGTCGCCCAACTGCTACGTGTCTCAGCGGACAACGTGCATCTAAGCATGTTTCCCGAGGAAACACCGCTCAGTTTACATTTCCCATCTAATCAACGTCTCAACGATGGACATTGGAATAATCTGGTGATTACGTGGAAATCGGAAGGTGGTGCATATTCGCTTATTTGGAACGCGGTTCGTATCTACGCGGATGTAGGCTACGGTGCAAGCAAGACGTTAGATATCAAGTAGGTTTCTGTTTCAAGCACACTTATAGCACGTACAACGGAAACTTCGGAATCCTGGCCATCATAGTAGCATATTTCCAGAGGTGCTAATCGAGGTGAATTTTCGAAGAAATTGCGGAAGCCACTTTTAGTTTCCATTTACAGTTATTTGTTAATTTGACTCATTGTTCAGTGCATGGATCTCACTTGGTGAGCCGATCAATGATGCGTCCACAGATCCAAAATTCGTTGGTTCGGTCACACGAGTAAACATGTGGAAACGAGTGATCGACTTCGAAACGGAAGTGCCGAATATCGTACATGAATGCCAACTGCCTCAGGTAGCATCCACATTATCAGTTAACGCAGTTTTCTCATCCTGTCGTACACACGGATATATTACCAACATAAGGCACACTTCATTGCTTCCTTTGATGAAATCATTCACAAAAGTGATGCTCACAGAAGGAGACAAAATTGGTTCAGTGATATCCAGAACAAAAAGTGAAGAACATTTGTTGGGAGATTTTTTCACCAGAAAAGTGGAAGCTGACTAGATGACCTAGTTCTAATTATCCTGTTGAAAATACTGGATGACCGTTCCTTAGTATGGAAGAAGTTATCCTGGAAATGAATAACGCTTGTTGCCACAAGTGCGTGTTGTGCTCGGTCTGCAGTTGTTCTAAGTGCCGTTTATATATTTAGGAGATCTATGAGGGACTGGTACTTCGATTCGCTGGATACAACATGATGTCCGGCAAAGTAGAAAAAGTGGTGAAAAGTACTTGCGGACGAGAGCGTAGCGATTCGAAAGTCGTCTCAAGCGTTCGCGTTGATAACTGCCCGACAGATGTTTTTGTGGTCACTCAGCAAAAAGAGGTTGATTTACTGCAATTACTTAAGTTTATATGAGCGCAAGAGGAATGATAACTGCAACGTTCTGGGAGTGAAAAAAGAACGATTCTGTTCCACTGAATTTTAGCAAGTGAAGTCAAAGCTTTATGGCTGAATAGATCAGAAAGGTAGTGAAGTAAGTGATATTTATTTAAAAAAAAAAATTATTTGGCTTCTCTTATCTTCGGAAAATGTTTCTTTCATTTTAATGCAAAAATAGCTTTAAAAAATCAGCTGGCTCCGTCTACCTTGGCTGATCACCAAACGGTTGGCATTAAGGTAGGGTGACCAATCTTTCCTGTTGACAGTTTCCTCTGATTGGCTGCAATTTTTCCTCACTAACTTCGTTGTTTTTCTATGGATATTACTGATTTTTTCCCTAGGCATTGATTTCAGCTTCGTAATCTTTTCTCCAATCCATGTGCTCTTTCATGTTTACATTGCAGGGATAGATTTCGACGTCCTTTGCAAGATGTTTGCATGCAAAATAAAAGCTTGCGAAACTTTACAAAAATGCCAAAATTCATGTCCCGCGCCATTCTTTAAGACATATTTGTCTCATGTGAATGCTACTTTTTCTGTAGGGGATAGCAAGTGCAATGGAAGAGTTATTCAAAAGAGGACACCTGAAATAAGACCTATTTTTTTATATATGAGTGGCATGAAATTAACTGTTGTACGCCATCTTAGCTTCTTTCTAGTAAATTAAAAATTATTCATTCATTAATTACACTCTCGATGTACAGTGCTTGAACATGAGGAACGTGGCAATGAAATGCGGCGAATTTTGTTTTAGTTGGGATGCAGCGCAGAAGGATTAGGGACTAGTCAGAGGCGTTAAAATGAGGACGACTCTTACTAATAAGCTAGTAATTATGAATCCACTAAATTGTCCAATTTCCGAAACAGAAACATCAATTGAAATGAAAGCATTTCTGCCTAGAAAGCGGAAAATCCGGCAAAGAAAACAGTATCAACGGAAGGAAGATACATGTCACGTGACTATATGAGGCACAAGGAAGTTTTTCTTGTCAAAAGAAGTTTTCTACTTTCATTAAAGGAGTATTTATATCGGGCCATCGAACAACACACTCATTCGTTTTGTTCTTCGAACTTCACTCATAGGTCACCGACGATTTCTTGTTTCCGCTAATACGTCGGCTTTCTAGCAACCTTAGTAGTTACAAGGCCGGAAATTGATCCACTTCACCGAGTGTGTCTGTGTCATCATCCTTCTTCAATGCGATTATTGTTGATCTTTGAAAATGTGGCAGTGTGCTGCATTTATTTCACTCTATCTGACTTACCGCCGTATCGCTTTCTGCAGCATATAGTGGTGTTTGATTAAACATTTTATTGATGCTTTCAGCTGATTTATTAACGTTACTTTTGTTAATTTGCGTTTTCATGCTTTCGATTACACATAAGATATCGCTGCACAAAAATCCATTGCTCAGTACTGTAAAAGGAATCTGATTGACTTATATAATACAGACATAACAACATCTGAAACCGTAAGGACATTTTCCTTACCTTGTTGTCGTAGCTTTTAAAAATATCAGGAGCGTTTCGTGAAGTCTAAGTTGCTTGCTTTGTTACAGCTCAACAGATGTCTATGACAAAGACCTTTCCCCCCTCCCACCCCCGCCCTCCAAAAAGACATTAGAACTATAAAATTCCATGAATTTTCGAGTCGCTTCGCTGGTTCAAACTCATTGGATAACTGCTCGTAGGCAAATGCTGATAGCGGAAAGATGATAGGGCATGATGGATGGTCGCTTCATATCGGTGGTTGCTTCTTTATTAGTAAAAGATACCTCCGAACAAATTGGAAGTAGTTAATCGTTTCCGTTCCCTGGATGATGCAGGGAAGAATTTCTCGGAAGTTCCTTCTTTCCTTTTTTCCACCTTATAAAACTTCTTTTTGAGAACTTTCGTAACGTGCCTTTGCGCAACTTGGGGAAGAAGTTGAGAGAAAATAGGGTTGGATGGTTTCGATAAAGAAGTAATCTAATGGGTGGGACGATTTTAATGTCCTCTGCTTCACGCCCATCGTAGGTCTCCAACATATATTGCAAGCAAACGGTGCCATCATCCTCAACGCATCCCCTTCTCTCCTCCCTGTTTCCAAGGTGAATTTGTTTCCCATTTACCAACCCACATTTGCGTAGCTGAACTACGATGGGATTTCGTGACCAATTGTATCAGTCCATTCGCAGCGTTCTGCGTTCATCGACGGCAAAGAACAGAGGCGAACGGCATGCTGGCTGGGCAGCTCACGTTGTTTGGTGTAGCGTCTTGTGAATCGAGTAGAACGGCGATAGGACGAGTCATAATTGCTTTCAAGTGGGAATTGCTGCTTGGATTTTTAGTCATAAAGGCGAAAGTTCCATCGAGTTACTGATTTCATTGTAGAAAAATGAAAGTGCTCATGTACTTTTTAAAATATTTCTTTGTATATGAGGGCGGAAAATTGCTGTGATGGCAGTATAGCTTTGTGCTTGGGGTTAGTGCACTCGATGAGTCGTCGATGTGCGCTCGGTTGCTTCCAAGCAGACAATGGAATAGTTGTGGTCTTGTTAGCTGCCAGAACTTTTTATTGGAGGAAGACTGGATAAAGGTTTTTTTTTGCAGAGGTCAAGTGGCAAACCGTTCGAAGTTTTCAAACATTATGGAATATGTCATATCTCTTTTCAGGTGAATGTCACTTGGCAGGAGCCACGTTTCTCAAGCAGGTATGGCGTGCAAAGTGTTGAAAGGAACCTGAAGCCTGGTCAGGTGTTTACGTGGGGTGAATATTTGGTCGTCTATGTAGCAGCGGACAACGTTTCAGTGGCCGAATGCATATTTAAAGTGAGCGATACTATGTGCAGATGAAATATAAAATTTGGGAACGAATCTTACTTAAATTTTAATTCGCAGATACAGTTGTGCTATTTAGGTTTACATAAATTTACGTTAAGGTAATGGAAATTAAACTGAGGATCTTAGTTAACGTTCGCATCAAGATAGAGCTCCAACTTCACTGTTTACCGTCACGAAGTCAAAGTTCTTTTACTGACGGCGTTAAACGTTTATTAACTCTCTTAAAATGAAAACTATTTGAACCAAGAAAGTGCTTTAATTCTATGCAATATAATTTATTGACTGCTGCATTTTATTGATCATTTCAATCCCACTTTCAAATTGCTTCAGATGTTTGCACGCTCGCTAAATTTGCTACACTTCTTCCTAACAGCAGCCAGATAGATGAGGCTTTCCTACGGTTGCTGCTTCGCGTTCCGATTACCTGACTCGCGTAACGCACAAGAAAAATTTGCATTGCTGATAACTGTTGATTACTGATGTCTCATCGATGTGATTTGGTTCGTTCAGAGTTGATGAGACGTGGTAGAATTTAAATACGCGTTCATGAAGCAGTATTCGTTTTTTGTCACACATAATGCACTAGATTTTGCTTAACTGTTGTTGTATGTAATGGTTTATAGGTGCACGTTTCTCGCGAATTCTGTCCAGACCTGGAAGACCCATTGCATGGTGTTCAAGCATGTGAAGCATGGGGTCCGCAGCTACGTTACAAAGCATGTTCGATTCAGTGTGAGAGTGGATATGAATTCAGTATTGAGCCACCGATATTCTACTCGTGCGCTGCTGATGGTCAGTGGCGACCTCGTCCTGAAAATTCCTATATCTTCCGCTATCCGCAGTGCTCCAAGTAAGCGCATTCATCGTCGTCGCTTAAGCTCTATTGTCTAACTAGAAAGGGCAAACTGAAAGTTCGAATGCCGATGGACAAGCAGTATTCAAAAGAACAGACAGTTTTAGAAAATCTTCAATGATTCCTTTATTGGCTTCTAACAATTTGTTTCACAACTCCCAGGTGTTTTCGCCTATTATAAGGATCTCACCTACATTTCATAAGGGCTGTGCTTAGGAGCTGCGTTGGAAAAATGCATTTTCATCTCGAAGGCAGATGACAAAGCTTATTGAAAATCAGATTGGCCGGTATTGCCAGAGTGCCAATAATAACATACGTTTGTACAAAATTTTTGGCGGATTTTTTTGCAGTTCTTCAAGGCCAAATATTTCACAAGACCCCACTTTTCATCGAGTCGGAGAAGGATTGCAAGCTGCCGTAAATGCCAGAACTTATGTCCGTTTTGCTTCCTTCGGAAAGTTCATCAGTTTCACGCTTCTCTCACAGTTTTGGATTCTTTCGAACGTTTAAACCAATTTTATCGATGCGTTTTTTTCCTCATATAAGATTGAATTATTCCAAAGCGGGACTTAGCTGTCCCTTGCAGTATTGTGTTTAGAGTGTTGGTTGTTGCGCGCCTGATTTTCCGTTCTTTTCCAGACCCTCTTTATAGTGTCGTTGCATACCGTAGCAACACCCTTTCCTATACAGACTGCTGGAGATGGTTGCCTTCTCGTTTCTTCCAAGGTGAGAGACAGAGAAAAATGAGTGTTTTCATGCATATGTCTATGAACGTTTTTTTATAACAGTGCAGAAAAATGATTGTTGTTTTGTTTACCGTTCTTCCCGTCTTTTTATATTTTCGTGATTGGAGTATATTACCTTCCATATTTTTTACAGGTCACAACCTGCAATACGTGTGGCGGACATTACTATCAACTATCCAACCGTTTCTATATGTAATGCAGCCGGAAAAAGTACACTCGCTGAGAAAATCTCACAAAGAATTGAGCTTCTCAACAACAAATGGAATATCCTAGCACCGAAGTAATTAAGAGTCGTTGTCAGATTTGTCAGTAACTATATGTAAGCAGAGAGATGCTTCACAAGTTAAATTCTATAGGAGTTCGTAGAGGTGTATGGTTATGAAAAAAAAAATAGCCAGCCGTAAGTGCTGATTGTTCCATATATCGTTTTGATGACTGTAGTTTCCAGATCGATGAACATTCCTCTACTTTTAAAAACGGGGAAGATTTGCAGCTGAGATCGGTATTTCTCGCCAATTTTTTTCTTTCAACTTTTAAACAAATTTCGAATTAATGGTTTCAGTTCGGTTGGCTGTTTCAGAACTCCTAAACGATCTATGCGAGTCCTAACAATTTTGCTTTCGGAGTAAAGCTGTACATAATTACCTGGGCCCAAAACTAGAGTTCTTGACCGGAACGAGTTCCATTATTGCCATTGTCAATAAGTCTCACATTTTTTGTTGGGATCGTGGTAGTGGCACTAAATTTCTTCTACCCTTGCGAACTGAGCCACTCTTGATGTCGCATTTCATAGTTTGTAGTCCGTATTATTGTTGTGTATTTGGAGTTTTATTGCCATAAATTCAGTGATAATATAATGAAATTTATCGCTGAAGTGCAAGATAGTTTCAGCGAAAGTATTGAGATCAGTTCAGATTGTCGCGAATAAATCAAAGAAACTTTAAATTTGTTTCTTTTTTCGCACTAATTTTCGATATTTTCGAATTATATATCGCCTTTTCTTCTATAATTTTAGAACTCTTAGTACTTAGACTCCACACTTGCTGGTTTGTTTTTCTTCACACTTTATATTGCAGAAATGATAATAATCGTATACCATTCAATGTGACTGTATCTTGTCTCTTGGAGAGCGATACACTGAGGAAACGACGCGGTAACGATGAAATATTTCATGTGAATATAGCGATACCGATTACATAGTTCGTTGATTTAGTATTTATCAATTTGTTGTTATCACTGATAAGACTTTTAAAGGAACATTAGAGTCTACTTTTCATAAACCAATTCCTACGCAGTTTCTTGTCTTCTTATAAATTCCTCTTTTGCTGGGGAAGTTTCAGCTTTGTAGTGTTGCATCGGAATGTTTTTCTTCACACTCAAACGTTTCATATTGAATTCTAAAAACACTCAGTGAATTCTTAGCGCTCATCAAGTTTTTTTGATTGTAGATGCCTTAATCTTGAAAGCGTGTCCTCTTGGTTAAGAAGCTTATTTAAACTCCTTTTTCAAAGATGCTGTCTTAGTTCAGCGACGTAGTCCTGTATTTTCTTAGCGATGACATTTCAGGAGCAGTTTAAAGCGTACATCCTTTGGAAAATCTTCAACGAGGAATGATAGGTTTCCTTTCTCAGTGACGATTAAATGTAACGACTGTAATTTTAGGCGCGTTAATTTTTAAAATAAATAAACTGTTGATTTGTTTCTTGTGGCGATTGCTTATGCCCTTTATAATATGTCTACATAGGTGATGAATATTACAGTGAGATGGCTGAAGAGCAACGAACCAATCGTAAAGCGAAGGTAATCGATGTACTGGAAGATGAAATACTACTCAAAGATATTTTCAATCTTGAACAGGTCAGTTGCCTTAATTTGATGTTTATGTAATGCGTTTAAATGATTTAAGATACTTTGAGGTTGTTTCGTGGAGCAAGCCTAATTGTGCCACATGTTTAATGCTGTATAAAAACTTCCAATGAATATTGCTATGGAAAAGAACTTTTATAAACAAAGTTTAATAACTAAGTGTAAAGTATAGTCAACATCTTGATTTGAGAGACAGAAACAAAATTGTCTGAGGAGACTTTCTGAGCAACAGAAAACGTTCAAATTATCTAGGCCTATGGGAAAAGGGAAGTGTGGGATGGATGAGCCATCTTCCTTCAGTGTTTCCGGCTGTTGCATATTACCTCGTTTGTTTGAAGGTGCTTCCGAATGGGCGGCCAGATCTAAATTCATTCGAGTTGAAGGAACGTTTTGTGTGCGATGAAGGTCACGTCAACGTAAGAAATCTTTGCGGTGAGTGTCATATTTTGCTCTTGTTCCCATTTCCTCATTTCAGTGATTATCTTTTCGCCTAATTCGGAGCACACTCCTGCATTATCAGTGTTAATGAAGCGAAAATATTGAAAATTCCCGTCTTATCTGAAAATTAACAGTCTAAAATATTGAAGTCATATTGCATCGCATCTACAGGCTCTCAATTTTGAGATTTGATGAACGTATGCCAAGTGCCTCATTCGTCACAACATCAGCTGCTTCAGCAGACTTGCAGACTTACAGCGACAATTTCTTTTGTTGCCGAGTACCGATCGCAAACTATAGATTCGTAAATGCAGTTGAAGTTTAACATGAATAGGGCGATGCACGTTTACCTGCATCCTGCGGTTAGTATATTTAAATAACAGTAGTCACTTTTCATCTAAAGGTTAACGAGAATTTTCGCACGCATCTTGTCCGACATCTTCTCATATTATTTGAATCGTTTCCTGACGCAGTTTTTCTCTTTGCATGAATGGCTATAGGAAGTGTCAGTTGTTGCTGAAAATAATAAGAAGATGGCATTCACTCTCTTGGACAGCATTTTCGTATATGTCTTATAATAGCAAGCAACTTCATGCTCTAAGGGTAGAGATTTATTTGTTGCTTCCTCATATGTCGTTAAAAGTTGCCAGATTCGACGAGAATCACAGTGAAAACAAATCTTTATAGTACCGTGCTCTCCGGGTTCTTTTTATGACTCGGTATCGAGAAAATGTCACCTATGTGCCCTTGGTCATTACCAGCCACATGCTGGTCGCAACTCGTGCCTTTCATGTCCGCAGGGGCAGATCACTGCTGGAGTTGGCTCCTCACAGGCTTCCGATTGCAAGCGTGAGCGTGTTTCTTTCTGTCTTTTCTCCTTGAAGCGTATTCGTTTCAAAAATGTTCGCATGTTATACATATATGTAGCGTAGTGTGTACAATGTACAGTGTAGTGTACGCCACACGTGTACACTACAACGTGTAGTGTACATTTCATATATATATATATGTATATATATATATATATATATATATATATATATATATATACAACGTGTAGTGTACATTTCATATATATATATATATATATATATATATATATACAACGTGTAGTGTACATTTCATATATATATATATATGTATATATATATATATATATATATATATATATATATATATATATATATATATATATATATATATATATGTACATTCAATATTTCCACATATATGTGCATTTTCACTCAGATATATGCAAATGTATATCTGTTCGCTCTGTAGCATCTTCTCTCATAACTCGCCAAAATAATAAATGTGTGCTGATCTAAAAGCAATTCCGCCATATAATAATACTACGCATTACTTGCTCCCAGACGTTATGCGTCTCAAGCTGTAATCCTAATCTTCTTCGTCATTTGACCATCCGATTCGAATGTACATTTTAAAAGATTATGCACCGTTAAAGTCCATAGAACCTAAGAAGTTTGTGATGATAAAACGGAAAGTGGAAACATAATTTAGTGCAGGTTTCAGCGGAGTGCGAACCTGGCCATATGTACAATCTTGTAAATGGCACTTGCGAGCCGTGCGGCTTTGCTTTCTTCCAGCCGGCTCCCGGCTCGTTTAGTTGTATTCCTTGTGGTGTGGGCAAAACGACTCTCAAGGAAACCTCGACCAACGAAGACGAGTGCAGAGATGAGTGTCCCGGTACGTATTGTTGCAGAATATATGCGTAAACACATGGTTTCTATGTTTTCCTTATTAAATGGGTTAAAGCCTTACGGGCATTATTATTCCGGAAACCTAAGATTCCTATATTTCTGATGCTTCAGCTAAAAGAAGATCGCTTATTCAGAAACCAGCTGAGAATTCAAAACGAAATGAGGAGGCATCAGACACAGCATTTAATTTATTTATTGGCGAGATGTTTGGCTTCAGTAATGCTATCTTGAAGTTTCAGCTCCATTGTTAATGACAGCCCACGAATTTTCGGGGAAAAACTGTTGCAAGGCTACGACATGAGTAAGTTCGATAAACGTGAGTAGGTTTCAAGCAGGAATATGATCGTCGTTTTATTTTAATTTCAATATGTGCGAATTGTTGCCAAGAGGAAATATTGTTGCCAAAAGCTTTTGCGGAAATATTGTTCTTGCTAAGACGAGTTTGTTGTCATTTGCAGATGGCGAACATCTCGTTCAAGCCGGTATATGTTTACCATGCCCACAGGGAAGCTACCGTACGAAAGGAGTTCATAAAAACTGTGTGGATTGTCCACCAGGTACAACTACGGAAGCAGCTTCATCGGTCAAGCGTATGCAGTGTAATACACCTAGATGCAGCGCTGGTCAATTCCTCGTTACCTCAATGTTCGCTATTTTAAGCTGTTTCCTTCATTTTCATATTGATGATTGCCGTTTTTATCTTCTTTTTTTTTCATTTTGGGTTTTCAAAAACAGCTACCATTTTTTGTATGTAACAGTCATCTCTGTTTGCATAATTCGAGTATAGTCATCCTCTCAGAAGGTTCAGAAAAAGTGAAATAGTGCTTAATTAAATCCAGTTGTCGCTTGGCAGCGATCTGCTCAGGTGGTATGATCCAGTCATCGTAGGATAGGCACTTAAAGTTTTGTCTTTTCCCATCGAATTTTTCGTTTTTTCTACAATTTTCCACGTCCAACTTCCGTTTTCTTTCTTGATAAACATTTGGAGCGTAATATTTATTTTACACAATATTCTTGGATTGGGAATGATTTGTTGTTCGAATAAATTTCCGAGACTAAAGAATTCTGCAGTACTTATCAATGAAAATTTTATCATTGCAGAACTAAAGTTTACTTCTAGAAAGCAGTGTCAGTTCTGTCCACGCGGCACTTATCAAGATCAGGAATTACAAACTATTTGCAAGCTGTGCCCCACAGACCACACAACTGCAGCACAAGGTTTCTTGTTGGTCTTCTTCATGTTTGTGCTTATTCGATATTTTTTTCCATAATTTATTTTGTTAATTGTAGTAGCATATGTATGACTTATTCGGGATTCCAGTTTAGGAGTTATTGGCTCAAATTATCAGCCCAAAACAGCAGTCTGGGGCGATATGGAATTTCAGAAGAAAATGGATAATATTATTGAAAATACGTCTTCTGTTGAAATGCATTAATTTCTTTAGTTACGCTCAAGATAAGGTTATAGCACTTCAGGCTTTTTCTCCGTTTGTCTTATCGATGTGCTACACTGCATAATCTTGCTCACTCTGAAATGTTTTATGTGGTGTTTTTTGTTCTTTCAGTTTTCTCTTGAGGCAGCAACTGAAGTTTGCTGTATTATCGCCACTTTTGTCGATTTAAATATCCAAACGTTTGAAAAGTTGAAATAGCTGTGAGGTAAATAATTCATCAAGGTAACCTGTCGTGTCGGATTCATCGCGTTTTCACTACTATGGATTTAGGAGCAACGCAAGAGAATCAGTGCTATTCAACGAACCAGTGTGCCACCGGTGAAGACGACTGCTCATGGCACGCTGTTTGCATCGATCTACCTGACGAAAATGATATCCCATCTTATCAGTGTAAATGCAAACCCGGATATAAGGGCAATGGCACACATTGTCAAGGTTTGCCATACAATCACCAATTTTCGCAGTAGCCGGACGCTTTTATAACATTGAATGACCTCGCTCCTTTTCCCTTCTTCGGTCGAAGCTTTATTTTTCTTCCGGGCTGAGGATCCACAACCTCGGGTCTCTGTTTGATGCTTTCCGATATTTACGTCCCTATTTAATGCATCTGGCACAATCTCATGGAGGTAAATGAAAAAGGTTACCTAGGTTGTTGGCATTTATTCGTTTTTGCACCTCATCTCATCGGTTAATCCGTTCACCAGAGCATCCATAACCCATAGCAAAATGCCTGAAGATGTATTTTCCTGTAAAATCGACTAGTTCTACAAATTTCCAACGGAAAGAAACCGCTCTCGATCGGCTGCAACTTAAAATAGGTTAGCGGATGTTATAACAAACGAACTGTTACGGATCAGACCACCTGCAGTGTAGATTCGCTTACTGAATATCATCTCCTTAGTTTTGGCGGACTCCCGTTTGAAAGTATTACACGGTTAAGCACTTTCACACTGACATAGTGTCTGCGAAGACAAAAGAACTCTGTGCAAATTTGTCTGCTGCACAGTGTTCTGCATTTTGTGTTCTGCTGTTCAGAAAGCGCAGATTTGATCCTACAAATGTTTTTCGTTTCAAAAAAAACCCGAAAGGGAACAGTAGAACGTCAACATTATGAGTAAGGCTACACATTTGACAGTGTTGCTCTCAGACGTAGCCTCTCACAGTTGTAGTGTTAAATTTCCCCATATAGGGTAATGGAGCCTAATTCAGATCTCAAAAGTAAGCAAAATAGCATGAGGGATTCCCTATTTTTCCGCTGAGTGATCTTCTACTTCCGTTTCTCATTCGTATACGCTCACGTGTTCTCCTAGTGACCCATCCTCATAGTTATGCATGAATGTAGGTCACAGTATATAGAATTGTATGTGGCCTTCTGCACTTTGCAAGATATTCAAATTACGTCGCACAATAATATGGGGCTATATTATTAAGGTCTAAGTCGCCATATAGATTTACGTAAATGTTGATTATAGATGCGTGTAGCAACTTCTGCCTCAATGATGGCGTTTGCAAAAAAAATCCAATTGGATATGTGGAATGCGTATGCAAAGAGAACTTTTCTGGAGAGCGATGTGAGGTATGATTTCATCTCATTTCAATCAATTATTTATGGAAAAACAGCAGTATTAAGACGTCTTATATAATGTATAGCTGAGAGTCACGTAACGATTATTAATGGAAAGTACGACAGTTGCAGTTCATCTTTCATGAGGTTTTCGTTCTCTGTGCATTTCCCCATTATTAAATTATAATTCTTAATTAAAAATTCGAGAGACTGTCCAATTTTACTGGAGTAATGTACAGTAGCATAGCCGAACACGATGCGGTATGAAAGACGTTTAAAAGTACATTTATAAAATCTTTGATGGGATTGTAAGTTCAGGTACGATTCCAACCACGGACGCAAAAGGTCGCGTTGATTACAGCGGCAATTGGCGGTGTGGTCGCAATTCTAGTGATAATCGTTGTTATTATTTGGATGATTTCCTATCGATTTAATCGCATTGACGATCCACTTGAGCCGGAAAAGTGTCCTGTTGACGAACCAATACAGAGTAATTTCCTTTATGGACGGCCAGCTTGTGAGCAGCCAAGGTTAGCATTTGAAAGATTTTTCCGGCACTTAATTCTGACTATCGCCCAAACACAGGAGACTGCCTCATTTTCTAGATGATTTCTGACAGAAATCATCTAGAAGCGGCAATTTTCCGATTTGCGCAGTTTTTAGTGATGGATAATAATAATACAGTAATAAAGTCTTTATTTATTTAACATAGAAAGGGCACTGAACTTGAGATACATGGAGCCGGATGGGCTTTTATGGTCGGACCTGTGTTTAGGCCTGTATTTGTCACCTCCTACAATCTAGATTTCCACCTAAAAGTATTAACTTCTTAAGATAAGGAAGCCGCTTTTTCTTCTAGACGCGAGAAGCGTACAAATAATTTCAAAAGACTTTCGTGGTATTTCTTTCGTAAGAACACATGGAAGAAAAGGGCATATTTTGCAAAGCTGAAAACGGCTGCAAAGGCAGGTATTGAGAGAGAGGGGAAGAAAATTTAATTTTGGGATTAAATTCTCCTCTCTTTCCCCTCTTTCTACCCTACAGGTTTCTTTCATGGTTCCGGGTCCAATCCTTGTTTACTTTCATTCTTCTCCAGAAATCTCATGTGCTTGAAGCAATCAGTTAAACTGCTCGCTCACATAATCATAAGAATTGATGAGGGAGTTTATATGATGGCAGTGTTCACCTTCTTTAAATTTTTGTCTGCATTATTACCACACATTTGAGAAAGCACGTCTTCTTACCAGCGAAGTTACATTACAATTTATGGAACTCGTTTACAGAGCTCGTTTACGTTTACAGATATTTGTGTTTATCTTCAGTGGTGATCAAAGTTTACCAAAGATGCAAGAAGTTAAAATTGTAAGGTGGGCAGTATGCCCAACATATCCTCAGCGAAGGGGGTTGAAAGTACGAGGCAACCATGTGACAGGTCAAAGAAAAAGGGTTTGCGTCAAAAAATTTTGGTAATGCCAATGCCAAAAAGTTAGCTCGAACTGAAAAATATGTGAAAGTTAAGCCGCTTTAATTAGCCTTTGGTAGCATCTGAATACCCTCATAATAACTCGATTGCGAAACAGAAGCAAACCACAGACAGACACAGAGCTAATATATATAGCAAATCGGCTTTATAATTTCAAATTGTTATAGCCTCAAAACTGTGCGATGTAATCCTTCAACACAATTCCGCTTTTATGTCTCGCTGGATTCGTTATTTAACTAATAGTTTCAGGCCAATCGGTTACTACTACGAGGATGATGATGATTACGATATGAAAACAATGTATGTGGTTGAGGAGGAGAAGGAGATGGAGGAGCGGGTACGACACGCACAAGCACATATGTACTCGCCATCAACGAATAGGGATGATTAATCGAAATTATTACATTTTGTTTGCTTTGCTCAACCCGTATATATCACTTCACCGTGGTATGAATACATTCATCACCCTCAAAATTCCCTCGCATTGTTGTGTTGAAAATTTGTAACACTTGTTAAAAGATGAGCGGAAAAAAGTGGATGGTTGAGGAGCGGAGGGAAGAGGGAGGGTGGAGTAAGGTATTAATGAGTATATTTTTAATCCCATAGATTTTAATGTAAATGCCATATCAAGTTGAAAGTATTTGTAACAGGTTCCGCCCAATCTAATATTCTTTTGTAATTTTTCGTCGCGAGCCCTACTGTGATGTCGTTGTTTAGGTGCCTAATTATGTGAAGTATGTGCTTTTCGTTCATTTGCTGGATATTTCAGCTAAGAAGCTGCTGAAGTTAGGTGTATAAATTCTGACACATTGTAGACCGTCGATTGGCTTTCCATACTAACTTCCAAATTATCTTATCATTGTCGGAAGGAGTTAGGAGCCATTGAATGTACGGAAAAATTGCTTGCATTTTATTACCAGTTGGAGTGAGTTTTACAGCAGTCGAACAAGAAACGCAAGTGTTTTGTGGGAGATTTGTATGGATATTCAAATAAGCCAAAATAAAAATGCGTTTCTGTGTGCTCTTTATTACTTGGTGATTTATCGAAGTGGTTGGTCTCATGAGCGGAAGAGCAAAAGCGCATGCAGTGTTCCCTTGGCACACTTCTCCATCTTGTTTGTCGTCGTTACTTATCTCCTATAAGTAGGAAAGGGTGAAGAACCAACAAAGAAGAAAAATCTCGAAGTTAGCGTTTTCAAGTATTATCCATTGGAAGGTGGCACTTAGAAGTATCATATGACTTTATTGTTTAAATTCTTGAAGAGCACCATCTTCCCGATTGAAATAAACCTATTAAATGAGAGCATTGGAGCTAGGCGAGAAGGGGAGAGGGGAGGGATATTTCTTCCGTTATTGATGCGACGTGACTCCACTTGCGGTTACTGCAATATCGTTTAATATTAGCGATAATATTTATTAATAATAACATTCTTTTTTGCCCGTTGGCTCACTGTTTGAATTGAATTGCAAATACACTTTCTAGAACGGGTGCTTCCGTTTTGGTTTAATGATAACTTCATTCACTTGCAAGACACTTAACGACTGCGTTTTGTGAGCAGATATTTTTTTTGCTTATGTATATGTTTGTCTACCGGTCTGTCCGGTACTCTGGCCAACTTTTAAATCGATTTTCCAACGCCGAAAGGGAATAAAGGCCTAAATGCCAAAAATTGCTTCCATTCTCCAGTAGCTTGGAATAAAATCATTGGTAAAACGTGCTGATTTTTATTATGCTTCATCGTCTCAGTACGGCTTCGTAAGGGAATTCCATCGAAGTGCGTAGTGGTCAATCGAATTTCCAACCGTGACTTTGTGATTGCCATAAGAGAGGTATTCGAACGAAATGGAGTGGAATTATTAATTGCTTATATGTTGGGTAACGGGTTCTTCGTCCTGGTTCTTTCGCCACCATTGTGACAGCGAGTGATCACATACTAACTTCCCCCCCCCCCCCCCCCCCTATAGTGCATAGATGAGTGTTGATAATATAAGCAGTTTTCTTTCTATATCTCTTCAGTAGGCGGAGCTTCGATCACATCTATTTGAGATATTCCGCGTTTAGACAATGGACGCTTGGGTGGATAGATGTAATGACTGGGAATGGGTACGTCTCGGTTCTTAAAATCGTAGTTTGCCGATAGATATTCTTATTGCAGTTACTAATATTGGCTTTGGTAACCCCGAACATCGTTCGGAAGTCTCTAATGAAATAAGTGGAAGCCGCGAGCGGACAAAAGATTAGCACAAACAGATTTAAATATGGTAAATGAAAGGATGATGAGTGAAGGGTAAAGTGAAGAAGAGATTTCTAGAGCAAGTAAGGAAAAGGAGGTACGATTCAAGAAACGATAATGAAATAAAAATATGGGCTGGGTGAGTAGTGTCTCGAGATTGTGTTCCAGTTATTTGGCAACCAAAAGGCCTTATTCGATAGCATTTTCCACATCTTGTTGTCTCAACTTTAGCGGAGGGAAACTAGGACGAAGCGTGGTGTAAATATTCAGTAGCCTCGCTAAATGTTGTGATTGCAGCTAATGGATTTCAAAGAATTGCAGAACTGGAGCCGCATTTGCGCTTCGAAAGTGTCTATAGAAGGGTGCGCTTGCAGAAATACCAATAAGATTGTTCACAAAGCACCTTAGCAGTTTAGTGAGTGTTAATGCAGACCGTCAGTATCAACGAAAACTATCTGCTCAAGGGTTTCTATATTGACGAATAGAATTCGTTACTTACAACAGAAACTAACAATTTTCATCGCTCGAGTTCTCACAAAAAAGCCGATCTTCGGAAGCAATAGCACCCACTATCTCCAGAGAGCTGAAAACGACAGTGTTAGATGGAGTTGATATAACTGAGGAGCTACGGGATTTCACAGGTCCGAATTCACACACCTTATTCGTGATATAAACATCATTGGCATATATGTGGCATTTGACATCAGCGCAGTGCAATGATAACACCATACAGAAGAAGTTTTTGAAACTTCGGTGGGTGAGACGGGACAAGGAAGAAGGGGAGGGGGAAGCAGAAAGAGAGGGGGGTGGTTCGAAGAAACAGCGCAAAGCCTGTATCCCGTACGGATTGCTAAGTAAGAAAACTATTCGGTTATCAAGAGAATGTTGCACTAATAAACGTTATTGTCCAAACCTCACGCTCTGAACAAAATAACCAAAAGTGTCGAAAATTTCTCATGCCAGCTGATATGTTCGAAATGCGATAATGAAGTTTTATAGGTTAAGAATGAAATTTTGGAGAATTTCAACCGTTTGTTTCAGTGAACCATCAGCTTCAGAGAAAAAGGTAAGACTTGTTAAACAAATCGGGTAATAAAATCCGACACCTGCTAGTATATATAACCAAATGAGCATGCTTCCTTCATCGTTTTCTTCTAAATTTTGGATAGCCTCAAATCACCTCAAATTTCCTCACCACAATGCTTTCCAATACAGCAGTCTTCAGGATACCGGAAATCGCCTGTAACAATCCATATTAATTAAAACATAAAGTGAATTTATTGGTCTGATCAAAGGCTTGCTCGAAGGACTGTTCAAGTAACCAGCAGAATATTTACAAAAATTGAGTCTCCAGCGCGAGTGGTCAGAGTTTTTTAATTAATGAAGTGCATGGGAAAATTCCTTTCTTTTTTTTTCTTTTAAACTTTTAGCAATCTTTAGAAATTTCACCACACATTCACTGTTTAAGAAAAGACTGCTCAGCCAACTAGAGTATTCAAGCCCACTCGAGGAAAACAGCCGCAGAAAATGAATTTCTTAGACGATCTTCCCAATACTATTTCGTTGATGTTCAGAGACTTAGCAAATGGGAACAACTGCGAAAAATTGCGAATGAGTGAAATAGAGAACACGAATAGAAAGCTCAAGTGATTCGAGAAATATGTTCCACGCTGTCAAAAATGTAAGTACGTTTCCCACTGAAATGAGACAAGAAAATAGCAGACGGCTGCAGGAGAACTCCGAAAATTGGAACGATGCTGAACGACAAAGAAACCTTCAAAATCGAGCGGTATATTGATTTTGGTTAGATACGTACAAACTTCGAGCTGCAGTTCTAGTACGGGACATTTTTACATATACAACTCTTTGTAAAAAATGTCAGAGACAACGGGATAATCACCATTTGTGACTCTCTGAGCAGTGCGGCAGTCTTATAATACTATAAAAAATACCTTGAAAGTTTGTATTTCTGGTGGTGCAATACTTTTTAATGAGATACAATATTTTAACGCTTAAAACGCGTGACCCAGTTATACTGGCAACCCTCTTGAATTAAGTGTTTTCGAAAAACGTATTTGCTACTCCTGCTCAAGGGTGGAAGCTGTAAACTCTGAGTTGCCAACAGGATGAAGTTGTTCAAGTTTTCCCTTTCAATCAAACTTTAAAAGGAAACAGGCTTGCTGGAGATGGCATTTCGGTAAACCGAATTCTCGCAGCACATAACTTGCACGTTGTATTGTTGCCTTCTGTACAAGCGAGCTCCAATGCAGTCATCAAATGTTTAAGACTGAGAGGATCACATCCCTGCTTTGGTGAAACCTAGAAAGAAAGTCACATAAACTCCGTTTAAATGCTCAAAGAAAAACATCAGTCAATTGCTACACCGGAGCTCTACAGAAGACACTCAACGTTCCCTTGGAAAGCATAGGTGTGACCAAAGTGTGTAGCGCGATTTTCGGCACGTTACTGTATAGCCCGTCAGTGCACACAGCGAGAGAGCGGCCGAGGGCTAGCGTCAGCTGGCTGTTCTCAACGGGTTACGGTATTCGGGAAACGTGCGTCGACAGTCACACCGCATTGTGCGTAACCGCATGATGGGTAACACGATGCGGCAACAGGTTTTAAACGATAGTTAATTTGCCTACACAAGGGAAGGATTACTATGGGTACTCTGCCGATTCCGATCACCTGCTAGGAACTTTGAATTCTCAGCCTTCTTCAAAAGACCATCTGTGAAGCTCCAGAAAAGCACTGTAGTTGCAAGCCGCGTTTTGGGAGAATTGTAAGCAACCAAAAAAAGCACTTAAGCTGCATTATATAACTTAGTCTTCTTTCCTTGCAATTTCCGTTCCTCTAAAAATACAAACTTCTACAGGCACTGTTATCAAAACTCCAAAATATACTTCATTTCAATCGCCACTTATCATGTCCGCAATGAAAGGCGATCCTCCTTCGTTTGGCGAAAGCAATACCGTTCAAATGTGGGGTGCAAAATGCCTACGTTATTTGTTATCTACTACTATGTCAGAAAGTTGACTTGACAGCGAGCAATGCGAAATAGACAATAGTGCTTGTGATACAGCTATACGGTTCCACACTATATACAATGGCATTACGAGTCGTGAGATAACAGGTTTCCGCAATGCTCTCTCGAATTACTCAAAAACAATTCCAAAACATCACTGTTCCTAGCTTCTAAGCACATTCAGTCCAAATGCACTCATTCATAGGAGTGTTTCTAATAGGTGGCACGGCAATCATGTGCACATCTTACACGCAGCACCCATCAAATTCTCTCACGTGTATTCTTCACTTGATGAAATACATTCTCACATTAGCTATCGATAAAGTGATGCACTGAATGCCTCAGAAAATTCCCCCTTCCTAAGAAGAAAATCTTTGCCAATATAAAACCGATTAGACAGTCTCGTTAAAAGTAATCTCACCCAGCTTCTTCAGTAGTGAACATTTGATAGTTAAAAACGCATTCGACATACGCAGCAAACAAAAAAGTTCCCACTGGAAGCGTGCCACAAGACAAGAAAAATCATCTGCTTACTCGAATCGTATTCGCTGAAGTGAATGAGCAAGATTCGAGTTGCACTGCAAAAGAGGTTCATTAAGGTGTTGCCCTCTTTATGCTTCCCTCCTCTCGAAATAGCTTTGGCAGTTTTCTCTGCAATTTACAGGAGGGTTTAACGCGAAGAAGCGCTCGCTCGCAGGCTGCCTGCCGCCTCATAATATAGCGTGGCTGATGGAGCAGCGCTAAAATTAAGGATAGCGGGATGCATGAAGCCTAGCAAGCAGAAGGCACACCCGCAGTCCCCACACCACTGTGGCACACACGCTCGCCGGCGCTAAGCCACCGCGCCCACCCGGCTGTAGCAGCACTCAGGAGGGCGGAGTCGCGCAAGTGCCGGATATCACGCGCGCGTGCATCATTTCTATATATGGAGGAGGGAGAGACACAGAGAAAGGCGAGGACAGACAGAAGAAGGCAATTGCAGCTAGCAGTAGGACGGGGCGTAACGGCCCCCAAAAGCAAGCGTTCACAACTGGTTACGCGCGCGCTGCTGCAGCTTCAACGGCTGCTGCTGCTGCTGCTTGTCCTCGTTCGTGTGTTGCTTATTTCAGTTGTCGGGCTAGGACGGCTTTTTCTTCCTGCCTAACCTGTTCATTTGTACGGGCCAACTTTTGCCACTCTGCCAACCAGTAAGCTCCGTCTAACCGGTAGGTTGAACGATTTCGTTCCACTCAACCGGAAAGACGTTCGTCTTCGAGAATACGCGGCATCAAAGTGTCTCCATCATCACTTACGGTCATCAGGTACATTACGGTAACTGATTTCTTTCACCGTCTTCCGACTTCGTTTTTGTGGAAAGTGCCTCACCTCAACGATTATGGAGGCTCTTGAATCTGGTCCAATGACCAGTTCGAGCTCGGACCCGCTTCTGTCAGCGGCGTTATCGACTCGTTCACCAGCAGTGCCATCAGCACATGGCACTGATGATTATCGTTCTCACCTCAACGAGACATCTAGTTGTTATCATACGTTGAATGGGGGTCGTATTAGTCCTCATACAACTGTCTCGACGTCTGCTAGTGCCGTTTTCAATCAGTACACCACATTACAGCCACTACAACCATTGCCACCTATTTCGACGGTCACAAATTCCGCAGAAAAATTCAGTGCTCGTACAAGCAGTCCAACTGCTGTAGCCGAAGCACGAACAAATAACGACACCGCAACAGCTAATAGCTTATTCTTCCAGCAGTCACAGATCGCAAATACAAGTCCTGCTACACTCAACTTCAACACATTCGCCTATAATGTGAACATTAAATACGAGTACGACATGAAAAGTGAGCAGGACTCAGCCGATGATCAGCAACCACCGCCACAACAACCTTCACAGCAACAAACTCCCTCACAACAGACGAACGACGCAGATAGTACACCAGCCGGTAGCAATGCACTTGTAGCACATCGTGGTATACCCGGTGAATATGCAGCTGTGCCGGTGACACTGCCGCAACAACTGCAGCAACTTAATGAGCCTTTCTCACCGTCACAATCCCCTTACGTGCCGTCCTATTCGACGGTTATGGAGCTGAGACCGCCGAAACAAGAAAAACTGTGCTTTGGCACTTCCAACGCATTCGACACTTTTGGCACCACAACGGATATTCTTGAAGCCGCAAGCATCGACAACAACGACAGGGTTAGAGCTTTTTAGCTGAATTTAGAGATGCAAAAAAGCGATGAGCAAAAGATCAAAGCGACTAGTGGATGGAGTGATGGTACACATACATATACTACCACTTAATACTCTCTTATATACCTTTCCATCTCACTGTATATAAAGTGGAGAGGAAATTCAATTGCTGGCTGGGAATCATTGTGTGGGACTTCAAATTTTAATTTTCAAGTGTGGATCGTATTGTGACATTATCTTGTAATTAAAAGCCATTTCATTTAGCAATCAGTTTGAGACCTCACATCTAACCGCTTCCTTTGAGACCAGTGATTTTCGAACTTTTTTTGCTCTTCTGCCTTCTTCTCTTCGCCCAAAGTTTTTCTAGGTGGTTCTGGTCTCAGCTTGAGATCAGGCGTTAACCTGCAGCCATCCTCTCGCTAATTTTGGGCATTAGAAGGGGCAAGCTTTTTCAAAACTTAAACAGCAACGTATTATGACTCGATGAGGCAGTCTGAGGCCTTAGCTTGTAATGGTAATGTAGCCCTCGTTTCTGCATTGAAAAATATGAACACTTATTGGTTTGCTTCCCCTCCACAGTAAGTTTTCCCATTGTCACCTTTCATCCTTGCTATTCTGTTCTTTAATGTGTATGTATATGGTTGCATCGCTCCACTATGGGGCGGTATGAGCCTAAACTTTTAGTTTCAAATTCCGACCAGTTGTATGAGGGAAAGAGAGGGGGGGGGGGGGGGAGGAGGGAGGGGAAGGATGGAGATAGGAGGAGATCATAGCTTTTGACCGCACTCTGAGTCCTTCTCCAGAACCCTTAACACTCCAAATGCCATTCACGGAGTCGAATTTAAGTCTGACACACTAAACTCGAACACCGAAACTTGCGAGATAAAAGACAACAACGCAAAATTTCACGAGAGTCGCGCCGTACTTTTTCACTTCAGTCTTGTTCTATGATATCGCATCTTGCGTATGCAAGGAAAAAGAAGCCAATTAAAATAGCAGTTGTGGCAGCGTATCCGGCAACGCAGGAATAAAATTCGTCGGCAAGCGATTAGCCTCCTAGCATACATTAAATATGAAAGGAAACACCTACTTATTTATCAACAACAGTGTCGGAGTATACGTTGCATCATACCGCACTAAACAATTCCCCAAATAAAAAGATGAGGAAGCAATTCCAGTTGTGATCAAAGTTGCTTCGACGATATGTGCATTAAAGTGAATGCCACCCAAAAATGAATAATACTGAACAATATATTTGTATCCACCATGGCGAACGATAAGCTCGGATAACCCCGAGTCAGAATCTAAAGTCAAAATTCCGATGTCTTCACTTCTAAGGCATCTTTTCTTCGTTCCTCACCGAAGACTTATCTCTTGCCCTCTTGCACTTTAGGTTAAAAGTACACTTGCCTCATATCTGTCATATCATTTTCTAGTGCACTTAGACGACGCTAAAAAGACGAAAAAAAGAAAACACGATATGGGCGAGGATACATGCTTCCCTTTTTGGCAAAAGAGTTCGGAGTGCGTAAAAATCGTAGCTGTGAACGCGACAGACGCATCCACAAATTCCTAAAATCGGCCAACGGATTCCCTTTGAAGTTGTTTCTTGTTTTGTTTTGTTTTTTTTTTTCCACTTTCGGCAATGCAGCAAGAATGGGAGGATGTTTTTTTATCCAGTGAATGAAGGACTATGATGCGATTTCCTGAGAACATGTTTCATGATCGCTGCTGAAATATAACAAAAGAGATGAGGGTTGTGAAGCTTTCAATAACGCTTCAAAAAATGATCGTGTCATGTGACTGCATCCTGGAAAATTATTCATGAATTTCTTCCTGAAACTGAGTTTCATGACCGCAGTTATGCTATTTGTGCTATAACAGAAATCTTGAAGATTTGAAAATTTTGACGCTGATGCTTGCATAAAAAATGTCGCTCGATCTAATTAACGAAAACCAACCCTTGATTCAGCTCATATCGTCATGTTTCATCAACAGCTACTACAATATCTGGAATGCTATTGTCACTCTTCCGACAATGCATGTTTGACGCCATAAAGCATTTTTTGCCGTAGAGTAAACGTTTGTATGGCCGGTCCACAGCATCGAGACCACAGAAAAGAAATGGCTGTGACCTGTTTAAATCGATGGGGTGAACTAGATTTCGCTCCTATCGAGGAGTTTATCCAGGAGCCTCACTAATTGCGAAAGTGGAACTTTCATAAAACGAGAAAGTGAGGGCTCAAAGGAGAGATCTTGAGAACCTTGTCCCGACTACTTCATAAATTTCGTGATATTAGCGTAGCAGACCTCGAGAATAAAATATATGGACATACGCGGAGGCGGAGTCATGTAATGTTCTAGCTAAGCAGAAAAAGAATGCATGGACCAAGGATTAGAATTTGCTACTGGAAAAGCGGCCTAGTTTATTCGACTGTTGACATTTGAATAAATGAGCGAGTTGTTGGGCAGAAAATAGGAACCTACCAAGTGTTTCTGTATCTTTTCATGCCTTTCGATATTGCATTTCACCGAATGTATGGCCATTTTCAACGAACTGCTTTTTGTTTCAAATGAACAAAGCTGTCAGAACAAACTGCTCTCTTACTCTTAAAAACGACTTCAAACTATTTCCGTCTGAAATTCTAAGCGAAAATATGCTTGCCTGATAAAGTTTCCATGTGGAGTCATTGAGAAGTGTAATATTTTTTCCACAAACAGTTGAAAGCTGGAAGAGGATGCACTTTTCAATAATAAGTTTATACTTATACCCATCGACTTCAGGCTTGCAAAAAATTCAGTTTCATTTTCGAGAGGAAAACCACTTCCGCAATCGCTTAATGTAATAATACGAATATCAGCAGTGCTTCTCGACCAGATAAAATAGGAAATATATATGACCAGAATTTCACCGAATTCCATTTCTTGATAACACTAAATGGCCTGATATCTGAATTGTATTGAGTGAATTCACTGATGCACAAACATTTTCGAGGAATCTGGATCAGCTTTTCAAGTAAACGCAACATTTTCAGTGAAAAATACGTCACAGAAAAAATTTCATCTAGCAGCATGTTCTCCGAACGTATTAATGTGTAGTGTCAAAATTTTTTGGAGCTTGCTTTAGTAAACAACAAGTACACATTCAACTATTCACTCACTAGGCAGTCATAATTATCACTACCAAAAGTGATGATGACTGCCACTGTTAGTTCTTCTATTTCATGAGAATTGGAAACCATTTCGACTCTTTCCTTAACCGAAACCTTCAGTATCATGGTATTGTTTAACAGTTAATCTAATGACTAAACTTCGCTGACAATATATGGTCGTCAATGGGTTTAAAAACGCCCTGAAGCACTCTGGAAAAGTTGTTTTGGTGTCCTCGCGGAGATGGGAGTATGAACAGATGAAGTGAGAGGATTAAATCACTTCCCTGCTTGCCGGCTGTCTGGTGAGCATCGAATTAATTCTCCGAATGGATGACACTAAAAAACATTTTTCGCTCTGTCTGAATGTAGAGCTGCAAACGATCACAGTAAGAAGTTTGGGCACTGCCATTTCGTCCCCAATGTGTTTGACACATGTGCCCAGAACAGTCCTGCGCTAGGACGCTTCTGCATAGGTAACGTTCTGGCAATTCGAAGTTGGGAGCCGTCGAAGCTAGGGCTGCAAAGTTTGACGCATGTAATATATAAGTGGGGATCTCCTCCATCGTGTTTACTAGCACTCATCAACTTCGGAAGAAATTAGGGGCATTAAAATGTCCCAAAATATTTTCACTCTTCATCGACTGGGTCGCAAAAATGTGAGTCTTTCATGAATTATTTATGCGAACGGTCGCGTTAATTGATTATGATGGGTACTACATCTATTAATCTCGGTAATTTACGAGACCGGTTGGTCATGAGTGAGAAAAACTGTAACTTGCGATTTCTTATGCATCCAGTCTTGTTTAAAATCAGATTTTTCACCAGTAAATTGATCTTTAATGTTAAAGCCTACTTTCAGTCCTGTCCAGACTTAGATTGTGCCATTGCCGGATAAGCAGTGAAGCATCGGCGAAGGTGCTCATCTGATTGCGGGCAATGTTTTCACTGATTATCAAACAAGGAGCTGTAAAATCGACCAATCTCATGTGAGAATATATTGCCAGAATCATTCGTATAATGATCAGAAAAGTGACTGATGCATATAAATGCTGTAAAACTGCTAAATCCTATCAAGTTCAAAGCGCTTGCAGAGTGGTTCATCTCCAGTACGGGAGCGATCAGCACCTCCATCTGGTTCTCCTGATTCAGGCAGTGATATGGACGAATTGAATACTAAGGACTTAGCGCAGAGGATTTCAGCCGAATTGAAACGCTATTCTATCCCACAGGCCATTTTCGCCCAACGTGTCCTTTGTCGGTTGGTCATTTTGCGCTGACTTCTTGACCTCATGCGTAGCATTTACCAACAAAACTATATGAAATGCTCACTAAACCTATAAAAGGCATCACAGAAGGAATGTATTTTATACCATGAAAAGCAATTTTCAGAAAATAGGATGAGGAACCAATATCCAGCTAACAGTCAAGGTGTACGTAAGTTATTATAGGCGTCCAACTACACAAGCTGCGATTAGGAATCTTAATAACAATCTCATTTCATACGGCTAGCTGCATGTAGCACGTTAGTTGATTTTTCTCAGTGTAAAGCATAACCAAGTAATGCAATAAGGTGTCAGTAGTTCTAACAGTACTCTCCGTAAGGTGATGTTTATATCCTGATGCCGTTTAACTGTGATATATCTAGAAATGCTCTCATCTCTGTGAAACACTCACTGACGAGATCGGATGCTAAATGGGACTGTTACGTTTGATATATGCATTTTGCGTTCCTCACGTTCATAAACTATTCAAGTGATTATGCGGTCCTAAGCGCAAAATTTAATGAAGGAAAAGGTTGTGTAAATGAAAAATAAATCGATCGAAATAATAACGGCAAACTGATATTCGCAGTTTTTCTGGAATCATAAACTCGTTTTCAACAGCATTAAATTACAGTTCGTTGCATCCAAACTAAGATGATAAACGCTACTGAGGGTGAATTTCTTTGTCCAGATTAGATCAAGATAGTTGAATCCATAGTACATAGAAAATTTCAGACCTGTATAGTACAATTTCCGACCTATTCACTGACAAACATAAGGAATGGACAGGATTGTTGTTGCATGTGCTTCTATAGTCTGAAAATGATCTCCAGTGTATGGATGCACTGGAAAGTAATTTAGGAGATACAATATGAAAAGTCGATTTCCGCTAAGGGACAAATTTTGAATGGTTTGAACACTCTGTGCGCATTACATATGCTACCTAGTTTCCGGAAATTCTGGTGCTCTCGTGGATCATGTTCTTTTTCCGCTCATTGCGATTTATCCTTGTTTTTGAAAATGATATCATTGTTCGTAATCTTTACATGGGAGGAAGTTTTAACGACAGCATCAACCACTTCATCTTTTATGCAGTGCGGATTTTTGCGAAAGGTGCTTCACAACGATGTTATATTTTGTATACACATTTGCAAACAGACCAGTTGTTGTAATTTCATCGCCAAGCTGCAATGATTTGGTAGCGAAATTTCTCTTAAACAAAGAACTGGAAGGAGGGGGGTTTAAAACCATAATATCCTTTCTGATGACCACTAGCTGTGTGGATTACTTCAACTGGAAGCACATAACTTTTTCATTTAAAAAAATTATCCGGGTGGGTAGTCAGTATATGGAACTACAACAAACGCCTACCGCAATGGTGCGCTTTTCAAATTGCCTCGAGCCACGAGACCAACATTTACTTAGTGTTACTGCATTACGTATGCTTGATAGCAGTGATCTGGAAAATACCTTTGCAGTGAGATGAGTAGTACTCCTTAAATGAGCTGCCATGCGGCTCTCACATCTACGGTCGTTGAGGAAAAAGAACTCATACGATTATATGTCGACTGTGATCGAAAATATCACTAAACAGAACGTCGTCTTCAAAAAATATTTATTACAAAACGTTCATTTTAGCATCACTATTTGTATCATAGAATTGCCAATGTGATACAAATAGAAATATGGAAACGATATAGACAAAAATATCTCGTTCCGGTAGTAAAGGCATCGTGAACCTCTGATAATCCGAAAGGACTTACGTGAGCATCAATGCAAGTAGATTATCAGAACTGAGCTATTAGCAAACTCAACGTGAAATTAGCAGCCTTTATCAAATTGATTTTAAAGTACGCACAGATTCTTCGCTTCAAAGCAACCACCATAGTAAGAACGTTATAAGCACAACGGCACTAAATATGCCAGCGCTAAAAACATGATAGCATATGAAAAAGTTTCCTACTCAAAAATTACAACATTGTGCAATACTCACTCTTCTAATATTAGATGTCGGCAGGTAAACATTATGGAAGAGTTGGAAATTCTCAACTTCCCGAAATTCGATTAAAGGACTTGAATTTGCTTGACTTATGCACGAAAAATATGACCTTTGCCCGGAAAATCAGTCTAAAGAGAATACTAGAACACAAAACAGCTTCTTCTAGCTGTTGTAGTATAACGGATACAACAGCATGAAGATGGGAGTTTGCACTTCTACAGCGATCTTGTTTTTCCGTCACAGGTCACATTTTGCGGAATTTGGTCGAAGTAATTTATGTATCCTCGCTGAGAATTTGAACCTGAGAACATCTCGCCGTTCCGTATTGCTTGACTTCGATGCATTTACGCTCAGCCATTTCAACAATAAATGTTGGTAATTGAAAATTTGGAAAATTTCGAAAACTCCAGTTGCTGCGCACATAGAACAATTCGCATTCAGCTAGTGCCTACATTTCGTGACAAAGCATTTTCGACTATTCTCTTGATGTTTAAAAGGCCTTTGCTTACAGGAATAAATAAAGTAATATTCACAGCGATAGCTTTTCTAGGCAATGAGCAAAGAAAAGTGGCAAAAAAAGTTTTTTAGGTCACAGGGAACGTTGTCCGATTTGCTGAGGAATCCTAAGCCATGGTCGAAGTTGAAAAGTGGTCGAGAGACGTTCAGACGTATGGCGAAATGGCTACAAGAGCCCGAATTTCAGAGGATGTCCGCACTACGACTTGCAGGTATAGTACAATTTTAATTCTCTAATGTTGTTGGCGATTTGACTGTTAACCAAAAGTTTATTTATTTCCTCCAGCAACCGTTGTGAGGGCTGCAATACTAAGGTGTGGTTTGTTCGGTTGGACCAAATTAGCGACGTTTAGATGCTTCGTGATGTCTTCGTATCGCTTAATATACCATTTCCCTAATACTCTTCCTTCCGATAAAAAGGATGCTGACGCACCGACTACTCGCCTATGCATATTTTTTTCTCTACGGGTAGTTGCCACAATACCCCCTCACTTTGTGTTTTATAGCCTTTACAGCTTCAACATAAAATTTGTTCGTTGTTTTCGATAAACCTAAAACATAAGGTACTATCGTACTACAGAAATGTGAGAGAGTTGAAGACTGTTCATGGTCGACAACTTGTCTCCGCTGTCTTCCGGTGAGGATAGTGGTAATGTCTAGCAAAGAATTTTTTGCTGTATTATATCTCTTCACTATCCTCCACTTCCTTCTTATTTCTAGATCAGGCGTTATGCGCCACGAAAGTTTGTACCCACTATGAACAGAATAAGAGATCTATTACACCTTTTAAGTTTATTATGCAAACTTTGAGTGCAGTGACTATAGGCAGTTCGTGCCCCTCTTCCAGACGACGCTCGAGATATAATCATTCATTAAGCCTTTTTTAATAAAACAGAACAATGGATAAACCATATCCAAGGAAGTTTTTTCTTCATGCGGCACTCACGTCCTAATTGGCTGCAAGTGATAATTGTGAGTTTCCAATTTTTCTTTAAAATTTACTCCAATCACAAGGCGTTCTAGATGATTTGCGTTTGTCTATGAATATCTGCTGCAAGTGAACGTGTTGGACAACGTCGTTTAAGCAATTTGTTTTGGATCCTAATTGACGCAACTCTCGAGGCAAAGAAACGTGAATAGATGCATACTGAGAGGCAGGAAAGACTCAGAGGAGGTGTATGTGAGCATAAGCGAGGAACAGGAAGCAGTGAGAGAGACTGAGCGAAGCAGATGAATGTGCCGAGATGACAGCTGTCTACGACAGATGGTTATTTTCATGCCGTACATTATATGTGGTAGTAAACGTTGGTCATGGTGTAAGGGGACGAGCGATTGCAGCAAACAATCTGAATGCTGCTGGGGCTGATACTGCTTCTCGTTCTAGCAGTCAAGCTCATATTGCGCGAAGAGTATTTGCTCATTTTCCTGCATACAGCATCTCCTAAATTATGGGTGGTCTGCTGAACGAGAAACAATTTAGCTCAGAGTGAATCGATGAGCAAGGAAGATACGCATAATTCCGAATACAAACAAATGAAGTACAAAGGAGAAGCTGTATGGTTGTGTAAAATTACCGAGATAATCTTGCAGTGCTACGAATCTACAAATGATTGATCACAAAATACATATCACATAATCAGCTCTACATTATTGCCACTGCACAGTGTCCAGTCTTCAGAAAATACTATCAAATAATTGTTTCGTAAGGTCTTTAAAGATGTCATCCTTAAACAAAAAAAAAGTATCATCCAACAATAGCAAATTTTCTGTGGAAAATGAGGCAACTTTTAAGCTTCTCAAGATCTGTCTTTTAACGTTCTCTAGGTTTTTTTTGCAAAATATCAGTTGCATGGAATTTTTGGCAAGAAAATGGCCGGGTTTTTTTCCTCACCGAGTTTTTTTCCAGCTAACATGTTGCTAGTGTCCGTGTGATCCGCATTTACAGTGAATCGCAACTAATCTGTTTCGTCTCCTTGCAGTGTTCTGACATATTGAAAACTGTGCTCTCATGTTCTATGTGTTCTCTTCTATCTGTTGGATGCCGTATGGACTGTAAAAAACCTGATGCTAGAACTAATTCACTCAATACAATAACAAGGAAACGATATTAACTTTGATCTCCATTTGTATCATCCAATTTCACGGTATAAGTAAACTGTGACGGAATTCAAATATAGGATCTAAAACCCTATTAGAGCAACTTTCATCGAAGGTAAATAAAGTGTGGATGAGAACTCGTTGCTGGCTGTTAAATGACAGCCAGTTTTCGAATAATCGGCCTGTGTTTTCATAAGCTTTGGCGAATTTGTTTTGTAAATATAGTATTATTACCGTTTTGTTTTACAGATATCTTAGCGTAAACTTAGAAAAGCGCATTATCACAAGCTAGATTCTGGGCGCATGTTTGTACGCCTTCCTATACATGTATGCACAACCTTAGTTTGAGAATGACCGGAAGTGGTGACAGTGGGAAATCCGATAGGTGCAATGTTCAACATAAAACAACCATCACAGACCATAATTCACACTGACCCCTCAATGACAATGAAACGTCTGCAAGCTTTTCATTTTGAAATGGTCAAATTGTAGTTAAATTTTACAAAGATATCTTTGAACTGTTGGTTTCAGTTTGAACATGAGGGCACTGCTTTTTTGGCAACACGTAGAAGAAGGGGCAGTTTAAAAAAAGCACATATCACTCCACCTCCTCTGGTATCCTTTTCTACTTGTTTCTGTGAAATTGATGAGGCCTTCAATATGCGCTGATTTCTGCTTCTTGAAATGGGAGCTTAAGCAAGCGAATTTTATCCGTGGGTATGTATTATCATATCATCACTAATTCTGCGTTTCCTTAATGGAATAAAATCTTTAAGAAAGACTCATCGAGTGTCTGGGCCAATGCTTCAAATAAGTTCAACATTTTCGAGTTCTGTAGCTAGCAGAGACGAGACCACAGCTTTTTTCTGACATCTAAACCACGTACATCACACTTATGTCAGTGCACCAAGTGTCATAAGCGACAAATTGAAGAGTTATGAACTGTAAGGATAGTTTAGAAAGGGATAAAGAAATGAAGTTTTCTTATTGTGAAAGAAGCAAAATTCTTGGCCTAACAGCAGTTGTTATGAAATATGATAATCACATATCCACGGAAATGTTCAGGAAATAGTCCAGTTCCTGAACATTACTTTTTCCTTGGGTTTAATCCTCGCCATACTTTACTAATGGATAAGGATCATTTCACTCTGTTCACCTTCTACAGACTTATTTTCATGTACTTTGTACTGTATTTATGTCATTCCAATATGGATTCAGTAACAGTAACGTCTCTTTCGTCGTTCTCCTATTTCATCTGAAAATATATCGAAAGAATGTTTTGACAATACGAGGAAATTGATAAAAATAAGAGAGCTAAGGAAATGTCAAACACTTTTATCTGCTTTGAAGTGAAAGCAATTCTTCTCGTTACTGTCCTTCTATTGTTTGGAAAGGTAGATGAGTGGAGAAAGGCGTGGAGGAATAGTTCGAATGCACGCTGCAGCTATTGATCATACGCGATAGAAGTGCTAAGCTTCCTCTATAACGGAGGCAAGGGAGTACATTTAAATGAAATCCGTTTGGAAAACGTAAAAGTCGTGAAGATTCTCAACAGTAAAAATGAAGCAATATAGGAAACCCTTTTTTGAAAGAAATCTGATTGGATGAGAAGGAAGAAAAAGGATACTTGGGGTTAATCTCCATGAATTGTTACCCTCCACAAAAATTGCTTTCCATGTCCAAATTTGCGCCTATTTCCGCATGTGATAACGATAGAGTTGTTCATTTACACGTCGATATTTATATACACGGAAATGAATGGGGTGAAAGAAAAGTATGCGAAAAAGAAGTACACTAAATACTCGGTAACTCTAAGCATTTCCAATAACGAAAAGATGAGGGAAATCACCTCAATAGCATAAATGCCTTTTGAAAAGCGCCACTCGGTATGTGCTTAATAAAGAAAGCTGTAAAAATTGCATGTTACGATGATCGCTTGGATGCTATTGCACTTTCCGTTCTCTGCTGCTAACACCTCTGAAGCTCTAAACATTAAATAGAGCAACAACACTATAAATTGTTCATATGACATTAAGCTACTTCAAGGACTCGCTCTAAATCGCCGCTTTTATAAGCTATAATGTTCCTTTTGTTGAATATTTTCCGAGCATTCTAGTAATTTTTCTCGCATTGTTTCATTTAGCAGACCTCATTTTAGTTGGTGTTATACTCACCTCGACTTTCGCAATTTTCGCTATTTTCTCACCGAGTTGCTCTGCTGGCTATTTTCCTTAGAGGGTTGGAATTTCAAATATGCCAAAACCAGATGTGAATTTACCCATGGGACAGAACATTCGCTGCTGCTATTTGACGCTGTTTTGCTAACTACACACTTCATACGCAATGGACGCACTTCCTGGCCTTAAAAAGGATGCATTTAAAGCAAAGAAAACTCAAATTTCCAAATTTTATTTCCTCTAATATGTAACTACGGCAGTTAAGCTACTAGGCCAACGATGCGGGCATGGGCTCATACTCATGTAAGAAGCGAGGCGAAAAAAAGCTGCTACTGGTTGCTCACCTTTTTTACATGAAATTTTGCCTGCTGCTATTGTTAGTGTTCATTCCTCAAAGGTTTTAGAGAAGAAATGACACTTTAGATTCTACCGTGGGAGACGTAGGATCTATTTAAGACTAAGGATGGCTTTTGTCCTTCGATGATTGCTAACCTTCGTTTACGTGGAATGTGATCGGCATTTCTGCCTGTTCATTTAACAATTTGAAGAAAAAAAGTGAAATCCCTCTAGAATTTCAACCCAAACGACGAATGCCACTTACTTTTAGGATCGACGAGGATTTCGGCCTTTAAGAATCGCTATTTCGCGCTGTATTCAACGAAACCTAGCACACTTTGAGCAGTTGGAAAGCAAAAAGCATCGGACAACTTTCACTCAAAAAAACTCTCTTGACTGTTGAAACGCTTTGAAGAAATAGTGGCTGCTTCGGCATCAAAATCATTTTTTGGATACTCTTTTTTTGAAGCTACTATCCTGAGCAATTTACTCGTTTCTTATTACGTTGTTCTGAAGTGAACCTAGCACTAGATGTTAAGAACCTCAGGTTGCTCGGAAAATCTCCTATTTAAACACCGTGGCGTCACACAAGCCTAAACCGACTAAAAGTTCTCGAGAACACTAAGAAAGACGTGATATAGTGTGAAGTGACAAGGAAAATGCAGTTAAACAGCAGGGAACTCAAATTCCGTGGTCGTTTTATCGAACATCCCACTTCGCAAAAAATTCAAATAGCTTCTCCACTTTCTTGATAATCCAATCCTCTCGTTCCAAACACCTCATAAAGATATTTGACGCAATTAATCTGCGACTTCCACACCAGTCTTATTTCTCGTTGGAGCTTCTTTTCACCACTTTTTGCTTGACAAAAATTTGATGATTTCTTGTCAGTCTATACTTTTTCTTGTCAAAGCTTTCACCATGGCACAAATCTAACTGCCTCGACATTAACTCAATGAAGATTTCATGGACTTGGATTATTTGAGTGGAATGGATTGTGAAAATCATGATTAAAACACGGTTATATGATTCTGCCGGTATGCATAAAGATATGATTATATAGCATTTCTGACTGTTAAAACGACCCGTCTTCGCCAAAAAATTTTGATGGGATGAGAAAGAGGTTACCAACGTGCAAGGGCTGTTCGCCTATACCAAAATGGAAAGGACTTTATAGGTTGTTTCGAAACATTCCCGCTTTTAACATAAAGTGGATAGCGGAACGTTTGAAGATAAACTTTTTCATTTAAAGGCAGAAGTTGAAGAGGTTTCACAGATTTGTCCTGATGTTATTTCTCTTCAGCGTGTAAACGAAAAGAGGAGCAACAGGTGAATGGAGGTGTTCAACCTGTTGCACCGAAGAAACCGCGACTTGTCTTCACTGATATACAGCGACGCACTCTTCAGGTTAGTCTGCAGGTTATTCAACGTAAAAAGCAACTACAATATCTTCGTGGAATTAATAAAATTTGGACAGCACTATTTCTGCTCTTCAAGGCTTAGAAGATATTTTCGTTTCAAATAAGCGAGAAAACTTACTTGAATACCTTAAACCGCGCGGACATTTGAACACCTATTTTCCATATGAGTCTTTATATATCAATAATTATACGCAAAAGGAGTCTCAGTAGCGCTTATTCGTCTTCTTTCCTGTCCTTACCTGTCGAAAGGTTAGCTAAATTGCTTTATTTCAGACATGCTTAGGTCGCATAGTATGGTGGTAAGGGTGGAGGAACCATACGCATAATTCTCTATCAAATCGTCCGTTATTCGTTTCAGGTGTTTTGAAGACTGCAAGTATCCCTAATGGCAGCGGTAAATGTGAATCAAAGGGAGGAAATCTGATTTTAGACCTGCCCCCATTTTGGATTCATTCACCAAAATTCCGTCTGGATTGTTTCGAAATGAGATTAGAAGCAAACATAAAGAACACGTACAAACAATGGCTTTCGTGATGGGCTCTTCTAGGTAAACAACTTACAAAAAGTGCACAGAAATGAAACTTCCGGGAAAAAAGATCTAACCTATGCGCATAAAATATGTTCTTCAACTTCTTTATCTCTATGAGGTCCCTTCTTGATGTACAAGGCCCTTCTTGAAATAGGAACTACGATTACAATAATTTTCTCATCATTTTGATGTCATCTAGTCCTCAACAACGTCTTTTAGCATCGGAATCATGACAACACTGCACATCATTTTCATAAGTATACTAAATCAAAGGGCCATGAAAAGGCGCAATATGTGCATCAGAAAGAATGCATCATAGTCTACCTATAAGTATTGACGCAAAATATCAAAAAGATGAGACCTGTGGTCTATTCCCAAGCAAAGAGAAAAATTTCCAGCTAACTGTACAGATTAGCCATTTGAAGAATTTATTTTTTTAAAAAGTCATGAAAAGAGCCTAGCTCATATAAGGATATCACTGCAGGCGATTTTCAAGGAGACGAAACGCCCATCACGGGAGATGCAGTTGACGATCTCACAGCAGTTGCAACTTGATCCTACTACGGTGGCCAACTTCTTCATGAACGCAAGACGTCGTGGTCATGATCGTAGTAGGCAAGAAGAGGAACAGTCAATGATTTCGTCGACCGCAACTGAAGAACAAGTGCTCAGCCCGTTGCCACCTCCGCCCGTTTTCGAGCAACTTTAGGGGTGCATCCATGAAATGTGCATAAAATCCACCTTTAGGCGCCACACTCTCACCTGGCCTCCTAACTCCTTACACATTAAAGTTGCTGTAACTTGGCATGCTCTTGGTATAGGAGTATGGAAAGGTAGAGTCTGACGTCTATGTCATTAATCGTCCATGGGTACATACACTGGCAGAGCCGCTGAACACATCGTTTTGAGTACCTTCAAAGAACGAAAATTTTGCAAGAAATATCCCTCCCTGCAAAGGCAGCATTAACCTGTTTCAGGAGTGAGAACCAACGACGAGTGTCTACGAAAATGAATGCGAAATGCGCCGTGGTTCTTTCTACTGAAGCGTTATTTATTGCAGCAAACGTTTTTAAAGTTGTTGGAATTTTTTTGCAGAAAATTTGCGCTAATCTATGTGTTTTTATTTAGATCATTGCATTTCGATTCCACTTAATGAGCAATATTAAAACTTAGGTGAACCTTTGTGATAAAATTTGCCTGAGTTTTCCAGTTTTTCATTTTCTTCCGGTGTTTTGATTAGGATAGTGAAATTACTTTGAAGGCTACACTGTAGGCTCCAAACGTACTGCACATTCACCTTTAAATTCCATTTGTGCCGATTTTTGAAGTTATTCTCATTCAAGATGTTATCATTGACATTCATTCATGTGTTCTGTTTGAGATGATGGTGATCGCATGAGGAATAACCGCACATACCTCTAAAAAATTATAAGTGATACCTTTAGAATGAAGTATTAAAAAATTGATGAGGTATCGCTTTCACTAAGTTCTACCTCGTTCAACGAGCATTCCACTACCAGAAAATTCACGGGATAAGCGACTTTTCAACAACGTATCTAATGCGAGAAAATTTTATGAATCTTGTCCGAGAGTAACACTCATAGTGTTTAATAATTTGTTTAACACTGTATTTATACATTTAGTGAATTTGCAAGTATAAGTAATACAGGTGTGCAGGAGAATAATACAAGTACTCAATGATCACCTATGAAGAAAAACGACCCTACGAGCGTTTCGTACGGCTCTTCGTACAACAGGTATGACTGCACCTACCCTAACTTTTCGCTATCTAAACATGGTTATTCAGAAAGCATTCATGATAATTTCTCCATCTCCCATACCCCTCCCCCCCCCCCCCTCTAATAAGTTAACGATAAAAGAACACCACTATTAGCCTAATGTACCTTGGTTGTTCCATATGGTTAATCGCGTAGCAGTTGAATTAATTATGACTCTTTTTTGCACTTCTTAAAGAAAATGTATTTGAAAAACTTCCTCAAGGAAATTATACATTTATCTTTATTCTGTTGCGACTTATGTTTTAAATGACTCACTTAGGAATTCCTAATAACTGGCTGTAAGTAGAGTGAATAATGGGATTTGGAAGCCTTCTTAGTGCTACAATCGCCTGGAAAACCTTATAGCAAAGGAATGAGGAAGTGGCGGAACTTTTATTGGCAAATGAATAGTTGTGAAAATGCTTTTATAAATAGGAATTTAGAGTTTTCTTAGCATATGCCGAGATGAAGAGGAAATCACATATGCACAATGAGAATAGCGATAGACTTTAAGAATAAAAACCGAAATTCAAAACTGGCAGGTAGTTCAACAAAAAAAGCAGAACGTGGCTATTTTTATGGGAGACTTTCAGTGTGAATGGCGAAGAAGGTTTTCTTTTGTGGGGCAAAGGCAGACCAAATTGAGGTCTGTGACCTCAATGCCTACGTTAGCATCGTTCTAAATTTACAGCATACTGCTGCGCTCCTTTGGGTGTTCCATACGTCGGAAACTTACTAGTTCAGCAGACCTCATCCGCTACCTCGAGAACCCTTAAGAATCGGGGCCACTCAGGCCAATATCACAAGCACTAACACTATTTTTATTATCACTAACAACACCATTTTTACCTATCAGGATTATTATAATAATATAACGGTCACTACTTAGTAACATTGTTAATTACTACGAGTATAACTTGCTGCTGATACTACCAAACTAGTCATAAAACTTGGTTATTCTTAGTGATATGCATTGCTAGACCCACTAATCCTGCTAACGTTACTAATACTAAAAATGCACGCTTACATGCTCTCAATCCTTACCTCGGGAGCATTCGTGTCCATAGATTTCGATGCTACTCCTCGAAAGACCCGAAAATAGAACCAGTCCCAGATCCGCCTTCTGAGTGCCATCAGTGTCAAGTGAGAAAATCACGAATATTTGTGGCTATCGTCTCGGCTCTAGTGAGAGAGGAAAATTTTTCTCTGACCCTAATACGTCGTAACGAAAATTCCACTGAAAACGTAGCGTTCTCTACTAAAGACCTAGAACGGGATACTGATACTGACGTCCCTCTGTTTTTATAGCGTAATAATTGCCAGGATCTCATACGAGAAGCATTACTGCAAAAATGACCTGCTTGTCAATTTGTCTATTAAAAATATTTCACAAAAGGATCCACGAGCTATGTTTGGTTACTTCGATTGGCGATCACTCAGTATTTTCGCTGATCGTTTTCCGTTCTCTTCATGATGCATGCTTGTTGCGTTTGTCGCCAACCTATGCAAAAAATTTCACGGTGTTATTCATTTTCGTATTATGCCTGTTATTATGATCATGTTTATTATTATTATTATTATTATTATTATTATTATTATTATTATTATTATTATTGCTATTACAGTTACTATTGTGATTACTTTTACTAATATCAAAACCATTTTCCGCACGCTTATCAAACAGGGATGTGAAAGCGCTTCCACAAATTCTCGTAAACTGATTCTATTTTTCGGCAGTATTTTGACCACGCATTTTCTTAACAAAACGATCGCTACTAATATCATCAAGGTGGTCTTATAAAGGCCAACTTTCCTCTTTAATCTACTTCAGGTGTCGAGTTAATCAATGGTTAGACTGAGAAATATCATGTCTTAGCAGCACTCTCAGAAGGTACGACAAGCAAAAAAAGACATTTTCTATTCCACGCATTCAAAAAGTATTTTGCACTAAACTAAATAGAAGCCTATAAAGGGACGTAAGAGAGATGTCTGAGATATGCAAATGAAGAGAGAATGTTGCGGTCAACAACTGTCGAGTATGCTTCTTCATAGATCAAATGTACAAAATTATTGAATCAACTTGCAACCTTGTCGTCCACAGTTTTGCTTCTTCTCTTTCTTAACGAGGCGAGATGCTTGCCAATGTTTCCTTTCTAGTCGGTATTGTCTTGTCCGATCAGAAATTCCCATCGACTTTCCTTTTCTCTAGTCGTTGAACTATTTCGCATATTGATCAACGCAGCGATCATCTACTTATGATTTAATCAATAATTGTTATTTTACTTTGTTAGTGACATTAGCTCAAGTGTTTATTGATAATGCGCATTTTGTTTCTTGAAAGTTTCTATTCTCGACACACAAACAAACATGCTTCGATGCATTTTCTTCGAGATGCGAAGAAAGTATTGCAAAAATTGCAAAAATTTGTACCGTTATTCGATAAATCATTCAATTATTTAGTTATTGTAGCCGTTTAACCGATCGATCTAGGTGGATTTTGACTTGCAAGCGATCGATTTCATTGTTGCCGATATATGCAGTAGTTATTCGACGATAGCTCGAGCATTTCCAATCCACTACTCCTACAAAAGAACTTCCAAGAAATGATCTTAATTCACTTCGGATCATTCGCCGTAGCTTTACTGACCTAGATTATAGTTTTATGCAAAAACAACCATTCAGCAAATTTAGCAATTTGTCGTGGGTAGGTTTCCGCTTTCATAATCTCAACGGTTTATCCTACAGTCAACATTCACTGGGAATAAACTGATATCGAGATTTCATAAAGAATACTGAAAGATGGCAATCCTTTTCCTTATATTGGTCATGCGATGAAATGTTCGAAATATTAAATCTTCTAAGGAAAAGGGTAGGAAGTTAGGAGCAAGAGAGAGGTATAGCGAGACAAATGAAATACAGATGTCGAACAGTGGCGGCCGCGGGAAAACAATGGATTTAACCTTCGACTGCAATAAGGCGAACATATTGCAGGGTATAGCTAAGAAGGGTTGCATGCGAATCGTAAATTGCAATATAAGAGTACGCTATTGCATGATTTTAAAACTTACTCATTGCTACAAAAAGTCTGCACATAAAAACGCTTCAATATATATAGTTCAAGTGCGCCGACTGTTCACCATCTTTACATTAGTGCGGTATTGCGAGAAAAATAACGTTGTCCCTTCCTCACTAGCAGGTCTTTCAACTGATTAAACCACATGTTGTGACTGGTCACCAACTGTTATGACTCTAACATCGCTGACGTTGAAGAGGGAGGCCCAGTACAGAACGTGAATGCACACCGACATAGCAGAAGTGGTTTCCTGAGGAGCACCACAGCTCCCAAGACGAGTGGAACAAAGGCGGGAGTGGGGATGACGGAAGAACGCCGCCAGTAGGGGAAGTGACGGGTGAAGACTGACAAATGAAGAAGATGAATGAAGAAGACTGACTCTGACAGAGTAAAGCCCGACTTATATGGACCTCAGATATCAACAAGGGCAGCACAAGGGAACACAGGACGACCAGTGGCATTATGTGATGAACAATAAACAAGAATTGAATATATAATTGAAAGTGATCACTGTAATGTTAGATCATAAGTAGATATCTTGGGTTAGCTCTTCAGCGTCAATACCTGACACCACAATTTCAAGAAAGTTGGCTTATTCAAAAAATAGCAGATTAAAGACTTTTGGTGCAATTATTTCCAATAACCCAGTTAGCCATAAATTATGACTTAGAGTTGCCACTTTTATTACAGCGAGAGTTCAGTTCGTCACTCATCTTGTCGTTGTGTGGGCATAAGTATCTGCCATTTAACTGCAAGAAATGGAAGAAAAAAACTGCAACATGAGAACCCATTAAAAATCGTGAGCAAGAAAAGAAATCTGTCAGTATAACACATTTCGCTACATTTCGCTCTGTCAGTATACTTGTTGGCCAAAGGGTGCCAGATCATCGGAAATGAAACTCATTCTGCTGAAAATACCTATTGATATGGGGTCCCACTGTCGATCTGTTAGAGCATCCGCAAACAGAAAATTATAATCAGAGGAAGAAGCTTGAAGAGATTTTAAATTTTCAATAATGCATTTAGTCATCTGCTATGAGACCTCGCTAGTGCTTCGTAATCGATCTTTCAACCCAACTGTTCGTCCTATTTTTCGAAAATCTCCAAAATCCCACCGTCACCATAATCATCCCTTACGTGTTTCTTTGATCGCTTTATTATCTTTAGATGTTCACAGCATGACAATTCATATCACTACATATGAGCGCTGTTGTTACATTTTACTTTGTGCGGTTTTCTAACAAATACCTCTTAGTATCACAACTTTTACTATTTCTATGTATTGATGGTGAGACAGACCCACTATTTTGCCTTACATATGCGTTCTTCGCCACACGATTCTGCTTAAATCGTCGCAGATCGATGCATGGCCCATAATGTAACTTGGTATGAGACAATTTAGACAGTATAAACCGCAGTTCTCTAGCCAATGCTCTTAATTACTATACTAAAATTTTTCCCCTTCAAATTTCCATGATCCACGATTCTTCAGTGGAGATGATCAAACGATTCAGCTAGATAAAATAAAATACATCTTCCCCTGTGGCTGCTCCTGAGGCCTTAAGCAAAAGCGGAATAAATGTTGCGGTTACACTTTTCCACTAACTGAGCACGTAACATATCTCATCCAAAGGGTGAATGCGGCAAAATGATCAATCTCGATCGATTTATTATTAGCAAGAAGAACATGGAGAACGAATCGTTTTTAATGTCGTATAAATGGATCAGCACTGAGGAGCAGGCAGGGAAAAATAAAATGCTCCATTGAATCGGCATATAAACGTTACACTGTAGCAGCAAAGTCGTTCACAGCACACTTGATGGCCATACACTGAAACCAACTAAACGTATCTGGACATTTTTAAACATGACATTCTTCGATATTTCGTAGACAGATGCACATAGCGATGCCATCCGCGTTATCGCATCCAGTGCCCGTCTCGAAAAGCGGTATATGACGCAGTCAGTGCCAATGCCTCTAGCAAAAGCAAACAGCATTCCTCTAGCGTTGTTGTAGCGCTAATTTAGTGAAATTCGTTTCGCTGATGCACGTGAAAAGCCCCAATTCCCGGCTACCAGCGAATGTGGTATTTCTTTCTCGTGAATAAGATTTCACCTCAGCGGAGCACAGGGAAGTCACTGGATTTGAAGACGGTTTCCGAACGTCCGAATAAGTGTCAACTGTGGGATGAAACTGAAACCATAAAAGCCACTTTAATGTGCAAATTTGTTTCATCTCAGTTTCCTTTCTTCCAATTTCTTTGCTGTCTTCTAGCTCGTTTTATTCAGCTTTCTACATATGCACTAGGTGCTTCGAAGCACTTCTGTTTAGTTGATTTGAAACAAATAAATTCCTTCAGCAGAAAAAAGAAATGCTTTGGATAGAAAAGTTCTTTTACTCGAAAAGCTTCCACCTAATTTTATTATTTGGCTTGTCCTTTCTGACTGAATTCAATCCGACTCGAATCAAATTTGCTTAAAGCTTTTGAATTTCAAGGCGACCAGCACCCTGTTACGGTTATCTTCGGTAGCGACAACCATTTCGAATGCCCTTAATGGACACGGTGAAGGAGTGTTTATTGCTTCATATGCAAATAATACTTACTATGCATTCTAACCGCTACGCATTTTTCTCACAATGACGGCACTTTTTTTCAACAGTAGGAAAAATGGTTATAACGGACCACAATTGTCTCCAGATCTAATCAGACAACGTGTAGAAGAATCAGTCCATAAAAATTATGCCTACATGTCGCATATAAGACGACAAGACTGTACATAAATTTCGCACTACTTCCGCCGAATTGAGGGCAGCCGCTTTGTATTTTTGATTTGAAACCTCTGCGGTATTGCAGAGCTCAGTTTAATTTCCATTTGAGCTTCAAGTTCTTTAAAGGTCTCTCAGATATTTCGTTCCAGAGCACCTTCTCCTTTACAAAATGTTGGGCATGACGCTGAAGAGCCAACCCGAGATACCTACCTGTGATCTAAAATTGCAACGATTACTTTTACCCCTATAACCGATTCCCGTTCACTGTTCTTCACATAACGCCACCTGTCAGCCTATGTCCCTTTGTGCTGCTCTTGGAAATATCTGAGGCCTATATAAGTGGATTTCAATCCATCAGACCCAGTCTTCTTCATTGGTCAGTTCTTCATTTGTCAATTCTCCGACCACGGCCTTCCTTCGTCACTTTCTACCGGTCGCTGTTTCACTCGTCTTGGCAACTGTCGTCCTCCCCTTCTACTGTCTCCGTGTGCCTTAAAGTTCCACGCTCGGCCTCCTTCTTCATCATCGCCGCTGTCCAAGTTACAAGACAAAGTTTGCATTGCACTCAAGGCTTCATCCTCTTCAAATTGAAAGCAGTTGAAGTAATCGGAGCACATTGATGAACTTTTTTGCTTGCTGTATTGTTCTCACTTGGAATCCCTTACCACATGATGTGGTTATGGGAGGTAATTTATCATGCTTCAAGCGAAGCTTGGAGCAGTGCGAATGTCGAGGTTTTATAAAAGAGAACAAAATGCAACAACAACAAACTAATGAACACGTTTTCGTAAAATACTTTAAAACTTCATAAATGCAAAAGAAACGAACGATAACTGGATGCCCAAGTCTTATAAAACAAATGAATAGGCGGACTCGAGACGACGTCGAAGCCTCTGCAGTAGGAAAATAAACGAAAGTGTACGTAACGATCCCCACAGTTATGTTTGTTCAAATAGAATGCGTAAAACTAAATATATTTTATCCAGAATGCTTCCAAAATTGAATAGTAAATAAGCCAGAAAACATGCATCCAGAATATTATTCTGCGAGAAACACCTTAGAAAATATATGATAAATAGACACACTCTGCAAGTGCATAATATACAGGTAATAGACCACCGTTAAAGGATTCGACATTAAAACACACAAGACGGAACTAATTACTTGTGGGAATAAAAGGTCAGTACTTCCCGGATCTTAACCGTGTTTACCTGTGCACTGATTTATTGCTCGCCGTCACAGCGATACGTAAAATCCTGCTAGGACGAGTTGTACAGACAGCGCAACTGCGCATAGAGGAAATGAGAACAAACAGAAAGAAATAGAAAGAGATAAAAAAGTGAAACGCATAGCGCTACAGCACCTACTTCATGACCGTTGTCCACTTTCTTCCTCTTTTTTTCCAAAATAGCCGTTTCGGAAGTGAACTTAAGCCTCTTTTACCACTGAGTTCCATCTCCTAGTCCTATAAATCCAGCTTTTGCCCCACGACCAGGAAAAGACGAACAATAATGAGACATTGGAAGTAAGCATGAGGTAGGCAAGTACGACACTAATGACTAATGCAACCTCCACTGTAAACAAACGTTACAACATGGACGTATAATCTGCACTCATATCTGCTCGTCTGCATAGCGTCTCAATTCGGGAGGCATTGATACCAAAGTTATCAAATTTTCCATCTACAATATCGACCTTCTATATCATCACTCACTTTAACCCCTCACCTATGAAAATTTGACGATTAATCTAGAAAAAAATTGCAGACATCACACTCGTATAAGCGACCGAATTAATTAAAATACGTACGGCACATTTCGTAAATTTATTATTAACACATAATATTATATTAACATATATCATACATTACTAAAATATTGCACCACATACTAAAATTATGGAACTCCTTGATCAGATATGTTACCTATCCAAACTCTCTGACAGGACTTCTCTTGCTCCTCTGACAGGACTTCTCTTCTTTCTCACACACATCGTTACAGGTTTATAACAGTTGTGCCACTGAAGCAAATGAACAAAGCCTATAGACTTTGCAGCTTTTTCACATTCTAGCGGTTGGTTCAATTATTTCACACAGACGATTCGATGGGAGACTTTGTTATAAAACCACGAAGAATCTATTCGTCGCCGAAAACGACCTTCAGACGGACAGTGATACCGCCAAAAGAGTTTCAGTTACTAATTACCATATGATACCGCAACAGCCCTTCTTTTTTCTCATATGTTCGAAAACAGACACTAATCCAGTACTGATGAAAACAGAACACTGCACACATATTTCATGAGTTAAGCGGGAAAACACGTCCTGCAAGAGGCGCAAGGCAAACACATGAACGCTACACATAAGGCACTCCATCATATAACGCTCTATGTGATAAGAATATGATGACCAGCCTTCTCCTACTTTGCAAATAAAGCACACAATAAAGCAAGCAAAAAAATAGAAAAACCACCATAATATACCAAACCGAAGAACATTTAAAATCGGTTCAAAATTCATCTCTACGGTACGTAACAGAGTAAACTTATCAGAGGAACTATCGCCCTCAAATCGCCACGAGGCTGACCTGCGTTTCATTCGCTCTCACTTCATATGTTTTTCTTCTTCTCCGTATCATAAATTTATGTTATGTACCTACCTTTGCTCCCCACCATCCTGAACGTCAAACTTCCCACTTGACCACGTCAGCAATGGATATCTCAAACTCGTTATACGTGCGTTTTAACAAACTGCATTATGACAAATGTGGATTCGTCAAATCTTTCAGTTCAGCCCTCCCACGTGCTGGCAAAATTATGAAAGGACTTTTCCTTGGCTTAAAAGCAACAAGATGAGGCAGCAATGTCAAATTCAAAGCAATCAACGCCACGCCTACTTCTTTAAAGCTCCACGATTCGTAAATGATAGGTTGGAAATCTCAAAAAGTACTTTTGATGAATCGGCTGCACTACTGATGTAAAGGTAGCTGAGAAAACGGCTAAAGAAATAAAAGCCATATACGCACATCAGCATATTTGCAGGTGAAGACCATAAGAGCTGCATCAAGCGGATGACACTTTTTGACAGATAATTGGTGAGGCAGAGTGTTGTAGTAGATACAACGATCTGCAAGATAACAAACGAGAGGCTTGAGCAAAACCTGCGGAAGTCATAACGAACACTTGGAAAGTGATGATGACGTTCCTTCTCATCAAATAGGATGCGACAATCCGTATAACGAAAAAAATGCAATTAAGAAGCTTGAGCGAAACAAAGGAATTAACTGTTCACCTCTCCCCTTCCCTCCTATCTTACTCACTTATTAAAAATGAGATTTTAAAAAATCGCAAACGTCATCATCACGATATGTACGAATAGGAAGTGTTGTGGTTATAATTTATGCATCCGCCAACATTCAACGATGATCTCATCATACTAAGAAGAAACTGTGGCGGATATCACGATAATATCTTGCGATCGAATAAGGACAAACTTCGGGGTTTCCGCTTACAATTTAGAAGTGGCAGTGCCGCGCACATATCGCTATTTGCCATTGGAGAGATGGGGGCGATTGACGACGCTTTAGAATGCTTTCCTAACAAAATTTCATCAAAGCAAAAAGATCTGACGCTCGAAGCGCGGCATCGTTACTTTGACCAGTATTAATCATGTAAATATTGAATACTTTTCCCACCTAAGCAACCAACACTCAGTTCAAGAAAAAACGCTAAATACGTGCTCTTTCACTACAGTACTTCTTCTAAAATTTTTTATGAACTGCTCAGCTAAATCACTGTTACATTAAAACGAGAATGAGTAAAATACCTTCTCATTTCAGCCGACCAGAAATCACACCGGCCTACCGGTGCATAGCTGATCAAATTAAAAACGCGATCAATAGCCGACTACGCTTGTCGACCATGCATCTTAGCTTCAACTATGAAATGAGGAAAATCAGCAGCAGAAGTGTCCGATTCCGCAATCACCAGTGATCTGACGTCATTTAACCATCGACCGGAATTATTAGCTTAGTTCTGTTGGAATCGACTATAGGTATGTGCTGCCAGATTGCACTTGGTTCCAATACATACTCGAGCACCTGTAATTTCATATCTATCTCACAATGCAACAGATACTACAACTAAACTCTTAAATCATATAATCAAATGCGAAGACTCGCAAATTATAGTGCGCAGTACAAATGAACTGGTTATCTCGTTCTATGACCTCACGTGACCAAATTATATAGAATGGATATAGAGAAGAGCATGCTTGTCTCTCTATCCTGTAGTTCCAGCTTGGGAAACATCAAGCCTAAAGATTAAACTCGGAGAATGCAAATTGTACACTTCCTTTTCAGTCACAATCTTCAGATTGGCCAATCAACCTCGAATTCTGAGATATTCAAAAGCGTCCTAAAAATTTACATGCATTTTAAAGCCTATACAGTATTTCCTTACATTGCTTGGACCTGTGACACAAGAAAAGCAAAATGCCAGAGATATCAGCACCATAAGTACTTTTGTATTACATCTACTACATACTAAGCTTTCATCTCACTTTTCCTTCTGCCCTTACTTCCTCTTTAACTGTCGATTATTAGATAAGCCTAGCGATTTCACTAGCTACCAAAAACAGTAGACACGTGGAGTACCACATTTGACTGATACGGCAGAATCTTTTTCAAAAGGCCTTTCAGCTCGATCGGTATAAAGCATAACACAAGGGGCTGCTAACCGCAGCGTAAGCTTTAGCAAAACAAATTTCATAACACTCCTCAAATGATGGATCAACTTGAACGCTCGTGTCAGTAGACATCTCACAGTGTAAACTCAATTATCACATTTTGTGGCGTAAATTTCTATGGACCTCAAATAAAATTAGCAGATAAAGCAATGAATTTATACGTGATGAGATTTTGCAATAATGAGGTTTCCAAGTCCCATCATCACATTAAAAGACGACTTCTAAGGTTGGCTAGAACATGGAGGCCTTCGTAATCGTTGCCTTTTTCATGCATGAATGCCTTTCAGAGATGCTTTTAATCCACTTCCCACAAAAGAGAAATACAGCCCAGCTAGTCCGTCCGCTTAAGATAAACAAAAGAGGATAAACAAAAAAAGAGGGATGGAAAACAGGACGAACGGAAAAAGGAAATTAAAAAAGAGGGCAGCTTTTTTAATGCTCAGAACGCGCCGAGGTCCTCCCCGTCTTCTCTATAGGAGTCTTCACCTCCGTTGCCTCAATTCACTAACTCCTCATGATGACCATATTGTAAAAACTTAATTCAATATTATAGAAGAAATCCCACAACAAAAAACGGCTATCGAGAAACGACATCTTTTTTCTTCTTCCAATCAAATGTCCGCAAAGCAAATGTCATAACGCCTAGCTGGAAATATATTCAACGTACCAGGGAACTCACTTTTATGCACTAAGAAGGATGGTAAGTTAAGCACAGAGAACATAAAATATAATCACCGTTATCACCGTTGCTATGTCAATGATGGAAGATGAAGCGCGAAGCACATCGTTAACAAGGGTGAGAATTCACAGCGCCGATCGAGAAAACTATTTCGAGATCGCGGTGAAAACCCTTCTTGTTCGGCTTGGGAAAGAGGGACTTCTTAACGCAAAACATAAAAAAAAAGCTTCTCTCCCTGCCCAATAGGACAAGACAGCGTCCTTCAAATGAACAACTGAAAAACTTATCCCTTAAACCACAACATTAAAATTGGGTCTGACTAGTAAATCAATCGTTGCACATCAACTGTCAAGAGTGGTAACGAATCAATGAAACGCTATAAGCTTACGCCGCACTGACCGTTCCCCATTTTCGCTTCAAGAGCAGGAAATTTCGACAAAAGATCGTATGGTGCTGTATTGAATTACATGCGATTAGGCGAGAAAGTTTAAAAAGAAGTGAGTACCTGCTAATAAAAATGCAAGGTTTCACCTTGTCCTTCTAAAACTTACCTGATGTAACTGCAAACTAACATCAGGGAGTTTCTAAATCCAATTATTTTCCAGCAACGGTATAAGGTTTGCCATCAATATCTGCTCACCGAAGAAGATAATTCTGTGTACTTTGCTTCCCTCTTCGACCACTCACGAATGAAGTATCCACTGTTGTTCTCTCCATACAGTCGAGTGTCACAAATGCGCAGCATCACACCATCGACTCGAAGGTAAAACCGCGAAAGTAGAAAAAAACATGTAGGCATTACACGTATTCGAACATTCAACTGAAATTATGCGCTATTTCTTGCGAGCAGATGCCCCTCGACGGTTTAAAGATATAAGGGTAGCAACGATTTGAAAAGCGACACCTAAATACCACCAGAATCACTCATTTTAATATACAAGTATTCTAATAATTCAGAAGCTCCGTATTATCTCCTTGATATCTTTGATCAAGACCGTATCATCAATAAAAAGGGGTACGCCTATAAAACAGAGGGAAGGCAATAAGCTCGAAGAAAGCTAATTGAAACGATTATGAACATACATGGTGAAAATAAAACGAATACAAAGGTATGCCGCATGAGCTGTAAGATAAGCAGTTATGCAATTTGATAGCAGAATAACTAGTTCCATGAACCACTTCACCATGGACAATACATCCACGAAACCTCTTCCAATAATTCGTGAGTTTGAACTCCTCCACACATTAGTAAATATATAAATGTAAGCACAAGAGTAATGTCGTCATAATGCCCTGCGCTACCAAAACGCAAAGGGCATGGCAATAGACAAAAATCGAAACTTCCCAAACACCTTGCAATTTTATGCTTTCACGATTGCAACCAACGACTAAATTTTTTTTTTCATCAAAATTTCTTGGGACATAGTGCCTAGAAATTCATTTTTCAACGAGACATACTGAAAGGAAGGGACTGCTACTTGCAAATCAACAGCGGTGTTAATTAGCTCATCCTTCCCTTTCCAACCTCTAGCCCCCCTCCCCCTCCCCTCCATCCTCTCTCTAAGGTCTCGTGTCGATGCTTTTTTCGAGTGCAGCAATGTGGCTGAAAGCAATGTGGCTGAAAATACGGGCTGCAGACTTTATATTCGAACCAACGATCCGTGGATAAAGGATTCGGACCCTATCTGCAGTGACCGATTCAATGCCGACAGAACCCTACACCTAAATACTACACCTTACTGAAAAGTTTATCGCCACTCACAATGCGACATGTGGCCGGAACTTCCGGATGACGAAATTATGGAAGCAAGCACTTTCTGACGACTTTTACAGCAAAACTGGAAGCAAGCAGCCTCTTCCCAACTTTTCGGAATCTCCAATTTTGTTTCCGCGACAGAAAATGCAGAGAGTAGGATGATCCCACTTATATCGATGTACAATCCCGATCTCCACGATAAAACATTGCGTGTACTAATGACTCAATAAGATGATACAGAAAAAACCTGTGCACATCCATGGTCTGCCAATTCATCCTCATACAGCGCTACTTGAGAATAGAAGTAAATAGGATCACGTCGCATCAATTTATCCATATCAATAGCTTCAGCTGTCGGTTCAACCTGCAAAAAAACGAATAAATCCTATATTACACAACAGACAAACAGGTGGCACAGATGCGGTTAATGCAGTTATGTTCGATCCGCTGGAAAATGGATGAAAACTTGACAACAAAAATATCTTCTCTAACATGGCACATATTTTTTCTCCTCACAGCTGCTCCTCTCCAGTCGTAACATGGCGCATTTGCTTTATTCCAACCTCAAAGCTTCACCTCTGAAAATTTTGGAAGTAACCGCAAAAATCATTACGAATCAAAAACTCATGCACTATGCCCGCATAGAGACATATAAAGGCAACTTTGCTTCCAGCTTTTCTAATTCCTTCGGAAATAAGGAACCGACCTTGAATCCCTCGACAGTACCCTGATAGTCGGTTGAATACGTCCAATCGAAAGGACTGCTAAACTGTCGAGCAGCTGTAGCACCGATACGTGACTGCTGCCAAACCACACTCGGCCCAACCTCAAAAAAGCCCCTTAATGCTGAACACACAAACTTTATCTTTCATAAGCGAAAGAGTTCAACAACATCTAACGACTTCCATCTCGACGAATCCTATCCCTACATAGCGCTGCTCCATCTTGCAAACTCATGCTGGAGCCGCGCGGAAGTGGGAATTCAGGAGTGGTAGGTCGGAGGGACTAAAGGAGAGGAAGACACTTGGAGATGGGGAGATGTGCAAACGACGACGGCAGCTGTAAAAAGGAATACTGCCTTTGAAAGCTATCTTCCATTTCCGATGATGAAGCATCGAAAAGATTCCAGACATTCCAGTTTTTTGGAGTTAACGGGTGAATCAAATACAACCTGCAGACACATCTCATTCAACGTCCAACAGGTCTCTGCAAAGGCAATAAAATGTTCATCATATTCTCTACTTATTTTGGCGTAATCACAGAGAAGCTAGGACCGCCATAATGAATTTTAAGTCCCGCGGTGCAAATAGTCATGGAATAAATGCCAATAAATTCCCCATCGATTGACATTTCGTGCTTTTTTTTCGATTTAAAAATGAGATAGGCTTTTAGATTCGAAATACTACGGCTATCAATATGGCAGTTGTGGGACGGCCAACTTCACAGGTTTTCGACTTAGCACGATATTTAGGTCATTTGCCCGTCACTCGTGCGATTCAATTTCAAGTACCATCTAACAGCTTCACTTTTTTATCTCTATGGTTTACATCAGATATGTTCATCTAAAAGCAGACGCTATTTAAATCGAATATGGCATGCCAAACATACTGTGGCATAGAGCCACGAACACCAGAGATCGTGATCCGCGAGTATGCACCGAGTGCAGATGAGTGACAGATTGATTTCATGCGGTTACGAACAGCAGTATGGTCAGGTGGAAATTATCTTGAGTACGTCTTTACCATAACAGCTTTGTCGCTGTTACTTCCCCACTGTGAATCCGTTAACTACCATCAGGTTGTCAAAGCCGAGCATGCAGACTGCTACCACGAGTAACGGTAAAGGTTCGCCATCGGGCATTACTGGCGGTCAATGAATTACTGTTTTCATTGTCGCCCTTAAAACGAATCACGCAATTAGTCGAAACATCTGGATGCGCATTCCTATGGCAATGCCATTCGGGACGCTTAGAGGCACATAGACCCTCCGTGTGCACTTCGTCGTGTTTCTATCCATACCTTTATCTGCAGAAAATCCCCTGCCCTCGATTTGGAAATTAAGAACAATACAGATTTTTTATTCCATGAACTGCCCTCTCGTTTCTCGGTATAGCTCAATTTTGGAACACTGCAAATGTTGTAAATCTCGATGACCATCCGTGGATCTATGTTCGCCTCTCCTAAGTGCCTTATACACCGAAAGTCGAATAGAGCAACTATTTCTGTGGGTGATGAATGTCTTCAGTGCCTCCACCAATCTTAATCGTCAAAAACGTTGCGTTCGAGATAAAGCGAACCTGAACTTCAGGAAGTGAGGCGGCGTCGACCATTCTCAGAGCATCGAGCGCGTTGAAAAAAATTTTTACATTCGGCCGACTTATATCCTGTATCATTAACACGTTGTTCGGGAAAACCATATCCGGCAAATGAGGCAGGCTTAGTTTTGCCCTATATTCGCACACCTTAAAAACAGAAATCACCCGCCGTTTCACGCATTTTTTGCTTCTATCTCTGTATTCTCATGCTGATAAAAATAACGACCAGATACTATCAGCGCAATCACTTCAAATGAGCCCATGAAGTCTTTTTTGAACATAAGGCCATACCGAAAACGTTTGTTAATGCGACCAAGTCAGAAAAACTTCATAGCAGTTTTAACCATCGTATACGCATCTCACCTATCACCCAATTATTCTGTGCAATTTTCCCACACTATGGAAGCGAAGCTCATTCGGATGCTATCCACTTTGCGATGAGCATTTTGTAATGGATTAAACTTACGAAGAACTCGTTTCTCAGCCTTGCCTTATTCCGAAAATGGGACGTTTACAGATCGGTAGTAACTCTGACAGCAGAAGAAATCTAGCGGAAGCTGTCTTCAGCGGTAAATTCAACAAAGAAAATTGAAAAGCGAAATTTCTTCAAGGGAGGTTTCCTACGCTTTTTTCTACGGATCAATTAAATTCTAAGCCATGTATCTATCCGGAAAATATCAGAGAAAGAAAACAAAAACGGACTGCAATGCCATAAAGTTAGATCACATAGGCTTGAGAAAACGAATACAAATCTACATCTGCATTGATTTCACATGTCAATTTTCATGCAATCCAGAAACTGCCATAACGTACCTCCTCATCGCGCCACAGATATAACTTCTCTTCTCACGTATGACCTACTTTCCAGAGTTTTGAATACAAGACTGTCAACGCATTTTTCAGCAGAAACAAGAAAGAAAGTACCTTACAGTTTTCGGATGATGAAACATCTTTGGTCGTCTCATGATGACAAACTGATGATAAGATGTGGTCACGAATCGCTCTTATAATGAAACCGTCAAAATAACCAGTTTCCTCGAAATGATTGCATATAAATGTCAATTAAAACATGGTAAGGATTAGGTGTCGAATTGCTCCTCCTCTAAACTTCAACTGGAACGCAGGCTACAGCGAGTGAAGGAGACGTTCCACTCAAGACGCAATTGAAAAAACACAGGCATAAATTCTTTATCCTGCAGATAAAGAAGAGAAGATTACTTACATAAACAGAGGCAGAAATGAACGCAAAAAGTGCATTTTTCAGGCCCCACAACATGCAAGCTTAAACGTTTTTATACGACATGGGACAGCACATTACGCTAATATTTTTAAACACTGTGCCACTTTTCCTCAGCACTACTGACGGTTCAGCTGGAACACATAATTGGCGAGATCAGAGCTTTTACACGATTATGAACCGCTAGAAAAATTCTTCCCAAAGCATCCGCAATACCGCAGCTCGTTCTAGAATGTCGGAAATTTAAGCAATTGGAATGACATCTCCCAGTTTATACGGAGTACCGTAGGGAATTACTATTTATTAGGTTCATCACTATATCTTATAATTGCATTTGTGCTCTTAGCCTGTCTAAAAGCTTTACGCTTAATACGGTGATATTACAACGCTGTAACAACTTCAGTCTCAATGTCAAACTTGCCAAACACCACCTCCAACAGCGCTGCACTTGGAAGCGCCGCATTAGAAACAATTCCATGGCGCAGTTCCTCTGATGCAAAATGTCGTCATATTTAGGATGGTCATCAACTGTTTCGGTCTTCGCATGAACGGCAATTTACTCTACTATAAGGTTTCCCTTATGATCCTTAACATACTTCTTTTTCTTGCACTTTCTTGAAACAATGCTATAATACGCTTATTTCTATGATCAAAACTCAATGTGATGGGTGAATGCAGCACCTCCTTTTAGGCATCAATCAACCATGGGTATCTGGCTCGAGTCCTCTCTATTTTCTCATGTTTCTACCTGAACACTGCTTCTCCGAAGCTTTCTGCATTTTCATTTAGCGTAACTTAAGCCGATCACAGCCTCAGAATTAGATTTGCCTCATTCATTTGCATATGTTATTTCCAGTGCCTGCACTTCACTGTTCAAGAGCAATCCTCTCCACTGTCCTATGACTAACGATTACACCCCATGAACAGAGACCATGTTTCTACTATTACCACAGATTTCAGCTCATTCACAAATTACGCACCCCTTATATCTTCGCTTATTTCTGCTCTGCGATAATCTACCCCAGAAGTTCATACCTGTTTAGAGACGACTGTATACGTTTAAGTAAGAAAAGCTTATGAGAATATTAAATACCTCAACGAACGCACTATTCAATACTTTTGAAGTCACTGCTGTGTTGTTTTTGACGAAACGCGACGTACTCGTTGGTTCATTGGTGCGACTTTTTCCACCTGGTGCATCTGCAATCGAAACAAAGATGAATGCCTGCTAGGAGCATATAAATGGATATAAAAGTCAACCTAGGCAAGATGCCTAACAATTTGCACACAAAATGCACTGCAAACAGCGTAAACATCGATGACGCAGTTTTACAGGAGTTTACAAGCTAGCGACTCATTTGTTGACTAGCTATCACCGCGATCCCCCCGACGTTCCATCTGCTAACCAATTCATTTATTAACGAAAGGCTCTATGAAATATCGACGAATCAAAAGGTTATGTGAAAAAATTTTTGCATCATCGCACGGCTAACCACCCTTATGTTTAGTTAGATATAATGCGCCACCGAAGTGGTGCAACCTCTGAAAAAACCAACTGTGCAGTCGTCAGAACTGGCACTTTACTTTGTAGAATACGACCTGATCGAACCGCCTCTAGATAAATTCCTCCACCAACCACGAAACCTCTGTGCGTTTTTGGAAAGGACACTTTTCAAAAGTCCTCTCCATGAGCAATTTCATCAGAAAATATAGTATTTGCATGCACAAACTATCCCACATGTAGTACTGCACATATGCATCGCAATATATCGGTACATAACAGCAAATTATACATTGTACACTCTTCCCCATCTCGGTAAAACGATGAAAAAAAAAACTGTTTTCTCTCTCGACGGCTCCCCTCTAAAATTCGCAGAAACTGCCATCCTCAAGCGCTAATTTCAATCCGTAATAATAACGTATTCAATGAGAAATGATGGTGTGACCTCCTGATCAGATAACACTCCATGAATTATTCACAACCTTATTGCTTCCACAATTACACCAAAATGTGAAGCTGCAAATGCTCTGCAAGCAATTCACTAATGAATTACTACTTTAGTGATGAATTCTTGCAAATATGAAATGAGTGATTTAATTATGAGAGAAAAAAAAAACCAAACCATCTCTTTGACCTTCGTGCATATTGCTCGTCGATACTCGCCACTGCACTATTCAAATAACGAGCCGCACAACTCTGTCGGTTAATGCGCAAAAATATTCACCGACTCTATAAAAAACAGTATGGGAAACAATGCATTACTTCACAATGTATTTCTGTAAAATAAAGCTTTAAATGCAAAGCACTAAACTGCTCGATGAAAGGCGACATCCGACTCTGGCCCCTAACTAAATACACTTCGGTTTCGAAGGCAAGACATCCCGAGAAGTAAAAATCCTCAGTTGCCCACGAACATAAAGGTGTCAAAGTCAAGGTTCAGGAATTCTAGAATTAGGAGACCTCAAATAAAGAGCTGGTCCCAATGCTCTTGAGAATCAGACTCTGAGAGGAGGGTATTCAAGGTGCTATTGTCGAGATCTGCCGTGCCACGACGCTAAAAATTACCCAGTTGCCACATATCTGTTCAGAACAGCGTGAATCAAATTCACATCTCACCAGCCAAATGCGTGAAATGGTAAACGGGTGAACAGATAAACAGGTGTGCAAGGGACAAATCATGTAAATTGTCCTTGTAATCCTACGTAAACTGTTGCAACGCGCAACGGCAATATAAACGACTCCTAACCATACGAATCAAATGGCCGATATGCCCACCATCACTCATGACACGACCACGCTCGCCGACAATATGACGGTTGAGGACGTCGCTATGCCTCGTTACATGCCACCAAGTGCTTAGTGAACAGCCTAGAGGCATTCACGATTAGCCCGCTTGCCTGGATAATGGCGCAAAAGTCACCCGTCCCGTTGATGGAACAGCATCAACGAATCAAATATGTATGTACCTTTGCCACAACAAAACATATGCATATTTATTACCTTAACTAGCACTATCTCATAGATGCCAACAGACCGAAATGATGACATCACAGCGAGCCCCATAATCTACTTCAAGTACCGCACCATCTATCAACACATCGAAACAAGAAGAAATAAAATACCGACCTTTTTACCTCGGATTACCACACAACAAACTTGACAGACCACACTTCAGCACGCCCACCCACCCGTCAGCACATATCGTTGCGGCAATCACCATTCGATAATGCACCTGTTACGACCTCGTCCTGCAGAGGAATCCATCCTCCACTACAAACACCTTTCGCAGCGAACCGAAGTCTTCGGCTTGGGTGTAAGGTCTGCGATGCATCGCTTTGATGCCCATTCTTAAACTCTAGCAGCTCTATTTTCAGCTCCTAGGAACGCCGAATAAGTCGGTCGATCTGCTGCAGCTTGAAGTTCTTTTAAGCATTATTTAATTTATACGTGGTTGATGTGGCGCGATGTTATGTCCGCTTAGGTCTTCCACCATTCACTCATATCGCGCATGCCTAGTTTTCAACTCGAGAGATATACTTCATTCTGTTAATCGCGTTCCACGGGGAAGCGTATGGGGGGGATAGTGCAGGACTGACGATCGGAAAATACGACGAAAAAGTGGTCTTGTTCTCGTCCCTTGTTGAGGCGGAAAACTGTTGATCTTTATCTTCTTTGACATTTGAAGTGCAGCTTCAATTAATTAAGTGTGCAAGACTGTATTCTAGACACATGAGACAAACTGGGTAGGCAAGCAAGTTTCAGGAAGCTTGTCGCACAGGTCAGCAAATGAAGGAAGAATGAGGGAACATATAAACAAGTTTGATCGATGATTCAAAAGAGGTTGGACGGCATTCTTTTCACACTCGCGGAAGCGACAACAGCCATTAGTCGCTTCGGGAATCGTAAGAGCACTCGCATCAGGGAGACGAGGTAAAAAATAAAGGAGAGTGAAATGACTGCGTTTTGGACGTTTGAACAAATTGAAGTAAAACACGAATTCGTATGAAAGTTCATATGCAAGACACATTTTCCCTCAACCGCCACCACTTGCAGCGCCTAAGTGAGCGCACTTCCATCCTTTTCCACCCGACACATCAAGTTGTCCGCTGTGCGAAGATCCGCCGCACTGGAGATAACCGCCACAACTACTACAAATGAGCACCATCAATGCAGGGGTGTCCTTTGATGGAAATTTTTTCGTAGTGTATTGGGAGAGGACCGTTACGGCGACACTGGAGAGGCTCCCTGCTGAATCTGCTTTATGCCGGATCCCGATTGTGGCTAATAGAGGTAGCCGCATTAAATTATAACCGTCTAGAGGAAAGTTAAAGCCGTATCCGCTCGGACAAATGACCTCAACCTACAAAAGACCTGTATGTAATTTGTCCGGGAGAATATTTCGTCGCACTAACTTGCCTGCAATAACACTATCACGTTGTAGTTCGATTCCCACTTCGATCGTTGATTTGAAGTGATTTCATCGGCATCGACATTGATCGAACAATTTCAGAGGTGCTTTTAGAAACGAGTGTCGTTGAATGAGTGCACCTCTAGATTTGCGGATTTGCGGATACGTTATATGAATGCGTTTTTGTGGATATTTTAGTGTTCGTTGAAACGTTACGATGTCGATTTATGGAGAAGTGCAGAAGCACTTATCCTATCATTCTTTCAACTGTTCCCACTTATACCTCGTTTCGTTCCCCCCCCCCCCCGGTCAGTATTCATGGATAACGGAAGAGTAATCTTTTCCTGGAATTTGCCGTTTATGAAATATTATTAAATAGACTGACGTTTGTTTTGTTGAATGAAATTTTCTTTCTCAGAGATTTCTCTATGAGATCGTTTGATTAATATGAAATTGCTCGTTGTTTTTCCTTTATAAAGAAAGCGGAAGGAAGAACTCATTTGATGAAAATTGAAAACATTCGAAATTATGCAAATAGAAAGAAAGAAAACAACGAAATCGCCATATTTTATTCGTTGATAGCGTTTACCGGGGAGCACGAACGAATACAATTTTCGCATTCAGCTTAAAATAAAAATAGATTTTGGATAAGAGAGAGAGGGAGAGAGAGAGAGAAAGAGGGAGAGGGAGAGAGAGAGAAAGAAAAAAAGCGTAATTAAGGAGAGAAAAACCAAACAAAACAAACAAATTAATAGCACAACTACGAGAAAAGGACTGTCGAACTTGCAAATCCTAAAGATAACGATGAAGTGAAGAGACAACATTGAAGAGCTATTTCGAATTTCATGCACCTCACTCTCGAATGGGCACGCTCAAGCGAATAAACAGACATAATTGTTCATTTTAGTGTTTTTATTAACGATCACTGGAGTCGAAATGAGGGGAGAGAGAAAGAGAAAGACAGCACAAGAGACGAAGCCGAGCACACCAAATGGGGAATTTAAAATCTACGATCGTTAGTGCAACTAACTGCTAACATATTTGTACACCTATTTCCTCTTCCTTTAATCGAGAAAAACGGTGCATCCACCAAGAAGATTGGCGCCATTGCTGTTTTTCACCGCACTCATTCAGCACTCTCACAAAATCACTCACACACGATGCTATACTCTCACCTAATTTTCTTCAATGCCTTCTCATAGAGATTTCATTCGGAAGGATTCTTCCAAAGAAAGTGTGAAATAATCCTTAAATGTTTCAAAAATTATATTTAAACTTCGCGAGGATATGAACCGTGGAAAGGAAGTCGCTGTGCCGTTGACCACGTGAGCGACACTTTCAACAAGGCCATACACACTGCGAATGAGACAGTCAGCAACTCAAGGTTCTATAAAACAGCGACGAAAATTTGCGCCCAGTAACCGACCGGTTGCGCTAATTTTATCAGCTGACGTACGATGTTAAAAGCCCTGCACATATTAATAGCCATGGTGAGCATCGCAACGAAAACATTACAGTTCGCATAAATGCAAATATTGGTTAATCCGGCATTTATTCTTACATAACACTATAAATCACTTCGTAGATTGATGGTTCTTCTTGTTCTCAACTTGTATCGTCCAAGGACTTCATGAAAGTTCCCCATTTCCATTCTCTATGAAGAGTGATAGAATGCGAAGAAAAGATATGTTGCAGAAAAAAAATAAAAAATAAAAAACTATGCGGGATGATGCAGATGTAGGGCAGCTTTCAAACGAGGCTCGAAATATATATATGTAAACATACACAATGCACACAAGCAACTGGGCCATCAGTGAATTGTTTTAAAGAAAGTCATATCGAGGACTGTGAAGGAAAAACGAATTCGAATGGTCGAGAAAGTCATTCGATCGGCTCCAGAAGGCGGTCATTACTCAAGGCTTCGAAAAGGCGATCCATATTTTCCAGAAAGACAAAATCCAGATGTCACACTTTGACAACCAAACGTCGCACGACTTCTTAGGAGTTGCCCTCTGGCTTTATTTCAAGCAAATAGTGGCATGTAACGCGACTGGTTTCTGCTGTCCGACGAATTTCTTCTCCGCGACTAGTCCGTAATAAAGTCCAGAGGCGCAGAACGAGTCCTGCAATTACTATTTCTACATCAGTCCAGATTACTGCAGATGACGTCGGCCAACTTAGTGCAAATGCGAAGCCCTAGGCTAACAAATCAAATGGGTTTTTCCGGCATAGCTATAATTTGATGGCAAAGGCTTTGCAGATGAAATTCGTGAATGGAATTCATGGGCGGTTTGTTTGAAAAACTAACTGCAGCATATACGCATCAACTCTCAATTTTTATCAGCCTAAGCTTACTTCAATTGAATGTTCAAATGCGTAACGTATGGGACGAATTTACAAACTTATGGGTACTTGCGTCTTGCGGTTATGTCAGAAAGGCAGATTCAACTAATTTCCTGCCACGTATGATCACAGCTAGCGAGCCCTGTGTTATAAAAATAGGCCCAAATTTGCGCAACCGTTGAACGAAGATCGGTGAGAAATGCTAATCTCGGAAAATTTCACGCGGATATGCCCGTCTGACGTGAAGGATGTTAGCCAAATTAGGGAAAAGGTGTAGAAATAATATGGTAAATCTGATGAATGAAAAAATTAGACAACGTCGGCATTGCGGCGTTACCCGTATCTGCGTTATGATTATGAGGGACTCACGTGTCTGAAAAGATCGCTAAGCTTCTCGTTGTAGAGCACCCTGTCGGCCCATGCAGGGCAGAGAGTCTTCATAAATTCCTCTTTACCGCTGATCTTACTCAATCCATAATGACGAGACGGCTGAAACAAAATTTCACGTCAATAACTTCGATGTGCCAGTAAACTAAAACATCGACATGTGAAAAATCAAACGTACAGCTCTAGCGATCATTTTCAGAAGCAGTATGAGATGAACGACTGCTTAGCATAGGTCTGAAGAAAAAAAACTTCTCTACGATTTCATCACTGACGAAGGAGACTAGATCACTTAAACTACCTGGAAGAAGACGGACTCCTCGAGGAGTTTTCCTCCGAAAGCCACCTGTGCCAGCTCACCGTTGTACTTCTTAACCATTTGGCCTCTTCCAAGACGGAAGAACCAATCATGAATGGAATGCAGATCGAAACGATGATGCTCAACTGTCACAACGCTCTAAAACAATCCCTTGCAGATACGCTTTCCACATGTACTTCTTCTACCTCCGCTGCCATGTTGCCCGCTATTTTCATCACATGTTCTTCCTGCCAATGTCCAATCGATTTTTCACTTTTCAGAGAAAATTCTCCACTATAATTTCGATGTATTTCCTTGCGTTAACACATATCCAGATGCCTCATTTCCATCAGCAAACAGCAGAGTAATTATCCAAACAATTTTCGATTCAACTGTCCCTAGAAGTACCTGATCTAACGCAAAAGAAAGCCATGAAGATCCTCCGTCATCTCACGTCTACAGCGCGCTGCCGAAGCTTTCGAATGAGACATTCGAATTCCAAAACTTTCTGTTTTTTTCCTTCATTACGTCAAGAAGAAAACTTCAATCTCGAGCGAATATAAGCCAAATAATAAAGGATCTTATTCGTTTGCACATCATCGGACGATTTCAAGCACAAACCTAACACTCAAATCTGTGAATGATGAATTTGTGAAAAGATCAAAATTGCAAGCACTAAATCGATTTATGACTTGAATGGAGTTCGTTGAACGGATAAATCCGGGCTGTGTAAATTCGGGAATGTATTTGTTACCGCATATGTAGGTATGTTGCTGTACATGTAAACACTGCACCATCAAGACACATCACAGTCAGCAATAACTGGAGTTCGTTGAACTTCCCTCACTCTCTATGAATGTCACCGGTGGTTTCTGATCGTAATCGCATTTGAAATATAATGCAATCCACAATATGTTCGAAGCAACGTCTATTCAAAACCTGGGATTTTTCCCCCAACTGTGATTTACTTTAAACCCAGCAAATTTCTCTTAATGTGTCGCTTAGAATTATTTAACTGCCTCGAATAAAACGTCAATCTCTAAAACAGAGAAACGTAAAAGATTTGTACCCTTCCGTAGCGGTCTCGTTGTTCGATGCCCTCAAGCCTTCCATCCGAGGATTTTTTCGCATAACTTGTCGCTCTTTGAGTGTCTGCCATATCCTGATTCAAAATGTTTTTCAATGAAAACAAATGGAATCAATTATTAGGACAGCAAAAAATCAATCACCAATGACCAAAATTTTTTTCAAGAACTATCACAACGTCTGGAAGAAACTCTAAAGTTCTTCGTCGAGGTCCATGGTTATGGAGAAAAACTCTCCAACCTTACTTTATACGATACTGTTCTAGTGCAAAATAAAAATTTTGTCTTAGCCATTACATGGTGCCGCAGAAGGCGAAATAATGTAAGGGAACTTCGAGTAGGCATCGGATAAATCCGGGCTGTGTAAATTCGGGAATGTATTTGTTACCGCATATGTAGGTATGTTGCTGTACATGTAAACACTGCACCATCAAGACACATCACAGTCAGCTATACGTTAGAATATCTAATATTTTGGAGTTGACGCTTTTCCTTTTTTCAGAAGCTGTCAAATTCACATCTCATGAAGGCTCCCATTAAGGAAACTTACGCTGAGTAATTGAGTTTCGAATAACTGTGCGTTAAACGCACCCGCAACTAGGATCGAATCGTCCTTCAAGCCTTCGGATTCTATTCTGGAAAAGATGACCTCTTCCAATAACAGTGCCACAACCAAAGATCCGCATCGCTCTATCAAGACTTTTTTAGGTATAAATAGCAACTGCGATTACTCTGAGCTAATTGAAATCATTACCTAACTGTCTAAAGGAAAGAAGAAAGTAGAATGGTGCTGCCTTCGATAGAGTTTAATGCAGTGCGAGAAATAAATCAGTCTACAACCAAATCCATCAATATGATGATACTACAATAGAATTCATTATACATTTTCCAGTATTCTTCAAAAACTGCTAAGCTATAATTTCGTTGTTTACATTAAGTAAATTTTCCCAAGGTTAAACACTGGCCGAAAATCAAAAACAGGTCATAAAAACTAACTCTTTCAGGAGCATGTTGATCTGGCTTTGGCGCAAACGAGCCGCTTTTGTTTGCTCTGGCTAAAACATTTTTAGTAACAGAACAAGCATCCCTTCAAGTGAACACTGAAAGAGGAAGTAGACTACTTCCAGGTCCCTAAGAGAAGCTATTTCGCAATTCAGGGGCGCAATCTTGCCAAATTATCTTTTTTATGAGGCACCATATTTGTACCGCAATTAACTAACGTTCATTTAATTACGCTACGTTAGGCGTTGGGCAATATTAGTCGAACTGGGAAAACCCTCAGAGGCAGCCAGGAGATGGTACTGGTGAATTACACAGTTTTATAGATGTAAGTCAACGTCGTGGACTTTGTTAAATTCGCTGAAACCGGTGAAAATATCGACCTTGCATCCCTTCTACGTTCTCATCTCCCGTGCGCGTCAAAGACGCCCGCTGAATTTAAAATACGTAGGCTTTCAAAAGTTTGAAAAACCAACCTAAAAAAGCAGTTGGCGACCTAATCTAACCCCGGTTCTATATCTGAGCCTAGGCCAAAGCTAGGTTATGCGTATGTCTAAAATCTACCGCTCCTCTTTCATAGAGGAAACTTCAAGCTCAACCGAATTCGGTTACCCTCTCTCCTTCCCTGGCGAATTTCGTAAAGACAAGTTCATGCGCATAAATAAAACTCCACCACTTCGTCCCCTCTCTTCTCCAGTCTCCTTTCACGTACCAGTCCAACTGTACCAACTTCTCCTTTCAACACAAACAGCATTTCAGCTCACCAAAGAAATTCCTTCAGCGCAACTCACACATCTTTCGCGGTAACACCAACTGCACAAGAGCGAATATAAAGAGAAACGAAACTGCTCTCTGATTAAAAATTAGAGAGCAAAACATGCGGAAATAAAAGTTTAAGTGAATTTGCAGGTGAAACTATTTACTGCAGTGAAGGGTTATTTTATGTCTTAATACTCGATCAGCGAATACATCTATCCACAACCGTCATCCTCTCGCTTGAAAAAAAAAAGAATTTATGGCCAATGCGCGTGAAATATGCCTGATGGACGCTCATCTGTTCAAGTCAAAATGTTCAAACCCCATGACTGTATGCTCTCTTTCAACTGTATGAACTGCCTGAATTGGTTGCACTGCCCTGTACCTAAAAATTGAACCTCTTCATACAAACCACGAATTCTCTGGTCACTGAAATGCATCCACCTCTCGATGCTCAGTTTTCACGGAATCACCGAATCGTCTAAACAAAGCGATTGTCACCCTCGAGACGTTCTTCTGCACGTTCACAAACAAATGCTCCTCAACCTTCACTAATAGACTCGATGAACATGTGAACGAATAAATACTGCAATATCGCTTTCAAATGTTCGGTAAAAAGAAGATAAATTCAAACTGTGGAAAATACCGGATGAACTACATATTGTAGTGACAATATACATTCCCTCATTTAAAGTGCTGATTTAGCATACAAAATAGAACAACAGTCAAAAAAGCAAAAGATCTTCGAGAAGAAACATTAGGGTTTACCTGCTCGACTAGCTCGTTGATATCCTCGAAAGGCACTGTATGAAGGTTCAGGTTGACGAAAGTGAAATCGCGTCCATAAATGCGGAAGCGCGACATGAGATAACCTGTCTGCTGAGGAATGTCGGATCCTCTCTCGTTGCGGGAGCCACCATTACGCTGAAATCCAAACACAGCAGTCAGTAGCTGCTCGCACCAATTTAGTTCACTTGACACTTTTCCAAATGCACTGGAAAATCTAATAGTAATCGCCAATCCTTAAATGCAGTGAAGATGTAGATGGCTGTTCACGCGATTCCTTAGCCAACACGGCGTTCCTCCATTGGTGACGCCTTGGCCTGATGATCTAATATGTGGACTGTTTACGTGAATGTGCTCGATGAGAATTACCATTATATCTATCCAGCACTGCTGAATCTACGTGCTTCTTTTCCAAAAATACCTACCCGCTCAAGAAAAATCCCTGCTCTTTCTTTCAAGTAAATGAACCACTCAGGGTAATACATATAATGTCCCTATTATCACACAAACAGCGGCACATAAACCACTTCTTCGAAAAACGAAAGATTCTTGCACTAATACTGCTGCCGTTACATACCAGCCATCTTAACAGCTACTTAAACATATATCCAATCATCATCAGCGTAACAGCTGCTAAATGAATGCTCGAAGATTGGTGCCAGTCGCACTCCCACACAACAGCCATCTCGCAATCCATATCTCCAACAGCAGTGATCACAGCTGCAGTATGGATGAAAGTCTAACATTCATGCATAGGCTTACTTTGTGTTGACGCTCCGTTTCTTTATTTGCTGATGAATTAATTACAGGCAACAATGTTAACATAATTACTTTGAGCGCACGCTGGATGGTTATTGAAGAGAAAACGCAGAATGAGGCATTACTGCTAAAAGCTTTTCGAAACCTGTCTCGTCGGCACGACTTGCCGATATTTCTTTCGATAAAAAAAACGAGCATTTTAAGTGAATCATATTCAGAAATAATATTCAGCACAGCGAATCGTCACCCCACAAAGAATGAATTGCATTCGATCCATAAATCAGCCACAAAACGTCAACTCATCAAATATATCCAGAATGCAATCTTCCCCTCTCCCCTTTTTTCCCTCTATTTCAGCATTCGCTGCACAGTAAAACACTGGAATTCTCGCTTTTCACATTTTTCGGTGATTTTCCCGCTCCCCTTTCCACCATTCATTTCATTCGACAGCTCAAACTGGTCGACTGGCTTCACAACGAATTCAAGGATCGATAAAGCCATGGTCAAAACGTCTTAGAAAACGTGAATCAACTCACCTGCTAGCCATAAAATGAGCGCAATATTTTCTAAAAAATGCCAACATTTCGAGCCGTAAGATATATGCATGAAAAGCACTTTTTTAAGTGATGGTAAATTCGAAGCAATGCTATGCTATTGCGTTTTTTCACCTCAGAACAAATTTCTCTGTTATTCAGCTTGCAAGCATTGCACTAAGGTGAGCTTAAGTACGACCTCAGCATTACTGTGTTAGAAGGATTCCACCCTCGATACTTAACATGTGGTTAATAAATTACCAATCTTAAATGTTTTGCACTACCATATTTTCAATGACCAAAATCTGCAGTCACTGGGTTTAACAAAATCTTTTGAGTGGAATATATTCATTGGCACAGATGGTGCCAGTAAGCAGCGAATTGAACGGAGACTCTTTAATAAAAATTCAACGCAGAATAAAATTTATTAGCTCAATAACACAGCGCCTTCATAAATCCTTCCTAGCTCGACTTGCTTTCCTCATCGAAGCTACCTCACGCCTCTTTTTGGTAATCTCATTTTTACCTCAGCTCAACGAAACTTTTTTTGACCAACTTAAGAACATGGTCTGAGCTAAACTTCAAAAGGTCGAACAATAGAGACTTACATAATAGTCGGCTTCGTATCGCAGCGAATTGCTACCATGCGAGCTGGACGCACTCCCGAAAGTGCTTGCAATGAAACCATCACATTCGCGGGCACCGATCTCGTATTGATGACCCGGGCGGAGACTCTTATAGCCGGTATTGCTGTAGCGATCGAATAGTTCGATCTCTTCATAGCTACGGAACAGATATATCGATCCCAAACCCTATAAAAAGCAGCGCACTCATAAAGCATCATAAATAAACAGCTATAGAAGTGCATATTCACTTTCAACTTTACAGAACACTAACCCATGTCGGTCACCTCAAACACATATAGCTTATGAAATATGAAGAAACTACTAAAGGCTTTTAGCTTAAAAGTGTATGAAAACGTCGCCATCTACCGGCATAATCGTCATTTTGGCCTATATTTTTTTCATCGAAAAAGTGGGGTAGTTGCCGAGTGGCAATAAAATAAGATGAGCAATGAGGAGACATATCGTAGAATCGCTAAGAATTATGGTACGGACCGATCTTATTCATTCCGTCCCGATTAGGACGAAAAAATAATCCTTTGCATCTCTCCTCAACTGCTCGGTGATTTTCGGCTTGAGTGCGACGAGGTGCGTGGATAATTTATTATGAACGCTACTATCGTCGCAGCTAAGATCTTATGACCCTTTCCTAAATCACTAAAACTTCCTCCACCATCTCGAATGAAACGAAAAAACTGATGAAAATTCACTCAACCGTTTCGCGTGTGTCGAAAAATGCGCGACTCGTAGAAAATTGAATTGATATTTCCGCCGGATCTCGAAGGATGCTAAAAGAATTCGCATAAACAATATCTTTAAAAGCGCACATAATTAACTAACTGATAGGATATTTTGTACCATAGACCCATTTCTTTATTATGAAATACAGAGGAATGCGACAATCACGATAGTCTTTCTGCACAAAGAAAGGTCGGTTAGCCAAAAAGAGGATAGCCTTCGCCAGAGTGATATTCCGGATGGAAAATATAGATATGCGAGCATGTTTGATTGGTCAATTACTTCAAAAGTTGAAAGAAAAAATATTCATTCTCTCAGATCAACGCACATACCATTTCACTATTTTATCGGCGAGTTTATCCGGATTTTCTGCAGCACGCAAACCTTGTATATGAATGACGGCGAATTCCGGTTTTTGTTCCCATACTTCCTTAGCCACCTCCGCGCACCAATCTTGCAGAAGATTCTCCTCAAATATGAGCAATATATAATACCAGAGATACACAAGTGCTTAAAATAATCCTTTTCTTTTTCCCACCATTCTTTACTAATGGAGTCTCCTCTATTACGTTTTTTCCCTGTTCCCTTTCCCAACATTATGCAGTAATTCTAACAGTCCTTCTCCACAGCCCTCTCTCGTGAGACTATTATGACGCTTTCTTGCCTTTTGATTCTTCTATGACAACGCATTACAATCTGCAAAATGTTCATGTTCATGAGCACTTCATGTGCACATTCGTAACGGATTGAGAAGGTTGGAATGAGCCGGTTTGCTTCCGCTATACCTCCTCTGCTGCAAACCCAGTGGCGCGCCGTGTCCGGCAGCCGTACGTGTTCAGTCTCATTCGTGCACATTCCAATTTGCCTCAGCGGGCTCTAAATGTGTTCACCTCATCATTCGGCGTTTCTGTTTTTGTTCGCGACAGATATCTTCAATCTTGCCGCATCAACTTGGCCTTCAAAGTGATGATAGCTCGTGTATTCTAGACAATCCGGATAGTGATCCGGAAAGCGACGACCTATCAGTTTCAAATGGTGATTTACTGTCGCGGACAAGAAAGGATAAGGATCATAATGTGAGTAAAGAGATAACAAATGAGGATGTGAGTGCAGGCTTATATCAGTAGCGTCTCGACCATCTCATCAGACTTGATCAGGTATGAAGGTCGATGAAGAAATGATAGATGAAGAAGATCAATAGAAATAGAATCGAATAAGTTGCGAACTTGTCGCAGTCTTGAAGAATAGCTGCCATGAGCGTTCTCAAAGGCGGAGGAGATCGCACTACACAAGTCTGGTGGTACTAGATAGGTGACTCCATTTTTCTCAGGAAGAGGCATATAAAATGAAATAAAAGAACGGGAGCTTTAAAACAGCTCAGCGGTGTCATCAGAGAAATTGGAGACAACCATCAGTTCCACATTTGTCCTGTTTCAACGAAATAGTGATAAACAACAAATTCTAGACCGCGTTTCAGATTCCTCCATCTCGATGGGAAATCAACCCAAACTGAATGCCTATCAGCTGACAAGTTCGCTTCTTCCTCTGATGAGAGACGTCTGTGCGGAAATGTATTCGCCGTTGCAATTCATATGAGAATGCAACTGTCGATGAAAAATTACTTGCAAGAAAAAAATATGAGGAGGTGACCAGTTTACAGCAAAAAGAACAACGAAGACAGAGTCAGCTGCTGGTTGGATGCGAACTAAGTGACTATGTACACCTTTAGTATCTTCCTATTCTTTGGAAAGAAGGGCGTCCCTTTAGATAAGTGGTTGCTGGGAAAGTGTCTCGACCTCGACTTCACGGAATAATCTTCAAATGAAGGATGTCAACCAACTTCTTGCCACGAAGACCAAAAACAAGAAGACGGCTTCGGAGGTGATAGAAAGAAAGATTCCTCTAGAAATAGATGAGTGGCACATGCTCTGGTCGTAGCCCAGATCTTTTATTCAAATCAAAAATCGTACTGTGCAACGTTCTCAAACCAGGTTTTTGGAAATGAAATCTATATCTTTTCACGGAGTGACGTAAAATAAAATAAAAATTTAGTCTCAATTCACTTTGAAAGCTTACCTCTTGCCGCTATTTCAGGATTCCCAAATTCACCGCCCTTTTATTGCTAACGTTTCTATAAATTAATTATATGCACATCGCTCGTTCACGAAAATCTCTCTGCTATAGGAAGTCGACTACACGTTGCTATAGCAAATGTTTAGCAAAATGACACTGCGATAGGTGGATAACATGAAAAGAGGCAAAATCTCGTTTAGGTCCATAGCCCCAACAACACTGGAAATTGCTTTTCTACCTTAGGGTAGACAATATTTCTTTTTTTGCGACTTTGCAATAACTTTCAAAGCGGCAGCTGAGACGGCATGGCGACGCAAAGTGAAGTCCACTTGCAGGTATCGATTACGAGAGAACTTGGTTGACGCATATACCGCCTCATATTGCTTCGTTTTTATGAAGGTGCTTGCCGCTAATAAAAAGTCAACGATTGCGTTATGGGTTCGATCTGAATGCATCTGTTGCAAAAATTTTCAGCCTTTTTTCCACTACATTCAACTGCAATGAATCGAAAACGCCGATCGCCATCAGCAAGAATGATGCTAAAGATAGAGACAGCAGATGTGCTAAAGACAACTTTCCACTGCGATCATTTCGTACAGTTAAAAATATGCTTCAAAGCTTGCTTTGCACGTTGAAATCTTCAAAATCTAGCAGCCACACCTGTCCAAAAGCTCGACAACAGCAGCGGCAACTCAATCTAAACATAACTGCAGTAATAATCAATGATAATGACATATTTTACAGTATGCAAAATTCAACGAAATCGTTCGTATTCCGAACTAATATGAGCATATATTGACAAATTCTGCTGGAAAATAGGCAACAAAATTCTATAGAACGTATAAAAAACCTTAAAATTGTGTCGTTTAAAATAATTTCATAGTAAGACAATAAGAAATTGCCAACAAATTAAATGCGCATTCAATTACGCTCAACTGAGAGCTGAAGTCGACAAATTACATGAAATTCCGCAATTTGTGAAGTATACAATCTCGGAGAAAAAAGCCATTGTTTTGCCTTCAAGTATCTCAACAGGCCAACGGGATTATAAACCGGATGACGTATTTAGAGCTGCCGATAATGCGCTACTTTATTTCATTAAGTGGAAAAATCCAGAATCCCATACAGCAGCTGCCACAAACATCTTTCTGCGCTAATCATTTGTTGCACTATATCGTTCAAATAGTGCCTCTTGTTCTTCGTTATGATTCACTGCAACAGAATGAAGTTCTATAGCTAGCGGTTTCATCAAATGAACCCTTTAGCTTCATTTTGTTTAGCAATTTGCGCATTTCTTGACAGTTATGCTTCATACAAAAATTAACCACAACCTTGGCGCAACTCTATTCACCTACTTTAAGCCTTCAAAGAGACCACTTTTTCCAATCGCACTGATGGCAGAAGCCGTTCTGACCTACCATTCCACGCAATTAAATCAAATCTACTTCGATCGTGCATTTAAAACATTGCATTGCTGAGATCGCCATCTCCTTAGGATGTTTAGGATAACCTGCCGCCTTTTTGAGAATTTGAATGTCTATAAGGAATTTCATAGAACTTCTATCCTCCTGTTCTTATGCTCGAAAAATATTTGCTTTTGACTCTGCAAGAATTCTACATATCCTTCTCGATTCTCAGCGGCACTCTCGACTTTCTTAGCCTTCGAATCTCTGAGCATTTTTCTGTGAAAAATATCGCCCTCCTTTCGACTTTCGACCCACGAAGATCTATCTCCGCGAAAAATCGCTCCTTTCGCCATATTACATTAACCTGCATTCAAGAATGATGTTTTCCATAGAGAAAATATTCAGCACGAGGTAACACACAAACATTCACACTGTTCATTATAAGAAATGACTTTAGAAACATCGTTGAAGCTACGAACAAGGAAAATTCATCTATTCTAAGCGATTCTCTTCCTTTCAAATTTATCTTCAACCTCAAGAGATAACCATGGCTCAGGGATTCCCTCGCGGAGGAGTGGGGGAGGAAGAGGGAGGGGCTAGGTGAAGGGGTTGCAGAGGCAAAAGCACCTTCAATGCCTCATTTCATTTCAGTGGAGCGCAAAAAATACGATCAAGTTGAACTTGTTGCTTCTTATCAATATTGTTACCGAACATTTAATTCCGCTTTGTTTAAAAGACAAAGAGATATTTAGAAACCTTTATGGTGCTCGTTTTCGAATATACTTCAGCATTTTAAAACTGAAGAGAGTTCTATTTGCTGATGATAGAGGAGAGGGAGAAACACTGGCAACCAAAAGAGAAGTACAGTGGACAAATTCTAGGTTACGTGCAAATTACTCGCATTCACTCATTTGTATCGAAAGAAACAACGTTGAGAAGAAAGAATTTTCGAAAGGGGAAAAAAGAACTAAGCTGGTTGCTTCGTCCCGATAAGAAAATAAATTCTCCGAAAGATGCGCTTAATTGAGGGGTGAGTGAGCATTAGGCTTCTATTGCACCTCGTTCCCTCTCTTTCGCTCTTCAATAGACGGGACCAGTTTTCGATGAATTTGTAAAACTACTTGTGCGGATTTCGACCACTTCCCGAAAATTTATGGTCAACGAAAGTAATTAAAGAAATCTTTCAACGAAATCTAAAGAATACTGTTTAGATTCTATCATCTTTAGGTACACTGTAAGACATCTCACAAACACACCCAAACGATAATTTATTTAATCTAAGCTAAAATAACTCAATCATAAGCAAGAGTTTTCGCCTGATAAGCAAGATGCCATTGGTTCGTCTCCGTTTGCGAACAATGTTTTTATTGGCCATGAAATATAAGCTGAGATCGAAAAGAAAATAGGCTGAAACACATCACAAATGTATTTGCTTAACACAGGTGCGATGCTCAATAAAAGCAATCGCTTCATCTTGTTATGAACTTAGGATACTCCATTCTACAGTTGAAGCAAGATTGAGAACGTGAATAATGTGAACACTGAATAAATAACGCTATATTTGTATCAACACTTAATTAAAACAGGCTAAACCTATCAGCAGATTTGATTTGATGTTCGCTTTTTGCATTTCGCTCATTTGACTTACCACTTTCATGCGTATCCAGACAATTTCATCGATCCTATCGGTTTCAGAAAAACGCTATAAAAGACTTGTCTTATTTGCTCTAAGCGATATCAGAAAGAATATACGGAAGGTGTAAAATGCTTGGGAATTTTCGGGCTTCTTCATTCATCAACAGCTCTCTTTGAAGCTGAAGGATCAGATCGGAAGTTAGCTAATAATTCATCCAGTGATGAACATTAAACGCATGAGATTCTATAATACTAATTCGAGCGGCTCCGGACTTGAAATTGGCAGATAGAAGGATAGAGTGCATACATACGCATGGGAGAAGCAACAGCGCGAATTTGCAAATGAAAGTTTACAATAGTGGATAAAAAAGAGAGCAAATAGATAAAGACGCATACGATTCATCAGAAAGGAGAGAAAAATAAGGAAAATTTAAATATATCATTTCAGAAGAAGTGAAGTGAAGGAAAAAATGCAATTCCTAACGAAGTTCCGGGTGGAATTTCCGCTGCTTCCCATCATTATCAGAATATCTCCATTGTGAGCTAAAATGGTTCAAAATACCTTCATAACTTACCTGTAATAATCAAATATCAATATAGTTTAACCCCCTCTTAACCTTAATGATTCCCACACGTTTCTCGATGCTTATGCATTTCCCATAATGAAGTTGAATGAATAGTGGATGAAAAACAAGAAAGTAACTTTCTTTTATGATGCTCAATTTTGATGAACAAAGTTGGAGAAAAGATATGAATTTCAGCCTCGGAAAAATAAGCAATACGCTTGAACGCCTCGAAATATGTAGTGCCTAACTTCATCAATATGATTTTTTCTCTCCTCTCTTCTGCTTACAGATGTAAGTGAAATAGACAGACAAGTTTTGCGCCCACAATGAATGCTTTCATTTTTTCTCTCGCACATTTTTCTGCGCAATAGCATGACTTATGCATTCGTGAGACTTCTCTCGCACAACAATTACACTTACGACTCCAATTTCCCTCTTTTCTTCTATTTAACCACCGTATACTTTACTTTTAAGGAGCAAATTGAAGTAACAAATTACGAACAAAACATCTCAGCGAATATGAAAGCTGCATCGATGCGGAGAGACTCATGCAAATTTTGACACTTCAATTTTGCACTGCTCGAATTTGTACGAAATACTGCACCTCCTCCTCCACTTAACACATTTAAAGCGTTTTAGTGCAAAAGAGCTTTGCATTTCACATGCCGCAAAACAAACAATTTTCTCATTTTACACAGTATAGAGCCAAAAATTCACTTGTAGCGACACCATTTGAAGAATCAACTATCCGAAACAGAGTATTTCTGTGGACAGCTTAATCAGTTATAAATCGAAGATAAATGTCTCGTATTCAATAAAACTGAATTTTGCGAAATGCCTCTCACTGTTAACGTACTTTGTATAGACTAGTTAGTAGTAATCAGGCTAATATAAAAAATTTCGATGCAGCCACTTACGTCATCGACTATGGTGGATACGTCGCCGGTAACGGTGACTTGCTTGATATAATCGGGCATTATCGTCTCGCCCTGAAATTTGAAAGAAAAGAGAACCCTGCTTAAAAGATGCGAAAAAAATGAGCAGAATGCCCGCTAAGCAATCGACGCCTAAGTAACGAAACGAAAATAATGATCGTCCTAAGAGAGCTATTAGAGACAGAGCAGCTTTACAAAGATACCTCATAGGTAATGAGTGCATAAAACATGCTTGTGAACAAAACGTATGTTTCATAAGCTTGAAGCAATTGATCTCCTACCAATGGGTTGTCCTTATCATCTGCACTAAACTCGAAATAACAACAAGGATAAACACTGCTAAATAAGAACATTACATAAATATAAAATTAACATCAAAATAAGCGGTTGCATCCAATGAAGCTACGAATATGGATTTAAAACCTTCAAAAACTTCAGACTTCAAGCAAAATCGAATAATAAAGCAGAAAGGGAAAACAAAGCAGCTTCCCTTACAGATGCACAGCATAGGTTTGTTTGTGGGTATATGAGGAAGGAAGAAGGAATAGGGCAATCTTTTATAGAGCCAGATGGAATTTATGCACAAGAGTTGATTTCGCGATCCTTCACAGGGCACAAACCAATGAAGGCGCAACGTAAGGTCAGTGAAGGAACCGGTCCGACAGCAAAAAGTTAATGACTCATTCACCTGCTGAAAGCGGTCGCAAATGCCTGTACGTAATATCAAAGCAAAGCCCAGGCCAATCATTACCACAACCGAAACAGTGCGAAAAGTCAAACAAAAATTAACCCTCACGTGAAAGCAATCGATTTCCTTACAGGTTCAATAATTGCAGCTACAGAATAGAATCTCGTTTCAAAAATCTTCAAAGAAAACTTCTCGATGCTTTCATAAAGCGAAAGCACCTTTTCTATAGCAAAAGAGAGAAAATAGATGGATAAATCCGGGTGGTCATTACATGATTTCTCAATGATTCGACAATTGGAATTTTTATTCGATAACACCGTCTTGCCCCTGATTCATTTAAAATATGAATGTGCCAGTGCATAGGAAAGATCGTAGATAAAGGAATAAAGAAAAAAAAGGAAATTTTCGCTGCGTAAAGTGGTCTTTCTCTTCAACGTTCGTGAAGAAAATAAAATAATGCGGTCGTAGTCACACATAGAGAGAATGCAAATGAGGCAAAAATATAAATGAATATAAGCAGAAGTTCTAGAGTGAGGATATCGAGTACAGAAAAGAAAGTCTGAAAGGTGATATCCATAGCTGGAATCCATTATCACTAAATCCATCACTTCCTACAATGAACAACCACATAATCTTTTGGATCACATATGAAATGCCCAACTTCATACGTCTCACGTCAAGAGGAACGAAGCTTAACACTGTGGGAGTGTTGCCTATTCGATGTTATGATACAGGATTTGCACGCATTATTTCTAGCACTTGCAATATACGTTCAAAAGACACTAATAATCGGGCTCACGAAATAAATATAATGATTGAGAGCAATCATACCAACAAATATAAGATCAAATTATTGCGCACTATTATCCTGAAGCGATTTCCTTCTCCAGGGAATCAATAAAGACTAACTAATAAAGATAAACGAAATAATCTATTTAAATATAAGTTAGCAGAGAGAGGAAGAGAGGGGGAGAGCTTTCTGGGATTTGCTGCTCTAATCAAACGGATAAACGGCTTTAAATTTAGAAACTTTCTGAGGCAGCAGACAACACAAGAAAAAGTAGCGTGCATATAACGCTCATTTGAAGCAACAAAGAAGCAAGAGTAATGTAAGTTTCCAACGTTCGAAGGCACAATAAACAGTGAAAGATAGAGTAAACTGAGCTCAAGCTAAAGCACGTTTGGTTCGAGTCAATGAATTCGAGAAGCATTGAAGGGCAATGCATCCGAGTTGGGGCGGTCAGTGCAAACGTTTAGCCACACCACCGCATTTCGTTGCGATCAGAGCAGATCGGTAGCCTGTTCAATAAAAACTCCCGATTCCGAGAGAGATCAGCCGCTTTCACTTGCACAGTCTATCGATTTGTATATACAAGCGAACAGCAAGCAACGTGCCGAACGCACACACACAAATGCACACATAAAGGGTGTGGCTGATGCTACTGATACATTCAAGTATGCTGCAGCAGCACCCGCAGCTCGAACGACGACACTCGATGGCCCTTCTCTCCATAACCTTCCGGTAACACCTCGAGCTATTGAATTTCTACATCAGTATGCCGATGCAATACTTGGCCGTTCCATCATCAGTTCTTCCCAATCACACACTCAACGCCAAATGCATCTCAACGACGTTCGAAAAAATCATTTCGGGGGCTTTCTAAAGGTGACGTATTCGAGCACATGTCTTCTACATTGATTAATTGCTGCCAAAAAATTCTCCCTTACCTGTGTTAGCGATAGAAATTTTTAGAGAAGTCGGCGACCAAACGCCCACAAACCTTATGATTCGCCTCGAGAATCTGTATAAGAATCTCATCAATGTGAATAGAAGATCTGCTGTCTACAATGAAATAAGCGAACTATGACAAACGCTGAACCCTCATTCGTGTGCATTCGAATCGCTCCTCCCTTCCCTTTCTCTCCACGCAACGCGTTTTCCCACATCCATCGTATCATTTAGCCAAAACATGAACAAACAAAAATGTCAAAAAATGTTCTCCAAAGCAATTGCTTTATAATTTTCTTCATATCGCAAATATTTTCCCCTCAGTGCAATAGATCGTTGCATAAAATTCTGCTCTATGGTAGTAAAACTCAAAAAAAGGTGAGAAATTCGGGAGAAATTCTTCATAGAAAGAGCTGTATTTGAATGGGACTGCTAAATGAGAAATGAAACATCGAAAAATTTCATCACTCGGCTAGCAATTCGAGAAAACGGCAACAAAAAGTGAAAAATGAGCGACAATTGTAAAGACACAAAATATTTCATGAATACTCTCTTCCTGCAGCGAGGCTCTTATTCATCCTTTCAAAGAAAAAGATGATGGAAAATTCTTGAGAATAAAAAATTTAAAGGAAGAAACAAAAAAACCAAAGCAGCCAGTTCAATGTTTTGGAACTCAAATGAAACATAAAAAGCTCAACAACACTAAACAAAATAAGCGGAGAAAATTCCTCTCGTAACTTCGTACTTTTATCATAATTTACCAACCGAAATTAATTTTCTGGATGCGTTCATACTCTTCACTTCTCACTCACTTTGGAAATATCCAAATATTCCTTTGCGTATTAGTAAATTACCTGGCGAAATCAATGCTTTCAGCACGTAGGCTGCAAAATAAATAAATAAAAATCACAACCTCCATAAAGCATATAACCGGCGGCAAATATTATCCGCTGCAAACGAAAATAAGCTAAGAATGATATTAAAAAATTATAATGACGTGGTTACTGACAATTTTCAAGAAAAGCCCTTAATAGCTGGATCTATTTCCTATTTCCACAAGAGATATATTTCCAATGCTTGTAGAAGAATCGTTCGGATATAAACGATCGGATGAAGAATCGTTTTGCAAATAATATATTTGAACTGAATATGAGATGGCTTCATGAGAAATATTAAACAATATGAATGCTGAATTAAATTAAAAGAAAATATATTGGATTCTAAATTTCATTTCATTCGATTATTATGCTTAGGCATTACTCATCACAATTGCACGTGCAAATAGAGCAAAGAGGAACTGTCTAAAATAAATTGCACAAATTGCTTCTGTCCAAAGATATTTGAGAAATCATTTCACAGCGAGTAAATAACAAAAAAAAAAGTGAGAGAGGGAGAAAAAGTTCTTCAACTTTGAGGAGATCACCGAATCGCACTGCTAAAACTAAGCGGAAAGTAGGAAACCCACGCACTATGGCAAGTGGTGAGTGCTGTTGTACACAAAAGTACACTTCAAGAGACTGCAGTCGTTGATTTATACGTTTATTGTTCATTAGAAAAAACGTATGTGGGTGATGTAAAGCAAAGCGCACATTCAGGTGTGAAACGTGCTATTCTTGATTCTCTTCGCGCACCTAAAAATCGCCTCCTTAGCAACAATTTTTGCGAATTGCTTATTTCAACAAAATTACCGCGTTTCATGAAACTCCCATCCATTATGATCAGAATTGGCACTCAAATCTTCCGATGCGAAGAGTGAAATTACGTTCCCATTGTACTCTATCGTAAAACTTGCCTTTATGAAGAGGAGCTTTTTCACTGTTATGAATAGTATCGTTCTGCTATCAAAGCTCATTAGAATAATGCTGATGGCAACTTTCAGTGAGAAAGGTTAGACAATCGTTGAACGAATACTCGAAACTTTAAAAGAAGAAGTAAAAATTGTAAGGCGTGAAAAGCGCTTTTTGCAAAAATTGTTCTAAGTATGAAACAAATCCTTCTGATGAAATTGAAAATAATTCTGAGCGGGTAGAAATAAGAAAGTTGAAGGCGACTCTTGAAAAGAGCTAACGAAATGTGATTTATTTTTATCGGCTCATGAAGTTATTGTTTCTGTAGGCCGAATTTGAAAACACATTCAGTTTTCTGCTGAACGACTAAAATTGCCGTCGTATACAACGCGCCTAGCAGTAGAAGAATTTCGAACGCAACTTATGCAATACAACATATTAAGTTTAATGGATCAAAAGAGAGCTTATCGAGTTCTGGCGAACGATCTCTTGATGGATGGGAGATTGAGATTTTAGTTGGCGAGTTTGCCGAGCTCTCCTCAGGTGTTACATTATGCTTTTGGAATAGCTAGGTTGTAATAAATGCAATAATATATCCAAATATATCAAATTACTTATACCTAGTGCTCGCTTCGAGAAAAGAGAAAATAATTGATTCTTTAAAAATAACTTTTGCGACGAGAATTGAAAATAATCTTCAAATGTTATAACGCATAACTGCGACTGTGGCAATTTCTAAGAAGCATGAGGCAGGGTTATGATATCCTTCGAGTATCAGGAATCGTAAAAAATGACTTAATGCGAACAACACCAGTCCTTATCGGTGATGAGACTAATCTGCAGGAGAACGTGCTTTTTAGCTGAGTGCTACAAGACATGAATTCAACCTAGATGGTCATGCTTCCTTGCACATATCTCAAAATTATGCTGTAAGATGAGGATGGAGACTGCAAAACGCAACAAGGGGACGCTTTCAAGTCCGGAAACTGCAGGCGGGTGATCTGATTCCCCTTCCTTCTATTAAATCCACTATGATTTGAAATGAACAGATATATTCAAACAATTTAACAGCAATAACACTGTGTGCGTACTTATCTGTTTTCATTTCTTTGTCACTCACGTCAACATATACTGTTACGGGTCGACCTTTAGAGAACTGCATGCATGAGTTTAACCGCAAACCTTTATAAACCTGATTGCCTACGAAGAATACGCACAATATGCTCAACCTACTGCTGACAAAACCCAGCTTTGCAACTTTTTTCAACTTTTAAAAATCCTTGCCGATATCACGATCTGATGAGATCTAATGGTCAATTTTGAAACATGGGCAAATATGGCTGTCTAAGTAGCTTATGAACAGGACATTCGAGAAGCTTACAAATAGGCTTTAAGCAGTTTCTTGATGAATAATTCATTATCAGCGATGTTTTTTAAAACTTCGCGGGAATGAATTTCCTGACAAAAAACATGCGAAACGAAATCTTCAAAGTGGAGGAGAACGTGGAACCGCAATGAAGTAATAGGAGCCAGGCCAAGGTCGTTACGAACGTTAGGTGCGGTCGCGGTGCAAGGTCATTATGAGAACCGTTTGGTGCTTTTCATCATGTAATGGCTTCTTTTCGTCCTCTTATTCGTCTCACATCTAGCTGCATCATTCAGGATTCCGCAGGAATCAAAAGTTCAGTTCAATAGGATGTAAGAAAATAATTATACCTGCAATTATGACGCAACAAACTAGCTGAAGACAGGATGCGGGAGAAGGAGTATTATGGGCAAAAGGAGTTAGAAGAACACATTATCCTTCGTATGTCAGGAGATAGGAAGGATGATGATGGATATTTTTATAAAACAAACAATGAAATAATAACCATAAAAAAGTACTAGGAGAATAAGGCATAGAGGGCTCAAACTGTGCTCATTCGTTTAAATAAAATACAGCCATGTACTGTACAAAACAATTATAGGAAACAATTTTTGCTCAAAGAACTTTGAACAAATCAAGAGTCAAAGAGGTCCACTAGCAGCTGCATTCAAAAATTCGTCCATAACTTCTGAAACCTCCGAAGCTTAACTGTTAACAACTAATTGTTGACTGGAAGCATAATGATTATCTATCATTATATCAGCTAGAAAAAAAGAAATTCAGGAGAGAAACTCATAGGGAATAAAAGATACGTCCATGATAGCAGATAGAATAATATGATTAGTAATACCAATATCTCGCCCCACCTGTTCAAAAGATAAATCGGCTATCTATCAGTAAATACACCACTATCTCTTCTATAATCAACACTATGGACGTTACATATAATACTAACATGAATGAGACTGAAAACGTAAATGTTATATGGGAAGGAAATTCGTACTGGTTAATAGGAGTGATAAATTATACGTAGATAACGAAGGTGCAACGACATATTCTAGCTTGGTGTAAACGGTATGGTTGCTGCAAGGTAGCCTGGTGCATTAAGAAGTGTTTTCCGGCCTACAATATTACAGACATATTCATAAAACAGTAATGGAGGCATGACACCTTTTTTTGAAAATTACTTACTTGTTATGAGAGGTTGATACAATATTTCATCAATTATAGCAGAGAGAGAGAGCAGAGCGCACAGTAATGTAATTCTTTGAGCGCAATTATTCTTAATTTCTTTCGGTATTTCTCGATCGCGTGATTCGTCCATAAATTTCTCCAAATTGTCGCAAACCTTTGAAAAATTTAAATTATATTTTATGATTTCGAAAAACCTCTATGGAATTGTATAATTCAAACTTGTACTGCTGTAAAGATAACTGCATAGCAAAATATTTCGTTTCATTCTAGCACAACAGTGCCACAGATTACTGCAGGAAGCATCCTTGATATGATGAGACCAACAGATAGCGAGGCTTTCATATAGAGCTAATGCTGATCGACAAGTATCCGATGGTATCACTTATGCATAGGAATTGGTGCTATTTCACACGACGCAAGGTTCAAGCAGAGAATGATTCGCTTTTTTTGGTACACAAATTCATCAAACTCCAAAGTTTGCATGTTGAACTGTGATAAAAAGAATATATTCAGCGAGTAAAACAAAGCTGAATAGGTTCGATTACGAAGAATGAGGAACTACCGGAATAATTAAGGAATCGAAACAGGTAGGGAAAAGGAACGCAGCTTTGTATTTCATTCTAGTGAAACGAATTGCAAAATGTGAAAGAGTCGAAATAGCAAAGAATAGACTGCTCTAGCAGCAAAAAAAGCGGCTTCATTTCAGAAACTTATACATTATTGACATTTTCCAAGCCTCTATTGCTCTAGATTTGTTGGAACCGAATAGGCTGCGAAATCTGGATTTGTAGGAACAGAACAGGCTGCGAAAATAAAGTATTGAACGATGTTACATAGCGATAAGTCTATAATACGGGGATGAAAATTTCCCGAAGAAGAGATCAAAAAAGTCAACAAAAAACAAACAAAAAAACAATCATTTTTTGATTGCATTACAACGACAGATTTCTACCATTATGATATTTTGTTATTCAAAGAGCAGGTGCAATCATCTTATGATGTTTTAAGCAGCTTTTTAGCCTTATTTCCTTTGGATTTTAGCGCAAAACTTAATGGGCAAAAGCCAAGAAAGTTGCAAAAATCGCTTTTTCCGGATTCACATAATGGTTCCATGATCCAGCAGTTCTGAGTCAAATAAAAACGACAGTTGGTAATCGCCGTTTTAAACACTGTACTCTCTCCTCGCTGTCATTTACCTAAAATTTTGTGTGTGGCAGAGCGTTACATATGGCAAGCCGGAGCAGGAGCAGAAGGAGCAGGAAGAGCAATTAAAGACTCCAAACGGGGTAGCAGGCACTACAAATAATCAAACAAACTCATCCATTCCTTACCACAATCACTCCCTGTTTACTGAGTCTTTTTCCCGAAAAGGAAGGGTCGTTACACGCGTTTTTTCTCCGTCCAGTGATTTTTCTTACCGACATTTGAAATCTGTAATATTGCCGCTGCAAGAACAAAGCTCATCTATTACTTTGCATTATGAACATTTTCCTGAAATGAGAAGTATATTCTACTTGAAACGCACCGATTCTGTTCAATGCTTAATATTGATAGATGATGCTATATTGGTGTCAATCATAATATAAAAGACATGTGTACTGTTGTATATAATCCGAGGGTTTCTTTGTGCAGTAGAAACCTAATACGAGCAAAACGATACTAAGCTATTCACATGAGGACGGAAAATGGCAACCATTTCATAAAAGTACTAATTATCAGAATTTTAGTACACTAAATAGACGAAAGGAAAAAATCGGAGTGTAAAATCGTTGCCGTTGTAGCATACTCTTAATGAAGTGCTTTCGAAGTACTGAGCATAAGTGGAACCAAAGTAGAGAGAAAATGAGTACCTAAGTGAAGAAAAAAAGATCAAGAATGAGTGTAAATAAACAGAAACCGCGAGCTAATCAACAGAAGTTAAATAAAGATGACGGTAATTCCGGTATCGAGGAAAATTCAAGGAAAATTGAGACTCCCACAAGAGTCGATTTCAATTGTTCATTCGTTGCCGACCACCTGGAAGAATTGAATTAACCCTCGTATGGCTGTAAATTATTCTTTGTTAAGGTATCACTCATTATTATCCGAATTGAGACATTAAATGTTCGGCACTACAAATCACTTTATGAGCGTAAAAGTTTCATTTGGAAATAGATCATGAAACACATGTACGAATGATTAATTTCTGGAAATGAACTGTTGATTATTTCAACACACAAATTCAGTCCGTCAACGACTTCAAGGACGCTCATCAATTAGTATTTATTTTTTTACACTTTTAAGAAGAGAAAATGCGAATTTTGTTGAATAGACAATTGGAGAAAAAGAAAAGAAATTGCAAATTCCTATTGTTGGCAAAATTTATATCGGTAAAAACCAGCAAAATACTACGAGAACTCGGTCGAATTCGAAGGTTACAATATTTTATGTTCATATTTTGGAATATGCGATTGTGAAAACAACCTAGTATAAAGCACAGCATATTTTGGAATATCTTCGCTATCACACTACATTTCTTCGCCGGGTTTTTTTCTGATGATTCAGTGGAAGCTCAGAGGATTGCCCACATTCAGCATTGCCGATGACACAAATAGTACATTGAGGAAAGTCGCTCACTAAGCGGAGGCAACACATTCACGTCACTACTATCAACAGGAATGCGGGCCTTCATGGCACTATCACTAAAGCAAAAATAGTCTGCCGCATTTCTTCTCGACCGGCAAGCGATATTTCTGATTATTGTGTGGGATGTGAAAGTGCCGTATAAATACTGCTAATAACATAAATTTGTGTCCGTCGACAAAAATATCAGTCTGTTTTTGGTATCCGTATAGAGTTCATAGGCGTCATACGGCCCTGAAGAAGTAACTGGCAGCTTGTATTATGGCAGCGCATCATCACATACGCAGCACTTCTATCACACCAATTCCGCTCAATAGCATAAGCCCACTCAAATAGATTTTCCAACACAATTGGATGTAGCACGATTCAGTAGTAATTGTTGTATTCCTCCATATTGTGGCACTGATGCATCTTCTTAATTATTTAACGCCGTTGGTGATAGTTTGGTGCATACAGCTGGCCTCAACCTAGCTTGGTCATCTAGATTGGTTTCGTCGCTCTTGCTTAGTCCCTCTGCAGAATTTTTTTGTACAAACTGGTCCGCGTATTATCCGTCCTAGGTTATAGCCAACAGTTCAATCTTCCACTTTCGTTTCCGCTTTGCTTTTGCAAATAAAATCAACATTCTCACTCACATATCTACTTCACGCGTAATCTGTAGAGGGCGTAAAGGCAACTTTCTCTTGGTTCTTTAATAGCTTTCACTAGGTGCTGGATAGTGCAGTCATTTCACGATCAAGATCTAAGCTCGACTTCCTTTCTCATTTTGCTACAGTTAGAACCGAAACGCTTATGAGCGCGAGTCCAGTTGACTCTAAACTAGCAAATTTCTGAATATATACTCATAATAAGAATAAAAGAAGATAGCCAGAAAAAGAGCGCAGAATTTATGGATGTGAGAGGAAAGCAAAAACCTGGCGGAAGAGGAAACAACAAGCCTAGAGCTGGTTCTGGGGTAACATGCACTTCGGTTTCTAGCAAAAGCAAAACTAAATGTAATTAGAAAGGTCGTCGAATGAGAGTGCCGCCGAAGCTGCTATAAAATTGTTCGTTTAGGCTGCAAATGCACTCAACAGCTAAACGTTTCAAACACGAGTCACTGATGTCAAAGGCATGCCGTGAGTGGCAAAATTTTAGAGGATTTACAAGACAACCAAAGTAAATAAAAGTGCAAAACGTATTTCATCTTCTGTGCGTCAGTCATAGAAGAACTTATTTAGACCTCTATGATGGTGCACAGTTAGAGTCTCAATAGCATAAATGGGACGAATATGGGTTTAAAGATGTGGAAGCGATAGAGGTCCTCGAGAGGAATGCATATGAAGGTTACAGTCCGTTTAATCACGCCAATGACACATGTGAACATCGTACAAGAGATCGGTGTAACATCGGTCGAGGAAAATTTGAATATGAAATCGACCTTCGCGGTAGAATCATATGTGAGCATAACCCACACTTCTCGCCCTCTCTGGTATCCTCCGTCTGCCCGGTTGCTATAAAACTTCCCTGCATACAATTTTCGGCTGAAACTGCGGCCTGCTATATCTCAGTGAATATTTGAGATTTACTAATCCTGTTCCAAATTTGCGGCTTTTTATCCTCCTACGTGAGATGGAGAACAGAGGATAAGAACTTGAAGACTGCCCTGCTCGAATGCGTCGTATCTGTCCCCAGATACGTTCACTTACAAACAACTACGGAATTTCGCTGTGACTGAGTTAGCAGAGGGATGGCGGAAGTCTGAAAAGACGATAGTGCCTTACGAAAATCTGCGAACGTCGCATGCAACTATTACTAAATAAATGATAAAAATGCATCTTTATATGCGAAATGCGAACAGTACACCACTGGATTTGAAACAGTGGAGTTAGTTGATATTCGAAACCGTGTGCGATGAAAGCAAGAAAGCAGTGCAGAGAAAGCAGTTAGGAAGACTGTAAGTGTACAAGTGAGACAGTGGAGAGAGAAACTGCAGTAGATGTAGGCGTAGCACAGGGTATTCTGAAATGTACGGGTATAATTTCCATACTCTGCGCATTTCGCCTACGAAATTACTTCAACACGAATGCTTGGTTCGCTGATGGCACATTATGCTCTAGGCGATTGCAGATCTTCCATTAACGTTCACAGTCAAACCCGGAGTAGCTATGAAACACATTTATTCACGTTGCTAAACGGCCATCATTTATAAGATTTTCTATGCCCGTAAAACACTGGGTTGAGATGTATGCGCATCCACAAGATGTTATCACGCATAAGCAATCTAACGCGTTAAACACCTCACAGAAGTGAAAATGTGAATCGAAACTGGAAGGATGAGAATCCATTTAAAAAGCAAAGCACAAAAGTCAAAGATTTCCCTTGCTGAATGATTAATCGCACCACGTTTCGAAATGACGGCCTGCATGGGGCAATGAGTTATATGGCACACCATGAGTTTTGATGTGCAGTATTGTGGCGATGGTCTTATAGCGTTCGATGCGAAAACATGTTTACTTCGATCGCATCGACAGCGCTACTTTGTGGCAAAAGGGAAGCCATTTGAGCACGAGTTGAACGAATGGACGCGAGACTAAATGGGGAATACCACGAACGGGTGTAGGAGGGAGAGATGTTGAAATGTTCTAAGTGAACTACGTGAAGTTCCAGTATCGCACTGAGAAGCGAGGTAAGCAGTGCGGAGCAGGAAGGCGGACCACATCCTGGCGGCGAATTGTAGAACTTAGGGGCAACCAGTTCGGCAAGCCGACGTTGAGGAGCGACTGCACGCACACGACAGCAACGACGTCAACCGCAATCACAGACCTCAAAATGTTTTTCGTTTCTATCGATGCACCGCCCACTGCCCAAATAAAACTCTATTTTGCAAGCGACTGCAAACTTTTCGTTGCATGTTGCCGATACCCAAGCAAAGGACGAAAACTTACTGCAGCGGTCGACTCATCGCTACATAGTGGAGGAAAACAACAATTGGAACTGCTGACCTTTTGTGCAGCACGACCATCGCGTCCCTTCATGTTTCATGCAGTCTTAAAATGCACGATAGACGAGCGCTTCCAGTAACCCGCAAAAGTAACATAAATGAAACATACAGCTGTAAAAGCTCTTTCCTCAACGTATCTTTCACACCTTCATCCGTTTATCGAATAGGGTGATGGCACATCACTTATGCAGCATTTAGATCAATAACCATTTACACAAAAAACCAACGATACATGCTAAAAAACAGCAACATAAGATTTCTTGCATGAAAGCATATGAAACCAGGGGCGTGCAGAAATGATGCCAAAGGAATGAATATGAACTAAAAGTTTTTTGGAAAGTAAATATGGAACATTAGAGAGTGGATGCCAGTTGCGGCTCTATGGGAGCGCTGCAATCGAACAGCGCAACACATATAGCTCTGGCAATGTATGCGAAATAAACTATCTCAGCATTCTGCCTGCCTAATGAAGTAAGCAAGACATAGATTTTTGCTCTCTATCTCCCCTTCTTGTCCTCACCTCTCCTCCTTGCGAAGTGTTCGCTACTGTATAAGCAATCACAGCTCTGATCTTGACTTTAAGAGTACAAGATGTGTCTGAACTATACTGATATTGGTGTGATAAAGTAGCAGCAAGTAATGCAAACAAGCTGCTGCTTCATACTCTCATATCGTATTTTAATTCCAACTCAAGGCTGCAAGGTTATGGATGTGGCTAAATCAGCAAGGAACACATGAAGACATCTTCGAAAGACTCAAAATTAAGCTTCATAGGAAAGAAACTCTGAGCGAGATTGATCAAGAAAATATAAACCCTTTAAATGCAAAAAATTGTTCCTATAAGAGAGATATTTCGACAGGTAAGGACAATGCCCCATACAAAAGTATTATTCGAAATACAGAATCTAATTTGAGTAGTGCAAAAGAGATGTTAGAGGCTACGCAAAGAGGAAATTTATGCAAAGAGTTGATGAGGATAAGCATAAATCACTGTAGAAATATTACTACGTTTTTCTTCTTGAAATTATACAATAATAATCTATATAATAAGTCCAAGACAATGAAACTGTAGGATCTGATTATGACGAAATTGAATAAGTAGTTGTCAAAACCTGAAATGTGGATACTCTATTCCTAAAATTACGAAAATTCAAGAGTCATAAAGGAGACCGACGTATTATGGACGATACTAAACGTCTATTGGCCTTAAGCATATTCGCCGAAATTTCATGGTGTCTTGAAAATACATTACTGTTTCAGTAGTGTGTTAAGGACCAACCTCTATTGCTTAATCGCTCGCTTATGCTGATTTTCAATATGCTAAACGAGCACTCTCAATAAATGGGTGGAAATTTCGCGTCATCCTCTCTCATTCCGTAAACTCATAAACGAATTTATAGCATTTGCCGTTTACGACGTTTCATTTATTTTGAATGTGATATCAAGAATGCTCGAGCCCATCTTTCTCAGATAAGTTATAGAGAATGAAGAATGCTAATGAAGTATGCATGAAAGGTGATCATATTGTGTGGAGAGTAATTTCGGAGTGAAAATGATGTGGAATTTACAATTGATATAGGAATGAAGGCAGAAGTAGTGAACAGCATAAGAAGAGAGCGCTTCGAAATGATGGGCAGCTTCTGTGCGACACTCTCAGCATCACTCGTCAAAGTAGTAGGTGCATCGATTCACAAAAAAACATTGCGCAGCATTTTGAAACCCGCCCCCTTGTGAAAACGTCCAACTGATGCTGCATAATTTTTGCACCGCTTCATCATTACAGGCAACATTCTATCATAGAATTTCATCCAGTGCTAGCCTTCCAAGCGGCACATCATAAAACTTACTTGTGTTATATTTTTGTGATACAGTCACAAACCCTACGCAGTGCAATCGAGCAGATTATTCTTCCTCAAGATTCACATAAACGACGTTGCTCTCGTTTATTATAATCGAGCATATAACATTGCTTACGTGGAACCAATCCAACAAACTCTGCAGTATGTGGTTGTGAGGAAATAAAACGCAGAAAGGAGTTGGAAAGTAAGATGCTGGATGAGGCGTTCCATTTTGTTCGTTAGTTGCGCTACCCTGAAGAATCCCACCCAGCCTCTCACCTAGGTCTTGCTTCTTCGTTTTTTCTTTCCAAAGCAAATACACATACTTCTGCAACGGTATTAGCGCCAATCGAGGAAAATCATAGAACAACGCATCCATTCTCTTGTACTTCTTTCTCAATATACCCTTTCAACCAATTCCGTAAAGTGCTGGATGGAAGATTCTTCGCAGAAATCAGCAGATAAATAAAAGTTATGTGAAAATTCCGTTGAGATTTTCAAAATAATATAAAATTATTGTGATAAGGGACCACACACATTCTTATGCGACACTGAAACTTCAGAAGTGCTTTTTGAAAAAATCAGATCAACGTATCAAAATCTCCTCCCACCGGATATGCTGGAGTGGATTTTCAAACAAAAGATAAGCAAAAAATATCCATAATGGAGATGGATGTTACGAAAAGAACAAGAAGCGTCTGCCTCCTTCATAAGGGTAAATATAGTGGAGCGCTGTCGGAAATGACCGCTAAAATTTTCACAAGCCTTATATCTTTCTGGCAATAGCACCACGCCTCGTTCACTAGCATAATATGCAACAAAAATCACCTACACCTAAAATTAAACATGTTAGGAATCAATTATTGGAATAAACTATTCAAAGGATAGTAAGCAGTAATCGAAAAGCTAAGACTAGCTATTGCAAGAGCCATCTCATGTCTGCACATTTTTCTTCATAGAAGAACGTAATAACAAATCGTATGCTAAATTTCGTCGTTTCCTTTTTTTGTTGGAACATTTTTGCGATGCAGAAGATGATCGAGAGAATAGGAATGGCTGCAAGACGAAACAATTTTGCGAGGCGTCTATTGCATTCTCTCTCCTATTTCATATTTGTCAATATTGTGCGTTGTATTCTAGTCAACGTTTTATAACTATGCATTTCATATATAGCGTTTATAAATTCATCGCTAACAATCGACACACTAAGTTTTCATCGAGGAATCTTCCCCACAAAAATCATCGATTCACTGCGGTTCGCAAAGCAATACGAGGCAAATAGGCCAAACTGTGCAGTAATTGTATCGCTTAAGGGTTGACTCCTTTATTCAACTTCATAAATAAAATAAGTTCACTATGTGCTTCTTTCTCAAGTTGGCAACATTCTCAGGATACTACTTTGAAGCTCACTTTCATAACAATGCGTCCGATATACGGTTATCACTACCATCATTCGAATGTAGTCATATTTCGTACGCATCGATTTGAGAAAAAACGCCATATTTAAAGAAGAATGAAATAGCTATCGGTCATAAATTTCAACATCTGGTCCATTCCATTATCCAATCGAATTATGCGAAAATATTGACGAGCAAAAGAAATCGCCAAATTCACTCGAAGAGCAAATGCACTCCCGCTTGCGTTGATCCTTTCTAATATATCGTTTCACAGCACAAAATCGTTGCAAATTGAAGTAGCGTGAAACTCTTCGAGATTAACTGTTAAACATAATAAAGATTTCTGTTATCGTTATGCACTTAATCACTCCGCATAGGCACTGTTCGACAGATATTTAAAACGTGGACTGCAAAGCACATCTCCTTGTGAGGCATACTGCTATCCGACCAGAAGACAGCTTCGAAAACGACGACCTCCAAACGATATCTTAGAAATGAGAAAGTAGAAATCGAACTTTTTAACGTTTTCAGCCTACGGAACGTGAAACTGAAGAAAATGAGAGCGCAGCGATTACGTAAACTAGTTAAGAACATTTTTGTATCATAGACAACACTGACTCCGGATTAGTAAGGCGGGATTGCGTATTCAGTGGATGCCTTGCACGGATTAAAGGTAGTTGATGCTGCTCAAACATATTGACGGAGACTCAAACATTTTGTGAACGCGATGAGGAAAGACGCATAAGTGCGCCGAGCGGATTGCATATGTCGATCAGCGTCGTCGTACATACGCCGTTCAGCAAGTAAGTTTTTTTGTTATGTAGCATTCAAACTGGTCTCCTCTTTGCGAGGCCATACTTCCATAGTTTTGTGTTCGTCGCACTATTTTCCCTCAGTGACTGCAATTTTTCGCTCTAACAATTTTCGTTACTGCTTATGAGTTTTTAGTTGTTCCGCCATGTAGCGGATCTTGTTTCACTCACACCTTTTTCATTCGTAGAATTGCACTGCTTTTGATGGCGATGCGCTAAATATATAGCACACGTGTTGCCAAATTTCAAACAACAACCAGAACAAGATCGACGCATAACAGGTGTGTTGCTCACCGTTTTATATTTTGTGATAGTATATTTGATCATGCATACAAAGACAGCCACTGCGTATTGAAACTATGGGTTAACATTATCCAGTTGCTGCTGTTCCAACAAACAACGATAACAATGAACGTAAAGGAGAGTGGCGAGAGAATGCATGGGCATACAGAAGAACGACAGTCAGTTTGACAGTTCGTTTTTATTCTTTATTAGCCTTCTTCAGGAATGAGTCGAGATGTATAATAGTTACACTATCGGCATATAAAGGGAAGAAATACGAAAGAAAGGGAGGAGGGGTGAAGAACTCGTTACCGCAGCTAAAGAATTGCTTAAGCAAAAGAAGAAAATTCCACATCACAAAATCTCGCACTGTAGAGTGCCCGCTTGAAGCAGAGAAAGTCAAAAACATTGTTAAACGTTCTCAAAGATTAGATTACTGAAGCACTCAAATATTTTGATACATAATAATAGCAACATAAAGGGCAATACTTTCATAAAAGTTTCGAAAAACGCAGTAAAAATTTGTTGATATAAATATCGAAAAAAGATAAAAGTCATATGGAAAATTATTTGTTTCGAAAATCGGAAAGGCGCCAATAGAACTGCGGAATGGTGATTAGTACGCATAGGCAGCACGTTAGTACCTCGAGCTTAGGAGCTTCAGATTCCTCAACTCTCTTCCAAAAAAAGATCGACTCGAATTTCACAAGGTATTCGTGTGATTTCATAGACGCCACTGAGAGCTAAATAGCCTGCATCTGATGTGATTTATACATTTCTGCTGTGATTGACAGTGGGAAACATCAGCATCATATTTTGAAGTGAAATGCTTCATATGATGTTTATTCCATAGGCTAGAAGAAGACAGCGTAGATTCAACTCTCTCCTATAAGACGAAAAGCGTTAGTTCTAACGAAAGGGTGTACCCATCCTCCTTTCATCACTAGCTTTGCATCTCTGTCGTTCTCTTCTACCGATTTTCGATTTCCAAATACTTTTAACACTAGTGAGAGTTACCTTGATGTGATGGTTTGCAAACGTTAGCTCAGCAGAGGAATTTCAGAGGGAAATTCGTATGATGGATGCAAAAAAAAACCGCTTTGCAATGCTGTAAAACATAGCAACGACTAAATAAATTTATTCTGGCAGCAACGGAAGTGCTCGTTGAAAGAAATGAGTAGAATAAACAGATGCTCCGATTTGCTCATTTGTTTACTCGTTATACTGAAAGTAATGTACAATTAAACATGTCAGAATGACAAAAAGATATACCTCTGAAGCACTTAAATGGGGCATATTTTGCGGCACCTTAACATGTCTACGTTAGAGATTTGTCGTTAATTGAGAGCATACAATTTTTTTAGCGCTTCTTTCATTACGAAGAAATAAATTAATCGCCGTAGGTAGGAGAAATTTAGAACACCTCAGTAAAATCGCAAAATAATATACTGAACTTCAATGAACCCATATATTCCCTTCATCGCCGATGCCGAATTTGAACACTTAACGCTCCTTTCATGCTGCATGACATAATACAGTCAAAACGGAATGAGCGCATGTGGAATGTGAAACAGTAAGCGCACTAAAATATCGCCTGAAATGGGTGTAAATAATGTTAATTCTAACAGCCTTTGCTCATTATGAGAAAATGCCTGTGCAAAGAACCATGGCAAAATGCTGGTATGCAAAGCACCAGTAACCTATTTTCCATCACGATAGATCGTTCACCTCTCACAAATTCTTCAACCGCCTTTCCAAGAGATATTTTTTCCATGTTTAGTGAGTTGTCCCTTCTTTTTTGAATACAGCACAAAACCGTACATTCGTTGCCGTTGCTGACGAAGGTCTCAAGCAGTATTAATAATGTTCAAGAACTGAAAGAATGTAGACGAAGTGGACTGATCGTCGAAAAATATCCCAGCTATTTTTGTGGCTTTTATGGGAGCTTATAATTTCATGCAATCAATCTGGCAACCATTTCAACCCTCTCGCCTCATCAATGCTCACTTGAATGGTATGCGAAGAAAATGAAGTGTCGGATGAATGTAATTTGATGATAGCAAAATGATAATATAATGTAGGATCTGTAAATATAGGTTGCCTGTAAACTTGAAGATAGACACTGTTAGTTCCACACGGGTAGTAATAAAATGAGGATTAAATTGACCAACCAGTTGCAGCACCAATAACCAGCATTTTGCTTCATCTCCTAGCAATATCATCCTCGAAATTCTTGATCATTTATGGAACGATTTTTTATCCAGAGACAGGAAAAATTAGTGCAGCATCTTTAACGCAGTAGTGTTGCTGGTGTTAAACGACAAACAGGGAGCCATATCATCAAAACGTAAGTGTCCTGAAATTGACATTCTAGCGACATAATCAGACTTCCGTAGAAAGCTCCTTCCACTGTAACGATTACCAGGTCCATAGAGGATACAGCAAAAGACCAGTAAGATGCAAATTTCGAACCTTTGGAGAGATCGGAAAAGTAACAATGGAACGTCGAAAAGATGATAAATGCGAAAATGAAAGCATTAAATTTTATTGTTGAGCAATAATAAAGACAGTCAATCACTCATTCTGTTTTCAGCCTTGACGTATGAAATTTACATTCAATAAAACTATAGGTGCATTTACTTGCTTCTTCGAGAGGAGAATATTGTCAATAACTTTTTTTTCGCTGCAAGAAAAGTCAACTCACGACTGTACTTATTGAGCGAAAAGAAATGGTTGAAAACATTAGGATACGATAGCCTCCCTCTTTCAAGTTATATGCTCCGAGAACTGATGCAAACCCATCCACGACTCTGCCCTTCATGGGCTTGTTTCGAGTTCAGCATTGCTTCATCATAGACAAGCACAACCTGACCTGAATTTTCAGCTCACGACTAGGCTACCCTGAATTTTCAGCTCAATTGACGTCTAGCTGTGAGTGTACGACATATAATTGGAACGCAAATATTAAAACAATTTTTCATAATCTATGCTTCACGGCGTCAACAGGGAAAAAAGATTCTCCGAAAATGCATTTTGAATTATTCGCATTTTGTGTTTGATGTCGCGACGCATATATTTTAATGAAACGACGATTGCGTAATGCAAGCGGCGGTATTCGTTGTTCCTGATGCGTAACCGGAAGAAAAAGAAAGCAAACGAGACTAAGTACGACCACTGTGGCGCAACGTACATTCGCAACGAAAAAAGCATCCGCCTCAAAGTACCTGTCACTTCTGAGATAGGAAGAGTGCTCTTTTCCCGGCAGACGCTCTTCCCGAAACTGTGTTAGTTCCCATCCTAACAAACATCTTGTTGTTCTGCTACTTCTTTTAATAATATACAACTAAAAGTTCACCGATGTGACGATGGCCTCGCCACTGAATTCTAAAAATTACCATATCCCCCACCCTCATTCTCCATTACTTCTTAAATGCGTAATTCCATGCCACTTAGGCTAGAAGCTTAGCAGAACATGCACAAAATGTGTGACATTCGACTGCACAACTAGACAGAAGCGAATTTTGCTAGAATTTAGCATTTTTCGTTATTTGGGCTCATCACTGCTCGAATGAAGCAGTACGCAGTTTCTATCATACCATGCAGCAGTTTCTATCACACATGAAGCAGTTTCTATCATACTATGCAGTTTCTATCATACTATGCAGTACGACCAGTTTCTATCTATCATACTTCATAGATCGGTTACCGCCAATAACTGGAACGATTTAATGAAAATCACCTTAAAAAGTTTACACCGACAATCTGGGATGGAAATACTTTATTGTGCATGGCGAAGCAAGCAACACTGCACATTTAATAATGGTTACATCTCGTAGTACCTGAACTGTCTACAACATCAAGATGGATTTTAGTTGTCACGGATTTGTATCACATATGAGCATACTCTACATACGAGAAAACGATTCTCCACAAAATCCATGGAAAATAGTTTCACAAAAAATTTTCGGCAGTTGTGAATGACAACAACTCACGAGAAGAAAGCATCTGTGAAATTGAAAAGATGGAAGGAGGCGTTGCAATTTCAGACCCACGCGGGTCGACGCTTCGTCCACAGCTTCGAGAACAAAAGTGCAGAATGAGGTGAGAAACTTCAGATTTCCATTTGCACAAAATATAGGCGAGAAAAACCTACTGAATCACCCTATTGAGCCATCCGCATAATAAGTGGCCCAGATTCCTCTATCCGGTTAAGAACAATGCGGAGCAATCAGATCTAATGCGGCAACAATCATGTGACTTATCGAAAAGCCGATACAACCGAATTTTTTTTACAGCTATTTTTGATTTGAAGGACGTGCTGCTATTTACTTGCTAACATGCTCCCCTCATAATACCTTTCATCTCGACAGCAACGTTTAGGCATAAATTCGAAAAGAGATGTCGCACTGGTCATCTTGATATGCACCTCTTATAGTTTTCCTCGGTGTTGCTATTAGCGCTTTTCAATGTAGCCTTCGCGGCCACACACGAAGCTCGTTGGGCCTTGTTCACTCGAATCTTTGGGCTTCGCTGCCTGAGTTTCCGGAAACAGTTCTTTTTTGTTTCTTTTTAAACCATACAGCTGTGAAACGATGTTTTCAATAATAAGAGAGCGGCAAGGGAATCCTCACAATAAGCAGCTGTAATGAAGATCTGCGGTGATGTGCGCAGCAACACAACGAACGAATGTGAAGCTTGCCTGACAAATTTCAAGTTTCGTGCTTTGCCGCAATATAAAAATTTTAGAAAATGAAACATAAACATCTCTATTATTTTCATTTTTCTCCCTGCGTGGTGTTCATTCCACAAGAGAACACAAAAGAAGGCAGACTGCTGCATTAAACATTCCAATAAAACTTTAACAATGTAGTAAGAAATATCCAATCCCTCTTCGTTATTAGTGAATATAAAACTTGAAAAATGCTTCGAAGATCTGAATGAAGATTTTCCTTCCTGTGGGTTCATTTAGTAGTGTGGAATTTTCGGAAGTACGCTCCAAAAATGCCCCTTTCGGTACAATATCCTGGTTACACGAAAACTATGGTATGAAAATATCAAGCAATACGAAGAAGCAATGCGAAGTACCCTACAACTACGACAGTCATCCATTTAAGTGGATTTTGCAGGAGCTGGATTTTTCATAAAGAAACGTCAGAAAAAGTTCTCAAATGGCAGGATTCACCTGAAGAGTTCAGTCAGATACTGACTTATTCAGTTGCCAACGACTGTCACAGATGGCCAAACATGAAGAAAAGGATCAGCAGACTTGTCCGTTACCAAAAAAAAGAGAAAAACCTCTTGGACGGCATATCATTCGCGTCGACGCCATTCTCAAAGCTTTCGCTTATATCATTTTTCCAAGACATGACATGATATGGTCGGTATGCATGTGCACTGGCAAATGTTCCAGCAATACCGGAGAAAGAAAGAGTTGGTGCGCGTTTGCGCAAAATATTCAACAAAAAAAACCTCGGTCCATCAGGATAAAATCAACAATGACGAAAAGAGAAAAACGTGACTCCGACGTTGAAGAACTGAAATCGCATCAATCGCCAACGAAGAAATATCACTTCATCGGATGTCCCTCACAATATTCCAGTAACAATCAACAGAATAATTTCTTAGCATCGCAAAACCATCAGCACTCCTCAGAAACAATCAACATCGTCCCGATCACGCCAAACAAGCTACTACCAACATCGATGTGCTGAAACTTCTTCAAAATGCAGTTACAGTTCCCTCATAAACAAATTAATGCTTAAAACAGTGTTTTAAAACAAAACAAAAGAACTAAGTGATCGACAATTCATCACTGAACTGCTCCGATGATTTAAAACAAAAAAGATAACAACTGCGTTGAGGAAGCTCATATATTGGGTCCATGCGATAATGGTCACCTGCGAAAATTAAACAGTGTCTCATAATGAGGAAAGAGAAATAAACTTAATGACGTAGCAGCACTTGAAATATGAGCAACACTCGAAAGAAAAAGAGAAAGATATTTCGAAAACATTTGCTTGCAGCGAATGCTGCTGTTCATTTCCAGAAAAAGAATTCAACATTAAAAGTTCAAGAACAATGGAAAACGACCATGTCTTGTCGACGAGGCAATCAGAAACGAAATAAATATAATGGGCGGAAATTAAATAGAATGGCTTCTTTAACCACTTGCCTCTTACTTCACGATAGTCAACGAGGAAAGGTCGACCGCCAACTGATTCAACCAGTCCCCTTTCTCCTTCACATCATCCGCTTTCTTCACAGCTTCCTCTGAAGCTACGTCACTTTTTGGGCAGATCAGCACCTGAAATATACTCTAATAGTTTGGAATTCGTTCAACCGCATAAATGCAGGACAGCATTCGCAGATTAACGAGGGCGGTTTGGCGACAGAAGATCGGCAAAGAGACAAAGATAAACTCTCCAAGCTCATTAATCAGCTCGGTCACTGGTCTAATTAGGGCCATTAAATCGGATACGATTAAGTGTTAGCGATAGGACGTTCCCTGCGCTCACAAGACTTAAAATGACCCATAGATCAGCACTGCTGGACAAAAATTTTCGTACCCATATGAGTGCTCGGAATGCAATCAGCCATAAATTGCTGGGACGTTGCCTACTTAACTGATAGGCAAATATGTATAGTGTGATAGGGAAACCAACGATGGTCCTCAACTGCAGACTTTTTGGAGGCAGCTTTTCAAGTAATAAATGTTCCTTCAATAATGGCGTTCTCTGGATCCGCATTCTTGTCTCTACTTTATGGAGGCACTGCCAGCCACACAAAATGGATTGCTATGCAATTAAACCTCATACTGTAGAACTATTATTGGTTACAATGACGGATGAGGAAGTCAGTGGTGTCTAATTTTGAAATGGTAAAACGCAACAACTGCTAGAAACAGCAACGCAGGAAAGCAGGCAAACGCGTCAACAACGTATCCACAATACTAAACGATTGCATAAACATTCCAGAAACACTATATATATATGCTCCTCTACAAATGATTTATCTACAACCGTTGAAAGCAGAAGAACAGAGGTTGGAAGAAGTTTGAATGAACATTTATGCATGAGCCTGGCCATGTTGTCCAACAACTTTAGCCTGCACAAATGTATAATTTCAAGAAAAATAGAGAATTTCAATAAGCAGTAATAGAAAATCTTCAAAAGCGAATGGATATGAACCAAAAATCATCACCAGTACTCGTGAAGAAAAAGATCACAAGCGAATTTACAATTTTTTAAACTAACATAAACAGTTCCCAACTAACGAACAAATGCAGTGAGCCATTTTCCTAAACTTGCAAGTTTGTTACGAGCGGTATTTCAGGTCACAAGTTAAACATAATTTAACAATGAAATTCATTAATCGAATCTCTGCTGTTAACAGCAACTACTGTGTAATAGACCTGCACACACTCTACCATACAATTCTAATAGGGTCCGTGCCTTAATGTTATAGAATGGGAATTTAACGGGTTCAAGTGAGAAAATGGGAAATTAAATTTCACTTTACTTATCAGCTTTTCGAAACAACTTTGGACACTAAAATATCTCAAGATGAACCAACATTTTCCACAGTCTTCCACCTCCTCCCCCCTCCCCCCTTCCCAGCGTTATTCAGCCAACAATTAAACAGCTACGAGGAGAACAAAAACGCATCATCAAAAACTGTCGCCTATTAATGAAATATTTCCAAACGATAATCCACTTCAACGGAACGTTTTCGTCTTAAAAAGTTCTCACTAAACGAGAGCGTCAATTTGTAGCGTCAAAGCAATAAGTGATGCACATAAAGTGGGAAAATTCCATTACTAGTCATTTTTATTTCCCAACAAAAACGTTGCCAACATTAAATACGCGTAAGTAAAACGTCAACGAATGTTAGTGGAAACAACTTCCCCAATCATACTTCTTTACAACGAAAGTAACTCACATTCGAAGATCAGAAAATAAAAATTACGGAATCTGAGTAAAAAGTAACCGTAAAATGGGCGACATTAAATTAATGTATTAGTACGATAAAAAAAGGGAAAAAAAATTCATCAGAATATTTGCTTGACGAAGAAAACCATAAAGAAGAAAACACTGGATCCATAAACAGTGAAAATGCAAACGACGATATATAAAACGTTGCGGATGTTAACTTGCCAACACAAACCATCATCATAAATCCACTATTCAGCGGATGTGAACGATAATATCCAAATTGAGCGATATGTAAATGACCGGATCACCTAACATTCTTGATTCTGATAGAACAAATGAGTCATTGAAAAATGATCGATTTAAAAATAACAGATTATTTCATCATCAATATAAGTAACGAATATTAGCAGTTCTTACAGAAACAAGCACTACAGAGAGTTACTAGATTTTTCAGTAAGAAGGCATCTGCCTCTCAAGAAAATCAAACGAATATATAAATTTGAATAAAATTCTCTATTGGCAAGCCTTCCCACAACGTTACTCAATTTACTCTTACTTCGGAACTGCATGCTGCAAAACTGCGATTTGTATACCGCAATTTCCGAGCTTCATTCGCAGCACTTAACGGTCTCGATATGAATTTGCAAACTCTTAAATTCATAACATAGGCATAAATTTATAATTTTCACTTCTTTTATCACAAGACAAACACTTGGGTGTTGGACTAAGAATTAGCAATGAAATGCACGACAATTTCTCCATCCGCTATTATCAACCGGAAGGGAAAAGTGGATTCGAAATTAGATAAGTGTAAACAACCTGGTTGATATCCTCTGCACTTGTATGAAGATAGACTCGCGGAAACGTCGCCAAAACGGTGGTCTTCGCCGCGTGGGACACTTCTGCATCTCGTGTCACCAAATTCAAAGCCAGTACACCTGCAAATAAACAACTAAAACATAAATAAATGCATATCACACTTTAAAATCGCTAAAAGAAAGTCAAGAAATAACACAACTTACTGAGATCAACACGACTAACAATCGGCCATCATAAACATAAAAACCTACCACTGACACTCAGTACGTTATTCATCGTTGATAATGCCGATGTGGTAAGAAATTCATGTGGGGGACAACTGAGTCCCGGTATAGGGTCTGCTGCAGCTAGGTCGACAAAAAGTACATCATACGGAGGTAACTTGTTACCTGCAAATGCGCAACTTGTTGTTACTGTTTGTTCCGCACATTCCAATATCTACCAGGAAACATTCGCTTAGGTATGGGAAACATAGAATACCTTCTGAAGGCACACAGCAGCAAAGGAACAACCACTGCAATTCATGAGCAAATTGAGAATGAAATTTTCAAAGACGACAAATCTTGAAATTAAAAACGCTGACCAAGTGCTCTTTCAACACCGATATTCACGAAACATAACTTTAACTACGTGACAAAATGACTAACCACTTACTAAAACACTCCGAAATAAAACGTGCAACTCATCGTTTAATTTGCCGTTTAGAACTTCGCATTTAAACGTACGGAACAACGTTTCCGATTACCTCAACACCCTTGAACACGTCTAAAAGAATCCGCTGGACACGAGCGATAGGATGTTATGTTGGAGATGACTAAACCTATACTTGACGGGGACTTGGAAATTCATGATTTCTGTTTCTGAAGGCGATATAATCATAACGTGTACGATCTTCTTGCTACCATTTACGTTGATGAATGCGCAATGCACTTCCAGTCTCATAATCCATTGCAACGAATGACGTGAAAATACCAACAAATGAATTCGCTGCGTGGGAGTAGGTAGGCAGTGTTGCTCAATAATAAAATTCATTAGAGGATAAGACGAGTAAAAACAACCATGACAACAGCTAAAAGGAACCTGTTTCTCGTTCAATCAAACTCATGACAGAGTACATGTAATTAATGGAAACGTGCACTGTTGACGGGGATGCTTACTTTTCACTTTCTTCTCTGTCTCCTCAAGAAAACGAAGTGCATCCTTAACCACCACCGAGAAACGAGCATCATTAGATGGAAGAGCAAACCAACGCTTTGCAATCTCTACCACCTCTGGATCTAGCTCAACAGCCACTATTTTAGCCTATAAAACAAATAAAGTCATACATGGGAAATGTTAAAAGTTTATGACGAAACTGATGCTCAAGGGGCTTAACAAAAAAGGGGGCAAACAAAAACATCCCTCTTCATGGCATTCTTCGTCTGCAAGAAAGAAAAAGATGACAAGCACGAATCGTTCACGGTTCCACAGAAAAAGGGATTTCCTTCCTCTTCATATTTTCTTTTCCCCTAAAATGTAAGGGCGAAGTTAGTTCACTGAGTGAACAATTGCCTGAATAAGTTTTAGATTTGTGTGTATTTCCCAGGATATACATCGCAGAGACGAGCACAGCTCTCACCATAATCTATCATCTTGATTAAGAAAGGTAACATAAAAGTTTCAATTTCGCAATCCGACAAGTACGCGGCTAAGGTGAACAGCATTAACATTTTAATTCGAAACGTCATCTCATGACTAAACAATTAGAAGATGAAAAAAACTACTGTGACAGCATTCTACTGCCATGCGTAAACACAATATTACAGTGTAAACGAACCTCCGTGAAACAACGATAAAGGAACGACGACAGCAACCCACCACCCAAGCCAAGTACCGCTAGCCTGAAAGCTCAAATTATTCAGCAGAAAATCGCGAACAAAACTAAGCACACTGAATCGAAAAAAAATGAATAGAAGCAATACCAATAATGCAGCAAAAAATAAACAATGAAGGGAGAAATGTGATGAAAGAAACGATACAACATATAACTCTTGCTTCTTGCCTAGTGGATTAAGCACCCTCATACCTACAAAGAGGGAGAAAAAATGAGATACAGCGAATAACGACTGCCATGTATCCACCTGAATAATCACCTCCACTAACCCCCTATCAAAGATATTTTTCTGCGATTAGACTGATGCAAAATAAAACGAAGAAAAAACCCTTGGTGCAAAATTCAAGCCTTTTTTCATTTTCAGATGTTCACAGCCCATTTTAAATCTAATTAATCAATGCTGAATATGATGCAGGCGATTGTTTCTCGATGTACTTCCAACATATGGAATTTCCTTAACATCATTCGTAGTATTTCACAGGCTGGAATCAGTAGGAAGATGAGAATCAAACAAGCTCTGAACAGCATCATTAGTACGATCCTGCAATGCAAATGTGCAAAAGCGCCGCTCAAATGTTTCCTCTACATCAAATATTTCACTCAAAAACAAACATGCAAGTATGATCACAAACATTTTTACATATCTAAAAATGACGGCTTTTCTTTGTTCAACACTTTATGTAATAAATTTTACACAGTCTTTCTGTCACAGAAGTCAGCCACCGAAGAACGTTACAGATTGCTTATGGACTCCAATTCGCCACTGCTTATGGAAAAAAGCTTCAACTAACGTTCTTTCCAAATAAAAAATCCGGAAAAATTCCACCCTCTCCCTACAGATTCTCGGCGGCTAAGCGGTAAGTGCGCGTATTTTGGAATAGAAAAATGTACCCCGCTTTCCAATAAAATACAAATATATTCACGATGAAACTAGCATTTTTTCAAAGATTCATTCAGTACGATGAAGTATGTAAAAAACGACATTTAAAAGAAAAAGGAAACTGCCAGAAACGGCGTTTCAGCCAATCATATCAACCTCTTTTTCAAGTATATACTAACAAAAATGAAGTACCTAGCGGAGCTAGTTTTTACGAAATATGCGGTTCCAACGCTGAGAATCAACACACTTGCTGCATCCAAGCGTTGGCATATCAACTTCGATTTGCATACTTTATGAAGTTATTAAGAGCCCAAAACGCATAAATGACGGGACGAATTCAAACGAAATTGTGGAATCGAAGGCAATCTATGAGGAAGACAATATAAGGGAAATGAATTCTCATTGCCTCAGATTTTATGACCTGAAGATACTAAGCACTGAACGGATAAAAATTAATGAACACATGCAAGCATGGCCGTAAAAGCATCATAACTTGTTGGGCAAGAACTTACAAAAGGGTATAAAAGATAAACGTAGCAGTATAAACACAGTTCTCTGAAATCGAGGGGAACCAAAAAAGACCCCTTTTCTTCAAAGGAAAACACCATTCACAGCTATATATCTGCTTAAACAAAAGCCTAAAATGGGTAATTGTCAGCATGGTGAATAAAAATCATCGACGCTGTCTCGGCTTATAAAATTAGTAAGAATGCAATTAAAATGTGCCGTATACTTTTAATTCGCGGATAATAATGAATTCGATATTGTAATCCTCTCAATTTTGATCTGATTAGTGGCAACTAACGCACAAAACCTATCCGAATAAAGATAGAATCCAACTCAATCGGCGATCAAATGATCTCAACCCTTTAGATGGATATAACCTTTACCAGAATCACATTTACGTTCGCATGAGCCTCATTCGCTAAGGATTGTTGCACTAGCCCATGTTATGCAGTCAGTCAACAACTACCAGTAGCAGTGACTTAGGGCCGAAAATGCACAAACTGCGTAGCATATGGCCACATCATGAGGCTCGTTATGCACATTACAATAATTGGCCAAATGCATTCATTCATTGAAACTTAGGAGAGCCTAAATATCTGCTATTTTGCCATTACATTTGCCATTCAAAATTCTTTTTAAAAAATCAAACAAAAATAAATAATCTTATCCAATAGAACGCGTCGACAGAACCCTCTCCCCACTTTTGCAAACGATTATTTCAGGTGCACACTTCCAATATCTATTACCTGCTCCTCAACTCCTCACAATTGCCACAAAATTCAACGAATTTTATGCGATCGGCGTCACTGATTTAAACAGGAAAATTCCATTTCACTGCTATTAATACGAATTACAAACGAAGAACACAAAAACTGCCACTAGAAAGAGAGCGGCGGAAAATGGAAAAAATGAAAAACTTAAAGCGGTTGAATTACCTGAGTTGGGCACTGCGAGGATTGCGGAGCACGTCTTGTTGAGGTAAGAATGAGAAGGCAGCGAGCATCGCCTCATGATGTCTGCATGTCAGAGTATCCAAATCCACAATCCATTTCCCCTCTTACTTCCTAAAAATAATCTGACGTTAGGTAAAACAGTAAAACAAACGATAAAGCAAAAAAATATACAAGCACTAGTTCCAGGAGAAAATAACGGAGGAAAAGAAGCACGTTAACCAGTTAATAAGATAAGCGTCTCTATAAAGCGTCGATCTTAATGGCACTTTTGCGGTATTCTCGTCGCTTGCTCCTGATGTCGCTAGTGTGTGGCATCGCCAGCGACAACCGCGAAGGAAATGAGATTAACGCCACCATTTTGAAGCTGCTTAAAGCAGCCAATTCGTCCCATTAGAACAAAGAACATATGAAAAGGAGAGTTTTATAAAAAAGAACCTCACAAAAGCATTTCCGCGAAAGAAAATTGCAAACTTCCCTTCTGAGTTATAATCATGAGAGGATATACGGATGACCTCTTGATGAGCTAGCTTAATTTTGAAGGTGACACTTTACATCTAACTTTTTATAATCAGCGTTAGATATGTGATGAGGCTACTAATGGAAAACAAACTCTTTCTCACAAATAAACAAGTGAACAAGAATAGAAAGATAAAACAGGTAAATGGAAACGCACGGATCACTCTAGCCTCAGATTGGGTCACATTGCTCGAAGACAAGAAGATGAGTCGTCTGTAGTGAACGCCTCCAATTTCCACATCTTCAACGCTCCATTTGCCACTAATTTCAGATTTCCCAGTTGCGAGTATCTTTAACACGTTTACTTCTCCCAAGGACAGATATTCTATCGTTTCCTGCAAAAAAGAACTAATAGTCTCCCACAGAGAGGACAGGTTTTCTTAACCACCTCAACTAAACTTACTATTCTGAGAAATCTGCGTAACCACTGAAATCAATGAAAACCATTAAGCCACAAACCTACAGTAAAAAATTAATGGATGTTTGTCTTTTCATCAATGTTTGGAAATCATTATGTAAAAAAATTCCCTGCATGAAAATAAATTCCCACATTTTTTACTTGCTCATGAAGTGGTAGAGATTGTTTCGATAAAGGATATCGAGGAAGCTTTCAAGTAAAACTATACATACAGAGCGAAATGAAAAAAATTTAAAAACCTTGCGCGTTATCTACACGGATAAGCGCTGTACATCCACAGCAAAAAAATAGCTTATTGATACGATTCGAGGAATGCAGTCCCCCGTTATAAGAGAGAACAGTCCAATTAATCACGGGAAAAATAAAAGGGCTGCCTTCATTTATTAGAATGAACTGAAAAAAAAAAAGGTCGGCGAGAAGTCGAAGCCATTAACCGACCGATGGAACTCAAATAGAGCGTCTAGAAAGAGTTTCAACTATGCCTCCGCGTCTCCATATGAGCAATCCCGTCGAAAATTAGCAGTGGGAAATCAAAAGCATACTGAATCCACAATTCTATAGGACAACGAAGATTAAATACACAAAAAAGGAAGACCCAGCAAAGCACTTTCACACCCTGTTTTGAATATTGAAACCAGCGATGCCTTCTTATCGGTTAGTCCTTCCCACGCAACCGAAATTTATTTTGTTGACTATCAAGATTTTCGCAAAGATTTATATGGAGTAAATTCAAGTCATGCTGCATTAGAACAAAATCAGATTGCTGAGTGAACCAAATATAGCGCGATGCGGCAACCGCACAGCGTTTTTCACGGAATTGGACGGTTACGCTCACCGTTAAACATATTTCCTGGGTTGCGCAAATAACAAAGCCTTCAAAACATTACGACGGCTTATGAGCAAAAAACTGAGGTATCAGCACCCACTTTGATGAATTTACTCCATCGTTATGAATCTCCGAAGTACTATGTAGAATATATCGATTACATATCCCCTAAATAATCAATTATATCCTCAAGCTTAGCCCGCCCGCCCTGTGACCTCAAGGCAGACCTAAGAAACGAAAGATGGATAATATCGAGCAGGACATAGAAAGGACCACACTGGCATCAGGGAACGCCGTCGGTGAGGCAAGTGGAGGAGACATGGCGCAAAACACTGACCTCACATGAGTGCAGAAACGAGTAAAAAGATGGGACGAACAAATTTCTGACGTGAGGTTACAGTTTTGCTTTAGAACATCTTTGCCCTGAAGTGTCACCAATCCAACCCATTCACAGCATCGTGATGAATAAAAACGGACCTTGTAATGGCACATTTTTTTAAATTGCCATAATCAAAGCTATACAAATTAATCAAATAAAAAAAAACATTATTTCGTTCAGCAAACTGCAAACCAACCAGTTTAAACTGCTCGGGAACAGACACAAAAGAAAAATTAAAAATTAAAAGAACCACTTCGAGTGAAGGAAAGTGGCAATAGACAAAGAAAATCAGAGTTCATTCAATATGGCCTCACAGACGAAGCGATCACTAAATACAAAATTATTTAAAAACACACGTTCTCGAGATTAGCAGGGGCGAACTTAACGATAATCTTGTCGAGTTCTTTCTTAACCGCCTCCATATTTTCGTAAATCTGATCGCGAAAAGGCAACACAACTGCCAGACGCGATTTTTTACTTTCTTTTAGCAAAAGAAATCGCCCATTTTCGGTATCATACATCCACTCGCCCTCTCTGTAAAAAATCATAGATACATAAGTTCACAAGCGGTCCAGCTCACTCTAATGGAGAACCGTTGTCCGTGCTCAACTCTGATCGAGCCAGCACCTAGCATTTGATCATTGCACCGCCTTCATCCATAAACAACTTTAGTGCAAATTAAACTTACATTAGAAACCCTGAACCTATTTTCATGAACTGAATTCAGCACTATATCATTTGTAAAACTATAGTGCAAACACCTGTTTCAAGAAAAATTTGAAAAAATCTGCTTCTGAGGATATAAAGCTTTTTATGGACATTCCCAATGGACAGAAATATGAACATGTAAAACCATGCAACTCTAGGCAGTGTTCTGCAAATATATATATATATATATATATATATATATATATATATATATGACGTGCGGAATTATCTTCAAAGAATATTTTTCCCATAAAGAAAAGTCCGCCAGTCAATGCAAACGAATTTTATTTGATCTCTCCATTTATAAAAACAATCATCTCCATTACATGCTTGTCGCATTTTTCATTCCACAGTCACTTGCATCTAAGCAACTAAGTAAAAAACGAGCATATAGCCGTACGCACATCCAACGAATTTCGCCTCGACAATAAGCAAATAAATACAGCAAATAACAGCCCTCAAAGAGGTTCACCTGCCCAATGGGACGATGAAAGCCGCAAAAGAGGAAAAACGTTTCCCATTGGGATCATCCACAATCCATATGCGATAACGCGGTTCTCCCGAATCGTTCGTCATCGTTAAACCTATCTGATGATCAAGCCGGCTGCAACCACGCAAACAACAGCATTTGTTTATAAAAACGATACAAACAACTGTTGAAAATGAACCAATATGGACGGCTGCAGATCTTTCAAACACTTCGACCCTGCCGCATCTCCAGTCATAACTCGTTGCTTATTTCCAGCTCTCAAGGTAAGTTTATTTGAAGCAATCTGCATCGGCATGGTACGGAAAAAATCTGGAGCACGAGCACCTTTACTAAGTTAAATTTCCCTACAAAGCTGCATTTTACTCTTACTAACTGATGATGCACATATTAAACAGCTAACTACCTACAAACAAAGAAGTTTTCTTTTTTTATGAAATTCAAAAACGTGTTTACGGCAGCATGGTCGATCCCTCCGCTCGGAAACTCTGGCTACGCAGGTATCCTTACATATAAACATGTGTTGCCTATAAGCTGGCGATCTACAGCAGTAATGATAAACAAAAGGTCTTACAGCATTGTGTAAGAAATGAATTTCTGTCTTGGTTGCAGTTATGCTGCCAATGCTCGGGCGCGGTTATCAGCATTTCAAGGTAGTTTAACAAAAATTGGATATAGTCGAGTTTACAAATAAGATGAACAAACTTCAAAGAAGACCAATGAAAGATGAGGAAAAGCTTCCAACAAGGACTTCAATTCCGATGTGTATACCAATACTTAGAATCTAAAGGAACATGCAATCCTGGCGGATGAGCAAGGAAAAGCAACTTTCTGCGAATCACTCTTCTTAAAACGCTCGCTAGACTCTCTTTACAATAAGCAATATTCTACTGCACTAACGTTTTACACGTGTGAGCGAACCATGCGAATTCTTGCGCAGCGGATACTGTCTGTCGAAGCTCTGCGTTCCTCTCAAATCTTTCTGGCTTCTCTTCAGGAGCCTTGGCAAATTCAAATACCTTTAAAGAAAGAACAATTGAAAAAAAACAATATCTGTTGAGAAATAAACAAAATAGCAATGAGAAAATCTAGACCACATCACCTTCCAACTCAGAAGAGAGCTACATCCACTAATTTGGGAGGATTAGGGTAGGTCAGATAGGTCATACTATATACATAATAGGTCAGACTACCTCCACCTGTCATGTGCGTTGGAGGATTAGGATCAACGGCTAATTTTCGCCCTATTTGATCCCACTCTCATTACTAGGTAACAAATCACTCCGACAGATATTTTTCCCTTGTTCAGTTACATCTTTTTCTATTGAATTATTTCCTCTCATTTAATTCAGTCGTCTTTGCTCAATTTTGATCTCCTTTTTTCTCGCTTTTCGTCCTCAGCAGGATGAGAATCCAAATGTAACCAATATTCATCGAACTAATCTGAAGATAGTTTGCGCAAAAATTTGTCCCTATAATCAAATGTTTCATAAAATGCGGAAACCTCAGCGCTCTCTTCTCTCTTTTATACTATTCTGTGTAGAGGATCAACTCTGTTAACTGATATATCGTATCAACTTTAACATCCCTGAAAAGTGCATCGGCTTCTCAACATCAGAATTTAGTTCTCTGAAGTACGATTTGCATTACGGAAGTTCTATAAAGTCGTACCTCTGTGATATTGTGGAATAACAATTCGCCACTATTTAGTACCTTTTTTGCTCATGGCAAAAGCATTTTGGATATTGCTTTTTCAATATTCAATTATTGGGCGAAAGCTCATCGAAAAGCTGTACTAACAGCTCGATTATGAGGCAAAACAGGATGGCACCTTGCAAGTAGCAAACTGTCATTATGGAGATACCTAATTCCAAACTCACATTTCCATTAATCTTTAATAAAAACTCACACTGGTCTTCAGCGGAATGCGAAGCTTGGTTGCTATCAAGAGAAAGACTGGCATATAAGAGTGCGATGGCTGCTCAACTTGCTGCACACGAATTATGAAATTGTTCCTAAAGAAAATGAAAAAAGAGGCAATAAAAGAAAGTAAAACGGAAACTGAGTTTGAAAAACTTGCTTTCTTATTTTAAAACGGCTAACATCTAGTAAATCTTAATGTGCAATATACTGCTGGGATAACGCCGAAAGATAAAAATAACTCATAAATGAGTGCTTCGACGAAGGAAATGAATGAAACACCAACCAACATATTTTACAGCCTTCTACCTTCAGAATAATGTCAATTACTAAACAACGGACCGGCTTGAATTCGAGGCATGAGAGGACGCAAAAAAAAATTTCGTATCAGCAGATCGTTTTCCGGTGGCACAAGATTTGCTTCTGATATACGACTTGAAAGGATTTAAGGCAATTTGTACAAATTTATAAAGCAAATAGAACTGTAGAAAATTCAAACAAGGTTATCAGTACGGCTTCACACAACTCGTTAAACCTCTTTTCTAATTTCATCGTTTCACATTTAAATCGCAGAATGGAAACCTCCTTCATGCAAAAACTACCTTAATTAAAACCCCAAGGAAGCTTAACAACGATAGATGAGACATACTGCATGCAAAAGTAGGCGAAAAAGTTGACAAGAACGTGTGGCTGAGCAAGGCTCACTACAACGTAACGTCCTCCGAACGTCAGCACACGATTCACTTCTCGAAACATCTGGACTGTTGTGTCGTGAGCATCCACATTACTTGAATCTGCTTTTTCAGGTGGCAGCATCGCATCCAATAGGCCCTTGTCAAGCACAACGCTCATACTTTCGTCATCGAAAGGCAGCTGCAAACAGGAAATTCGGGATTCACTACGATCATTTATCCCAATGTGGCATATGAATATGCCACATTGGGCTAAATGATCGGGCGACAGGTAATTCGGGCGCGACCGACACTCGCATTTGTTTTCATACAGCAATATTTATATATAAACAAAGGTGTGCATTAATCAAAAATGGTCGCATAGACTCTAGCACCTGAAGACAGTTTCTGAGAGCCTGAAAGTGATTAAAAGAATCCGACTGTTCCTCACAAGGAGAATTAAACAGAACCAGTAAGATATCTGAACAAAACAGAATTTCGAAGGGTTCACTGAAACTGGAATGAACTTCCTTCCTGATCAAGAGTGAAAGGAAGGTAATGCAGTCCTTCTACGCGGCCCTTAATAGTACAAGCGAATGAGGAAAATGCAAAAAAGTGGTTAGGTGATTGCTAAGGAATAAACAGGAGATGAAATGACGACTGCGCAGGAATATTTGATGAGTGAGAGAAAAGCGTTGTCCGACAGATAAAATCTGATAATTTTAGCTCCAAAAGTCCGGCGAACGGAAGTCGGCCACTAGGACGAAAACAACACTGCTTCCTCATCAAATCTTAGAAGAAATGCTCATATGAATCCCCATTGATATTTTTCCACACCCTTCCATTAAATGAAATGTATCTTGATCGAACGAAGCCATTTTAAAGTGAAACAAAAAAAACCTGCTGCGCAGATACGCACAGAAATTCCAAGCCTTTTCTTCCAGGGCAGTTGTCTTCGATTTGCTTTTTGATTACTCCCTCATCTGTGTCGATATTCCAAATGTTTCGATAGCCACTATCATATAGCTGAAAAACTCATACTCTGCTGATGGTAACCGTCCGACACTTGCTGAAGTTTGCCCAACGTCCTGAAGATCCGCCGACACAAACTGATGTGAAAAAAAACTGGATTATGCACATAACTTGAAAAGAAATCCAAAGCAGTTTTAACACTAATACTGAGAGAAGGAAAAAACAAAAATAGACGAGGTTAACAGACGAAGAGAATAAATGAGGTGGTCAATAAAGGTGAGAAATCAGTAGAAAGAGACTCAATGAGAATGGCCATAACGGTAATTTATTTGCCCACGTAAGAAACACTGATTGAGACCCGTTACCAAGGGAGTGGCAAGAATGAAGTTAAACGGGCTGCTGCCTGTTTTACGCCAGCCAACTCATGACGTTCACCGCTTTCGTCTTATTATTAATTTCAATTCTTGATCAAATAATGACTCCTGATTTCCCGAAGGGTGCAAGTTCTATTTTTTCGAAGATGCACTTAAAGATTTTCTGTCTCGCCTCATCATTGAGTGGACTACAGAAATGTCTGCAAGAGTTTTCCAATTCTCTTAGATGTTCGTCTATCACAACGTTAAAGGAACATCTCGATTCCTGGATATGTTTCTCGCTTCTGTGATATGATATCCCATCGATGCATCTTAGTTTTCTGTTCTCCTTCGCAGAGAGATGTGTTTAGATTAGACCACGAAGTTGGACGTGCCTATCCGTATAACAGAAAGGCCATGCCTTCTTTTGTAACGTTGGATGAACTGTTTCTGCGATAAATCGAAGACTGCCACCCGAGAGACTGCCAGCAAGAAACTTGGCTCCATAGGTCGTGTGAGCTTCCAACGACCCAATGCAATGAAGTAAGGCAGAAAAAAAAGAAACCAACTTAAACAAAGCTCAAAGTTTACCATAAGGTGGAAATGATGGATAACACAAGAGACTAGAGGAGCAGCTCATTTCTCATCACTCATACCATGCCTTCACAATAATGGCGGCAAGCAGCCAATATTCCTTTCCTTCGGCGACAACTTTATCTTACCCACTCCTCCATTATCACTCACATATTTCTATCCATTTCTCATTTCCTGAGCCCACAATATTTCTGCTTCCCCATTCCGGCTATTTTCCCAGCGTTCTTCTCCTTTTCTCTGCCAGTCCTTTCGTGACTTTTAGGAACATCTCCTGATTTATGAGCATAACGCAATTCCTTTTTAGTCTCCGAAAGCGTAATGTCGAGCAAGCTTGAAAAACGTATCACAAAAGCATTATCAAATAAAATAGAAGGACCTGAAAGAAAGCCGACGTACGCTTCACTAATGAAAGACCGACTGCGGAATCAACAGTCGTATAATTTTCAAGGCAACTTCGGTTTTTCGAAGCCGATGACGCTTCATGCTAAACTGCAACAATATTCTGTTGCCGATCCAATAAACTGCAGTAAAACAAATCATCACAAACTCGTTTAAACGTTATTAAAAGATCATAAAACGCGTGTGAAAATGGGAACGGAGTATAAGTATAACCTCAGTTGCCAATTTCGAGTTACCACAACCAATTTGCAAGATGCGATCAGTGATCTTCAAATAACGCTCCAATGACGATCCCAAAGTACTGAAATCTCCATACCTGAAAAGAGTATAAGGCCTCATTTTTTTCTCTAATATCATTCAAACGATATATTTTAAAAGCCATCGAAACCTCATGAAAATCAGTGAATAACGGCTATTTCCACTCGCCTATATAGTAAATCGGGCAAGCGATAGGATTGTCAGTACGGTTCAAGCGCCAATGTGCGGGCATTTTGCAACATGCGAGCAACTTTACGACCGAAAGACAGCGACAGCGATGGCATAAACTATGAAAAGGCAGTGGCATAAACTATGAAAAAAAAAAACGCGAATAAAACTGCTGCTTAAAATGATATGTGCCCATAATCCGTGCATACTTTCCCACCGTTGGCTTTTTTAAAACGTCTTCGAGGAGGCAGAGCACTTACTAAAGCAGAGCTTGAACGGACTTTTTTTCGTTGCTTGCTTTTTAGGAAGAAAGTAGGATTTTCTGGAGATAAAGAAATTTTATCAGTAATGTCGAAACGGTTACGCTTTAAACTGGTAAAACCAAATTATGCAAGCGGTGACACAAATCACACAAGAAGTAGGCAAACAGCTATTTTTAAAGTCACTCTAAACAATGCATTCCCCTCGACTGCAATATCCAAAACTGATCCTACAAACAGACTTAGCAATCATCAAAAAGCGACATGGCACGACAATATGAGTACAAGTGATGAAACATCGTCCTGAGCAACCGGTGATCCCAGAATGCAGTGAAGTTTGGTTGCGGTGAGGAAAAACTGACACAGAGATGGGAATACGGCTTTGGAACCTTCCATAAAAAGCATGGCAAGTCAAAAAGTAATAGGCATGATCTAAACAGTTAGGTGTTACTGCAGTTAAGTTCTAGCACATTTCAAGCTTGTTAAATGCTCGGGTTATGCTTGCTAGCTTTTTATATCACATAAAATAAATCAGTCAGCAATGCGAGAAAATGCCAAATGAGCAGAATGAGAAAGTAGCGCGCATAGGTAGTGTTATCTGACTGCGCTTTCCGTTACCGACTTGAACTACACTATGCCCTCGCTCTGACTTGAACCACCATACTCACAGATTGAACCATCATACTAGGTGTAATGAAGGCTTCGTGAATTTACCTATTCACCATTTCAGAAAAACGATAATTGTTATAAACCTACACAGAGATAAAAAGAAATAAGATTGTGAATAGAGCGAAGGCGAAGGATGCTGATGAGAAACGGGGAAGAGAGAGTAGATCGAGTAAGATGAAGAGGAAAAGAGATGGATCCGAAAGGTTATTTCCGATCTGTCCTTCAAGTCGATGGGCACAGCGGAGACAACATTTTGGAAGAGTGACGCTGGGACACAAAAGCGATCATTAGTAACAAAAATGAAACGACTTGCTGGACTCACCATTCGAATGGAGCAGAAAATTGCGAGTAGAATTTCTGCCAAAATTGAGGATCCGCGAACGAATCCGCAGAACGTGGCAAAATGGGCATCGTGATGAAAACAATACCCTGTAATCGTTCATCAGTAGCACAATAAACTCACCACAATTCACATAAATGTTTCATTTCTCATCAAATAGGTCGTCTCCAATTAAACGTTATTTCTACTTACATTCTTTAGCATGGAAACTGATCCAGAATTGCAAAAGCTTTACTATATGTTTAATCCATTGCGTCGAAAATTTCATTAAACCCACCAGACTGCGATCTGTCGTCACACCAGAAAGTTGTTGCAATAAATCGTCGAAAATTCTATAAAACTATGATCGCCGGTATGATCATATCTCATATCCAGTAATGGAAATCTGGACGAGTGAACTTAGGCATACTCGGTTTAAGTAACTCAGCTACATCGGGTAATTAAGCACATTCGTAACTTCGGTACATTGGAGGTTGAACTCTTAATGCACAAAACCTTGCCCATTGAATTACTGCTAAGGTTATTATTTTTTTGCCTACAAACTCCCAAATACGCCTCGGCTGAAATGCACAAACCAATTGGTGAATTCAACGCAACCACATTATTAAAAAGAACAACCAAATCTTAGTTAAAACGAACTTCACAGAGATCGAAGTCGAAATATTCACGAAAAGAGAATAGTGTCATTTTCGAGAAATAAAACAATGCGACGGTATATTGTTACCCCCAAATGAAGAACTTGAAAATATGGAAATGCGCCACTATTCTGCACCTCCCTCCCACTTCCTACTGAAAAGAAAGGTTTAACGGGCAGCACCCCTTTTGCAATCCTTTACGTATCAGTTCGCTCCGCCTGTCGTACCATAGTGTAAACCATTTTAACAAATTTCTATATAATTTGTTATGCATTTTCCTTCACGATATACTCCGACAATATTATGCGCATAAAATATCCAGGAAAAAGACTAACACATAAATAGACTTTGGCCTCTGACATCAAATAAACTCTGAAACGACGAATTTGTCGCTCGTGTAGGCCCCCCACCTATACTTTAAGAGCAGCGGTCACAAAGCTTCATTTCTAAAAGTGAACTCGTCAACTATAGATGCACGAGAATGAGAAAACGCACCAGAAACAAATGACACGTCACTTCCGCTACTTTACCGCTCAGATCGGTTAATTAATTCAAAAAAAGCTGTATGAATCCATCAGAATATCGTGGCCTTAAAGCTTTGAAACGTCAACATTGCCATCAGAATTTACATGCTCGTTTTTTAAATTGTGATCTTAATAGATACCGTACTGGAGGGTGAGAAATACTGATTTTGAGCTCCCACTCCTCACATCTCGGGTTAGTGCTGCTCACAGTGTGGTATGGCCACTCTTCGAAGTTGTCAGGTCGTCAATAAAAATCGTGTTGGCACGGTCCAAGGTCTAGGACTATCTAAGATGATATTCAGGAAAACAAAAAAAAACCCGGCCTGCTCCAATAAAAAAAGAACGAGAAGGCCCCCGGGATATTGTAACGTTCTCTTTTTTCTCCGTCTCACCTCACCTTCCCCATCAACCCGGACACCTTCAAAGTTCAATCTTTTAGCGCCAACCTTGCCCGCAGCAGTTGTTACCGCAATTTCTAAATATAATTTCTTCGTGAATCGGCAAGGATTCTCCTGGATGAGTTGATAATGACCTGGAAGTAATTGATGAATGGAAACGTCCTACGATTCTTGGCTGGTACGTGCGCTGGTTTTCGAAAACGGCATTTTCAGAGCGGTAAAATTTCAAAAAATAACCCCTCCCCCCGACCATGGTTAGCATCAGCCCAACAACTTTAATGGAAGTGCATTTTTTGTTTTACAACAACACAGCTCACAATTCGGTCCATTGACGATCTGCCTGACTGTGAAATCCTTTCCGCCAAGACCCGTCAGAGTACTTTAAAAAATCTGGTGCCCGCCATCGAAGCCAAAACAAGACTTGGAGTCATCTTGCGGTTACTGAGCGTCCATCAAGTTTCACCCTCAAAATTTCTATGGTTTACCGGTTGTGACCATCGGACAGACAAACACACACATCAAGACGCATACTACAAGAACGACACGTCGAAGTCGAGTGCTTTCGCGGAAGGAAATTGAGAAATTTTCATGCACCACAGCAAACGAACCAACACAACGTCTTGATGTGTGTGTTTGTTTCACCTTAACGGAGCCTAAAACATGGCTGGCCTAAAATAAATCAGCATAATCACTTTCAAAACGGCACACTTAAACGAAATCCCATCGCTTCAAGAGAGACACAACTCTTCACTCTTCAGGCAGAACTCATCACGGATTATCGATCCAAGAAATATTGCGACGCTAATATTTTGTCAACTTACCGAGATATTCAGATGTGAGCCCGTTGTTCTGACAGGTGAGATCGAAATGCTAAAAGCTGAAGGCGGAAGCCCTGTGAGCAACTGAACAGCTGGCAGAAGAAAAAGCCGCATTCAGCAAAGTTGTTGGTATTAGTACGTAGTACTGGTGAAACAAAACGGTGAAAGATATAGGGAACTGATGTGAATATAAAAAGTATGGCCATAAGCATCAAAAATGATGCGATAGAAGGAGTTGTTGTATATGCAAAAATATCTGAGATCAATTCAACTATGTGCGAATGATATGGTGCGCGTGATAAATACGTCTCGGAGTTAGCCACTGTTCGAAATGAATACTCAGTACTCGTGCTGCCTAATGTATCCATTGTTTACTGTTTTCGGCTAGCAAAATGAGAAAAACGTTCAGCGACATGACAAAGTACGGGAAAAAAGCAAGAGTGGGCCAACTGTGTTGGTGTTAGGAAACCGGATGACTCCTTCTTCGGAACAATTAAACTTACGTCTCTCGTCGCTTAACTTTCAAGGCAGATATACCAGATGTAGTCGACAAACATTACGTAGATCAAGCTTCCATGGTGTACGACCAAGGTATGCCTATACCACATGCCAATTCACAGTATACATACTACTCAACGTTACTGCTAATTCGTTACTTCATGATATGGTTTGCAAACGGTTTCAAGAAGCAAACTACTGGAGGAGCATTAGAGAGCAGCGTGGTATGCGAAACAGTATCACTTGCTGTGCACCTACAACCCCTGTGACTGTAGAGCAGTTCACGTATGAAATGCTCTTATAGGTGTCACTCTGATGCTACCATTAAGATATATAATGACTGTTATCGCCCACTCTTCCATTTACTTCTGTGCGATTTGCTAGGCGATAGTGGATCCGCCGAGCATCTTGCAGTAAAAGCTGTTCCGCGACTGTCGGTGTTCGTTTACAATGTGGAAGGATCACCCCATGTCGGCAAAGGAACCGCAGGAGCCCGAAAAGAAGTTCACGCCAGTACAGACGGCACAACCGATGGTCAAAACACGTACCCTCGACAAACGTGAAACACAACTTTTATTGCATCTGCTCCATGAAGCCAGCGAACCACAGAGAAGCAAATGACAGAGTGAGCAATAACGGTCCTTATATAAGCTACTCACGGCATCAAGGTGGCACTTATGAGGGCACCTCACAGCGCCAGCTGCTCTACGATCACAATCGTTACGCACCCACAGATTTTCTGAATGAAAAAAGTGCGGCATGACATGGATGGGAGGAAGGCAAGTTCGCAGTGAAGTGCCTATGCCTGCACGCGTTATCAGCACCGCGAAAACTGACATCACTGCCTTCGTGAGACGGTGTGAATCCCGAAATTCTAAATGGTCCATCATGAATTCCGAGACCCACGCAAGCATTCATACAACGATCACAAGTATAATCATTGCTCATGTTAGATCCATTGCCTGTCGATGATTATCGTTGGCGATTTACAAAAGCTGCAGTTCGTTGTGAACTCAACGTTTCTGAATTACTCTTAAAGATACCATAAATGTAGAAATCCCGCACCGTCATTAAATGTATATTTGGACATCAAATTCTCTCATAAATTATGACTCACCAATTATTGAATCACCCGCTCGCTGATGAATCAATTACCTCTGGCCGATCAATGGGTTCCCCTCTAGCTCCTTTTTCTGAAAAAAAAAAAAAATCTTTCACACGTCAACGTTCGTTGCAATTACTTCTGTTGAGTCATCAAGAGCATAACTTAATCTTTTTTTATGGCCATTAATATTCATTTAAATATTTATTGGCTAAAAATAATTTTCTTAACCTACATTACTCACTGAAGTGCGCTTCTCGAATCTCAGTGTGTCCAGCCGTCTATAATGTGCGTCCACCTATATTACTGTTTATTGCGCACCTCGTTTAGGAGCGATTTAATGGAGCCTGGAATTCTAGGCTACCAGCAGAATTCATAGTCTGTCCCATTCCGGCCTTCTCTATTTCTTGGAGTAAACTCGGCTACAGAAATTAGGGAATACCGAAGTACTTCGCCAGGGTCTCGCTCGTAGCTAGCAAAAGCCGGTCTCTGCCGTTCATCACACAAGAATCGGACGAGACTAATTTTTGATCAAAATTTCCAATTTTGATCAATTTTAATCATTGGATGTTCTCGGAAAAAGCCTAAATTTTGCCATTTGCTGAGTACGATTACTAAACTTTGAATAGCAGTAAACGGTCAGACATTAAAACTATCTAGGTAATTAAGGAATGGGCGAAAATGGGACACTGCTTTCATATTTAACTAATTAAAACAGGTACTCCTTAACAAATCACTTAAATTTCCAACGTACCATGCAACTTTGAAAGGATAAGTGGTTGAAAATTTCAAACTTCACGTTCAGCTATTAGACTATCACTCATCCTGACTCTTTTTATCTCCAACAAGATTTTTACGTCTACCCGCTTGGCAGATGCTCACTGCAGAGTATAACCTTTACGGAAATACTTAGCGAATTGGTAGGAAACATTTCATAACGACTCCTTAAAACGCAATAAAGAAAGTCATTATAAACCTTTTCCACGTAAAATCCATGAAAAAATTATTCGCACTGCTGGGACCCTTCAGTTTTTAATAGGCACTACGCAAAACATACGTGGCTTGCAAAGTGGCACATGACATCAAAAACGATAACCATAAAGTGGGTACAACACCTTTCTGGTTTACAACGTCGTGGACACTAAGCAAGGTGGTGGTAGCAGGCTATACAAACTAAACAACTCGAAACTAAAAATTCTCATGGCGGGGATAAATCCTCAGGAAGTTATTTTCCTTTCCGGTAAAAACTATATAATAACGTTCAGAAAAAGTAACCCATAATGGCTTTCCTAATCATTGAATGATAAATTTTATAAAATAATATGTTTGAAGAGAGTCATTTGCTCTTCAGTATTTTCTACAAGAACTAGTAAAAACTGAATGGTAATAACTGATAATGATAATGGTAACAACTGTGATAACGGTGATGACAACATTAATAATAACAATTGACAATAAACAGTCGACGATGACAAACACATAACAAACAATAAACAATGATAATAAATAAATAAGAACAATAACAATGTAAATAAACAAACAAATGATAACAGCACACAGAAACACCAAAAATTTCCGGCAATTGAAGGCAGCAAATGAGCAACTTCACGTGTTCCTCAAATCAATTCCATAATATGCTAAAGAAATGTGAACAACAACGAACTTTTCCTCATATCCAGCTGCTAATATCCGCCTTATTCTCATTTGGATATATCATTCCCGAAAAACCTTCGAGATCGCTCACTTCCCTTCGCTCTCACTATTCAGCATAAAACAACCAAATGATCAGCGCTCACATCATATTCCATTTCGTGAAAATCGCCAGTGACATTCCTACTTAATATACCATCTTCTTAAGATGTGGCTGATAACATCCTCTGAAGGACTATATCTCCTTTAGGATCCGAATTATATCCCACTTTGAAGAGGAATTTCATCTCCTCACTGGTAAATATTTAGTAACTTTTCAAACCTGAGTGATAAATTAAGTGGAGATCTATCTTTAAAAAATGAAATGAAAGGCTGAAGCATATGTGCTTAATTTGTGACGATCCTGTCCGAAAATTTGCTCACTGTTAACGATAGGTGTCCACAAAGGTATTTGCAGCTCCAGCCGAAGGGAAGACCTCTCTCCCATCACCTCCTCCTCAATGTGAAAGTAAGGCCGATGATGTGACCCTATAATCCTTCCACCTTTATCACTTCAATATTTGTATTGCAATTCCTTCGTCCTGATTTTTGATTTTTAGCAATCAACGAGAGAAAAAACCGATAAACGCATCAATCAACAAATTATTCAAATCAAAAGTCGTCAAATTTCAAAAAATAATCATGCCAACGACCGAGCTGTCAACAAACAACAACTAATCATTGCAAGGAAGCGACCAGTAGCAACTGAAAAACCCTCTGGAAGCCAGTTTCGGTGTCAACAGCAAACCGAACATAATGCTAATACACACTGTTCAGATAAACCAACGGCTAACCTGTCGTTACTGCACGCGAGTGGTATGCAATGCCCAAGTAAATCAGCTAATCACGCGATGTATCACCTGTCGTTCCTACACCTCTTCGTCGTCGAGTGAATCGACTTGCGCGCCGGTACTCCTACAACGTGTTCATGCAGAAAAGCTGCTCGTATGGAGCTATTAACTTAAACAAATGAACAACAATTTTGTTGCAAATATTTCATACGCTAGCAACATACTCAACTGCACACTCATTATGTGCCGCTCAAAAGTGATCAAATTTTATTAATATTGAGGTAAGCAGAGATACTTTTAAAGGAGGCTCATAGGTGCGAATCAATGAAACCATATGGCGGTGCAACAACAACAAAAAAGCGAATCTTCAAACGTGATATGCTCAACCATGTGCAATGAACGATGGTTCATTCATTTCATATAAAGATTTTTGGTAGTGTATTGATAGAATCTCAATGGCGAATACACATCCAGCACTCAGCTGGAAAATAAATAAATAACTACCCTTAAAGACTCTCTTGAATTGGAACTCCAAGCTCTAATAACACTGCTATTTCCACTGCCCCTTCTGCATGCTCCCCTCTCTCTTTCAAGCAAGTTTAACGGAGCTGTCACCTCATCCAATGAAAGAATGAAAATGAAGGTTATGTTAAAAACGCAACCTCAACTAACTAATATCCATTGTCTGCTAATAAAACTATGTGAAAAAAACGTGGATATCAATAAAGCTTTCAATAAAAGCTTTCTGCAGCGTCTACAGGCACATATGATATGCACATAACGACGATAACCAGTCCTTATAATGTAATGACGGTAAAAGAGAAACGGTGAAACAGCTAACGGAGCATTCAAATAAGCTTAGATATAGGCCACAGTGCTTTCAAAAAATCGTCATGTATAGGTCTCACACCTTTTTTCGATGGGAGGCGGATGGAAGGAAGGGGAGGAGGGCCTGTATTCAAGGAAGCAAGGGACAATTATGCTATTGACCCTGAAAATCCACCAAATAAACTCAAGTGTCGATCTATATCTCCTTTTTATAACAACTGTTTTTTTTTTTTTAAGAAAAATGAAATAAGACATGCTTTCTTCGCACCTATACATCAAAGAATTAAATCAGCCCTCCATGAATCCAACAAAACTTTGTTCTGAAACACAAAGACGTGAACACTTTTCTAGAGCGAGACCAATGGTGGCTTAACTGTTCCAATTGTTGCTTTATTAATATCATCCCTTAATATTTTATCATATCACAGTGCGTTGATATCATACGCTACGAGCATTCAACAACACATTACCACATTGCAATATGATAGTAAAAAATGGCAAGCAAAAAAAGACACTGTATAAAATCCCTTTGAAAATTACTAATAAAAGTACATTACTCTCAAGTTACCAAATCAAAACGACGGAGGTTTCAAAGTTCACTCACTCTTTCATCGATACATCACAGTAACATATTTACTACAACGCAGCTTAAGGTTTACTTTTCCAGAATTACCTAACACAGCAAACTTATATCACCGATTCCCTCACTCAAAGAAGACATCACAATCTCAGGAAATGAAGCTCGACGGCATTAAACAATTACCTCACATACTCAACAAATCAAATATCACATGAACTGTTGAGCAATCATGCACACAGCGCAAAACGCTTAATAAGACAACATGAATATGCAATTAGCAATGAAACTACCGGCGAGGAAATACACCGGAGGAGCAAAAAAGCAACGCGGCACAATTCACAACTACGTTCCCCATAATTCTATTATTTCCGTGTAAATTCGGCAGAAAGACACAATACAAACCTCCCGTCCCTCATTATCACTTCTGTTAAATAGTTTACTGCTCAGTCAACTAGCCTTCCCATTCACAACCAACGTAAACTTGTGTGCACATCTTTCAGAAATTCTCGCAACGCTAACATAAACGGATAATAACGAGCCTCCCAAAGTTCCACTATAAAATGTGAGCGATAGACCGATGATCTGTTTCTATATTGAGCACACTTATCGTCCACGCATCTTCTAAGCAACTGGGACTTTCAAACCCGTTTCAGTCGTCTCATCCCCCTCTCCCATAACATGTGAAGCTAACTCATCACGGACGTCTCACCAAAGCCACAGATGGAAAGAACAGACAAAAGAGGCTCCTAATAGACAAATTATCAAAGCTCATCCTCACTGCTTAGGCTCATGAGAGTATCATTAACAGGCCTTTCATGAGAGGTCGCTGGATTCCGACTCTTCCTGAGATGATATGCTTGATGACCTTCATCTGTGCTGCGTAGCAGTCGATATCCTTTCGATAGGAAAATGGCGCCACGCTCTGTAGAATCAGCGAAACAGTAGATTGCCAGGCAGAATATGATTAACAGAAACGCTGGTACCACAACGGTCACTAATACTGTTGGCAACTGAAAATAATATAAAATCATAGCCCCACACAAAAAATAGTCCCTTCGAGCACCCTTTATGCTAAGATCTTCCTGTAATAAAGTCTGAGAGGGCAAGAAATGCGACACAGTTGCTGAACAACAACAGCGCTAGTCGAAACAAACTTCAACATCATCTACACAAAAATAAATAAAGATTGCAAGATTTCGATATAAAAAAGAAATGAAGTAAAAGAGGCAGTTCCTTCCACTACCTTCTCACGTCTGACGACTCATTAAAAGCCGGGAAACTTGGTAACTGACCCTCAGCAATGCAGCAAAAACCCACCAATCTAAGAAAACCGATACGAGGGACAAATGAGCTTCTTTAACATATCTTCACAGTGAACCGAACGGTCGGTCGTTGAATAAAAATAGCCGTTCGCATAGTTCCACCTTACCTTCTAATGAAATAGCTCACTTCAAGTGGCATGTTCTACTTCAGGTTACACTTCAATTCACCTCTAGAGGCTAAAAAAGACCTCGACATGTATAATCTGGATTGCCAGCAATGTAATTAAAGTAATAAAAAGAAGCGAACAAATGCATAAAATCAGTGACCACTGTATCTTCCTCCCCTATTATCACAATGTAAAGTCATCATGCAATACAATGAAAAATTCACCTTGTTGAACAAGGCATCCTTCAAAGGTACGTTGAGCACAGCTAACGGTAGCGCCTTAGCGACACGTAATGCTATCAGCATATTAGCGATCGACCCGTTGTTGGGTGCTTCAAGTATTCCCAGCACATGGCACATTAGTGGATATAAATCGATGTTGTTTGCTACAGATGGTACCTACAAATTCAACCCAAAATATCTTTGGTAATAAGCTTCCAACCGCCAATGTCCTCGATGGCCAGATATCACCCTATCTATATCAACGCTTACTAATGATCCAAAATACGAGTTGTACTGAACGAAGAAAAGTGAAACTATGTTTAAACGAAGTTTACTTACGTTCAGTATTTAGATGAGACGATGCAGCCCAGCTCACTGCAGATGAGTATTGTACAGATAGAATACAAGAGGGAGAGGGTTACTTGGGGAAGGCGTATCAGTGGAGCTCTCCTGAGCTCACCAACCAGGGACCTGTCCTTGATAGTCAGAACCGTCCGAATGGCGAGTCTTTGTTAGGGGAGATTTCGCTGATCTGCCTAGCTCTGCCTTCCATTTCTGTTGATGCATACAACGTTCCCTTTTTCCCATTGATCGTTTTCGGTGATGAATGCAACATGCCCCTTTTTCCACTGAATGTGTTAGTCTTTATCTCCCGGATTCCGCTGGGTGTATCATCGATTGCACTATTTTTTTTATCGTTTCTGATCGTCATAGGCGCCGCTGAGACGGTTAATCTTTTTCTGCTACATGCTGACTGCAATGAGCCGCGATGACGCATCTCGCGTTTCGCGACACTCCCGCGGCCCTTGACGTTAGTGGGGGGTATCCATATCGGCTCGAAACTGCGTATTTCCATCGGAGGCTCGGTCCCTTGGGGCGAGGCTAGGCTCGCGCTTCGTTCCTGGCGTCGACACCGTACACAGCAGCATCGTGCTGCGCACAGCAGATACTCTGGACAGAGAAATATTGCTGCAGCTGCGCACCCAACTGCTAGTACAGCCGCGATCGTTCCTCCCACGATCCATCGCCAGCGGAAGGCGACGTCCTCGAGTTCCCTTGCTGGCGCTGCGGACGACTTTTGGAATGCATCGCTGGCCGCTCCGATGATTTCTTCCGCGTCACCTTTTATGGCGTCGGCCGTAGACTTTCCCTGTTCTTCTGCGGATCTTCTCCAAGCTTGTGGGTTCTTGTCGATCATGCCCAGCACCCTCTAAACCCTTTCTTCAGAAATATCAGTAAATGGTGGCGCGTCGAAGACTGGTTCCTTTTCTTCGGTTACTAGCGCCCATTCTTTAGTGATTTCACGATCCTGCTTCGACCTGATTTCTCTGCAACTAAGTTCTTCTGACACTGCTTTGATTTCGCGTGACCTGGGTGCACGAATAGGATCTTGTCCCTGTATCGGATCTTGTCCTAGCTTTTGCCGGAATGAACGCTCTGCTCAATACTTCTACAATTTGCGAGGAGCTGTGCATTTCCTCACAGACTTCTTTGCAATTTAGTTCATCTGGTATCTTGACGTACAAGCCATGGCCATATTTCGCGCATACGTGAAACTGTAAGTTTGTCGCGGCGCCGCTTGTCAGTGTAAAGGTGGCGAATAATATCACTAGCACAATTGAAGGCGCGTGCGCGTACATTGTCTTGGTGGTTTTAGGCTTGGTTCTGCTCTCTTCCTCTTCCTCCCTTTCCTCTGCCTACAGATTCTGGTCTGCCAAGTGTTTCACAAATTCTTTGCTTTTTGTTCCCGGTTGCATCTCCCTTTCTTCTTCCAACACTTCGAGGGGGTACAACATATTCACTGGCCTCTTCAGCACGTGACCGTTGGGCATTTTGACGTCGACCGCTTTTGTTTTCCCTAAGTGGTTCTTGTGCAGTTTTTCAACTTTGCCTAGCCTCCACTCCGCTCTGGGTAGACCCTCCTCGGCGACTATGACGATTTCGTTTTCCAGGGGTGCGCGGTCCGTCATTCGGGAGGGCTGCTGGTGTACAATGCAGTGTCGTTCTCTTAGGCTCATCAGATAGTCATGGGTCCAGATTTTCCAGAAGCGTTCTAGGCTGCTGATTGTTGCCTTCCATAGGTCGAGCAGTTTGCCGCGTCTGTCTGCTGTATGCTGAAGGCCTTTATCGTCTTCGGGACTCGGCCCTTGTGCTGCTATGATCGCCTGTGGTCGGAGGAAGTCGACTGGCCTTAAAATCCTTTCGGAGGCGGAGTCTACATAAGTGAGTGGTCGGCTATTCACTATAGCTTTGTATTCTACTACTAACGTTTTGAATTCTTCCTCGTCCTCGTCCAATTCTTCCTCTTCTCCCGACTGTTTTGCGGAACGCAGTTTTGGTCAGCCCGACTAGTCTTTCATAAACACCCCCTTGCCATTGTGCAAAAGGAGTAATGAATCGCCAAGTTATGGGTGCAGCGAGGGTGTTTTGCATAACTTGTTTAACCAGCTGGAACTGTGGCGCGTTGTCCAGCACTACACTAGTAGGGTAGCCGTTTTCGGCGATGAATCTTCTCAAGACGTGCAAGAACTGCTCTGCTGACAAGTTCTTTATTTCTTCCAAATGAATGGCTCTAATCGCTAGACAAGTGAAGAGGGCTATCCATCTTTTGCAAGGGCCAGTAAGGTCGCGTACGGTTATAGGCCCCATGTAGTCGATTCCGACGTTTTGGAAGGCTCGCATTGCCCATGTCCTTTCTTTTGGCATTGGGGAGAAGGCTGGAAGCTTAAATGGCTTTGCGTTCCATCTACGACACGCCATGCAGTGTCGTCGTAATATGCGCTTGACCGTTGCCCTTCCCTGGCGGATCCAGTACCGTTTCCTTACGTTGGCCAATATCTGTGACACTCCAGCATGTCCGGACTCCTTGTGTCGAGATAATACGATCAGTCTGGTGAGGGCTGATGATTTTGGGAGGAGAACGGGATGAACTGTTTCTTCTGGTAGCGCTGCATGTTCCAGCCTTCCTAAACATCTCATAATTCCTTGTTCATCCTCATACAAGTTGGCGTCAGTATTTCTCTCGAATTCTTCGCTTATCTTAGTTTGTTCTTGTATGATAAGAATGAGCTCTGCGCAGTCTAGTTCACCAGCTGTGGCGGATCCTTCGAGTTCGACGGTTTCCCATAACGTTCGTCGGAGACGAATTTGGGTACTCCTTCGCATACGCTTGATCGCTCTAAGTACCTGAACTGTCGTTCGTTTGAGCTTATTGAGAGTGCTGAATCTTTCACATTCAAATACGTCATCCACCACTTGTGCTGAATACTTAAGATAATTACCAGAGCCACTGTGTTATGTGGAACTGTCCATTCAGGCCAATACCGGCCTTCTTGCTGGAGAAATGAAGGTCCTTCCCACCACTGACTGCACTGCCTAAGCTCCGCAGTTGTGAGACCACATGTTGCCAAGTCCGCGGGGTTATTACCGCTGTCAACATAGCGGAATTGTGCAGGGCTTCGGCGTATTTCGGCGAGTCGATTGTCGACGAAACGGTCCACAGTGGTGGCCATCGCTATCCAGTGCAAGGTCGCCTGTGAATCGTTCCAAAGGAACGTGGGTCCCGTGTGCTTCAACTGCCCTTTTACGAAGTTCAGCAACCTGCTTCCAATCAACGCTTCCACTAGTTCAAGCCGAGGAATGGTAATGCCACGTATTGGGGCCGCTCTACTCTTGGACATCAGCAACGAGTTTTCGTAGCGGTCCCGGCTGTAGGAGCGAAGGTACGCCACCGCAGAGTACGCGCTTTTAGAGGCGTCCACGAAGACATGGATTTCGGCGCACTTTTTGTCTAGCTCAGCCGTTAGTTTTTGGTCCAATTTGAGCGACTGCCCTTGAAAGCGTTCAAGTAGGGCTACCGCAGTTTGGCGGTCCGTGTTGTCGAATGGCTGATCCCAGTCGTATTCCCTTTTCCACAAATGTTGGAGGAACAATTTCAACGGTAGTGTGAAAGGCGTGAACAGCCCTAAAGGGTCACAGAACTCCGCTGTATATGCGAGAAACTGTCGTTTGGTTGCGGGTCAGTTGTCACACTTCTTCGCGTTAGAGACCGTCGTACCTTCTTGAAGGTCCCATACGATTTCCAGCAATGTTGCACTTCGCTGCACTGAGTCTGAGTCCTCATTTAAGGCGGAAAGGACTTCCCGATTGTTGCTTCGGAATTCTCGAAGATTCATATCAGCTTCTTTAAAGACTCTCTTCGCTTCTTGACCCTTCTCAATCGCTGCAGGTATTTGATATGCGGTCAAGAACACATTGTCTACATAGATGCTGTCTTGTATCTCTTCTCGAATCTCAGTCGTTTTCTTGTGGAGGTGATACTGAATAATAGCTTTCAGTAGGAAGGGTGAGGAAATCACGCCGAAAGGTACTCGAGTGAATCTGAACACTCTAAGGTTCGTAGAGCTAACTGGTGCTGTCACATCTTTGACCCAAATAAAGCGTACTGCGTCTCGTTGGTCGTGATATCGACCTATCTGTAGAAAGGCTTTCTCGACATCCGAAGTTAAGAGTATTGGCGCTAATCGGACTCGGAATAAAACTCCACAGAGGTTTGATAGGATTAGTGGTCCTCTGAGTAGCACAGCATTTAATGAGTGCCCTTCTTTCCGCGTTTTCGACGACGCGTCATACACGACTCTGATTTTTGTCGTAGCCTTGCCTGGTCTAACAACAGCCTGGTGAGGCATGTAATACACTGGGCCTTCGGGCTGTGTATTTGTGACGTCCTCAATTATCCCCGTCTTTAGCTGCTCGTCGAACGTCTTCTCGTAAGCACGCAGCAGCTCGGGATCCTTTTGGAAGCATTTGAGCGATGTTTTCAGACGACCCATACACAGGCCGAAGTTGCAGTCGAGTTTGCCTCCATCCTCCTTCCATGGCCAGCTAAAATAGTAGCGCCCATCTTTGAATGTAATGCTTTCGTTGAACCTTTTCATGGCGAGCTCATCATCCGTTTGTAAAGGGGGGTCCCTAACTCCTACAAGTTCCAGCGACCAGAACTTTTCTAGCTCGTCCTTTGCACTGGCTACGTTGCAACAGCAGCGGTTTGCAGGCTTGATCTTTGAAAAGGTACCGTGCCGATTACTGCCCTCCTGTCCGCTGATCATGTCGCCTAGACAGATGCGTATCAAATGAAATCCGGATGGGGACTTTGTTGAGGCACTTCCTCTAGAGATTTCGTGGAAATAATCGGCACCCACGAGGATCTGCGGCTTGATTGTAACCGTCGGCAGGGTGATGTTCCGCGTTGAACAGATGCGCCGTAACGTTTTTTCCGTTAGCTTGGCGATTGCAATTTCGCTAACCAGTCTTGGTACCGAGTTCGCGAACATCGTGAAGAACCGTCCATCAGTGCGCTTCATTTTTAGTTTGATGCGCACAGACGTGCAGTGGGTAATGTGCGTCCCACCAAATCCGTCAACAATCAACGGTTTCTTATGTGTTACTTCGATGCCCAATTGCTGGGCTATTTCTTCCGTGATGAATGAGCGTTCGCTCCCAACATCGAATAGCACGGGCACTTTGATCGTCGTTGTGTGCGGTGTGCCGCCTCTAACCTCCACGAAGGTAGCTAGGAGTAATACTGTTTTGTCTCGCTCTTGCTGTTCGGGTGTCGCAATCGCCGCCACCGTGCGAACCGTCTGAGTGTGGGTTTCTCCGACAGGATTCTCCTCTTTCCCCTGTTGCGATTGATGCCACGTTTTACAGAGTGCCGTGGGATGTCCTTTGTGCTTGCAATGATAGCGGGAGACATTTCGTGTACAATCATTTTGATTATGACCCTCTCTGAGACACTTGAAACAAAGGCGTAACTGCCGAGCGCGGTCAAACCGCTCCTTCAAAGTGGTAAAAAGTGGGCAACTATCCGCCCAATGTGGTTCACTACAAAACGCACATACCTGTCGAGTAAGGTCGTGCCGTCTGCCCATCCCCTTGATCTGTCGTTTCGCTACTGCGGGTAGTGCAGAAATGTGATGTAAACTTTCCTCTCGCTTTACACCCCCCAGATTTCTTTGTTTTCGCCTTCCTACCTGCTTCTGAACTTGCCGACCCTCATGCGTCGGTTTCCCTATAGTCGCCGTTCGCATATTCTCCCTGATGCGCACTAGAACTTGAAGTTTGTCCCTCAATTTTCGGACGCTCCAGGCTGCATCGGTTTCTTTAGCTTGTTCGACTTCCAACAGCGCTCAACGCGGTAGCCGTTCTTCAATGCAAAGCTCGGTTTGCGAGTTTTCGATGTTTTCTCCCTGTTGCTCCAGTTGTTGTAGAATGCGCTCGATGCTCGCAACGCATTCCTCGAAGTCCTTTGTGGGAGTTGCTGCGTCACGTGGTTTCGCGTGGAGTGACTTCAACAGCAATTCGGATCTGTCAAATCGTTGCTGGAGAGTTGTTTTAACAGCTTCGTAATTTTCGGGCGCTACTGTGAATCCACCTACTGCTTCTAGCGCTTTACCTTCTAGAAAGGATAGCAGATAAGGAAGCTTTTCAATTTCTGCGAGTGGTTGCGAGTCAACTGCATGCAGGAAGGTGGCCCAGAATTGTGGCCATTTGTGATGCTGTCCACCAAATTTCGCAATCTGCAATCTTGGCAGCTGGACTGCGTTCATGGACATCTGTTGCTGCGGCTGCTGGGCAGGCGTGCTGTTTCCTGTAAGGACGCTGCCAGCTAGCGAAGCGGATCGGGCTATGAGGAATTCAAGATTCAACCTGGCAGTGACCAGGTCCATCACATGCATTTTCGACCTCACCGATTACAATGAGAAAACTATCTGGCGCCTCTGCCAGAGTTTGGTAAATTGAAGCTTCATTCGCTTTCTCAGCAGCCGCGCGTAGCTGCTTTATGTATTCTAGCCAAGCACTATGATCAGCCTCAACCTCCGAAATGTGACGTTCTAGTCTTCGAATTCCTGCCTCCACTTGCAAAAGGGCAGTTTTGAACGCTGCTTGCGGGTCTGCTTGTGCAGCAAGCGCACTCAAGTCAGGAAAATTTGTTTTTTATGACTGCCTTTAGCAAGTTAGCCGTCACTCGAATGGAGCCTTGGTACGCAACAGATGCCATATTTACTTATGGTTACGCTCTGGCCTGAGCCCCCACGCACTGAACGAAGAAAAGCGAAACTATATTTAAACGAAGTTTACTTACGTTCAGTATTTAGATGAGACGATGCAGCCCAGCTCGCTGCAGATGAGTATTGTACAGATAGAATACAAGAGGGAGAGGGTTACTTGGGGAAGGCGTATCAGTGGAGCTCTCCTGAGCTCACCAACCAGGGACCTGTCCTTGATAGTCAGAACCGTCCGAATGGCGAGTCTTTGTTAGGGGAGATTTCGCTGATCTGCCTAGCTCTGCCTTCCATTTCTGTTGATGCATACAACGTTCCCTTTTTCCCATTGATCGTTTTCGGTGATGAATGCAACATGCCCCTTTTTCCACTGAATGTGTTAGTCTTTATCTCCCGGATTCCGCTGGGTGTATCATCGATTGCACTATTTTTTTTATCGTTTCTGATCGTCATAGGCGCCGCTGAGAAGGTTAATCTTTTTCTGCTACATGCTGACTGCAATGAGCCGCGATGACGCATCTCGCGTTTCGCGACACGAGTCATCACTAGTTTGTTGCTCGAGAGCAAAATTGAAAAATAAGAAATCCCGAATAATTTCCTTCTCGACCAGCGTAAAGTCTACTGCATTGCATCTTCGGAACTAAAACCCCGCTGACTTGTAGCTGTTTATTTCATTCTATCATTTTGCGAAAAGTATAATCGAAGTTTCATTTTCTAATCGCCCTATGTTACTAATTACGCAGTCCCACATTACACTAACTTTATGGATCGGCGTGGCAATTACTGACGTCAACAAAATGCATATTCCTTCAGTTGGGTAAATTTCCCGACTAAGTGGCGTTATGTTGAGCAAATTATTTTACGCTCGAAACAGTGTATCACTGCATGTGGGCAAGATGAGGGCAATATAAAAACATAAACATTTCTCACCGCTGTCCGGCAGGGACCGGTGAAGGGACGAGAACCTCAAGGGATTTTCGACCTCTCCCGAATCCTTCGCACAATAATTCCAATCACAGAAAAAGTTTTACTTGTAAATCATTGTCTTGTAAAGGACATCTCTCTTATCTACTATTTAATATCATCCGAAAATGTAACGCCGTAGAGGTCGACCGTAAAGTGCATGGCTATGCATTGCACGAACGACTTTGACAACCAGAGGGGGGAGGGGTGATGGAACAAAGAAAGTGCTCAAATATTCCTCCAAAGAAAAAGATGAAAAGAGTACCTACATTGAGGTTTTCGTTGAATGCCGGTCCCCGCATTACCAATATTGCCCTCATCTCTGGTTCATCCGGGCTCATACCATGCGTCGACATATGCAATGCAGTTTCGTTTCGAGAAATTGCCGTACGAAGCTCCTAAATTATCTTTTTACTTAAAGCCCTACACCACAGAGATCTTTATTGAAAGCGATAAAAATTTCACCGTGTATCCACCTTATCAGGTGAGCAAAATTTGAGCTACAGTTCGCAATACTGCACTACTTCGTCTCGTTATCAACGACCATCCTCTGAGAAAGATTCCATACAAAAAATTAAGAAAATTTTAAACACATATAGGCGCTACAAAGAAACTGCAAAAATATGCAACACGCAAAAAAGATCGCTGCGGAAGTGGTGTAAGACTAAAGATCATAAAGGACAATCAGAAAGATCAAACACACTATTTTCCTTTTATTAAAACAATGGCAAAGATATTCTCGACGGATCTCTGGTATGCGGATCCCAATGCCATCCTGTTTGATTGCGCGAAGAAATTTTCCCGCTTCGCTCACCTAAGCTTAAAAATTTCCAGTTGGCCACATCGGATCCTAACTATAGAAACCTTGGTCTGTCGGCCCGATCACTGCAATTCAGAATTCCACTCTCGCTTTATTCCACGAATTTCATATATTCACTTCGCTGATGAAGGGGAAACTGTGTTCAGTGAAGTGGCCGGAAATGCCAAATTTTTTTACTTCAATTTTACATTGGAAAATATACTCCAAAACTTTTCTTGGAGTATAATGACTGTCGAAGATCTCACACAACTCAGAGATGAAGTACGGAAACTTAATAACAGTTTCCGACGCGACAATGCGTTGTTGAATATGATTTACTTTGAAACGCTTCAACACTTTTCACCTAACACTTTCTGAGGTATGGCTTGCGAGTTTCGAATATTGAAATTACAGCGCTTACATAAAAAGTTGCTCGAAATTTGGCGAAGGATAAAGGGTTTTCTGAATTATTTCTCCTCGTCTTCTTATCGAAAACTCTATAAAACAAACGACCCGAATGGATCTAAATTACATATAAATGCAATTTCATTATTACCAATGGTGACGCCTATAATCTTTTTAGCTCATAAATCAACCAATAGTCGCCTACCCATGTTTTGCTCTTTTAAAAAGAGCAATCAGTAACGAACATATGTGAAGCACTAAAAAAATTATCAAAGCGCAAGAAAACCACACCGATGGGCACGTAGAAAGAATCGCATATCCAATATGTGGCTCCAGTATAATATCTCCCACTCGTGGCGAATTTCTATAACCAAAGCGTTCGGGAAAATCCTTCAAATGTAAAAATTAATCCGCTGTAAGAATGTCACAGTTCGCATGAAATGCTCTTTCACCCATGCAGGTTCAAATCGGGACTCAAGCCAATGCTATAGGAGATCGCTCACACCAATAACCACATCTCCAGGATTTAGGAAAATAACCTTACACCCCTCCTGGTGAAGGAAACAAAAAACCTGTACAACTGCCCTTTCACTCAACTTCCTGTACCGTCATTGATAAAGGAATTGGGATTTTGTGGCAATCCCAACGCTGATTTTTTTATTATTAGGTAGATAATCACTGCATTTCACGGTCACCTTCTCGTCTACGACTCTCCCTTTACGCTACCAATCTCTATAACAGGGTACCAACAAAAGCCCATCTTAGCAGAGAATTCGCTCATCATGCCAGTAAACTGTACGATCCGGTGCTAGACGGAGGAATAACGAGAACAAGTTCTGATGACGTTATACAGAAATATGCTGTATGAATACAAACTTCGACGAACCAATTTTCTATGGTATTCTACAAAAGCGTTTATATTCAAGAGAGTAGACGTGTACGCCTATTTATACATGAATAAGAAGAGGTCTCGTATTTGAGGGAAGGGGTCCTTTTTTCCAGGTTATGCCGGAAGCCTCATCCGCCTAAGCAGATCGGGTGACTTGTTTTTGAACCAGGCCACCCAAATCACATATTATAACCACATATTATAACTGGCATGTCTTATCTTCCACACATATCACATACAAAAATCACTGCAATTTTCGCAGTCGCTAAGTTGAAACGAAAATGGCAAAAATAAATTGATAAGAGAGCTGCAGCTTCGAAGAAGGTGACGATACGAATGATGTATAATAAGCACAAACCTGTTTGAGGTAGACATTGATCTTATAGTTACCATCATTCACGGCCCTCTTCAATTTTTTATATATAACCTGCTGCTCTCCAAAATCCGTCACATACAACATGTTATCACCCACTTTGATGTCCGTAATATTCACATAGTTTGATATGCAGAAAACGTTCTTTGGACCACCGATCTGCAAGCAAAGTTTCATGCAATCACCTCAACCAAAGATGAACAAGATCTACAGTGGAGCAGCCCATTTCCGCATGATGCATACAGTTGCGCATTCGGCTCACATTTACACATTACAAACGCAAGACCAATGAAAGTGCTTCTGGTATGCGAGAACACTACCATTACGGAAGGACCTAAGAAGTTTTCAACACACTATAAGGATTTGCAAAATTTAGTACCAAAGAATGCAGCCGCTAGCAGAAGGAAAGCACGAATGGCTAAACAACATCCAACATTTACGCAACACTTGGATACAGGGGGAGTGACAAGTTAATAAGTCCTTAACATAGCTTGCCCGTAGCAACTAGTATGGGCAGGCGTTAACCACCTAACTCATCCATCTTTTCAATTCGCCACGGACTCAAACCATTTTCCATAGCTGCTGCAAAGTTCATCAGCGAAGGATCGCACGAAGCAGACTGAAAAAGATTACGCATGCTCGCGACTAACCATGAATGCATATAACTCAGATATACAACAGTGGAAATCTTTTATACATATATGTTCATCAGTACTCTTTCGATAATTTCCTCCAGCTTCCACACCTCATCAAATATAAAACCTCCGAGCTGATGCAATTACTAACCTCGGCATGTCCATGATCGGATGTAAGGATAATGTTGAGTCTACTCGCGAGCTGCTCATTTGTTTCGACCTTTTTCAGAGCATAATGAAACGTGGCATCCAAATCTGCTAATTTCTTTCTCAGCTCTCCATTGTAAAATCCGTTCTGATGTAGTGTGTGGTCTGGCTCGGCCAAATACCTTTGAAGAGTTAATAACTGATCAAGGTGAAATGAAGCGCTTTCTAAATCAATGAGAAGCATCAAAAGAAAAAATTACCAACAGAGAGAGAACGAAAGGCAAATATACATAAACAAATGGAAGATAACAAATCAAAGCGTTCAAGTTATACTGCTAATTCAGTGCTTCCTTATTGCCATTCCACCATCAGCGATGGGTATAGTCCCTCTTAAGTTCGCAAAGTAATAACGATGCAGTTACGAAAACCCCAATTCCGGAGCCAATCCTATTCATCCATTTTCAAATGCATATATTTTCACTTGCTGCTAACCCCACAGCGCTGAATGACGATCAGCATAACACTTGTCCCTCAAAAGGGCATTTCCGTTGAAAAGATAGTGCCCTCCTCACCAAAAAAATCAGAATTGTCCGACTTACTTACCCCTTTAGAGACTTCAAAATGAAGACGGGTATCCCTCTTGAATTCAGCGGAATTCATCACTACAGTCGCCACTTTATGCCATTCTAAAGGACTGCGAAGAAAGCGAGATCTCAGAAGTTTGCGAGAAAAACTCTGAAAACCTACTTCTATAAACAAAAAGCTTTCATAAGTGCAAATGTCTCCGCGATGGTAATGCAACGCAAGCTGCTAACGCCACCTCTCATTTCCCTCCCCCCCTCAACCGTACACTGTTGCCACAAACTATAGCAATCTTCTTCAAAACATCCACGACAGGTACATTGACATCTATAGAAGCAAAAAAAAAAAAAAAAAAAACACTAAAAGCTTCATAAAAAAGGGCCACAAGTCTGAGGTCAAAGTTGTCAAAATATGACATTTCGCCTTTGGTTAAAATTTCATTAAGCAGAGGAATTAATCATCAAATGAACAAATACCAAGCAACGAAATTGACCGGATCATCGTAACGCGTAAAAAGTTCCATGATTTCGTCGAAATCCTCAATCCACTCTGAACGATTTTTATAACCGTGCCATGACCTGAAAACGTCTTACATCCACCATATGCTAAATGAACACAAAGTACAAAATATCCAACGTTCAAATAAAACCTTTGTGGCCAAAGCCGACCAGTCAATATGCTCGTTTATGCCAACGTGTGCGGTTATCTTAGTGCGATCAACATTTTCAGCTCATAAACTTTAAAGTTATTTCACGTTCATCTTAGCAGACCTACGCTGATTCCAATTTACGAAATTTCACTGACGCAGAATATATGGATGTCATGCGGTTCGAACTTAGCGGCTACGAACTTTAGACTATACTGGCTTCACTCCCTCAAAAATCATACCTCTAGTGCTGCTTCACTACAGAAAGAAAGAAAAGGAAATGTGGACAAAAAATCTGACTCAAATATCACCATTAAAAAAGAAAAAATGTTTCAGCAAACACCAACAGTCCATAAAACCACAGGCCCAACGGATCCCCGAAATTAGTGTTACGACATCAAAAATGATGGATTTAAATCATAAGACACACATAAAAGTGGAAAGAAATGTTGGAAAGAAACTGATATGAAAACGATGGGCTTCACCCTGAAAATTTCTACACATCAACTGAGTGCCAATATGAGGCCACTTCACCATACAACTAGGACAAGAGAGAGCTTTACAAGAATGAAATGGCTCTTAACTAACAACTGTTGGCTTATGCGGGATCTGAGGCCAATGTGCATCTCCAGCTGGCCAAAACATCGACGCTGATCTCCTTCCTTCTTGTGCTCGTTCGTTTGACAGCCAGATAGGTTCACCGCTGTAGAAGTGTTCACTCAGTGACACGTTTACTATGCCATCCTTTCCTGTATCGTTGAAAAGATCGTAACTAAAATATCAGCAAATTACTGCACATGCACCAGATCAGCACTTCACCATGAGACATTGAAATTACAGACTGTATCAAAGCAGACGAATGGATAGAACGAAGGACCGTGGAAACTTCAAAGGAGAATTATTTACTTTCACTGCAATCCACATTATTTTTCAGCACTGATTTCTGCGACAGTACTTTTTCTGCAAAATTCATAAAATAACGTGAGAGAGAAAAAAATTCAGCAATCAAAGATCCTTATGACAAGAGAAAATTAGTACTTTTATCGTGAAGCAAGACCTTCGATGAAAAACTTCGTGGAACAGAACAAAGACGATCAAGGTGGGAAGAGCGGAGATTCGTTCGCATAAAGAATGGTAATCTTCTGCCTTCTTTTAAAGACCTCCTTTGCCCGTTTTACCCTTCTCCACCATAAGAAAACTACATAAGAGCTGTGACGGTGAAACAATGCATTAGTTCAACATTAAAACGAAAACAAATATCTACGAACAATTCATGCGATACGGGGTCGTAAAATCTGTTCGCCACAATGCCATGGCTTTCCTCGAAACGACCGGTCGATATTGAGACATGGTTTGGGGCGGTGTAGCTCAAATATTGTGGACGAGAGCCACTAATAAAATGCACTCCTGAAAATTCATGTCACTGAAATTTAACTAACAAACATAGCAAAATAATAGGATTCTAGCGGTGATATGTGAGCTGCTCACATTATGTCGGTCTAGTCCGAAATATAGGCAGCCTTCCCGTGCACATACAAACTCCGTCAGTGACTCCGTCGACAGTCGTGCAGCAGAAATACGCTCGCTTTTCTTTAAACCCCCCAATAGTAAATGAACGCGCTATTGAAAAAGCTCACTTCCTTGTCGAAATCCATAAGAAAACTTCCATCTTTCCGGGGAGATTTTTTTGAAAATTTAACACCATCACCAGAATTCTTCGGAGAAAATATTGTAATTTTCATCTCCTTCTTTACGAAGATGAGCAAAGTTCAACCGAACCGGGTTCAAATCACTATGAATAAAGGAAAACGTTATACACTCCATTCCTAGATGCAACGAGTTCTACGCATTCCTTCTGAACATATAAAACACGTTGCGTGCTTTTTATTCACAAAATAGGATCTGTTCATTCCCTTCCTATAAAAGTGGGTTACCACGGCTGCAAGAGAGGATATGACATTTTGTATACAAATAGAAAATTCCCTACGTTCCTCAGATTTTGGAATCTATTTTGCGGCAACAAAGGGGACAGGAAAGAAAGGGTAAGGAGAATGGGGTGGAGAAGAGGGAGGGAGTTGGGAGGGGCGGAGAGAGACAAGGATAAGCTTATTACGTCTGTGACCATAAAAATCGGCGTGTGCCCGAGAAAACAGCGAGACCCAAGCCACGGTTTTAACAGGAATTGACGGAAGTGCTGTTCAGGAGCATTTCCACAGATCTGTTGCTTACACATTCCTTAACAAACCTTGCGCAAATTCACTGCCACTTTTCGTATCCACCGTGGCAATGTGCCAGATACCAGCCTTAAGTCTACAAGAATCCATGTTTTCCACCAAGTAATCGTACTTAAGCTTTAGCTTAAGACGACTTCGCCGCAGCTTACGCAGTACTGAAGGTGTTGAACGTATTGCGAAACTCAGCAGACTGACCTAGACTGTTGCGGTTAATGATGCTGGTCTGTCCCGTTGCGTGGAACCCTTGCCTGTCAATACCACGGCAGTAAATCTGCTCAACAACCTCTCTTCTATGAACTACTATGCATACGTGTCGGGATAGGATAAATCTTGCTCCATTTACCGATCACTGCTGCTGATGCAAAAGACGATTTTGTGAACCCTCTTCTTCAATTGGAGTACATTAAACGCTGAATGAGACAGATGACTGTATCACATTCACAATGAAAGGACTTAAACCCTAAGAGGAAAAGCGGGTTTATGTCAACCGCAGCCTTCGAAAGTCGATAGCTTAGAGTGACAAGCAGTGAAACATATTAATTTCTCTAAAAAAAATCGATCGTTTAATGAATGCAATAAAAATACTATAATGAGACGATCATTTGCACTAAACAAGAAAAGTGAACAAACAAGAACATATGAAGCAAGTGAGCGCTAACCTTGTTGAGCGAATTGCCAAATATTCGGCACTAATGTTGCGTTTAATAAATCATAGCGAAATCCATCGAATGAAATCAACAATAATAGTGGATTCTGATTCAGTGATAAAATCACTGAGGAATGAGCGAGCAAAAGCACCAAATATACCGACTTAGGGGAACGACCAACATACATCCACGAGCCTTAAGAGAAGAATGTTGAATGTTTAAGCAGTTCCAATACTCCACGACAATTCCGTAGAGCAGCATCGCTTTAAGGGAGTTCACAAATATTATCTTCCAAAAAAAAGGACAATTGAAATCCATTGAAACGAACACAAAAGAGTCATATTATCAGGATAACAGCAAAATAATTTCACATTCTAACATGCGAAATCCACTCAGAACAAATAAATTGCCGGCATATTTCATTCACTAAAAATTTCGCTCGGCGGAAGTCTATCGCCAGGAAATTTTTCGATAAAAGTTGATTAATTAATTAATTAATTGAAATAAGATAAAACAAAAACGTTTTAAACTGAAACCATTCAGTGCCTTCTCACATTCCATCTGCGACCTTTATGAGAATACCGTTTAAAATAAGCATAATAGACGAGAATATTCAAAACATTTAAAACGGGCACAAAGGCGTCATTAGGCGTTAATTTTGCATTTTATTTAATACTGAATAATGGTCTGAAGCGTTCCAATGGTTAACGATACTTGAAAGAGCACAAAACTATACCAGAGGTAACTAATATCGAAAAGTAAGCATCAGCTGTAGACCCCCCCCCTCTGGTACAGACTCACATTAATTAATTAAAAATAAAAATGAAATAAACTCATGCGGGAAAGCGGAGCTACATGTACTTGATGAAGACCCAGTCACGAAGTAAGAGATGTGCTCTCTTTCTTTGATGAAGTTCTCGTTGGAAGCGAGCCTTTAATCCACACAACTCGCACATCAATCAATTAAACACCTTTCCCACGAGCACTTCCAACTTTTTCACCTCACCCTCCCCTTCCACAACAAACGATCTTTGTGGCGATACCCAAATATGTACAATAGTGGCGAAACTTCCTGTTGCAGCACTATTACACGTCAGAGACGTTGCATATTTGTAGACGCAACCGTGAGACTGCAAATTTATTCCGAGCTTTATCTGATGCCTGAAATACCCGGATTACCTCGTTCATCCTCAACGCAGAGCAAAGTACAGATGACACATCGAGAGCACAACGTACAAAGTATATGACCGCAGAATGCTGAGAACAGCATTTATTCTAAGACCTTTAGAGTCAATAACAAACCAGACAACAGAATTCGCAATTACCCGGAAAAGTCCATGGCAAATACAAAAGCGATCAAAGAAAGCATCGCCACCTCCCTGTTGAAGAGAGTCCTCTCACCTGAAATCTGCTGGCTCAAATTCAGTATGCTGGTGTGCTAAACGATACTTTTTAGCGGTGAAAATTTGAGGTGAGGTCTATATTTTGCGGAAAGAGGGAGAAGTACCACGAATTTCCTGATTATCAAAAACTGGCATATATCCAAAAACAGCTTGTAGATGAACCAATACAACAACTTGATCACTTGCAGTAGAGTACTGGAGCAGATTATCGATGTTGCATTCACAATGAAGTTGCTCAACACTCTTCCAGAAGAAGGCCGCTGGAAGTAAGCAATTCTCTCTCAACGAAAATACAAAAAAAGCGGTTTTGTTATGACATCAGTCGAGTGAAGATCTTCCTTATAAAAGTGGAATATGTAATGACGGTGATGAGATGAGTTCGATAAAGAGGCACTCGGAATCACTCTGAGGATGCAAAACAAGAGATGTGAACCATCAGCGTGGAACCGAAAACGATATGAAAGCGATTACAACGGAAGCACACAAGCACGGAAGCAGTCGAGCGGAAAACCTTTCTTTACTTGATCGAAGAAGAGAACTATAGCGCCAGTGAACGTGTGGCATTCATTAATGAACACACAGTCATCGATGAATAAAATGTGAATGCGTTTCGCACATTTCAATGCCGCAAACAAAACACCCATTGAGGACACCGAACTGCGCTTTTAACAAACCGAATAATGGTGTTTTGTGAACAATTTGGCGTCGCAGGGTGATGGCACGAGGATCATCAACGAAGCAGAAACCAAAGCCTGCAAGATGTTTGCAATAACTTGTTACGCATCTGAGAGGCACAGTTCACCTTCCCAGTCTTTAGGTCAGAGGAAAGAGAATCACCTCGTGGCCACAATGCAGATACCTTCATCTCGAGCGTGAAAGAAGAAGACGCGTTGTCTGCGAACAACAACTTTGCTAAAAAAGCAGTAACTCGGGACTTCCATGAAGTATACTGCTTCAAATTGCTGTTAACAAAATATCCTCTACTAACTGTTCAAGGCGGGAATATTTCACTGGCAATATAGACAAAATCCACTCCTTAGATGAGAGCTCTTTGAAGTAAATAAAATTATTTCTGGTTAGTCCTCGCTTCTTTGTTGCCTCATTCTCTGTCGGAACATTTGTTAGTTCCCAACAGAGTCTCATCCACCTTATTTCAATGACCTCACAACGAAAACGTATAAAAAATGACACCGAATTCATCAGCAACAATCCATCATGCTGTTCATTACAGTACTGAAGAGACCGTTCCAAACTGCTACATTCCAAGAGAGAATGTTCCAACAGGCACAAGGCAAATCACAATAATAAAGTGTCTTCAGTCCTGTCTTCTGAAAGATATTCGGCCCACTAAGCCAAAAGGCTCATCTGTCCAGATTGCATCCATTAGACATTGCGACTCCAGTCGCTCTTTGCGAACAAATAGGTGTTTATTTTGAAGAACACACAGAAACTGGATGCGTTTGGCAGCTCTGAACGGTGAATACATATGCCATTGTCACATTCACTCATCCTTAGTCACATTTAGATCTGACTATCAGCGGTCCTCTTAACGGCGAAAGAGGACGAAATATAGCGAATCAAACGATTCGACAAACAGAGCATATGAAGAGACGTTACTATGCTTCACGCAGTCTTTTAATAACTTTGTTGCCATATGCTTATAATATTACTCTGCGCACCAAGACAACCTTATCGCTGTTCTTTATTCTCCTTTCAATGTTCGAATATTCACTAAGAGATTAAAAGTTATTTCATTGGCCAAAAAATAAATGTTTCTCTACAGAAAGATGTTAGTGCATTCCACAAAGAACGACCGACATATATAAAGTGCAACACGCGCATTTCAACTTTCACCGGCGAACAGTTTATGACTTACAATACATACACATATACACAAACTGTCAAAATATACTCCTGCAAGGAATTTATGGCCATTGTATTAAAAGAGCTCTTCAATCACGGCCACAGGGTCACCAAACTCCAATAAAGTCGCTCAAAGAATCACCAACGACTACTGATTTAAAAAGTGCGACCAATTATTAGGAAGCGAATAAACAATAAGCACGTTTATACACAATAGGCACATGTTCGGATATAGAGAAAGCGAGTCAAAGCAGGTGAAAGCCAGCAACCTCACGTCACTTCCCAACGAACCAATGTAGAGGTACCCGGGATGTCGCACTGACCAGAAGGGCACTAAAGCGTGCCATTCAAACGCAACAATATTGGACTCAAATGGCATCCTAAATCACAAGTGCGCAGAACACCCAGCTGAACAAGCTGCCCGCCGCGCACCCCCTCGCAACCACCCAACCGCTCGCGCTCAAAAACAAATAGAAAATGAGGCACATTCCGTGAAACAAGCTCTTTTATAGCGTGCTGGTGCACACTATGACCCAGTCCGCGAGATCAAAAGTCCACAAGAGTACCCCAGAGCGCAAAGAATAAAGGAGATCATATTGGTATCTGACGAGCAGTTCATAAGTGAGATGAACTGTCGAAGAAGATTTATTCATTTCAAAGTGCTCTCATATACGAGTAGATCATCTCTAGACTGTCTTTGAAATACCCCATTTTGAAGAGTTTAACACAAAATATTTCAATGGCAACACTTCATTTTGTTTAATCTACCACCAACTTTTTCGAGCAAAAGTGCCGTTTGCAGACCATTATATCCTCTTCGCTCACGTCCGCGATGAGGGCATTTGCAATGTGACCACCGAACGATCCCCGAGCATCTTTCCGCAAAATTGGCATGCGCAACGGCCCTTCGCAGCAGCAAAATAAATCACCGCAAGATCGTGATCTGTGATTCATAAACCACCCTCGGCGTGTCCCGAATGGCAAATCTTTATGTGATCATCGGTCAAATCGTTTGTGAATCAGTGTACTTTTAGATCAATAAATAAACAAGCAAACTATTTTTAGACGTAGCTGAGTAATTTCAAATGCAGAAGAGACGAAGGTAATCTCTCTGTGCAAAGAAGATAATTTTTTCTCTCAATAACCTTTACGGCTGGAGAAAATTCCAACAACTTTCCGCCTCATTCAGCCTGTTCCCTTAGGAATTTCGTTCTAATACCAGAATTTCCCTTCGGGAAGCTTTCGATCGGATATTTTGGCTTCTCTTATCTAGCACTTGCAAATTCAGCCGTTAAAAAAACGCTCTCCGCCTTCACCTACCTTCACCGCCCCTCCTCCGAAATAAGCCCGTTTTCCGCCTTCACGTCTCTCCTAATCAGTGAGTGCATTACGATAATGACATGCTATTGAAGCGATATATCTTGTTATTACATTAAGTGAAGCTTCCAGTAACATTCATCCGAACGAACCGAACAAATTTTATAGTGTTGATCCACTCACCGTTTGTGCCCTACTTATGGTAATGATTTAGAAAACTGCTTAAAAGGCAACTTTTTGCATATTCAGCTGTCCGAGAGATAATGGTTGGCTTTTGACGTCGATCTGACGAACTATTACATTTCGGTTTATCTAAAATATTTTCATTTTGGATGAATATACACTTATCCGAAGCTTTAAGTGGGCCCTCGCACTAATGTTCGAGATCATCGCAACGAGCGAATAATTCGGCTCCCCTTAACTGCTTTAATATTTCCTTCATAAGCTAAAACACCACTACAGCTATCCCAAAATTTTATGTTAGTGGTGCATACGAGGGAGGGGTTGATGACCATAGTGAGCGCCATGGTTTCGGACGATGCTCAAAAATGATTTCATTCCAAAATAGTTTTAAAATGTTCGAGATGAAGGAACTCGACACCAATTTCGGCGCGAGAGCGACCTATTCCTCTCCTCATCTGTTCTCCTTCATCCAATGTTAAGACATCCGTCGAAAAAACCCCATACTGATCAAATCGACGAATCGATCCAAATCACATCGCACCTACGTTGATCGTTACAACTTCGCAAATTTGAACTGCCGAGTGTCAACTGTGACAAGAACAACAAAAGAAATGTTTACACCTGTATAAATAAAAAAAACAGCTTACTTTAAGATGAAATACACAAGTGAGACCACGCATCATGAATTCAAAAATGCATCAAACCATTACTTCATTGACATTAGCAGTATAATTTAGAAGTTAAATAACCTCTGTCCATATATATGTTAACTAAATACCACACAAATCCCAACACTATAAAATCAAAACAACGCAGAAAGGATTAACGGAAGTCCTAAACAACGTAAAGCTCATTTGCATTATTTATGCACCTATCAGACGAATATACTCCAAATTGTCTATCAAAAATGGCAAAAATTAAATACGATCTATATATAAACAATAAGAAAATGTAAATTTGAAAAATAAAATAAGGTAATTACTCGACTATTAAAGAAATTATGCTATTTTGTTAATCGTTGTTTTGCAGTGACTTTCTACGATGGATGAAATTTTTTAACGTGCACTCAATGAGACATAAAGCAAGCAGAAATTGCACCAAAAATTATCCGATAATAAAGATTATGCACGATGGCGTGCCCTTAGTCGTTTGAATATTTCGCCATCCGATGGGAAACGTTTACGAAATGGTTCATCAAATTTGCATCCAATGGAGAAAGTTGCCGTCGAATTCAGACAACGATCTGATCTCCATATAAACCTGCAATGAGTGTTTCATCGAGAAAACATATGACAGACACATATATTCCGATAACATTTACATCACATTTTGATTGAGACAAAGATAATGAGACTGAAGCAGGATCGCAATTGTTCCCTTTGAAATGCTTGACTGCAAAAAATTCTGAACCTTAGGCATGACTGACACACATATGAATAGCAGATGCACCTCGTTTATATGCAGCGTAAACTTATCAGTCTACCTTCTCTTGTTTCAGAATGAGTGTAGAAGAGATGTAGAAGATATGAAGTTTATGTAGTCGAATAATGGTATTTCGAGATGACACCGAAAATAGAAGTTTGCCAATTTGGGCAGTCAGACCTTCTTGCTTGATGCTCCCCTTTGGAGTTCGAATTCCTTCTCCCACCCCTCTTTCCGTTCCTCGAAGCGATGCACTTATATATAAAACCATGCAGGAGCAAAAAATGTTAATCTTCTTGCGTTAGTTTGAAGGTGTTTTCCTTCAATTGGCCTCGTTTCAAAAACTTATCTACAATGAATTTCTAAATGCGCAATTCACACATAAAATTAGCGAATCTGAAATCAAACCAGTCTTCTCCACGCTGTACCAATTGATAGTTATGATAGTTGAAACACGATCGGTGGAAAAGATCGAATGCCGAGTGGAATACCTACAATAGTAAGAGATACTTTTCAACTTGGTACATATAATATCAAATAGTTATACAATGTTATGGTCGAATTACTGCAATGCTGATTGCATTTTAAATTGCCCTCTCACCTTCCTCTTTGCTCTTCTTATAATGCCGTCAACATTTCTCGTTTAGTATCGTTCTTAGGAATATACACTGTTCCATTGTTTCGCTTAACAGTTCTACAAACAATGCGATTTATTGTTACTATACAAACCGCTTTCACCCTTTCTCTCTTATTCTCCTTTAGTGATTATATTCGCTGTATGATGGATCTCCCTGTAAGAATTACCCCGCATGTTTTACATGTTTACATTCTAAGTATACAAATGAACTCATCGTTTGCAAATTTCTTTCGAATTCGCCGCCACTGCTAAAAGTTGGGCACATTTAATACTGCTGCAGCAGTCAAAACGGCTAAATTTCAGGAAGGTTTCTGCACAAAATTGTTTCAACCATCTTGTGCCTGCAACTTTCTGAAAAAAGTGCGCTTGCATAAGCGGCTGAAATAATTGCCAAAAATAGTGTTCCAACAGTTCACTATGGGGACAGGCAGGTTGACTGAGACCAAGCACAGTTAAGCCACCGTTTAAAATCGAACCGAAACCAACTGCAACCGTTTGAACATCATTTAAGATGAGATCTAAGCATAAGGTGAAAATTAATCACAAGCCTAAATTCAGAAGCTTTAATTTTCGACCAACTGATATCATCAGCACGCCGTCTTTAAAAATTGCTGACTCCGTACGTATCTGGCTCGATTTTCCTCTTTCATTAGCGATAAATGCTAAATATTTCGCAGATGATATTAAGTTGCCTAAGGCGAGGAAAGTAAACTTGACGTCTAATGATGAAACAGCACCCAGTGAGCCGCTGGGGTGGTACTTGCATTTTGTTAACGAATTGGAACAACCGCCACACGGAGAGGTGGGGCTTTATAAAGTGATTTGAATTGAACGTGGTTAAAACTGTTTCTTTGAGCTGCCATCTTAACACTACGATAGTTCTCGAATACCTGTTGGAAATTGCCTGATTTTAATTAATCAAGGCCCAATCATCCAACTTCACTTCAACATTAATCCTTCATCGAATTTACGAAATTCATTACGTGCTGCGACTGGTGGGTGAATCATACTCGATCCATTGCTTTACGTGGCTCAGACATTTGCAGCATTTCCAAATACCTCATCGTTTCGCTTAGGTTCAAGTGGTCTTATGCTTCCGGTTGTTTTTCGCACACGAATGTCTCGCCTCTGCGACCTTTTCTTTTTCGTTTCTCTTATTTCCGTATGTATTTATCACAAATTCCTTGCCTTATCCTTCGTCTTTACTATATGCCTTTATTGCTTACTCATATGCCTTCTTATAAGGCGAACGTTAAGAAAACATATTCTACGACATTCATTCATTTCGAAGACAAATGCTGAAAATGCCTTACAGTATGCGCCTTCGGGCAGAAGACGTCACAATAAACACGTTTACTGGTGGCGTTAAATTTTTCCTGCAAATAGATAAACGTTAAGGATGGTTTATTTTATCATAGGCTGTACCACTCAACTAAAAATGTCAGGACCATCATCGACGACGGAACTTTTTAGATCAAGATTCAACATCTGTTTTGGTGTAAATATAGAATTTTATAATACATCAAACTATGGAGCTTATAATAAAATGGTGTTTGCAGGATCGGGAGTTCAAGCTATGATAAACTCCTTCTAAGTGAATCAGATTTGTAAATTTTAATGAATCCCTGCAAGAAGTCGCATCATTCAGATTGGTAGTTAACTGAAGAATTACTTTAACTATTTAAACTGTACATTTATCTGTAAAAGGATGCCTTAGATTGCATTCAAGTTTGAGAACTTTGGCTCTTTCGCTCTCAGCAACACTCCATTCTCAAGCTATCGCAGATGTGCAGTTCTATTTTGCCATCTGTGGATCAATTTTTTAACCAAGCATCGTCTAGTGGAAGCAGAGCAGACGCTTCGATTAATATTTTAGGCAGAGTTTGGTTCGCTACATTTACGATAAAAAATTCACATCACTGGGCAAAAAAGGCTACTTGAGCCTAATAAAGTTCGTTTAATTGGATCAAGAAGTGCGTTGCAACGCCTGTGATGTAAGCAGATGTCTCTTGCAGAATTTGGGTCATCGTAGCAATTCTAGATTTATAAAGAATTAGTGGTCGAGTTGAGGAAATGCTGCAGTGGCAAATTTGCTCTAAAAATGCAAAAAGACAGCATCAGAACTCACTACGTCGTCACCTCAATATTTTATTGCTCCACAAATTCGCAACTATTCATTAGTCGACTAAATTTCACACTGCTATTTGAATTGTGTATCCCGCATTAAAATATCTCATAATCACATCCTTCTCTTCATTGCATTCAATTACAGCAAAATATAATTTGTAAAAATTTCGAAAAATCCCGGAAAAATTACCCACCAAAAAGATGAGCATTTGCTAGGATTCCCAAGTAGGTTAGTGATCAGATATTTCGTTCAACATAAATTCAACAATTCAACGTTTAACATTCATTCAACATTTCGCGAGTACGAAAATACGTTATATACTTCGATAAACGGCAGTTTCAGTGAAACGACTCTAAAAATCCTACGTTCTATCCTTAACAGTTGATGAAGCATAAGGCCTTACTATTTAAATTTGGATGTAGAATTTTAAAAGGGTGCTGCTGCAAAAACTCCTCAATAATCAAGGTACTTAAGATTTCATAAAACATTGTGTGTAGAGTACCTCCCACCTCCAACAGACGTAAATGTGAGCGTTTGAATTGAGATTGATTAGTGGATAACTATGAAGTATTAACTCCAAGTTACATGCGAAGGTTAAGAGCATCATGTTTATGGGCAAAATATTTGAAGGACCCCTTTTCTATCAAGGGGCAGGAAAGTCCTGCTTCGACTAATATTAACTGACAGATGTGAGATAGTGTCAGGAAGTTACTTAGGGTTTAAAACATTTGAAGCAAAGGGCAACTTCTATGCAGATTTGAGAGCTTAATCCTCATTTCCAAGAATGCTTGGGGTCAACACGTTCATCCTTTAAGCTCATATAGTAAATAGGAAGTGAAAAGATTCTAAAGAAAGTCATTCAAAGTTAACCGTAACGCCGAAGGAGGCATCATTCTTCTCCAAATATATATGGTTGCAATGAAATACTATATTGAATCTGTCTTGATGGCATAATCTTTATGCTGATCATGAGTTGAACAATTTTCCGTATTTTTCTAGGACCAAGGGGTCTTAGCCCTCAAACAGTGTGCGATGCGGTCAATATTCCACGACGAGGTCCCGTCGTTGAGCAGTCCGCTGGGTCTTTTCTCCCCGACTTCTTAACCGGGATACTAACTGCAGTAAACTGCTGTTGTGAAGATCATATGAGTGGAAATCCTTGTTCTTCATCATAATGATCCCAAGAACGTTTGAACTCAATATTTCTGCTGCACAGTCTTCTCGAGAGAACCAATGAACAGGGTCAATGAGTAAGCCAAACAAATACATGTAAATGTACAGACTACTATGAGATTGTCCCTGCAGTAGGGATATAATGAGAGGCGCAAAAAATGCAAGCGCAACAGACCAGTAAGAATTTGGCTATTTGGTTGTGAATTGATGAAAAGGGATGTGACATATAAGTGTAAAACGTTGCGAATGTTGACTTTGCAGAGGTGGAATAGCGTTCTATAAAGCCATTGGCTAAATTTGTTCAAAGCACAAACATGCGGATAAGTATGTGCCAGAGGAAAGCAATTGCAGAAATTAAATCAACCATTTTGAAACAAAAGCTTTCCGAGAAATCATTAACGGATAGTACCGAGGACGTTGACATGCTCCATTTTTATAATTTAATCAGACATACCTACGTGTTGCACAAATATTACACAAAAAACAGCGACGATAAAACTAACTTATAGTATTCACATCCCTTCCCGCTCTTGATGGATTGTACAGATCCAGCATGTCAAACAGTAGAGGCATATAGACTGGCCGACATTGAACAATTCCTGTTAATCTAACTCCTAAACGTTTTATTCTCCATTTCAAATACATTTCTATACCCTTAAAGGATTTTTGAAAGTAGAACATCAAGTAGCTGGGTATATACTTCTCTAATTGTATCATAACAAATTTATTTAAAGGAGGCAACTCATAATTTCGGATTGAGGAGCAGTATTACAACTATTTTCTGTCGATATGCCTCCAATGCCAAAGCACGCAGTGTTCCTCCACCGCAAAAAAAGGTCTAAAAAATATGTAGTCTATTTGGCAAGACCAGATCACTTATTTGAGTTAAGGGCTCTGCGGTACTGAATGATATGTAACGAAGAACCTAATTTCTGTTTCTAGCGATCGCGAGATATAAAGACTTTCATATTAAACCGTAAAGTATGTCATCAAAACGTAGCATCACCTCATATTTGCTCATATAGGTTGAATGTTAGGAACTGCGTAAAACATTACAAGAAACAGGTCTTCACCTTTAAAAAATCGCAGGATACCAATATTTTTTTGTTATTTAAGGGGATGGGGGGGGGGGGGAGGGGGGAGGTGTCTTCACAAATGTAATGAATTTATAAATCCAGAGCTTTCTCCCAATAAACGGGAAGAATTTTCAGCCTGAAAATGTCTAATTCCAATAGCATACGCCGTTCAAGCAACAAGCTTGCTTACTTAGATTACATAGTTTCTTTAAAGTTCGCAAATTATACGGAAGAGTTTCAGCAGTTTCAGCACATTCATTCGATTTGGGTTATATTGTACCTACGAAACCTTGCAGTAGTAGACTTGGCGTTTTTTGAGCTGAAACAATCGAACGCAAACATTCTGCATAGCATTTTCTTACGAGTTATATTATTAATACAAGTAGTGTTGAGAACTTGCGGTTCAGCGCATTTCTTATTCATCAACAGCTCTAGTCTTCTCACCTAAATCAACGAAATAAAGTGCACTATTTGTGGAAGGAGGGAGGAGAGGGAGGGAGAGAGGAGGAGGAGGAAAGGATCGACGAGTGAGGAAGAAGCGTTTAGGATGATGAACTGAAGGAAGGCCGGGCACAAAAGCTAATAATGCCGTTTTGTTTAAGCTGCTTTTATACGCGTTTAAATCTCATTTGCATAGAGAACGTTAGCCTTTTTCCACCTAAAATATACAGCATTTTTGTGAGTGCGGCAAGCAATTCTGAACAACCGTTGCTAATGGGATGAGATTTCGCATGAATGACTAATTCTATTCGCTAATTTTTCAAATTTACTACCTCTGAAACGGAAACAGATCTGTCTGAGAAATGATCAATGGATTACAAAGGCATCGTCTAAGGTGCGTGAATAAAGTTCACCTGTCATTTTGTCATATTTTTTATATACTTCACCAGATGATTTGATAAAGTTTCGTCGAGAATTCTGAGAAATATTCGTTCCTTTGTTGAAAAAATCAACTTACACAACTCGAAAATTTGAATATCACCGAGCGAGCAGACGATAAGATGCAAGACTTTTTATTCTAATCGAGAATCGACCATCAAGTGGAATGAGTAAATAGCACATTTTAAGGTGGATGATCCTCTCTCCTCGATGAGACCTGTTGCTTTTTTCTCTTTCGTTGGAGATTTACTTGATCGGAGAAAAAAGTTCCCATAAATATGGTATGTTATCACTCACTTTAGTGCTGATCTAATTCGTACTGATTTATTCTCTATTATACTTCTTGGTAAGTATATTTGCGTTTTTTTTTTGTCTTATCTCTCAATCGTTTCACAAATGCGAATAAATTTGCTGACCGTAAAGCATCCTGCCCCCTCGGGTGCTGGCCTTCCGGGTTCTTCACTTTCAACATCCTTCAATACCAGGTGACACTTCGCCGTCTCGTTGCCATGCCGGAATGACCGGTCCTTTGTTAGGCAAACCAATTTGCGGAACTCTAAATTTTCAGTAACCATTTTCTGAAACATTTTAAACACATTCCTGTTTAAATAATCTCAAAAAATTCCAGCATTACTGCTAAACTATCACTCGAATAAGCGAACCCACTTTACCTATTACTTTTCAATTTAACCATTCAATCACCGCAAAAGAATTTCTCAACAATAATTAACAATTGCCGAGTGATTTCTATGATCTTACCGAGTTTATAGGTTTGAATAAAAGGTAACATTGTTGCCGAAAGTGTTAATTCTCTTACGAATAAAGCAATCAAAATTTTGAAATGCTCAACGACAACAAGGTGATTGCGAGAAAATGCACTCCTCTAGACTTGCTCGTTGATGTCAGTCTTTAGCAAGCAGATGCAAATGCGAACTTCCTTAAAATTAGAAATCTGCAAAAATAGCAGACGTGACCCTTGAACTCTGCGGAGCTATTTCCAGAAAAAAAACCCTTTACGCTTATAAAGCGGCCGTACAGCTAAAGTGTTATCGCAATGATGCAATCTTCAACAAGATTAGAAATTTCTATTGGAGGATCCATCTTTCAGTAAACACGCTTTTATGTTTCAAAATCGACGAAGTATCGTTGGAGAAGAGAGGCACATTCAAAACAAACTGGCAATAAATGTCCTCAGTCCGGTTAATTGAAGACAGCAGTATCTTTTTTTTCGATGGATTCTATTCTTTCACCGCAGTGATCACAAACTATCTTTACATCTTTTCCGCGCATACTCAGTTGAATTCAGTAATAGCCAAGTCCGGTTCTAAGCGATGTCGAACTAGCAAGTGCGCTAAAAGATCTCACGTATGAAGCATCAAATGATGAGAAAGGCAGAAGCTATAAGGCCGAACGTTTCGAGAATTTCACTTTCAGAACATTTTAATTCTGTTTACATGGGTACATCGTAACAGAAAAAAGAAAATGAAACAACGAACGCGGATGTGCAATGCAGAGCGCCACCAACGTCGTCACCACAACGTTCCACAACAACGACATGAGAACAGCGACGACGACAAGACGACTCACGATTGTTCATCTCTTTATACCCGCATTCGAATCGGATTGACGCATTGATGCGCATCAGGCCATTGTGTAGGGTGACCAAAAACACGCAGCTGGACATGACGATGAAAAAAAATCGGCAACCGGCGAATCGCCCGTCCGTCAAGCATGCGCACGAGAAGGCCGCCGATGTCACTAGACTGAAGACGCTTCCATTATTGCCTCGGGCAATGAATACGTATCAATGAACTCTTGTGAGGGTACAATTTCATGGATCCTTTTTCCACAGAGGTCGTACACATGCAATGCTATCTCAACTAATGCATCCGGATGAGGTAGAAGAAAAATTAACTGTCGCTCCACTTTCGCTTTTACAAGTAAACATTTTGAGTTCGCAGGTAAAGGAGCTCAAAATTTGCAAATTTTTAGAGTGCAGGCGAACGTGTACCGCAGCATCTTTAGCCTAGCTGCTCCATCATGTGAGAATCGCAAGAAAGCAATAAACCGTCAGGAATACCTCTCAACAACCAACAAATGCTGCAGTAACTCGGGTTAGTCAAACTAATCAGAACGGAAAAATATGTTAACTGCGATGGAAATAGGAAATAAGAAGAAGAAGCAACAACATCAATACTCGATATCCGCTTGAGAATAAAAAAATCCAGCGCACATGGTGAACGGCTAATAATAAGCGTAATGTGTGGAATGTAACATTATCAAGAATAATGGCAATCGAAATGATTGCAAAGAAGTGTCATGCTCACGCCTCTTCCCTCTCTTATTCGTATCTCAATTACTGCAATTGCACAATTATCCATAATATGTATAAGCAGTGCACAACGAAAGATAAACTGGAACAGCCCGAGCAGTGGGTTGGGCCAAGCATCGAACGTAATAGAAATATAAATCTCACTCACTCTCATGTTCATTCGCCAACATCCATTTGTGATGTCTCTCTCGTTCGAGCCTACTTCATGCTCGCCAAAGGCAGATGTGTGGAATTGTCAGCGAAACGGATGTAGTTTGACTTTACGCGCTTGGTTTAAGCACTTAAACTTTTTTCCGGTGCCTATAAATCTCTATGGAACACTGGTCGCACATTCAACCAAATTCATGTTCATCATGCTCTTCGTTAGTTCCGAGCAATAGCTAGATCTCTTCTCTAAGATCTCGAAATCTTTTCTCGTTGCTCGATGATTTAATATTTTAATATTCAATGCTGGTTTTAGTTTCTAATAAGACGTGGAGTGATTGGTAGATAATTTTCATCTGTGCCGGAAGATTTAGTGCTAATAGTATATTCTGAATGACATTACCGGTTGTTTTTCCACGAATTTCCAGCCAAAATAGATGAAATGGGAAAGTTTGCTAGCGGAGAAGGCGCGATATGTGTTTTTGTGGCCTTACTCATCATATCAAAGAGTTTTGTGAGCTGTCAACATGCGCAGTAATGCGCTCATATATATGTCGCCCATAAAGATTTCCTATTGCTGACCCGAGCCCTTAGAAAGTCTGCCTGACCAGTTAGAAACTTAAAGAAAACTTAGGCGATTCGAATGCCTGTAACTTCTAGTTGATGGGTCATCTTGAAGATATTAGAGTGTAGGAGGCTACTAACAAACTTCGGAACGCCACCATCCTCAGTTATTTACAGGGACGCACATAAAAGAGAAATGAAATTACATATATCGGGTTTCAAAGCCGACAGTTGGTCCCACTAAGCGGATATACTCACAATGACACAGACACACAGGGGCAAGCATGCAAACAAGACGTCTAGGTACATGCATCACAAATGCACATTTGCAAAGGCCCATAAAGATGGAAATTTCCAATTTGTAGTACTGAAATCCTTGATATTAGTATTAGCTTAATAAGGCCGTTGAAGGAAATACATCCAGAATGTCATTTCGCTCTGGAGTAACTGTGACAAAAAAGGCACGCACAGCTACGACATTCCGAACAACAATGTAGTAGAAAACGTTCATGAATCTATTGTGGTAGACACTTATATCACCTTAACCTAGGAGGGTTGTAACTGCTTCCAACTGGTTATCATGACTTACAAATAAGAAACTAATATCAGATAAAATGAACAAATATGCTTTGGTTCCGTAATTTGTGCGGTAGATTTTTTCCACTTTTGCTCCGATGTATAGAATAAGGACTTTTTCTTTCGACACAGAATCTGTACGACCACTCGATTGCGCAAAAAATTCATTTAACGTTTTTCTCACTCTTTGTATACAAGGTCTGCAATAAACGAGTTATCTCTCATTTTGCACTCTTATGTCGAACGCAATTCGACATCTTCTGTCCTGAGCACTTTTCAAAATGAATAGAAGGAAAAAGAGCTACACATTTCCGAAGGCGGTTGATCACTTGGGCAGTCTAAAGATGCACGTCGTACCAATAATCTATGCGGCACATTTTTTCGTTATTTTTGGATAAATATTAGCCTGGTTTTGCATTGGAATGGAATTTTTTAATCTCGTTTTATAAAGAACCTAGCGGATGTCTGCAAATAGAGCAGATTTTACAGTACTACGTGTTTGAGCATTTTTGTTTGTTATGCAAGTGTTTGGATGCGTCTATTGGCGGCATTGATTACTCTACAGTAATGCTGACGTATCATAATAACTACTCCTATAGCTCAAAGGTTCATTCCACTTCAGGTACTTAATTTCGATACTGTACTTCAGGAACCCTGAAACAGACAGAACAAGAAACAAATGCGCATCGAGAAATCAATTCGAGAGGACTTTGCCAAAATATAATCTTTCATCGAGAAATTGATGGATGATGTTTAGATTGAAAGGAAGCCGTGTGTCGGAGCAACTTCTGAGGCATGGCAATAAACTCGATTAGCTGCTTGGTTACGATGCTGGCGATTACCGTCGCTGTTAGTACATTGGAATCATCTGAAATCCGGATGCTCGAATCCGAATGTATGCCACTTAAATGTTTATACTGCTAACGTTGACCGAGGCAAAACCACATGAAATTTGATTCCTATTCTGCGTCAACTTAAAAGCATTTCGCCAACAAAAGATGCTTGAAAGGACGTTTCTAGGTTTTCGCCAAAAGGCACATTTACATGCTTGGTACCGACTGTTGCATCATTCTCCGCGGAGTCTCTCCTCCCTCATCTCCCTTCTTCTCGGCATTTTCACTGCTCATTGAACTATGTGATAAGATTGCTTTCGTTTCAGTTACTAATATAGTACCTACAATGTATTCCTACAGAAATTTCCGTTTCCGACAAGTCATATGAAAATCATTTGCTTTCACTTCATTTCCACAGCGTTCAAAAAAATAAATATTGGGCTGGCGACAAACTTATAGCGCTTATTGCAGAAGCTCAACGATTACCAAGTGTGACAGCTTTACAATGACACAGAAAATAAAAGTCGCTTGTGACTTCAACATTGCACATGTATCTATTTGTGACCCTCCAAAACTAGTTGCATTTCACGATGTCGGGAATTCATCGGAGACTGCTAACAAAGAAACCTTCAAATAAACCTGCAAACCGCGTTGTTTTTCTGCTGAAATATAGTCGAAACATTAATTTGGAAATCTGGAGTGAAGATCCGCGATATCAGCCGCATCGGTTGAATAGTCATTGGTGAACCTTTTCAACACCTCCCCGCGCATTTTAACAATAGTAGCTTGGTAATTGTATGCGCAAACTTTGTTGACTTGTAATCGATCACGATGAACCTATTCGGAAATAAACATATATGAAGAAAGTGATGAGTAATATTATTGTTTGTATGATTGAGTTTCAGTTTTAGATGGCAGAAGGGGCAACAGCTATCGATCCTTCTTCACCCCAGACGGTGAGCTTGTTCCTAACCAACAGTTAGCAATAAACATCACATAACGTCACGTTGTTATTATACGCAGAACTTCTGTTGGACGTTCGTTGCACATCTATGTGCTAAACACTAGGCACAACTTTTCTAGAATAAGGAAAATATGCGGCTGTTCGTGTTCACCTAATCGGCAGGAAATATGAAAGCATTGTTTTTCACTCGCATCCATGAGGATAGTCTGATCTTTTTCGTCGACTCGAAAAGACAACATAACTTCGACTAAACTGTCAACACTTTTTAAAATCTAGCACAACTAGGTGGATGGGAGAGATGGGGAGAGGGAGGGCGTAGATGTGGCCGATTTCAGCGTCACAATTTGATGCTTTAGCTGCTTTGTTTATCGTAAAGTTCCGGAAAGTGAATTTATTTAAACAAAAAATCCCTTTTAGAATACACAGTAGTCGAACGAAGGGACTCAAAGCTTATGGATCCTTTGATACGGTTTGGTAAAAGAACAAACATTATGGGAGAAAATCGTCTGCACAGGAATTTAAGAGCTGAGGTAAGTGTTCTCTTGAGTTCTTCTGTACGAACTTCAACGTTTTTTTTTTTTTTTCACTTTCTTAAGCTCTTGCTTTCCGTCAAAGCAACGCTTGCATTGTTGAAAATAATTTTCTCTGCTCGATTTCTTGCAGTCCAGGTGCAGTTTTTTTTAAAGCTTAACGAAGAACACAACAATGAAAAAAAAATAAATACGTCCAAAATGTGTCCCATTTTCTGGGAAAACGCAAAGCTTGTGCGAGTACAGAATTCCGTTCAGTCCAAATATGATTTTGGTGTTAATTTCTATTGACCTTGGTCACTACATAAAACGATTTCCCGCTAACCACAATTTCGATGAGTTGCATCATATGAAGGGGAATGAATTAGACGGTGCTCGAAATTCGCATTTCATGCATACGCTTCAAAATCCACCTAAGCGACTGAAGTGGAGGAAACCTGAGCACAGATCTCAACAATCAGCATTCAGTCATGCAAAAATTGGTCAGAAATCGGTTATTTGCAAATAGGAACTTACTAGTATACGATCGAAAATAAACTTTCATCTGTCTCAAAGTTCAATAGACCAATGTGAGCGCGCCATATTCCAGGGATTGAGCAGCCCACTGATCCGATTTGGTAAACGGACTCCACCAGATGAGGATTTACTTGGGGGATTCGTTCGTGATCCTCAACAACGCATTGCCACTGATGAAACCGTACTTCATTTTGGTCGATCCTCTGCGCCAGCTACAGCTTAGAGTTTATAACGCGTTGACGACAAGATCATCAATGCATCTTGACGATGATTTTAGTGTATGAAAGAGTAAAGTTATCTATCACGTTGTTTCCTACTTGTATCGTACACTAAAGTGAAGTGATCAGTTTTTAAAACTTCCAAATGATACACCATTAACGACAATTTCTGAAAAGGCAAACGGACCCAAGTGATTTCACTCTAGCATTCTGACAAACACATTTATATCTGGGCATCATTACAGAAATACGCCACATCGATAAACTCTATTCGCTTTTACTGCTGATGGTTAGCTATAACGTATATCTTGTTGAAAATGTTTAGTGGGTTTTACCACGAATTCAGCCGATAAAATGCGCATATTTCGTATGGGACCTCAGCAACAATATGACCAAATCTGCGAGAAATGAAGTACTGTAAAATGGATCAACTGCGGATATATTTTTTGTAGTTACTTCATACTGGCAAAGTGAAAAACGTGACCAACATCAATAGTCAGTTATGGAGAAATTATCACTGCGAATGCAACATTTTTAGTCGCTTATCGCAATCTATCCTCAAGGATTCTTATAATGTTTCATAGCAATAAAACGGCGGAATCCACAAATGCGATAAAATCTGTGACTTTTACAAGCCAAGAGCGCACAGGGATCTGTGACTACACGTGGGGATCAGTATTTCGCTGATGATTTTGAATTTGCAGGGAAATAACTGATAACTTAAAACTCTCTTCAACACACCACGAAGAACATCCCAATGATATGAAAAGAAAATTGCTCGTATGTAGAGATGTTACAATTTGAAAAGATTGTTGGAGGAGCAGAAGATATTGAAGGCGAAGAACGATTGCTGCCCTTATTGGAATGCAGTTTCCCTTTCAACTATCGCTTCTTTTTTTCAAAAACTGAATGCACTAATATAAAATACGCTCTTATTTTACATAGTTTCCCGGAGCACGAACTCAAACATTGAAACTGTTGGACTAGCGTAGCTCGATATGTGGTGCATCCCTACTATAATTTATATATTTGGAAGTCAGCGCATAGCAAATTTCCATACTAACATTTGGAGACCTACATTTCCGCTTTAGTTCCGCCTTTTTGGCCTAATAAAACGAACGCAAAAAAAAAATTCACCTAAAATCCTCTTCACTCATCTACATATGCTCATCTCATTCCACGATAGTTGGAGGAGTAAATGCTGCACAGAGCAGCATAAAAACATCTGATATATTAAAAAAGTTGCTATATTTATGAATATGAGGAATTGAACTGAAAGTATACCTATCAAGAGTTAGTAGCGATGATATAGACGAGGAACATTTCGTACTTTATACAGCATCCGTATATTTCAACAATTATCAATATGCTGCAACTATTACGGTACAATTATTTCACATAAATTATAGCGTAAATTTTCAGTGGTTATTTCGGTTATGAATCTCGCTTGTACCAACATCTGACCGGAAACTCGCCTCAACGCCAATGATCATCGCCACCTTCACACTTGATACTGCTTATTTAACGCTCTTCCAATAACAAGTCGTCGAATCTGAAACAAAAGTAACTCAACAACTTGAAATGATGAGAGCCGTAACACTTTTTAACTTTAAACATAGAATATGTAATATGTAAACATTCTATATGTAAACATTTCTATATGTAAACATTTTGGAATGCAGATTTATCCATAACAATAAAATCGTAAGCAGGTAAGCAGGTATTTCGCTTCCACTCAAAAATACCTCTCCCATCCCCGTCAAAGAACATAAGGACCTGTGAAACCTCTCCATTAAAAGTATATTTAAAAAAATACAGTGAATGATTGCAGTATCCTTGTGGACAGCGTTGGTAATGGCGCTCCATTAGACTGAAGAAAACAGCACTGAAGTTAAGGCTTCAAAAATTTCGACTGATCGGTACAGAACAGTAACAAAAAGCTGATAGTAAAAAATGTTGTGTATTTTCCCGGAATTATTTCTGCACAATTTTGAAGCATACCTTGGAAACCTCAATTTATTAGCGCAACTGATGTGATAGATAACTTGAAATATTTTTGGGAAACAATTATACCTCACCATATGGCTGAAACATCACACAGAGCTCTTAGATAGATGTACTGTACGTAGTAACGATAAATCTCTGTTTTCTCTATAATCACTCGAGACAACTGTTGGTGGTTGAAATGACAAAAGTGTAGAACCCTTTACACCTTCTATATAAGCAACCAGTGAGACAGGTAAAGAGGAAAGTTCACTGCATTGACCTCGGAAGTGCCAGCTCCAATCTCATAAAGTTTCGCATCTCGCAAGAAACGCCCAGTCGGATAGTCATTGATGTATCCATTCCCACCTGAATTAATAGAAATTCATTTGATCGAACCATCACAACGAACAATTAAAGATGGCCGGTTAATTAAAAAAAAAAATTGAGCACTCTATAGACTTTCTACACATTGTTCAATCAAATCGATATAATTTACGCGTTGTTGTCTCATACAGAAACAGAAACAAAGAAATTATTATTGAATACACAACGTCAAAGTGCTATGAATAAAATATAGCCGAAAATACTAGCGACGACATTTTTCTACTCGTTAGCAATCAACAAAGATTCATGAATACTTAATGCGTTGGTTTACTACTTCCTTTCTACTTTATGTCTGCATTCCTGAAAAGCTATTTCCACTGTTTATATGCTCACATTCGGCAGTGTTTTTGGTGACGTTTCACGACCACTGAGCTATCTTTTAAGGAGCAAACGACGACCCAAGGACAGAGCTTTATGCAAAAACAATAATAACAACAACGATAAACGTAACATTCTGCAAGAAAACACTGGCCCAAATCAATCTCCTGAATGTACTCATACTGCATTAACGAATCCTCTCAGAAGTGTACTGTGGCACTGCCATATCCGTATACGCATGACGTATTTGCTAATGTTCCAGTTTTCGTGTCTGTGCTTGTGCGTGCGTGCGTTCCTGCGTGGGTGTTTGCGCGTACGCATCTGTGCGTCCAATCGACAGGTCATATTCCTGCTTACTAAGGTCTGCACGCATCACTTCCCGAATACACCTCATTTCCTATGAAAGGAAAGAAAGCAGCATCGGTTCGCATACTGTTGATGGGCAGAGATTGTAAATGTGCAGAGATTAGCGGATATACGGACTACCTCCTCCACAAGAAATCCCTTGACGTTAAATGAAAACCTCTGATGCGGTGAACCAGGAATCCAACCCCTAAATTTCAGGAGGATGTACATACAACATGGAATCACTAAAGCAAAGGACTTTTGCAGATTTCAACCAGTATCTAAGACCTTACAAAAATTCTTTTCACCGTAAAATCCATACAACAAGGATTCATGAAACCATTCCAGGATGTCCATGATGCAAAAAATGCCTGGAGTTTTGCAAAAACGCTAGCTGGCGGGCTCTTATAGTTTCTTGGAGAGTCGTTGCTGCAAGGAATCTCCCAAGTCTTTGAGACACCTATCCGGCAAAACTCGACAAATTTGCTACTGAATTCCAGACGGTTAAGCATTGTTGCTGCTTTGTGGCGAATTTTGACAGCATAGAATTCATACAGCATGAAACCCTATCGAAGTGGAAAACTCCCATATTAACTTCAACTGGAACCTTCTATGGAGTTCGGGAAAGAGAAATGAGTTTCTGTGACCCTGTAGCAGAGAATCATAACCAAACTTCAGTACTTGGTGGAGTATTTTACGGGATGAATCCCATCACATTTGCTCATAAAGCTAAGAGAGTTTCGGTCTGATCAGCATTTACGTTATTTTTCAGAAGCTTAAACAGCTGTATTATATGTGCATTATACTAACCGAGAATTTGAATCGCGTCTAAGCAAAGCCTGGTCGCATGTTCGGCCAAGTACAGTATGACACCAGCACAGTCCTGAAAATTGTTTATACTTGTTCGATAGTGCACTGTAATAGGTCGGGGAAAAGCAAAAATTACTGAGTTTCAAGTGGGCAGGATAAACTTTAAAATGTTCTACTCAGAAAAAAAGATCTTTTCATCTAGAAGATACTCAACGTCCTGGTTTCCGAGGTTGTGATCGCTGCATTGATGGATGCCGAAGCAGTACTTTGCTTCTGTTTCATACGTTTGCAGCCGCTTCTTTGGGCGCGTTTCATTTGAATGAAATCGAAGATTCTAACCTATCTAGGATTTGTTCTCTTTCGACGATTATATCTACATGATATTTCCGAGAACTACTTGCGTCTTGGAACACCGCTTACGAGTAACAGTTTTCCCGCTTCCGTACACAGGAGAATCTTTTAGCGTTTTCACCTTGTTCGTTAAGTAACCGTCGTCGGTTGCACGTGCAACGTTGTATAAGTATGATCGACACGCATTTAACGTTGTGTACATATCGGCCATTTTTCCTTGAATTAACTGCAACAACTCCGTTGTAAACATTGCATGTTTCTTTTAATTAACGGTAAACGAAGCCTCTGATAAAGCTGCTCTCGTAGCTTCCGCGCGTCTTCACTGATACAAACTTTGATTTACTCGAAAATCGAAATTAAAGTCAAAGAGATTTACACTGAAAGTAGTCATAAAATATGTTAGAGAAGACTGAAAAACTCGAAGAAAGATGCCGTTGTTTCGAATCGTTCAGGACATATTTGTTATATATATATATATATATATATATATATATATATATATATATATATATACTATAACAGATATGCGAGCATGAATGTATTACATGCAGGGGCGAACAATTTTAATTGTGAGCAAAAGCAAAAAGTTGAAACCTTCAGGGGGAAGGCAAGAACTACTCAAGCTTGAAATCAGCGTCAAAAGTAAACGTAATCAAACCCAGCAATTTCAAGCAAATTCCTTGTCCTTGACTGAAAAGTTGAATGTTTCGAACTAATGGACATATTCCATCCATAAATACTCACTTACCACTACCTACATATCAAATCTCTAGAATTCGTTTACCGCAAGCAATAAAACTTTTCTGTCACGAGACAACGATTCAAAAGGCCGATTCCGTTGAAAAAGTCAGTGGCAAACGTTGTAAAGTGAATGCTTATGCAAACAAAACCAACATTTTCAAGGAAAAAACGAAAGTACACCTTATTGGGGGAAAGGGGCTGGATGTCGGTATGACATTAGTATCTCCAACAAAATGCAACCTGAAATGTGCCAATCTTCGATCCGAACGCTTCACGATGATGTGCGTAGTCAAATGCGATATCGCATGCAGCTTGCATCAGGCTGAAAAGAGGAAACTTGGCATCCAGCGCCGAATGAGGCAAATTAAGTAAACAAAACTATTGCAAACAACACCTGAGTAAGCAAATAAGCTATTAACTATATATGACGCGAAATGAGTAGGATTCGTTGGAAATAAAAGCACTGAGAAGGAAATATGAATGCAATTTTGACGATAACATTATATGACATGTCAAACTGGCGCAAAACGACTAAAGAAGGTACAAACTAGGAGCTGTCAAAGGCACCCTGGGTTCCAGTGTATTTAAAATTAGACGTATTACATGTATATATGAGAAAAAAAAGTAGCATTAAATTAACAATTATACCCCAATGGACCACCAGCGAGAACTAGTCGCTCCACGTCAAGGCCAGTCATAAGCACGTAGACGCCCTTGTCGATCTCTCCGAGAACGTTCTCTTCTTCAAATAGCACAAATATTTAGTCACTTTCCTTTGATCCCCTTCTCCCTGCCAAAAAACTGATCCTTTCGGCTCGAGCCCCTGGCAGACCTTCTTTTATCTTCAGCTGCTTTTACTGCAAATGATCAAAAGCTTGCCAAAACTCATATAGTAAATCATATATATACTCGTAATTACTTTGTAAAATTTTCCTGCATACTAAGTACGTGCGAATGAAGCTTGAAAAGTTGAAAATTGAATGACGGAGGCAAATAATGCAAATTCTGGGTCGAATTTTATAAAATACAATTGCATCACAAAATTTTCCACTTGTGATTTCAATTCTACATATATCAGATTGAGACAACTTCTAGGAAATTATTCCCTCAAAAAGCAATAAATATAAAGAAACATGACCGACCTGGAACGTAGCAATTATTGAAAACTAATTCTGAGGTATTCGATCCACGCATTCCCATCTTGTCCAGTTTTGGTGATGCGGCAAACCCTTCGAAGTCCTTCAAAAATATATCTCAGCTAAACTTGTACTTCAAAAATTCTTGCCACAAAGACTGCACAATATTAAGTAATCTAGGGAAAAACTAAACGCATAGTGTGAGTATCGATCGAAGAATATCGTCGACGAGTGCCTTGCACAAAACTAACTTTCTACCGCATAATTACAAGAAAGTTGCAGCGAGCATTTGAGAAGTTGCCACTTTTCAACAGTTATTTTAGTGGTCCTTAAAAGTTTTCGAACATTCTTTGGCAAAATATGCGCTATAAAAACTTCAGTAAATGCGAAAAAAAGATTATTTGACATATTTCATTGGAAAACCTTGGAAATTTCTATCCTACACTATAACTTTGAAAGGAAATTTAAATTTTTCATAAATTGTCAAAAACAGCCAACCTTTTCGATTATAAAAGCTGTAATTCCATACTGATTTTTAGCGGGGTTCGTTTTCGCGTAAACAATGAGTACATCAGCATCTGGTCCATTTGTTATCCAAAACTTAGTTCCATTCAGCACGTATTGGTCTCCTACTTTCTCGGCATGAAGACGCATGGAGACGACATCCGAGCCGGAGCCATTTTCACTCATTGCTAATGCGCCTATGTGCTCGCCATTTACTAACTGTAAATAAAAATGCGTTACACCAAAACATGAAAAGATATTTAAATCAAACATCTCAAAAATCTCACTACTAACGAATAAGATAAAAAGGGAGGAAGAAATATCTCTAACACTGTATTTTTGTTGGGTAAAATTTCTACTAACCAAACGATGGTCGCATATCAAGGTCAGCACGGTATAATTCCTCCTCGTGGTGGGTTTCTCTCCGCTCAAATCTGATCGTCAAATTGCAGTAAGTTAAAAACACGGACCTTTGGTAGATATTTTTGCTTTTGTTGGTCAGTTCCGTTGCGAACGATTTGATTCACACAGAGATTCGAATGCGCACCATAACTAAGTGCTATGGCCCCAGATGCACGTGAAATTTCCTCCATTGCGATCACATGATCCAAATATGATAAACCCGAACCACCGTATTCAACTGCAATTAATCTGAGCTTCAATTTCTGATTAAAGTTTTCCTAAGGTTATCTATTTCAAATCGTCAGGTAGAAACAATTTAAAACAATCTGGAATATAGGAAATTCCTCGACGAATATTTCTGTCTTCATTGCCATGTATCATAGGAATCTTTTATTTATGAACTCAAATATTGCAAAGTTTCAGAATGAGGGTTGTTGATACAAGGGACAAATGGGAGAAATGAAGCATCACATGAATGAGCAGAAACTTCGAGTAAAGACCCATGGAATATGAATTGTATTTTTTTCGCTGGTGCTAACGGTGATTCACTTCAGGATTTAAAAAACAGGGATGGATTTCTAATCCATCGCATTTCCGGTGAACATTGACGGTGCGTTTGCTCACGACTGACAATCGGAGATTTTCTTCGAAAAAATTGCCGTTTATATAACCAGTAAAGGCAAGAGCAAAATACATTTTTCTGCATTTCAGAACAAGCTGAATGAAATGATATCGTCGACATTGAACGCGTGCCAAAAAAATTTGTGATTCTCCACCTTCAGTGATGAATATCCACAATTCTAGTGGTTCTAATGGGAAAACGAATAACTGGCAACGAGAACTTTACGCGAATTTAACAGAAAAATTTTTCTTCACTGTTTTCGTATCTGGAGCAATTAATAGAAGAATGATCATTAACCAGGAACGGTGATGCCAAGCAAGCCATGTTCACCGAGAGACCTCCAGAACTTCTGAAAATTTCGTCACTTATCAGCGATTCGAATTTCATTTCTAATGCAACGTCTTGGAAGTGCATAATTGAATCAAAGGAATAAAGAAGCGGAGTAAACTGAAGAAACTAATCGAGATATCACACTAACAGCAACTAAAAGAATCTCTAAAATCCTATTTTAATATCCACACTCATTGTTTCAAGATTAACTTTGCACTTGCGGAAGTCTGAGTGGAAGAAACTTCTTGTCAGCATTGATTTTGAAAATATTAGAGTAAGTCTGAAGAATCTGTGCACTCATACTGACAAAATATTATTTCAGCGTATAAGATGTGCAACAGTTTTGGCAATTTATTATTCGTTAATGATCTACAAGCGACACTTCTACACACTACAAAGCAACTTTGGTTTGTTTTCCTCGGACACTTGCGATATTAATGGCAAAAAAATGACCACAGAGTCGTTCCTCTTCTTCGCGCTCAACTTTTCTGCAATCTTCTGCTCATTTATTCAGAGGGTGAAAAAATTCTCACTCTCAGATTGGGAAAATTATTCGTTCTGTCCATCTCAGCTGCCAATGGTGCCAACTCCTTTTGTGCAAACTCAAACACTGACCTTCGTAACTGAAAAATGTTGATTTTATACTATTGAAATTTCCCCATCAGAAATTTTCCATTGTTTTCACATCGTATATTTGACTTGATTACTTTAAGTAATCCTTCGTCATGAGCAAAGTTTTACATTCTGTAAATAATTTGTAGTTCGTTCTATTCACTCACTAATAAGTCACTAGTAAGTTAACGTTAAACTATGAATGGAGTCTTAAAGCACATCGATATTTTATGGTTGCAATTCATGAGAATAGGAAGGATAGGAAAGATTATTTCAAAGAGGTTTGTGGGAGAAAATACTTCTACTTGAATGCTGTTGAAAGCTTTTACGATTCTTAGAAATTCTGGCTTGAAAACATCTTATTTCAGAACATCTTAGTGGTCATTATCGCTGATCACTAAAATCCACGCTATCATCGAAATCTTCTCTTCAAATGCCTTTTTTAAAATGTTTAGGTTTTTAGAGTCATTTATTAAGAGATCAGCAGTGATCATTTTCAACTAGTGTACAGTTAAAACAACGAACTCACTTAATACGCCAAATATTTATCTAAAAAATGCAATGTGAAATTATGTTTGCTAAAATACCGTTTTGCTTTGAACGAGAGTATTTTGATGCCTTTCTACTATTGCATTAGCGTCTATCATTTAACAGTGATGTACTTTTATCGTTGATATGTCGTTTATTTCTATTTATGCAATCCCGTTTTCCAAAACATTATCTATCGGCAATCGAAGGACAAATTTCCTTTCGTGATAGAGGAGCTATAGGCTACCAAAAGAAAGATGAACAGAAAACGCAACCAAAGCGTATCGCTTAGTTTACCGAGAAAATGGAATCTTTTTGCCGTTGTATGGGAAAGATAATTGACGTTTAAAATATTGTTGAAATTAACTGCACTGTTGAAACATTTTATCGTTTTCGATAATATGTCTAAGCAATATGCAAAATTCAGAATTTGATAACGTAAATCGCGGGGATTTACATCTAACGACACTTAGAGATTAATGCTTTCAGCAACCGTGAACTGCAAATACTGCACAGATGCGTTTAGAAATGCGGATTTTTCCTCGAAAATGAGCGCACTGTGGAATCAGTGTTGAAAGTTTTTCATTGAAACCCTCTTAAAGGGAGGAACGTGAGGAAAACAAAGAAGAAATTAGCTTGTGCTATTTCGTATCTACTTAGGAATAGATTAACACCGAATGCACTGATAGTCATTCCAGCGGAAATTAACAGTTTTCACGAAAAGATTCGATTATTTTAATCCCATAGGATTTTAGATTCTTTCTACTTTTTTGCTTAGGTTTTATTTCAGCTTTCACAAGCTTTTTTTTCAATAACATGTGAACGGACAACGAGAATATCGCTTTTCAATCGTATATGCGAATTTTTCTTTTCCTCATATATATCAGCGGTGTTCTACAATAGACTCCCTAGAAAATCTTGGTAAGAACGTGCTATGAAAACGCATATGCTCAGATAGCAGTATAAAAAAGTACGACGGAGAAATTATGAGAAGATACTGAGGAAAAAAACGATCACTATAAAAGACTTTAGCAATAAACGAATGTTTTAACTGAGTTCTACAAATAACGAGTTAAAGAAATCAAGAACCATTAAACAATATAGATACTCGGATCTATAGAGAAAACAATTGAGGAATTTTTTAGGAATGATAAATTATAACGAGTAACCGCGATATGTTCCTCGGTGAGTCCAAAAATGTGGTCATTTATAGGGAAGGTACTCGAATGCCGGATATCCACCGATGCCTTACCAACTAACGAAACCAATGCACTGATCCGACGTGAAATCATCAGGAATTGCCGTTACAATAAGAGCAACTGAAATATTCTATATAACTTCACTTCCGATAATTCGAGATGTGTTAATCAAAGACCAAGTAAGCGCTAAGCCTGGCAAAAACGCTTCAGTTAACTAAAACCATTTCCCAGGTGCTACATCTGACACGTTGAATGCGATCGTGGGCTCCTGTTGACTTCATTCAAGAGAGCCTCTTTTCCTCAAGTTGGTATCAAAGCAGAGATGGAATACTTTTTGAGAGCTTCGGTGTAATACCACCACTGCGTGTTTTTATTGTTGATAGCAAAAAGCTTTATGACAAAAAGATGAGCGAAAAATTCCACATCTGCAGAACAATCTTCTATACCATGGAAACGATTCTATACGTTTTACGTATAAGTGAGGAGTTTTTTCATAGCAAAAATTCAGCAAAAACGATGAAAAATGAACATAAATCTGAACCTAAACAATTTTTCAAAGGTGACGACAGCAACAGTTAACAGAATTCCCCGAGCAAAGACCGCCTCTTTTTGTTAACGCGAGTTCTTGGACGGTGAAGACAAATGCATGTGTCTGAACGCGTGTCGAGTAGTTTTGGCTGGTGAACCACAAAAACGAATGACGGTCCACTAAGTCAATTCCACTCCATCGTTTTCAAAGAGTGCTAAGGGCATGAAGGGTTATCTTATTTGTGTGTGCGGATTCCGAAACTGTCGAATGAGATGAAGAACGAATTTTTAAACGCGGAAGTGCGCAAGCAGTCAGTTTTTTGTGGGCAAATTTGTCACATGGCACTATTGTGCAATTTTGGAACTGCACTCAGCAGCTGGTGGGTTTAAGTGCCAAAATGCGTATTATGCTAGCCTATTTGGCGCGTTATCCCCCTTCTACGTTATATTTGCATATGGAGTACAGCTCATATGGACGTTCCAAGCAAATGATCGTAACACGCTAAAGACAGCGCAGTCATTTTCTGTCTAACTGAACAGTTCGAATGACTAATCTTGTATGGATTAAAGGGCGTGAATTCCATTATATTTACTATTGGTAAAGAAAAGCGCCCAATAAAATGTTAGTCGAGAAGGATGCTTATAAACATAAAATATTAAAACAGCAACAAGAAAAACAAAAGTGGAAAAGTAAGCACATCAGCACACAAAGAAATGCTGTCATGCACGATTCGATCGTCACGGTCACCTCCCTTATCGGTTCGTTGAAGATAGGACTGTGCTCGCTAGAAGAGTCCGCCCCTCTTTTCCCGGAGGGAATCCTATCATTTCGGTGGCAGAGATGAAATGAGCATCCTTGAGCGCGTAACCTGCCCTGATTGCGGACAATGCAAGTGTTGTTTTTTTTGTTCGCTGTTGTTGGCAATGAAAGTGCAGAGAGAATGATATTTGAAAGCGTGTGGATACCTCTAACATCAAAAATGCATAAAGGTCAAGGTGTGCTATATGCCCCCAGCAGAGGATGCGACTGCGATTTTCGCAGATATGATGTTATCAAAACTAATGGACTGTATAATAACAAAGTGGAATCTTGCAACATCGTTCACGGAAAACCATCCTTTGCGTCAACTCTACTTACTGTCGATTACCACCGAACAAGCGATTCTAGGTTCTACTGCCCAAACAATCAACGAAATATGTGATGCAATATCCGTCGACATTATAATAATTTTTACCGAAGAAGTCGTAATAATGTTCGCAACATATTACAAATTACACAGCATAACTTCGAATTAAACCGTTAGGGACTGATGTTTCATAGAGAATGATGAAATTAGAGAGAAGTAAAGAGGACAAAAGGTAAAATGAAATTTGTGTAACATGCCCTTACAGGAGACGAAAGTTAATGGACAAGCGAGAGAACTAATGCGAAATCTTCTCTATAAAGGAAAGGAGCACATTTGAAGGAAGATTATGTTGAAGGCATACGGCACTTTAAGCATAGCAAATGCATTATGGCACTTTAAGGATGCTAAGCGCACCTGTGAAAATAACGAAATAATTTTGCTTCATAAAACATTTATGTTCTAGTTAATTTGCAAAATTCAGATTTTCCAGTTGTAATGCGTCAAACAGCGAAATTTTCCTCGTCCAATTAAGCGTCTCTGCAATTTTCAGTGGTATTTCCTTCTTCGATTATTTCAATTCATAGGCAAATATTTTCGATAAATCAGCAGTCCTCATACCCTTCAGAAAGAAAAACACTCCAATGGCAATTACATTAATTACTCTAGGAGAGAATAAATTGTGCACCTATATTTATTTTAGTATAAACATCGATGCGTTTGAATATATTTCAACTGCTAATTTTACTTTGTACACTGTAAGAACAGAAATTTTTACGCTGAATTAGTAGGCGGCAGTATGTTGAAATTATATGCATCGTTTCTAAGGGAGGACGATATTAAGTGCCATAACTTTATCGTCAAGTTTCTTCATCAAAGCTACCATTTCATTTTGAATTTTTTTCTACACATGAATGATGGATGAATCCATAAGTGCTCCCAATCACCCTGACCCTTCCCCCTGTTCCCTTCCCAGCTAATTTAAAGAATTAAAAGACTCGAATAAAGAAGAGCGTTTTGAGAAAACATTTGTACAAGAACCCTTCCAAAAAAAATTACACTAATCACAATAAAAGTGCTCGAAATGATGCGTTTCCCAGTCAATGATCGAAATACAGACGTCACTACGAATATGGAAATTGCACAACAAACATGCTTGTGACGAGGAACGGTAAGTAAATGAATGGAGACGAAACGAGCACTACAAAAAAAAGATAGCAATTAACAGAAAATCCGCTAATGATTATAAATATCACTGTCGAAAACGTTAGAGAAACGATCGAAAGTCAAGAAAACGTTGCGGAAAAAGAAGAGGAAAATAGAAAACTATAATGCGAATGAGTTAAAGAATTGCGACATATGAGAAAACAAACGATAGCTATTATATAAGGTGTGAAATGAGATGAAAAGAAACTAAAAGAAAATTTGAGAGAAAGAAAAAGTAATAGAAAAGATTAGGAAGTGGTTTGCTCGATAAATTCTCTCAAGATGAAGAATCTTGTTTCATAAACCAGTAACGACATCACGTGCTACGTTACGCAATATAATATGACAGCCAATCTAGACAGAACAACAAAATTGCGAATATTATCAGCAAAAGATGCATCAGATCTACTATACTCTGATCAAGCCTTTATATTGTTGATCAAAGGTTTTCCATTAGTGAATGTACCAGTTTTACTTTTTATATTGAAGCATGAGTTGAGAAAAAGCCAAGAATTTGAGGCCAAATGCAGTTAGAGGAAAGCAGATGCTTTTCCTCTAGTTCCATTGCAATTTGAAGCTGTTTCTCGTTGAATTCCTCTAGTATCGACGAAATATACTAACAGTTTACTAATCATCCATATAAAGTTATCCCCTAACTGGTTAATCGATGAAAAAGTCACACAGGTCAGCGACTACTGAAAAATTTTCTCTAACTGATGATAAGAGAACACTCGATATGTGCTGATAAGCATAAGACTGAAGGTTAGGTGATTTTCAGAGGCGTTCTGAAGGTTATGCCTGCAATGCAGAAAACACTCTGTGAAAGTAAGTGAGGGAAATGTGGTGCTCTATAACTACTTAAATCACAAACTGAGAAGTGATCATGTGCATTCAAAAGCAGAAGGAAAAATGATCAAGTTGCGGCATTCTTGTGGACTTGTGAACTTAACGATTTCGATACTCAGCTCAAGATATAATGAGCCACGTCGAACCATGTGAAATTCAGCCCTAGTAACGGAAGACAGAGCCAGACGGACTCTAGCCTCTCCACATTTGAAAAACTCGCTGATTTTCCGAGTTCTTCATATCTATCATAATAACCCCTCAATCCCAATGATATTCGCAGTGGTGATCAAGGATGGAATGCACTCACACCATGGTAGGATTCCCACTTACACTGGCTAAATGTTGAACTAAGCAACCGAACGTTACACCATTCGATCAGAATAATGAGCATTTCTGCACTCGTTTCATTTTCTCGTTCCACTCTTCTTTGAATGCGTTTATAAAATTTCTGAGGGTGATTTTCTTGTGATTCCATTCATTACTGTTCCTACTGCGCTGATAGATAGCCTCATATTGCTATATTCCCTCAAAAATCTTTTGCTTAGTTTATATGTGGTTCGTCCTACCCACTCAAACGCAGTGATACGTGCTGCGGAAGCACATTCAGCATGCCCTCTTTGCCCACTATCTATATGTGCATTATCGTTAAGCATATCTTACCCATATTTTAAATTTTAACAATGCCATTGTTTGCATGTGTACACGTGCATGCTTATGTCTGCGTTTATGCTTGCACTTGAGAATTCCGAAAAAAAGCACTGAAACGCAGTCGCTTCATCTATTCACTAGCTGCTGCGCTATATAGATCTCTGCCTTTATATTCCAAAAAAAAAAACCTGAATACACTGTACAGAGCAACCAAATAAAGCTCAAAGTCTACAAAAGCTCATCTCTATCACTGATAAGAATCTAATCTATCGAAACATATTTCCTATCTTCTAAGCGATGAGATAAAAAATACTGCTGAACATTTACGTGAAGTTCTTGCTAGTATAGGATTTCGTGGCCAATATAGAAGAGCAATCGCGAATGCGGTGAAATTTTGCTCAGCAAGATGCGTTCCAACCAAGCCCTATAACTGATGCCTCGCGACAAGATCCCAGTAAAAGTGAGTAAAAAATTAAGGCTGAAGCCATCCTATCTCCGATATGCAAGGCTGTCTTTCCTTTCTTTTTTCGTTCATCAGCTTCAATGTGTCGCATTGCAGCTATGGCGAATACTCTTGCACACTTCATTAGTGTTTTAACATGCGCCTTACGCAAGCGTCTTTCACCACTTCGACACGCGTTATTCAGAATTTGAGACGGTCAAACTTCCGCAGATCGCTTTCAACACTTTCAACTGGAAATTTGTATGGCAATATTGCTGTTGTTGTAGCTGCTGAGAAATACCGTCAAGCGATACCTCTCAAACAGCCACCAAAATAAAAAAGAACAGCAGAGTGACTCACAAATTTTGCAATGATTCGCTCACTCTTTTTTATGTTCTTTCATAAAATTGCATTAACACGACGCATTGTGGGGAGATATCGTATTTTTCAGCAAGCACTTCAGGGAATCTTGATTGTTTTAATTTCGAGACCACTAATTTCTAGATTGATGAGGTAAACGCTTGAAACTCTCTAGAAGATAGTGCCACAAGGACATAGCATCTCTGAACAACAGATCGCACATGGTCTGCCTCACTGATAATGGCAGGTGCCATACACTGATGAAAGTCGCATTCTTCTAAACGAAATAAGATGATTCCAATCAGACTATGTGGGCAAAAAAAGCAAACATGATAAGGAATGGCAAGTGCAAATCGAGCATTGCTGTTAACAATGTCGCTTTCTCGGTTGGTTGTCACCATTTTTGTGGTGCCGTTTTATGTACGGGCATCGCTTGACCCAGCTGCCGTCATTTCATCTCTCTTCAAAACTGGTTAGCTTCAGAATCTTCCAACACCTTGTTATGAATATCACTTCACCCCTCTGAAACAACCTAGGTAGACGAGATTTTACAACAGTGATTTCCCGGCTAAATCAGGACTTCGTTTTATTTCTGACGACCATATTATGAAGCGTTAACATCAATACGCATATATTCGCAAGCGCGAGAAAGTAGGTTTAAATTTTAGTCCTACTTTCTCCTGATTGCTGACTGGAAGCTTAGAAGCCATTGTTTCATCTATACAAAAGACTTTATCGTTCGACTGTTAGACCACTGTCTTATAGTACTGCAACATTTTGAACGTTCAAGCACCGACAAAGAAGAGCGAGCTCCATCTATCGTAGTAGTAAAATACGACAACTGCGACACTTACTCGGTCCTTGATCAAACGCTCATCAGGGTCTAATCCACCTTTCAGGAGCTGTATTTTACAGGTAAGGGTCGGAAAGCGGAAACTCCGTCACTAAGGTTTATGCAAATTAGCCGCCGAAAATGCAACATAACACAGAATAAACGACTCTGTAGATCGATACTGCAGGATATGGATGAGATAAACCTCTGTTATAGTAGGCCAGGCGAGTTGAAAAAGTGAGAAAAACAAGAAAAGCACCTTTCATGTAAATACGTATAAGTAACGAAGAAGCGTCATATGAAAGTGTTAGTCACAGATATGCAACTACTGCAATAATTGCACTATGACACACTACTTCTGATAGAATCCTTCGAATCTATTGATAAACGTCTAGAACATAGTTCTTTCGAGCATTATAACTGTTAACTGCGCAATTTTTCAAGAAATTGAAGAAAGGTAGCGTTAAAAGCTCCCCGTACTGTTCCCGTACGTCGCAACCTCAAAAACCCTTTTGCTTTCTTTCCAGAAAATGATCGCAGAGCTCTATCGCATCATTCTTAAACGTTCTTCCCTAATCTTATCAAAATATGTAATGACGACGCTAGGATCGCGAACAACGATGTAAAGATATTGAAATGTGATGTATGTAATTTAAACCTTACATAACGCTAAATCTGAGCTATCGCGACCTTAGGTGACATCATAAACTTCTTTCCATTCCTACTAGTCCGGCTTCATGAGCTATACATACACGGGGTGTGGCAAAATTTGTGTAAACCTGTTTCTTACAATTTGGTGGAGGCAGACTGAAAACGTGGATGTTTGATCACGGATTCATTTAACCGGCGTATTCGCTCAAGATGTTTAATGTGCTTGTTATATTCGTAGGCAAAGGAAAGCTTTTTATTGTAAAAATTGAACCCTTTGCCCAACCACACGTCTTGGATTAAAACGCACAATTTTTGCACATTTCCTAACCATCATCCGGAACTTTCGGCATCTTCGTTAATCGATCCACGTGAATTGTCGCCAAAAGTGTTGCTTGCCTGCCCTTTGATGAAAAAGAATTTCGGCACCTTCGCTTCAATTTTCGTAATCTTCGCAGATTGTTAACAATGTGTGAACGGATATTTTGCAGGTAAGCAAGCATGTGCCAGCTGCCAACTTGCAGCATTATTAGTGGACTCGCGCAATTCTTCAATTTGCTCATCATTACCAAATTGCAATTCACAATGGGAGAACTGTGAAATCGTCCGTAATCTGCCAGCGTTTGGATTCGAGAACTATAAAAACGATCGTCTGGATTGGATTGCAGAAATGGCGCTGAGCATGCGACAGGATTGTGAAAAAGGTCCTCTTTCCTATTGAGACCTTCAACATAATGAACACCGGTGTGGTTTGCTTCTATTTTCTAATAGATTATATGAGTAGAGGAAGATCCCATGATCGTGAATTCCTATATTTCTTTAACCCGCTTTTCCAGCTATTACTGGCTTCAAAACTGTTCCATCTTCTCCTAAATCAAGGATTTTTCCACCTAGAAAGAAAAACCTTTGTGCTACCGTTTGTTCAATACCTAGGAATACACGGCAGCGCATTAAACTCCCGACCAGATGCCACTGCAACTAAATTTTTTCACATCCCATCACAAGTTATGGGGAAGGGAGAGGAGAGGGGGTGAGGGCTGATGTGTTATCTGAGATGATTCCGCCAGAGTAACGAGGATTACAAACAGTTCACAGATGCTATTTAGAGATGACTACCAATTTGGCAGCCATGGGTCCCACAACAAGCAAATGTGTACAGTGCATTCTGGTGTACGAGCTGTTGAGATATTTTCACAATAATGTCATCGGTGTGAACACTGAACAAGCAATCCTTCAAGTTATTGGACAGACATGTTTTGGCGGTTCTATTGCTGGCATCTTTTTACAGAATTTTGTAAGTCTCTTTGAATATATGTATAGCGACGGACGCAGCGACCACTACTATTCATCATTTCTAAGTGCCTTGTCAGAATACAGATGATGTGATAATGGTGTATATATTTGATTAACGTTTATTGGGGTGCCCACTTCAACCTAGCGCAGATTTTTAATGGTAAAAATTAGAAGAATACGTAAAAATCTCCAACTTTCGAAAGCGTTTCTATTGGGAAATCAGATTGTGTACGGGTAGCAGCAACTTAGGACGCCTTCATAAAGTAAACTCAACAGTTCATTTGCAAACAACGGGAAGGAGATCCTTTCGAAGGTAATGAACGATGAACTCATTCTATCCACAATGCGACAAAATTCGCTGTATTTTTACCACTCTCAGACAAATAGTAATAGCAGTGGCTTCACACAGACAGTTCCACCTCGGTGGAAAGGGAGCATCCATCTTCCTGAACGCTCTCATTCTCATACACTTTATGCAAGTTTTCGAGACGAATGTTCCATATTGGAAATAACCATTCTGTTTAATTCGTTTTTGCGTTTTTCAGTGTAACGATGCGCAATTGATATTGCATGCAATTTTCAACGGATTACGTGATTCGATGGAAGGACTCTATGATCTTATCGGTTGCAGCTTGCTTGGATGCCCAGCATTGCCAGAATTCCTTTGCTCATGTATAGGTGAAAAGTGCTCTTAGACAAATCACGAGCACCTGTTGAATCGCTACTCATCATGTCGTCTTTCTATAAATTTACATTTGCAAAACTGTAAAAGAATCCAGACTTGACTAGGCATCAAAACTGCCAAGGAATCGTACTTTTGATTGAGTTGTTTCGCGGTTAACTTGACGTCCTCCGTCCTAGTAAAAAAACATTGCCTACATCAACCGATCGTTGAAGTTTGGTTCCCTAGACGAAACCCTCCATCGGTAAATAATTCCTCCACTTCATCCTGTCCAAATTTCCATAAGGTCCCTCTCAAACTCCTCTCCAAAACTGCTCTCCCATGAGACCCCGTCTCCATCCTAATTGGTTCTTCCGTCGAGGACCTCCCAAGCAGAAAACTGCTTTCTCGCTCTACGACCACACAATCTGGTGTTCTTTCTGATTTTCCCACGTCCTTGCCGCTAAGTCGCTCACAGCGGTGGGCGAAAACCGCTTCCGTGCAAAACTCTTTGCAACCCATCACCCAATTCGCCCTTAGCTTGTTCCACCTGCGGGAAAACAACAGAAATGGTCATCCATTTCTTAAAAGCAGTTTTTCTATGCTAGTACTCTAATAAAGCTTACTTCGAAAATTTATGTGAGTTTCACTTTGCAAGCGAATATTTCCTCAGCTCTGTTGAGTAAATGCAATAGACACATCATTCAAGGTACGACAGGCAGCTATCATCACTTTATTCATGAAGAAAGTACTTCAAATATTACGCTACAAACATAGCATTTTATGGATTGGTCTTATTCCTTGGCATAACTCTGTAGTACTGACCACTGGCAGGATCAAAATAGCAGTCGAAGTCGCAGTCGAAAACGAGCCTCATAATGCCGTCACAGCTGTCTACTATACCATCGTACAGCTTCTCATCGGAATTTTGCAGTTCTCTCGCATTCGATTTGAGGTGAACATGAGTGGCGTGTAGAGCGTCACTACAAGAAAAGCAACTCTTATCACACCGGACTAGCAAATGTAAGGTTCGAAAATAAATCACCTTAAATGCCATAACAGCAGTTTTAGAAATCAGAAACACATGGTTTGCAAATATAGTCATGTAATCGAGCAAGGAAGACGGAAGAGGTCAACACTAAAATCGATTATGTCATCATCTTTCTCCATAAAAAAATAAAGAAACATTATACATTATATTTTGTTCACTTGCTTTGTTGTTGAATAAAACGTCATGAAACCTTTGTTGGATAATAAACCTAATAAGGTCGTAAAATAATCATCCTTAAATTTTTATCTCAATTTTGTCAGCATCATATGATACTTCACTCATAAAAGGCATCATGAGATGTCGTCTCCACAAAATTTTGCAGTATTCTTTCGACATCTGCGGCTGCATCGCTCTGTAATCTTTTCCAATATTGGGGCATTTCTTCGAAGTATACCTCGATCGTAATCTCAATTCGAATGTGAACAACGATCCAAAAAAAAAACAGGTGCCGGCTACGACATCTCGATAGAGCAGTAAGAAACGATAAGGGAAAATTAACTCGGATGAATCGGTTCGAGGTGAGTTCCCACTCTCCAATGGTGAACTGAAAACGTATGGCTGCGTAAAGCGATGTCCATCCTGCATACATAAAACCTATTACCGACTCTCAAACGTTTTAATTAATAAAAAATGTATGAAAGGTGAGACATATCTGGTAGGTCAAATAGGGTACAAATAACAGTCTTTGATTTCAAAGTAAGGGTGGATTACGCTATGTAAGCTCTACTGCTGCTGAGCCTCGTTTGCAAGCAGAATTTCGACAGATACTTATTTGATGATGAGCGCTGGATATCAGCCATTGTTACCTGCGTCTTGGCATTTCCACTTCATAAATCACCAGAATTAGATTTTCATTCACTGTAATTCAGTGTAGAATGAAAAATTACCACCCACTAAATCCCACCTGCCATCGAAATTCTTAAGCACTGAGTGAAGACAACAGAGGTGAACAAATGCTCTCACTGATGTAGTTAACGATAACATCTTTTCGCTCAAAAAAAAACGACTGAATTTCATATTAACTTCCCATCATAATGCTATACGTTCAAATAAGCAATTTATGCTAAAATTCGGCTCGCAATAGAAATGAGAATAACCAAACTTTGGTACGGCAATCCATAGACTCCATGGACCACAACGAAATTATTGCAATCCACACAATAAATAAAAGACTTGCATGAAATACTTCCAACGTATTGATTGACAGAGGGAGTATCGCTTAGACTGAGTGAATTAATACGCTGTATGTTAGGAGAACGGTAAACAGCAGCTTTGCACTGCATTACAGCTGCGCAAGAATGACCGGATTGCTGCCTTTGCTTATTGCTGCTTCAGTTTAGAGTAATCCATCGAAATTTGGTCGCTGTCTGCGAAGACGGATATTGGGTCCCTTTGCTTCTAATTTAAAAGCTACTTTTGATTCAAATCCTAGCAGTTCTCACACGGGTCGCTTGCAGTCGGTTCTTCAGTAAGACATGCTTTTAGCCACGGCAGTGGATGCAGTAAATTAAACAGCTAGAAGCAATCACATCACCGCAGACTGCAAAAAATTGAAGCGAACGAGCGCGCAGGATAGATCGACTCTCCTCTACAACAGTGGAGAAACTTTGTTTCTGCTCTACCGGACAAGAGGACAAATACCTCCGAAAGAAGATGAAGGCGAGCTCATTCGGCTTCATTTTCTTATAAAGACTTCATCAGCTCCACAATCTCATCATGCCAAAAGCTTCCGAAGTGAAAAATAACACTTCTAGATGTTCGGCGGATGGAAAAATAGAACTCAGAATTATTCGCTTGTGAGGTCTTTTTTTAAGGCTTATGATTTTATTTACAGCGTTCTTGATGGCTAAAAATCTACATTTCTTCTTCAGCTACGTAATGTCGAGGTCTTCGATAAGATTAACCAAAACCTGGTGTTATACAATTCATTGATGAAATCAATCCTTACTCAACAATTCGTTCGTTGAACGTCAGATTAATTTAAAACCTACTTTCATTTCGAAGAGTTGAAAATAACGAGAAACAAGAAGTTCAGTTAATATTGGAGAAGAAGCGATGAGCGAAACCTTTGCAGACCAATGCTTTCAATTCACTATGATTTTGAAACTACGGCCTTTTTTTCCTTCCATAACCTCGAAAACTATATAATGCTGTACTTTAAAACCTCGAAAGTTTCATAACCTTTGCATACTATACTGTGGAGTATAAAAACTCCAATGCAATAATGAGATTCTGAGCTAAACCTTTCGATGTTTTATTATATTATATTATATTATACTTCACAATCTATCATCATTAAAAAAAGAATTCTTGTTTTACTACATTACATCCCATTACTCTGTAAAATCCATATGATCCAAAGTATACGCAACATTATGTGCCATGCTGTAAACTTCTACAACTCCGGGTTTCAGCCGCAGCCTCGGATTCGCTATCATATTCTATCATTTTCATAGCGAAAGAAGTGAGTTCAGCTAGTTACCCAGGCCGTTCCCACTATCCTTCCCATAGTTGCAGGTTATATCTCCATGAAATGTAATAATACCATACTTCTCATATCATCCTTCAAATAAACCCTCATTACTAACAAATTTTTGAAAATCCCTTGCAAACGAAACTATCAACGAGCACCAACATATCTAACGCAGGGAGCTTTTTAGACAGACACGGAGCTCCACAAGAACAAGTTGCGCTCTAATGCAATAACGGCCAAGACCGCAACCTCTCAAAAATTACTTATCAACTACACTTTCATGTGAACATGACACAACGCAGAATACTCACCAGTTGAAAACAGTGTTCTGATAAAACCAAGCGTTTTGAGATCGGTTGACTTAGGTGTTCTTTTTTGAACATCGTACTAACCTACCTGAACGCACTGTGCTAGGCGGACTGTCTTGCCACACACGTATATTGCAATATTTTAAAATATTTGAAATTATTCCTTTAAAAAACGTGGCTCCACAGTATGCAAGATCTGGTAGTTTATATTCCTTGCCTCGAAATTAACACGGGTCTCAACGCTGATCCGCAGAAAAAGTGATCTTCAAACAACTCGGTTGAAAATCCATGTATTCAAAAGTTTCCAAAAGAGACAGTACTTCCCAAATGTTCATTTGTAGAGAAAGCCACAACCCTTGGAAATGTTATGAGGTTTTCTTCATACGTCAAGCCGCTTTATTCTAGGCACGTATATCCCCCGGATTTCAAGCGCAACTATTTCATCAAAGCAGCTTCATTCAAAAGCTGCTTTGATGAAATAGTTGCGCTTGAAATTCTCTCGATGAAAACGATGCATCAAACTCATCAAGTTTCAAAAACTGCCAATCAACTGTGGTTCTGTGCGAAAACGATAAAACGAAGTAGCACGAGTTATGTAAAAGCGATCTCCCGATATATACAAATCGTTTCCTGGAGGTCCTGCGAAGGACTCGAAAACCGCCCCCCGTCGGGGAGCTTGTGAACATTAAAAGCTCCCCTGTACGGATGAGGGGTGTGATTCGACACACGACGGAGGGAGGACCTCCGCCTTCCAATATGTGCGTCAGCCTTTGGCTTGTCATCACGCGCAAATAGCAGCTTTAGCCAGTTCGAATCTACGTTTGTAAAATTCTATGTAAGCAACAGTTAGGCAAGTTTCGCCAAGAAAAATTAAAATCAATGACAGTCTGCAAATTTACGAATGAGGCAAAACTATAAGCCAATCGACTGCTGACTCGAGGCAGAAAACAGCTCTCCTCTTATATTTTGCAATTGAGAACTCTGCGCCCATATTTGAAACACGCCACCTGTCATGTTCCAGTGATATGCTTTTATACGAAAGCCAAAATTCCCTTTCATATAACCGGAACTATGGCCAAAAAGAACCTGAAGTTGGTGCAAAAGACCGTCAATGTTGCTGTTTGGGTGATTTATAAGTTGCGCAAAACAGGTAAGTTCACTTATTTTATAACCACATTAGACAGAATAACATAGGCGAAACCGCTTGAAGATAATAATTGGGCATCACTGATAAGAAGTTTTCTAGGTTAGGTTAACGGTTACCCGAAGAACTTTCCACGAAAGAGTTCTCGCAACCGAACATGGAAGATGCACCACATAAATAAGGAATGCAACGCTGACAGAATGCTGAAGAGATTCAAGCATCGAGAAGCAGCTATCCTAAAGCACATGCAACGAATCGAGTGCAAGTTTTTAGTTAGCACCTAAGTGACGAGTGTGCTTAAGGTCTACAGTGCAACCTGTCACTTGCCTCGCTATCGGTTTTGATCTTTATGAAGTGAACGAAACGCATACTTATAAACAGTTTCCAAAATCGAAAAACATCGAAATAAATAGTTCTCATTTTAATCCCGTCCACGGCTGACATACTGCCCAGTGGGATTCACACCTGTGCAGGCAAACCGATAAAAGTTTTACTGGATCCTCATTTCAGGCAGCGTAGGCCTCAAATCGAATGGACCATTTGTAACTGGTTACCAGACTGGTGTTATTATAGCTCGCAACCTGTCCTCCTAATTTAATGGTCGCTTCTACAGTGACGTGATCCTTTCAGTATTTACTCAGCATGACAATTATGATTGCTCATGTCGGACACATTTGGCCAATTTTTTAAGTGAATGTCATATCTATTTCCACGTTTGTTTGTGTTTTTAGATGCATAACTATAAGTCTTCTTTGCTGCAAAATAAACGAATGCATTGTTATTGTTGATGCTGGGCTGATGGCGATAGACCACGGTCATGTAGAAATTCTGTAGCAACGCATATTTCAAAAACTTTCTCAGCTATCAGATTCTCGTGATCAACTGTTTCCGATCGAAAAATGCGGTTCATCACTACCACGAAAATTTACACCCCCTACTTTCTAGCTGCCTGCACATATTTCAGCCACAATTCACTCCCTAGTACCAGCAAGTTGCACGGCTTGTCATTCAAATATGGAAGCTGGAATGCGAACAGCAATATTTCTCCGAATAGCATGTCTAAATGAGTCATAAATGACAAACTTCGAATAAGGAAGAAAATAATTTCTTTTCTCAAGCTGGTTCCTTTCGAAATTTTTAATTCTTCTCAGTGTTCGGCTATCGCCTGATGGCAACTGGCTGTATGTCTCCGAAGAATGCGTTTGAGACTAACTCCTATCTAAACAACTGAGATTGGAGTTGTTGCCAATATCCAAAATCAACTCGCCAAGTCGTTGGCTTAACACTACGTCATACTGTATGCCAATTTACCCTCGACTCAAGAGCAAAGTGACAAACAAATTTCAATCGTTAACCCACTAATCGATAAACAAGTGTACCACAGAGGGCTACAACAAAACACAACTAAATGCCCTAATTCTATCCTACCTAGTGCAAGAAAAATGCAACTAAAATGATACTGCCCAACCTTTACGTTGTATTCGTCACATGAATCGTCGTCATACTCATGTTGTCGTAGAGGACTCTTGCATAAAACCAACGTATGATCCCGCGTGTGACTGAAAATACCCATGCATTCGTCCCATCTTATCCGACTACGGGGAACCTTTAATCAACGCTGCTATTAAATGAGATTAACGATTTAAAGAACGATGTACAGATGCACTCGAAAGTTTAAAAAAACAGTGTAAGTATGAAAAGTTACCGCCAGATTTGTAGGATACCAGCAATAAATTTATCAAAGAACATGACTAAATCACTTATAACAGAATAGAGGACTCGGCTTCGAAGCCTTGTAAAGCAGTCTCGAAGCGATCACCAACAGGCGAAAGCAGGACGCATAAATTTCATTCGTAATTGCACTATGAAAATGCACAGCGCTTTTCTCTCCGTTTAGAGCATGCTGAAAGGCGAACGCAAACATCATCACCTTGATTTGCTGTTACACAGATGCATTTAGCAAGACAACAGTATTTTATTCAAAACATGGGTTATCAAGAACAGTAATCCCAGCGCTCGCCATCTACGTTTAAATAGACAACAAAACTCGCATCAAGAGATACTTTTTTGCGCCAATCAAGAAACTAAAGAGTTGAGTAAATAAGCACATTGTGTCGGTGATGTGATAAAGTGCATGCTTGTGATTGGTCCGGAGAACCTTGAACCGGATCATGGAATGAAGCAACACTTTATTAGCCTAAAATTTATCAGAAATTTCAAATTCATCAAGTTTTTCAGCTTACAAGGGCCTTTCTTTAGAAGGCACTGTAATTTAGGATACTTCTCTCATCTCATAACTGCATAACTTCGGAAAAACGCATCGAAACTGGAATTATTCAACAATCCAGAAATACTTACTTTCTCTGAAGGCTCAGTAACATCGAGAGGTCATCATCGTTACCGTCATCAGTGATGGCGTTGAAATCTATCGATTCTTGTTTGCAACGTAATTGAAACCCCACTAAAACTTTTCGTTATAAACTTCCCGCTACAATATGGAAGTTTTATTGAAAATTACTACCACCTGTGAGTCGTTTCGCAGTTCCTTTTTGAACATTACGACTAATTTTCTGAATAAATTTCCAAATACTGTTTCCCATGAGAGTCAAGTACTCATCTAAGTAAGGCTAGCTGTCATAAAACATTCACTCGTACTGTTCTGATGAAGGAACGCGCAGCGACTCCATTTGTTTTGCCGTTATATTGCGCACCCTTCTTTACTTTTGTGGCAATATGTTTCGAACTCATTTGCCATTGTATACGTATACTCAGTTATTTTGATGGTTTCTGGTTTTGCTCAGTTCACTCGGTCGATTCACTTCTCGACTCGCATAAAAAGTGTAGATCGTCGCAGCGATCTTAGTCGTCCATCCTAGTCACCACTCGCTATGTCGCCACCGTGTAGACAAGACGATGTGTTGAGAAGTGGAGTTTAATGATGACTAAGGGAATCGGCCGAGTGAACCGAGCAAACGAGAAACCATTACAACGATCGAATATACGAGTAAGATAGAAAAGTTTTCAAAAACGCTGCCACGCAAGCAAAGAAGGTGCGCAATATGACGTGGCTGAGGAGATGAGAAGAACAGATATCACTGAGGTCAAGTGCATGTAAATGGAGTCGCTGCGCAGTCGTTGCCGCGATAATATGTGCAAAAAACTCTTAGTGATGTGAAATTCCACACAATTTTTGTTCATTGTGCTGCAGATCATGTTGGTATCTAAAACGAAAATCCAACAGCTGTTAACTCTATCGCTTTTCACAATCTCTCTAAGACTTCAGAATTTAGATGGCAAAGCTCATCACCGAGTATTTAATTTTAATCAGATCCGACTTACCTCATTCTTATTTAACACTGCAGAATCCTCACATAGACATTCTCATAAACGGGATTTTCAGTATTGATGAGCAAAGATACTTGAAAACTCGCCACAGTATTATAGAGCTTTTAGTTCAGTGAACATCAGAATTTAGCCTCAGGAAACAGAACGAATCGTTGCCATTAAAAAAAATTGTCTATTTTCATCCTCATATACTAATTACTTCATTAGGATATACTCTAACATAGTGTTCTTTCCAGTTACTGAAATATTTGTATACTGACGACCTTTCTTTTAATAATCTCTTTATCGCAATGATCGCTAGTCTCCTACAAATAAAGGCTTTCAGCAACAACAACGGCGCTACGGTAGTCGGTTTGCACAGATGACACATCCGTACAATGACCATCTGCCTGAAGCTTACGATCCTCGCTTTTTTCTGATAGCAACTTCGCATTCTTCAATTTCAATAAGCTGCCTGGCTCCCCAACTCCCGAAAATAATATTCGAAAATGTAGAAAAATGAGCCGGCATGAGTTCTCAGCGAAGCCATCCTCACAGATATATGTGACAGTAACTGAATTCGAAGAACACTGCACAGATACCGTAACACAGCATGCGGACACAGGTCGTGACTACAGGAACGCACATGAAATTAAATTGTAAAACCAGGTTTACAATCCTACTCAACATGCGAAAATATGACGTACCATTAATGCCAGAATCAAATGATTCATTGCAGTGGTTGATGGGTATCCTTTCAGAAAGCATCATCCCAGGCAGCTTTCGACCACCTAAGCTCCCTTTCTCTCGTGCGCGCTCTTCAACTACTGCAACACTGCCCAATTAGGTCTGAACTCCGGCAACAGATGATCACTTGGAAGCAGAAACATTCCAGACAGAAAGAAAAAACGTTCATTATCAGAGACGTCTTACACCGAATAAATCACAGGCTCGAACGCTGTGCCGAGCAATCGATTTGAATTCGTTCCCTATATTTCGAAAAAAACTAAGCAAATCTTCAATTTTTATATATGTGATGCAATGAACCCTCGCCCCGAATGATCATTTCAATCTCTCGAAGTGGAAAATGACTGCGAGCAGTACTTTCTTTTACCGCCAGTGAAAGTTTCGTTGCAAATACAATTGGCACCGACAAACAATCGGCTTCCTCTATTGTAGTAGTATATTTCACATGAGCGTATGAGTAATGTTATTCTCAGCGATACAGTGATTGAAAATGAAAAAAGAAATCAGCTAATTAACTGAGAAATTCACGAAAACGCTTCTGACACCATTTTCATTTTCAAACTTAGAGCACATTAACCTTAACGTTTGTCAAAAAAAGGAAACATTATGTAGGCGAAGAGAAGAAGCATAAACAGAAATTCGTCACTAACCAACATAACTCGTTAATATTTACAGCTTTTATTTATATTCTATCAAACTTCAACGACCAATGCTTAGAGGAGGTTGCAGAAAAACTACTGAAATCGTTCACGTTAGCCCGCCGTATGATGCACTTCTTGAAACGTGAGATATTTGAGCATCTAAAGTGGATCAAATGTTGAGTTCTTGAAATTCCTTGTGACGTGGACGTTGATTCAGAAAGTGAAATAATACAGAGGCATTAGAATCTTCGTGCTACTCCACGTTTCATTGTTACTGATGAAAAGTGGCATTGCGATAGTAAGTACCCTAGACGATTTGTACATATGAAATGATCTTCATTGCATACTACTTTTACTTTATAGTGAATTTTGGACAGCATGAAGTTCATAATGACCTCTGATTTTTTCACAGATCGACGCAAATGATTCGCCAGAAAGGCGACTAGGTGCAAAAAACACCCAGTGATCCGCACCAGTGAGCGCCCTCCTATTCGAAGTAAGAGAGATAAATGAAACACTCACGCGACATGCAATTATCATGCGATGCAGATAACGAGCACTTCGAATGATGTTTTACTGCCAGTATATCCGATGTATCTCTTCGTATATTTCTCATATTGCCGAATAACGAACAACTCGTCAGATGAGAGAGTACTGTTACACTCTCTGAAATTATGAAGTAAGCGAACAATAAAGTAAGAAAAAAATGAGGAAACGTCACCAACAACTGAGGTAAGAAAATACGGATGGCAAAGAATAATCCTCAGATCTTTACGATATCGTAGATAGCCACTTCGACCAATGTATGAGATCCCAACCAAACTGCTAACTAAATTTCGCAATTCAGAAAAAAACAGTAAACACACAATGCACTCTGCACATTCATGAAAGGTCCAATGTGAGTCCATAACGGGTGAAATGAATCAATGAAGCATTTTTTGAGGATTCGATGCTGCAAAATACGGTGGCTTATTGGATGAGCTGTCAATTAAGTAACTGTTGCTACCTCTCTCTCCCTCTCTTTCTCCCTCTTCCTCTCTCTCTCTCTGCGCATATAGATATACATATATATATATATATATATATATACGCATATAAAGTGGGAAAAATTTTTGGCAACCCTAGAGAAGATTCGGATCTACGAAAGATCTTTAATAATTCTGAAGTTATGATTCATTCAAAACTGAAAATATTCTTATGCAGCTGCAGCGATGGCGCTTCACTCTGCATCTAAAAGAATGAGCGCAGTTCATATTCTTTTCTTAAATCGAGAACGACTTAAATTTCCCGGTTTCAACGCTAAGAAAATAGTAAAGAGTTCAGGCAATTTGGTTTCAGTTCATCATGCTTAGTAAGCGATCGAAGCGACTCGTTTGAATGATTCTTGCATAAGACTGCAAAAATAGGTTTTCAGAATAGAACCCCCTTGAGCGTTAACTGACATTGGCAGCAGTAAATGCCTCAAAATTGAATAGATTATTTTTTGGCGCGGTGAACCCAAGCGAAAGTTTCACACAGAATTATGGAAAGAGTGGACTATTTTATTGCCGAAAGCAAATTGTGTTAACATTAGGGAATTCTTGGTACTCTTTTATTCACCGCCTTCTCATCAAACTCCCTTTCAATACGCTCGTTGCACTGTTCGGTTTCAAATGAGCTTAATAAACTAAATGAACGTCACCTTGTCCAACGATCATCTAGTTAATTCAGTCATATCTTCTGGATGCTATGAAGTGTGGCAGTTGAGATGTGGATTAAATATTACCAAATTCCTATCATTTTCTCGGAATTTTCCGAGTAGAAATCAATTCCAAGCTCTATTTTTCGTTTTCCAATCTCAAAAAAAAGGACTATGGCGACGATGACCGATGATATACACTAATATTTACATTCACATACTCACCATATGCTCAAAATCGATATTACGCAATGCGCGTATATAACTATGGTATCCACGACAACCGGACGAACGTTTGCATCCTCCCCATGTTGCAGCACTTACTGCTTTACTTCGAATGAGTTTTAACCCGTCCATCCATCTCCAAAGGTTTTTGCAATGATGGAGCACCACACCGCCTTACATTGCAAGACTCAAGTTCTCGAGTTGGCTATTCAGAATGTTAACGAAGGTATGACGACTGTGCATGAGAAAGAACTGTGGAAATGTGACAGGAACTAGAAAAAAGAATTTAAATTTTCTGTAGTATGATTGTTAATTCCTTCATTAACTGTAAAAAGGGATTTTTTGAGACTGAATACAGCAATTTTCTCATATAAAAAAACTTGGCCGATCGATGGAACTCTTTAATGAGGGAGGATAACGAGGAACTTATTGTGAACATTGGGCAGTTTCCGCTGTTCAAGTGGTGCTTCGTATCGCTGAGCCAGTCCGATGATAGCAAGATGTTAAGTTCCACTCTTCTCCCTCCCTCTTTCTCCCCTGTGGCTGGTCTTTAACACACAATATTTTCATTGTTACACTTCGGCTTATATAGCCGAACTGCACACAGATAATTTTCACTGACTTTATAGGACAGTAACACACAATTATTCATATTCCTCTATTATTCCTCATATTCAGGAACACCATATCAATATGCATAATATCAAAAAAAGAAGGCAAAACACCTCTTCGTGTTGAATTATCAGGAGAATGCTAATCTCCGACACCTTAGGCCTCGGTCATCTAAACAACTTTTTTTGGCGCCTACTGAATCGATTTTATGAGTAGGAAGTTAATAGAATCGCATATGCCAGGATGTCGAATCGTTCAAGCGAACGGCTATTAGAAGTAAGGAAACAGTTTTTGAGATGGATCTTGACAATATACGTTATGCGAATTTTCTACTCCTTGAAAATGATGCTGCTGAAGGAAGGCTTTCATAATGGATGTAGAATTTCTTAAATAGTTATTCTTGGTGTGCTCTTACCAACGGAATCGATGCATGGGATTTGCTAATGGAAATCGGATGTCTCAAAACTATTTTATTGCTTTTTTGAGGTATTGCTTATGTGCATAAGCAAAGTTGTAAAATGTCTTCTAGCGCTCCAAAGCAGGCATTATTTAATGGATTTTTACTGCGGTCACCCTCAGAAATTCTCCTACTGAGCTTACTAAAGACGACTATGACTCCCTTTTAATAAATAGGTCTCTTAATGGTAACCATCAAGGAATACTTTATTCTACCAATTTAATGGTAAATAGAAGACATTTTATTTTTCAACATTCGATTATCTTCTTTCAAAAGAGGTGATGAGATTTGTGATTCCACATTTATGAACGATAATGAGATGGATTTTAATCCACAAAATCACAACGTCTTAGCTGAAACCTTTTTCTTTCCTTCTCAGTATTTTACTATGCGAAACATTTCACCGATTATAAAATTGGGCAGCATATTTGAAATTATCCTTTCAAATTGTGTGGCTTTGTGGTTTACTGCTCTCACAGTATCAAAAAGTTTATCCCACCTGAAATAATTCATTAGGCGAACATCCATCCCATCATAAAGTATTAAGAGACCTATTTAGCAATTCCAGTGAAGAGCATTTGCACAAGCTTGAGTTGAGGAGAGAAGCTATCGCTCCAGATCTGATGAGCTTAGCTCAATGAACGATGATGAGTACCTATGAAGTACGATAACGCTTCTCCACTTCAGCGCAGTTACCATTCAAAATGACAAGAAGTTCTTCCATATATTCAAAAGAATATGCTTCGTTAGAAGTATAAAATGCCAAACATTTCGACAAACAATTTCTCTATTGCTGCACATTATGACGAGAATAAATAAATCCGACTATAAAATGAATTAATTGTAGGAGAAATGTTGAAATTGGCAGGTGATCATTGTGAGTTTTTATAAGCGGGGTTGAGATTCGGCGATCAGCAACTTATTGAAAATAACAGCACGTTACTTTTTGCTGTTAAATAATACTATTAAGTCGAAAGTAATGAAGACCACCATCGAAGTGGATATTCGTCGACTACAGTCCGAATTCGACGAAAATCCTCATTGGTCTCTTGGAAAAAGTGGATGGTATGCTCGAAGACTGTTCATAATTCGGATTGCTATCGTTCTAAAAATGACCTCAGAGGAGGGGCATTTTGGCTGCGTGCGGATCTCGGCTTGTTTCACTATGAAGGCAGCATGATTTCCTAGACACACTTTTTTGAAATAACGATTTCGGGGAGGTCCCTGCTAAAAAACAAAAAAAAAAACTTTTTTGAATGAGCTGTTCACAGCTGAGTAAATGAGTAGCCATCTGCATGGTGAGATGCGTGGTGTGGAATCGCTGACTAGGAGCAAAAGTCGCAGCAACAGTTGAGCTTGAAATTACGCCGAAGGTAAGAGGTTTTTAGCGCTCACTGAAGAAGGAACTTAAACCAAATAGGAGAGGAATGTGCTTTTCTGAGGCAAAAAACGCGTCGCAGACACGTTTCAACAAGATTCTATACTAGCTCATAAGGTCAAAGAGAATGAGAGTGGGACGATGAAGAGAGTGAATAATTCAGGCTTAGTGTGGAGTTGGTCTTTCTCATTTTATCTCAGTTAAGGAATGTCCCCATACTTCACTAGTTTCAGTGCCTATGATTTTTGTGTTTACAGCCGAGACTGCTCAAAGTTGCAGAGCTCACTAGTTCCAAAAACTTTCCCTACTGCTCGTTTAAAGTTAACATTTCACTGAAAAACTGGAAAAATAATAGAGAACTTTTCGATCCGACGGCAAGCAGGCATTAAGACTGATGGTGGTTGCGTCGAATTATAAGTTAGCTCACTGGCTATCTTTAGAGCCAAAAGTTAATAAGCGAACAGCGTTGAAGCGTTCTCGCTTGGACACGAAATAAAGTCCGTACAGAAACTTTGGATCATCACATACAGAACGATTTTCGAAGGCGAATTGTCGCATAACCTTGTCCAGACAGTTTGCTAGCTCTTTTACTATGTTCTGAACGGTAAGTTCTTCAGAGATTTATGACAGTTTTCAGTTGACTGTGATAACACCTTATAAAAACGGTGCTTTTTTCCATGCATTATAACTTTATGTTTTGTCATTTTATTTGTAACTGATGTCTATGCTATGCTATCCCAATATTCAACGAAAATTCCTTTGCTTCAGACACAAAAGAATTTTGTATAAAAATGTATTGGTTATGGCATGAGGATTTTTCGGACATATCATGAGATTGTTGCCTTCCATCGGGAAGGGTAGGTGATCGGGTGGTGGGAAGGAAGGAAAGGAGGATAGGCTGTTGAAGTCTGAGCCTTTAAATGCCAACTCTAGTCACATCTGCATAAGGGGCAATCCAGTACAAACGTGTTCGATCACTGATTAGCTGTCGAAGGTAGCAGAGTTCACTTGTGCTTCTCCAGCATTACACTTAACGAAAACGTGTCTCGTGAACCTCTAGCACATTATGATCACCTACATTATGATCATTTCAGCGTTCGCCACGTTTTCCTTTTTTACTTACGAGCAGGCAGCGACCGCCGAAACATCTGTCTTTGTTTAAAGATCGTTCGTTGGCTTCCATATACTGTGAAAATCTGAAAACTTTCAGCAGACTGTCCAATGAAGTGCAACTAGATATTTCGCCTCAGTAATGATGGATCCTCTATGCGAACCTTTCTCATGAACACTTCTTCATAACTTGCGAAAAATCGCTGTTGGCAGCCGATGACAGTAAACACCTTCACTCATACAGCATTTTGGATCGAGCCCTATCATCTTGTCTAGCTTTCTCCCAGCTTTCTGATTTTAATTTTGAGTCATCGAAATATCATCGCTTATCTGTAAGCTGAGAATAGCGTCCTCAAGAGTTGTTCATCAGAATGTTATACAATCGTTATAAAGTGCTCCTAGGTCGATTTGTATAATCAACTCAGAGCGCAACATATGAAATTGTTAGTCTTGTCATGTAGCCATTGCAGTGTATGCATTCGTTTTCCTCTTCTCAGTCTTTAGGCTTTTTCTGTTCTCACTCCGTTTGGCCATTAATTCGATGAAATATTTGACGCAGTGCAGTTTATGCATCTCGATAGACTCTAATTTAATTTATTTAAATATTATTTCTATACTGGGAATTTTAATTAGAACAAATCAACGTCCTCATTTTGCTGCAAACAATATCGACGTTACTGTCCATGACAATTGGGCACGGTATTAGCTATCAACCGAACACATTATTTGCCTAACTTTAGGCGGATTACTGCATAATTTGCTAATATTGTACTGTTACACCGGTGACTGAAGAGCACTACTTTCTATGTTGCAGACCTACTAGGGAATATTCCACTCAGTTGTATCACAAATTGTGAATCGTCGATTCTTTAGGAATAGCTCACCAGCGTGGAGCGCGTTTCGTTGCTTGTCTCTCGAAGTTTTCCCATGATACTGTTGGGTTCGTTTAAAAACCTTCTACCATGAAAGTTTAGAGTGTCATAAGATGGAGTTTTGATTTTACTATGGCAGGGCATTTTCTTTTTCTGAAATACTGCTCAACACCCTTATTTCGTTTGCTAAGAGGCATAAGCGAAGGACCCGTAGATGTCAATTAATGCACGAAATGTGCTTCTATAAATAGCGTTTGCTATATTTTTCAAGTGAGAGCTGCTCGTCTTTGGAAGAGTCCATCCGAAAACGTAGTTGGAGGCACAAAACGTTTCACAGCCAGACTGTCACCTCAATTCATCCATCTTGAGAGGCGATTTGCTCACTAAACAATTTATGCATCCATAGTCGTTGTGTGTGGTTTTCGTTATTATGCCCTTAGCTGAAGTTTCTTTCGCTCTGCATTTCTCCTATTATATTTTATGTGAAAAGATATCACTCATATAAGCGTTTACATCTATTATATGCTGAAATTTACATCGAATAGAATGCTCAGCCATCTTGCAGGAGATTTTATTAGCATCTTGAGAGTCGTTGAAAGGCGGCGAATTTTCGCAAATAAGGTTTTAAGTCGCTATTCCCACTAAGATTTTCAACTTGAAGTCTTCAGAACATCGATTCGTTAAGGTAGACTTTCAACTGCTCTTAGGAAACGTCGCTATCACTCTGAAACTTATTTGAGGATATTTTCTCGGTCGTCTTCTCAACTTAGTGTCACCTTTGCATCCTCTTTCCGTCTCCTTCCCACCTTAAGGTGAGGTATCCATAGATTCAGATTCAACGAGAAACTTGCAACTCTAAACGGCTTTCAAAAGAGAGTTGTACAATGAAAGAAGCCTTCTCGCACAACCACGAAGCATTCTTCCTCTAAAGTCAACACTATCAGCTGTTCCTCGATGCTCGCCGTTGATTCGCAGTGGTCGAACGTCTTTCTCATTTATACGTCCGCTTATCGATTGTATATTTTACTGCCTACCTTTTCCTCTCAAGTATTTATCGGTATCTATTCTAACGATATGTAACTTCCTTATTTTTAAAGTTTCTTTTCACTTCCTCATTTGCATACTCTCCTCTTTAGTTGTTTTTCTCCATTCTCTAAGATCTTCCTCTCATTTTGTCCAAATAAACGTACTTAAAAAGTTGAAGTTGGAGGCAGCAATACTGGAAAACCCTTTTCTCGCCGTCCATTCAATGAGTGGAATATAGAAAGGGAAGTGTCTATTGAGGAGTCTACATCGAGCGCAATAGAACGTTTCCACCGGAAAATATAGCTGCTAGAAGGGAAATTGACATTACAGGGTGTGTTAATGAACCGTAATTTTTGCAAAACATGTGATGATGCCAAGTCGTTCACTATGGGTATATTACTCCAGTGGAAAATAACCTTTCGAGGATAATAATTTTAACGTTGAGGTGCTGTTTTGGAATAGAAAAACTCCAATATTCGGATCCGGCCATTTATTCAGCGATTACATTGTCACGATGTAGAATGATGCTGTATCAGAAATGTCCACCACTCACTTTATAAAAAGCTTTTTCTATTGTGATGATATATTGCTCTGAGGTGATGACACATGATGAAGGCAGTCAGCAGTGCTTCGTGATTGTGGATTCTGGATGACGGCAGGAGGTGGAAGGATGTGTGGGTGGGTGGGCATGCATGAAGAAAGAGAGGTGGTGTTTGGTTCTTTTGTCGATTGATTGGTCTGTCTCATCGTTGCTGATGGTGCAATATGAGGTGTTACTCACAACAAAGAGTCGACGGACGCATTGCCACTTATTTAGTTTGCGAAAGGCTGTGGTCATTCTGCAGGCTTGCGATCGGTAGATTGGTAAGCGGCTTCAATCGCTGAGAAATGAAATATTTTCAGCGTTGTGATATTACAGATAATGTGAGGGTAGTTAAGTGATCTCAAAAATAAGTGGTTTAATTTGAAACTTTTATATGGCACTTCTAGATTTGACGATCCATTCATCGCAGCAACCAACTCTCCCAGCGGCCCTCATTTAGAAACTGCTAACCAAAAAGTGGTTGTTGAACTGCTTGATCATTATGCGAGTTGTATGTCCGAACGTTATCGTCTAGGAGGTGATCCTTTGTTTCTTGGATTGCCGCGTTGCACCGAGATCAGCTTGAGTAAGTACAGTTCTTACATGCCTATGTTGTCATGCCAGTCTCCGATCATTTGCTGTAAAAGTTGTTTTGCCAATCGGCATCGGTAGTGTTGAGGCGTACTTCTTTTGCAGAAATAAGCTCGAGTATGTCGATATTTTCCAGCCCGACGGCGTTCGTTATGGAGCCGAGCTTGAAGTTGCTGAAAACATGGACTGAAGTACGAGCTTTCCGCCTCATCCACCCATCGTTTTGTTTCTCGTTAGCTGCCTTGCGCTCAGACACCCCATGCTTATTCGTTATAGAAATTTCACTTAGGACGCACGTATTGATCGTGAAGTCTTATATCCAGCGACACTCGAAGAAGTTCGTCAGACGCGTAACGTTGTTGAAGAGAATATTGCCGTTTGATTTGATAACTCAGCTGTATTGTTTGTTTTGCCCACTTGGAGATGACCACGAGCGTGCAAACGCTTCCATCTTGGGGATGTCGAAAATATAGAAACCTTAATGAAATGCAAAAAAAAGACTGAAAGTTCTGTCAGTTGAAGTGAAAAAAGATGGAATATTTTCGTGACCTTTCATGAACTAGAGCGGGCAAGCTTTTAAAATTAACTGAATATTCGAAGCGTTAGAAGTGGTGATCCTGGCTCTCTAATACGTTTCTCTTCGTTGAGTACTTAGGATGGAGGTGAGCGATAAAAAGTTCGTAAGGATCGAATTGCTATTGCTATAAGTTGAGAATGGAGAATGAGGGCAATAAAAGCGCACTGCACATATTCAACGGAGATTGCTAGAGCTTCACTCTTCTACGTTGAAAGCTTCAGAAAATGCGTTTGTTTCGTCTCACTTTGCAGAATTAGTTTTGAATATTCGCGTTGAATTTCCTCTCTATTCCCTCAATTTTTCCCCATTTTATTATGTCGAACGCTATTGCTCTTAGGTGAAACATTGTGAGAGAAATTTATTGGATTTTTTAATGAAAGGAGACGAAAGTGAATGTATGATTGATTCGATTCCCATTGGTTCTTTTCGACATGAACATAGGAATTTTTGAGGTGCCACCATTGTCGTCATCGCATTCTATTATTAACGCCATTAAATATTTTTCAGGTAAATAGGTCCCAAGTTCCGAGTCCCACACGTGAGAAATTATAGAGCACTTAAGTGGAGGTTATTAGGGAACTTATTGTTATAAGTACTGATGAATACGGACATTATACGCCACGGCAACTATTGGATATGATGTGGGTGGGGGTTAGAGAACGTTTTTTTTTCTTTCAAATCAGGGAAGTAAGCATTTCACATATGTTTAAAAAACTAGAGGCAAGCCTCTATCTGAGCGGCGTTAACTCAGATGCTGGCGTGCTAGGCAATAATATTACAGCGCTCACCGTGCAGGTGCTGCAATCTAATATCAGCTGACTTCGCTGTGCGCAACGTTCCATTAGGATGTTGCGTTTGTGAGGTCATGCATGAGGTCATTCCTTTATCTACTTAACGAAAGGGAACTCGGAATTGTCAGATGGCTTCTTAGAATGCAAAAACAATGTTGTCGGTAACTTTGCAACCAACGTTTAGGTTCTCTTTTGCTGGAGGGGAATTATTTAGAATTTTTTGCTGGTAAGCGCCCGGAAGAGATTTGTGAGTAAGTAAATTAACGTATTTACCAAGTGTGGTAGTGATTTCCACGTAGTGTATTTTCCAAAGTATGCTAAAATTTAGCAAACGCAGTTTGCTTTTGAGTTATGACCTTTCTAAATCGTCGAGGCATATGAGCACAATATGTTGTAAAGTCGGTAATTTACCTGTAAGGTGAGCAGCAAAAACGATTTAAAAACTAACAGCGATAATGGGTGGAGGTCTTCCCGTACGCGTGCTAGAGGTCTCATCAAAAGTTTTTGATTTTTTGGGGGTTTTTTCAGTAATCGTTCGCTGCATCTTGAAAAATGTTTTTTCCCTGAATTGTATCGTCTCCTTTAGGTCTCTTAGACGGTCAGAATTTCAGAGCGCCAGGATTAAAGCTTATGCTTCTGGGGTTTGCTTTCTGGAAGGGTTTTGGAATTTGTAGGTCATCTGTAACGTCCCTTTTTCTCTACCCAGCAATCCCTTCTTGGGGAAAATTGCACCTTGCGTCGAAGCAATGTAGGTGTACTATTGCGGTAGATCAGGTCGTAAGGTCTTGCAGATACCTGCTTAATTAGAGGAAAAATACGCTTTATATGGCCTTGATTTGTGTTAAAGGCTGAGGTAGCTGTCGTTCTCTATAGGCGGGGATCGATATCCTGCAGCCTATCGTATTGCGATTACTGAAAACATTTGGTGTAACTGCAGCGAATACTTCCCAAGTGTTGAGGTATAGCCGGTTATTACTCGTCGTGAATGGGACGTTATTTCCTCGAGCATTTGGGAGGCCGTCGGATTTTTTCTTGCGAAAATTGCAAGGCCTTCCTCACGAATGAAGATGAATTAATCTCGAGGCATTTCACAGGTTTATTTTCTCACCTCAACTTTACTTGTTATTTCTTGTGGTTTCTGCGAGGAATTTTTGGAAAATGTGTATAAATTAAATTGTTTTTTATGTATGTTCAAACATATTTTTATAGGTTTAATGTAAATTAGTAGCAAGAGATGGTTTCTGAGGGAACATAGCTGAAGACGAAACTTTAGGATAGCGATTCCGGAGAGTTCCGGGAAGCGAAATTCTCTTACCGCAGAGTGCTCTCAGTCTTTATTTTAGTAACGAGTCATGCTAGGTTGCTGTTGTTTGATTGTGCTTGAAAGTTGTATTTGAGTTATGCAGTAAAGCACTTGATGAATGCGTTATGCATTCCTGTCATTGAACAACATATTGATCGTTAACATCATTGCAACATTCATTTCAACTGAGAACCATTAGCGAGGATAGCCTCATATTGAGAAATTGATCGTGACCTTGCTAAATCTGGGAGACGTCGATTCATTCAACTCATTTTTGCAGACAGCGATATGAAAGAAGGAGATGAATTGATGCGGGATGGAAAGGGATATGGGACGAGTGCATGTAGTTGATGAAGGAAGTCAAGCAATACGCTTCTTGAGGGACTTTGCTCATTTTAGGAACTAAGTCTTGTCTCAGATAGGAGCTATGCTGCATTATAGTGAAACATCAGAGTGTTGTTAAGGTTCCACCGGGCCGGCATTTCTCTTCGAACGTGTCGTTAACGTGGAATATTCAGAGACACAATTGAGGACAATGATAACAGGACGACATATTGTGAGAGATGTGATGTGCAAACGATGCAAAGTTTGTTTGTTTGCTTTATTTTATACGTTCATCCGTTTACATTTATTTGTATCTCTTTGCAACTTGCAAATTGCAGCGCTCATCTATCATTGAGTTATTATCGTTTGAGCGAAAAATTAAATGCCTGTAATTTGCAAGGTTTCTTCGTCCTTTTTGTCTAAACATCTCACTCTCTACCAACTTTTTTATATTCATCGTTAGCATTCGAATCTCATCCGTCCTTACATATTCAGCAGTTCATGAAGCTTTTCCACGTTATTTTTCACCCACCTTGAACTATCGATTATTCCGTCTCAGCGATGAAACCCTCAGGAGTGCATTTTGTGTCGCATTGCTTTTGACGATTTCATTTGTCTCCATTTTTTTCACTGAATTATTCATGTCCAGCCTTTTCGTTTAAGCGGATTTGAGAGAGTGCAGAAAGAGGAATGTGGGAAGGGAAAGGGACGATGAATAACACAATGTCAACGAATTGGTCAGCGACGACATGTAAGACATGGGAGTTCCACCTCTTTCTTTACACGTTTCTTTAAACAGTAAAAGAGACCATATATGCAATGTTGATGCATCATGATGAGAACAGCATAATCGAAAGCAGTAAAAAGTTTTTATCCTAAGCAAATGTTGAACCAAATAATCATCATCTCCGCATTCTCTATTTTCTCGTGGTATTTATTTGTAAGATTCCGCTTTCAAACGCCTTTTTGAACAGTTTCCAAATCCATCTTCGGGGCGCATGGCTGCTAACTCCCTTATGCGGAGGGCGACCCTACAGTGCTTGCTGTTCTCTTTTGACCTTTCTGGATATACTTCTCCATTATATTCAACTGTTTATCGTTTTCTTGCTAGAGGGGTTATAGGAAGTATGGCAGAACTGGAAAAATAAGTCATTGCTGTCCGTGAGATAAGCAAGTTTTAAGATAACTTTGGTTGCATCACGACATTTCGGCCCGTTTTTACCCACAGAAATCAGTTTTCATTCCTTTTGTTTTTCCGGTCGCAACCAAAATTTGGTTGCAGACTGGCTTCAGTTGTTACTGAATCGCCGTTTCTTAAAAAAAAAAACGTTAAGTTGCGATCAAATTTCAATTACGGGCGAACGCCTTTCGTAGGTTACGCACTAATCGAAATTCCATTCGATTCTCATCGCTGAAAGAAATACTTTTTAAGTTGGACCGTTGCTTCGGCATCCTTCTATCCCCTACCGCAGTCTTCTGTTTTCTTGGATCGTTGATTTTTATAGACTTCATATAACCAAGCAATTGGTTTCCTAGACGTAAATGCAGAGCAGTGTACAAGTGTTGTTTTCAGGCGAAATTGGGTTGGATGTATGAATATGCGATGAATGAACCACAGAAATATAAGGAAGCGAAGGTTATCCTCGAAAAAGCGTTGATTGAAATGAGCGACGGGATCGATAACCCGGTCGAAGAGATCAGAGAGCCGAGGCTTCGTCTTTCCTCTTGAACGTTCTTTCATTTCAGCATCCTGTGTATGTTGAGTTTTCTACACTGTTTGGAGGTTTGCACACGAAAAAGAATCGCAAGATGAAGGCGATCCTAGTTCAGAGGTTTTCACCTTTCATCTTCTAGTGGTGGACGTCACCTCTCGCCAGGAGAGACACTTTTGGGTATGTGAACGCGAAAAGTGTTGCGATGTGATTAAGTGTGCATTATGTGCATCGTGAAAAGTCTTCAGCAAAGATGCAGCTGAATTCACCGTTAGCCCAGATATGCTGAAACAAAAATAGCAAAGCTGAGCGGCTGCGTGATTAAATGCAGTGCGGATTCTCTTTGGCTTCTTTTACTGCAGTCGATTGTTGACTGAAAAAAGGAGATCAGTTTATTTAGGAGTAACCATCAGCGCTATTTTTGCGCGAATTGGAGCCAGGTTGAATCAGACCAGGTTGAGGCGAACCTAAGCCTCCCACCCCCTCTTTTTTTCAAACATACCATTAAGTAGAAGAAATTGAATTTTCGTAGGGTACTCGTGCAGGCAGTTATTGGCTCATGTTTTTTAGTAAACTGATGGCATCTTAGTATTTGCTCTAAGAAAACTGAAGTTATATATTATGCAATTGTATCAAGCAAAACAAAACATAATCTCGTAATATGACTAAGGAATTTCTAGTCATTTATCGAAAGAGTGCTGCACTTATATTCGTCCTACCACATAGGCTATACTAACCTTGAGCTGCAATAATTCAAGCCATTCGTCGCCATTATTTTCGTAATATGAGCTTTGCACAGGTTTTTCCAACGATTGGTCCTGACTAGGTTATCGCAAACGATTGTATTCGATGTGCTGAGGTGTATGAAGTTATTTCCGAGTGCTTATGCGTAGAAATCGACATGAGTGATACAATAGGTGACTAGCGATGGGTCTAAAAGTTATCCGTCATTAGCACTTAATGTTGTGGTTCCTACAGGCCTTTAGTCTATCTGCAAATATGGTGTTCAAATTATCGAAGCCCCTATAAATTTACCACTTCTCTTTGTTTCACAGTGCATTCTGTAAACTCTCTCTTCTCGTGAGAGCAGAATTTGCATTCATTAGAGTCTTTGAGATCGGCTATCCATTTTAGCTTCTCTCGAGCTAACCATTCGTTTGATTCTATCATGTAAGCATCGTTCGAGATTGCACAGGTGTTACTGACTTTTTTGCGATTTGAGCACATTGCATGTGCTTTTTTCTTTGTTTTTATACATAAATATATTCCGACTCCATGGCAGCAATGTACGTGTATCGCATTTTCGACTATGTGCCTATCTCTGAAGTAAAAGGATGTGGAATATGGACAAGGGATAGTAAATCTTTAGCAAGCCGGAGATGTCAGGGTCGATTCTCCTCTTAGTTTCTGATTCATTTTTAGGAAGTAGTGAGTTGAATGGAATTTACCAGTGAGTTCATCTGTTAGTATTCGGCTAAAATAATGAGGCAACTCATCACATTTAATTGTTTCCTATTTCATTAGAGAAATTTAACTATTTTTTTAAAATCTAATATATATATTCTTCGATAGAAAGTAAGAGAAGTTCATTTCCTCCCGTTTACAAATGTATTATAATTATTTCAGTATACTTGGCACAATGTATCGTTTTGTTAACATTGATTTGTGATATGCATCATCATCGATTCACTCGATGCTATTCACTCGATACGAGATGAAGGAAGGCATCGACGATCATTGTGGGAGTTCACATTCAACACTATTGCATAGATGTTTATTTTGCTATAGTCATATTGTTTTTTTCTTGTATTCCATTATTGGTGAAGGCATTCGCAAGCAGATATTCTCTTGAGAGTGTAAAGTTGTTCTTTATGAGTTCTTTGAAGTTACTCGTTGTTTTCAATAACGAGATCATTATAGTGAGTGGTCATTTTCGAGAGTTTTAACCTCATGTATAGAGTATAATATGTACGTGCCGATCGGACTGAAGTTGTTTTGCATATGTTGTGTACGTACGTTGGAATATAGCGTGAAGCTTTACTTCCGCCATCGAAACATATTGCTATTATTTCATTAATTTCATTGGTGAATTGAGTTCTCCACTAACGAAATAAAACATTCATTTGAGATATTTTCGTTGTTTTGTTCTCTCGTTTTGTTGCTTGTTGAAGTCTCAACTCGATGAGTATCGAATGATGTTATCATCACACTATACTGCTTTCGTCTGCTTTATTCAGCGCGTTGACTTCACATGAAGATGAAAGCGAAATCTTTCTAGAGTTGTAGTGTCGTTTAGTTGCGCTCATGTAATAGAATTAAGTTAATGGGTCGAAGAGCAATTGGTGTAGAAATCTTTTCCAGGACTATACGTCGTACTTTTTCGTTTCGAGCTCGTTTGTTATTTTTTAGTTAAATTCGGTCAATAATAGAATAGTTGACATCAGCATAATCGCACAATAATTGTATCAGTAGCTAACCGGAAACGGTGTTGCTCAGGTCAACAAACAAGGAGAGCCGTTTATCGGCGAGTGTTTTGATTACTTCATGGGTTATGACTGGCGTAATTTTCGACACTTTGTTGCCTTTATCCCTTGAGAATCTTTTTTTTTTCGAAGACGGAGAAGATGTTGTTCGGTTTGTAATAATGCATTCACCACCGGAGCTTTTTGTAGATCCACCATTGAGGTTACAGCAATCGATGCATACAAGCTTTGCAGCAAGGTGGTCTATGTTCTGTCATTACAACTTGTAGTGGATCGCTTTGAGTATCGGGCCCTTCCCTGCTGTATTGTTTGTTTCTTGAGTGTTTACATTGTACTTTGCCGTAGTGTACTGATGTAATTAGTACAATATTGCCATCCCAAGTGTTCGGATGTGTTACTTCTAAAGGAGTTTCTCGCTTGAAGGATTTATTTATTACTCTCGGGGAAGGTAACGCAGAATGGTCGAATAGCTATGTTTCCCATTACTCGGGTAAAGCTCTTTCCCGTCTACAGTGTATTTCCAGAGCGGCTTCACTTGACGTGTGTTGTAATGTAATCATTTTTGCCCATATATTTAACACGGCCAGCTGTCCCATTTTACGATCAGCGACATATGTTGTTACCGAATCGGTGATTTTGTCTCTCATCACGTATCTTCTTCTATTAAAGTCTGAAAGCAAATTGTTGAAATGGGTGCCCTCTGTGTCGTACGTAGACAGCACGTTGCGTATCTTTAGACGCTGTTACCTTTCATATTTAAGGATTTATGGGACGGATTTTTTACGAACACCTTGGTGGAAGACGTGTTTTTTCGTGTGAAACATGTGAGATGTATTTATCGAATAGGCACGAAGTACTGTCGACGAATTTCAGAGGTAATTTATCTCCTTTTTGTTTTTCATTGTTACATTTTCCTTGCAGACACTGCCATTTTGGGGACACTACACTTTGAAATTCTCCCTACTTTAGCATTGTGTTGTGTCGATTTGAAGGGTACTGACTGCTTGCTTTTGATTTAGTTTTTAACTGCATTTCGAATTTTCAAGGACTGTTAGGTTTTTTAGCACTCCTTAGTAACCAATGAATCATTTATGGTGACTAACTGCAACTCGAGGTTGCTCCAGGATGACCCACTAGAAGGTTTTGCTGTCATTCCAGGGTGTATCGTCGGAAGGCTTGAGAAAAAGTCATTGTGTCCAATAATGTTGAAACATTGGAAGATCACAGCACTCTTAGGGAAAAATTTGGCATTGCTGGGATAAGCGAGCTATAGCAGTGAGGTATAACAGATGAAACATCTTTTTCCACCTCACACCCTCATGAAAAGTAACAATCGATTAAGAAGTTGTTCACCACTTAACACTGACATAGAGCAGTGGAAGCTATGAAGGAAGTCGGCATTGAGGGATATTTTCATTGAAGGGTTTTTGGCAGAACAAGTGCGTGGAACAAATTGCTTGGCGAAATATGGTCTCATGTATTCTGAAATTGGGAAAAATATTTGCATTCTTATATTTTTTGCTTGGCATCGTGACTGTGTTCCATAAGTGTGGTTAAGGAAGGGCGTTAGTTGCTAATCGAGAAAATGACTGCTTAGTTCGCCTTTTACGGCCACATATTACCAATTGTATTTTCTTCTAAGCGATAGCTTTATTATATAGAAAACTGATTAGAATAGCAAGAGCTCATGAGGCTCTCGTTTTATTTAGCTTTAGAAGTACAGGTTTGCCGCTAGCGAGCCTTCAAGCAGTCGGTATTTTAACACACAGTCAAGGAGAAAGAATTCAGTCGGCATCGGGCAGTATATGGCACTTTAAAGTTAGGCGGAAAGGACGTTGATACACTTTTTCACTTTCTAATCTGAGCATCTCGTGTACTAAGTGGCGGAGAATTCTAAAGGAGGATGTACTTTTTCTGGAAATTCTGATGAATTGTTTATCATTAAATGTTTAAGAGATGTTGTTTCCTCAGTTTTTTCTTCAAGTCAATTTCGTTATGCTCGGAGCAGATTTTTTTATAGTTTTGTTTCGCTTCTAAGGGTGGGGGAGGGGGAAGAAGGGGGAATGTCAGTTATGCAGAAATTATATCGCTTAGAAAGATTGTCGAATAATTTAAGGTGCAACGGGTCGGGCGTATCTCTTTCGACGAGTGGTGAATATTCGAGAGTCTGACGTTGAATCGCGTGAGATGATGACAGGTCGGCATCTAGTTCGTGATGTGTTCTGTAAACGATGCAACACAAAACTTGGTTGGATGTATGAGTTCGCCGTGGAGCCGGATCAAAAATATAAAGAGGGTTGGTTGCTGTGTACCTGAATGTTATCGTATATATTACTGGAATATGCTCAAATACTCTTCTTTATATTGTTTACTGAAGAACTTATATAAATTAACTTGTCTGATGTTTTATGCAGTTGCGAAAATAGTAAAAATTCGATTCATAGGCGATACCATGATGCGAGATGCAGTTGGATTGTTTCTACGTAGAGATAAGCCGAAAATAAATGCCTCAGTTCACAATAAAATTCTGCACAAATGTCTGTCACTGCGTTGGCTTATAAAACTTATCCAACGAGGCGCATGTGGTAAGTCTACTAAGGAAGATGGCTATTTTGTGCATATCAGATTCAGTTTTATTGCAAAATCGCCGTTTCTAAGTGGGCTCCGTAGAATTGGATGACTGCCCATTCATGTTTCAGTTCCTCGTCCGCTTAGATGGGATCGCAGTCAGTCATATAGTAATTGTCAAGTGGTAGAGAGCAAATCCAGAAATATTGCCCTATAAATTTATCATGAACCTTTGCCATGCTCTTGAATGATATGTATGTGGTGGAAGCTAGAGTCTGGGTGGAGGAGGAACTGAAGTAGTAAAGACCTGCCGGGGAAATCATGGAGGTGTGCGAGGAGAATGTCTAGCAACGAAAAAGTGGTAGGGATGCGTGAAGAGTAAAAAACTCATTTAAAGTGCTAATGTCGACATACTTTTCTCAGCCGAACTTCATAATGAAATCTCTTTCGCGAATTATTTGTCGCCCATAAGTCCACCTTCCTCTACAGCATTAATCGCGGTGTGTCATGTAAATGACGTTTTGACCGAAACTTTTGAAGAACTAATAGTACACATACCGCAGCGAATGAGGCACTCTGTTCACTGTCGTTTTGTAACGGGAAAAAGTAAAGGAACGTGGCAGAGGAACTAGCGGGATAGGCTTTTTCGCAGCAGCGTTTCCTCTTGGCAACCAGTTTCCCAAATTGCCGACAAGTGACAAAAAGTCAGCAATAAAGTATTCAAATTTAGCCAGTCCAAGAATCGTTATATGTTTCCTACGAAAGGTTCTGAGACGAATTTGTGATAGTTTGCCACGTGCCGATTATATTATGACGACATTGTGTCTGCGTATAAGTCACTTCTGGTTGTATTTGTCTACCAGTTAGGTTAATGAGTACTTTCTGAAAGCTTTGCTCCAATCAATCCCAAAAGCGGCTATCGAGGCCTTATAACGAGTGTTCTATTTCCTTCATTTGCTGCAAGCTACAATGAATGCTACAAAGTAATCCAATTTTTAAACTCTTGTTTTGCATACGTGTAATCTTTTTGAGGTGGGCTGTCAGTTGGAATCAAATTTCGGTTTACCTTTCTACAGGTCCAATAATTCACGTTTAGGACGTGTTATCCTTGAGCGAAGATTGGTGAGAGAGTCCGAAGAATTCGACGATTCACTTGCGGAACGTTACGATACGGAGACTAGTAGTGAAGTCAGCTCCATCACGGTCTCGTAGGCTTCGCATCCGTTATCTGTTATAATTTTTAAACATGGTCTGCGTTTGAGGATTTTATACGAAGTCGAGCATTTCTTTTTGTTATGAGCAGGGGAGTATATATATATGTACTGCATATATATAGTCTTTCCAGTTATGGTTCAGTTTTCTCCGTAAAAAGGAAAAGAGATTTTCTGCTCATTTCGTTGTTTGCTACCTCAAGCGCTTCCTACCTGTTTTGCTAGCTGTAATTTATTATTGCTTTTATCAGTTATTTATGTCGTATTTTATAGGTGACTTTACCGTTATACAACGCTAAACCGTGGGCAAGAAGATTCTTTCAATTTCCACCGAGGAAATGTCCAGTTTTGACAGAATTTGGCAATTGCCTTAATTCAACATCTAACTCTACGCTGTATTTTCACGTCTGTTGTGATTGTCTGAGGTTGTCAAGTGGCTTATTCGTGAGGTGAAAAGAAGACCTTGGCTTGAACAACGTTTTTTAAAACATAAACAAGTTGTTCTCTTTCTATATGTACACGGTACTTGTTGCGAACTGGAAATTCTTGAATAGTTCGTTCGTATATTGTCGGATAGTCTCGGATTTTCCGCCTGAATGTATAGTGCATTTTAGATCATATCAAAATTTCCCACAAACAATTCTGTTGTTGTTGATTTCAAAGGGCGTATGCGGCTATACTGTATTTTTCGGCATGTGTTTATCACCATAGCTTGTTTGATCATGCGGCACACTAGAGTTGTATCGCACATGTTCCGCAAAAACCGGAGTTATAGTTTCCATACTGTTTTCATAAACGCGGAAACTACGAAGCAGTAGTCGGCAATGCAGTTTGGTTTTTAATGTAGCTGTACTGCATTAAAAACCATGGGCCTCTATATCTTTGCGGAAAACAGTTGGTTTTGCACATTTTCCCGTCTTCCGCTCTCTTAAATAATTTCAAAATGACACTTTGGATGTTTAGGTGTGATTGTGAATTTGATTTTACAAGTTGGTCCGTGAACAGAATCACAAAGTGTTGCTAATTTTTGGAAAATCTGCTTTAAATAGATCATTCATTGTTAGCTTCTCACGAGCGGTTTATGCGATCTAGTTGCAGCATTGTTGGCACCTTTCTGAGGCACTTGCCGTCACATACCAACGTAAGAGTCATTCCTTCATAGCCGTTATAAAGCGCCTATTTAGAATAGAGAGAAGAGTTGTTGCAAGCCTTGCAGAGATCCCATCAGTGTTGAAGAAAATGATAAGCAAAGGGAAGTTAAAAAATACGGGTAATGCGTTGTGACATCGAAGCTCTGCAGTACGCAGATTACGCGGAGCATATTTTTAAGGAGAGAATACCAGCACTCTAACCATCACCGATTTTCGCTTCTGCGGCTGTCCTAGCCTTAAAATTTTATTCCGTATGTTGTAAGGAGGTACTGAACAGCCAAGTGGAGCAGTAGGAACTTCGAAAACTCACGGGCTAGTAATCAAGTTAGGCTTTTTGCGCAACTTGCATACTTCATTTTTAGAGGCCACTGCGGACCGTTCTTCAGCTGACGTTGTAAACTTGCGTGGAAAACTTCCGCGCGATCTGCAGTTAACGTTTTAAGGCGAGAAGAGGGTAGGTGTTGTTGTATGGTGTGGAAATTGTCGTTTGTCCCTCAGAGGGTATGATGTATTACAGAATTTTTTTATTTTGTAAAAGGCCGTTTCTTACGGAATTTGCTCAAGCTGTTTCAAATTTTAGGAGGGTAATTGTGCCAATAGGTGAATTAACACGCGTATGAGAATTTACCCTTCATTTTTTATCCCTCTCAAAATCAAAATCAATTCTACTTGCTCGCTTCATTTTCGATAATTTCAACTCTTGTCGGTTATTTAGCCACTAAACTTTTTGGTTCACCTCAACCATATAACCTCATAAATATTCGTTCCATCGTATGGGCGAGCACTTGATCTATGCGCATTTGGAATTTTATTCTCTATGGCAATTTTTTAAGTGATCACATGGGATTTCCCAATATTCATTTTACTCTAATGAGAAATGAGGGAATGGAACGTGAGCAGAAAATATCAGTGCTGGAAACTTAGGCCGAAGGTAGAATGCTCTTATGGCAAGTGAAAAGTGATAGTGTTCGGTTCCGTTTGTGAAGTAGTTTTGATTAGTGATCGAGACGTGTTTATCACACATATAAGTGAGTTGCACTTTAAGAATTGGCTGAAACGTGAAACAAACAGTTTTTCCATAATTATTAGCTTTATGGCATCTGTGGCATTTGATTCGTGATTTGCGGTCTTCGGCTGTGGCATTCGAATTATTCACATTTTTGAAGTCGATAATTTGAGAAATTGATCGGTGGATAGAGAATTTTAGGTCACCGGTGGGACGTATGTGCGTGCATAAATGGATGAACTACGAAGGGAATTACAATGTGTTAATCATAAATTTCTTCCTATGTCATTATATTGGCGCAGATCGTTTTGCTATGTATTTATTATCGTATGTCTTTATTTATTATGGTTGTTTGTTTGTCATTCAACGTTTTGTTTTTGTATAGTAGGGAGAACAATTTGGTGATACGAATACCATCACTCTTTGATTAATTTTTCAGTTATTTATTTCTTATGAATAGTTGCCGATTTTGCTTTGATGACACTTATGATTGTTGATATGATAGTAGTGATTAGCTAGGCAAATGAGTAACGAAAGGTATTTGCGTTCTTAAGCAGCAGAAGTTAAGGTTATGACATTGAAGAAGTGGAGTTAGGGTTCAGGTTGAAGTAAATTCTCAAAGATGTTGTTGAGATTATCCGATTACTTGAAGGCTGTTGAGGCAAATTTATTCTTTATAGTTTGAAGTATGATTATGATATTATATATTTGCTCTAGGTTGAACGTTATTTACTGCAATTTTTTTATATTTTAGAAGAAGTTCTAGTGGACAAGTTGTTGAAATGACGCATATTTGGGAGAAATCTTTCAAAATTGAAAAGGGAAGTTGAATTGTAGGGATAAATAACTGAGAAGTATATTCTTGCAAAGAATGCATAACTCGTTCTCTTAGGTGTAATTTTCTCCGTTAGGTTATTAGTGTATTTGTTGCTAATTAGTGAGTTGTTGTCATGTACAAATTAGGTATAATCGCCGATTGTATCTTCTCGTGAAATTTCGCTTGGACGTATTCGTGCAGTGAGTTTTACGATCGATCCATTGTTGTTCGATGCAAAAAATGCATTTCAAAGCGCAAATGCTTTTATGAAGATAATGTAAGCGATGAGAACTCATTAACACCTTTTATCTTATTGCAATGAATTCTTTGTTTAGTACCATCAATTTAAGAAAACGATTTATCGCGATTGTTGTTACGTTCCAACTTTGAAAAGAAAAAGCGTTCAATTGAGTGAATAAGATATCATCGACGGGATGAATAGGTGATATATGCCCCGTGCCCGTTCATGTCGATTCACTGCTGAGAGCTTTCACGCTTACATATTTCTATCACATATGATGACATTGTTCAGTCGTGATTTTTGCATTTATTCCCACTCCTTCTCTTTATTTTCCTCTTCTCTCTCTCTATCCCTTTCTTTTTTCTCTTTGCAGTGTTGAAATTAGCCGGAAAAAAAGCTCTTCTATGTTTTCATTAGGTTTATAATTTGTATTGATTCCAACTGCTTGTTAGATATAATTGTGCCTCAATGATAACGCGAAACCGCCATCTATGAACGTATATGGATCGACGCTTAATTATCTAAGGCCAAAGCGATTCGTTTTTTTTAAAAGATGTTTGTTTTCTGACGATTCTCATGAGAGGGCTATCTCTTTCTTCTCCTGAAAATCGTTGTTTATATACAACCATACCTGAAAAGATGGCCTCAGGCGACAATGTGCGTTATTGATGGTGTAGTGTGATGTGCAGGGAACGTTTACTCTTAGCTGTATATGTTGAAATTAAAAGCTTCTGTCTATCGAAATGTGCATAGATCCGGACTTGAAACGGTTTTTCAACCGTTTTTCTATCTTTGCTTTATTATATTTTCATCGATAGCAGAGATATGAAGAGACGATGTAGTGGTGGAGTTCTTGAGGGGATATTTGTGAGGAAAAACCTCTATGCGAAGTGTAAAGATTGGAAAGTGATACCCGAAAAGTGCGTGAATTTGGGAGGAAAAGTTCTTAGAAGCCACATGAACGAGCAACGTTGTGAATGTATTGTTTTCGATAGAAGATACGTTGAAATGCTGACAATTATTGCCATTTAAGGGCGAAAAAAAAGGGGTAGGGGCGAGGTACGAAGGGAAGCCGCATAAGAGTAGGGCAGTTAATATCTGCACTGGCAAATCCCATAGCTGTTTTAGCGAATCCCACTGACGATGACATGAATTTTTGGATATTTGAATGACAAATTTCGTTTAGCATCATGGTTGCTCCATTCTCGATGCATCTTAACGTCTTATTTAACTTTCGTAATATGCACCGGTTACTGCCTATGTTGGTTGCAATAAATACCGTTATTATTATAGCTTTGAATTTATATTTTTTTATTTTTAGATATTTTTTGCTAACTATTAAATAAGTATGACAATCTTACCAAGCAAACCGAAGAAGAGCGGCTCAAAAGGAGATCGCCATGGTGTCGTTCAACCAGGGTAAATCATCTATTTTGCTTGTTTTTGGTGCCCATTCACTCATTTTGACGTTGCTGTCGCCTAATGATAACTTCAAAAATCGCTGATCTCTTTCATACTGCGACGAAATGGCAACAGTATTTTTCGTTTAGAAACCTAAGGGAGTGAAAGTGATGCCATCGTCCGTTCATCAGGGAATATGAGGTTGCAATGGGTAATTAGACAGTCGCTGGGTCGTTGTAGAAAGGTGTCAGCTCGCTCAGATTATGATTCTGATGATATCAGATTGTAATTGAGGCAGTTCGTTGAAAGCGCGTGTACATGTGTTTAAAGCGCCAGTTTTCATCTGTTCATGCTATACCACGTGTTTCGTATTTTCCAAGTTTAGTTCGTTCGAAGGTTCCGCATCCTTTAGTGGGACAGCTTTTTTTTTCGGTGGGTGAGGACGTGAAGTGGTAGACCTTAAACCGTGATTCGGTATAAACTAGGGAGCGTCCGTGGCAAATAGTAGAGAGTTAGAGGTGTTTTAATGCATGAACACTGACTAGAAATAATCGTACGGACATTGAGCATCACATTTCGAAGGCTTGATTGTGATTTTGCATGCTCTTTCACCGATTTTCCCTTAAAATATCGCGGTTTATCCAGACTTTGTGAAGCTGAAGTTATTTGCAATTCTACAGGAATCGTCCTCCATCGGGAGCGCATTCGCACCACCTTAATTCATGCGCTGGTGTGTCGAGCGGTGCTGATACCCGTAAAGGAAGTTGCACACCTGCTGTTTCTTCTAAACTTTCGACTTCAGCTAACCAAGTTTCAAGGTATGCGATTGTGCCAAAAGCTTTTTCGAATAGTTCAGTGCGTTTGACAAATGATTAAGCCGTTAAAAACGCTCACTGTTTCGTGGAGGAGCCGAGCGTCTCAACGGTTCAGAAGATTCCATAGTGGGAACTGAGGTATTTTCGTGTTGTTTTGGATAGAAGGGATCAAATCAATGTTAAATGCTCTCCGAAAATATCGACACACGAGTTTCTGAAGTTTATATTCTCACTGATGACAATTTATGTTGGGTTATTTGTGTGCCGTTGATAAATGATTAAATGCAATTGTGTAGATTGTCTCTTTGTTTTTTTGAAATGAAAGTTATTAAACAGCCTTAGCTAAATGAGGGACGAATTTCTTCAGAATTTTTTTCTAGCGTCAGTGCGAAATCTCTTGTCGTTCAGCTTCCGATGAGCGGAATATCAGAGATTGACCGTTTTATTTCCCGTCTAGTCGTTCCATGTGTCTATCTCACAGTATTGAGTGCATAGCTGTCGTTAGTGACGAGAAGTACGTGTATTGAGAGTGTTTTTTTTTTTTTAAGAGGAGCGATTCCTAAAGGCGGCGCCCATGGAAGCGGAATGGCATCGGTCGATTGCAGCAAGAAGCCAACATTATTCTGTAGAGACGGTTCGTTTCTCATTTCAGTTGCCGTAATTTCCCGCAATCTATGGGCAGCCTTTTCTCTTCGTAGGTCATCCTCTTTGTTCATTAGAAAACTGCTCTTATCGCATATATATCAGAGTGTGATTGAAATGACTCAAAGAGCAGGTGCACTAAAATTCGTGTGAAAAGATGAAAGAGGGGTAATGGGGTGGGTCGCTTACGGAGAATCCACGTAGTGATGGCAGTCTTAGCTTGCTCGTTCATAGTGGACAATATCGAAAAGTGGAAATGATAACAAATTTCACGATGAGAGGATATTTTCACAACTTTATAGTAAATCTAGTCTTCATTGATGTTGTTGTCTTCTGAATCATTTATTCGTTTGTGTTTTTTGGCTTTTTTGCAAAATTTTCTCCACTTAATTCATTCCGCTATTTTCATTGCACAGCAATTCCAGAATTGCTCGAATAATATTAGAGAACTGATGTAAAATCTTAGAGCATTTCTGGTCCATAAAATAGATGTATCCAAAATAAACTAGCCTTCAGATAGTGTAAAAATTCCCTGCAACTAGAATAAGACTGCTGCGGAAAGCAGCGGAAGAACTTATGAAAGGTGCAGGAGATTAAAGAATAGTGCGTAGAAAAATCATGAGTAGAGGAGGGCTGTTCTGGCCACATTTTTCAGCGAACTATTCCGAATACCTTTTCCAGTTTTTTGTTCTCTTGTGACAGTCATAACTTAAAAAAATTGCATCTTTTCATTCTCTCTTAAATGCTTCGTCAGTTGTTTTATTCTGTTATTTTCCTCATGTTGCTTCCAAATGATTTGCTTTAAATTCTTCCTAAAAGAACGTTTTTTTCATTCAGATGGGTCCGGTTACAACTCCGACGATGAATACGGTACGGGATTCAGAGATGACAATGTATGTTTTCGAAATTATCATCTTTTTAATCGCTTTTAGTCTCATTTTCGAGCAGTAGGCTTATAATACCGTCTACCCCATCAACAGTCACTGCCTCAATTTGTCAGTTAAGAAGGCAGTGAGCGCTGATTTAAATTAAGTATAATAGAAACGTTGAGGAGTGCGCCTCAATAAAGGCGGCATAAAAGACTAGGTGTTGCACTAAGAGATGGGAATATCAGAATATTTAGGCCTCATTTATCGCGGTGCAAATGTGACATTATTATTTACAGATGGAGGCGTTATTTGAGGAGCGTCTACGTCGTGTACGCGGATTTCATATTAAGGCGGTTCGAGGCGACGGTGCATGTTTGTTCCGCGCTGTAGGTTCGTGTTTTTGTTTTACAAATGAGGCTGTTGGAATGAATTATCATGTGAAAACCCGAAATATTGGTCCGAGTGTAGGTCATGATTTTCGAGAACTTGAGTTTGGAAAGGGATAAGAAATTCGAGTCGATTAAAGAAGAGCGAATTGTCGAAAAGTATCGAAAAACTGTTGTAAGTACATATAGCCATTTTGAAAAAAGAGAGGTTGACTCAGTCCGACCTCAGTTCCATATATAGGATGTGTTGTCGCCGAATTTGATAAATTAGTTCGAGTGGATGCTTCCGTCTTCATCGCTGTGGAAGTCTATTGATGTTGCAGTGTACGGTGATATATTGCAGTCTGTTGATATTGCAGCTGATCAAGTGTACGGTGACGAGGAAATGCACAGCGATGTTCGCCGGCTCTGCCTCGACTACATGGTATGCCGCTGAGAATTCACCTATAGGTTTTGCGGAATGTGCCCATATCATTGCTGGAACAGGAATGCGTGGGGGAAAAGGAACAGTATTCCGTTGACTTAAATGCGCATGACGATCACCGCGCTTAATTGGCGTTTTATGTCCGTGTAGGCAGATAGATTATGTCCGTGTACAAGTATTTGCATCCTTATGTTTTTCCCCGCGAGACTGGCTATGTTCTTTTCTTGGGTATATTCTTTCCCTCCGCGAGTAGACGAGATCGCGTTTTCGTCCAGCCGAGGTGAATTCTTTGATTGATCGCAGCATTAAAGATATCGCGCCTCGCAAGAGCGTGTGGAGCCGCAGAAGTGACGCATTAATGTATTCTGATCATTCTGAAGAAGGAAAAGAACTGAGCTTGCGTTCAACTTTATATTTCTTTTGGGTCGGAGGTCATAGGATACGGGTCCGAAGCGGAGAGACAGTATGGGAGGGGTTGTCCTCACAGCAGTGAAACCGAAGGGATAGGAAGAGGTGGGTTTCGTACGTAGCAAAGTATAGGGTTCTCTTCTTTTTCTTCGTCCAAAAGTGTACATATATTTTGTATGCGTCGATTGGAATCTGGTTCCATTTTGAATTTGAATTCAGATCTCTTTTCAGAATTCACGACCAATTTTAGGTGGTCGAATTTGTTGCGTTGTTGATATTTTTATAACGATTTTCGATTCATATTTCGCGTTTATTGCACAACACTCAATGAGTGTTTTCTTTTCTAAATTCCATTAAATTCCATCGATTTTCTAACTCTTTTATTTTCACAAAATTAAGCGCAGAAAAGTGAGCCATTTTGCTAGAGATTTTCTCATTATTACTGTCATTTGCCAGTCTAATGCTTCGACGAAATGCAGCGGCGTTAATTGCTAAAAATTCGACTCTCTCGCAGATCAGTGCAGAGTAGGCCGTGTCAGAAATATCATCGTGCTATTGAATGGCACTAGATCATCTCCCTCTATGTTGCATAAATTCATTAGAAATTACAAAGTCCAATGGAAGCAACTAAAACTTACAGTCGGCAATACAAACGCAGAATGTGCCACTAGTGGTGTAATCTAAAGCTGCAAGATATATTCCCGCAGTTCGCGATGTTTCCGGATTTGCAGGTATTTCAAAACGCGAGGCTTATTTGTAACAAAGTTGTATGCCTTTAAGTGCTTTGCCTTACTTCAACACATCATTCTCAACATACCTGAAGGGCATTTTGAAGAGATAAGCACAACGCTGTAACTTCTTGTTCGTGCTGAATATGCTCCATTGTAATAACACTGATGGGCCCAGTTAGAGGTTTATGCGGGGAAATGAGGGAAAACCTATCAAATGCGATAAGTTGAGGTAGGTCCGCTGAATACAATGCAGATATTGCGAATTATTCAATTCAAATGCTCTCCACTTTCTCAAGAAGCCAGATGTGAAACCATGTTGCAAGAGCGGGTCATCTACGCGATATTGCCTCCACATGAGCCCATTCAAATAGGATTGGAGCACTTCGTCACCATCGAAGCTTCGATCTTAGCCTGCTGCCAAAGTCGTATTTAATACTAGTATAGATATGGGTGTCCCTTAACGAACGAAATTTGTTCTGAGGTTAGCGGTTTATGCTAATGGATGCAACCTGCATGTTGTTAAGGACACTTCCATACATCCTATAAGATTTGGGTTCTTTGAGTGACCGCTTGAAGTGTGTTACTCATGCAGTTTGGTAACCTTCATGAGAAAGCTTCTATCATTTCCAAGTTTAGGTTGTTCGGACACCAAGGCGCCTCGGTGTCGGAATCGTACACGTACAGTTTGAGATTCAAAGAAAATTTGGCACAGTTGAGATTGAGTTGTTTTGTATCCCGTAGGCAACAAAAGAGCTAGTACTGCATCGTTCAGTTAGATTGATTGACTTCAGTGTTCATTCAGATGTCGTTTTGGAGACTTGAAATAGTTCATTCATCACAAGCATCATCGTTTAATCTTCTCTGCTAATCTTTTTACTAATGAGGTCTGGTGGAAACCATTATTAAACGTGTTGCCACGCTTGCGGTAAATGATGGGAAAGACACGATAGGATATGGTGGAAGCGGAGAACGTTCCGTTTTGATGATTAGTATGAGTCGCACTATTTGTATTTAATTTCGAAGATCAGGAGAGCGGGACAAATTATGCGTACTTCCGCTTGGCTAATTGTATTATTACTTGATTTAAATATGTTCGACGAGGTCTTTTCCTGGTATTTTTTAGTCAACGCATAGGACCTGTATACGAGTTTAGTGAACATAAAATGAGCTATAAAGTGGTGCCGAACGCTTCAAACAAACTTTTTTTGGAGCCGTCGAGAACAAAAAATATTGTATGGTTTAGAATGTCAGCAGGAAAATCTGCGAAATAGATTTCATTCAAAATATGTTACGTTACTGTAAATATACCGTAGATTTTAGAATCTTCATAGACATTCATGTTGTGGCTTTAGATCACATAAAAGGTGACATTTGAACTACTCGCGATAATTTTTACATTGATTAATTTGGATCCGCATTATTGTTAATGATCTGATCCATTGCAATGCTATTGTTCTAATCTAAATAACCGTTCCGATTTGTGATATCCGAATGATGCGGCATCCGTAAATGTTGGCTTCCGAAATATAGTTCCCGAAAAACAAATCTAGGATTTGTGCATAGGATATTATCAAATATGCGCGTGAGCAACGTGCAAGATGATAGTTTCGCACTAGCAGTTTGAATATATTGGTCCCGAACTTTGTTTGAGGTGAAGCGTTTCTGGCACTGCCCTCGAATGCATTCATGAACTGCTCATGAATGCACCCACGGGCTTTTTTGCATTCAGTGAAACGGTTGTCGCACAGTGCTGCATACGGCAAGTATTGTTTTACAGTGATATGAGTCATCCTCTTAGCGTTCCTTGATTCCTAACTCTCGTTCACCTCTTGAGGTTATCTTATTAATTTTTTTCAGGAGAAGAATCGCGATCACTTCTCACAGTTTGTAACGGAAGATTTCGATGAGTATTTGGCTCGGAAGAGGCGTGAGGACGAACATGGCAATCACGTGGAACTGCAAGCCATTTCTGAGATTTTTTCTCGCCCTATCGAAATCTATGAATACTCTACAGGTTGGTACCTTTGTCTACCGCATTCACTCCAAGTCGCTCTCGGTTGTTATTGGAAGGTAAGGAAGTGGTAGCGGCTAGGAGAATGTAATAAATTTTATGATGGGAATATAGCGATAAGGAAATGCTATCCAGAGATTTGACGGAAACGACTAAGATTTGTCTGTGAGTTTCGTCTGTAAATGTTCTTCTCGCTTTTTGCTTTTTTGTTGAAAAGTGCTTGGAATCTCACGTAATTTTTCGGAGAAATATTGCAATTAGGAAGTGCGGTAGTGCTCATTGTTATCAATGATAGTCGCGTTCGACGTTTACTGATTTTAATGATGCTATAACAAAAAAGAGAAGTGGAAAGTTAAGCTGCGATATATGTTTGTTTATTGTGAGATAGCGAATTGACTTATATCCGAGGAGCAGCTCACGAGCATACATTTAAGTAATATGCGCGATATGCATTCTGCTTGCATGCAATCCATGAAGAAAAAAGAGACTTCCTCGTAAGCGAAAATTTAATGGCGTTTCGGTCGTTGCCTTAAAATATTAGGTCGCTTAGGTGTGGATTAGCTGTAGTTTTTTATGTGTTTTGAAAGCTTCGGCAGGGATATCCTTTTTGTAGGTTTGCACCATCAAGAAAGGAAATTCTCTTCATTCTTTTCGTCTGTTCGTCCCCCGTTTGTGTTGTAGTATTAGGGAAATAGAGGAGGTATGTGCGAGAAGATGAGAGGAATAAATGAGACAAGTGAATGAGATTGATATGTGACATGTTATAATGTTATCGGTAACGTTCATGCTTAGAAACACTTCACATCATCAACTGCTTAAATCACTTACGCTGAACATTGGAATGAGGAAGCATTGGGATGAGAAGATAAACATTATAGAGCCAAAAAACATATTTTCACCTCGCTGTGATACGACGAGTAACGCTGAGCCTAATCCACCTATTCGTCTTTCCTATCACGGCACCATCCATTATAATTCCGGTACGTCAGAGTTTTTTCATCGCTTCTTGCTTCCAAATTTTTTTTTTGGAATTTTCTCCCGTAGTTATTTGATTCATCAGATATGAAAGTTGGCTTTTTCTCGAGTTTCTGGGATATTCATGTCGCGGTAAATGGTTTGACGATTATCACCCGATGTCGAGTGATTTGTTTTGTTAACATTTTTTCATCCCGTTTTGAGGAATGGGATTATTTTTTGGCATCTATACAATTACTATCCTAATATAAATCTGATGTGGTATGTTTTTTACTTCAGTTTTGTCGGTGTTCTGTTTGTCACTTCCAATCCGCGTAGAGAAAGCAGGAAATTTCTCTCTGGAACAGTGCAGCACTGTTGTTTAGTGCACTACTGCATGAGCTGCGTCTAGGGAGAGTGCTATTTGTCCTGTTCGGATTAGAGGGAACAAGAGAAATACGAGTACATTCTGAGTTATAGAAGGATTAAGGGAAAAAAGTGAATGCGATAACGAAAGGGACAGTACGTAGGCAGAATTCACATGTGAAGAATGCAAGTAATGTGCGGGTGGTCAGAAGGTGTAAAGGATCCACAGTTTTGTACCTAGCCTTACTTTGCATTGCTATATTTTCTTCTCTTGAACCTGAGTACGATTAGACGTTATCCACTCGACTTCGTTGTAGTCAGCTAAGTCGAGCCGTTCAACATTTGTCTTCAACCAGCATTGTAGAGAATGTTGTGAAGTTGATTGATTATGGAATGTAAATGTTCTCTCGTTTCCATCCTGTTTACCACGCTCACACCCTCCTCCTTCCTTAGTTGATTCAATTCGAACATTAAGTGTACTAGTCAAAGTCCTTTGTGAGCGTATTTCGACTTTGCGGCCGTTACTTAGAGTGCAGTTCAAATAAGCGTCTTCACTTGTTTCGTAGTGAAGGTCCGAATTGCTCTAGAATGGAGCTCAGTGATCTTAAGTTATTGTTGTTATGTATTCATGGTTTGTAGTTATCTTACTCTTGTTCTGAACGTTATTTTAAAGTGACTGCAGGTGTGTGAAGAAGCCAAAGGTGTGCTGATTTTCAGTAGTAGATCCATTGTCGGCGACGATCGGTGTCGGATTGGGTTTGCCTGGCTATTCACCAGGGGCAGCAGATCGCAATCTGATGCGTGATGCGCTGTTACGCTCTGAAGTTCACGAAATCGAAGAGGCGATGCTTAAGGACAAGATCAATATGACTGATTATGAACGCACCGAGCAGGAAATAAGCGAACAGGTAAGCATCTTGTTCGCATACATAACAAATTTAGCTTTGCTTTTTGATGAGTTATGCAATTAGATAATTGCGAAAAGCCGATGTGACATCACTATGAAAGGTGGTGTGAATTCGAGGAAGATCACTTTTAGCAGTAAGTTTCCTCTTCCTCTGTGAGTCACTAATTTTTGCCTTAATTTAGTCCACACATTTTAGATAGAGAATTGACCGAGTGCTAAAACAGGAAAGAACTGGAAAAAAAAAGAGTTAGGTCTAGCAAATAAAGTAAATCTTTTGAAAAATACTTGAGCAGATGCATAAATTCAATTCGGAGATAAAACTGAAAAGAGGGAAAGACTCCTATAAACGTAACAAATAGGAATGCTGGACCGAAGGTGTGAGAATTAACGTGCAGGCTGTTGGGGAGGAGTGAACGTTTCAGCCTTCATCCGTTGAAATTAGCACTTAAATCATGTGCGGGCGCTCTTCGCAACGAAATGCGTAACCTTATCAGTGTAGAAACTGGCTTCAGTTAAGCAGAGGAGAGAAAGTAAGACAACGGAGGCCTTTAATCTAGGGAAAATAAGAATGAACGTAGAGGAGGAATGACGGAGTAAAGAGGACGAGATTTGGATCTAATAGAACTTAATTGCTGCAGTATATCCGTTAAACAGTGAATACTTGCCTTCTCGGTTTACCCCAGTTTTCCCTTTTTTTCTTGTTTTTCTCCATTGAAGCGAATCGTTTGAGGCTTGCTGTTTTGCTTCGTAGTAGCTGCAACTTATCGGATGTTTAAGCCGTACTGAATATCTATAGTAACAGTTAACTAAATTTAGTTAAGTAATAATTGAACATGCATAATTAATTTTTGTTAGGAAATAATAGCCAAGCCCTTCCTCCTGCTGAGTGGTTGGAAGGGGAGATGAAACGAATCAGGGTAGAGAAACTCGAGCAGAGGTGCATTCTGCTGAAGTAGGTACCGAAATGCGGCGTCGTTCTGACAGGTATTCCCTAGTTTTCAGCTACTATGGAAATATTTGTATGTTTTTCTTCTGGATTACATACGAACAGGTAACCGAAAACGTACAATTTGTGACGGTCTACTCAAGATGGTACAAGATAAACAAATCGTGAATTTTGTTCCATGAAGCAACTAGGCAAAACATTTCAAGTAGGTTCATTGAGTGAGGGACGTTTGACAGTAGAAAAAGGGTTGAGGTAACGAGGAGCGATTAACATCACTGATTATTGATATGTATGCGACAACAATACAGTTCAGGAAAATCGGCTTGTGATGCAGGTAGCGCGTGAATCGTATATGGAATATGTGCGAAAAATGGAAGCGATGAGTGAGCGAAAGATTGCTAGTGGGGCGAAGAGACCGCAGACATACGTCGAAAATCAACCGGGGTGTTCGCGCTCGCCTCGGACGAAAATCCGATCACGTGATGAGAGTCAGGAAATAAGAGGTGGGGGTTTTTCAAGTGCGCGTGGCTTGCGTATGTGTGCATGTGTGTTGCATATATGTCTGTATATACATATATATATGTATATATATATATATATATATATATATATATATATATATATATATATATATATATATATATATATATATATATATATGTATATATATATAGTGTTTGTGCATGTAAAAATTGTTTATTTTTTTGCAAGCTTAGCCCGTTTTTAACAAGTCAACGTCCACTTGCTTTGTTATTGCGGTTTTTGACAATTAGATTTTTGTTCAGGTGCGACGGACTCGACCAGTGTCGGCGATACACTTACTCAGTCTACGATGACTTTATATGAAGAGCTTATAGCATCGGGTGCATCTGGTAGGTGTCTTATTGCCAGGCGGGCTTGTCGTGGTCTGATTAGGTTGTGGTATATCGAACTATCGAGGTGAATCGAAATGAAAAAAATATTTTCCCCATCTCATGTCCTCCTTCCTGTAAATCTTCTATGCTGAACTCCGTCGTTGCACAACGTCATTGTGGCTTTACTGTTGTGGTCTAAGTCTCCCATTCGCTCTTGACTGCTTTGCGTGCGGGAAATTCTGGTGCGCAGTACAAGTTATTTCATGCATTTGTAGTGGAGAATATGAATGCTTTCTTAAATCGCACACAGCTTGGAAAGGCGGTGTTCGAAAAGGGAATCCGAAGAACACAGTGGGAGCACCTGTCGACAGTGAAGTGGTTCTCATCCTCTTCGAAGGACTTCTACAGAAAAAAAAACAATCCATACAAATAAATCATTTCGCGAAGAGGAGCATTCCACGGAGGGAGAATGAAAATGTTCTTTCGTGGCGTGTTCAGATGCGTATTCACATTACATGTTCAGTCAGTTTGTTTCACTTTCCCAAATCGCTCACCTAAGCTTGTAAACGCTTTCAATGATACGGGCGATCTTGAAGACGTTTTTTCCGCATGTACGTCGTTAGTATACAGCAGGGGAAAAGCAGAATATCAAAAATCGTATGACCTTGTGAGGTCATATCTGATGTTGAGAAGTTTTTTCTTGCAGCTGTAAACATTTATTGATGATCTAATTCAGCAAAAGAGGTATTATTATTTGCTTCTTTCGTTTGAAGTGGGAAATAGGATACTGCGGGAGAAAAATTGCTTTGATTTTTGATGTTTTGTTGGTTTAGGAATGAGTGAATGGGCGACGGCTGCCGAAACTGATGCAGATGAGAAGGCGCTTCTGGCGCAGGTGATGGCTCTTTCACAACAGGAGTTCCTGGATTCGCTTAAGCACTGTTCGAAGAAGGATCAAAATAGTATTGAGAGTGAAACCGAACAGGCCGGCTCCAGCAAGACTTCGTGAAATACCCAACTTCTGTAATCGTCCCGCCAAATTGATATCACTCGAGGATTGTTTTTAATTTTTATCGCTGAACTGATTGCCGTAATGGTTCTCTCATTACCAAAGGTGAACTAGGTACTCGTCTCTCTTGTATTCGGCTGTGTCTGCTTTCCTCTGTTTTGCAGACCACATGCATATCTATCGAAGTACGAAAGAATTCGATGTTTTCCATGGTTATTAGTTCAGGTATAGAGGAAGCGCTTCGTGGTTTACGGTTCAGCTGCAGTCATCGATCGGATATGTATGACGTACCAAGTGAAATGAGAAATTGATGAGTATATGTCGACTTGGGTTTATGAAAACACACAACCTGAATTTTAGCAAATAAAAGTTTGTAGTTGTGTAAATTTTTGCGCCATCACATTGCTTTGAAACTGATGAGCAGCCATTGTCAAGAAATAAACATTGACCGGAGAGAAATGGAAAGTAATTAATTGAAACGGTTTCGATCCAACATTTTAATTTTTCTGCAGATTTGTTCACATCTCATCGAGAATTATGTGACTGTTTATCGTTCTACACAAGTAGCAGCTGCCAAAACGTTTCTGCCACCGTTGGTTGTTATATCTGTGATACGGGCGACCTTTCTTGCTTGTCCTCATTTGTGGGCGTTGCAGTTCGGCTGCAAACTTATATGTGATATTAGATGCATTTCAGGAGTGTTTTCGTAATTGTGTGGTGAATTCACTTAGGCGATTCTTGGCTCACAAAGTACAGATAGATGAAGAAGTGTGTGCACTGCAACTACAGATTCAAGACGTTGCGTTTTATCGTTTCATCCTCATTTTGTCTTCATTGACACCGTTGTTACGCGAATCTACTCTCTCTTTCCCCTTTTATTTTTGTTAGGGGAGTGGTGGTAGTGTTTTGCTGGGATTTAACGCGCCGGAATTTAGGTCACTCCTCTATCCTGAATCTAGAGCAAAAGTCGTGCCCAAATGTTATTTCAATGAATTTCAAAAACTGCAGCTTTGATTATGAAAATGACGGCTAAAAGGGTACGAATATACGAAAGAGTTGAAGGAGCATTCGAACGCATTCAATTTCTTGTGTTTCACTGATGCAGCAGCGAGTTTTAGGCACTCTGTTTCCATGCAGCAGTTTTACATAACATATGACAGTTTAGACGGAAAGGTCGTACGTCATCCATGTGGTCTTCTCTTTCTTTGGAAGTTTCCGCTTCGATAAAACTGTTTTTGAAGGTGTTTGCGATTGTACAATTGAAAGTGTTTTCTGCAAATTAAGGCGTCATTTTCAGTGCAAAGGATTAAATGCAACGTTGACAAAATATGCATTCATCATCCGCCATCATCAATTTATTCATACAGAAGGAAATACTCACTCGGTTCTTTTTCTTATTCTCTTGGTTGCTTCAAACATTGAAGTGGGTAACTACTCCGCCTGTTGCGCAGTTGCTTTGACGCGATTCCTTCCTTGAAAGCAGGTTGTCTATTGTGGAAGAGGGAGAGTAAGAGTTGAAGGACGATGTGAAATCGAGCCAGCTATACGAAGCTCAAGCTTCGTATAGCTGGCTCGATGTCTCGTTCGTTGCAAGAACTTCTAAAAACGTCGAAGATCTTCGTTGCGGAACACATCCTTCTCCTCATAGTTGTCGGTTTCTGCGGGTATTCTCACGTTCGCATCAAAGGCAAAGATGAGTAGGGAAGAGCTCTTCTGCGGGTACGGGGATAAATGTGAAAGTTGCTTCTTTTCATTAGGGCTATAGTGGCGGGGATTTTCCCCACCGTACCTTTTTTGCACGTGGCTTGGTTCCGTTTATTACAGTATCGCGGTAAGGAAGCACTCGTTCGCCTGTGAGGTTAATGAGAGTAAAAAACAGAAAGAAGGCAGAAATTCCGCCTTTTTGCCTTAACAAGAACGTTTCCATCGCTGTTTTTAGGGAGACGTTGCATATGTGATGTTACACTTGCAAATTGTGCAATATACATGTTTCTATTGTTGATGTTAGTTGAAATAGCAAAATCCTCACCATCATTCCCATGCAGTCATCTTACGCCTCTCCTACAAATGGCTTTACCGTTTTGGTGCTTCTTGAAGAAGCTGGGTGGCAGCTGCTCGAGCTCGAGCTCCGAAGAACGAAAACTCCCGATGCAACGAACAAACGTCGAGTGCGTTTGAAATGACGACTCTCTAAAGGCAAAAATTTTAATGCGCAACTCGCACGTGAGGCATGTGTGCACTGCGTGAGCAAGAAAGAGTTTGTGTGTGCGAAGCTCGCATCTACAGTGGCTTATTTCGTTTTCATTTGTCGTCTCATTGTTCGATAATTTCGATTTGCTACAAGTTGATGCTGGTGTCTCACAGCACCGTTACTTATATCTTTTGTGGCTGGAACGCTGAAAATTGAGGCTCGACGGTGCCATAGGACGAGGACTGTTGTTATCTGCGTTGCACCATGTCGAGTTAAACCGATAGATTGGTGCTCTTACCGTTGTTTATAAGAATTCGTGGTTAAAGATAGCTTTATATTCGCCACTCCGAACAGATTGACGGGATTTTCTATGTAGAGTGTTTCGCAAATGCGATCCTTTCGTGTCCTGAATCGCGCAGTATTGGTTTCGGTTATTTTTCTGATTTCTGTGTAGCAGGTACTCACAATACGCGGCTGTGCTGTCTGCGGTCTGCATAACGCCACATAACGTTGGACGTGTACTGACTCGGTGGAAGGCGAGCGAATTTTTAGACCACTGAAGAAGCTAACTTTTTTGTTGAGGATTCACGCAGTGGGTTAAGGCGATCTGAAGTGCGGAAGCTCGAGTTCTTTCCTAGAGCTTAATTCTGAGTATGTGGGGGAAAAGTGTGTTTGAGGTGCAGTGATTCATAATTTTTCTTATATTGCGGTAGTGGCGATGAAGTTTGTTTCTAAGCAATAAATTACTGGCGGTTTTCTTTGATTGCTCGAGACAGCAGCACCTCTCTCTTTCGATTGTTTCAAAATGAACTTCTTGATCGAAGATCGATCGCCTCGACACCTAACATGCACCAAATAGTGAAAACTCAATGGAACGCAAACTTTTTTCAGTCTCGGTGATGCGAGATTCTTACAGGCTGTTCACGACAGACGAAATTTCTGCCTCCCTCACACACAAATTGAGAGTACCTTACAGTTTAGGTCACTCGCAACGTATCGTTACTGATTTTGGTCTCTTGGTGAGCGGTGAGTGTTGAGAGCATTAAATCGCTTAGCAAACAAACCTATTGATGCGCTTTGTGCAGATGCGTTATTTAGGTTTGAGCCTTACTAGTCGTCTAGATGCCTCAGAATGTATTCATTGGTACTTCTCCCCTCCCTCTCTCCGCAATAAAGGTCATCGTTAGTCGATAGGGAGTGAGTGGGAATGCCGCACTTTGCGGTAAACACATTTTCCCTAATTGTTTAATTATTCTGCACGAATTCATCTCCACTTCTTAACAGTAGTCGCTATATCTGTTATCGCAGCAATCATTTCTACAAGAAAACAATTTGCATCGCACGTGGTTGCACCAGCGAAAATTCGCAAAAAGCATTGCATTTTTCTATGAGTGGCCAGTTAGTGAACAAGAATTCGGTTCATTTCCGTACTCGCATATAATATCTCCCATTCGTTGTCAGTTTATTGCCATTCTCACCGAGGTACATCTATGATGCATGTGAATATTCATCTTCTGTTTCTGCTTGCACTGTCATTTATGATCATTTACGATCGATCTCTGCTGGTGATGATTCTCGAAGAGGGTCGTTTTTTCAAAAATTTATTTCTTGTTTTAGTGTGCTCAAATGAGTTTCGCTAATGTTTCCGTTTATTTATCTTATCAAGAGGCCACTTGAGTCGACGAACTATATCATCACTTCATTGGTTCCTTATTTAGCTTTGTTCGGAAAGTACTAGCCTCTAAAGATCAAATTTTTTGTACCATGGGATATTTGCCAATGCAGAGCATTTGCCGAAACTTTCAGAACGATGTTCATCACTTGTTACCGCTTGTACATCTTCGAGCGATGCAGCGGCGCCTCTTTCATGCGGCGTATATGTCGATAGCGCTTTCAGCAAGCATTATGGTGTTGCTGCATGCAATGGCTGTAAAGGATTCTTCCGTAAAAGGTAATCCTTGCATATAACCTGTCGATGGAGTTGGTTTTACCTCTTTCAGATCTGTTGATAGTTATGTCAAATTATCGGTGAGAACGGCTTCTTTGTTCTGTCCTCTTTATCAGGTTGTTCTTGTAGTTATTTTTTGAAAATTTTCAGGTTCCCTTGCCATCAGTAGCAATAAAATATTATCCAAGGAATTATTATTTATTAGAAGTATTCTTGTCACAGTAGTTATGCCAACAGTATATATATATATATATATTTATTTATTTACTTATTTATTTATTTATTTATTCGGTTTAAGATATTGTGAAGCTGTTGTAATTAGAAGGGAAATTGGTGTGTGGTCTTGTTACGTTTTCACGATTGCGCATTGTGTGTCAATCGGTAGTTCCAAGTTTGTGTTATTCTCATATGTGTTCAATTGGATGATTAGCTGTACTCATTTTTTGTTTAAGGAATTTCGTATCCGAACTGGAACGAGTTGCAAAAGCGTGCAGTCACTGCAGAAAGCATCATTTTCACTGTTGGATGAAAATAATCTGGTTACTTTCGCAGTGTTTGGGATCGGCAGCAATGCACGTGTCGATTTGGAGGTGATTGCCCAGTCATGAAAGGTTCTGTCATGTAGATTAAGCAACTCATATCTGAGAAAGTGCAATTTAGCGTTTATTATGTGTAACCGAGTGTGTTTGGCTCGTTTTCTGAACTCGCACCTCGGTGGGGGAGTTTTTCCGAAGCGTTGAGGGATTTCCACCTCAGGTATAGCAACTTCTGCGACTTTGTATCCTAGCACAATGTTCCGTGGTGAATAAGCGCAGTGGAACACATCGATGCTCGTGGAAGGCTTTCGAAAATCGCTACAAGTGTTCGTTTGCAACTAAATGCTCTGATTTCCCGATTTAAATCAACCACATGGTTGAACTTACTGTTTTCTATCAGTCGTAATGGGGAAGAGGGAGGGGAGGGAGAAAAGAAGGAGAGCACTGTCAGGGGAGGTCATACCTCGACTTTAGTCTGTGATTGCAGCCCTCCTCGGAAAAAGAAAAATACTGCACTTTGTCATTTGATGGAAGAGTAGAAGAAGAATGGAAACATTTTTACATAAAATAAGGCCTAGTTCCCCTTTGAAAATTATGATCTCAGCCTGGACTCCGGATAAAATTTTGGATTACAACCACGTTTCGCAAACCGATTTCAAGTTAAAGGTTGAAGTTGGGATCGCAGCTTGCTTCTTATTTGAAACTCGAGGCTGGAAAGCGAGTTTAACGGTGCTTAAATTTTTTTTTGGAGCCAAAATATTACCGGATGTTAGATGCAATGAGACTGTTAGTAGTGCTAACCTCATACGCACGCTCTTTGTCGGTATCCGCTTGAGCAGAGCTCCAAATCCGATTTTCTTTTAGTTGGAAGAGAAACACTCTTCCTGAAGAGAACTGACTGAGCTGGAAGCCTGCATTTTCTTCCAGAGATCGGCGCGGAACGTTTAAAAATATAATGCCTTGTGAAGAAAAAAAGTAGAAAAGTGATGGACGCGCTCGCTTTCATATGGCGTATAACGAGGAAATGAAACGAAATAAAGAAATCACGTCTGAAAAGATTTTTGCGTCAGATTCAAATATGACGTTACGTTTTGCTGGGCAAGTAAAGGAAAAATATTGTGCTAACATTTCTATAGTTAAGATGCCTATGTGCAATTTTAGCGGAAGTTTCCCGAGAAAAAGTTAAAATCTTTCGAGGCAGTTATGGAGAGCTATTGTGGTGCGTGACATATTTGAGAAGAATGCTTGCACTACTAGTGCGATTTGCTTGCAAGTGATCTACACTCATTTGAAAATGGACAGAAACTGTCGATGTAAAATATAAGTTGCCGAAGTTGTTCTGGAGCATCGCAAAGTATGTCGGTCATATCAATGAAGAAAAGACTTTTCGAAATTCAAATGAAGTCAGATGGTTGATTGGTTTTGTCCTTTTTCCAACGGCCATCGATTTTCCTAATTTTTTCCCATAGTTCTCCTTATTATTGGCTCCGTTAGTATTTATACTTTTTCACGTTTAAACCTTTTTTCCCAATTTCTAATTTTTCTGATTCCGTTCTTTCCATAGCTCTCAGAGGTTTCAGTGATCCTATAAAAGAGTGAAAGAAAAAATTTTCCATACGGATGCAAATCTTCTTTGTTATATAGTTGCAGATTTAAGGTGTTGGAGACGAACGTGATCGAAATACGATGTTGAATTTCCGTTCAATTCGCGTCACCATTAACGTGCCAACGTTATGCACGAGGTACAGGTACACCTTGAGAGTATCGCATGCCATATTTTTTCTGCGTATGATCAGAAGGAATGCATTCATTCGTGGCACTGTAACAGATGTTGATCTTAGCAAAGATGAACCGTCGTCATGCGCTCCACGTCTCTAAGTTTTCGAACGGTGAGAAATGAATCGAAACGGGGTTCGGCTGTTGTGGCCATGTTATGATACGAGTTGAAAGTTACAGTTGTTCTTGTCTTCGTTTTTTGCAGTACTTTCTCAGGCGAATTTATCGATTTCAGCCGAAGAATGTGCAGCAGCAATGAAAGCGGCGTTAAAATAGTGTCAATGATTTCTTATCAAAAGAGGGTAGGAAAATATGCGGCAATTCGTGCCAGGGTCATAGTAGAGTCAAGTTTAAGCTGTCGAATAGCTTGCCATTGTCTGTTCGTTCCAAAAATAATTATCCGGCACTCCTGATACATTGCATAATCCCACAAAGCTTTATTGTATAAAATTTTTCAACCGTCTTTGTACAAAGCCAACATGTGACATATAAACAAATCTATTCAATCAGCCATAACTTAAAGGCTTAGTTGTAGGCCATTCACGGTTTAATCGATGAAACATGACTAATATCGAACAGCCATAAGATTGAAATGCGTTAGGAAACAATAGTGGAAATTTGACATGTACGATACGCAAAATGGCACATTTGTGCATATTAAATTTTATGAGGAATTTTATGAGGAAACCTCACCGTTTAGTGGTTTTCGTTTTAGTTTCGATAATCTCACTTTGATGAATCTCTTCGGTGGACGATTTTTCTAATTTAATAGGCATAGTCGAGTACCACCAATAATTTTTTTGCCATTTATAGGTTGTCGTTTTTTAGGGGATTTAGATTTTTTTCTCGACGCTTCTTTTGGCATTAAGCTGATTTATTCCATTATATAAAGGAGCACTTTTCTGTGATAATTTTATCGTCCGTTCTCGCTTGTTGCGGAACTACATCGGTCAGCATCTTTAGTCAGTGTAAAATAATTCCTCCTCTATGGTTCGAAATGTCCTGCTGACTTCATACTGACTCCTCATACTTCAGGCAAATTTCTCCTATAATTCACCACATGCAAAACAAAAAATCGGCAAATTCAAGGAGAGAGAAAAAACAAATTTAACTGTTCCACACATTATGCGAATTTTTTCTCACCCATTGCTAGTTTCACTTCAAATTCCTCACTCAGTCGAACATTTCACGTGAAACTGTGAGCTTTTTGAAAGCATCGAAACTAGCAAATCTTTTAACTATTGTTCTTCGCCCAATTGTGAGTAACTTTATCTAAAAACCCGCATATTTATCGGCCATTCCCAGAAAGAAAAAAGATTAATGATGAGCAAGGTTGTCCACCATTGTTCAGTCGTCCTATTGTGTAGTACACACTTCATTGTATATTTCTGTTCACTGCATGAAGTAACACTTTCTACAGAAGTAAGATTGTTCATCTTTCTTGCAAGGCTCTTATGTTTCGCTGCTCGTCAGAAGCCGTTTCGTCGGTACCATTCGATCTCGGGCTCGCCTCTTATTGACTATTCGGTTAACAAAATGTTCGCACTGCAGAAAGTTTGTAATCGGCCGGTTCACGAACTTTGTGGGCGCAAATAAGCATTATTATTTTGCTCTGCGGCATTGACCGGATGGTGAACGGACATCGCACAAGAGAATAGAGCACGCTGTAGTGGATTTCATTTAGATATAAAACACACAGAAGTCGAATATTACGAACATATCGAAAAGTTCATTGAAGTTCTATGATATTATTCTTCGCGTTCACCCCAAGTCATACACGCCGAGTTCTAGAGTTGTGACTGCGCTAGGTTAGGGTTTTATATGCGACGTCGATACAGTGGGGTTGCGAATTCATTTGGTTTGTTCTCAGTTAATGGACCGGTGAGTGCGAATGTGATGGCGTTTTGCTAAAAAGTACGTCTTTTGTCCACTCATTTATTTTGTGATTTCAGCCGTTTTATTTTGTGAGCTGTTGTGATTTCCTTCACGTTGCAAACTGCGGTGATTTATTCGGATGCTGTAATGCCCGTATTTTATACACTAAAAAGTAAGTTGTACTGAACTTTTTGGGAGCTTCCTAAGGACTCCTCAGACGGGTAAAGTGCCTCTAAAAAATATTCGTTGCATTGAACTCGAAAACTTGTAAGTATTTTGATGAGATTTTTTTTAAAGTATTTTATGGCATTTGATGTCATGAAACTCTCAGGAAATTGGCACTTCAAATATTCTCACTTACAGACAGTCTTTTATGACGACGACGCGCCTGTCCTCTGAGGCGAATCGACCAGGAGTCACAATGCCTAACCGGTTATTATGATAAGGTATTGTTGTTTTTAGTTCCTGTTTCATTAGCTGTTTGACTACGATGTAGCCGAAGAAGTAAATGATAACTGTTTTGATGGTAACAGTAAATAGTTCTGCCGTAGACGACTTATTTGGGTAAAAAGTTCTAGGAGGTGGGAGGAGGAGAGAGGGGAAAGCTGGAAGGCGTAAACATGCAAACGGAAGGATTGTGGAGAGAAGGAGGAGGGTGAGGGAATCGGCAGCGCAACAGATCAGAGCATATTTAAGCGAATAGAGTAGAATAGAATGGGATAGAATATTTTTAGCCTCTGAAGCCCTTCTAATTATCTGTTCTTCATCGAAGAATGGAATGATTATCAACCCGGACAGTATTGAAAGAATCTGTGCTGATACTGCATGTCTTAGCTTCTGAAAGTCGGCAAAGACGAAATCACGATTTTTCGTATAATTAATGAGTGTTGCATCATTCTTGCCATACGCCAAAAATAAAGTTCAGCTTTATCTCCAGAGACATTCATTTGCTCTGAAATAAATCCGCGTGGTGTTTCATCATAAATTCATAGTTGGCCTTGTTCTAAGTGATTCTGGTTCCATTCCTCAAGTCGTTTATTAGGTTTTGATACGGAACTCGAACTCTTTCACTTATCTGCAAGCTTGCATAGTTTGTGAAGTCGTACAAGACATGGTCTCATTGCAAGACGAAGTATGTCATAGTTTTCTTCAACGTCGTGGACTAGTTTGGATAGTGAACATATATAAAGAGGTGTGCGTGTGCACGCATAGTGATCTAAAGAAACATTGAATGGTGCGTGCAACAAATGTCCCCCTGTTCAGTGCGATGTCGGGTCGACGAAACGGAAATCACTCTTTGAACTGGGCGGACTGAATGCGATATGGGATGGCAGAACAACATGATAGATTCTCGAACGGTTGCGCTCATTGCTGTGCTCTGATAACTTATTGCCCTTCGAATTTTCACATAACAGCATTTTCGTATTATTATTATTTCTTACTTATTTTGAATGTGAGTTATTCTTTAGATCGATTTATTCGTCTCAGAGTTGTTGCATATCCCAGCAATAGCGCCAGATACGTTTTGCATTAGAGTTTACTTATAGGCTCATTTGCGATGCTTAAACGGACTCGTTTCAGTGAGCTTTTTTGAATTCAGCAGCCTTTTATCTGTCTTCTACTCTAAGGCAATTTTATTGTTGTTGTCGAACGGCAGATTTACTGATTTCTTTCATTCAGTGTAGAAAATATCACGTTAATATATGTTAGTAAATTGTTTTATACTTACAATGAAATTAAATATTGAAAGACGCTATGAAAATGAAATGAGATATTATGTTTTCCATGTTTTCACCTCACTCATTTGTCATGAGCCAAAAAACTTTGGCGATGTGAAAGTTTGCTTAGTGTAAAGCTCGCATTCTCTCTCGATGTTATTTATGATTACTTTAAAAAAATGTATTGTTGATAAATGGTGACAGATATGAGATTCAAGTTGCACTGATCACCGGCAGACTTCTTTTTCATCTGATCGCATTATTTCTTGTATAATAAAGACCTAATTCAATGTCGCATTTGAAAGACAACGATCGTTTTGACGAAACAGAGTTTTTGCAGTGATGTTTGATGATGTTAAGGGTTTGCAATTTCTGAAGAATTGTTCCGAATATCATCACGAGTGAAAAATTTCTGTGCATCAACTTTTTAATTTTTCTCAATTTGAAGTATGTACTTCATTGAATTGAAGTATTGCTTGGGAATTTTCCCATTACGTTAGATGATCGTTGGCACTAAAAGGAATTTCCATTAGTGAGCACCGATTTACAGGTGCAAATGGTAAAGTGGCAAGCGTTCAATTATATGACGATTTCACTTTCAAATGTCTTTGTCTGCAAATTCGCTCCTTTTAGTGTTGAAGCGACCCAATTCAATAATGAAAACGCGAGAAATTAATAAAAAAGAGGGAGAAAAATGTGATTGTTGTAATATTCGATTGATGGAACATATTCGATTGCAAAATTTTAATTCAGTTTCCTTCTCGCTGGAAAAATGAATGAATCCTAACTAAAGTCCCTCTAGAAATCTCAATTTCACACAGTGAATTGCAAATGCCTTCTCTCATTTTCAGGAATTGAGGAGAGGAATTTCGAACAGTGAAATTGCATTTGAGCTGAGATGCTTAACCTCCTCGCATGCTGTTTTAGGATTGCAGTGGAGAATTTCTATAGGGTTCCACTCTTTGGGTGATGCGTGCATCCAAATGTCAACTAAACTAGAGCAAACAAAGTGCTGCATTTGTTTAGCCATAGTATTATTGCTTATTAGTTGCAATATAAGCACTAAAAAGCGACCATTCTATACTTACGACGGATGAATGACAATTTCGTCCACTCTCTGTATAATGCCATTTACAGCAACAGTGAGTGACGAACATTGCCATCAATCAGATGTTAGTTGCATTGCGTGGTTTTCACCTTTTTATATGCGATCAAATTTCAAGTCGACGATTCGATTTTTATGAAAAAGTTCGCTATATGGGATCTAAAAAAGTTTCACCTTTTTTAGTACAAGAATTAGTGGAAGAACTTCTTAACGTGAAACGTGCAATGATAATAGGTAGTTCAGGCATATTTTTCCAGTCAGTTGATATTACATACTGCTTATTGGAGCCTTCATGCATTCTGAAACCATTTATGCGAAGGTTGCATCTTCTTTCTTTGCAAAACTTTCTCGCTCATATTCTTTGCAAATCAGTTTATATGTCCTCGTTAATTAGCAGCTGTTATGCCTACCTAGTTATTTGCTCCTGCACAACTTTTTAATTGGATAATTTTCTTCTCTAAAATGATTCATCAGGTGTGCGGATTATTGTACGGACAGGATTTTCGGAGATCTCGGCAGTTACGAGGGAATTGACGCTTGCGCGACGCATTGAAATCTTTCCCCTTTTGTTTGAAGCAAGGACAGGTTAATGAATAGGCCATGGACGACGATGATGTATTTCCTTGCCCTTCTCCAGAGTACTCCAAAAATAGTCTTCGATTTTATTTAATTATCTAGTTTTGAATGCAAATTTCAGTGCATAATGTTATTAGTGTTCGAACTAATCCTGTTGGTCTCATTGGTTCGTGCCGGACGTCTTCATCCACAAGTAAAAAAAGAACTCGATGAGCTACAACTCGTTTTCGGTGATCTGGGCATTCCCCATCAGGACTTAACTGCTGTGATGTTTTGAAACTTCTTTTTTTTAATGCACTTCCGTACAAAATATTTTCACTTTGAGCTTTCTGAGGAACTATTTATAGGTAAAAAGGGTAGCTGTGTGAAAGGAACAGCCATTTATACGAACTCATGATTACTCAGAAGAAAGCTTTATTTCTAAAAACTCTGAAATTTTTTATACAGATAATTTGTTCAAAGAAATTCAGCATTCTTTTTGATTTCTACTTCTCTGAATTTCACTGATGGCATAGTTGTCGCTGTCCCTTAAACAGCTTCCTGGGTTTTATCACAGATATTAAGTCAGAAATCTCCTCTATTGCAATCATTTCAATCATCAGAAGTGCTAAATTGAAGCTGTTTGATACTTTCACTCAGTTTTGAGAACTAAATCCATTTGATGTTTCGAAAGTATGGGAGTATTCAGCTTGTTTCGTTGCCGGAAATTGTGATATGCTTCTGACAGTTTGCAATATCGAAGTGCAAAACACTACAGTGATTGTAAATGTATGTAAAATGTCATCTACTTTTGTTTGTAATTTTTTTTTTCAGCTGGCTACAGAGTTAGCCACAAAAGCGGACACGGCCGACGCAGAAGCACTGCTGTACAGAGATTTCAAACGACGATTATTCGATGGAAGACTACGTTCAAAATTCGAAGAAAAGTTACGCCAACTACATCAATACAATGATTTCGTTGAGAAACTAGTGGAAGCGGTCGGTAGCGAAAATATTGCTGAAGATAGCACTACCAAGGTGAGCTACGCTAATGCCTGTCTCAATCAGGATAATTCCGTCAGCGGGATTTTTGCAAGTGTAGTAGAATTGATGCTTCAATGATAGTACTACAAGATATTTCGGTTTAAGCGTGAACCTGACAACGACTTCAAATAAATACTTTCTTACCTTTGCGGCATCATTCTCCTTTTTTCTTTTGTTCTGAAAAAAGAACCACTTTGTTATTTGGTAACGACTTTGAAAATTCATCCGTTCTCCATAGGAACGCCGCGTTAACGATTCCAGAAAGGGGATGATCTTAACGACTTTCCTAAGGCAAGTGCCTTAACAGTGTCCCGACTAAGCATTAAGCAAAAGCCTATTATGGTTTACAGTGATACTGGTGTTAAGTGGCTTTAAACAATGAGCGTTGCACGAGATGTTCTCGGCATCTTTTTGCAACGGTAATTGCAGAGCTTGGTTCTGCATTTTGCAATGGTTGCAGCTGCTCGGCATTCTGATGAGGCTAACTGAAGTGCAGTTTGCATCTCCATAACTAATTATCAGTTCGACGAGATCAAAAACTCCACTTGCAGCTGATTTCAAATATTCAACAACAGAGGGAGAGAGGGGCTTTCTTCTCCTCCTGGCTATGGTTTGGATTGCTCGATGACGCAGAAGTAGCGTACGAATTCGCACATGAATCTACTGCATTTTCAGGCGACATTGAATGGTGAACTGCAAGCACTTGAAGAACACATAAGGAAAATCAGCGAAGATGTAAAGCACGGCAATAGGAATAGCGTAAGTACTTAAAAGCCTTTGATAAACGAACTAACAATTAAGCGTTTGTTTAAGCTCGTTTTTCTGTTACAACTTTCTACCTAACCTTATTCTTTTTATTTTTCAACTTCATTCTCTCCTGCAGCTTTAAAGAATTTTGACCTGAATTATCTTCTAAGTAAAATGTCATTGGTAGTGTGCAATTGGGAAGACACTACCAATGATATTTTACTTAGAAGTAGGTTGTACATAATGCGCATTGACCGAGTGAATAATGCGGGATCTCTAAACTATGTTCATTCCGCTCTCTATCCTAATAGAGTCAACAAGGAGTTTTGTTAGCAAATTTTTATGAAGCAGTTCACTCATAGCAAATAATCTCTCGTAGTCGGCAAATTGTGTTAAAAAACTTTCGTGTGGATTATGTGATTTGAAGAGTAATGCACCATTTTTTTCCCATTATAAAGACTCAGTACATTCTCAAAAGGAGTCCACTTTTACAGTGACTATTTCAGTTGGGAATTTCCTGTTTATTCTGTCCACATATACCTTTTTCAGCTGTTTATCCGATTGTCGAATCTTCTGAGTGAATTCGAGAAAAACAGTTCGAAACGAGCGTTTGAAGCAACTAATTTATCATCTTCAAAATTAAGGAAGTTGAGTGTGAGAAACGCTGATGACACGACAGCAGATCTGGAGGAAAGTTCTGATAAATTGTCTGCCAAAAAAACAGCGATATCGAAAGATGGTCAAGGTCAGTGGATCATTAATGGGAAAATTTGGCCTAAAGATTCGTTACATCACATTCCAAAGTGGTTAGAAGATGAGTACAAAGGATGGGAGTCTAAAGGAGAAACCGAATCGCTGGAAGAAGAAGATGGTACTAGAACCACAACATTGGCTGTTGAAGATGAGTATGTAATGAATGGAGTGGTGACGAATGAAGAGTCTCGCTTTAATTTTTACAAGCAGAAAATTTTAGCGAGTAGTGAAGAAGAGAATTTACGTGATTCAGAGATGAGAACAACGAAAATATCGGCAGGGACTGATGTATTAAATGCAGGCAATAATAAAGAGAGCGCTGACGAAGAACCCGACATCTCTGGCGAGAAAGAATTGTCATCGAAAGAACCTAGAAAACTTGTGGTGAGCGAAACAGATGATGAGATAGGCGAGGACGAACGATCAGGACAACCAGAGACTTCAGATGAACAAGGGAATATCATAACCGGTGATTCTGAATCGTCGGAGCTAGGGGACATTAATTTGCATGTGCACTTACTCTCAGAAATGAAGTTGAATAAGCCCCCTGGAGAGGACTCAGAAAGTGTCCCGTGGGAAGCAACGAAAAAAACGCCATCGGAGCAGAAAATTGACGAAAGTAATGGCGAACAAAATAAGAGTATCACAACGACACCGAATATTGACGAAGTGGATGCAGTGCTTTCAGAAAGTTCGCAGACAGAAAAGACAAAAACATTGGACGAGTTTACAGAAAACAGCCCAGCTGTCTCCCAGTTTACAGAAAACAGCACAGCTGTATCCCATGCGAAAGCTACTTCTTCATATGCAGAGAGCGATAAGGAGCACAGATCTCATAAAGGAACAGATTTGACAGATTCTGAGCAGATTTCTACGTCAAGCACCGCTCGCTTTCTATTCTTTACCGATGGGAACGAAAATGACAGCCTCTTTCAAAATGAAACCATTTTCGATCAATTTACTCAGGTAAGTGGAATGTCATTCACTACGACAGATGTTTTACCGGAATCCATTTCGTATTCTGCGGTGCCACAACAATCACAAGTTAGTAACGAATCAAGAGACTCTGTTGGAAATGAAGCAGTTGCGGAAGAAAAGCAGCACCAAGCAGTCCAAACAGCGGCTTTGCCTGAAGTAACCGTAAGTGAAGGTTACGCAGTCTCACAGAACACCAAGGCAAATTCAGTAGAAGATGATGGTATAGAAGATATATCAGCAGTCGATATAGTTTCGATTACATTTGGAACTACGGAAACCACCAAAATTCCAGAGGCTTCAGCTGTAGCCGACAATCCATTTACCGAGGTGACATCTGTGCGTACGACGAAGGAGAAGGCAAATGGAAGTTATGATATTTTGGAGATTACGCATTCGACTAATGATAGCTTAGTGGTAGGAAGTCCATCTACACAGTTAGGTGTGGAGCGAGACAATGAAGTAACCGACAGAAGTGAAGACGTAAAGGCAAGCAATAATGTACGAAGTGAGCTTTCAAAACAGCACACTTCGGAACGTGAAAGGATCGAAGGGCCTATAACCGGCATAGATTTTGGAGCGGTTAAAGCGGTATTCAATATGACGGCCTTGAACAACGATATCAATATAACTGAGTACGATGGGTTGGCTGGAGGTGACACTAACATAAGGAATGGAACCAGTGAGGATTACGATATGAAAGAGTTGACGCTGAATGAACCGAACGAAGACTATGGAAGTGGAGAGGAGGAAAGAGCTTAATTTATGCGATTGTAATGCTCATTGCAATGCGCTACTGGCAGGTACGCGGCCACTTATGGACGGAGACTGCTTGGCAATGAACAGTATTGTTCTAGATTCTGAAAGATGTTCTCATTAGCATTTTTCACTATTAAGCTGTATTTGCTTCATTGAATACCAAGGAATAGAAGCAGCTATCATAACTCGAGCGATGAAAGAAATCTTCTTTGATGAGAAGCAACGTAACAGTATATGCGTGCGTGACATGCGAAAAACATCAGGAGGGCTAGTCGAGGAATTTTGACTCATTCATCATTCGCTCATTCTCGTCGGATGTTAGTTTGATATATTTTACAAAAGTCACTCCGAGCACATGATTTCTCACAGTATTTCTTGCGTTTGTGAGAATTTTACCCTTCAAGTTAAGTCCTAGAACTGATGATATTGAACCATATGATGGCATTCATTGAGTACATTGTCATAGAATTTAGGTGAAGCCTATGAAGAGCCGTATGCTATTCCTTGATGTGCTCATCGGCAGTCAGTGGCTGTTGCTTGCCCATTGTGGGCCACTATCACACAAGCGCATATCCATTGTTTGAATGCTCGAATATGTAAAATCTCAGTGGTTAATTGTTGCTTTGGTCCTGTTGTGTATTATTTCTGGTGATGGCGTTATGTCAAAAGGCTGAGCAAACGACTAGTCTTATTCTGATGCATTTTTATCAACGCTGCGCCTGCGTAATGCTAAATAAAGTAAAGTTTAACCACTGATGATTTCTAAGCTCCTTGTAATAAATTAACAGATTGCGTATAAGCAATGGGAACATTTCCCCAACCGCTTGTCTTTCAAAGCTATCAATTTCAATTTCAATGAAGTTAATTCCTATGCGCTTTTATTGCCTATAAAGCCACGTTCTCTTCGTCTGTTCGCTTGAGATGCAGTGCTATCATGATAGTCTATGCGCATTATTTTCCTCTTTGACCAAGTCCACTTATCGTTCTTTCAGTTTAAGCTTCTCCATGCTGTATGTTGTATAGTTTTGCATTAGAATATTGGTGTTTGATAGGCCGTGGGCAATAAAATAAGAGCGGCATCGGCGGAATTCGATGGGAGGAACGAGGGAGGCCATCGCTCAGGACGATTGTTCTAAAATGTAAGGTAAATCTCCGGAGCTTCTCACGAGGAGACCATCGTCACAGAAGAATTCCAGTGTTTTTCTAGGCTGTGCCCGGTATTCCATTTGAATAGTTTCCGGCTGAAATTTTCCGAAATACACCCATCTACAAATGAGGTCGCAATAAATTAAATCTTTTTATTAACAGGGAAATTATAATGGGACATATGAAAATCATCACTGTTTTTTCCCTCACTTCATCTCCTAAGCATGTAACCGTGTACGTTGAAATGTTAAGCTATCCAAGACACGGCTCCAGTGAAGAGCTAATCACAAAAATGCTGTTCGCTCATTGTATGGTGAAAACCCCGACGTTGTAAAATTGCTGATTCGGAATGACAGCACAGTTTCACATCTCACTGTGATAGAATTGGATATATGCAGTTGTAAAGCAAAGTTTCTTGGCGTTATAAAGGAAGACATTATGAAATCGTTTAAAGGAATTCCGTAAAGAAGAGCGTTGCAGCGAATTCCTCAGTAAATTCAAATGTTTTTTATATTTGCTAACGTTTGCAAAATTGAGGTTTTTGGTTTGCAAAGAGTGCGAAGTTATTGAAATTGCAAAGGTTGTGGCGAAATTTTGTTTTCGGTGATGGCGTCGTATTTACGATAGTTTACTCGCGCAAGGTTGTAGTGGAAATTTTTTGAATTCGGCAGTAGGAAAACGAATGCAAGAAAGAAAGGCCGATTGAAAAAATGCCACGTTCGGCGAAACGGAATAATGTTGGAAATTTGAGACAGTTTTGGATAATTCCAGACGGCGTTTTTTATCCCATTGCGCAGTATCGTTATCGCTGAGGAGATGTGTTGGAGGAGGATTTTTTGAAAAGTGGCGATTTTGTCGTATCTGTGCATTTGAATGGAGCTGGTTTGATAAAGTGGTTGCGACCGACATCCAGAACACTTATATACGCCAGAAACAATGACATACGTTGCTCAGTCTACCTTCTTTAGAATTTGTAAAATTGGTTGCTAATGAAGATTGTTCGCTTCAGGGATGGTGCCACCAGGGTTTACGGTAGTGTTGCGATTTCCGGAAAAAAGTCGCAGTGATGAAGAACGGTGGTGCGGAGTGTGCAGTATGCTCGTGGACCGCAACGAAAATGATAGAAAGTGAAAATGTCAAGGAGATGTAGGCGCGAATGAAGTGGCACAGCTCTCGGGAATGGCGGCGCTGCGGAGTACTTAACAGTTTGACGTATACCTTGTTGAAGTTGCTTTCGTTTATGAGAGTATAGCTTAAAGGTCATTGAGAATATTAGAACATAAAATGGCGAGGCCTTTTCGGCTTAGAAAAGTACATTTCTCATAGTTTATGAAATTTGCTGCGTTACATTATAATATAACGTGGCAAATGAAGTTTTAAAGATGGTTAAAGTGCATAACGTAACATAGTCTTCCAGTTTCGGATTGAACAAATATTGCTGCTATAGTTGAAAAATAATAGTGAATTAACCTCATTGGTCGCGAAATTTTTGGCAATTAGTCTTAAATAACAGTGATCAAATAAAGTTTTTCTTGCTGTTTCCAACGCTTGAAGTGGAAAATAAGTTCCGTCATCGCACGTGTGCACGATTACTTTGAGAGCAAACGACGTTTTTTCGAGGGTTTTATTCCTTTTTTTTTTCAAGGATTTTGAAGAATGAGAAGTCTGCAGATGTAAGGAAGATAGGGCGGTATATGAGCAAATTTATAGCTCATGCGTGTTTCGATTCTATGCCTCGTTAGATCCTTTTTTGTGTGCTTTGTAAGCAAATGTTTTCCATAAATTGAAGGATTATGTGGGCATTGATGGTGTGCTCCTCCATTTTATTAATATCACGTTCAACGATGTCCTTCTTTTCGGAGATTTTTTCCATCCGTGATTACATTTAAATGGGTGGGTGCGCAAAGGTTCATTTGCTGCAAGCATGATGAAAAACCTCTAGTTGTGGCTTCATTGCAGGATGCATCAAATTCAGAGAACTTCCGCAAATAGAACAGTTTTCATATGGGCTGTATTCCACGCATTTCTCTTTGCATATGACGGTTGCGTTTGCATGTCTCCATTGCATTGTGAAGATTCTCTTACACGTCAGAGTGTTCTCCTGCTGAAATGATGCGGTTAAAAAAGCGAACGCAGCTTCTTTGACAGCATGTCTTTTTCTCAACTTCGATGTTTTATTTGTAATTCCGTCATGCAGTGGTATATCGTCTACATGTAGATGTGAGAACTCCATTATGGAATATCGATTGCTGGGCTTGTTGTGGTTTCAGCCTCTATTGTTTCCATGTTTTCTGCTAATGTCTATTATATCCAAGTATCATCTATTGCCATAAACTGTTGTTTTTCTGCTAACACCTAGGCATTACGTTTCATTTCAGCTTATCGTATTGGAACTCATTGCGTGATGAGATTTCCTCATGTTTCTGCTGCTTGATGGTGAAATTTTTCTCAACTCATGAAGGCAAGACCCGATTACAAAGGAAACACCCGAAAAATACTTCGGTTTAGTTTCAGAAAATTTCATTACCTAAAATTTATGAATCACTGCGAACACTAGTGTTCACTCGCAGGAACGTAGAAGAAGGAAGTTGCGAATGCACGCCAGCATGGCCAGCTATTACAATCTGCATTATCGACCAGGCACCCGCTTTGTTTAAAAATACGGGAAATAGGAACTGTAGATACATGTCGAGGAATGCAAGAAATGGACCAGTTGTTGCGAGGCCAACTAATTAGATGGAAAACGTTGGAGAAGGGTAATCGAGTAAAGGGAACCTTAGGCATCCTGACTATAAACGCTTGGATCGCTCCGCCTGAAAGAGACTTGAGTAAAGCACAAGTTTAATGTATTGGTGTAGGAAAAGCTTCCCATGTGAGTGCGATTCGATTAATGAAACGGCTGTTCTGAGGGAGTGAGTCTAATACTCCTCTGGAACTGCGTAGTGGGATAAGATGACGGAGTTTCAGAGAGTTCATCCAAACTTTTCATATTCCACAGTCCAGATGTGTTTGAAATATGCTATCAGGTTTTGCTTTGCTTGTTGAACTTCGGAGTTTTAATTTTCAACTTCTCTAGCAGCTCCTTGCAAGCTAATTCGCATGCACCGTGCCTTTATGGCCATGTTTTGATGAAGCAGCGCTGCGAACATGTGGTCAATGTTTTAGCATAAAGGGCACGGTCTTTGCTGTTAAAGCAATTCAGAGTATGCCTAAATACAGGCATACAACTCATGAGATTTTCGCAGCTTGCTTTTGAAATCGAAAGTTGGAGTAATTGAGTAGTTTGAAGTGTCAAAGTTCCATCTTTGTCGTCCACTGTCTGCTTTTTTCGCCTCTCCAAGGAACTCAAATTCGTGAAAGAATCGCCCACGCATAGCATAATGTATTAGGAGGATACGGTGGCATTTGCAGTAATTTTTTCCCTAAGTCGTAGAGGCTTCACATACCGACATCCCTCAAGTGGAGTCCAACCGTAGTCAGATAGCTGTAGTTGTCAGCTTGATTAAAAGATAGATAACGACAAGAGATAGCAGAGATATTCTTTAGGAGAGCCACAGGCGAGCAAATAAACGCGTTTGAAAATATGCTTCGTTGGGAAGAAAGATATTCACAGTTGTATTTTATTCACAGTTGTGTTTTCGTCACTAAGTCATTGAGGATTATTGTCTTCAATGCACGCAAAATGTTTGAATTTATCTGTTGATTGGTGCTTATTGGCAGCCGAATTTAACGCATTTTTAGTCACGCGTTTAGTCCTCTAGAGAGCTGTCTGCTATTGAAGGCGTTTCTTCCAAAGCAACAATCAGTGTTCTCCGATCACACAACAACAACATTTTTGCTCCTTTATGCTCAGCGTTTGTGATTGTTACCCTCGACAGCAACAATCTGTGCGCTCACTCAAAATACTCGCGCATTGGCTTTGCGCTCATCGATGGCGTTGTGTGGTGTGAAGTCTCTTAGTGGGTTTTATTTCTTCATTTGCTCACTTCTCAAAGCATTCGATTATGTGCGCCGCATTTACCGTTTAATCTGTTTATTGACGTTTTGCATATGTTATTTCAACGTTATGCTTTTCACACGTTACTTCTGAGCTGACTCAGAAGTGCTACATTTGTTATCGTTTTACAGCAATCTAAACGAGAAATCACCTCTTTGATTTATGCGTATTATTTTGCCGTCCGTCATTAAATCATTTCAAAAGAAATACGCCTCATGGCCGACCTCGTAATAGGTGAATAAAAAGGTGATTCTGTGTCATGTCCATTTGCGACAAGCATTCCCCGCAAACCTTTTAAAATATGGTAGAAGTATCATAGGAGCCTACATGCTTCCGGAAATTGCGATTATTAAAAATGCAGCAATTTTCCAACCACGTCAACTTTTTTTTCATACCTTATGTGGTAGGTATGGATATCTACGTGACTATAGTTATGATATAGTCTAACACATGGCATTTATTTAAAAACTATATGATATACGACAAAAACACACACACACGTGACATTGCAAATAGAAACACAGCCGAGTAAGTCGATGTCTATGTGAGCAGAGAAAAAAACGTTTCGCAGTCGCTTTCTCGATGCGCTTTTTTATTTCTTTTTCACTTTCTCGAAGCTATCTAAAGTCGCCACGAGAAGATAAAGTGACTGTTTTATGAATACACCTGATATTAAGCGCAACTGACTAATCCTCAATGCGCTTCTACAAATTCTCATCTGCAATGCGCATCGTTACCGTACACATGTGTATTTCTCTCAGTGGTAATTTCACGTGGAGAGTTGCTGCGGCTAGTGTAATTCACAGCTGAAAGTGGCCGATATTTACCAAATTTCAAATAGTCCTTAGTCTTCGAAATGAGTTGAGAGCACCTGAACATTCGCGTTTTCGTAGGAGCAGTCTGGTCACTTAAGTATGAATACGTCGTGAACGTCTTATGTTAAAGCCAACGCCCAGTCTCGCTCGGGCACGGATAATAACGACCGTTGGAAGGACAATGAAAAGAATATCCACGGCTATCCAGTTCCTGCTGATTACCCATCAGCGGGTTGTCGCCTAAATTTTAGTCAAACTAAGGACCGTCTTCAATGTAGGAGATAGCATGTGTCTGCGTTGACTTCAGCATGAGCTGGCTTACATCATCCACTCTCAACTGATGACAGTTCTAATGACAGTCTGTGGGCATTCCACACTCTTCAGGAGTGTTACATTCGACTGGATCCAAAAAACTAATAGCCTCAGTGATAACTTCATTGGTAGAGTGTTCACTGGGAATGCGGAAGGTTATGGGTCTGCTAACTGCTGACATTACATCTACTGGTCGTCGAACAATGGTTTTCAACAATGGTTTTCTCTTCTGAATGTTCTATTGTTTATTGATGATTTATGAAAGGGGTTTTGATATATGGGTTGTGAAAACGTATATGTTAACATTTTCTATCAGATATTTCTCAGTTTGTGTTCTTATAGCAAGTTCAAAACGGCTTAAGGACACTGAATTTACTCATAGCCAGTGAAGAGTACTCTTTGTCGAAAATTTATATGCGAACTAGCAGTATGGAGTTGCGCCTCTAAGGTTACCGACTCAGTGGAAATCTCTCGGAAATAATTCACTCTTTCAGAAGTGATATGATAGGCTATAAAATAAAATTTTGAAATTGCTTGCTATTTTAGAAGAAAAAGAGGAGGGGAGGAAATTTATTCGTATAAGAAATTATAAATAGAAATATATCTCAAAAAATTATAGCAGTTGACTATCTTCGTAATTTGCTTTCAATCAAGTTTTGCCGCATTATTTATTTATTGAACATTTCATTATTTAACAATAGAAGCGATGAGGGTTACTGAAAAAGAAGAGCGGATTTTATGTAATGATAACTATTAGAAAACGAAATGCTTAAACGGTGTCTTATAATGCACGCTCATAAGCATATGCGGCCACTCATTTTGATGATCGGATTGTGCGCCGTAATCCACTACTTCCTTAATGGCTTTGTATCTAGACAGTTTTGAGCGATTTTGCCCGAAAGAAAAATGGTGATGGTTGATAGGCTGCGAACCACAAGTACACCATTTCTATCCCGCATGCAGTATGCGCTTTTTGAAGCGTTCATCTATATAATAGAGACGTTTCATTCAGTTGAATATATATGACAAAAAATCGGCAATTTCTCCACTTCTATATGCTTCTCGCATTTTAATTCGTTAGGAGGGGGTTTTCACAGTTGAAGCGAAATGGGAAATTACTTCATCGCAGCGCTAAAAGAGCATTTCTGCCAACTTATATACGTAATGTCATCCCTTGTAGATGCAGTTTTATTTATGAAGACATACTAAATAAAAACCACATTACAAAATCTACTTCATTATCTATTCAGTTACATTAAGTCAGGCTGGTTAATTCGAGGGTGAACAAAAGCGAAAATGAGCCACATGAAAATAGTCAATACTTCAAATGCATTACTGCCATTGGAACGTATCATGCAATTTGTGTGCACATTTGATTTCCCATTCATCAGATCGATGAGTCTGAACATTAGCAATTGCCGCTAGCTATCGCTATTCGCCGAAAATACCATCTTTTGCAAAATTGTTCCATATTGAGAATATGCGAATCTCTTTGCAGTGATGCTTGTAGTGGGGTAAAGGCTATGGAGTGATAGTTACAGCTGATGAACGAAAAGGCTACCCACCTGAGGTTGTTACATCGCCAATAATGGTCTGAATGTCGGATCCGTACTCATTTATTCTTACTTTCAGTTTTGCTCATTATGAGTGCTCTTCGATATTAGGAGTTTTCGTTAGAATGTCTGTCGAAACCAAAAACCTGCTTGTTAGTACTGCTCACCAAGTAAATGTGCAATGAAGATAAATGGAAAGTTAATATGACTTCCAAGCAGATTTAATGACGTCAGCTGTTTATACTTCAAACGCCATCTTAACATCGGTTTCGAGTTCGATCGATGACTATTCTGCTCCCTCGCGTGTTAGAATATATCTCTACTATTTTTCGTCATTGTTCCTCTTATCTTCTCTTAAGGCGAGATAATTTCAGTTATTTGCGAACAACCGCTTTAGGAGAAAATTTTTGAAGTTAGTTTCGTTTAGCTAACGAATGGTATCCGAATAAGTGCACACAAATATTTACGAGATTATCGCAAGTGAATTCGCATTGTTGTTTTCTATCGCAATATATGAAGTGATTTCGCACACTAACAGTCTTCTCTGCTGATGAGTTTATTATCGCAAATGCGGGAACTAGCAATCGAATTTGACGCTTTTCGCATTCGAGAAGTTATTTCGCATGTGGGTTTACTTCGGTAGTGAAAGTTGTTCAAAGGAGATGAACTACGACGTAATGATTCTATTACAAATACAACATGTAGTGGTTCACTTTATTCGCTACTGCTGTGAAATGTTCACTTCCCAAGCAAAGTGAAGAATGCTCAAAACATAAAGTTGAACAACAAAAAAGGAGTGGAGCACGCGATCATGTTGATCAGAAAGCCGATGTCGATCACAGGCAAGCTCATTTCGAGGCCGAAATGCTTAGGCGACTAGGCGCCGAGATGACATCTAAAGGATGTGTTTATTCCACATCGATGAGGTAACTGTAGCTTTTTTTGAGGCACACTAACAGATATGCATGTATATGCGAAGAAAATGGCAAGCTTATTAACGTTTAAAAGCTAATTAAGCAGCGAGATACGTAGTGCTGAGCTATATAGGTTCTCTTTGTCAGTTGTCTATATAATAAGTTAAAATGCAAGCGAAGAAATGAAGTATAGTTGACTTATCCCCTAATATTTCTCGGCAAAAATATGAGTATATAATAGAGATGATGTCAGGAATAAACCGTTTTGCAGTCTGCGTATTTGAACAACCGCTTTCAGGGGTAAAACATGAGAGATAAAGTGTGCAGTCATAATTTATGCAAAATAATTTGATCTTTCACATGGTATGAATTTCCTATAGCAGTTTCGTTCTCTTGCAGTTCGACCGCTATTAATTCAAGATTGAGTAGATCTAAAGTACACTCTGATTTTTTTGGCACTTTTGAAAAGACGTAGTTTCTGTTACAATTGCCTCACTAAGAAGCCCGAATGCGATCTATGTTTGTGTCAGCCGATTTCGTAGCTTCAATTTCCTCAACTGTTGGCTGAAGTTGCTCCGTACAGGCAGATAGACAAATGCATACACATACTTGTGAATATGATGTAACGGTATTGTACTTTTGCAAGGCAGTGATTCATTTGCCGGTCGTCTTGCGTTAGAAAGAGACAAAATATGAACGATTGGTCAAGATATAACATTCACTTCATACTGGTACTCTGAGTTAGCTTACACCGATTACAATATTACTATTACCGTAGTGTTATTTTGTATTGATGTGAAATAGGATTATGAGGGAAAAATCGCATTACATCGAGCCGACAAATGAAGGATGTGTATTTCCGATTGAATAGAGAACAGTAAATGATCATTTCAACTGCACTGAATGATGCTTTATAATTGATGCGATTGATGTAATTATGCGCACTTGTAATGTGACGTCCAATTTGCGGTTGTTGATTTTTGATGACACATCAGTTAATGTGGATATTTTTCTCTGCAAATAGGTTGCCGTAATAATATTTTCCCCTCATCGCCGTTATTTCATCCATTCTATTGCGTACAGAAAGCAGCCTGTTCAATCCTGGTGATCCTCAAATCCGGTGATTCAGGATTGAATTCATTGAAGCTCATTAGGCTTTACTTTTTGAGGGAGCAACAACGAACTTCTTTTGCTTAGCTACGTGTAGGCGCTATTGTTGTTGTCTTCTAAAGTTTCTGGAAATTAATTGAGTTTTTTTTCTTTTGCAATTTTGCAAAGAAAAAACTTCAAAGGCCTATGATGAGTGAATTTAAACAAAGCAGACACTTAAGAGAGGGGGAAAAGGAAAAGCTAAAACACGCGATTTTGATTAATTAACTTTGTACTGCCATTCCCAAGAGGATAACATACTTTTGGGAGCCTCACTTCATTACTTCCAGCTTATAAATGGTTGATCAGCTTCAATTCGATTGCAATTTTTTAACGAATGGAAGCGCGAGAATAGCTGTTTTGAACTGCTGAAAGTCATTCGATCAGTGTTGAAATCAAATTTTATACCTTAGCGTTTGAAGCAGTGACTATGTTTCATTGTTTCCGTGGTACGTACTTAAGGGATATTCCTCATATGAGAATGCACCTGTAATAGTGGCCTTTTTATTTGCTTTCCCTCTTATTTCCTTGTTGCTGTAATTTGTCACTTCCACTTTCACTGCATGATTCACTTCTTCCTTACCAACTCGTCGCTGTGCACCTCTTTTAGCCGTGGATGTCGCCGCACACTTTCTAATTTTTCAGGAAACACGAAAATAAGTGAGATTCCTTCAGAAAAATGCACCAATTTATTGATCGCACCTATCAGATAGCGTTTTAGCGCTACTTAACAGAGATGGTCATCAGGTGTATACTTCACAAAATGGAGCCAACTATTCTAAATCGTCGTATCATTCTATCACACACAGTAATCGTGTTGATCGTTTGGTCAGCTAGATGTCAAGCGCAATATTTCTCTTGTCCATCTCGTTGTCAATGCTATGCTGATCCTGTGGACAGTGTTACGTCAATGCACCTGATATGCAAGTGGGAACAGGTAAGCATAAACGTGCCCATAATTTCTTTTCTCTAGCAAAAGCTCTGTTTCTCAGTCTTTTTTTTTGAGTTTGCTGCCGAATTTATATTCACTCTTTAGCAAGTTTTATATGCCCATTATTTATGTATTCTGAATGTGATTTAAGTACACTGAATTTATACCAATACTATCAGGTGAAATCGCTCCTAGGGCCGACCACTAATGCCAATACTTCAGAGGTACAAGATGGCAAAAATACTTTACAGTTGAATTCGTCAAATTTGGAAAGCATATCATCATCGGACGCAGTACGTACACTAACGATACGTTGTCCTCATTCGATGAGAAATATGTCGACTCCATCGCCTAGATTATTCAATGCGTTGCGCAATCTCGATAGACTAGAAATCGATCGTTGTCTAATCGAATCGCTTCCGAGTCATCTATTTCAGGTAAACTTCCTTGTATCGGATTCGTTCACGATCGCTGGATGCATTTATCCTTTAGTTAAGCAATAAGATTCTCATCTGAAATCTTGCATAAAATGAAGTGTCAAAATTTCTCCGCAGCGTCGAACATTTCACAATAATAGGGAATATAGTTTCGAATTTGTTTTGGTCCCATGAGGCGTATGTCAATCATCACATACCAAGAGCTTTTGAAAATCTGCAATTCGACTCTATTTCGTTCACGTTTTATGGGTTAACAGTTGTTGCATACTGTAACCATGCTGATTTTCGTGTGATTCCATAAGAAACATCGTTAGAAAACGTTTTCTATCAAGGCGGCAGGAGAACATTTTCTGCTGCTCCATTCTACACAGCGAACAAATGCAACAGACTACTTGAGGAGCTAACACTAATATACGCTTTCGTGATATCCGCGAACCTAGTTACTCTTGCCCAGTATCGACTCATGTGCTGATTGACCTGACCGCCACCATAGGGTTTTTGAAAGCATTCTTTCTCCCTTCTCAGCCAGTGGAAAACAGAAAGTTGCTGAATTGGTGCAAACTTTTTAGTGTATTCGGATAACCGTAAGTTCTTTCCAAAATAATGGATCACTCCGAATGTTGGGTACAAGATATATCTGTGATTGATGTACATTACGCCTAGCCGATTTGTTATTGTTGTTTTGTTTTGTTTTTTTTTCACTCACTCCTAAGATAAAAGTGCAACCGACAAATCGAGGCACATAGATAAACACTGAAGGAAATCACCCCGTTATAATATACATTACAAACGTGAGCGTGCAAAAGCTTCTTCATAAGATGAGAATGGGCGACAGAAGACAAATGTTGTGTTGATTAAACTGCTGTTGTTTGAAGACTGAGCTGTTTGACCACTGCAGCTGTTTGAAGACTCAGTTCCATGGATAGAGAAATTTTCGAACGGAATCCTGCATATGCTTGAATTAGTTCTGAAAAGTGCATTATATTCACTCAAGCGAGAAAAATTCTGAAGTAATGTAATAATATATGATATAGTGAAGTCTCCCCCAACTTCGCGAAGAGTGGAAAGCTGCTAACCTCAGAAGAAGCAGTGGGTTACGTCAATTCTTACCTCTTCAAGAAAAAAATCCTTCTTGCTTGATTAATAGTGTTTTCAGGGAATGACACAACTGTACAGTTTAGTAATAAGAAACGCTGGTCTTATGCAGTTGCCACGTGATATTTTCAATGACTTATCCAACCTCATGGCGTTGGATTTGGCAGGCAACGACTTGCGAATCGAGCCGTATGCAGTCAGCGTACTAAGGCACGCTACTGTTTGCTTACTTGTTTGCTGCGTAAGGGTAGATAACGGAGCGCTTGTGGAGTTCGCTTAAGTGAGCATATACTCGAACAGAGACGTCTCTTTGATTTGATGGCATTTCCGAATACCCCAAGACATTAATCGCTTAGAAAGCAATCAAATGAGATTTGCGGCAACAGTTCTCTGGTTTGTTCGATTTAGAAGTGCTGTACTTTCGTAGGATAAATCTTTCTTGTAAATTCTATGCCTGCATACGTAGCATATGTGGCAGCTATCTGACTTTATTTGTGACTTCTCACAACACTCTGTTGGATTATCCTTGGATCGTAGAAGCCCATTATTATATAGAAGTTCAACACTATCAGACTGTGATTATGACGCTTAAGGCGGTTAAAATGCTTCACATCTTTTGCAATGAAAAAAAAAGAAAAAAAAGCAGCTGATAGCGTGCCGTGTGTGCGAAACAGCGCATAGGCTCCTCAGATTGTTTTGGCTATGCTTAAAAAAACCTCCAACTGTGGTTGGTTTTGTGAGAACACTCTTCATCATTGATTTTCTGTCCAGACTTGGGAAGTAAGTTTCTATGAAATGTTGAGGATATCTGCTTCTTTGAGCAAATAACATCCACAACTCTTGATTTACTGCCCGAATTTGAAAAGTATACCTGTGTATGCAGTCGCCTCATAAAGATGAATTGGAAGGAACTGAAAGTTCCTCAGACTGATACGCTCTACTGGAGAGCATCACCTTCCTTGGCATGCCCCAGGAATCGAATAATTTTGCAGGTTGAAATGGCTAGAAACGAAAGCATATAATCCTCACTTTCTGCGTCTTTGTGTGCGAATGAAATCTTTTCATCGGCGAACGATACCCTTTATTGTGAGGCTTTAACCAGCGGCGAAATATGGGCACAACGCTGTCTTTTCAGGTGGCATCTCACTTAATCCGGAATAGTGGGTGACTTCAAGGATGATAATACCCTGGAAACCATAATCTAGTGACATGCTAGAGTTATTCGCGTTTATGCGATGTCTCTCACTTCGCAAAGTTTTTATTGAGCCAGAAGCAATATATGCCCATCTAATCCTTGAAGTTGATCCTTGAAGTTCGCGAACCTGTTGATGTGCTGCTGTTACCTCCAGCCAAACTTCACTTGTTAGCTGCAGCTTCTGATGCTTCTGCACCCGAGTAAGGCAAGTTCATTGAGCGCACTTAAACCAAAGAAGATCGGGATATTTTTATGTTTGCAGCAATCTCATACAACTTGACCTAAGCAACAATTCGATCAACTTTCTTTCTAACACGCTGGTATCTCTACATCGGCTAAAGGTTCTCTCACTGGACGAAAACAGTCTTTCGAATATCGACCTAAGGAGAGTACCTAATGGAGTCACCGACCTCACCCTACGCAACAATCGCATTAACACCGTGCATTCCACTCACGACAGTGTGAGGTAAATGATCTTCATTTGTTGGTTGGCTGATCCTCTCTCCTCCTTTGATTTATTCTAAGTTTCCGTATTTTAATAAATTTTAAAATTTTTAGTAAAACCTGTTCTTAGACGTTCTAAAGTTTTCATCTCCTTCATTGTCAGAGGAACCAAACTATCGGGCCCCCAAACGCCCTCGCTCGAGTCTATTAAGGACGTGGCATCCGGTTGACTTCCCGCATACAGTGCGAGCCGCTCGGCCTTAATGCCGTTGGTTTTAATTGCCTTCCTATGGCAGTTTCATTCGCGTAATGCAGCTTCTAAATGTTTCAGTCATTCGTTTACCGAAATGAGGGAGATAGTTCACTGGTCAAGAATATCTTCGCCTGGCAACCTTTATAGCGTGACCGGTCGATCGGGCTTTGCATTTTAGACGGGCTTCTTCAACAAGCTATGCTCGACCTCGAGTTTAATACAAGACCATATGTAGAGGTGGTAAACCCGGTCCTGGTCAGGACCTGTCTTCGCTCAATTCGGAAGGATTTAACCTACTTCCATATCGTCAGAATTTGAATCCGTCCTTGGTCCTGTATGCATTTATGAGCACGACCTGCTTTAGCCCACACACTGGGCTACTTTCCATGAGGAAAATCCAGGATATTTCAGTTAAGTCAACTATTCTTATCTTCAGCTCACTAAAGAGACTCGATTTGGCTGGCAACCAACTGGACTTTATTTCGGCGACTGGAACTGTGAACGTTCTGCCCAGTGGACTTTGGAGCGTCGATTTAACAAACAACAAAATTAGTTACATACAAGATGGTGCCTTTTCAAACATGTTAAAGCTCACGATTGTCGACTTGAGGTAGGCATCTCATATTACATTACCAGTGCTGATCGGAGGGATGTTGGAACCTTTTTAGTCCTTCACCTCTTCTTCCTCTTCCGTCTTCCCAATAAGTAATAAACGGTGACTACCCAGCGATAAAACATCTAATGCGGTATTCTAATATTTGCAAACGCTGTATTATGCTTATCGAAAGGACATACTGCAGGACAAATATAAAGGAATAATAGTGGTTAGTAAGTGTTGATAACATATATTTTATCGTAATTGGGGTAATAAAATGTAGACGGTACTGGTATGTGTTATATTTGCTTTAATATTTCTCATATGAAGTGCAAACAACCACGCTTTATTCGTTGCATACCTAACTTAGCCAGTGTCAGCTTAAGGTTTTACCCAAAACTTTACAATCAAAGTTGAGTATTGTACTTATTTCCCACTTTGATGGTTATAATGTGATGATTATTGATAGGAGTAACTTGCAATATAACGAAGTAATTAATGTACGTTTCTTCATAAGCTACCATGTCTATGCCAGATAATAGTATTGTTTTGCACGTTGTTGAATGCAATTTCCGATCTTTTATTTTAACGATGTTATCACCACAGAGTATGTCAGGTCTGCCTAGCAGCTGATTTTAATTCCTTTATTATCGTTTTGCGACTTCTTAAATGGATAACGTTTTGCAATCTTTGAATGGAAAAATTTTCTTTATGAAGAGATATCGGTTGTTATGACCTAAATATGTGATCTACTTGAGGAATAACTCACTCAACGAGTTGAGGGAAGCAACTGTAAGCTCCGAAATGCGCAAACATCGTCTACGAGTTTTACTATCCGGAAATCCGTTAAATTGTATGTGTTCGTTGAGGTGGATTGTACAAGCAACCACAAAGGCTTGTATTATTTACAGCTCCATTTTTTAATCTCTTATTTAGATGCTTGTATCGGACGAGCACATTTTAAGATTTTTGAGTGAGTTGCAAACGTTTTAAGGTGCGATTTTTCTATTTGAACCAATTTACGATATAAAATCGAATTCGCAGTTGTAGGCAGTACTTTATCAATTAGAAATGCCGTTGAATTGAACTAAACAGTCGTAGCAGTAGTTCACTAAATAGGAGGATGATTTCGCTCTCGCACAATATCAGAAATTCTCCATAAGAATTGACAGAAAATTTGAAAGCTTTAAAGATGCTATTCATTCCAGACGTCTCCAACGGTTGTGGATTTAGCAAATGTGTATTGTTCGCATATTTTTTCCCACAACACAAGATTATTGTTGACGGATGCGGATACGTTCGTTTCTGTTTTTTCTTTTTTTTTGTGTTCATTAAGCTCAGCCGCCATAAACTAACCTCATTTATCACTCTAACTGTAATCTCCTCTCTGTATACTATTTATTTGAAACCTTTGTGTTATCGCTTGTAATAATATTCGTTGAGGCATTTATTGATAATAGAAAGAACTTTTTGTTAAGCAGTCCCAACGAGCGAAAACCCGCAGGAGGGAATGTCGGAAGCAAGCTATGAAAAGATTGCCCACATAGGAACTTCGGGGTAACTTTGGACTTGTCCAGGAAGGGGATCTTTGTTAATGAAATTGGCCAGAGAAGAACTTTACAGATCGGAAAGTTTAAGAGCCAATAAAATGTTTATGAGCAGTTTGTGCGAGGAGTGAAGATTTAACTCCAAGTTGGGAGGCCATCTGTTCGCGGCCGTGTTTTGCACGAGAGCACGCTGCAAATCACTATCTCGGGATTTCTCCAATCTAATACTAGAGATAATCGTAATCTTACTTAGGAAGTATAACCTCGCTAGGAAGCAGTGGAGGGCTGAATAAGGTCACTCGGGTTCATATGAACAGTCTTCTGGTGGTCAGTTGAAATTACGTGAAAACACAAGTACCTAGGCCATAAAATGCTCTAGGTCAGACAGTCTTCCAAGCGAATCCTAACAGCTTGTTCACTTTTACATCGTTATTGGAATGTTGATTTCCGTTGACGATTTCTACATATATGCAAATGGCTTGATTGTAGGCGTGGTGAACTGTTATGTAAATACGATGCGTCATGCGCTGAGCAGTGTTCTTGTTGCTTTCAACAATCGTGCTACTGTAAGAGTATATGTCCGAAAGGATGTACATGTTGGCATAGTGCTGCACCACATGTCACCAGGGTACGTTGCTAATTCTTCCTTTAATGGGAATTTCTTGACAGTGAGGAAGAAATAAACTAGACTTGGTATCGGATTTCTGATGAATTTTTGGTTTTTTGTAGTAGAATTTGCCGATTATTCAAGAGAGTTTAGAAGCTTTCCACCGAAAGACCTCAGCCGATTTATTGAAGAGATTTCGTTTCTATTCATATTCAGATGTTGAGAGCATGTCTTATGTTTATATCGCGAAAGCACTTCTTCCTGTGGTCGAAATAATTTTTAATAAATTAGGGTTTATTTGCGTTGAAAATCGTTTTACATAAAGTTATATTCACAAAAACCCACTAAGATACCATGAGGCGTTAGTTTTGCTAACGTTGGAGCGTCTGACGATGTCGATGGCGTTTCGTAATTAAGTTTAGACTGATGCCCTAAGAGTTTGAATACCACACATTTTTGTGCTGCCTGAAAGAACTAAGCAGTCCTCTACGAACGTTTTAAGTTTGGCAAGGCACAAATAAATGATGGCAGCGGAACGCTAGGGGGCATCGTTACCGGAATGGGCATTGCGGCAATGATAATGGTGTCATACTTCTTACCAGTTTCAAATCCACCGAGAGTAAATCGGAGAAGACCGTATATATATTCGTAACGATATTTTATCGGTCTCGAAAAGCACTTTGAAGTGGCTTAATACTGATAGTCGTTGAATGTTAATTGCATAGGCAAATGTAAGATAAAGCTTCAGATGGGCCGTAACATAGTCGAATGTAAAGGAACGCGACTGGATTATCTCAAAGAAATACCGGAGAGTATAACGGAATTACGGCTTTTCAATGGTAATTGGAAGGAGTGGTCACCGAAAGATATTGGCATAAAACGCGATCTTCTTGTGCTTAATATTACTTCATGCAATTTGCACTGGCTTAATGAGGTATTTTACAGATTTTCTGGATTTAAACTTCGCAGCAGAAACTAAATTGCGGTGAAAAAGAACCTATCGATTACCTGAAAGTTCGATTTCAGAGTTTTACGCAAGAATGTCCCAAAATTTCTTCATGCATAGAAAAATCAAGGAGGTTAACGCAATAACTAATAAGTGGTTCGGCATGCCTCATTGAATTTTAAGAGGGAATGTGTCCTTTCCGCTTGCCCCAATCCATCCCCTCTCAACCCTCTCCCCCCTCTTCTGTCTGTCGCTCTTGAAATGAGTTCAGTGATGTTTATAGTTTTAGTAACTCACCGGTGGCCGTTGGCGATTAGATTGCAATGGATCGAGGCGATTACCCTGAAATATTTAGTGTTTCATTGGATTTATCTTCATTATTAGCGTCAAAATAGCCTACTGTTGGTCATATTTGCAGTGAAAACTCACACAAACTGGTTTTCATAAGTTTATTGTTGTAATATTTTCAGAGTTTTCTGGATGGATTTCCCAGCCTAACTCAACTTGATCTTTCCAAAAATCAATTGCAATCGTTTCCTGATGCTCAGCTTGATGGAGTAGCCGATCTTCAGTTACTCTTCCTTAACGACAATCGTCTATCCACGTTTAGCACATTTGCTCTGAAACGTTTTACAGCAATATCGAAGCTCAAACTTGGTGGTCGTACAAATAAATATATGTGTGACTGCGACAACCCAACACCGCTACAGGAATGGTTTTATGACGAGACAAATAAAAATAGAGTAGCCGCCTTGATCGTTAACTTTCCGCGCTCAATAACTCACTTTCAGAGATTCATTTATTCGTTGCAGGTAAGACAGAGCGATGTCGACAGGCGCATTTGGTTTGAGTTGTTTCTTACAGCATCTCCTTTGGCCTTTTTCGTTTCTAGAATTTCATCTCGTTCCCAAATAAAGGGAAATCCTTGCCAGTAGACAGCTCTGATGTTTGCGATTTAAAAATTCCAGCTTTTGTTACTAATGCCTTCAAAAAAAAATTTGATAGTGAATGCGTAGCATGATATCCTTCTAGAAGTTTAATGAAACAAAATGGATGTAACATTGGCGATCTCTGTTTTAAAGAATCAATTTACTTACAGTTGTATATTTGCTGTTCGATGACAGAAACGTCTACAAATACTTCTTCGATTATTGGTGGTTGATATGCTAATTGCAAAGCATACTACAGTTTCAGGTTCTGGATTATGAGGATATGTACTGCGAGCTCAAAGGTAATGGAATAGTGAAAATCAAACACGTCGATCCCTCACAAAACGGCACACTTTGTCGACGGCCAGCGGTCATATCCATAAGACCAACGACGCGTTCAACTGTGACGACAACCTCGTCGGTCATTACGGAGGCAAGGAATATGTTGAAGCACTTACAAGTACACATCTATATGTGTAAAGTGATGGCGCAAATGGCGCTTTCCAGCTTGGTTCAGAAATCTCCAGACCTGAAAAAACAGAAACTGAAGCCAAGCTTATCTGACCTAGCTAAATGGAAATAATTATTTGCATTTAAATAGAGCCTGTTAACATATGAGGTGTACTTACAGTAGTGGGATACCTCTGAAAATATCGCACGTTTTTCCAAGATAGCACGGTATGGAAATGAGATAACATTTAAGTTGTTAAGACAATTTCGACGAGGCGATATTCAACACGAGTATCGCCGGCGAGGCGGCGAGCAACGAGACGGCGATCTTTCTCGCCGACTGATCGACCACGAGGAATAGACAGCTTCGATATGAGCTTCCTGTTCAGCTATATAATGTTTTTTCTAGTACTACTGCTATTCTGTTTATTATTCGCCATTGCCGCCACTATTTATTTCAGGTTTTTTTTTCGTCTTTAATATGCAGATGAGTTTAATTACCTGAAAATGACCGATCTTTCGAGCACGATGAGTTTCCTTAGTGGAGCGATAAAAATTTTAATGTTTTATACAAAAATCTATGGAGAAAATTATGTAACATTAGTTGTGATCACTTATGTTCTTTACTACGACAAATCGTTCGGCGCATATCGTATCCACAGTAGCAGAGATTTTGATGGGGTTTTATTCGAGAAAACAGTTGCTGTTGAGAATTCTGACTTATTCCCATGTGCTTCCACTCGAGTATATAATCTGAAAAAGGATGTACATCCATTCTATGAGTATGATTTGTGTCACGTTAGATTGTGTCCACAAGCCGAGCAATTTCACTGTAGGTATTGCCATATGGAACGCGCCGATTTCCCCAAACGGCACAAGCGTGTGGGCGCAACACACAGCACAACTGAGCAACAACCGTTGAATTGCGTTCGAAGCTGATGCCATCGCTATATGGTTGGCGATGTGCGCATATTCTGTTATATCGTCGATCCTTCCGCCTATAAATGAGACTTATATGTATTAACTGGCAATTATCAGTAGAGATCAGCTGGCCTCAAAGGACGAGGTAGTGAATGTAACTAAGAAGGTATTGTGGAAATCTCTGTGTCGTGATATGTTCCGCCTCTTATCCAGCAGATATTACAGGAAGATATGAAAGCTGTGGTGTGCAATCAGCAACTTGGCGCACTAACCGTTTACTTTTGGCGTTGTAATTAAGCTATTTCAAGTATACAATCGTTTTTAATGTACTTAATTAGGAAAATAGATCATTTTCAAATTTTTTTGTTCATTATTTGTGATATTTAAAGCATTGTATGTGTCCAATGCAAAAAAAAACGTTCCGAAATTGTAATATATTAGTAATTGGTGGTGAGTGATTGACGATGTTGTTCAATTACCATTTCGCTTATTAATGCATTTCTAGTTCTCGTTTTCGTTTATAATGCCTCTTATTTATATTATTCAGTAATTTTGTCGAATAATTTCCTCTGGTAATTTTAGTTGGAAATCGATACCTTTCAGTTGTATTCGGTGGTATATAGCTTTGATTTCTGTTAAAAGCAATTAAATTGTTTGTTCCTTTCCTCACAAATATTTAAGAGCTTTTAGTCGAATACTTTTAGTTCATCTTGTCGGGATCGATAAATTGCGTCGCGGAAAGGTAGTAGAACACTTCGCTTTCCATTAAAATTCCTGTGCATCTGCGATACCTTGCAGTGGGATTAACCTCCTCTATCCGCCCAACTTCCTTCTGTTGTTTGAAGTTGGTGGTGGACGTTCGTAATTACGGTGGGACGACGACTGCATAATGTTTGGAATCGCTCATTTACATATTATGCTGAAATATTTCGACCTCATCAGTTCGACCTCTTGGAAAGCTTAATGAATGGAAGAACATGTTGAAGCTGCCGGATCTGACGAAGTGTCAGCAAGTACGAATTAAGAAAGAGGATGCATTTTTGCGCACAAACAACTCTCACTTCAGCAGAACACGTATTTTGATGCTTTCCGGAACGAATTACGTGTAGACCAACGGCAGTGTCGGCTAACTATGGAAACTCTGCGGATGCGATCCTATATAATTCAGCAGGAGTCCCCCGATCTTTTAGAGTCATGACTGCTCGCATTTCTGAAAAAAATTTCGTACAAAGAGGGGAAAAATCTAGTCTCATATACAAACAGTTGTATGCAGAAGATCACTAATTCACTTTTGGCTTCTAGACACTCCAACTTTCAATTTCCGAGAAGATTTTCCATATGATAACATGGCCCAGTGCTTAGGCAAAGTTCGCTAATAGGCGAGAACCGAAAATGGAAACCTGGGGAATTTCTGAGGTATTTTTCACAAATAGTTAAGTATCGTCGCAAACACTATGACTTCCTTCAGTCCTATAGTTTTGAGGGAATTTTTCTTTCATAAGATGCTATGGCACAGTGCCTAGGCTGGGCAAAAGGAACCTGGAAAATAAAGACCGAAATCAAAATCAAATTCAAGTTCACCACAGCGTTCTTTGTTTCTGCGAAGGCCGAAGATCCCAGCTATTGTCCACCATCCTCCCATGAACTACCGAGAGTCGTATCTCGACTCGCAGTGGACCAAACATGACATGAATTTTACTGATCGGAGTCGCGTGGGCTCGTTGCTTATCTCACGTGATATCTCTCCTCCGCGTTTACGGATTTCGATCGTTCTTTTAGATCGGTTCAGTGGAATATGCAGAAGCACGTGGCATGCGCTACTTCATGAAAATTAAGCTAACTGAACACAAAAGGAGGAAACTACAAACGTTTTTCTTGCGCAGAGAAGAGTGCTCACAACTGGAGGAATATGTTAATACTCACCAGTGGCATCGATAGTTTTGCGCAGTGGAGAAATCTCAAAATTTGAGCATTTTTAAAGCGTTCCAACGTGTTCGGCAAAATTTTCTCTCATCTTCGAAAGCTTTATTTATGAGCGATGAGTTGCTAGTTATCTAACGATAGCAGATTATGGGATTCACTGAATGCGGTGATGCACAACAGGTTCTGCAGCAAGCCGTACCAGATCTTGGTTCATCCACTGCCATTCACCTTTTAGGAGAGAACGAGTCGGACGACCACGAACGCTTCCAAAATTTGTATTTCGAAACCAACGCTCCGATCACTGCACAATTAAGGCTACTAGATTTGCTTTCGTCGTAAAAGCGTTGTTATATGCAAAAAAATTCAAATCATTTCGATTTCAAAATTGGACTCGAGCCAACCGAAGCGACGATTATGGGTAGCTACGACTAATAGTTTCACAACTCGTGCGAGAATGCCGAGAGAAACAAGTGCGTTAGGATTTTCGGCTTGTGGGAATTTCGGAGGGGTTTCCTTAAATTTCAGGATCCACTTGTATCGCATTGATCTTCCCACTATTGATGGTACGCGTTCATCAAACCCTGTAGTGTTTGATGTGCGGGTTTGCTTGAACGCCTTGTGGACGTGTCCTCCTTTATTTTCACTTCATTATCGTTTTTGTTTCCTCCTTCTCCTCTCAGGTTTCTCTTTCCATTGTAATTGCTCACCTTTGTTTTGCGAGGAAACTTTCCCATTAGAGGGGGGGAAAAATTGAGAAAAGCACTTCTCACGTAGTCCTCATAGGTTTTCAGTGGATAGGATTTGCTAGTATGACTGTCTACTCATTTCAGCGGTTTTGTGGGAAGTCGTAAGAGCTGAGGAAAGCAGATAGATATGAAGCCTGAATAAGCGATTATGAATGCTGTGATCTTTGTGATGCTTTTGCATCTAATTTTCTTGGCTGCTTTAATCATTTCTTAATGAGAAGAGGACAAAAATGGCGAGCATGCTGAACGTGACTCTCTCCCAAACTTGGGGAATATGGTTGCCCACGTGGGAGGAGAGAATGTGACGGTTGCGTGGCGCTACACACAACGGTGATATCTTGCTTTGAAAAGGGCATCTAAGTGATGGTGCTTAGGGTGTTTGTCTTGCCATGTGACATTCCATATTTATCGGTTTAATTTTTATAAAAAATGTTCAGCGTTAAATGGGGATGTGTTGTGCAATCGGGCCCCTTTAGTCCTGTGAAGAGCGCTTACTGGTTTGTCATGACGATGGGAGAGGGGGGATGCGTGTAATTAAGATTTGTATGGCAGAGGATCTTTTATGGCTATGAATAGGGTGCATCTGCCGTTTTGCTCTTCCTATCCCCTCACCACCCCGTCATTCATTGTCACACTATGTTTATATGTAATTCGCTACAACTCGCATATCTTTATCCTGTAATAGAGGTTCTCAGATCGTTCTAATATTCCATCTCTCCTACTTTGTTGTTTGTAAAAACTCGTGGACATGTGGTCGGTGTAAATTTCTTGAAACCTAGGAAGACCTATGGTACTTATTGTTTTCGAGGTTTGTATACTTCCGAGGGAAAAGAGGAGGAATGAAGTAATGATGTATATATTACAGAAAAAACCGAGCGGGCCTACATTCAAGGCAGTTCCCCCTTTTTTCGTCATTGTTTTTGCCTACATTTTAAATTTGTTCGTTGTGTTGTGAAACAGATTTTGACACTGTTTTGGGATAATGGACTCATTGCGCGTTAGTCTCACGTAAGGCTCATATTTTAAGCTCATCATGGTCGTATGTTTGGAAAAAAAAATCCCAAGGTTGACTTCATCGACTGAAAAATATGTTGTTTCGTTCCTTCGTTAAAAAGATCCATCTTGTTTCTCTTCAAGCTAGGAGCTACAAATGAGCCACCGCTAAAAGAAAATTTGTTAGAGGCGACTATACATAATAGGTGAAATCTGTCTAAGCTTCATCGTATCTCTACCTGTTTCTTAAGCGCTATAACGTACTTTTCTCTTGTGTCTGATTGGAGCTGTCTACAATGCCAGTTTTGTTTCAGTCGATTGTGTGCTATCAGACTTGTACCCTATTGCTGGAAAGGGTCACATCAAACAGCCATAATGAGTCTGGTAGATTTATCACTTGACGAGATCATCGCCCGCCAAAGACAGGTATTGCCCATTAAAGAAGTTCATCTGAATCATCAAGAAATTGCTCTGAGGTGTCCAAAGTCTGGATTCTAAATACAGTGTGACACACAGCTTGAGGACCTCGAATGCAGACCGATGCCATTTGTGTTATGTTGGGATGGCAATTGGTATGAGGAAGGCAGTGCCAAGAAGCATTGTCTCGCTGTTGGGTAGATTTCGCGTGCCTACGCCTCGCAGCAGTTTAGTGGGTGGCCTAAGTTGCACAGTGTGCTAGAAGGTAGGGATCCTCGAAGATAGTAAGGAGTTTATATTTGCCCCTTATAACTTATAATCCGTCGTCAGTGCACCGTCATCAGCCAGTAGGACCACCAGTATACGTTTCTACTTTTTCTTTTTGCAAATATTCTACTCATTTTTTTACTGCAATCATATTCGATGTGAATCAAATTCCATTCCAATTCATTTTTTGAGGATTGGATCGATGGAGAAAGCGCTCGGTATGATGCAGTGCTGATAATCTCGATTCTATGTTTAGAGTTTCGCGTTTCAGGAAATATTGAAATCGGTCTTGCAGTATTTGGAGACAAAGAATTCATTGCTTTTGTTTGGGGAAAAGAATATTTCCTCTCTGATGGATAACTTCCAAAATTGAACGCGAATCTCATCAGCTAAACTAAAATTTAATCGTCTTTGTTAAGTGAGAGGAATTGAAGATTTATTAATTATAACAGTTTATGATTTGGTTGTATGGACAACGTTTTCTTTCAGAAACTTATTCTGCATTAGCATTTTTCCATTCATGCAACTAAATTTCCCCACTTTCCAGTAAAGAAAATTTACGTTTTGAGCAAATTTCAAGATAGATTCCTCCAATGAATCGCTAATGGACGGGTAAGTAAAGTCAAACCAGTTGGGTCAATGGAGTAAGCTTGTGTGCAGAAATATTCTTTCAGAAGAAAGGAGGCGCGAAGAGGGAAGAACTAGGTAGTGCATCCCGTCCAAGACAACGTGGTCGTGGCTTTATGCGTAAATATGAGTCCACGGATTCTGCATTCACCAAGTCCAAGGTGACACTTTTTTTCATTCATTATTGCAGCTCAAAGTGTCCGATTTTATAAAATTTTTAATATAATATATTCTTTGTTTGTGAAAACGTATGTAACGAATTGTTTCTCGTTTGACTGAACAATGAGTGATATTTGTTCTGAAATTTCGGGTAATTTTCATCGAAAACATTGCCAACTACTCGGTAAGCGAATGCACGCAGATTGCCCCTTGCCACCACCGAGTTTCTTTTTTTACAATTAGCCTTTATGTTTTATTGCACTTCAGGAAAGATTGGTTGTAGGTGATTGCATTAACTGATGTAATGGGCACAACTGCAAAAGCGCAAATCGCGCCAGCTCTGTTGGCGCGCTTTCCGGTCCCCTTTTCGGCCTTAACGTTGCAGAGGTGTTAAGTTTTGACTGCTTAGTAGGGGTAGAAGATATATATTGGAGGGCAGCTTTTTACGTCAATTGTGACACTAAGGATTTTTTGGATTCGAAGTTCGCAACTATATGAAACAAAGAAATAGACGGCGTTCGATGCGTATAGAACTCGAGAGAGAATGAGATGCTAAGTATGTGTGATTCCTTATAAACGTTGGAAGTGAGGTCGTATGTATGTTTTTATTTCCCCGTTTATTTATTTTTGTTCTTTTATTTATCCTTATTTATTTAACATAATTTGTTTGTTTTTTTTGCTAGTTTTTTTTTTTTTCTCTTTTATTTTTATATACGTATACTCCGGAGGCAGGTTTTCAAGTATATAGTTGAGTTCGCAGGGTGAAAAAAAAAACGCTTATTCAAACTCCTCAGCCGAGGTAAGACTGACGTCGCAGGCTATTCTCGCTTTCAACGTGATGCAGCTGCCACATCGAGTGCGCCTGATTCTTGTGCCAAAATTGTGGCCATATTACGGGGCATCCTTGAAGTTGAATAGACCGCGCCTTACCTCTTTCCAGTTGCTTTGAACTACCACCAGCAGACGATGTCTTTCTTTTAAATACGCTAGATTTGCTTCGAGTCTATTCCAACAAACGACCCCAGCGGTGGATGCTCTATTCAACTGAGGAAAGCCGTGTTCGCCCCATTTAAAGAAATTGATGTTTTGTGAGTTGATGATAATCTGAGATAAGGTTACCCATTCCTTTCTTTCTTCTTTCATTTTCTCGCTTCCTTTCCCATTTGGCTTCAAAATCTGCTATACGCTGTTCTGAACAGCGTACTTCTTTTTTTCGAAAGAATGAGTTTTCAAATTTGTGATTTGTTGGTCTCTTCTGTTCGGTATAACTCTTTCTAAACAATGTGGTTTTGCTGCAGAATGTTCCATCGGGAAAATGGGGTCACGACGGTTTCGAGGAAATGTACGGTAGTGGTACCTCGCTGAAGAGAGTGGGCAGACTCCGAGTAGGTGGGCGCATGTTTGGTCGGTCGGCTCTCATCAAGAAGGTAACGATCCATATCACTAATCTCGCACCCACGGTGACATCGGCAGATCTCAGAGTTAGTTCCCTATTTTTTTATGTGATTTGTTTTTGTAGATCGTTTTTTTTCCCACATCGTTCATTGACCTTAAGATTCTTCCTTCATATATTTCTCGAAAATTTTTGAATATAATACACAGCGATCCGCAAGCGATTATCGAGACATTTGAAGTGATCATGCATATTCTTTGTTATTTTGATGATGTGAAAATGTAGGCATTTTCTGTGGCCAGCGTTTTAGATGGCATTATGCAATGGTCTCACTTTACTGACCCGTTCATTGTTGTGAAGTTTTTCGCTGAATTTTCCGTATTTTATCGCGGAATTTCTAGTCCCATCACCATGAGGCGTTCTTCCAATAGTGGCTATCAACAGTAGAGCCACTTTGAGACGTTTCTTATATTGCGACTACAGTTTCAAATCTGCAGGAGTTGTTCGAGGATTACACTATCGAGTCAGCAACGGTGAATTACGACGAAATAGGCGAATCGGCTGGGTCGGCCGATGTGGTTACCGATCGTGCTTCAGCCGAAGAAATCATCAACAATTTCGGAGGAATAGCTCTTGATGGTTCGTTTTGGTTCCTATTGATATTTCGGCTAGGCGCGTTTCTTGTTAGTGGTTTAGCTGACGAATATTTACGGGCGGCGCTGACGTCTGTCGAGTTGCTGAACTTTTTCACCTAGTTATAAAGCAGCCGCATTTTAACCAGTTTTGAGAGTAGATTGCTCTATCAGCCGGTAGACGGTAAGAGGAAAGAAAGGATGAATAGTCGTTCAGTTACCGCAGGACGTAGATTTTGGTGCTTACTAATTCATATTTGCTGTCAACCCTATTCGGGCGAGGTGTTCTTCTCTAATCGATTTTCGCACTGCCTGTTCGCACATGTTTTCGAGCCCTTTAGCGATCCTAAATTGAAGCTGGATTGCCTTTTCCTTTTCCGTTCACGATCCGCCTGAAACCTTCTCATCACCCATCCGAGCAGGAAAGGGAAATAGGCAGAGAGCAAGCATAGAAGTCGTGTTTGTTCGTATTGGGCGTGGCTTCGAGACTATTTTCATATGCTCACATTCTTTATCAAGTTTCTCATTTTTTCACCCTAAATACTACTTTCTCACTTCTTTCGCCTTTCCCCTCTTTCTAATCAGTGCATATACGGTAGATTGTTGGGCACCTTTTCACTTTGCTGAGAAACGCTTCTTTTCATTTGTTGGACGAAAACATTAAAAGACGCCGCTCTAAAAAATAATCTATATTGCCCTCAAATACTGCCACTGAAATCTAATAGCTACTGCCCTGAATACGTTAACCTATCTTGCGTTTTTTCCCTTCCTGAATCTCCAGACTCTAGCCACCGCGATGAAAGTTCTCCTCGTTTGAAGTCGTTTTCGTTCTTCTCTATGTTTGAGCGTGACTGGATGGATCATTGGTGGAGTAGAATATATGTCGTTTATCTAGGTATTTTGTGTTTTAGGTCGTACGATGCATATGTTCGTGATCGATGAAAACGAGAGTACAACGCCACGCAGTTTCCGTATCAAGGAGCGCCTCAACTTCCAAGTGGTTCCACGTTCGCGTGGTATCAATAAACGCCAAGAACGTCGTTTCTTTAGGGTGACCTTATATTCCTTTTTTTTCAAATTAGGTGGCTTTTTTTTCGCTTTAAAAATATTAGCTTGTTTTCAGATGTTTATACTGTTTAGAATCGAAAATATGAAAATTTTCGTGCTGGTTTCATGAAAGTTACCTTGCGGATCATTGCGGTGAGAGTGTCACAGCGAGAGTCGGCTGAAATCCACGATAACATGAAATGCTGAAGTCGATGCAGTAGAGGATTGGGCTGACGTATTGGTGGGGAACTTTGACCTTTGGGAAATCGATGTTGTTTTCATCGAGTCAGCGGGCTGCTTACAGGCGCATTTTTGCATGAAGGGAGTTGAAATATGGACATCAAAGTTTTTAGCTTTCCCAATTTAAAAAATATTTCTTCTAACTTCTCTGCTGTTACCCCAATTTTTCGATCTTCACAGCTTTTTGCTTCTTGTATTTCCAACAGATGAGTCTTAGCAGTGAGGGGAGCATTTCGACTGGTGCCCAGGTATAAAAGTCCGATGTTTAGGTTTGATGTGCGTGCTTAATACCTGGACTATCCACCTCCTGTACTTTGCGTTTTTTGTTTTGTGTCATGCATCTCGCCTTTTTTCATCGTCCTGTTCGTTCGATAATTTCCATACGATTTACGTTATCAGCCTAATTAGTTACTTTTGCCTACGGTGGTGGTATTTATGATGTAATAAATTTGCGACATTCGCGCTGATTCCGCAGTCACTGCGCACTCCTGTAGAGTAAGAAATGTAGCTGAAGCAACAACCAGCAATATGTCGTATCACCGTATTTTGAATTCGTTCATCTCTATAATCTCTCCTTGAATATTGTCTTCGTAGAAATTTCTTGGTTTTGTGAATTTCTTCGAACTTATGCCGATTGTCCTTTTATCCTGAGTTTGAAATTCCGTATTTACTGAATTCTCGGATGTTTCAAGTATGTGCAAATTTTCAAATGTTTTTAAACGATCTAGAACGATTACCTGACTGATTTAGCGCTCGAAGAAACTTGCCTGCATTTTGGATTACTAGAGGAACCATATTTCTCTCATTTCATTCTTCTTCCCTCCTTTTCTTCTTTCTTTTGTTACTAGGGGACCTCCCCCGTTCCTGTGAGATATTAGCTGTTCGGTTATTGAGCCGAGACCATCAATTTCAGAGCGGTGGAGGGCGCATTCCAAAGAGCGTTGGACGTGGCTGGAAGGGTGGCAGTATTCGCAACGAAGGCGATAAGCGCAAGAAGATGACCGAGGCGGAACTCGATCGTGAGCTCGATGAGTATATGAAAAAAGGGGGCAGTGCGCAAAAAATGCAGTCGTGATTCTGTGGGTAAGTATCTGCCTTCATTTGAAACTAAGGAGTGACACTGGAAAAAGAAAATGAGTAGAGGAGAAAGTAAGTTTTTATTTTATCTGAGGGCGTCCATGGGGTATTTGTCCAACAAGATAGTGGTGCTCACACCGCAGGTTATAGATTAAATTAAAGCCATTCAGTGCATCTTTAATGTTTTCATTTGCGGAGCATTCACTATCGATTGTATCACGCAGTCGAATAATTTGTTCTAAATGGTTTGGAAGTATATGCGCTCAGTTCTTTTATGTTTTAGCGTCAGATTTACATTAGGCACCGAGATATTCGTCACTAGCTTAAACAGTTTATGTAATTTCGGCCGAAATATTATTTTGCTCTTTGTGGTGGCTGAAGAAAATTTCTCTCAGTTGTCGCTTTGTGGAACAGTTGTTTCCCCGCAGTGGGGCCTCAATAATAACGGCTAGGAAGATCTCACTCTTCGACCATCAAAAACACCACAAATCAATGACTTATTATTTAGGCAGTGCCGTGATTTCATTAGCTGCTTGGTTGCTTGTTTAAAAAATCATGAAACAGCGCCAAAATTGAATATAGATCAACTCTGTCAACTGTAATGTCGAAGTGAAAGGTGGAATGCCAGAAGTTGTGTGCGATGTTTTTACATCTGATACGTGATCTTTTGGAACCGTGATAAGTTGCATTATTTCAAGGCTATCAATAAAATATGTCGCAGTTGCTCATTCATCACCGTAACCACATTATACACAGTTGTTAGCTTTCAGAGATTGGTGGTTTGTGTTGGCGATCGGCATTTTCATAACTCTTCATTCATTTTGTCCGTTGGCAAACTAGCCTATTACTCGTTGACGTATATCCTGATGCTTGAATGAGTACTTCTGTTGTTATTCGCATATTACATCTTTTTATTTTATCACATATACTCCATCGTTTATTGTTTTGTGTATACTTTGTAAATCAGTGGTGGTAGAGGGTTATGAGGTGATATAATGGAGTGAATTGGATAATAATTTAGCAAGGTTGATTCGACTTGATTGAGGATGCCATGACTTGGGGTATTGGTATGACGGTTTTCAGTTTCATTAATAAGGATGGAGTAAGTTGTCGGAACCGGATGGAATAACTATCAACGAACGTTGAAACGAAGGGGACTGGCACTGGGGTGAAAGACAAGGGCCGAGAAGACGTGTGCGAAGAAGACTACGAATTGTTGCAACAGAATCGACTCGGCCGTTTGCTTTCGTCTCAACGCCCGTCCCTTTCTTTTCAGCGTTCGCCTATTGTTTGCGTCGGCCACTTTCTATGGAGGAAAGCTCACTTTTCGATCAAAACAGAATCCCTCCCACGTTTTGTCATGAATGGTGCAAAAATTGTTTTAAAGTGTCTGGCATTTTTTCTTCACTTAAATTTCTCTAATTTAGAATGACTCTATTTTTAATGTTTGATAATTAAGTTAGTTAAAGATCGAAAGATCATACGCTTAGATATTTGGTAGTGGATTGGATGATTGGAAAGCTTTGCTTTATCTCGCAACATTCAAGATGTATTAAAATATGAGAGTTCTTTTGATGGTAAATTGAATGTTTCAAAGGAATAATGGATAGAGGCCATCCCTTTCCCGTGATGCGAAAATCATTTTTGCAAATGTCTCGATCGTTGTTGTATTCATTGGAATTGATTTTATCCGTTATCTGAAGTTTTTTCTTCTTATCACGCGATTTTTTTTTTGTGCGGTGATATGTTAATCACTGATTTCTTTAGGCGATAAGCGTTGGATTAGGTAGGCTAGAGGAAAAACTGGAAATCAGTGTATGGGTTTTGCGCATGTCTTATTCATTCCCTCTCCTTTCTCTCGCTCCTCCTGCCCGCCTTGGGGATGTCTACATACTTGAGTATCTGTGATTTCATCCTCGATTTTTGCGGTTACCTGATTTTATAGAAATTGATCAGAAAATCGAAGAAAAATGGAATTGATATGTAAACTTCAATGCAAGCAGCATTGGGCGTGTTGTATTCTTGAATAGATTACTTAGCTAAGGAGGCGGTCGTATTTCTTTGTGAATGGGCTTTAAAATGTTGCAGTAGATTTTTGTCGCTGATGTGCTTCTACGAGTTTCTTTTTCGTTATTTCCTCATCTACCTCTTTCAGTGCCCTCACACATTCTCAGCTATATACGCCTATACCAATCTCACTTAGCGTCTTTTTCAATTTTATAATTAAGAAATGATGCATTTAAAACCGCTGCTTTAGAGAATTTTAAATCAAAGCTATCTCAATATTACAGCATTTCCATGGTCTTTAGCTGGGGCGAGATAGGAGAGGGGATCGATGAGTGCACGATGGTTTTCTCCGCGGGAGTTAGGACGGCTATTTGTTGGGAAGGAGAAGAAAAATAAGGCCGATCTAGGCTTTTCAACTTCGATCAAAGTGGATGTTTATACTCTCTTATGATGGTTGAAAAAAGGATGGATTTACATATTATTGATTTCAAGTACTTTGTTGAGAGAATTAAAGTAAGATCGTCCGTCGTTTCGTTTTTTTTGCTCGTATAAAGGAAATGAGACGTATCTTTGTTCTGCAAATTGGCGTAGAGAGAAATGAGTGTTCGAACATCGAACGGCGATGTATGTGCTTAGTGTTGTTGGCATAACGCTATAAGCGTTGTCTTCGAAGGAACTGCCTATGGAATTTGATCATGGGAATAAGGTGGAATTCGTTTATTCATCACTTCATAGGTGACTTATGTGTTGAGACGAGTACCGCGTTATCTTTTCAATGCCCCACTGGTGCAATTAGCCGCTATTTTCCCCCTCTGTTGTTGTGTGTGGCGGTCCCGCTAATTGGAAGTGAGTCCCACTGTTGTTGCTAAACATTGTTCCCCAATGTTTCTGTTGCGAATTATGAGCGTTTCTGTGAATAAAAAGTTTTGTTCACTTCAATTCTCTACTGTTGTATCGAATCGAGTAAGCTGTTTACTAACCAGAGCATCGCTTATTTCCATGAAATTCGTCATAGTAAAAAGTGATAGTCTACGATCTAAGCTGATGATCTGATCTGGTTGTTAAAGTTTGAGAGTCTTCGATAAGTGCCTCTGAGTGGTTTGTTAGAAAGTGGGGTTTGAGTCTGACTCCAGCCAGAATCACTGTGCACTTCTGAAAGCCAAAACGTCCTCAAGAAAGGGATGGTCCGTTAATAGCTCTCTCTTTAAGATTAGGGAATAATATCACATTTTATACGATCATGAGTAAATAAAACCATCTAGCTTGGACAGTGCTGAATGTGGGTGAGTACGAGAAAGCGACGGATGATGGGAGCGAGATAGAACGCAACAATCCATGATAAATGATGCTCATCACTCAGTGAGATCGCAGCAATTCTCTCCATGGCTAATCACCATTGTGCTAAATATACCTCGTTTTCTACACTTTCCAGCAATTTTGACTTGTTCATTCTTATTGTCGTGAATGTCAGTTCTTGGTAGTCGGCAATCGAATCTGGCGACTATTATAGATAGGACGGTCTTATTCTAAATGAAGAGGAGGACAGTCGTTATGTAGATGATGCATCAAAAAGCGCATCGTTTGTACAGAGTGCTGCGTTCAAAGGTCCGTGTGAGGCCGTGGATACCTGGTGCCTTTTATAATACTTAGAAAAGTTACTTAAAGAAGTTTTCCTTAGGTAGCGAAACGATTTAGTGCCAGCCGAAATATCAGCGGTCGCCACTTTACTAGACAGGGATATGGTTTATGGACTCACCAACATACCCAGTGGGCTGTCACATGCATTGCATTCTTGTTTTGCGTGCAGTTGTCTGCACAGGAGCGTCAAACGAACAGCTGTTAAGACAGGTTTCGATTCATAGGACTAAGAGGCTCATATGTCCAGCAAGAAACATCCTTGTCTACCGATAAAGGAAGGGTGGAACACGCGTCCTAAAAAGTAAACGACGAAGACATTTGAAATCAGAAAGGGGACGTGAAGTTATGCACTGAGAACCCAGAAAGAATGGGAAGGAAAGCAAGAAGCGCGCTGAAAGGCACAGATGATGTCAACAGTCGACCAGCAGATATTGCAGTCAGATCGCATTGCCAAAGGCGCCGTTTACAAGAAACAACCATAAGTTGCCGGGCATAACTATTTGAAATGATAAGAGGTACCAGATGAGAACAATCGAAAGCAAATGCACTGAGCAAATTAGTTCTATTCTCCTGTTTCATTTCAATTTGACGAGGCTGCAGCCTTGAATGGAAACTTTTACTCATATGTTGGGTAGAAAGGGAGGTACTGTCCTGAGTTTTTACCCTTTTATTGCTCATAATGAAAGCTCAGGGATATGCCGTTTTTTTGCACACATTTGGTCAAACATAAGCCTAGAAAGCAAAGATTATTAAATGATGAACATGAAAATATGATGAATGATGACGTTTGAGAAAAGTATTCCGCTGTATTTGATATGCCACTGAATTCAGTTGTATTGATGGGAGTGTTACCAATGTTGACATAACGTCATCGAATAGCATTTAATTCCGTTCGGATCGTCCCAACGTTGCGTCGGTAGACTGCATTGGGCGTTATGTATCATAATTATTTGTGTGTGCATATGTTTTATGCATAGTTTGTTGATGTTTTCCTATGTCCTGCTATCTTTTTCGTGCTTCAGAAGTGAACCTTCAGCAGTTAGAGGGTGAGTTCCGCAAACTCTGAGCGATACTCCCCCTTAGGCGTTCGATTTTCAAGGCCTCGAATTTGGGTATTTCCGAACACAGGCGGCCGACATCTCATTTGGAATTTTTGATTTCCATGAGTCCCGAAATTTCGAATTTGTGCGACTGTTTTGGCTTGGGAGAAAATCTCGTTCGTTGCTTTAAGATTGACGGACTGCGCGTTTTTCGAGAGCGTTTCAACTTCAATAAGCGCGAGTCGTGTGGATCCAGACAGCAGATCCCTGCAGGTTGTTGGTGAGGTTTTAAAACCTTGCGAATTCTCAGTTTCATTTTATCTGAAAGGTATATTTGTCGGAGAGAAGCATACGTTTTAAATTCATATGTCGCTCCCATATATATTTCTGTGATATCATGTTTTTAGGCACGAAACGATCTTTTGCGCCTCTGAAATGAACGATGTTGATCTCTCCGTCATAGGAGTCATTTAGTGCGTCGATTTCTACTCTTAAACGCGTCAAATGGAAAGACTTTACTTACTCTTCGAGAGAATCTGTGTTGTTTTTCGACTAGTTTAGGATGCTGAAATCGATCCATGTCCTGCAGTCAGTGTAGCCAATTACAGACTAAAGGTCGATTTAGATGATAGATGTCTTTACACATCTGTCATTGCATTGACCGTTATTTTTTTCTGATGGACATCAATTGCGCGCTAATCAAAGACGACTGTTCTGCGTATAGGTGAGTGATCAGTTCCAGGATGCACGCTTACGGCACACATATGGCCAAGTGCTGATCATCGATGCCCCGTGTAAGCACGTTCCGTCGTTTGGGCATCGTTGTGCTCTCGGTTGTGTCCATATATTTGGTTACCCGAACTTTTATCTTTCTGTCAAAAGATGATCGTGCGTCCAGGCCTTTTCATGCCGGTATATCTTTTAGTTGCATTTAGGCATTAACTCTTCTTCTTTTTTTAAATACTTTGAAAGGCTTTAGATTCTCCTGTTTTTCATTATCCAACTCATCTTTACTTGCTTTGTCGATCCTTTATGGTAGTGCCTCAATTTTTGCTCTCTTTATCTCTTTAGAAATGATACGAAATTCCAGAGAAATTGTGGTGACGACTTAAACCATGGATTAAATAACGGAGATTTTTGAGTGAAATGTGTATATTATGTGGCGCAGATTTAGTCAAATAGTATTCTGTTTGCCAAGATATCGTGCACCAACCCACTGTTATGGTATAGAGTGTTCAAGGTTGAGCAACGATGAGCTAAATTTGAATGTATTGGTTTGCAGTTCGCTCAAAATTCATAGCTGACGCAGAAGATGCGAACATTGTCGCCACAGTTGGTAAGAGTTCTGGTTCTTTTTTTAAAGTTTTTGGTCAGAATAACTGTTTATCCGTATTCTTGCATGTGTTTTATTGTGTTCATTATCTACGCGTTCGAGTTCTTTATGGCATTTCACAGTCTAGCACATTCAGTGGAGCAGCATTGTGTATTGTTTTATTGTAGTTTCATTTATTCTATTTAGGCGAATGCCCGATGGATAGTTCGTGTCGGCTGCCACGGTTATTTCTTTGGATGTCAACAGAATCACGCTTCACGCCTCCAATCGTGTGCGTAAATGGCATAAGGTGAGTAATATGCTGTAACACTTTAACATATGTGTGCATATATATATACATGGTGTGAGACTTCATATACATATATATTTATATAATGTGACTCTTTAATGACAATGTAAACAAGACCACTTTCATTAAATCACCTCAGCAAAGCGATGATAAGAAATGGTGTTAGTATAATGATGGGTCCGGCTGGATTCGAAAGAATTTTTTATCTTCCCATGCATGCAAGATTGCAATTGTTGGAATAATCGAAGCAGACAATCGGAAAAAGGTCGCCTTTGTGGCTGCAATATAAAAAGATGTTACCTCAGGGATCAAAAAATGTTTATATTTATAAGGAAGGGAAAATCATAAGCACAAAATTTTCATTATTGTGATGTCATGAAAGACACAATGAGATCACTTTTAATGCTTCATAGGTTGCCTGTTTGTTATATTATTGCTTCGGCACATCTGCGGTCGCTGAATTTACGAGCTGCACATTTTACTCTATTTATCTCACTCTCGCAAGTTTCTACGCAATTTCCTTTGAACAGTATCCTTCACGTTATGGCAGAGGCTCCTAGTTGGATGTAAAGGTCAGCACTTCGAATTACTCATTGCATTTGCCCCACGCTTTAATTCTGAATCTGTGGCTTCGCTGCTTCCTGCATATGTTTGCACTCATTACTTTAAAACGAGAACGGGGTTACTCCGTTGCGGAATTAGTGGATACAGCACTACTTGGGAGTCCTGTGGCTAACTTCAAACGGTACTCTAAACCCAGCGTCGAACGTGCTTTCTGTTTGAACCCTCTGTTGATGTTCATTTCATTGGTAAACATCAGATTTCGAAGCATTTCAGCGGTGCAGGTTAAACCTTCCTGTAAAGGTGCAATGCAGGTCTTTCGCTTTTCACGGGAACGAACGGTTTGCCATCGGTATTGCGCTACGTAATCCAAATTCTGATTGATGTGCAATCTCAATCTTGAAGCCATGTACTTCACCTCTATCTAGCAGTCTAAACTACCGATTTTCATGCTCAATACCTTTTGTTCTCGTCGTGATATAATTTCATTTTCTGCAGCCACACAGTTTTGTTTGTAATTCATCTCATTCGCGACGGTCGTGGTAATATGTGGAATATTATTTCTCGTCATAGTCAGGATTCCGATAAAAACCTACCATCTCATTTCAGAAATCTTTAGTTGTTATTTTATATCAGTTGATTTGTGAGGTAATCATTGACAAGCGAACAAAGAGATGTAGGATATTTGTAGTCAAGATTTACAGCTGATATAGTTTATGATGAATTCCCTAAAATAGATCTATGAGAGTTAGAGGAGGTATTGCTTAGTCAAGTTTAAGCCATCTAGGAGCAATAGCAGCACCACTGCTTATGCCTCAGTTTGCTAGAGCGGTTAAGATAGGTGGTCTTGTTTATATCGCTGTCAGTGTGTATTGTAATGATTCGATGTAAACACCTAAGCTTGCAAATCTATTTTTGTGTATGTTATGACGTTTTTGCGTATATGAGTTTTAATGGAGCCCGTTAGGACCCAAAAACCTTTGGGACTTAATTTTTCTGTTTTCGATGCAATAAAGTGATGACATTTTCTTAGCCGTCAGTAAATACCTTTTTCCATAGTCTGATTATGATAATGTTGTTTTGCTGTTGAAAGCTGTGATGTTAAGATGGCGTTGTTTTATATAATTACTCGAGCGGTTCCATTGTTATACTCGGCAGGTTAGTTGCTGCTGTGTGAATGACGTATCGTAGGATGATCGAAGTTGCCTAGTTGATAAAACTGCATAGGAACCAATCTATAGAAGCAGTGCTTATGATGCAATCTTCTACACGCATAATTATAAGCGTCATTCATCGCAGTGTGCGGACCGTTTATGTGGTCAGTAAATCGGTTGGAGTTTTGTTGGAGTTGAACTGAAATCAAAAATTTATGTTTTCTTCGCTGGGAGACGCAAAATTTTACACTTCAGGGATCATCTTGTTAGGTACTCTAACTCCCATCAACGTTTTTATTTTAAAAGAATCTCCTCACCATCTGGCTTATTTCTGTGGATGATCCTCTGAGCCACACCGCCTTTCATCGAGACGGAGGCAGCGGAGTAAGGCTGAGCAGTTATACGAGGAGTAATGGTGAATCTGCTCGTCAGCATTCGACGGGCAGGAGACGAGCCAAAGCCTTATCCTCACACCATTGACCTGCATGAAATCGAGGCCGACTTGCAGTGAGGCGGAGTGAATCTCTAAGAAAGCAGCAGGAATCAAGTGAGCCAGAGAAACACTGAATCACAGCAGGTGAAAGCCATATGAAGGGACATTTATTGGCAACGAATGCTATGTTGACTGAAATAAATAAATAAATATCAGCGGTAATGCCGTTTTCCAAAGCGAATTTGTGAGAATTGCAGGATATTCGAAGAGGCCGAGCTAGTGGAAGGATTCAACGTGGCTGTTTTAAGTGGTTTGTTGCTTTCAGTATTTTTGAAATTTCCTTACATATTAATGAATTTAATAGTTTTCATTGAATCCATATTCAGTTTAGTTTTAGAGCAGTACCAAGATGTAGTAATAACGTTAAGCGGTCGCATCAGAGTCTCAACGAATATCGCCGTTTTATAGCTATACATTTTCTGGAATTTTCCCTCAGTAATGGAATTGCGGACGTGTTATTCGGAAAGTCGAATATGGGCAGTTACTGCTCGGGTTTTTATATGATAGAGTGAGCAATTATATAAGGAACGCCGAAAATATTCTTGAAGAATTCTATGAATGATCCTTTTATGTGATTGGTTTCTGATTGTAGCATTCTGTTTTGAGTTATTTCACGAGAATTTAAAGTGAGAAATCCTCTCATCGCTTCAGCTTCAGCATTCAGCGTAACGTGTTAGCGCAGATGGCTATTTTCCAGCAGAGTGAATGAAGAAAGTTCTGAAGGAAAAAATTGCGAGCCACTGAGGGCTATTGTTGCCCACTCTGTATCACTGCAGTTTTGGATAAAAGCGGCAAGCTGTAGATTCACTGAGCTCTCAGTAGTGGCGGGATCGATCATTAAAAGGCACGGCAAAGTACTGTTGACGTTTTAACAGCTGCTCAACCAGCAAAACCGTAATTGTTTGACCATCGTGATATAGTAGATTCGTAGCTTTAGCGCCAAAAGAAGTTACAACATATTCATGGAGAAGTGAATTCTACTGAATAAACAACATCGTAGTGAGAATTTGATGTTTGCAGAGAATGGTCGGTCAACGAAAATAATGAGACGCGTACCACGCGTTCGTGGTGATCAACAGTTGATTGAACTTCTCGCCCAGATATCGACTCCTCAACGCCTCGTTCTTATGTCATATGGAGACGTCGCCGACAAGTTGTTTTTTCCTTCTTTCGTTTTTCTTTTTAAGAGAATCGCATTTCATGACTCAATTCAGGCCCTTATTGCTCCTCGCTTTTGGGGCCATTTTGTTCATTGTATAAGGATCTATTCAAATCGTCTTGCCTTTTTAGGTCCTCAGAATATTAGAAAAAACTGCGAAAATTGCAGAAAGGGGAGAGAGGAGGGTAGAAGTGGGAAGATCCACCGCAGATTCTACTGCGTAATTCGTCTCTCCATATGAGAGAAGGTAATTCTGCTATCGTAAATGCTTTTTCCTCACAGCGAAAGATTCTTCAGAAGTACAGCTAAGTTAAGTCACGTTCTCATATTTCGTTTCGTCGAATTAGGTTATTATATGTCAGCTTTGAATAAGGGATTGTTGAGTTTCGATATTTCTCCGTCATGTGTCGATGAGCGCTATGGACTTTTGCATTATTTGGATATAGTGGCTGTAACGTTAACGTTTCAAATTAAGAAATGATACCCCACGATACAATAACATTCACTGTTTTGATAGTACAATGATAAGCTTGTAGAGTTGGGTGCCTTTATCGATGTGATGTTATTCTACCTCGAGTTTTTTTTTTTCATTGTTTCCAAATGGGTTCATTTATTGACACATTCAAAGAGGATCTGTTCAAAAGTACTGTTGGTCTCTTATGGTTCTGTAGCCAAGCGCTCATCGTTTGCTTATCTCGAACGTTAAATGGATGCTTCAGTCTGTTGATTATAGTCTTGAAAGTGGATAATTATTATTTATTATGATTAGTCAATATTGGACTTCATTGGTGAATATCTCTTGATAGGAGTCGGCAGCCACAAATGTTTGCTGAATGTTTTCAAAGTAAGAAAAAAATGTGAAGTTTCAATGATAACTGTAGCCGTTGGGTAATTTTCATCAAGAAATTGCTCACTTTAAGTGATTTATAGTGATTCTGAATGCAAACTTTAGCTCAGTTATATGTTGTTTTGAGATTATCAGCGGAGGCACGGCAATCACTGAATGTTTTTGGGGCATCATCGCTCAGTAAATATGGAATGGGGAAGAGTTTGCTGTTTGTTGGACAATTCGGATTACCCAGTGGAAAGGCAGAAGAGAAGGTTAGTGAAAAGCTTTTTTTCTCAAATACGGTGGAAGATTAAATTTAGGCGAAATGTTGATCAAGTTGGCAATCTCTCCAACTATCGCAATGAAGATTTCGTTTTTGATAATCTATCAGGCGATTACTTCACCAAATACCTTCATTACGTAGAACGACAATGTTCTTTCCTCATTTAGCATGGCTTTAATATGCTTTTTGAATCTTCTCTAGTGTTACCAGGAGTTTTATACTCTTTTAGCGTTAAGAATGGCTTTTTTTCGCTCTTTTAGAGTAATTTCTTTCTCTCTTTCTTTCTTTCTTCTCGAAGGTGTTCGCCACATTTCAGTTCTTTTTCAATTAAAATTAGGTCGTCAGTGACAATAATTTTTCCTAATTCCAGTCCTTCGTATATGTTGATAAACTGACATCTGTCGCATTTATTAATATTTTTATGCTAACATACGGTAGTAGCGTGCAGTATGCTAGCAGTAACTTTCTTGTGTTCTCTAAGTGATTGGCCTCATTTGGGAGCCAAACCTTTGTTTTATAAACTTTAGTTCACGTCACCCTTTCAAGAATTTGCTGCAATCTTCGCTATTCCTTGTGATCATGGAGAGCGGTCATCTTTGTCAGTTTTACTGCAAGATGTGGTGTCGGATCACGGCACTGTTCCATGTAGGAACTGCTGGCAAAAGGAGGGGGAGAAGAGAATGCCGTCATCAGTCGACAGAGGTGCAAACCGTGTGCCTATAAAGTGTTGGTTTATTTTAAGGGAAATAGATTGCTTCAATGCGAAGTGTTTAACATCGATTGCAGATCACAGATCTTTCGCTGGCAAAAGCAACGATATATTCGATGTGTGTTGATACGCTACGTAAGTTGTTGATGGTGTAACCTAGAGTTGCTTCGCACTTGGCATCGTTTAACATCGTGCTCTTAAATGGCGAAAAGGAAGGGATATGTTTAAGTTGAATCGCAGTTTCTGGAAAGATGCTTTTTTCAGGAAGCGTACTTCTGATAGAGGAAAAGGAAGGGAAGAGGGAGAGTTAGTGACGGGTCGTACGTTCAGGGGGAACCATAAGTAGATATGAAATTTTACTGTATAAGATTGAATTTTTTTGCATGTACGATTGCGGCGAAGTATTGCATCGAATAATTTATTGAATTGTTGTTGAAAATATTCACTCTTGATCGTGCATACCAGTGTCAACTCATCGGATCTTGGTGGTCTCCGAATGTCTTGTTCGGATCGATTCTTTTCTCATTTCGCAGGGAAGTTCCTCTGTATTTTCCCCTTGCGAAGGCTAATAACAGCAAGTTGTACGGGTGGCCTTTTCGTAACGGGAACATCAATGCGAAGTTGTAGAAGCAGAAATCAAAAAAAAAAAACTTATTTAGGAGGTCTTGACATGTAATTGGTGGATGGAAATACGTGGCGTCACTGGATCGTTTGATTGAATTTTTTGAAGTGGCAACTATAACTTTTAGCTCGAGAGCAATTGCTGAACTCGACACATGAGATCCAACCTGCAGAATGGATAGATAACAGCTTTCTACCCGAATTATCCGACGCGAGGGGATATAGAATGGAAGTTCAAATAGGACGAGAGTTGCGGAATTGCGGTGTTCCACATAATTGCCGTCAGGGTCTGTCATTTCCTCTATTATCATGTTTTCCGTGTTTCTTCTCGTAATATCTGTCTAACGTTTGGTCTCGAGAGGCAACCAGGAGGAAGGATATATCTTCAGTACTGATGACAAAAATGGATGAATGCGTTTGCTTATGCTGATCCAATGTTTAAATTCCAGTATCGGGCTGAAATGTTATCATGGTCGTGATTAAACGCATTTAGTGCAGATGTGTAGTAGGATTGCTTGTTAAATTTGATCATTTAGCTCAAGCTCAGTTTTCAGCTGCTTTAAATATTGACCATTCGAGCGCTGCAGGAGGGGGTGATCCTACAACGCTCGATTTTTTGATGCTTAATTTTTGAATCATTAGCCGTTGGGAACGAAAAAAATGACTGCTTTTTATCATTAGAGGAAGTGATTCTCAAGTGACTAAGAAATTTCTAGTGGCGTTAAATTTTGTAGTGGGCGTGGGAAGAGGGCAAGTTGTTTGCAATTCGGCAAAGGTTAGCAGGGTTTTTATTCTTTTTGGTCACTCAGGTCGACCCTCTGTATTTGTGCACATGCCAGCTCCCTTCTTCTAAAGTATCTTGCAAGCTAGCTAGCAGTTTTGATTTTGGACAGCTGTTACGAGTTGCGCAGCTGTGCGTGCAATTTGGGAAGGAAGGATTGGTCGTTGGCTTTTTTTGACGGAAGGTTTTTTCGTGCCGGCAAAAAGAGGAGAAGCGCATTATCGTCTGCTGAATTTTATGAGGGATGGCATTCCCTCTCACTTTCATTCCATTTTCATCCGTTGCTTTCATTCCGAGAATATGTTCATTACTGTTGCAATCCCGTTATCTCTCAGGTGGAATACGAACTTCATTTCAATCGTTTCGTCAGAAGAAAAGAAGAATATTTGGGATGGAGGGTATTTCGAAAGAGATTTGTTTCCATTTCTTTCCTCCGTATTCGTGAATTCTTTCTTTATGAATGACACTGACTGTTCAGGAGAGATACCGATGTCATTCTACACGGGCACTGATAAGAACGATTCGCCCTCTCTTTGCGTAAATGGACATTTGTAGGTTTTCTCTTTTCTGCTGTCAACTTTCCCATGTAATTGTTCTCTTTTACATAGGTAATGTTAGAAAAAGTTTCGCTGTAATAGTAGACAGCAGTATCCAGTCATACTTAGGCGAATATTCACGATATTAAAAGTAGAATCGATTGTGAATTTTATGTTCAGATTGGAGTAATGTGTTGTATAGGAATAGTTGTGAGCAGAATTTTATTGGATTGGATAGTGATCCGCAGATTGCTAATAGATCCTTGGCAACGATAAAATCGTGGTTGAGTTCTGGTTAAATCACTGGAAAATTTCCACAGCATATAGTGTTGATAAGTTTTGATTAAGAAAAAATGTGATGCTAAAACTTCTCTAGAGATATGATGACTACACAGTTGATCATTTCTTAAGTAGAGGGTGTTTTGCAATATCCTAGGGAATAAATGAAATAGCGTTGATTTGGGATTTGGCTTGATAAGCTGACATTTTCAAAGCGGAGTAGAAATACTACGTGGCAACACTGTTTTAAGAGCTAGCCGCTTCCAAATTAAAGTAATCCACTGAAGAATGGATAGAACTCCGATCGTTTCTTATGTTTATCATGTTTTGATCATTATCTGACGGACATTTCAGCCTTAGTATGTTCAGTAATTAGGTTTTTTCTTAAAATGTAAGTGATGGCGAAAAATGTTTTCAAATTGCTTTGTTGTTTTAGTTATATGGATCGAGGGGTGAACGGTGCGGGTCGTGGACTGAATTTAGTGGTAATTGATGCGAAAACGCATCAAGTTCTGAGATGTGGTCACTTCGATACATATGCAGAAGGTTGCTCTGATTTTTAGTTGCATATACCTTTTAATAAGCTATTAACGAATAGAACGGCATCTCTACATTTCCCAGCTGGACTTCAGTCTTTGGCATTCTCCGTTCTTCAGATTTGTGACTGTTCACATTTAACTGTATTTGATGGAATATCTGACCAATGAGTGGAGAGGAATGATTCGCTACGCCGAGGCAAATTCACATGTGAAACTGAGATAGGCTTTATGTGAGGTCGAATTTAATTGCTAAATGGCGCAAAACAGCTGCACATTCATATTGGATTTTTACTTGAAACGTTACCAATGCTATCGAATGTAATCATAGCTGCGATTTTAGTAAGAAGTTATTTTTCAACTTTGAACACTGTTTTGCTGCTAAGCGGACTAAGACCAGCGGCACCGACTGCTTATTGAGGGACATCGGCTCTTTCAGCAGTAGCGACTTGCTTTTGAGAATGAGTTGACACGTACTGAATAAGCTGAGAGGGGATATTGATTTGGCATTATCTCAAAGAGGCGACTTCCATCTCAAATCGTCGATGTTAAGTTCTCATTGAGCGCCAATTGTCAGTGGGTATCGCGCTGGTCGTCATTTTACCACATTCAGTTGATCCTAAATTATATGCGACAAGCACAATCGCCAATGTGAATGACCTCAAACGACTTGCTTATTTGTGTTCTCCAATCTTCCCAGGGAATAATGGAAAGAAGCAATAGGTTCAGTTTCCCATGTCAGGAAGGATATTCACAGATGGATATTTTAAAGCTGAGTAAGTGAGGGATCTACCCACCGATCGTTGAAAACGTTTTTCGATGAGGACAGTGTCGTTGTGAGAGAATGCGCAATCTAAATCTATTAAGCTTTAGATAGCACCGAACTGGTGATGTTCTTGGAACAATTACTGCCCGATGAAATTGTTGCAGTTGTCAGTTTCGACGAGGCTTCTACCAGGTGCTTTTCTCTCTTGTAGAGAGTATTCATTTATTTTGACTTCCGAACTTAGCATGCCTAATTCCTTGCTGGTTTTCGAATTATTTTGAGTATTACTTCGTTCTTTTATTTTGCATTTAAATGTGTTTATTGTTTCGGGGTTACTTCTATCACATTTATTATTAACCATGATAGTTTTGATAGTCTTGATTTCCTTACGCTTATTATTTTCTTATTTTCATATATTTAGGAACAGTTGCTTTGCGTTCTGATTGCATCATTCGTGACTTCACCCACTCTATGAACGCCACCTATCGAATATTTATCGAGATTGGAAAGTTGAGATGTCACCACATAAATTCTACGCATCAATGTAGGGCAAACTGCTTGATTATGGTATAATAGCGATTGATTATGATCAGGGATGCACAAGTGCGAGAGATTTTCGGTGGCGAGATTCGGTCAAGCTATCAATAGAGAGCAATAGGCTTAATTACAAATTGCTTAGTAATTCGTGCCACTTGCATAGGATGTGTAAAGGTTGATGCCTTCGTAACATATTATCTCAGTCAACCAGAAGTAGAGGCACGAAACATCACTACCTGTTTAAACTTAAGTGAACCGATTTCGGAGCAATTCATCTTTAAAAACAATTTTTTCCATTCCGTCGATTGTTTGAAATTCAGGTCTTCGGGATTTATGTTAAAAATTTTTTTTTTCAAGAGTACAGCAGTTGACTGTAACTTTCATATTCTTACGTGGAAAGCATTTGATGTGATTTTGGTTTCATGGCATTTTTTCCTTGACATTAGCGAAGCTCTTGCAGGTTGTCGGATTTGGCGAGACAAATATTCTATGAGCTCGGGTCAAGTTTTATACAAAATCTCAAATTCCGTTCGTCATGGTATTTTATTGGTCAAAAGGGTATCGACGGTTACAGTGCATTCGAGGATCTTACAATGCCATCTGGGAACGATTGGGCAAAAGCGATCAATAAAAAGATTTGTGTTCCATCAAACTGTACGTTAAGTGGTGGCATGATGCTTATTTCCTTAGCGACCGTCGCAGTATTCAACGACGCATGTTGTATAATCCATCAGATATCAGATAGGCGATCAGTTTGATAGGTGTCCTTGTCGCTGAAACTTCTTGGAGAAAAAAGAGTCTTAAAAAGCTCCTGGAAGTTTTAAGTTTTGTCAGAGTTCGGTAGAATGAGGTGAACAATCAGGATTGAGAAGAACTAATGATACCCAAGAAGTAATTGCTTGGAAAAGGATTGGATTTTGCTTTATAGATTGCAACAGTTTTCTGCATTAGAAGCGCTTAGGGGGTTTATTTTACTGGGAATAAATGAAGTATTCGGGTTTACCATTATTGCGACATTTCGGTGGTACCTGCGTAGATAGACTGAAATGTGTAATGGCCCGTGGGGATGCGCAATTTTCGCGTGTATCTTAAGTATTTATCACACTCTCTAGCACTGCTTTCGAGTTGCATTTATGGGGATATCATTTATATCATTGCTGGACGTTCTAGCATTAGCAGTGCTGGTGTTTGTAGTGCTGAAAAAGTGAACTTTGATCTTTTTCATTGGGATTCTTCCAACCACAGATTATTCAACGACACGGTTGTATGATTTGTGGAATCGACCACAAAGTCGCCGGGATTCGGCACTGCAGACAGTCCACATTTCAGCTGCGTTCTATGGGCATGCCTAACTATCACTTTGGCTACTTTGCTGAAATCGCAATTCATCTAGTTCGGATAACCGTATTAAGAGTGTAAAGGTGTATTCGCGTCATTGAAATTATTGCTTGTTTCATATCGTTGGGTGCACTCATTTTCTCTTTAAAAATGTGGTTTTTCTGATTGTTATTGAAAAACTTTAGCACGTCAGTGTTTTTGAATCGATGCACCAAAAGGTTTCGACTCTATGGGTTAAGATGCTGCTGCTGCTGCTGCTGCTACTGCTGGTGCTGCTGCTGCTGCTACTGCTGGAGCTGCTGCTGCTGCTTGTTCAGAGCCATGTTTCCAGTGTTTTCACGTTCATTTCCTAACATCACACGCATTTTCCAAACTCTCCTTGCCTCATCTGTTTTCTAATGCATCCAGCTACCTATCGTATTTTTCCCTATTTCTAACTGACATTTTGATCTTTCAATTGATGGAATAAAAGGAAGAGTGTAAATGATGTATGTGCTTATTGCGAGGCGATGGTTGACGTTGAAAGAAGTTTCAGTGAGCGGTTTGAAAGCGAAAGATCTATCGAAGACAGCAGTTTCTATGCAAAACAGTGCGCGTCGACACTTCTGTGGGCGATACGATGGATACGAAGATTTTTGTGCGGGTATGCAGCAGTATGTTCTTTCAGAAGGCCTAACTTTATTCTTCATTCTGCATCCTTTGAATAATTAATTAGCTGTTGTGATATACGAGTGGCGGCAGTACTGTTTTTCTTTTTGAGTATATGAAGGCCTAGAAATAGGAGTGGTTGTAAGTTTTTTCAAACCTTATAATGGAGGAAAAATAGCGGTGCACCACAGCCATTTTTCAGAAAAAAAGACATTTCGTTGAAAATTCTTCCGCAGTATTTTCATACGTTTTATGAAGGTTCCATTTCCCTCAGAGAAACCGGTGAAACCTGTATTACCTCTCAAATGGCTACTGTTATTGTTAAAGTTGAGCCGTTTATTTATGATAGAAACTTTGACCGGCTGCTGAGAACCCTCGTTTCAACAGTTTTTCAACCTCTCCCCCACTTCCCATTTTGTCTCTGTTACATTTTTTTTTAAAGCAAGTGATGGACGATGATTTCTCTTATTCAGATGAACGGCTAGAAGAGGTACTGACTCCGCGTTCGCTCAGCGATGACTCACGCATGTTGCATGCGATATTTTCAGTGCCGATCCTCGTTGTTGGAGGTATTGTTTATGGTTGATTCATTTCCTTTCTTTGAATTTTTTTTCACTTGATGAACTTGAGTGTGTGATAAGTCATACGCGTTAGACAGTTGGCAGAAATCTTTTCACGGATTAATGGTTGAAAAAAACTAAAGAATTTTTGTTGAAATAGAATTCTCCTGTGCTGTTGTTGCCCACCGCCGAAATAATTCGATTGCCGTAGTAGTGGTCGTTTTTAGCAGTGGGCATTCATCACTGCTGATGTGATGAGCCTTTTTAATACTGAATGCTGCTCATTATTGAGGTTTAAAAAATGAAACTGGGAGCTGATGAATTATTTATGGTATCTGTAGGCTTGAATATGAACAATATTCGATTGTGTTTGGAGAGTCTTTACGAACAAGAAGGCATCAATCCCCGAAACGTAGTAGTCGCCTCGGACGCCGCATATCCTGAAGTGATCGAGCTTTCGACACTTTTTCGAGTGAGATCAATGTCTGTGAACACGTCGTCTTCGTATAACGGTGAGCCTCACTTTGGAAACAGTTATGATGTGCAGGGGGTACGCATATAACATCAGTAACGTTGACTATCTCGTATTTCGAAAACTCAAGTGCATATATTTTACTGCTTCTATTATCCGTTTCATTTTCATGTGTAGAATTGCTTCACTGTTTATAGCAAGATTTCGAGAATGCGAGCTGAGAATACCTGTTGCTTCTTAAAAGAATATACTGCATCCCGACTCAGTTTGTTAGAGTCTAGTGCTGCCACTAGTGGGAGCGTAATGACATGCTCGAAGGCATTGTGACGTCTAGGATACCATATGAGATGATTTGAAGGTAATGGGATGCCTTCGTCGCCTGTGGATTCCTCATATTCACTGGTTTTTATATTTGGTGCATTTTGCCACTGTTGTTTCGTTCACTTTTTTCGTTCTTCAAAGCGTAGTCTCCATAGTTCTATACTAACTAAAACCGTATCCTTGCCAGATTAAATCTTTCGATGTCCATTTTCTCAGTGTGCATCAATAAATGTCCATTCTTTCCCTCTTTTGATATAATTAATCCTTCATTACATCTCCGTATACAGTAAAATAATTTATCGTTTCTTCCACAAATATGTGTTCAATCTTGATTTGTGACTTTTATCAAGGTTTTCCCTTCAACAGATTACACCAGAAAGACATTAGGCTTTTTAAGTTGGATCGAGTTTGCCTTTGCAAAGTGTAACATTTCCATTCAGAGAAATGTTCACTTAGAGAAATGAGAGCGTAAAAAATTAGCCATATGTAAGCTCTATTGTCATCGATTCAAATATAGCACATTGGGGCTCCTCCCACACTTAGTAATCGAAAGCTTTTGCGAGTTTATCAGTTTTTGAGATTAGCTTAATTTTTGGTAGTAGCGATCGCCTTAAGGGCGCCTTAAGGATCGCCATTGAAGAGACGATGAGGCAGAACCATTAAATATTACATTATTCAGCTAGTATTCATGAGTGTGTATGGAATTCGATGACAGTTGAATGCGACATATCCGGGTTGCATTGAATGGGAGCATCAGCAAAGAGATATCAAAACGTTTGTGTATTTTAAGCACCTCATTGCTCATTATTTGGAATGATCGGGTACATAAACCCGTCATCCGTCGTGACGCGTCATTCGCGAACGTTACTTTGAGTTTTTGCAGATCTCTTGATGAAATCGCTCTCTCAGATGATTTCGTCGTTTCCTTCAGCTCCATGTTTTATCGTAATAGAAGAGGACATCTTATTGGCTCCGGATTTTTTGTTTTTTCTCGATCAACTGCTATCGACATTTTTGAAAGACTCGAGCGTCAATGCCATCCTTACATGGAACAAGAATGGTTGGTCTTTTTTAATCCCTTTTTTTTGACAGTGACATTCCCACCGGTCTTGTTGGATATATTTTGAGAATATTAGATGGAAGCAGCGTTTTTATTTGCAAGCGTAGGGAAAAGGGTTCGTTGTGTAGTATTGTTGGGGAAGTACTTTCTTACTGAATTGGGTGGTCTCGTTTAGTGAATGAAGCATGAAAATTTTTCAGTGAGTAGGTTCAGTAGAACCTGAAATATCGTAGTTGGTATCTCCATGGCATTGTATACAAAGTAGTCATTCTAGCCGATTTCATTCCTGTTTCGAGCTTATCCTCATCTCTTGAATCCCTTTATCTGTCTCATGGTGTTTTCATGCAAATGATCGATTTTTGATGAAGCATATATTGTACTATTTTTTTTCAAGTTGAAACAAGCAGAGAGTCCCATTCGGTTTTCAAAATTTGCGGCAACCAAGATTTACAGGTTATGTTGAATAAATGCTCTACTTATTACTTGGTGGTGCCCATTTCTCAATTTCGTATTATCACTCGTTCTTAAGAGATTATTAGCTGATCCTCTTTTTCATGCCGTTTCTCGTGCTTTCTTCCACGCATGCGATAGTAAGTCCCTCACATTTTCACTCTTTGGGACAGTCTTTTGAATCGCGTCCTCGCCATCCCGGCATCTATCCGATTGCCTCTTCTCATATGTTGAAATGAGCTGGTGCAGCACTTTTACGGTGCTATCTTTGCGTTTTCTTTCTTAAAGTTCGTTATGAACCGATTACTTACTAAGATAGATGAATTGTGACGGCGATCACCTTTAGCTCCTCAAAGTTATAGGCGTTAAGCGGATGCGTTCCAGGTTTCATGAAGAGTTCGTCGATTCCATCGGCAGTTTATCGCATGGAGAATATCCAGTTATCAGGCGCATTTCTACTGAAAAGGAGTGCCTACGAGAAATTTATTGTGGACAATGAAGATGTAAGCATTCACGGACAACCTCTTACTAGGACTCATGTAGTTCTTAATTTTTAGTTTGTGAAGAATTTTCAGCAGACTGTTAATCCATTCCTACAATCATAGAGTGAATGTAAGGCATGCTACTGCTTTTCGGCGTGCTGTGCAGATTTTCGATAACTCTTTTCTTCCTCACGCCGTACGGGCAGGCTGGAATTGTGAATGATTCTTGGTGGCGTTTCCACATGTTTTGATAAAATACAACGCCTAGAGCTTTTTTCTCCAATGTTCTGCTAATAGTTCGCCGAAAATTAGATCACCAGCTAAATTTAAGGCAACACTATATATGAAATCATTTCCGTCGATGATAGATAATATGAACACATTTTCAAAGTTTTAGACGCGTTGTCCAAGAATAAACTCATATATAGCTATGAAACGTGCATACACATATTTTATATGGTTGCACGTATATATTCCTAACAGAAAGTAATATGTGGTGACCAAAGTGAACGGTGCTCAAGGCACTGTCCAAAAAATTTGAACATAAATCGCTATCGCCGATTAGGTCATGTTCGGCGTCCTTCGAATGATAAGGTGTGGATTTTTTGTAGATGATTTCTACGATCGTTTAGTTCATTTAGGGCGCTTTTTGTTATATGTTTCTAATCTGTGAAGGCTTATCACCTTGTTTTGCAGGTTAGTTTTTTTTTGTGTGTGGAAAACTCGTGGATGTTTCATTTCATTTCGTTCCTCGGAAATGCAAATTTTCGTGGATATTGCCCACGGTGCACTTTCATTCTTTTTTCTTCGAGTATAGTCAACGTGCTGCGGAGTTTCCACTCGATTCGCTTCTCTCTATTTATTATATCGGAGTTACAATAATAATAATTATTATGGCGCAACCACAAACTTTTTTTCAGAAACAGTCCATCCCAAAGGCAGTAAAATTTGTCGCCTTTTTTTCAAAATGGGAGCTTCATATTCGTTTTTGTTGTCGCATATTTTCCAAATTGTGCAAAGTTTCCTTTGGGAACTTATCAATAAGTGAAAAAAAAGCGATTTGCGTAAATGGTGAATGGGGTTCGTTGTTGGGTTGTTGAGTGAACAGTGTTGTAGATTTGCTGTTCGGCAAATATAAGTGGTGGATGGCGGATTCCCGGTTATGCTTATGTGCCTGATGTATCACGGGTGCGCATAAATGCGCCTAGCGCAATCGACAGTATTGACGAATCACGACGAAAACTTTTCGCTGAACCTATGAGATACACTAAGTAATTAAAGATCTCTGTTGTTTTTTTTTTCATGTTTTCCATATGAGTCTTTCGAAATTCCGCTATGCTGAAAATATAGACGTGCTCCATATGAGATTGTCGAAATGGAGCTTCATTTCCACATTACAACAGCATATCACATCGTTATGAAGCTATTATTTTTACAGCCAAATTGTGTTTGTTTATAAAAGTTTCCTCACCGAATATTTCTTTTAAATAATATTTATAAGTAAAATTACATAAATGATGAGTATACGTCCCATTACGTAGAAATATAAGGGAATAGGAGGGTGAGCGGGTAAGAGTAATGAGGCAAATAATTCCAGAAAAAGAGTGCGAACCCGTCGCATTCCTACAGCTTTTTTTTTCGGTTGATACTCGCAAGTTCCCACTCATATTACTGCATAAAATTTTTGTGGCTAAATTTTGCCTTCTTGCCTATATTTGCCTTTCCTGCTTCGCGTTTTTACGTTCACAGTGCGCTGCCTATAAAGTTTTCCGCTTCATGAGGAGCACATATTCTTTTGTGTCATGTTGCCGCCCAAGAGAAGGCATCTGTTTTGCCGCGATTCTTACATTCATTCGTTAACAGATGTTGGGGATATCGACGTTATTCTTGCGATTAGTTTCATCTTTGTTAGCCCACTCTTTGAGTGCCACGATTCTCATTGTTCCTCGATCCGCCAGCAGTTATGACAGTCGGATTTTGTTGAATTGATATTTTTTTAGTTGATATGATGGCATTTATCGCCGTATCGTGGCTTTCCACATTTGCTTCGTTGTGCGGTAGCTATATTAGTCCATTTATACTCTTCCGTTGACGTTTATGACCGTAAATTTGTTGTAAGTAAAATAAATGGTTGAGAGTTGAAGTATTTAGTTATAGTCAATCTCATCTTTACCTTTAGCACTTTTTTAAACGTCATTTGCATTCATGTGTTGCTTTGATAATGCCTAGTATTCAAGATATAGCAATGAAACTTTGGCGAACGTTGAACGGCTGTACGTGGATCTATATGATGCCGATTTAAAGCAGTTGATCGATAGTTCGGCACATCTTACACCGAGCTCACTCGCAGATTGTCGGTCTGAATCTTTCCCCGGTTTATTAATCAAGAAGTTGGGTATGAAAGACAGGTGAGCATTGTCGTTATCATTTTGAGTCCTAGTTGAACCGTCTGGTGAAGTTACGTTCAGATCCTTTGATGATTTTCTTCAGAAGAGACTATGCAATGATTCAACGAAATTACCCTATAAAGAATGCAGCAAGCATTATTTTTGCCTCCACTGAGCGCAAGCATTATTTTTGCTTCCAGTGAGCATTGTGTAAAAGTTTATTTTGTCGTATTTGATGCTTGTTTTGAGTGCATACTGAATGCGCACATTCGTTATAGAATGTCCTAGCGTATTGCATCTGTGATGGCAGTGAGGGATGTGATGGCAGTGGAAAATAGGTTTCTTGAGGGGCCTTAAAACATATTTAATACTCTCGAGTAGTGGTTTCATGTGTATGAGGACGATTCTTTATTTTCCAATCATAAGCACTACGAAAGAAGCATTCTTTCACAAAATCAGAATATCTCACGGAAGGCACTTTAAAGGAGTTTAAACGTCGCTGATAACTTGATATTTTCTGTTACATCGATGAGCGAAAAACAGGCAGTTGCAGCTTTGTAGCCGACGAACTTATATTAGCGTATCGATTGCGTTGCCGACATACATTAGCTGTTGTTCCGAATGGAATGCGTGCTGCAACTCCGCCTAGAATCACATACTTCGGACAACTTGTTCTTGACGTTTTTATAGGCGGGGACGGATTTTCTGTGTGATGCTGCGCTTGTTAGTTTGTTGTTGATTTACTTCATTTTTCAGGCAGCCCTTGTCGGTCTTCTACACGGACGAACGTGAAAATGCAAGTCTGCTAGCACGATGCTTCCATCTTGTTTCAGATGAAAACGGCCAAATCTTTTGCACTTACAAAGGTGTTACTCGGTGAGATTCTGTTCTTTTTTTTAATATTCTGAACTGCCTTCAGTTCACCTTTTGAAAAATTTAAAAGTTAGCAAGTGAATTATTACTGTCAAGGAACGTTTACGAGGAAAAGAAAGGAAATTGAAGATTCCAAGCATCATAATTCCGAAGGCACACATCTCGTGAAAATGTCGACAATGCTTTAGAGCTCAAACGTAGCGATGTTTTTAAAAAAATGTTAAAAGTTGAAGGGATCCTCGCTGGAAGTTTACAGGAAAAATTGTATTTTCGAAGACGAGCTTCTCCATACTCAGTTCATATGCTCTGAGGAGATGGATGAGTGGATCTGTTCATCATCAGAGGTTTACCGAGTTGAAAACTTTGGGTGCAGTACGAAAAACGTTTCAGGTTACCGATGAATCTTGGGAGAAGGGAGAAAAGTGATTTTGTGAATAGGCAAACTGAAATTTCAAACATTGCTGCTATAAATATTTCTAACAGAGAATGGACTTGCAAGTAAACTCAAAAATATAGGAGAATTTTCCAACGAAAGGAAGTGGTGAAACTGTATTTTCCGGGCGAAGTGGTGGCGTTGTGAATATAACGCAGTACGTGGCAGTCACAACGAAGTGAAAAAGCTTGCGAGGGAGAGGCGGGGTGAGGGGGGGGGAGAGGGGTTACTGAAAAAGAAGCCTTTGATCTAATGCTTATTAAAGCAGAGAAAATATTCATAAGACGCTTTTGGGGACCAGTAGTTTTTTGACGGACATTGGTGACTTCGTAATATAGATGGTCATCAGCGATCCTGTTTTGCAGTTAATTTGAAATGAGGAGAGCCGTAAATTACTCGCATGCAAAGGGTGTAGACAAGGAACCAGAGTGCTCGATTGTTGCTGTTTCCTTCCTTCGATGTTTCAAATGGTGTAATTTTAGCTTTTCGATGGATGGTCATCCGGTTTTTCTTGTCAAACTGACAAGCGTTTTTGGAAAAGATGTTCTAATATCTGCTTTAACTCGGGAGTCTTGACAGTTGCGGCTGCTGCAGTAGGAGACGTCGTCATCAATACCACATGCAGTTTGACGTGTGCCAGAAGAGCATCTGTTTGTCTCTTGTGATAAATTAGGTAGGCGTTCCAGGCGTTCTGCACGTGCTTTCGCTATTTTCATGGTAGCCAGAAACTGCAATGAATTAAACGCTCGTCGAAGGAACAGTTTGTGCTGACGAAATATGATGGCCGTGCAGGCACAATTTCTTGAATGTTCTCAAAAGATTTTATTAGATGAGACCAGTTTGGTTTTTACGCTTTTGAATTCACTTTTAGCCATCAAATTCCAGATATCTGAATGTTAGGAAAGCTCGTAGATTCAATTAGTCCATGTCAACGTATCCTAAGAAGCGTAATTTTCCTAGCTTTGAGAAGCGCAGTCTTAAAACTTTGCTTTTGTTTTCGGAGATGGGTAAAACGCGACTGTGGTGCGATCTAAGTAAAGAAGTCGCCTTCATGGTCCCTGAAAAATGTTCGAAACGCGATGCAGCTCGGAGGTGGAATAGTGCGTGGCGTCATCTCATGGTCATTTGAAAAAAAAGTGAAAAGTCGTCACTCTTAGAAGGAAGGAGCAAAAGAAGACCGTCTTTCGTGGTTTTACTCATTTGTCGAGCTATATCCGCGCTTCATTCATTCCGGGAGTTGTACGCGCTTTTATTTCCACCACTGTGTTTTCAACTTTGTACTTCAACCACTTGTCTTTCCCGATATTTTTGCGGTAATACCAGGATAAGCGGCAGCAGGTTCTAAAAATCCGAAGTGAATTTCTGCGGAAAGTTGCAGAAGTAAAGATTTAGCAGGGTTGAAGGGTGGCCAGAGTGGTTTTGAATAGGTCGGATCCAGCTGCATTGCTCTGAAGTCGTTATGACTTATGAGAGAGTGTTATGATCTCACCGAGCTGCATTGTATGTAGCGAATGTTAAATAAGTGGAAAGAAAAGTGCGAAGTTTATTGTTAAAGAAGAGAGAAGAGTTCATGTTTGAGAAAATGATAAACACTGCACAGGTGTTGAGATGAGCGCAACTATGGTATATAAATAACGGAGATATTATGGGGAAATTGGGAGTTTATGAGAATGAAGTAAAAGAGACTCAGTTGATGCGGATTGGGGCAGGTTTCTTGTGGAAGCTTCGAGCTTCCACATCTCTTGTCAGCTTCTTCGATATTGAGGTGGCCATTACGCATCTTTTTGTGATTTGTACGTGAAAACTACTCCTCTACATTCCACGGTTTGTTTTGTTTGTTTTTTTTTCCACAGTTTTCTGTGGATAATTTCTCTCCCTATTCAACTGTTTCTTCCCGTTGTTATGTTGACTAAGAGTGATTGTTACTAGACGTACGCTGTTGTGTGTGAAGGATAATTGTTATACTTATGTGCTTCCATTTATCCTCTTTTGATATCACATTTCGACTGGTGTCGCCAATAATTTGCTCTGCTGCAGTGTTAGGGAGGAGGGGGCACTCCTAGAGGAGGATTGCGACCAGCAGTGTGTAAATTCCAGCTGTGATGGGTAGAGAAATAACCTTTATCCACGTCCCGCTCATTCTTTATCTGTTTCCTCAGTCGGCGATTGTATTTTGTGGAAGAAAGGGAAGCAAATTAAGTATGAAATAGCTGAGATGTACCATTCTAGTTGGCGACATTTCAGAAGCGAGTCGGATCATAATTTTTATTGTTTCATTGATCGAACGATAATAACTGAATATGGTTTGTTTTCGTTGTCAACGAGTGTCTTCCCAATTTTGTGGATAATTTCATCATTAGCATATTTTTACGAGGTATAAAACGATTCTTGCTTTTGTTCTCGACTCTTAGTTGGTCGAACACATTGATCAATGCAATCTTGTTATCTCAAAAATCAGACCATTTTTATGCATTTGCAACTTTGATTTCGTGGAATATCTCCAATATGAGATTAACGTTTAACGAAGAATTCCCTCTCACATTATCTCCTTTTAAATCATAGAACTGAGATTAATATAGCAGATATGATTCGATTTGCAAATCACTTCATTTCTTTCGTCGCAATTAATTCAGCATCATCGTTTATGGGAAAGTGCACAAACAGAGAGTGTTCCACAATGATTTGCAGTATATTGCGCAGATTTCCACCAAATGAGATTTCAATGGCCATCAGCGCTGAATGTTTGAGGAGATTGGTACTTATAACATATTCCTTATTTGTTTTCATAGCGTGATATTCGAATAAATATTGCAACAAAAATTCAACAAACGTCAACCTGAATTTTGCACATAAGTGTATCCATATCAGCTCAACAGACTAGTGATAGCAGAGGTAAGGGGCACTATATGTGATAGCCGCAGGTGTCCAAAATAATCTAATTTCATTCGGTGGAATGCTGTTGAGTGTGGTAGATGCCTGTTTCGAGCTTCTTGGAATTCTAGCATTTGCTCGACTTCTCTTTCACGGTAATGGCTGCTCTAACTTGATGCCCGTTCCATTCTTTCCACTCATTGCCTCCTCTCAATAAAGGTATGACAATAATCAGAGGTGTCACACTTCGAGCTGTGGATGTTTCTCCCTTTTTTGTCATTAATTGAACTCGTCATGTTATGCATGTTACTTAGCGGCTGATGCTGTAGATATATGCGCAATCAGGTGACGGGAACCAGCAACATAAAGGCTGTCAAGTTTCATTTCGTATCGGGAGAATTTAGCCCAACAGATATAGCGAACTGAGGTCGTACACCTCAAAACGTTATTTTAAACCCATCGTGCTGGCCGGATCCATCCACATCTTCAAAATCACCGTACTCTTGGTTTGGGTGAACGATATTTCCACCCCTCAGCAAGCTGTAAATCAGCAGACCTCAGTGCACACGTTGCAAGATGGAAACATCCTATGTCAGCGCGTATTCTCTGCTAAGTAATTCTACAACTGGAACCGTCTGCTGCAGATTTTGCGACAATCCTGCTCCTCCACAGAATCAATAACCCCATCATTTCTGCTATTAACGATGCTAGTCTAACATAGCGAATGTCCTCAAACGATCCAAGAATCAAGGAATGATATTTCATTCGTGACAAAGCAGAGCAATAATTATTAAATCACGGATCAACGTTTTCAGATGTTGCAGTCACTTGTTTTGCTGCTGCGAACGACCGTTACGCATGCCAATTTTGTGGCAAGATGCTCAGGGATCGTTCGGTGGTCACATTGCAGATGCGCTCGTCGCGGACGTGAGTGAAGAGGATATAATGGTCTACAAACAGCACTTTTGCTCGAAAAAGTTGGTGGTAGATTAAACAAAATGAAGTGTTGCCATTGAAATATTTTGTGTTAAACTCTTCAAAATGGGGTATTTCAAAGACAGTTTAGAGATGATCTACTCGTATATGAGAGCACTTTGAAATGAATAAATCTTCTTCGGCGGACTCGAGCAATATGATCTCCTTTATGCTTTGCGCTCTGGGGTACTCTTGTGGACTTTTGATCTCGCAGACTGGGTCATCGTGTGCACCAGCACGCTATAAAAGAGCTTGTTTCACGGAATATGCCTCATTTTCTATTTGCTTTTGAGTGGGAGCGGTTGGATGGTTGCGAGGGGGTGCGCGGCGGGCAGCTTGTTCAGCTGAGTGTTCTGCCCAGTTGTGGTTTAAGATGTCATTTGAGTCCAATGTTGTTGCATTTGAATAGCACGCTTTAGTGCCCTTCTGGTCAGTGCGACTTCCCGGGTACCTCTATATTGGATCGTTGGGAAGTGACGTGAGGTTGCTGGCTTTCACCTGCTTTGGCTCGCTTTCTCTATATTCGAACATATGCCTATTGTGTATAAACGTGCTTATTGTTTATTCGCTTCCTGATAATTGGTCGCATTTTTTAAATCAGTAGTCGTTGGTGATTCTTTGAGCGACTCGATTGGAGTTTGGTGATCCTGTGGCCGTAATCGAAGAGCTCTTTTGATTCAATGGCCATAAATTCCTTGCAAGAGTATATTTTGGCAATTTGTGTATATGTGTATGTATTTGGTTATTCAGTGGTTAAAGTTATAAACTATGCACCGATGAAAGTTAAAATGCGCGTGTTGCACTTTATATATGTCGGTCGTTCTTTGTGGAATGCACGAATATCTTTCTATAGAGAAACATTTGTTTTTTGGCCAGTGAAATAACTTTTGATCTCTTAGTGAATATTCGAACATGGAGAATGAAGAACAGCGATAAGGTTGTCATGGTGCGCAACGAGTAATATTATGAGTATATGGCAACAGAGTTATTAAAAGACTGCGTGAAGCGTAATAACGGCTGTTCATATGCTCTGTTTGTCGAATCTTTCCCATGATTCGCTGTATTTCGTCCTCTTTCGCCGTTAAGAGGACCGCTGATAGTCAGATCTAAATGTGACTAAGGATGAGTGAATGTGACAATGGAGCGACTAGAGTCGCAGTGTCTAATGGATGCAATCTGGACAGATGAGCCTTTTGGCTTAGTGGGCCGAATATCTTTCAGAAGACAGGACTGAAGACACTTTATTATTGTGATTTGCCTTGTGCCTGTTGGAACATTTTCTGTTGGAATGCAGCAATTTGCAACGGTCTCTTCACTACTGTAACGAACAGCGTGATGGATTGTTGCTGATGAATTCAGTGTCACTTTTTATACGCTTTCGTTGTGAGGTCATTGAAATAAGGTGGATGAAACTCTGTTGGGAACTAACAAATGTTCCGACAGAGAATGAGGCAACAAAGAAGCGAGGAACCAACGAGAAATAATGGAGCTCTCATATAAGGAGTGGATTTTGTCTATATTGCCAGTGAAATATTCAGCCTTGAACAGTTATTTGCTGACAGCAATTCGAAGCAGTTTACTTCATGGAATTCCCGAGTTACTGCTTTTTCGAGCAAAGTTACTGCTCGCAGACAACGCATCTCCTTCGTTCACGCTCGAGATGAAGGTATCTGCATTGTGGCCACGAGGTGATTCTCTTTCCTCTGACCTAAAGACTGGGAAGTTGAACTGTGCCTCTCAGACGCGTAACAAGTTATTGCAAACATCTTGCAGGCTTTGGTTTCTGCTTCGTTGATGGGCATGGACGTGAATCGACCGGCGACTCTACCATGCTGCTATGACCAGTTAAGTGTGTGTTTCGGGACTTCATTGTTAATGTCGAAGAGGAGGCGCATTTTCTTGCGGATGATTGGTGTCTTCGACAAAGCTTTGCGGTCTAGTAGTACCTTTTAAAATATTTAAATACGAAAAAATGGTGTTTTTGCTTTCAGCGTCACATTTACACGGTCGCATAAAAATATGCCAAATCTGCCAGTCGGCTGCACTCTTCGCTGCACTCTTCCACATTTGTGCTTTCGTCGGTATTCCACTTTTGTGGATTTATGCCATCTTCATATCCCTTCGAGCTGAATTGAAGCCTGTACACGTTTGTCAGTGTCTGGATCCTAAAGAAAATTCAAAATTTTGATTTAGAGAACGAGGTTTTTAATTGAGATGAGAAGGCTTGAATTCTGCAGTATCAATTCTTGTGCGGAAAGCGGAGGAGGGCTTCCGGTTTTCTCTTAAATAACCGTAACGTCAGAGTGATGGTAGTACAATGTTAAGCAGGATGTTGCCTTATGCGATATACGCTTACCTTTGATTGCGATGTGCCTAGTGGAAATTGAAGTCTAGCTTCGTGAATATATTTGTTAATGTGGTGATTTAAGTGCAGAATCGCAAAAGTTGACGATATAGGGTACCATTACACGTAGCACCGACGAAACCACCTATCCATAGGTTCATTCACGGTGCATTTAAGCAGTAGTAAATTAATCAAAACTAGACATGGAATAGTGACCAGGAATATTTCCAGTAGTTCGTCGGGCACGCAAATCCACTAAGCGCGCAAACTGTGCGGATGATGTGGCTGCTGCTTAATAATAAATTATGGAAGATGCATCGAGCCATATCGGCAAAGTCGCTTAACGTGTTGCCGTTATAAATAGGAGGGCTGAAGTGGAGTTGTGCAAAGGAAGGCAACGGTAAAGGGTGTTGAGAGAAAGTGATATCAGAACTGTTCGAGAGACCTGGTTTAATTCATTAAGCCATCTTTCCGGTCGTTTCGTCTCGTCAATGACTGTAGCTTAACTTGTGAACGTTGCTTATTATAATGTGCATCTTTGCCAATTTTACTTTTAGAGGGTTATAGGCAGTGAATGGTGTCATGAATTTTCATATAGAAGGGAGTCCTACAGCAGTCAAAAAACAAAAAAAAACATCTTTGCGATAAAGAAAGCATAGGATACGCATCCGACAAGATAAGCATACAAAGAAACGACATGAATATTTATAAGTCATAGAGGGGATCGATACAGAAAGCAAATGAATCCAGCATATTAGTTCAATTCGCCAGAGTTCTTTCACTTTGGAGGTGGCACATCTTCACGATTAATGCAAATTTTACAGACGAGAACATATTCTTGAATGGAATCTCAGAAAAGCCGTTAATAACCGTACAGCATGAATATAAGTTTAATTGGGCTCAATAACGCCACAGAGGTTTCGAATCGAAGATGAGAAGCCACCACTCATAAATGGGTTTAAGAGTTCATGAAGTCCATTGAGTCCATAAATGGGTTTTTTAAAAGTCGCATTAGGGAAGTACCGTTGAACGTGTTCATTTTTTCTCATGTCATTTTCATAGCACAATGTATGCGAGAGCGCCGAGAATAGAGATGAAGAAATATTTAAGAATTTATCGGAGTACCTTTCATGAAATACGCTTTTAAAGTCACGTTTATCGAGTCTCATGCGAGCCTTTTCTATGTTTTTTGCCCCGTTTTTCTCCTTATCGATTGTAAAATGCTGCCCAGTCGTTATGAATAAATGCATTTTGTTAAGATAGTCTTATAAGTTTTTAATTGTCTGATAATTTTCCAAACTTTCTAACAAAAGGTTCTGTCTTTCTGACATCAAAACTCCTCCCGTCCCTCCGCTCCAAGAAAAAAAAAAAACGAAAAATATATGCGTACGTGGTGTTCGAGCCCCGCTGTTATGTGCTTTTAAGTATGGAAATTTTCGAGAGTGCATGAAAATTAAGCGTTCCTTCAAAGATTTGTATAAGTGATAGATGCAGTGAAAGTATGAATTCATTGTTCGATGTGTTTTATTTGCAAACGGTTGGCCCAAATTGCCGGAAAGATGAGCCGAACTGAGGGCGAATGGAAAAATTTTGCGTTAGCAATGAAAGGTCGGCAATTTGCTTGAAGTCATCGTTTTTTTTTTTGTTGAATGCTCTATATGAGCGTTATATCTAGTTATGCTATTCAATCTTTGAGTGCTTCAACTGAGCTATGTGTGATTTTTCATATTGGCTATAAATTTAGAAGGCGAGATAAGCTGTGTTCGAGTTTATGATTGCTGAAGTTGGCCGGAGAGCGGAAGGCTTACAAAGCATTCGACTGCCACATCAATCGGCGGAAGCGGCACTGTTGCGGCCGTTGTTCGTATAAGACGTGGTCGTTGTTGCCCACATCTCACGATCATGTTAGCTCATGGTGGTATTGCTGAACGTCACAACGAACGCCGAATGTTGGCGCGGATAATCGCTTTCTTTGCAGGCGGAGAACACTGGATGCGTCATCATTTAATTGTCTTTTTGCTCACCTTTTTCAGGTAAATCTTATGACATTTTTTTGTTGGGATAAGTTTCGGTGTGCTTCATTATTCTTTCTTTTTCCGCTTTAATTGTTCTTACGTTTAATTTGCATCCGCATCTCGCCTGTTATCTGCAAAGATTCAGCCCCATTCGCTAACGTCGGCATGGGAATTGGGTCTAATAAGGTCGTCTTCCGTCCCATCTAGTGTTTTGTTTCACAACTTCTTAATTTTTTCCCCACCTTTTATACAAAGTAGCAATGTTGGAAAGCTTTCAAAAAAGGTATATGATTACGAACATCTTAAGAGACTGCCGCAACAACAGCAGAAAAACAGTTATGCAGTGATTTCTCGCACAAATGTCGGATCGGTAAAGTGGTGCTTATCAGTGCATTTTTTGTCTAGCTTTAATAGGGCTGAAAAGTGTGCTTACACAGAGCTCCTATATCTATGGCATTTTGCTGTAAGGACTTTTGTGAAGCAGCGAAAGCAGCACACGAGTCGCCTGATATTTCCGAACATTTTATCATCTCTTGATAGGGTTGTTGCTTATAGTAATCGCCGGACCACAGTTACAGATTGTATGATGTTAAAATCATCCGAAATAAAATCTGTATGATCTTTGAATTTTTCTAGGGAAATTGAAAAGTGTCAATTGATGAAGACATTAGCTTCGTTTAAGTTACTTTGAATTCTTCATCGTAAGTTGCTTAGAAGATTTTTTCTAGGCCATGTCCTGTCCCAGATAATAGAACGTAAGATGGGTTCTTTTTTCGCTACATATTTTAGGTTACAGTGGATTCTATCAAATATAGCTTTAATATAGCTTTCTCATTTCATTTGCGCACTATCTGATAGAAGTGAAAGACAGATGGAAACTAATTGCCCGCTGAAATGAAACCAAACTTTGAAAACCATTGTTGAACGGCAGTTCCGGTATACTTTTCAGCTATGCATCGTTGCATGCATCGAGGAAAACGTTTTATCGTCAAGTCATCATTAATCGACAAATGGGCAGATAACGGTACGCATGGCGTTGCACCTGTATTTCCGGATGCAGAATCGGCGGAATCTTTTTTAGCGCTTCTTGACGGCGGATTCTTGGCTTCATATGCGTTTGTAAGTTTTATCTTTTATTGGATTTTGTTCAGAGTTGGCAAGAAAACGCGATTTAAAGCTCCGATGCGCCGGAGAGTTTTGCTCCTTTTATTGGCAGGTAGGTCGACTGGAAACATAACAGTTGTATTTATGTAATGGAACGTTGAGCATGCGGTGTGTGTTCGATAGGACCGGAATTTTTCATACCTTATCGATGTTTTTTTGACCAATTGACCAGCTGATGCAACCTCATGCAAAAACTGCCAACAATAAAAGATGGCACCATTTGCAGTTCACGCCGAATCACCCCGGTCAAAAAAACGCGATTTCAGAAATGAGTAACTGGATAAAAATGCCACCCCAGAGAAGCACTGTTCGCAGTCTTTACCCAATACCATGAGAGACCTTTCGTCGTCGGTGCCTCACGACGTCCTGCAGCCCAATTTTTCACATCCTGCCATCCAACCTATAGCTCACCCTTTTTAGCTTTATAAACATCGTATGAAAAATTCTGATAAGGTATGAAAGAGGGTATGTTTCGAATGAGTACCACTCCAGGCTGCGCTTGTTTCGTGAAAGAAAGTCAGTTTAAGGAACGTTGTTAAGTACTTTAACGGCGCTGTTTAAAGCAGAGCGTTTTTACGTTGAACTAGTTGAAGGGAGTGCATTTAACCTCGCGAGGGGACATGGTTGAAAGAGGTGACGAAGTTAGCACTCAGTATTCATCGAAAGATTTAATAGTAAGATCGTCGACGAGTATCGCTGCATTAATTGCATTCGTTGTTATTTTTCGCTGCAATTCCATTCTCTGGAAAGTTTTCATTCAGATTGCTCGTGAAGATTGGTGCACAGCTTATGTTTGTTTCATAACTAATTAACAGTCGGAAAATCGCTGCAGTTGATTTTAAGGAAAGAATTGCATATACGCAATAAAGATGAGAAATAAAATCTGCAAAGCTAATCGTTCGAATGCAATTGTGAATCGACGGTCACTACTTATTTATATAGGGTTTATATGTTGGTGGTGTGTTGGGTGATCTGTAGCCCGAATGCAATTGTGAATCGACGGTCACTACTTATTTGTAGGGTTTATATGTTGGTGGTATGTTGGGTGATCGGTATAACCCTAGTAAGGTGCTCGCGATAGGAATGTATCTCTCGTCTATTGCGGTGAGTTGTTCTTATTTCCCACATTCTCTTCAGTGACTAGTCTGTACACAATGCGAAGATCGCATTGAGTACGACGGTTTGGCTGAGATTAATCCATTTATGGCGTCGAACTGATATTTTCTGATTTTTTTTTCCATAGCGTTCATCTCTTTTGGATCTGCTTTTCGCCAGTTTTCAAGAGCTGTTGGATGTTTAACAATAACCAATTGGACGAATCATAGGCCTGAGGTATGGCGTTTAATATCATTTACATTACGCAAATGATTTCATAGGTGTTCGTATTCGGTACCATGACGGAGTGGTTGCATTTCTATTCGAAGGTATTTTATGCGACAGTTTGGATTACGGGTGGCGTCTTTCAATCGGTTGCTTGGCCAACCGAGGTATTCTTCCTGTATAATTTTTTGCATGTTTTAAAATCCATTGTAAGTAACAGAGTTTTGCCCTGTCTTCATAAGATTAATGTGAGGGTTGTATACGTGGCCAGGAAATACAATTACGAGGAGATTTCCTCAAGTGTGTTACTTAATCACCTCGTTCGCGGATTTTTGCCAAGTTTTTGGATGCTGTCGCAAGAAGTACAACAGAGTTTGACAGCTCTTTAACTCGAATTGGATTGGATAACGTAGAGGAAAACTTGTCTTCAGACAGCCTAAATATTCCCCTTAGTGCGTAATTGATTTCAGAGCGTTCCTTATCTCGTTCCATTGGTGTCTGCCATGGTAATGTTTACCTGCAGGTTATTTCTGCCAATAATCAGGTTAAATTCATTGGCCTGAACAATAATAGCAAATGAGGTTTATCCGCTGTTGTTTAAAGTGCAAAACGCAGGATTTCATTTGGACAAACAGCTCGAGATTAAACAGCAGTTTCATGACAACAGCCGTTTCGATCAAATAGTTATATTTTTGAATGGAAGGTTTCGTTATCATTCAGATATCCAATATATTTGCAAATTTTTCAGATTTGCATAATGGGCAATTGGTTTGGGCATAATAGTCGTGGTGCAGTGCTTGGACTGTGGTCTTCTTGTGCTTCAGTTGGTAACATTCTCGGCACACTGATTTCTTCTCGAGCCGTCGAGCTGGGTTATGAGGTTCCAGTCCAATTTTTGCTGTTCTGCATGCTGAAGTAGTATTTTTGTTGTGGAGCAGTGGTTTGCAGTCCACTAATTTGAAGTAAAAATGCTATAATGCGTTTCCCATTTTACTTACCCAGGCTAGTAGATAGGTCACTAAAAAGTTTTCCCCATTTTCTTGCCCTCTTTCTTTTATTCGTCGTTTATGGAGAGAGATTACGTCGCGTTAAGCTTCTTTCGAGTTCATGTGTATCTTCTAAGCAATATTTTTTCTTTTCTGCATATGCCAAGTGACTCAAGGAAATTTCGGCATTGTTGGCTCATATGAAAGGAAAGGGAGCTATTTCATTGAAATCACTGAAGTGATCAGACCGTAGTGATGGTTGATTTTTTTATTGAAATCGTAGCGGTAGATTTTTCAACTAAGATTTTTCTTTGCAAACAATAGTAGAATAAAAAAAAGGTAGCTGTTTCATTTCTTGCATGATTTTATCATTATATCACTCGTAAATGCTTCGTTTAGGTGATCAAAGATGTCATCTCCAGTCAGCCTATAGTTTTTCACCAAAGAACTCTTCATCCGATTTCGCTTTCACTTATTTACTTTTCGCATTCCCCTTATTCATTACTCTAAATTTCACTCGGATTATAAATTTTTGGCCATTAATTCGCTTATTGCCCGATGTTATTTGTTTCTGTGATGGGTTTAATTCAGTTTTTTCTTTCTTTAGTACGCATTCTGCAGTAATTCCTTATTGCTGTTCATCGGTGGTTTCTTCGTGCTAGTGTTTCTTCATTCGGCACCTCGGGATCTCGGTATAACTTTGGCGTTACTGTTCTTATTTGCTCACTTGAAAGGTAAAAATAAAGTTGGAGATTTCTGAGGTGGTATTCTTTCTTAGTAAATCTTTTGACGAGATTTGCTTTATTAGATTTGACTATGAGTATATTACTGCTTTAAGTATGTGCTTTAATAGGTATATATTGTTAGCAGTTTTTGTGAGATTGAAAGAATATGAGATCCTTCAGCAAAATGTTTATGAGGAGAAAAATCTACAGAACTTAAAAAAATCTGGATCAGTCTTGTGAGTGTTTAAGCGATTTCTTTCACCATTTTACTTTTGTGATATTTTCGATGTGAGATTATTTGTGCAGTTAAGATAGGAAAATCGGCGACTACAAATATGGCGCTGTAACTCGAGAAGTAAAAAATGAGGCCGATCTTGCTCATGAATAGGCGATTTAGTTATTCCCTTGCGTGTTGAAAATTGATGGAAATGATTATGCTTTAGAGTTTTTTGTTACGTTGTTTTTCGATAATTTAATTGGTTGTCGCGTATTTTGTTACATCTCGTTGCCTTTCTCCTCTTGCAACTGCTAATTATCCGTGAAGTTTTTCGTAAATCGAACAGAAGGGTCTCTGAAAGCGATATAATATTTAAGGTTTGCCAGATCCATTGGAGAGTCGCGATGATTTAAATCAAGTTATTGAAGAAGTTACTCAGCGACCCAAACCTATAAACTTTTGGCGGGCATGGATGCTACCCGGCGTGATCGCAGTGAGTGTCCTTTGATTGAGTTGATGAGATGTATTTGCGGGAATAGGCGAAAGACAGGGAGTAAGGAGGGAAAGTATACAACTGTGACACTTGAGAAAGGGCTTTTGCGTAGGGGAAAATGGCGACTGAGGGTTGGAGTACATTTCCAGGGACTAAAGGGTTTTGTCGCTTCTATGATAAAGTAAACATAATCGCATGAAAATGTTTTTTACCAGTTCTCTTAAATAACTAGCATGCGATGTGTCCTTTGATATAATTAGAGTTTTTATGGACACTGGCAGAGCAGATGCCATTCTGCGCAGTGTTTTTAAAAGTTCGACTGTTGTCTCCAGGTGAGATAGGAGAAATAATCATGTTTGCTCTAATTCAGGTTGCTCCATTATGGAATGTCTCCTACTTGCACAAAGGCCTCCTTCGGCCACATAAGAACCAGGAGCTTTGAGATTCCACTGAAGTGAATTCGAAAATGTTATGCTTAATAAAATTTCATTGATCTAATCAATACGTTATTTTGAAGTGAGCGCAATACTGATTTTCGGTGGTCTGTTCAACAATTGGAATTGTTGGCATTGAGATGTGTTAATTTTTCAGTATCCATTAGCGTATGCGTGCTTAAAACTCGTCAATTATTCGTTTTTCTTCTGGCTAACGTTCTATTTGCACAATCGTTTTGGGTGGCCGGAATCGTTCGCAGATGCGTTATCGGCATGGTATGACTGGGGAGGAATTATAGCAGCTGTTATTGCCGGTATATTATCGGTATGTTTTATAAATTTTACGTATCATCCAATTTCCTCCGCTTTTAAGGCGAGTAAATCGTAATTTTTATTTTATACCTCACAATTCTTTAATAGCACCGCAAGGAAAACATCTTTCCGGTTTCATTGATTTCTTTTTTAGTCGTATTCATTGCATATTTGTATGCTTCTTTTTTTGAAATATACCGTTGAAAGTAAATTTGGATGTTAAATATATGTTGATGTTATATATCCTTTTTTTTTCGCTTAATCCGTTGAAGTGCTCTGAAGTATGCGCCATCGATTCGCCTTTGTTACTTCGCGCAAATGAAGAGTTCATAAATTCGCCCAGTTTTTACTGCAGCAGTAGAGTATGTTTCCCCAAAAGATGTGGTTCTTTCCGTATTTGGATGCTTTCTAACCCATAGTAACGCTGAACAACTGAGTCGAGTAGGTTTTCATGCATTCACTAATAGCCTCAGGCAGTCAGGGGTTCGAAGGCCTTACCGATTCTCACTGAAATGGACCCAGTGAGGAATGGAGGGGCAGTTTCGGAACTATTTGGTACCGTGAGACATGGAGCGACTGACATTTTTTCGTTAACAACGTGGGCGTTTATTTGAAGCTGATAGATTGAGCGAAAAAAAAAACTGGAGATTGAAGCTTTCGCAGTTATGAATTGAAACTAGAATCTTTACAAAATATTGGATATGATGGTGAAGAGCCATCACGAGATATCAGCTTGTGATCGAACAGGCGATGTTTGAGCCGTACATAAGTCGGGATTAAGTCCATCAGGGTCGGTCATCTCCATTTGATAAGCGAAGAATTCGAGAGCAATACTGACGCCAACTTGTATAAGGATGAAGAAGGAATTATGAGATGTTTAGGAAGGCTGGAACATGCAGCGCTACCAGAAGAAACGGTTCATCCTATTCTCCTTCCCAAATCATCCGCCCTTACCAGACTGATCGTATTAGCTCGACACAAGGAGTCCAGACATGCTGGAGTGTCACAGACATTGGCCAACGTAAGGAAACGCTACGGGATCCCCTCAGGAAGAGCATCGGTCAAGCGCATATTACGAAGACACTACATGGCGTGTCGTAGATGGAACGTAAAGCCATTTAAACTTCCAGCCTTCCCCCCATTGCCAAAAGAAAGGAGATGGGCAACGCGAGTCTTCCAAAACATCAGCCTCTACTATGTGGGACCTATAACCTTGCGCGACCTTACTGGCCCTTGCGAAAGATGGGTAGCCCTCTTCTCTTGTCTAGCGACCAGAGCCATTCATTTGGAAGTAACAAAAAACTTGTCAGCAGAGCAGTTCTTGCACGTCTCGAGATGATTCATGGCCAGGAACGGCTACACTACTATTGCAGTGCTGGACAACGCGCCTCAGTTCTAGCTGGTTAAACAAGTTTTGCAAAACACCGTTGCTGCACCTATAACTTGGCGATTCATTACCCCCTTTGCACCATGGGAAGGAGGTGTTTATGAAAGGCTAGTCGGGCTGACCAAAACTGCGTTCCGCAAAACAGTCGGGAGAAGGCTCTTGGACGAGGAAGAATTCAAAACGCTGGTAGTAGAATGCGAAGCTATAGTGAATAGCCGACCACTCACTTATGTAAACTCCGCCTCCTAAATCAGCAGCCTAGAACGCTTCTGGAAAATCTGGACCCGTGACTACCTCATGAGCCTAAGCGCACCAGCAGCCCTCCCGAATGACTGACCACGCACCCCTGGAAAACGAAACTTCACACCCCTGGAAATCGTCATAGTCGCAGAGGAGGGTCTACGCAGAGCGGAGTGGAAGCTAGGCAAAGTTGAAAAACTGCACAAGAACCACGTAGGGAAAACAAAAGCGGTCGACGTCAAAATGCCCAACGGTCACGTGCTAAAGAGGCCAGTGAATATGTTGTACTCCCTCGAAGTGTCGGAAGAAGAAAGGGAGATGCAACCGACAACAAAAAGCAAAGAATTTGTGAAACACTTCGCAGACCAGAATCTGTAGGCAGAGGAAAGGGAGGAAGAGGAAGAGAACAGAACCAAGCCTTAAACCACCAAGACAATGTACGCGCACGCGCCTTCAATTGTGCTGGTGATATTATTCGCCACCTTTACACTGACAAGTAGCGCCCCGACGAACTTACAGTTTCACGTGTGCGCGAAATATGGCCACGGCTTGTACGTGAAGATACTAGATAAACTAAATTGCAAAGAGGTCCGTGAGGAAATGCACAGCTCCTCGCACATCGTATAAGTATTGAGCAGAGCGTTCATTTCGGCAAAAGCTACCTTCTGTGCGAAAGTATCGCGCACCGTCTGCACAAGGTGCTTCCTTCGATGGAGTCTAGCCGTTACGCGTGATGAAACAGCGGTCCAGAACATGACGGCGTCACAATGCATGGAAATGCGGCGGTCACAATAACTTAACGGCATCCGCCTCGAACAAATCGACTCAAACCGATGGTCGTCTAAACTGCCGACTGAATATAGCTACGGCTGGATCGGAACGCGATGTCATACAACCACTAATTATTGTGTGGAGCAAGGAGTGATCAAGTTCTACGACGGTTTAAGTCGCACATCAGGATGCAATAAAACTCTGGGAAAATGCATCACAGCCACGGAAACAATCCTGTGGAATCCGTCCATATAGAACGCTGGGGAAGGCGAACGCTCAAATATCAGATCGGTTCGTCACGATTCCATCAATGCAGGCAGCATTCATCAGAAGCAAGAAGACGCAGAATGATACGAACCTTGACATCGTGTGCAAGTTTCGGTGAGCCGAAGTAATGAAAAACGGAGTAGTCATAGAATTCAGCCCCGAGGAGCGACCTCCCAGAGAAACATCGAATCGGATCCTCAGCAGAAGAACATTGCTCGTTGAAGAATTGTCAGAAGAAATAAACAAGAAGAGTGATGCTTCCGTGAATGCTAAGCTGCAGCTTTTATGGAAAAGCCCGGTACGATACAAGGACAAGATCCTATTCGTGCACCCGAGGTCACGCGAAATCAAAGCAATGTCAGAAGAACTCAGTTGCAGAGAAATCAGGACGAAGCAGGACCGTGAAATCACTAAAGAATGGGCGCTAGTAACCGAATTAAAGGAACCAGTCTTCGACGCGCCACCATTTACTGATATTTCTGAAGAAAGGCTTCAGAGGGTGCTGGGTATGATCGACAAGAACCCCCAAGCCTGGGAAAGATCCGCAGAAGAACAGGGAAAGTCTACGGCCGACGCCATAAGAGGTGACGCGGAAGAAATCATCGAAGCGGCCAGCGATGCATTCCAAAAGTCGTCCGCAGCGCTAGCAAGAGAACTCGAGGACGTCGCCTTCCGCTAACGATGGATCGTCGGAGGAACGATCGCGGCTGTACTAGCAGTTGGGTGCGCAGCTGTAGCAATATTTCTCTGTCCACAGTACCTACTATGCGCAGCACGATGCTGCTGTGTACGGTGTCGACGCCAGGAAAGAAGCGCGAGCCTAGCCTCGCTCCAAGGGACCGAGCCTGCTATGGAAATACGCAGTTTCGAGTCGATATGGATGCCCCCACTAACGTCAAGGGCGGCGGGAGTGTCGCGAAACGTGAGATGCATAATCGCGGCTCATTGCAGCCAGCGTGTAGCAAAAGAAGGCTAACCTCCTCAGCGGCACCTATGACGACCAGAAACGATGAGTGCCATAGTGCAAACGATGATACACCCAGCGGAATCTGGGAGATAAAGACTAAACATTCAATGGGAAAAAGCGCATGTTACATTCATCACCGAAAACGATCAATGGGAAAAGGGAACGTTGCATGCATCATCAGAAATGGAAGGCGGAGCTAGGGAGATCAGCGAAATCTCCCCTAGCAAAGGCTCGCCATTCGGACAGTGGTAGCGACCAGGGACAGGCCCCTGATGTAGAGCTCAGGAGAACTCCGTATTAAGCGTCGCCCTCCAAGCGGTCCTCCCTTATGGGTAATCGTCTATCATTCGTAATATTGAATTCCTATCAAAGCTTGAATTCTCTCTGATCAACACTAGTCTGCTGCAAACTAGACCGCATCGGTACATCAAATTACTGAACACAAGTGACCTTCGTTTAAACTTAAAAGTTACTTTTTCTTCGTTCAGTACAGTCCTTCTTGATACCTCACAGCTTTCGCAGTTTCTAGTCATTCGAGAGTTACAGTGGTCTTAGTAAATCACTTTTACTATCTCCATGTGCCTTCATGTTTAACGCTCGCATCCATCTTCAACATGGCAGGTGCCAGAGCCACAACAGTTGGCGCTCAGATGGAGCAGCATATTGCATTTAAAAGAAGACACCCGAATATTTCAGTGAGTAGGGTGGTTTATAGTAGGAATAAGTAGAAATCAACGTCACCTCTTCTCGCAAGCTAATTTTTGCCGAGAAAATCCGGCAAAAGGCTCTCAACGGTAGGAGAGATAGCGCGCACTGTGAAAATGACCTGAAGCAAAAATCGTTATTTAGCGAAATCGCAGCGTATCCACAGAAGAAACTCTGAGAAAGAAAAAGATTTGGAGTAAATTTGAGGAGGAAATGATATAGTGAAAATTATCGTTCGACTGTATTTCAGAAAGAAAAGGAAGAAATTAGAAGGTATTGAGGATCATTATATGCAGGTAGGTCGTGTCATACTTTACAGAGAAAGTAATAGATTTCGATGGTTTTCAGGATCATCTTTCGACAAGAACACCAGTAATTGAAGCAATGCTGCTTCTCTCAACGGGAGCTCTCTTTGCATACGCCAGTTTGTCCTTTTTCTTTCTCTCCAGTTTAGATGTCACTTTGCATGTAATTCCGGATGTGGTCTAATGAGTCTGCTGGAAACATATTCATTCGAAATTCACATCAGTATAGGTAATCGAATTTCCATGCTTTTCAATCACCAGGTAGGCCCACGTGGAAATAAGTACTGAGTTTCATGAGGTCATTGTTTTCGAAGTGAGAGATCTGGTATATCGACGTCGACAAGGTTGAGAGTTTCATCATTGAAGAGAGGTCGACGTTAAAATATCGCTGATGGCGTGCATATTTGAGTCGGGTCTAAATTTCTATTGCTGCTCACCTTCCATTAGCGATTTGATTGCTGTATATTTGATGATGCGTTTGTTGTTGTTTTTTCCTAACATTTTTTATTTGGTTTTTGTAGAAGCTGAGAGCCTAACTAGAAACTTAGCATTGTGCGATTGATTTTACGTAGTCATTTGCGGTAGTTTCGGTCGAACGTTGCTAGAAATTTACCTACGGAATTCTTTTCCTTCTACATCTTAACATGGAAAAGTGGGATGACGGGATGTGAGTTTAGAAAGAGTGTGATGCTAATAGCGTTATAAGGAGGGAAGGGTATAAAGAATCCAGCAAGCATTATTTTTGCTTCCACTGAGCAAAAGCATTATTTTTGCTTCCAGTGAGCATTGTGTGAAAGTTTGTTTTGTCGTATTTGATGTTTATTTTGAGTGCATACTGGATGCGCATATTCGTTATAGAATATACTTCGGACAACTTGTTCTTGACGTTTTTATAGGCGGGGACGGATTTTCTGTCTGATGCTGCGCTTGTTGGTTTGTTGTTGATTTACTTCATTTTTCAGGCAGCCCTTGTCGGTCTTCTACACGGACGAACGTGAAAATGCAAGTCTGCTAGCACGATGCTTCCATCTTGTTTCAGATGAAAACGGCCAAATCTTTTGCACTTACAAAGGTGTTACTCGGTGAGATTCTGTTCTTTTTTTTAATATTCTGAACTGCCTTCAGTTCACTTTTGAAAAATTTAAAAGTTAGCAAGTGAATTATTACTGTCAAGGAACGTTTACGAGGAAAAGAAAGGAAATTGAAGATTCCAAGCATCATAATTCCGAAGGCACACATCTCGTGAAAATGTCGACAATGCTTTAGAGCTCAAACGTAGCGATGTTTTTAAAAAAATGTTAAAAGTTGAAGGGATCCTCGCTGGAAGTTTACAGGAAAAATTGTATTTTCGAAGACGAGCTTCTCCATACTCAGTTCATATGCTCTGAGGAGATGGATGAGTGGATCTGTTCATCATCAGAGGTTTACCGAGTTGAAAACTTTGGGTGCAGTACGAAAAACGTTTCAGGTTACCGATGAATCTTGGGAGAAGGGAGAAAAGTGATTTTGTGAATAGGCAAACTGAAATTTCAAACATTGCTGCTATAAATATTTCTAACAGAGAATGGACTTGCAAGTAAACTCAAAAATATAGGAGAATTTTCCAACGAAAGGAAGTGGTGAAACTGTATTTTCCGGCGAAGTGGTGGCGTTGTGAATATAACGCAGTACGTGGCAGTCACAACGAAGTGAAAAAGCTTGCGAGGGAGAGGCGGGGTGAGGGGGGGGGGGGGGGAGAGGGGTTACTGAAAAAGAAGCCTTTGATCTAATGCTTATTAAAGCAGAGAAAATATTCATAAGACGCTTTTGGGGACCAGTAGTTTTTTGACGGACATTGGTGACTTCGTAATATAGATGGTCATCAGCGATCCTGTTTTGCAGTTAATTTGAAATGAGGAGAGCCGTAAATTACTCGCATGCAAAGGGTGTAGACAAGGAACCAGAGTGCTCGATTGTTGCTGTTTCCTTCCTTCGATGTTTCAAATGGTGTAATTTTAGCTTTTCGATGGATGGTCATCCGGTTTTTCTTGTCAAACTGACAAGCGTTTTTGGAAAAGATGTTCTAATATCTGCTTTAACTCGGGAGTCTTGACAGTTGCGGCTGCTGCAGTAGGAGACGTCGTCATCAATACCACATGCAGTTTGACGTGTGCCAGAAGAGCATCTGTTTGTCTCTTGTGATAAATTAGGTAGGCGTTCCAGGCGTTCTGCACGTGCTTTCGCTATTTTCATGGTAGCCAGAAACTGCAATGAATTAAACGCTCGTCGAAGGAACAGTTTGTGCTGACGAAATATGATGGCCGTGCAGGCACAATTTCTTGAATGTTCTCAAAAGATTTTATTAGATGAGACCAGTTTGGTTTTTACGCTTTTGAATTCACTTTTAGCCATCAAATTCCAGATATCTGAATGTTAGGAAAGCTCGTAGATTCAATTAGTCCATGTCAACGTATCCTAAGAAGCGTAATTTTCCTAGCTTTGAGAAGCGCAGTCTTAAAACTTTGCTTTTGTTTTCGGAGATGGGTAAAACGCGACTGTGGTGCGATCTAAGTAAAGAAGTCGCCTTCATGGTCCCTGAAAAATGTTCGAAACGCGATGCAGCTCGGAGGTGGAATAGTGCGTGGCGTCATCTCATGGTCATTTGAAAAAAAAGTGAAAAGTCGTCACTCTTAGAAGGAAGGAGCAAAAGAAGACCGTCTTTCGTGGTTTTACTCATTTGTCGAGCTATATCCGCGCTTCATTCATTCCGGGAGTTGTACGCGCTTTTATTTCCACCACTGTGTTTTCAACTTTGTACTTCAACCACTTGTCTTTCCCGATATTTTTGCGGTAATACCAGGATAAGCGGCAGCAGGTTCTAAAAATCCGAAGTGAATTTCTGCGGAAAGTTGCAGAAGTAAAGATTTAGCAGGGTTGAAGGGTGGCCAGAGTGGTTTTGAATAGGTCGGATCCAGCTGCATTGCTCTGAAGTCGTTATGACTTATGAGAGAGTGTTATGATCTCACCGAGCTGCATTGTATGTAGCGAATGTTAAATAAGTGGAAAGAAAAGTGCGAAGTTTATTGTTAAAGAAGAGAGAAGAGTTCATGTTTGAGAAAATGATAAACACTGCACAGGTGTTGAGATGAGCGCAACTATGGTATATAAATAACGGAGATATTATGGGGAAATTGGGAGTTTATGAGAATGAAGTAAAAGAGACTCAGTTGATGCGGATTGGGGCAGGTTTCTTGTGGAAGCTTCGAGCTTCCACATCTCTTGTCAGCTTCTTCGATATTGAGGTGGCCATTACGCATCTTTTTGTGATTTGTACGTGAAAACTACTCCTCTACATTCCACGGTTTGTTTTGTTTGTTTTTTTTTCCACAGTTTTCTGTGGATAATTTCTCTCCCTATTCAACTGTTTCTTCCCGTTGTTATGTTGACTAAGAGTGATTGTTACTAGACGTACGCTGTTGTGTGTGAAGGATAATTGTTATACTTATGTGCTTCCATTTATCCTCTTTTGATATCACATTTCGACTGGTGTCGCCAATAATTTGCTCTGCTGCAGTGTTAGGGAGGAGGGGGCACTCCTAGAGGAGGATTGCGACCAGCAGTGTGTAAATTCCAGCTGTGATGGGTAGAGAAATAACCTTTATCCACGTCCCGCTCATTCTTTATCTGTTTCCTCAGTCGGCGATTGTATTTTGTGGAAGAAAGGGAAGCAAATTAAGTATGAAATAGCTGAGATGTACCATTCTAGTTGGCGACATTTCAGAAGCGAGTCGGATCATAATTTTTATTGTTTCATTGATCGAACGATAATAACTGAATATGGTTTGTTTTCGTTGTCAACGAGTGTCTTCCCAATTTTGTGGATAATTTCATCATTAGCATATTTTTACGAGGTATAAAACGATTCTTGCTTTTGTTCTCGACTCTTAGTTGGTCGAACACATTGATCAATGCAATCTTGTTATCTCAAAAATCAGACCATTTTTATGCATTTGCAACTTTGATTTCGTGGAATATCTCCAATATGAGATTAACGTTTAACGAAGAATTCCCTCTCACATTATCTCCTTTTAAATCATAGAACTGAGATTAATATAGCAGATATGATTCGATTTGCAAATCACTTCATTTCTTTCGTCGCAATTAATTCAGCATCATCGTTTATGGGAAAGTGCACAAACAGAGAGTGTTCCACAATGATTTGCAGTATATTGCGCAGATTTCCACCAAATGAGATTTCAATGGCCATCAGCGCTGAATGTTTGAGGAGATTGGTACTTATAACATATTCCTTATTTGTTTTCATAGCGTGATATTCGAATAAATATTGCAACAAAAATTCAACAAACGTCAACCTGAATTTTGCATATAAGTGTATCCATATCAGCTCAACAGACTAGTGATAGCAGAGGTAAGGGGCACTATATGTGATAGCCGCAGGTGTCCAAAATAATCTAATTTCATTCGGTGGAATGCTGTTGAGTGTGGTAGATGCCTGTTTCGAGCTTCTTGGAATTCTAGCATTTGCTCGACTTCTCTTTCACGGTAATGGCTGCTCTAACTTGATGCCCGTTCCATTCTTTCCACTCATTGCCTCCTCTCAATAAAGGTATGACAATAATCAGAGGTGTCACACTTCGAGCTGTGGATGTTTCTCCCTTTTTTGTCATTAATTGAACTCGTCATGTTATGCATGTTACTTAGCGGCTGATGCTGTAGATATATGCGCAATCAGGTGACGGGAACCAGCAACATAAAGGCTGTCAAGTTTCATTTCGTATCGGGAGAATTTAGCCCAACAGATATAGCGAACTGAGGTCGTACACCTCAAAACGTTATTTTAAACCCATCGTGCTGGCCGGATCCATCCACATCTTCAAAATCACCGTACTCTTGGTTTGGGTGAACGATATTTCCACCCCTCAGCAAGCTGTAAATCAGCAGACCTCAGTGCACACGTTGCAAGATGGAGACATCCTATGTCAGTGCGTATTATCTGCTAAGTAATTCTACAACTGGAACCGTCTGCTGCAGATTGTCGCGACAACCCTGCTCCTCCACGGAATCAACAACCCCACCATTTCTGCTATTAACGATGCTAGTCTAACATAGCGAATGTCCTCAAACGATCCAAGAATCAAGGAATGATATTTCATTCGTGACAAAGCAGAGCAATAATTATTAAATCACGGATCAACGTTTTCAGATGTTGCAGTCACTTGTTTTGCTGCTGCGAACGACCGTTACGCATGCCAATTTTGTGGCAAGATGCTCAGGGATCGTTCGGTGGTCACATTGCAGATGCGCTCGTCGCGGACGTGAGTGAAGAGGATATAATGGTCTACAAACAGCACTTTTGCTCGAAAAAGTTGGTGGTAGATTCAACAAAATGAAGTGTTGCCAAACTCTTCAAAATGGGGTATTTCAAAGACAGTTTAGAGATGATCTACTCGTATATGAGAGCACTTTGCAATGAATAAAACTTCGACAGTTCATCTCACTTATGAACTGCTCGTCAGATACCAATATGATCTCCTTTATTCTTTGCGCTCTGGGGTACTCTTGTGGACTTTTGATCTCGCGGACTGGGTCATAGTGTGCACCAGCACGATATAAAAGAGCTTGTTTCACGGAATATGCCTCATTTTCTATTTGTTTTTGAGTGGGAGCGGTTGGATGGTTGCGAGGGGGTGCGCGGCGGGCAGCTTGTTCAGCTGAGTGTTCTGCCCAGTTGTGGTTTAAGATGCCATTTGAGTCCAATGTTGTTGCATTTGAATAGCACGCTTTAGTGCCCTTCTGGTCAGTGCGACATCCCGGGTACCTCTACATTGGATCGTTGGGAAGTGACGTGAGGTTGCTGGCTTTCACCTGCTTTGGCTCGCTTTCTCTATATTCGAACATATGCCTATTGTGTATAAACGTGCTTATTGTTTATTCGCTTCCTGATAATTGGTCGCATTTTTTAAATCAGTAGTCGTTGGTGATTCTTTGAGCGACTCGATTAGAGTTTGGTGATCCTGTGGCCGTAATCGAAGAGCTCTTTTGATTCAATGGCCATAAATTCCTTGCAAGAGTATATTTTGGCAATTTGTGTATATGTGTATGTATTTGGTTATTCAGTGGTTAAAGTTATAAACTGTGCACCGATGAAAGTTAAAATGCGCGTTATAAACTAGTTATAAACTATAACTATAAAGTTATAAACTATAAAGTTATAAACTATAAAGTTATAAACTATAAAGTTATAAACTATAAAGTTATAAACTATAAAGTTATAAACTATAAAGTTATAAACTAAAGTTAAAAATGAAAGTTGCACTTTATATATGTCGGTCGTTCTTTGTGGAATGCACGAATATCTTTCTATAGAGAAACATTTGTTTTTTGGCCAGTGAAATAACTTTTAATCTCTTAATGAATATTCGAACATTGAAGGGAGAATAAAGAACAGCGATAAGGTTGTCATGGTGCGCAACGAGGAATATTATGAGTATATGGCAACAGAGTTATTAAAAGACTGCGTGAAGCGTAATAACGGCTGTTCATATGCTCTGTTTGTCGAATCTTTCCCATGATTCGCTGTATTTCGTCCTCTTTCGCCGTTAAGAGGACCGCTGATAGTCAGATCTAAATGTGACTAAGGATGAGTGAATGTGACAATGGAGGGACTAGAGTCGCAGTGTCTAATGGATGCAATCTGGACAGATGAGCCTTTTGGCTTAGTGGGGAGGATATCTTTTTGAAGACAGGACTGAAGACACTTTATTATTGTGATTTGCCTTGTGCCTGTTGGAACATTTTCTGTTGGAATGCAGCAATTTGCAACGGTCTCTTCACTACTGTAACGAACAGCGTGATGGATTGTTGCTGATGAATTCAGTGTCACTTTTTATACGTTTTCGTTGTGAGGTCATTGAAATAAGGTGGATGAAACTCTGTTGGGAACTAACAAATGTCCCGACAGAGAATGAGGCAACAAAGAAGCTAGGAACCAACGAGAAATAATGGAGCTCTCATATAAGGAGTGGATTTTGTCTATATTGCCAGTGAAATATTCCGCCTTGAACAGTTATTTGCTGACAGCAATTCGAAGCAGTTTACTTCATGGAATTTCCGAGTTACTGCTTTTTCGAGCAAAGTTACTGCTCGCAGACAACGCATCTCCTTCGTTCACGCTCGAGATGAAGGTATCTGCATTGTGGCCACGAGGTGATTCTCTTTCCTCTGACCTAAAGACTGGGAAGTTGAACTGTGCCTCTCAGACGCGTAACAAGTTATTGCAAACATCTTGCAGGCTTTGGTTTCTGCTTCGTTGATGGGCATGGACTTGAATCGACCGTTGACTCTACCATGCTGCTATGACCAGTTAAGTGTGTGTTTCGGGACTTCATTGGTAATGTCGAAGAGGAGGCGCATTTTCTTGCGGATGATTGGTGTCTTCGACAAAGCTTTGCGGTCTAGTAGTACCTTTAAAACATTTAAATACGAAAAAATGGTGTTTTTGCTTTCAGCGTCACATTTACACGGTTGCATAAAAATATGCCAAATCTGCCAGTCGGCTGCACTTTTCGCTGCACTCTTCCACATTTGTGCTTTCGTCGGTATTCCACTTTTGTGGATTTATGCCATGTTCATATCCCTTCGAGCTGAATTGAAGCCTGTACACGTTTGTCAGTGTCTGGATCCTAAAGAAAATTCAAAATTTTGATTTAGAGAACGAGGTTTTTAATTGAGATGAGGAGGCTTGAATTCTGCAGTATCAATTCTTGTGCGGAAAGCGGAGGAGGGCTTCCGGTTTTCTCTTAAATAACCGTAACGTCAGAGTGATGGTAGTACAATGTTAAGCAGGATGTTGCCTTATGCGATATACGCTTACCTTTGATTGCGATGTGCCTAGTGGAAATTGAAGTCTAGCTTCGTGAATATATTTATTAATGTGGTGATTTAAGTGCAGAATCGCAAAAGCTGACCATATAGGGTACCATTACACGTAGCCCCTACGAAAGCACCTATCCACAGGTTCATTCACGGTGCATTTAAGCAGTAGTAAATTAATCAAAACTAGACCTGGAATAGTGACCAGGAATATTTCCAGTAATTCGTCGGGCACGCAAATCCACTAAGCGCGCAAACTGTGCGGATGATGTGGCTGCTGCTTAATAATAAATTATGGAAGATGCATCGAGCCATATCGGCAAAGTCGCTTAACGTGTTACCTTTATAGATAGGAGGGCTGAAGTGGAGTTGTGCGAAGGAAGGCAACGGTGAAGGGTGTTAAGAGAAAGTGATATCAGAACTGTTCGAGAGACCTGGTTTAATTCATTAAGCCATCTTTCCGGTCGTTTCGTCTCGTCAATGACTGTAGCTTAACTTGTGAACGTTGCTTATTATAATGTGCATCTTTGCCAATTTTACTTTTAGAGGGTTATATGCAGTGAATGGTGTCATGAATTTTCATATAGAAGGGAGTCCTACAGCAGTCAAAAAGCAAAAAAAAAAACATCTTTGCGATAAAGAAAGCATAGGATACGCATCCGACAAGATAAGCATACAAAGAAACAACATGAATATTTATAAGTCATAGAGGGGATCGATACAGAAAGCAAATGAATCCAGCATATTAGTTCAATTCGCCAGAGTTCTTTCACTTTGGAGGTGGCACATCTTCACGATTAATGCAAATTTTACAGACGAGAACATATTCTTGAATGGAATCTCAGAAAAGCCGTTAATAACCGTACAGCATGAATATAAGTTTAATTGGGCTCAATAACGCCACAGAGGTTTCGAATCGAAGATGAGAAGCCACCACTCATAAATGGGTTTAAGAGTTCATGAAGTCCATTGAGTCCATAAATGGGTTTTTTAAAAGTCGCATTAGGGAAGTACCGTTGAACGTGTTCATTTTTTCTCATGTCATTTTCATAGCACAATGTATGCGGGAGCGCCGAGAATAGAGATGAAGAAATATTTAAGAATTTATCGGAGAACCTTTCATGAAATACGCTTTTAAAGTCACGTTTATCGAGTCTCATGCGAGCCTTTTCTATGTTTTTTGCCCCGTTTTTCTCCTTATCGATTGTAAAATGCTGCCCAGTCGATATGAATAAATGCATTTTGTTAAGATAGTCTTATAAGTTTCTAAATTTCTGATAATTTCCCAAACTTTCTAACAAAAGGTTCTGTCTTTCTGACATCAAAACTCCTCCCGTCCCTCCGCTCCAAGAAAAAAAAAAACGAAAAATATATGCGTACGTGGTGTTCGAGCCCCGCTGTTATGTGCTTTTAAGTATGGAAATTTTCGAGAGTGCATGAAAATTAAGCGTTCCTTCAAAGATTTGTATAAGTGATAGATGCAGTGAAAGTATGAATTCATTGTTCGATGTGTTTTATTTGCAAACGGTTGGCCCAAATTGCCGGAAAGATGAGCCGAACTGAGGGCGAATGGAAAAATTTTGCGTTAGCAATGAAAGGTCGGCAATTTGCTTGAAGTCATCGTTTTTTTTTTTTGTTGAATGCTCTATATGAGCGTTATATCTAGTTATGCTATTTAATCTTTGAGTGCTTCAACTGAGCTATTTGTGATTTTTCATATTGGCTATAAATTTAGAAGGCGAGATAAGCTGTGTTCGAGTTTATGATTGCTGAAGTTGGCCGGAGAGCGGAAGGCTTACAAAGCATTCGACTGCCACATCAATCGGCGGAAGCGGCACTGTTGCGGCCGTTGTTCGTATAAGACGTGGTCGTTGTTGCCCACATCTCACGATCATGTTAGCTCATGGTGGTATTGCTGAACGTCACAACGAACGCCGAATGTTGGCGCGGATAATCGCTTTCTTTGCAGGTGGAGAACATTGGACGCGTCATCATTTACTTGTCTTTTTGCTCACGTTTTTCAGGTAAATCTTATGACATTTACGTTTTTTTTGCTGCGAATAGTTTCGGTGTGCTTCATTATTCTTTCTTTTTCCGTTTTAATTGTTCTTACGTTTAATTTGCATCCGCATCTCGCCTGTTATCTGCGAAGATTCAGCCCCATTCGCTAACGTCGGCATGGGAATTGGGTCTAATAAGGTCGTCTTCCGTACCACCTAGTATTTTGCCTCACAACTTCTTAATTTTTTCCCCGCTTTTTATACAAAGTAGCAATGTTGGAAAGCTTTCAAAAAAGGTATATGATTACGAACATCTTAAGAGACTGCCACAACAACAGCAGAAAAACAGGTATGCAGTGATTTCTCGCACAAATATCGGATCGGTAAAGTGGTGCTTGTCAGTGCATTTTTTGTCTAGCTTTAATAGAGCTGAAAAGTGTGCTTACACAGAGCTCCTATAGCTAAGGCATTCTTGCTGTAAGGATTTTTGTGAAGCAGCGAAAGCAGCACACAGTCGCCTGATGTTTCCGAACATTTTATCATGTCTTGATAGGGTTGTTGCTTATTGTAATCGCCGGACCACAGTTACAGATTGTATGATGTTGAAATCATCCAAAATAAAATCTGTATGATCTTTAAAGTTTCCTAGGGAAATTGAAAAGTGTTAATTGATGAAAACATTAGCTTCGTTTAAGTTACTTTGAATCCTTCATTGTAAGTTGCTTAGAAGATTTTTTCTAGGCCATGTCCTGTCCCAGATAATAGGACGTAAGATGAGTTCTTTTTTCGCTATATATTTTAGGTTACAGTGGATTCTATCGAATGTAGCTTTAATATCCCTTTCTCATTTCATTTGCGCGCTATCTGATAGAAGTGAAAGACAGATGGAAGCTTAATTGGCCGCTGAAATGGAACCAAACTTTGAAAACCATTGTTGAAATTCGGCACTTCCGGTATACTTTTCAGCTATGCATCGTTGCATGCATCGAGGAAAACGTTAAGTACCGTCAAGTCATCATTAATCGACAAATGGACAGATAACGGTACGCATGGCGTTGCACCTGTATTTCCGGATGCAGAATCGGCCGAATCTTTTTTAGCGCTTCTTGACGGCGGATTCTTGGCTTCATATGCGTTTGTAAGTTTTATCTTTTATTTGGATTTTGTTCAGAGTTGGCAAGAAAACGCGATTTAAAGCTCCGATGCGCCGGAGAGTTTTGCTCCTTTTATTGGCAGGTAGGTCGACTGGAAACATAACATTTATGCAATGGAACGTTGAGCATGCGGTGTGTGTTCGATAGGACCAGAAATTTTTCATACCTTATCGATGTTTTTTTGACCAATTGACCAGCTGATGCAACCTCATGCAAAAACTGCCAACAATAAAAGATGGCACCATTTGCAGTTCACACCGAATCACCCCGGTCAAAAAAACGCGATTTCAGAAATGAGTAACTGGATAAAAATGCCACCCGAGAGGTTCGCAGTCTTTACCCAATACCATGAGAGACCTTTTCGTCGTCGGTGCCTCACGGCGTCCTGCAGCCCAATTTTTCACATCCTGCCATCCAACCTATAGCTCACCCTTTTTAGCTTTATAAACATCGTATGAAAAATTCTGATAAGGTATGAAAGAGGGTATGTTTCGAATGAGTACCACTCCAGGCTGCGCTTGTTTCATGAAAAAAAAAATCAGTTTGAGGAACGTTGTTTAAGTACTTAAACTGTGGCGCTGTTTGAAGGAGAACGTTTTCACGTTGAACTAGTTGAAGGGAGTGCATTTCACCTCGCGAGGGGATATAGTTGAAAGAGGTGACCAAGTTAGCACTCAGTATTTATCGAAAGATTTATAAAATAAGATCGTCAACGAGTATCGGTGCATTAATTGGCATTCATTGTTATTCTTCGCTGGCATTCCATACTCTGGAAAGTTTTCATTCAGATTGCTCGTGAAGGTTGGTGCACAACTTATGTTTGTTTCATAACTAATTATCAGTCGGAAAACCGCTGCAGTTGATTTTAAGGAAAGAATTGCATATACGCAATAAAGATGAGAAATAAAATCTGCAAAGCTAGTCGTTCGTTCTGCAGCCCGAATGCAGTCGTGATGCGACGGTCACTACTTATTTATAGGGTTTATATGTTGGTGGTAGGTTGGGTGATCGGTATAACCCTAGTAAGGTGCTCGCGATAGGAATGTATCTCTCGTCTACTGCGGTGAGTTGTTCTTATTTCCCACATTCTCTTCAGTGACTGGTCTGTACACAATGCGAAGATCGCATTGAGTACGACGGTTTGGCTGAGATTAATCCATTTATGGCGTCTGATTTTTTTTTTCCATAGCGTTCATCTCTTTTGGATCTGCTTTTCGCCAGTTTTCAAGAGCTGTTGGATGTTTAACAATAACCAATTGGACGACTCATAGGCCTGAGGTATGGCGTTTAATATCATTTACATTACGCGAATGATTTCATAGGTGTTCGTATTCGGTACCATGACGGAGTGGTTGCATTTCTATTCGAAGGTATTTTATGCGACAGTTTGGATTACGGGTGGCGTCTTTCAATCGGTTGCTTGGCCAACCGAGGTATTCTTCCTGTATAATTTTTTGCATGTTTTAAAATCCATTGTAAGTAACAGAGTTTTGCCCTGTCTTCATAAGATTATTGTGAGGGTTGTATACGTGGCCAGGAAATACAATTACGGGGAGATTTCCTCAAGTGTGTTACTTAATCACCTCGTTCGCGAATTTTTGCCAAGTTTTTGGATGCTGTCGCAAGAAACACAACAGAGTTTGACAGCTCTTCAACTCGAATTGGATTGGATAACGTAGAGGAAAGCTTGTCTTCAGACAGCTCTAAATATTTCCATTAGTGCGTAATTGATTTCAGAGCGTTCCTTATCTCGTTCCATTGGTGTCTGCCATGGTAATGTTTACCTGCAGGTTATTTCTGCCAATAATCAGGTTAAATTCATTGGCCTGAACAATAATAGCAAATGAGGTTTATCCGCTGTTGTTTAAAGTGCAAAACGCAGGATTTCATTTGGACAAACAGCTCGAGATTAGGACAGCAGTTTCATGATAACAGCCCTTTCGATCAAACAGTTATGTTTTTGAATGGAAGGTTTCGTTATCATTCAGATATCCAATATATTTGCAATTTTTTCAGATTTGCATAATGGGTAATTGGTTTGGGCATAATAGTCGTGGTGCAGTGCTTGGACTGTGGTCTTCTTGTGCTTCAGTTGGTAACATTCTCGGCACACTGATTTCTTCTCGAGCCGTCGAGCTGGGTTATGAGGTTCCAGTCCAATTTTTGCTGTTCTGCATGCTGAAGTAGTATTTTTGTTGTGAAGCAGTGGTTTGCAGTTCACTAATTTGAAGTAAAAATGCTATAATGCGTTTCCCCTTTTACTTACCCAGGCTAGTAGATAGGTCACTAAAGTTTTCCCCATTTTCTTGCACTCTTTCTTTTATTCGTCGTTTACGGAGAGAGATTATAGTCGCGTTAAGCTTCTTCCGAGTTCATGTTTATCTTCTAAGCAATATTTTTTCTTTGATTCTGCATATGCCAAGTGACTCAAGGAAATTTCGGCATTGTTGGCTCATATTAAAGGAACTGGGAGCTATTTCATTGAAATCACTGAAGTGATCAGACCGTAGTGATGGTTGATTTTTTTATTGAAGTCGTAGCGGTAGATTTTTCAACTAAGATTTTTCTTTGCAAACAATAGTAGAATAAAAAAAGGTAGCTGTTTCATTTCTTGCATGATTTTATCATAATATCACTCGTAAATGCTTCGTTTAGGTGATCAAAGATATCATCACCAATCAACCTATAGTTTTTCACCAAAGAAACTCTTCATCCGATTTCGCTTTCACTAATTTACTTTTCTCATTCCCCTTATTCATTACTCTAAATTTCACTCGGATTATAAATTTTTGGCCATTAATTCGTTTATTGCCCGATGTTATTTGTTTCTGTGATGGGTTATTCAGTTTTTTCTTTCTTTAGTACGCATTCTGCGGTAATTCCTTATTGCTGTTCATCGGTGGTTTCTTCGTGCTAGTGTTTCTTCATTCAGCACCTCGGGATCTCGGTATAACTTTGGCGTTACTGTTCTTTTTTGCTCATTTGAAAGGTAAAAATAAAGTTGGAGATTTCTGAGGTGGTATTCTTTCTTAGTAAATCTTTTGACGAGATTTGCTTTAATCGATTTGACCATAAGTATATTACTCATTTCCGATGTATTGTTAGCAGTTTTTGTGAAATTGAAACAAATATGAGATCCTTCAGCAAAATGTTTATGAGGAGAAAAATCCACAAAAGTGTTTTAATGTGGATCACTCTCGTGAGTGTTTTAACGATTTCTTTCACCATTTTACTTTTGTGATATTTTCGATGGGAGGTTATTTGTGCAGTTAAGATAGGAAAATCGGCGACTACAAATATGGCGCTGTAACTCGAGAAGTAAAAAATGAGGCCGATCTTGCTTGTGAATAGGCTGATTTAGTTATTCCCTTGCGTGTTGAAAATTGATGGAAATGTTTATGCTTTAGAGTTTTTTGTTACGTTGTTTTTCGATAATTTTATTGGTTGTCGTGTATTTTGTTAACATCTCGTTGTCTTTCTCCTCTTGCAACTGCTAATTATCCGTGAAGTTTTTCGTAAATCGAACAGACTGGTCTCTGAAAGCGATATAATATTTAAGGTTTGCCCGATCCATTGGAGAGTCGCGATGATTTAAATCAAGTTATTGAAGAAGTTACTCAACGACCCAAGCCTATAAACTTTCGGCGGGCATGGATGCTACCCGGCGTGATCGCAGTGAGTGTCCTTTGATTGAGTTGATGAGGTGTATTTGCGGGAATAGGGCAAAGACAGGGAGTAAGGAGGGAAAGTATACAACTGTGACACTTGAAAGGGGTTTTGCGTAGGGGAAAATGGCGACTGAGGATTGGAGTACATTTTCAGGGACTAAAGGGTTTTGGTCGCTTCTATAATAAAGTAAACATAATCGCATGAAAATGTTTTTACCAGTTCCCTTAAATAACTAGGATGCGATGTCTCCTTTGATGTAGGTAGAGTTTTTATGGACACTGGCAGAGCAGATGCCATTCTGCGGAGTATTTTAAAAGTTCAACTGTTGTCTCCAGGTGAGATAGGAGAAATAATCATGTTTGCTCTAATTCGGGTTGCTCCATTATGGGATGTCTCCTACCTGCACGAAGGCCTCCTTCGGCCACATAAGAACCAGGAGCCTTGAGATTCCACTGAAGTGTATTCGAAAATGTTATGCGTAATAAAATTTCATCGATCTAATCAATACGTTGTTTTGAAGTGAGCGCAATGCTGATTTTCGGTGGTCTGTTCAACAATTGGAATTGTTGGCATTGCGATGTGTTAATTTTTCAGGATTCATAATAAGCGTATGCGTGCTTAAAACTCGTCAATTATTTGAGTCGAGTAGGTTTTCATGCATTCACTGATAGCCTTAGGCAGTTAGATGGTTCGAAATCCTTACAGATTCCCACTGAAATGGACCCAGTGAGGGATGGAGGGGCAGTTTAGGAACTATTTGGTACCGCGAGACATGGAGCGGCTGACATTTTTGTTAACAACGTGGGCGTTTATTTGAAGCTAGTAGATTGCGCGAAAAAAAACTGGAGATTGAAGCTTTCGCAGTTATGAATTGAAACTAGGATCTTTACAAATATTGGATATGATGGTGAAGAGCCATCACGAGATATCAGCTTGTGATCTAACAGGCGATGTTTGAGCCGTACATAAGTCGGGATTAAGTCCATCAGGGTCGGTCATCTCCATTTGATAAGCGAAGAATTCGGGAGCAATACTGACGCCAACTTGTATAAGGATGGAGAAGGAATTATGAGATGTCTAGGAAGGCTGGAACATGCGGCGCTACCAGAAGGAACAGTTCATCATATTCTCCTCCCCTATTCTCCTCCCGAAATCATCAGCCATTACCAGACTGATAGTATTAGCTCGACACAAGGAGTCCAGACATGCTGGAGTGTCACAGACATTGGCCAACGTAAGGAAACGCTACGGGATCCCCTAAGGAAGAGCATCGGTCAAGCGCATATTACGACGACACTACATGGCGTGTCGTAGATGGAACGTAAAGCCATTTAAGCTTCCAGCCTTCCCCCCATTGCCAAAAGAAAGGAGATGGGCAACGCGAGTCTTCCAAAACATCAGCCTCTACTACGTGGGACCTATAATCTTGCGCGACCTTACTGGCCCTTGCGAAAGATGGGTAGCCCTCTTCTCTTGTCTAGCGACCAGAGCCATTCATTTGGAAGTAACAAAAAACTTGTCAGCAGAGCAGTTCTTGCACGTCTCGAGGATGATTCATGGCCAGAAACGGCTACTCTACTATTGCAGTGCTCGACAACACGCCTCAGTTCTAGCTGGTTAAACAAGTTATGCAAAACACCCTTGCTGCACCTATAACTTGGCGATTCATTACCCCCTTTGCACCATGGGAAGGAGGTGTTTGTGAAAGGCTAGTCGGGCTGACCAAAACTGCGTTCAGCAAAACAGTCGGGAGAAGGCTCTTGGACGAGGAAGAATTCAAAACCCTGGTAGTAGAATGCAAAGCTATAGTGAATAACCGACCACTCACTTATGTAGGCTCCGCCTCCTAAAGGATTTTAAGGCCAGTCGACTTCCTCAGACCACAGACGATCATAGCAGCACAAGGTCCGAGCCCCGAACATGATAAAGGCCTGCAGCACACAGCAGATAGACGCGGCAAGCTGCTCGGTCTATGGAAGGCAACAATCAGCAACCTAGGACGCTTCTGGAAAATCTGGACCCATGACTACCTCATGAGCCTAAGAGCACCAGCAGCCCTCCCGAATGACTGACCACGCACCCCTGGAAAACGAAATCGTCATAGTCGCCGAGGAGTGGAAGCTAGGCAAAGTTGAAAAACTGCACAAGAACCACGTAGGGAAAACAAAAGCGGTCGACGTCAAAATGCCCAACGGTCACGTGCTAAAGAGGCCAGTGAATATGTTGTACTCCTTGGAAGTGTAGGAAGAAGAAAGGGAGATGCAACCGACAACAAAAAGCAAAGAATTTGTGAAACACTTCGCAGACCAGAATCTGTAGGCAGAGGAAAGGGAGGAAGAGGAAGAGAACAGAACCAAGCCTTAAACCACCAAGACAATGTACGCGCACGCGCCTTCAATTGTGCTGGTGATATTATTCGCCACCTTTACACTGACAAGTCGCGCCCCGACGAACTTACAGTTTCACGTGTGCGCGAAATATGGCCACGGCTTGTACGTGAAGATACTAGATAAACTAAATTGCAAAGAGGTCCGTGAGGAAATGCACAGCTCCTCGCACATCGTATAAGTATTGAGCAGAGCGTTCATTTCGGCAAAAGCTACCTTCTGTGCGAAAGTATCGCGCACCGTCTGCACAAGGTGCTTCCTTCGATGGAGTCTAGCCGTTACGCGTGATGAAACAGCGGTCCAGAACATGACGGCGTCACAGTGCATGGAAATGCGGCGGTCACAACAACTTAACGGCATCCGCCTCGAATAAATCGACTCAAACCGATGGTCGTCTAAACTGCCGACTGAATATAGCTACGGCTGGATCGGAACGCGATGTCATACAACCACTAATTATTGTGTGGAGCAAGGAGTGATCAAGTTCTACGACGGTTTAAGTCGCACATCAGGATGCAATAAAACTCTGGGAAAATGCATCACAGGCACGGAAACAATCCTGTGGGATCCGCTCTAATTGGCTGATTGATGTCCATATAGAACGCTGGGGAAGGCGAACGCTCAAATATCAGATCGGTTCGTCACGATTCCATCAATGCAAGTAGTATTCATCAGAAGCAAGAAGACGCAGAATGATACGAACCTTGACACTGTGTGCAAGTTTCGGAGAGCCGAAGTAATGAAAAACGGAGTAGTTATAGAATTCAGCCTCGAGGAGGAACCCCCAGAGAAACATCGAATCGAATCCTCAGCGGAAGAATATTGCTCGTTGAAGAATTTTCAGAAGAAATCAACAAGAAGAGTGATGCCTCCGTGAATGCTAAGCTGCAGTTTTTATGGAATAGCCTCAGTGAACGGGAACAACGAATAACTCAAGAGATTCGATACAGCATTTGCCGGCAGTATAATCGTATGCTTTGACTCACTGGAGCTCGCAACAGGACGGATCCAACTACTGTAGCGCGAGTACTCCTCAGACTAATGGATATCGCAGCAGAAAATATCGGGGACTTGTTGAAAATGTTTCCGTGCAAAAAGCTGGAAGTTTCTGAAGTTTTCGCGAACCACGAAGTCCAAGGCAAATGTTATCGAGATCTCCCGGTACGATACAAGGACAAGATCCTATTCGTGCACCCGAGGTCACGCGAAATCAAAGCAGTGTCAGAAGAACTTAGTTGCAGAGAAATCAGGTCGAAGCAGGATCGTGAAATCACTAAAGAATGGGCGCTAGTAACCGAAGAAAAGGAACCAGTCTTCGACGCGCCACCGTTTACTGATATTTCTGAAGAAAGGCTTCAGAGGGTGCTGGGCATGATCGACAAGAACCCACAAGCCTGGGAAGATCCGTAGAAGAACAGGGAAAGTCTACGGCCGACGCCATAAAAGGTGACGCGGAAGAAATCATCGAAGCGGCCAGCGATGCATTCCAAAAGTCGTCCGCAGCGCTAGCAAGAGAACTCGAGGACGTCGCCTTCCGCTGACGATGGATCGTCGGAGGAGCGATTGCGGCTGTACTAGCAGTTGTGTGCGCAGCTGTAGCAATATTTCTCTGTCCACAGTACCTACTATGCGCAGCACGATGCTGCTGTGTACGGTGTCGGTGCCAGGAAAGAAGCGCGAGCCTAGTCTCGCCTCAAGGGACCGAGCCTCCGATGGAAATAAACAGTTTCGAGCCGATATGGATGCCCCCCACTAACGTCAAGAGCCGCGGGAGTGTCGCAAAACGCGAGATGCGTCATCGCGGCTCATTGCAGCCAACGTATAGCAAAAAAGATTAACCGCCTCAGCGACGCCTATGACGATCAGAAACGATGAGTGACATAGTGCAAACGATGATACACCCAGCGAAATCTGGGAGATAAAGACTAAACATTCAATGGGAAAAAGCGCATGTTGCATTCATCACCGAAAACGATCAATGGGAAAAAGGGAACGTTGCATGTATCATCAGAAATGGAAGGCGGAGCTAGGGAGATCAGCGAAATCTCCCCTAGCAAAGGCTCGCCATTCGGATAGTGGTAGCGATCAGGGAGAGGCCCCTGGTGTGGAGCTCAGGAGAGCTCCGTATTAAGCGTCGCCCTTCAAGCGGTCCTCCCCTACGGGTAATCGTCTATCATTCGTAATATTGAATTCCTATCAAAGCTTGAATTCTCTCTGATCAGCACTAGTCTGCTGCAAACTAGATCGCATCGGTACATCAAATTACTGAACACAAGTGACCTTCGTTTAAACTTAAAAGTTACTTTTTCTTCGTTCAGTACAGTCCTTCTTGATACCTCACAGCTTTCGCAGTTTCGAGAGTTACAGTGGTCTTAGTAAATCACTTTTACTATCACCATGTGCCTTCATGTTTAACGCTCGCATCCATCTTCAACATGGCAGGTGCCAGAGCCAGAACAGTTGGCGCTCAGATGGAGCAGCATATTGCATTTAAATGAAGACACCCGAATATTTCAGTAAGTAGGGTGGTTTTATAGTAGGAATAAGTAGCAATCAACGTCACCTCTTCTCGCAAGCTAATTTTTGCCGAGAAAATTCGGCAAAAGGCTCTCAACGGTAGGACAGATAGCGCGCACTGTGAAAATGACCTGAAGCATAAATCGTTATTTAGCGAAATCGCAGCGCATCCACAGAAGAAAATTTGGGAAAGAAAAAGATTTGGAGTAGATTTGAGGAGGAAATGATAAAGTGAAAATTATCGTTCGACTGTATTTCAGAAAGAAAAGGAAGAAATTAGAAGGTATTGAGGATCATTATATGCAGGTAGGTCGTGTCATATTTTCCAGAGAAAGTAATAGATTTCGATGGTTTTCAGGATCATCTTCCGACAAGAACACCAGTAATTGAAGCAGTGCTGCTTCTCTCAACGGGAGCTCTCTTTGCATACGCCAGTTTGTCCTTTTTCTTTCTCTCCAGTTTAGATGTCACTTTGCATGTAATTCCGGATGTGGTCTAATGAGTCTGCCGGAAACATTCATTCGAAATTCACATCAGTATAGGTAATCGATAAAGAATCCAGCAAGCATTATTTTTGCTTCCAGTGAGCATTGTGTAAAAGTTTGTTTTGTCGTATTTGATGTTTATTTTGAGTGCATACTGAATGCGCATATTCGTTATAGAATGTCCTAGCGTATTGCATCTGTGATGGCAGTGAGGGATGTGATGGCAGTGGAAAATAGGTTTCTTGAGGGGCCTTAAAACATATTTAATACTCTCGAGTAGTGGTTTCATGTGTATGAGGACGATTCTTTATTTTCCAATCATAAGCACTACGAAAGAAGCATTCTTTCACAAAATCAGAATATCTCACGGAAGGCACTTTAAAGGAGTTTAAACGTCGCTGATAACTTGATATTTTCTGTTACATCGATGAGCGAAAAACAGGCAGTTGCAGCTTTGTAGCCGACGAACTTATATTAGCGTATCGATTGCGTTGCCGACATACATTAGCTGTTGTTCCGAATGGAATGCGTGCTGCAACTCCGCCTAGAATCACATACTTCGGACAACTTGTTCTTGACGTTTTTATAGGCGGGGACGGATTTTCTGTCTGATGCTGCGCTTGTTAGTTTGTTGTTGATTTACTTCATTTTTCAGGCAGCCCTTATCGATCTTCTACACGGACGAACGTGAAAATGCAAGTCTGCTAGCACGATGCTTCCATCTTGTTTCAGATGAAAACGGCCAAATCTTTTGCACTTACAAAGGTGTTACTCGGTGAGATTCTGTTCTTTTTTTTAATATTCTGAACTGCCTTCAGTTCACTTTTTGAAAAATTTAAAAGTTAGCAAGTGAATTATTACTGTCAAGGAACGTTTACGGGGAAAAGAAAAAAGAAAGGAGATTGAAGATTCCAAGCATCATAATTCCGAAGGCACACATCTCGTGAAAATGTCGACAATGCTTTAGAGCTCAAACGTAGCGATGTTTTTAAAAAAATGTTAAAAGTTGAAGGGATCCTCGCTGGAAGTTTACAGGAAAAATTGTATTTTCGAAAACGAGCATTCAAAGGGCGTTTGGCAAAATAGAGAGCGAAGTTGAAATTATTGGGCGAGTTCATTTTGAATCGATTTTTTTAAATGTCGAACGCAAACATTCAGCAGTTCTCCATACTCAGTTCATATGCTCTGAGGAGATGGATGAGTGGATCTGTTCATCATCAGAGGTTTACCGAGTTGAGAACTTTGGGTGCAGTACGGAAAACGTTTCAGGTTACCGATGAATCTTGGGAGAAGGGAGAAAAATGATTTTGTGAATAGGCAAACTGAAATTTCAAACATTGCTGCTATAAATATTTCTAACAGAGAATGGACTTGCAAGTAAACTCAAAAATATAGGAGAATTTTCCAACGAAAGGAAGTGGTGAAACTGTATTTTCCGGGCGAAGTGGTGGCGTTGTGAATATAACGCAGTACGTGGCAGTCACAACGAAGTGAAAAAGCTTGCGAGGGAGAGGCGGGGTGAGGGGGGGAGGGGTTAATGAAAAAAAGCCTTTGATCTAATGCTTATTAAAGCAGAGAAAATATGATAAGACGCTTTTGGGGACCAGTAGTTTTTTGACGGACATTGGTGACTTCGTAATATAGATGGTCATCAGCGATCCTGTTTTGCAGTTAATTTGAAATGAGGAGAGCCGTAAATTACTCGCATGCAAAGGGTGTAGACAAGGAACCAGAGTGCTCGATTGTTGCTGTTTCCTTCCTTCGATGTTTCAAATGGTGTAATTTTAGCTTTTCGATGGATGGTCATCCGGTTTTTCTTGTCAAACTGACAAGCGTTTTTGGAAAAGATGTTCTAATATCTGCTTTAACTCGGGAGTCTTGACAGTTGCGGCTGCTGCAGTAGGAGACGTCGTCATCAATACCACATGCAGTTTGACGTGTGCCAGAAGAGCATCTGTTTGTCTCTTGTGATAAATTAGGTAGGCGTTCCAGGCGTTCTGCACGTGCTTTCGCTATTTTCATGGTAGCCAGAAACTGCAATGAATTAAACGCTCGTCGAAGGAACAGTTTGTGCTGACGAAATATGATGGCCGTGCAGGCACAATTTCTTGAATGTTCTCAAAAGATTTTATTAGATGAGACCAGTTTGGTTTTTACGCTTTTGAATTCACTTTTAGCCATCAAATTCCAGATATCTGAATGTTAGGAAAGCTCGTAGATTCAATTAGTCCATGTCAACGTATCCTAAGAAGCGTAATTTTCCTAGCTTTGAGAAGCGCAGTCTTAAAACTTTGCTTTTGTTTTCGGAGATGGGTAAAACGCGACTGTGGTGCGATCTAAGTAAAGAAGTCGCCTTCATGGTCCCTGAAAAATGTTCGAAACGCGATGCAGCTCGGAGGTGGAATAGTGCGTGGCGTCATCTCATGGTCATTTGAAAAAAAAGTGAAAAGTCGTCACTCTTAGAAGGAAGGAGCAAAAGAAGACCGTCTTTCGTGGTTTTACTCATTTGTCGAGCTATATCCGCGCTTCATTCATTCCGGGAGTTGTACGCGCTTTTATTTCCACCACTGTGTTTTCAACTTTGTACTTCAACCACTTGTCTTTCCCGATATTTTTGCGGTAATACCAGGATAAGCGGCAACAGGTTCTAAAAATCCGAAGTGAATTTCTGCGGAAAGTTGCAGAAGTAAAGATTTAGCAGGGTTGAAGGGTGGCCAGAGTGGTTTTGAATAGGTCGGATCCAGCTGCATTGCTCTGAAGTCGTTATGACTTATGAGAGAGTGTTATGATCTCACCGAGCTGCATTGTATGTAGCGAATGTTAAATAAGTGGAAAGAAAAGTGCGAAGTTTATTGTTAAAGAAGAGAGAAGAGTTCATGTTTGAGAAAATGATAAACACTGCACAGGTGTTGAGATGAGCGCAACTATGGTATATAAATAACGGAGATATTATGGGGAAATTGGGAGTTTATGAGAATGAAGTAAAAGAGACTCAGTTGATGCGGATTGGGGCAGGTTTCTTGTGGAAGCTTCGAGCTTCCACATCTCTTGTCAGCTTCTTCGATATTGAGGTGGCCATTACGCATCTTTTTGTGATTTGTACGTGAAAACTACTCCTCTACATTCCACGGTTTGTTTTGTTTGTTTTTTTTTCCACAGTTTTCTGTGGATAATTTCTCTCCCTATTCAACTGTTTCTTCCCGTTGTTATGTTGACTAAGAGTGATTGTTACTAGACGTACGCTGTTGTGTGTGAAGGATAATTGTTATACTTATGTGCTTCCATTTATCCTCTTTTGATATCACATTTCGACTGGTGTCGCCAATAATTTGCTCTGCTGCAGTGTTAGGGAGGAGGGGGCACTCCTAGAGGAGGATTGCGACCAGCAGTGTGTAAATTCCAGCTGTGATGGGTAGAGAAATAACCTTTATCCACGTCCCGCTCATTCTTTATCTGTTTCCTCAGTCGGCGATTGTATTTTGTGGAAGAAAGGGAAGCAAATTAAGTATGAAATAGCTGAGATGTACCATTCTAGTTGGCGACATTTCAGAAGCGAGTCGGATCATAATTTTTATTGTTTCATTGATCGAACGATAATAACTGAATATGGTTTGTTTTCGTTGTCAACGAGTGTCTTCCCAATTTTGTGGATAATTTCATCATTAGCATATTTTTACGAGGTATAAAACGATTCTTGCTTTTGTTCTCGACTCTTAGTTGGTCGAACACATTGATCAATGCAATCTTGTTATCTCAAAAATCAGACCATTTTTATGCATTTGCAACTTTGATTTCGTGGAATATCTCCAATATGAGATTAACGTTTAACGAAGAATTCCCTCTCACATTATCTCCTTTTAAATCATAGAACTGAGATTAATATAGCAGATATGATTCGATTTGCAAATCACTTCATTTCTTTCGTCGCAATTAATTCAGCATCATCGTTTATGGGAAAGTGCACAAACAGAGAGTGTTCCACAATGATTTGCAGTATATTGCGCAGATTTCCACCAAATGAGATTTCAATGGCCATCAGCGCTGAATGTTTGAGGAGATTGGTACTTATAACATATTCCTTATTTGTTTTCATAGCGTGATATTCGAATAAATATTGCAACAAAAATTCAACAAACGTCAACCTGAATTTTGCATATAAGTGTATCCATATCAGCTCAACAGACTAGTGATAGCAGAGGTAAGGGGCACTATATGTGATAGCCGCAGGTGTCCAAAATAATCTAATTTCATTCGGTGGAATGCTGTTGAGTGTGGTAGATGCCTGTTTCGAGCTTCTTGGAATTCTAGCATTTGCTCGACTTCTCTTTCACGGTAATGGCTGCTCTAACTTGATGCCCGTTCCATTCTTTCCACTCATTGCCTCCTCTCAATAAAGGTATGACAATAATCAGAGGTGTCACACTTCGAGCTGTGGATGTTTCTCCCTTTTTTGTCATTAATTGAACTCGTCATGTTATGCATGTTACTTAGCGGCTGATGCTGTAGATATATGCGCAATCAGGTGACGGGAACCAGCAACATAAAGGCTGTCAAGTTTCATTTCGTATCGGGAGAATTTAGCCCAACAGATATAGCGAACTGAGGTCGTACACCTCAAAACGTTATTTTAAACCCATCGTGCTGGCCGGATCCATCCACATCTTCAAAATCACCGTACTCTTGGTTTGGGTGAACGATATTTCCACCCCTCAGCAAGCTGTAAATCAGCAGACCTCAGTGCACACGTTGCAAGATGGAGACATCCTATGTCAGTGCGTATTATCTGCTAAGTAATTCTACAACTGGAACCGTCTGCTGCAGATTGTCGCGACAACCCTGCTCCTCCACGGAATCAACAACCCCACCATTTCTGCTATTAACGATGCTAGTCTAACATAGCGAATGTCCTCAAACGATCCAAGAATCAAGGAATGATATTTCATTCGTGACAAAGCAGAGCAATAATTATTAAATCACGGATCAACGTTTTCAGATGTTGCAGTCACTTGTTTTGCTGCTGCGAACGACCGTTACGCATGCCAATTTTGTGGCAAGATGCTCAGGGATCGTTCGGTGGTCACATTGCAGATGCGCTCGTCGCGGACGTGAGTGAAGAGGATATAATGGTCTACAAACAGCACTTTTGCTCGAAAAAGTTGGTGGTAGATTCAACAAAATGAAGTGTTGCCAAACTCTTCAAAATGGGGTATTTCAAAGACAGTTTAGAGATGATCTACTCGTATATGAGAGCACTTTGCAATGAATAAAACTTCGACAGTTCATCTCACTTATGAACTGCTCGTCAGATACCAATATGATCTCCTTTATTCTTTGCGCTCTGGGGTACTCTTGTGGACTTTTGATCTCGCGGACTGGGTCATAGTGTGCACCAGCACGATATAAAAGAGCTTGTTTCACGGAATATGCCTCATTTTCTATTTGTTTTTGAGTGGGAGCGGTTGGATGGTTGCGAGGGGGTGCGCGGCGGGCAGCTTGTTCAGCTGAGTGTTCTGCCCAGTTGTGGTTTAAGATGCCATTTGAGTCCAATGTTGTTGCATTTGAATAGCACGCTTTAGTGCCCTTCTGGTCAGTGCGACATCCCGGGTACCTCTACATTGGATCGTTGGGAAGTGACGTGAGGTTGCTGGCTTTCACCTGCTTTGGCTCGCTTTCTCTATATTCGAACATATGCCTATTGTGTATAAACGTGCTTATTGTTTATTCGCTTCCTGATAATTGGTCGCATTTTTTAAATCAGTAGTCGTTGGTGATTCTTTGAGCGACTCGATTAGAGTTTGGTGATCCTGTGGCCGTAATCGAAGAGCTCTTTTGATTCAATGGCCATAAATTCCTTGCAAGAGTATATTTTGGCAATTTGTGTATATGTGTATGTATTTGGTTATTCAGTGGTTAAAGTTATAAACTATGCACCGATGAAAGTTAAAATGCGCGTGTTGCACTTTATATATGTCGGTCGTACTTTGTGAAATGCACGAACATCTTTCTGTAGAGAAAGATTTATTTTTTGGCCAATGAAATAACTTTTAATCTCTTAGTGAATATTCGAACATTGAAAGGAGAATAAAGAACAGCGATAAGGTTGTCTTGGTGCGCAGAGTAATATTATGAGCATATGGCAACAAAGTTATTAAAAGACTGCGTGAAGCATAGTAACGGCTCTTCATATGCTCTGTTTGTCGAATCGTTTGATTCGCTATATTTCGTCCTCTTTCGCCGTTAAGAGGACCGCTGATAGTCACATCCAAATGTGACTAAGGATGAGTGAATGTGACAATGGCATATGTATTCACCGTTCAGAGCTGCCAAACGCATCCAGTTTCTGTGTGTTCTTCAAAATAAACACCTATTTGTTCGCAAAGAGCGACTAGGGTCGCAATGTCTAATGGATGCGATCTGGACAGATGAGCCTTTTGGCTTAGTGGGCCGAATATCTTTCAGAAGACAGGACTGAAGACACTTTATTATTGTGATTTGCCTTGTGCCTGTTGGAACATTTTCTGTTGGAATGCAGCAATTTGCAACGGTCTCTTCACTACTGTAACGAACAGCGTGATGGATTGTTGCTGATGAATTCGGTGTCATTTTTTATACGTTTTCGTTGTGAGGTCATTGAAATAAGGTGGATGAGACTCTGTTGGGAACTAACAAATGTTCCGACAGAGAATGAGGTAACAGAGAAGCGAGGAACTAACCAGAAATAATTTTATTTACTTCAAGGAGCTCTCATGTAAGGAGTGGATTTTGTCTATATTGCCAGTGAAATATTCCGCCTTGAACGTTAGTAGAGGATATTTTGTTGACAGCAATTCGAAGCAGTATACTTCATGGAAGTCCCGAGTTACTGCTTTTTCGAGCAAAGTTGTTGTTCGCAGACAACGCGTCTCCTTTCACCCTCGAGAGGAAGGTATCTGCATCGTGGCCACGAGGTGGTTCTCTTTCCTCTGACCTAAAGACTGGGAAGTTGAACTGTGCCTTTCAGATGCGTAACAAGTTATTGCAGACATCTTGCAGGCTTTGGTTTCTGCTTCGTTGATGATTCTTGTGCCATCACCCTGCGACGCCAAATTGTTCACAAAACACCATTATTCGGTTTGTTAAAAGCGCAGTTCGGTGTCCTCAATGGGTGTTTTGTTTGCGGCATTGAAATGTGCGAGACGCATTCACATTTTATTCATCGATGACTGTGCTGAGCATGAATGAATGCCACACGTTCACTGTCGCTGTAGTTCTCTTCTTCGATCAAGCAAAGCAAGATTTTCCGCTCGACTGCTTCCGTTGTAATCGCTTTCATATCGTTTTCGGTTCCACACTGATGGTTCACATCTCTTGTTTTGTATCCTCAGAGTGATTCCGAGTGCCTCTTTATCGAACTCATCTCATCACCGTCATTACATATTCCACTTTTATAAGGAAGATCTTCACTCGACTGATGTCATAACAAAACCGCTTTTTTTGTATTTTCGTTGAGGGAGAATCGATTACTTCCAGCGGCCTTCTTCTGGAAGAGTGTTGGGCAACTTCGTTGTGAATATAACACCAATAATCTGCTCCAGTACAGTACTGCAAGTGATCAAGTTGTTGCTCCATATACTCCGCCTTCTTCCCACTTGGATATAAACCTCTCATTTGAGTGGCACCAATTAAGGTTCTACTTGTCGATGTAACAAAGTTGTAATACTGCTGGAAGAGAAGTGCGTCTATTTGTTCCTGCCACGAGTTCGTAATTTCTGTCATGCGAAAAAGGAGTAAATTGCAAAGTTTCGACGTCTCTTAAGAATGATATATGATCGACGAATGTGGAACGACGTTTGGGTGAAGGCATGATTTCGTGATTCTGAGACGGGAGTAATAACTCTGCATGGACATGAATCGACCGGCGAGTCTACAATGCTGCTATGACCAGGTAAGTGTGTGTTTCGAGACTTCATTGTTAATGTCGAAGAGGAGGCGCATTTTCTTGTGGATGATTGGCTTCTTCGATAAAGCTTTACGGTCTAGTAGCACCTTTAAAATATTTAAATACGAAAAAGTGGTGTTTTTGCTTTCAGCGTCACATTTACACGGTTGCATAAAAATATGGCAAATCTGCCAGTCGGCTGCACTCTTCCACATTTGTGCTTTCGTCGTTATTCCACTTCTGTTGTGGATTTCATGCCATCTTCATATCCCTCCGAGCTGAATTGAAGCCTGTACACGTTTTTCTATGTCTGGATCCTAAAGAAAATTCAAAATTTTGATTTAGGGAACGAGATTTTTAATTGAGATGAAAAGGCTTTAATTCTGCAATATCAATTCTTGTGCGGAAAGTGGAGGAGGGTATAGAGTACCATTACACGTAGCACCGACGAAAGCACCTATCCATAGGTTCATTCACGGTGCATTTAAGCAGTAGTATTTTAATCAAAACTAGACATGGAACAGTGACCAGGAATATTTCCAGTAGTTCGTCGAGCACGCAAATCCACTAAGCGCGCAAACTGTGCGGATGATGTGGCTGCTGCTTGATGACAAATTATGGAAGATGCATCGAGCCATATCGGCAAAGTCGCTTAACGTGTTGCCGTTATAAATAGGAGGGCTGAAGTGGTGTTGTGCAAAGGAAGGCAACTGTAAAGCGTGTTGAGAGAAAGTGATATCAGAACTGTTCGAGAGACCTGGTTTAATTCATTAAGCCATCTTTCCGGTCGTTTCGCCTCGTCAATGACTGTAGCTTAACTTGTGAACGTTGCTTATTATAATGTGCATCTTTGCCAATTTTACTTTTAGAGGGTTATATGCAGTGAATGGTGTCATGAATTTTCATATAGATGGGAGTCCTACAACAGTCAAAAAACAAAAAAAAAAAACATCTTTACGATAAAGAAAGCATGGGATACGCATCCGACAAGATAAGCATACAAAGAAACAACATGAAATTTATAAATCATAGATGGTATCGATACAGAAAGCAAATGAATCCAGCATATCAGTTCAATTCGCCAGAGTTCTTTCACTTTGAAGGTGGCACATCTTCACGATTATCGCAAATTTTACAAACGAGAAAATGTTCTTGAATGGAATCTCAGAAAAGCCGTTAATAACCGTACAGCATGAATATAAGTTTAATTGGGGTCAATAATGCCACAGAGGTTTTGAGTCGAAGATGAGAAGCCACCACTCATAAATGGGTTTAGGAGTCCATGAAGTCCATTGAGTCCATAAATGGGTTTTTTAAAACTCGCATTAGGGAAGTACCGTTGAACGTCTTCATTCTTTCTCATGTCATTTTCATAGCACAATGTATGCGAGAGCGCCGAGAATAGAGATGAAGAAATGTTTAAGAATTTATCGGAGAACCTTCCATGAAATGCGCTTTTAAAGTCACGTTTATCGAGTCTCATGCGAGCCTTTTCTATGTTTTTTGCCCCGTTTTTCTCCTTATCGATTGTAAAATGCTGCCCAGTCGATATGAATAAATGCATTTTGTTAAGATAGTCTTATAAGTTTTTAAATGTCTGATAATTTTCCAAACTTTCTAACAAAAGGTTCTGTCTTTCTGACATCAAAACTCCTCCCGTCCCTCCGCTCCAAGAAAAAAAAAACGAAAAATATATGCGTACGTGGTGTTCGAGCCCCGCTGTTATGTGCTTTTAAGTATGGAAATTTTCGAGAGTGCATGAAAATTAAGCGTTCCTTCAAAGATTTGTATAAGTGATAGATGCAGTGAAAGTATGAATTCATTGTTCGATGTGTTTTATTTGCAAACGGTTGGCCCAAATTGCCGGAAAGATGAGCCGAACTGAGGGCGAATGGAAAAATTTTGCGTTAGCAATGAAAGGTCGGCAATTTGCTTGAAATCATCGTTTTTTTTTTTGTTGAATGCTCTATATGAGCGTTATATCTAGTTATGCTATTTAATCTTTGAGTGCTTCAACTGAGCTATTTGTGATTTTTCATATTGGCTATAAATTTAGAAGGCGAGATAAGCTGTGTTCGAGTTTATGATTGCTGAAGTTGGCCGGAGAGCGGAAGGCTTACAAAGCATTCGACTGCCACATCAATCGGCGGAAGCGGCACTGTTGCGGCCGTTGTTCGTATAAGACGTGGTCGTTGTTGCCCACATCTCACGATCATGTTAGCTCATGGTGGTATTGCTGAACGTCACAACGAACGCCGAATGTTGGCGAGGATAATCGCTTTCTTTGCAGGTGGAGAACACTGGACGCGTCATCATTTACTTGTTTTTTTGCTCACCTTTTTCAGGTAAATCTTATGACATTTTCTTATCTTTTTTTGCTGCGAATAGTTTCGGTGTGCTTCATTACTCTTTCTTTTTCCGCTTCAATTGTTCTTACGTTTAATTGCATCCGCATCTCGCCTGTTATCTGCAAAGATTCAGCCCCATTCGCTAACGTCGGCATGGGAATTGGGTCTAATAAGGTCGTCTTCCGTCCCACCTAGTATTTTGCCTCACAACTTCTTAATATTTTCCCCGCTTTTTATACAGAGTAGCGATGTTGGAAAGCTTTCAAAAAAGGTATATGATTATGAACATCTTAACAGACTGCCACAACAACAGCGGAAAAACAGGTATGCAGTGATTTCTCGCACAAATATCGGATCGGTAAAGTGGTGCTTATCAGTGCATTTTTTGTCTAGCTTTAATAGAGCTGAAAAGTGTGCTTACACAGAGCTCCTATATCTAAGGCATTCTTGCTGTAAGGATTTTTGTGAAGCAGTGAAAGCAGCACACGAGTCGCCTGATGTTTCCGAACATTTTGTCATCTGTTGTTAGGGTTGTTGCTTTTAGTAATCGCCGGACCACAGTTACAGATTGTATGATGTTAAAATCATCCAAAATAAAATCTGTATGGTCTTTGAAGTTTCCTAGGGAAATTGAAAAGTGTTAATTGATGAAAACATTAGCTTCGTTTAAGTTACTTTGAATCCTTCATTGTAAGTTGCTTAGAACATTTTTTTCTAGGCCATGTCCTGTCCCAGATAATAGTACGTAAGATGAGTTCTTTTTTCGCCACATATTTTAGGTTACAGTGGATTCTATCGAATGTAGCTTTAATATCCCTTTCTCATTTCATTTGCGCGCTATCTGATAGAAATGAAAGACAGATGGAAGCTTAATTGGCCGCTGAAAAAAACCAAACTTTGAAAACCATTGTTGAAATTCGGCACTTCCGGTATACTTTTCAGCTATGCATCGTTGCATGCATCGAGGAAAACGTTAAGTACCGTCAAGTCATCATTAATCGACAAATGGACAGATAACGGTACGCATGGCGTTGCACCTCTATTTCCGGATGCAGAATCGGCCGAATCTTTTTTAGCGCTTCTTGACGGCGGATTCTTGGCTTCATATGCGTTTGTAAGTTTTATCTTTTATTTGGATTTTGTTCAGAGTCGGCAAGAAAACGTGATTCAAAGCTCCGATGCCCCGGAGAGCTTTGCTTTTTTTATTGGCAGGTAGGTCGACTGGAAACATAACAGTTGTATTTATGTAATGGAACGTTGAGCATGCGGTGTGTGTTCGATAGGACCGGAATTTTTTCATACCTTATCGATGTTTTTTGACCAATTGACCAGCTGATGCAACCTCATGCAAAAACTGCCAACAATAAAAGATGGCACCATTTGCAGTTCACGCCGAATCACCCCGGTCAAAAAAACGCGATTTCAGAAATGAGTAACTGGATAAAAATGCCACCCCAGAGAAGCACTGTTCGCAGTCTTTACCCAATACCATGAGAGACCTCTCGTCGTCGGTGCCTCACGACGTCCTGCAGCCCAATTTTTCACATCCTGCCATCCAACCTATAGCTCACCCTTTTTAGCTTTATAAACATCGTATGAAAAATTCTGATAAGGTATGAAAGAGGGTATGTTTCGAATGAGTACCACTCCAGGCTGCGCTTGTTTCGTGAAAGAAAGTCCAGTTTGAGGAACGTTGTTAAGTACTTTAACTGTGGCGCTGTTTAAAGCAGAACGTTTTTACGTTGAACTAGTTGAAGGGAGTGCATTTAACCTCGCGAGGGGACATAGTTCAAAGAGGTGACGAAGTTAGCACTCAGTATTCATCGGAAGATTTATATAATAACCTCGCGAGGGGACATAGTTCAAAGAGGTGACGAAGTTAGCACTCAGTATTCATCGGAAGATTTATATAATAAGATCGTCAACGAGTATCGCTGCATTGATTGCATTCGTTGTTATTCTTCGTTGCAATTCCATGCTCTGTAAAGTTTTCATTCAGATTGCTCGTGAAGGTTGGTGCACAACTTATGTTTGTTTCATAACTAATTATCAGTCGGAAAACCGCTGCAGTTGATTTTAAGTAAAGAATTGCATATACGCAATAAAGATGAGAAATAAAATCTGCAAAGCTGATCGTTCGAATGCAATTGTGAATCGACGGTCACTACTTATTTATAGGGTTTATATGTTGGTGGTATGTTGGGTGATCGGTATAACCCTAGTAAGGTGCTCGCGATAGGAATGTATCTCTCGTCTATTGCGGTGAGTTGTTCTTATTTCCCACATTCTCTTCAGTGACTAGTCTGTACACAATGCGAAGATCGCATTGAGTACGACGGTTTGGCTGAGATTAATCCATTTATGGCGTCGAACTGATATTTCCTGATTTTTTTTTCCATAGCGTTCATCTCTTTTGGATCTGCTTTTCGCCAGTTTTCAAGAGCTGTTGGATGTTTAACAATAACCAATTGGACGACTCATAGGCCTGAGGTATGGCGTTTAATATCATTTACATTACGCGAATGATTTCATAGGTGTTCGTATTCGGTACCATGACGGAGTGGTTGCATTTCTATTCGAAGGTATTTTATGCGACAGTTTGGATTACGGGTGGCGTCTTTCAATCCGTTGCTTGGCCAACCGAGGTATTCTTCCTGTATAATTTTTTGCATGTTTTAAAATCCATTGTAAGTAACAGAGTTTTGCCCTGTCTTCATAAGATTAATGTGAGGGTTGTATACGTGGTCAGGAAATACAATTACGTGGAGATTTCCTCAAGTGTGTTACTTAATCACCTCGTCCGCGGATTTTTGCCAAGTTTTTTAATGCTGTCGCAAGAAATACAACAGAGTTTGACAGCTCTTTAACTCGAATTGAATTGGATAACGTAGAGGAAAACTTGTCTTCAGACAGCTCTAAATATTTCCCTTAATGCGTAATTGATTTCAGAGGGTTTCTTATCTCGTTCCATGGGTGTCTGCCATGATAACGTTTACCTGAAGGTTATTTCTGCCAATAATAAGGTTAAATTCATTGGCCTGAACAATAATGGCAAATGAGGTTTGTCCGCTGTTGTTTAAAGTGCAAAACGCAGGATTTCATTTGCATAAACAGCTCGAGATTAGGACAGCAGTTTTATGATAACAGCTCTGTCGATGAGAGTTTTGACCTTTTTATCAAACAGTTATGTTTTTAAATGGAAGGTTTCGTTATCATTCAAATATCCAACATATTTGCAAATTTTTCAGATTTGCATAATGGGTAATTGGTTTGGGCATAATAGTCGTGGTGCAGTGCTTGGACTGTGGTCTTCTTGTGCTTCAGTTGGTAACATTCTCGGCACACTGATTTCTTCTCGAGCCGTCGAGCTGGGTTATGAGGTTCCAGTCCAATTTTTGCTGTTCTGCATGCTGAAGTAGTATTTTTGTTGTGAAGCAGTGGTTTGCAGTTCACTGATTTGAAGTAAAAATGCTATAATGCGTTTCCCATTTTACTCACCCAGGCTAGTAGATAGGTCACTAAAAATTTTCCCCATTTTCTTGCTCCCTTTCTTTTATTCGTCGTTTATGGAGAGAGATTATCGTCGCGTTAAGCTTCCGAGTTCATGTGTCTCTTCTATGCAATATTTTTTCTTTGATTCTGCATATGCCAAGTAACTCAAGGAAATTTCTGCATTGTTGGCTCATATTAAAGGAAATGGGAGCTATTTCATTGAAATCACTGAAGTGATCAGACCGTAGTGATGGTTGACTTTTTTATTGAAATCGTAGGGGTAATTTTTTCAACTAAGATTTTTCTTTGCAAACAATAATAGAATAAAAAAAGGTAGCTGTTTCATTTCTTGCATGATTTTATCATTATATCACTCGTAAATGCTTCGTTTAGGTGATCAAAGATGTCATCTCCAGTCAGCCTATAGTTTTTCACCAAGAAACTCTTCATCCGATTTCGCTTTCACTTATTTACTTTTCGCATTCCCCTTATTCATTACTCTAAATTTCACTCGGATTATAAATTTTTGGCCATTAATTCGCTTATTGCCCGATGTTATTTGTTTCTGTGATGGGTTTAATTCAGTTTTTTCTTTCTTTAGTACGCATTCTGCAGTAATTCCTTATTGCTGTTCATCGGTGGTTTCTTCGTGCTAGTGTTTCTTCATTCAGCACCTCGGGATCTCGGTATAACTTTGGCGTTACTGTTCTTTTTTTTGCTCATTTGAAAGGTAAAAATAAAGTTGGAGATTTCTGAGGTGGTATTCTTTCTTAGTAAATCTTTTGACGAGATTTGCTTTAATCGATTTGACCATAAGTATATTACTCATTTCCGATGTATTGTTAGCAGTTTTTGTGAAATTGAAACAAATATGAGCTCCTTCAGCAAAATGTTTATGAGGAGAAAAATCCACAAAAGTGTTTTAACTGTGGATCACTCTCGTGAGTGTTTTAACGATTTCTTTCACCATTTTACTTTCGTTGATATTTTCGATGGGAGGTTATTTGTGCAGTTAAGATAGGAAAATCGGCGACTACAAATATGGCGCTGTAACTCGAGAAGTAAAAAATGAGGCCGATTTTGCTTATGAGTAGGCGGGCTTAGTTATTGGCTTGCGTGTTGAAAATTGATGGAAATGTTTATGCTTTAGAGTTTTTTGTTACGTTGTTTTTCGATAATTTTATTGGTTGTCGTGTATTTTGTTAACATCTCGTTGTCTTTCTCCTCTTGCAACTGCTAATTATCCGTGAAGTTTTTCGTAAATCGAACAGACTGGTCTCTGAAAGCGATATAATATTTAAGGTTTGCCCGATCCATTGGAGAGTCGCGATGATTTAAATCAAGTTATTGAAGAAGTAACTCAACGACCCAAGCCTATAAACTTTTGGCGGGCATGGATGCTACCCGGCGTGATCGCAGTGAGTGTCCTTTGTTTGAGTTGATGAGATGTATTTGCGGGAATAGGGCAAAGACAGGGAGTAAGGAGGGAAAGTATACAACTGTGACACTTGAAAGGGGTTTTGCGTAGGGGAAAATGGCGACTGAGGATTGGAGTACATTTTCAGGGACTAAAGGGTTCTGGTCGCTTCTATAATAAAGTAAACATAATCGCATGAAAATGTTTTTACCAGTTCCCTTAAATAACTAGGATGCGATGTCTCCTTTGATATAGGTAGAGTTTTTATGGACACTGGCAGAGCAGATGCCATTCTGCGGAGTATTTTTAAAAGTTCAACTGTTGTCTCCAGGTGAGATAGGAGAAATAATCATGTTTGCTCTAATTCAGGTTGCTCCATTATGGGATGTCTCCTGCTTGCACAAGGGCCTCCTTCGGCCACAAAAGAACCAGGAGCCTTGAGATTCCTCTGAAGTGAATTCAAAAATGTTATGCTTAATAAAATTTCACTGATCTAATCAATACGTTGTTTTGAAGTGAGCGCAATGCTGATTTTCCGTGGTCTGTTCAACAATTGGAATTGTTGGCATTGAGATGTGTTAATTTTTCAGTATTCATTAGCGTATGCGTGTTTGAAACTCGTCAATTACTCGTTTTTCTTCTGGCTGCCGTTCTATTTGCACAATCGTTTTGGGTGGCCGGAATCGTTCGCAGATGCGTTATCGGCATGGTATGACTGGGGAGGAATTATAGCAGCTGTTATTGCCGGTCTATTATCGGTATGTTTCATAAATTTTACGTATCATTCAATTTCCTCCGCTTTTAAGGCGAGTAAATCGTAATTTTTATTTTATACCTCACAATTCTTTAATAGCGCCGCAAGGAAAACATCTTTCCGGTTTCATTGATTTCTTTTTTAGTCGTATTCATTGCATATTTGTAGGCTTCTTTTTTTTGAAATATACCGTTGAAAGTAAATTCGGATGTTAAATTTTTTTCGCTTAATTCGTTGAAGTGCTCTTGAAGTATGCGCCGTCGATTCGTCTTTGCTACTTCTCTGATTCGCCCAGTTTTTACTGCAGCAGTAGAGTATGTTTCTCCGGAAGATGTGGTTCCTTCCGTATTTGGATGCTTTCTAACCCATACTAGCACAGAACAACTGAGTCGAGTAGGTTTTCATGCATTCACTAATAGCCTCAGGCAGTCAGGGGTTCGAAGGCCTTACCGATTCTCACTGAAATGGACCCAGTGAGGAATGGAGGGGCAGTTTCGGAACTATTTGGTACCGTGAGACATGGAGCGACTGACATTTTTTCGTTAAAACGTGGGCGTTTATTTGAAGCTGATAGATTGAGCGAAAAAAAAAACTGGAGATTGAAGCTTTCGCAGTTATGAATTGAAACTAGAATCTTTACAAAATATTGGATATGATGGTGAAGAGCCATCACGAGATATCAGCTTGTGATCTAACAGGCGATGTTTGAGCCGTGCATAAGTCGGGATTAAGTCCATCATAGTCAGTCATCTCCATTTGATAAGCGAAAAATTCCAGAGCAATATTGACGCCAACTTGTGTAAGGATGAAGGAATTATGAGATGTTTAGGAAGGCTGGAACATGCAGCGCTAACAGAAGAAACAGTTCATCCTATTCTCCTCCCGAAATCATCAGCCCTTACCAGACTGATCGTATTAGCTCGACACAAGGAGTCCGGACATGCTGAAGTGTCACAGACATTGGCCAACGTAAGGAAACGCTACGGGATCCCCTAAGGAAGAGCATCGGTCAAGCGCATGTTACGACGACACTGCATGGCGTGTCGTAGATGGAACGTAAAGCCATTTAAGCTTCCAGCCTTCTCCCCATTGCGAAAAGAAAGGAGATGGGCAACGCGAGTCTTCCAAAACATCAGCCTCTACTATGTGGGACCTATAACCGTGCGCGACCTTACTGGCCCTTGCAAAAGATCGATAGCCCTCTTCTCTTGTCTAGCGACTAGAGCCATTCATTTGGAAGTAACAAAAAACTTGTCAGCAGAGCAGTTCTTACACGTCTTGAGACGATTCACTGCCAGGAACGGCTACCCTACTAGTGTAGTGCTGGACAACGCGCCACAGTTCCAGCTGGTTAAACAAGTTATGCAAAACACCGTTGCTGCACCTATAACTTGGCGATTCATTACCCCCTTTGCACCATGGGAAGGAGGTGTTTATGAAAGGCTAGTCGGGCTGACCGAAACTGCGTTCCGCAAAGCAGTCGGGAGAAGGCTCTTGGACGAGGAAGAATTCAAAACGCTGGTAGTAGAATGCGAAGCTATAGTGAATAGCCGACCACTCACTTATGTAAACTCCGCCTCCTAAAGGATTTTAAGGCCCCGAACATGACAAAGGCCTGCAGCACACAGCAGACAGACGCGGCAAACAGCTCGGTCTATGGAAGGCAACAATCAGCAGCCTAGAACGCTTCTGGAAAATCTGGACCCATGACTACGTCATGAGCCTAAGAGCACCATCAGCCCTCCCGAATGACTGACCACGCACCCCTGGAAAACGAAATCGTCATAGTCGCCGAGGAGGGTCTGCCCAGAGCGGAGTGGAGGCTAGGCAAAGTTGAAAAACTGCACAAGAACCACTTAGGGAAAACAAAAGCGGTCGACGTCAAAATGCCCAACGGTCACGTGCTGAAGAGGCCAGTGAATATGTTGTACCCCCTCGAAGTGTTGGAAGAAGAAAGGGAGATGCAACCGGGAACAAAAAGCAAAGAATTTGTGAAACACTTGGCAGACCAGAATCTGTAGGCAGAGGAAAGGGAGGAAGAGGAAGAGAGCAGAACCAAGCCTAAAACCACCAAGACAATGTACGCGCACGCGCTTTCAATCGTGCTAGTGATATTATTCGCCACCTTTACACTGACAAGCAGCGCCGCGACAAACTTACAGTTTCACGTATGCGCGAAATATGGCCACGGCTTGTACGTGAAGATACCAGATGAACTAAATTGCAAAGAAGTCCGTGAGGAAATGCACAGCTCCTCGCAAATTGTAGAAGTATTGAGCAGAGCGTTCATTTCGGCAAAAGCTACCTTCTGTGCGAAAGTATCGCGCACCGTCTGCACAAGGTGCTTCCTTCGATGGAGTCTAGCCGTTACGCGTGATGAAACAGCGGTCCAGAACATGACGGCGTCACAATGCATGGAAATGCGGCGGTCACAATAACTTAACGGCATCCGCCTCGAACAAATCGATGCAAACCGATGGTCGTCTAAACAGCCGACTGAATATAGCTACGGCTGGATCGGAACGCGATGTCATACAACCACTAATTATTGTGTGGAGCAAGGAGTGATCAAGTTCTACGACGGTTTAAGTCGCACATCAGGATGCAATAAAACTCTGGGAAAATGCATCACAGCCACGGAAACAATCCTGTGGGATCCGCTCGAATTGGCTAATTGATGTCCATATAGAACGCTGGGGAAGGCGAACGCTCAAATATCAGATCGGTTCGTCACGATTCCATCAATGCAAGCAGTATTCATCAGAAGCAAGAAGACGCAGAATGATACGAACCTTGACACCGTGTGCAAGTTTCGGAGAGCCGAAGTAATGAAAAACGGAGTAGTTATAGAATTCAGCCTCGAGGAGGAACCCCCCAGAGAAACATCGAATCGAATTCTCAGTGGAAGAATATTGCTCGTTGAAGAATTGTCAGAAGAAATCAACAAGAAGAGTGATGCCTCCGTGAATGCTAAGCTGCAGTTTTTATGGAATAGCCTCAGTGAACGGGAACAACGAATAACTCAAGAGATTCGATACAGCATTTGCCAGCAGCATAATCGTATGCTTTGGCTCATTGGAGCTCGCAACAGGACAGATCCAACTACTGCAACGCGAGTACTCCTCAGACTAATGAATATCGCCGCAGAAAATATCGGAGACTTGTTGAAAGTGTTCCCGTGCAAAAAGCTGGAAGTTTCTCAAGTTTTCGCGAACCACGAAGTCCAAGGCAAATGTTATCGAGATCTCCCGGTACGATACAAGGACAAGATCCAATTCGTGCACCTGAGGTCACGCGAAATCAAAGCAATGTCAGAAGAACTTAGTTGCCTGAAATCAGGACGAAGCAGGACCGTGAAATCACTAAAGAATGGGCGCTAGTAACCGAAGAAAAGGAACCAGTCTTCGACGCGCCACCATTTACTGATATTTCCGAAGAAAGGCTTCAGAGGGTGCTGGGCATGATCGACAAGAACCACACAAGCCTGGGAAAGATCCGCAGAAGAACAGGGAAAGTCTACGGCAGACGCCATAAGAGGTGACGCGGAAGAAATCATCGAAGCGGCCAGCGATGCATTCCAGAAGTCGTCCGCAGCGCTAGCAAGAGAACTCGAGGACGTCGCCTTCCGCTGACGATGGATCGTCGGAGGAACGATTGCGGCTGTACTAGCAGTTGGGTGCGCAGCTGTAGCAATATTTCTCTGTCCACAGTAGCTACTATGCGCAGCTCGATGCTGCTGTGTACGGTGTCGACGCCAGGAAAGAAGCGCGAGCCTAGCCTCGCCCCAAGGGACCGAGCCTCCTATGGAAATACGCAGTTTCGAGCCGATATGGATGCCCCCCACTAACGTCAAGGGCCGCGGGAGTGTCGCGAAACGTGAGATGCGTAATCGCGGCTCATTGCAGCCAGCGTGTAGCAAAAAAAGGCTAACCTCCTCAGCGGCACCTATGACGACCAGAAACGATGAGTGACATAGTGCAAACGATGATACACCCAGCGGAATCTGGGAGATAAAGACTAAACATTCAATGGGAAAAAGGGAACGTTGCATGTATCATCAGAAATGGAAGGCGGAGCTAGGGAGATCAGCGAAATCTCCCCTAGCAAAGGCTCGCCATTCGGATAGTGGTAGCGACCAGGGAGAGGCCCCTGGTGTGGAGCTCAGGAGAGCTCCGTATTAAGCGTCGCCCTTCAAGCGGTCCTCCCCTGCGGGTAATCGTCTATCATTCGTAATATTGAATTCCTATCAAAGCTTGAATTCTCTCCGATCAACGCTAGTCTTTGAAAATGACCTGAAGCATAAATCGTTATTTAGCGAAATCGCAGCGCATCCACAGAAGAAAATTTGAGAAAGAAAAAGATTTGGAGTAGATTTGAGGAGGAAATGATATAGTGAAAATTATCGTTCTACTGTATTTCAGAAAGAAAAGGAAGAAATTAGAAGGTATTGAGGATCATTATATGCAGGTAGGTCGTGTCATATTTTCCAGGGAAAGTAATAGATTTCGATGGTTTTCAGGATCATCTTTCGACAAGAACACCAGTAATTGAAGCAATGCTGCTTCTCTCAACGGGAGCTCTCTTTGCATACGCCAGTTTGTCCTTTTTCTTTCTCTCCGGTTTAGATGTCACTTTGCATGTAATTCCGGATGTGGTCTAATGAGTCTGCCGGAAACATACTCATTCGAAATTCACATCAGTATAGGTAATCGAATTTCCATACTTTTCAATCACCAGATGGGCCCACGTGGAAATAAGTACTGAGTTTCATAAGGTCATTGTTTTCGAAGTGAGAGATCTGGTATATCGAGGTCGACAAGGTTGAGAGTTTCATCATTGAAGAGAGGTCGATGTTAAAATATCGCTGATGGCGTGCATATTTGAGTCGGGTCTAAATTTCTGTTGCTGCTCACCTTGCATTAGCGATTTGATTGCTGTATACTTGATGATGTGTTTGTTGTTGTTTTTTTCTTAACATTTTTTATTTGGTTTTATAGAAGTTGAGAGCCTAACTAGAAACTTAGCATTATGCGATTGCTGTTACGCAGTCATTTGCGGTAGTTTCGGTCGAACGTTGCTAGAAATTTACCTACGGGATTCTTTTCCTTCTACGTCTTTACATGGAAAAGTGGGATGACGAGATGTGAGTTTAGAAAGAGTGTGATGCTAATAGTGTTATAAGGAAAGGTATCCAAGAACGGTGGAATGCCGTCGTTTTATGCTTGCTACCTTCGTCTCTTTGAGAATTCCGAAGCCATAAAACTTATGATGTTCAGCAAATTCGACATTCCTCATTTTTTCAATAGACCTACCAAGAAATGTTCTTGATGCTAATTTACGAGCTTGAAGCGCGACATTATTCACAGTATGAAGCTCGTTTTTTTTTTTTAGATTCTTCGGATAATGTAGTCATCAACTGCATGCTGATGGTTGTGACGGGCTTCTTTGTGGGTGGTCCTGCGAATCTTATCTCTTCGGCGGTTTCTGCGGATTTAGGTCCTCTTCATGTCTCCATTTACTAAAAAGATGTTAGGCTACTTGCTTATGATTGCCATCAGGCTTTCTCTTCCTTCTAATATGTAAAGTTGAAGTGGATTTTTTTGGATACCGATATTGTCGATTGAATTGTTTTACGTTTGCTCAGCAGATGTTACAGTTAATGTTTGCCTTGATGGTTAACGCAACCATTATTATAATCAGGATCTCCAGATGAAGCAAGGAATCCCAGAAATGTCTTAAAAGTGGGATTTCCAATGATCGAAATAAATTTTAACATAGAGGGATTCCTCGTAACAAAAATAAAGGCAGTAAACTCGAAGTAGATTGAACAACATATTTTTAGGTGTTAATGGAAAGCTTCTTTTGAATGCATACTGCTCGACTATTTTTGCAAATAAAATAATGCTGTCACAGATTGTCATAAATTAAAAATTGAGAGTTCATGAGGGAGACATTTTTGCAAAGCACTCTAGAGATGGCAATTTTATTTTGTGGCGAGTACTGCTTCGCTACTTCATTCTGAGGAGCTTCTTGATGTGCATTCTGAAGGCACCAGGTTTTATGATTTGTTGTTTATTACTGTAAACACCAATTTCCCTATTTGTCCGACCATCTTTTGCGTACCCAGTCCCACACTAAGCTACTTCATCTCTTTCTTTTATATATTTCTGAATTGTCTATTTGAGGTTGGATTTGGTTTAATGCCCAGAGATCGACGTATGGAGATACCCTTTTATTCAAGTTTCACTTTATTCAGCAATAAAATATTGATCATCTTGTCTAGGGAGAGTGGAACAGGTAAGAGGATCGGCGGAGGCGTTGAGCACGGTGACGGGGATTATCGATGGCACGGGTAGTGTCGGTGCGAGTATCGGGCAGTTATTGCTTCCAGTGGTTCAGCATGCTTTCGGATGGGTTGCCGTATTCTACGGATTTATTATTATGGTGCGTTTTCAAACAAACTCATTTTTTTCGAGATTGCAAAGTGTCGCTGAGTTCAGCTGATTGTTGTGTTATTGCGTTTGATATATCACGTCGATCGACCGCTGCTTTTTCGTAGTGCGCTAAACGAATAATAAGCTGACATTTTTCTTTATTATTTTGATATTATTAAAGGTAAGCTTCTCACTACGTTTTAAAAATTGCCATCTCTAGAGTGCCTCATCCAATTGTTCGGTTTGCATTCAGATGTTGATAGAAAGAGGTGAATTTTAGGATGTGCCAGCAGTCAGCATCCTTATAACCGTTATGGGCTTGTTGGTTGTGAACGCTACTTGCTTCTGTACGTCGTTGTGAATACTCACAGATGTCTTCATTAAAATAGGGTTTTTATTTTAGATGCTGTGCACATTCACCTGCTTGACGCCATTGCTGTGGAAAGAGATGATGGAACGTCGAAGATATCGCTACAATGTATTGCGCAGTGATCGCAATAGCAGTGCACAACTCATTGATGCTGAGCAAGAAGGACGTTTCGGTTCTCATGAGGAGTTGTTGGGCGACGAAACAGCCGACTCGAATCTGGTCAGGCAGACACTCTCAGACGTTACTGAGACGCATAGGCATCGACGTATGAACGCGGAAGATAATTGAGCACCATTGGGGCACTGTCTTTGCTCGCACTTGTCTTCATTGTCTTCTCTCTCATTTTGTTGAGCTTCATTGTTCACCGACCGAGCACTTCGTGCTTCGGCTAACCATTCTCAAGACGTCGGAAAAGAACCTTGGAGGGTTACCTCGGTTGTTCCTTTACTTTTTAATGGGAAATCTTCCTCACTTTATAATGGAAGAAGTTTCGAATGGAGCGTTTATGTGTGAGAAAAATGGCAGCAATGAGTTATATTGCTGTTTTATTTTACAGAAGATGGATTGAATGAGCGTAAATTCAAGCCAACTCACTCAGACATCTTAGAACTGTTGATATTGTCATCGTTTGTTCTTGTTTAGAAGGTAGCACTTTTTATATGAATAATTGTTGTTGGCATTCCACGAATGCTTTTGTCTTGCTTCGTTTGCATCCAGAGAAAAAAGCGTTATTTTCTCTATGATATTTTGTCTGCTCTCTGAAGACGTTTTCTATATTTATTTCTTTTTCTTTCGACATACGTACATATTGTATCTTTGCATTGCAAAACCCTATTCCCATCTGCCATTTTTGTGTAGTATAACCCCCCCACCCTTTCCTTTTTGACTGTTGTTTAGCAAATATATAATAATCCCCATGAACACAATTTAACTTTGCTTGAAAGTTTTTTACATAAGTGGGGGAACAATGAATCAGGTGGTTTTGATTTTAAGCAGTTGAGGTCGCATCTTTCGCTACGATTAGAACTGTTAATGATTCTAAATAATTGAGGTATATAAAGCGACTTAATTTATTGTGACGAAGAAGTAGCTGATGCAATTGTTGGCTAATTCTCTGAAACGAATTGTGCACGTTCCAAGTGAATAATGCGTCACCTTGTTAACGAAGTGTTTATTCGAACAGAACTGGTTGCGTGTGTGTATTTTAAGGGTACCCCACCGTTGTCCTCGCATTTTTGCTTGCACAGATTTTATCAACTCAATTAAATCGTTGAACGGACGGTGGCATCTTCTCTCACAATAAAGAGAGGAACCAGAGGTTGAACTCATGTGTTGCACTGACTTTTGAACATGCAAGCATCTGCGTAGCTTAGTTTGCTGGAAAGAAGTTATGACGGAGAGAATGGAACGGAGGATAAATGAGTGGCCATCTAATGCTAGATGAGTTACCTTTCTATCCAGTTTTAACGGTTTTTAGTTGTGTCTGCATTCAATTAAGCGATCATTCAGGAATGCTTTCATAACTTTGCAGGGATACCTCAAATCGAAACGTGCGATTTTTTTCATGAGGTTGGCGGGTTGGAGTGTAAATCTGAGAGTTGCTGTTCTTTAGACGTATCTTCACATTCTCTCATAGATTTAGCCTCATCGTTTCGAGAGGCAGCCGAAGAGATGTGGCATTTACATTACCTACGCCGTGCAACGCTACATTGTATCTTCCTGCAAAAACGCTTGCACGTGTGCGTCTGTCTCTTCTTTTCCACATCCGCTTTAACGTTTTCATAAGGACATATATAACATAAGATCGTTTGTTTTATATGGTTTTACGCTACCAATCTTGCACTGTTTGAACAAGTTTTTCCTTGTCATGTATTCGCAGATGCTCAGTTCGGCGTAACAGATATCGGCCGATACCGATTTTCAGTGGTTTTGTTTATGAGAGATCGAATTCCACCTAGACGATCCTTGCATGCAGGACTGAAATTAACGAAAATGGCTAAGCAAAATCACCGTTTTGTCATCTAAGTGCTCGTCTCTAATGCAACAATGCTTTCAGTGCTTCCTCAGCGATGATCTATAACGAGTCGTGCTTTGTTTTAATACGTTTATTAGGTGCTAATGAAACGTCAAACCTACATAGGTTAGTTGTTTCATTAATTTATCAGTGGGTGGTTTTTATCGCTGGCTCTTTTAGCGGTGGTTTGTTAGTGGACTGACATAGGTGGTGGATTTTTTATCTTTTTTACCTAGTAGCACAAGCTTGCTGATGTTATTGGAAACTTGATCACCGGTACAACTAATATCTAATATGAGGCATAAGGGAAATTGACGGGCCATTTGTCATCGAACGAAGTGTCTGTCCTTGAAGTGTCTGTCCTTCGTTGTCAGGAGCTGTAATAAAATAGAAACGAGTAACTCTGTTCTCTTTTCTTTTACGAAGTCCACAAATAGCGTAGATGTACTGCTGTGCTATGCTGTTTTTGAGACTATGTACTGCGTATCTTCTGTAGCCTGCATCAATCCGATGGCAACCAGTTTATTTTCCTGCACAGAATTCATGGCATCTTCTCTACGGAACTAGTTGTCGTCGAATAGTTGCAAAAAATTAATGCGAAAGGTGTCGAAAAGCGTGTTTTCCAATGATTTTCGTTAAATTTGCTGTGAAAATTCCCACATTTCCCTCATGTCACCGAAATTTTTCACTCATATCTTTGAAGGGACGGAAACACACCTTGAACATCGCTAAACTTATAAGAAGCTCGATCGCACATGAAGTCTGCCGACATACAACCGAGGTAAGGCTTGGCTGTTGTTGACTGGTGGCTTAGGTTTGAGGCCGACGGGATCCTCTTCATGAATGGCGATATTAATCATTATTGATCTTGTAATGAGTGTAGCGTGTATATATGATGCCGAGTGTAGAAACAAGATAGTGGCTAGAGAAGGGATCGTCAACGCAGAGAGCGAGCAAACGCTCTCCCCCCCTTTTAGTGCGTGCATTCGCTGTGAGCAATCGATTTTCCCGTAATGACGGTTGGTGCCCATGTTGCTCTAGTTTTGCTTTCCTATAGATTGCCCGAATTTATTTCTTAACTATAATTGTTCATCGGAAATACTCTTATGATTTACTTTGTCAACGTATTGCAATATTGGTATCAAACAGTTAACATTTTTCTTCTTTAATGTGTAAAGCAGTTCGTATGCTTACATTTTAACGGCCATTATATTTCTTTCCACTATCGAAGCGGAAGTGATGACTTTAGTTTTCAGGTGGAGAATGGAATCAGATCTGATTTATTAGGAAGAAGTAGTGTTTTCATTCAGCGAATTGAGAAGTTTCAGTGGGGAAACTTTCGCGGAAAGTGAGGCGAGGAAAGGGCGGAGAGACTCGTAATACGCTTTAATTTGAAAACCATACTTATAGAGCGTAGCGGAAATGGCGAATAGCTTATGGAGATGCGATGACGAATAAATTTGTGTGCTGCGAAAGCAGCCGAAGTGAATGAAACTGCGCACGAGTGCTATGCAGCTATGTGCAGCAAATGTTTTCATCAGTAGGCGGTTGTTGCTTGTGCACATCTTGTTGCTTCCCTCTCGCATCGCTCATTTTCCTCTCGATTCTCCTTCCTATCACCTTCAAATGGCTAAACAAACACATACGCTTATTTCTTAGGCATTTGGCCGTACAATAACGCCAACTCGACGGTCATAGGTACTACGACGATGAGCCTTAGTGATCTAATATTGTACCGTCGAAGTGTCGAGTGGGAGATCTCTTCACACCTCTCAGTTTCGTGTAGTCAGTTTTTGTTTTTCAGGTACTTGTAAAGGTTGTTCTATAGAGTAGTTTAAAGTAATTTATATACGCTGGAATTGAGTGAGAAAACGTGTGGCAGTGATTTTTTCTTTTTTTTATTTGTATTTCCGCACGTCAACTCCGACAGTTTCCTTTTTTTCGCCAAAAAGTTATAGGGAGACATTTATTGACGTACTCTATACGATAAACTAGACGGTCGCGCGATACCCTTTGAATGTGCAGATCTTTCAGTCCGCATGAGTGTCGTTAGCTGTTCACAAAGTGTTAGCACCTCAACGACAGAGTTGCTGGAAAGAGTCAACAGTGAGGCTGAAACTGCTCAGCTCTAGCGTCGTAGTTCGAGCTTTTCGTCATTTGTCGATTGCTTAAGCAGTCGGTTGGCTTGATCAATGCATCTTTTAAAAGATGCCTCTTTCTATGCAGCTTCAGCACGTTTTCGACGTGGTTATATCTGTGCATTTGGATTTAAGACCGTTTATACGTTTTCCTTTATAATTACTTAGACTTTGCCGACCACGATGCCTAGGGTGATTGATGAAAGTCGATGGCCACAACTGGCACTGCAGTCGGGTCGGCTTCCAGAAACCATTTTTATTCTCATAGCTCGCCGTTCGTTTTAGTTGAAGACATCTTAGTCTACTCAAAGGATTGCGTGCCGGTGATCTTAAATGGGAGAGGCGCTTTTTTTGATTGTTAGAAACTGAAGCAACGCGATTGCAATGAAATATTTTTTCATACCTTTGATGATGACGTCAGGCGTTTGCGTAGGCATGTGCTTATGTCTATCACCTCGGTGCCACAAGTCACTAGCAATTAAAGTTTGACTTGTAAATTTTTATGGATGTGTTTTGCATGATACGTTACCTTTAGCAGTTTTCTACCTGTAGCAATTTAAATCGAGTTGTAATCCTTCGAAATTACCTCAAAAGTTCTGCAATCGGCGACATGCAATAGACAATTTGTTTTATACTTATAGAGGGAGGTGATCGGTTCATCAAGATGACTCTTGAGAAACTCGTTTAACAAATGAATGGGATTACACATAAGCGCAATTTCTTGTTAGTCTTTTCTGCTTGCATTAGTATCCATTGGTGCGGGTAATTTTATAGGCCTAAGGGAATTGGACTGCAAAAAAAGTGCCTATTGAGACAGCATCTTGACTCGTTTCCACACTTTTACAGTTTTCAAGTTCAGTTATTTTCTCTGTCGTCGCTCATCCTGTGCAGTTACCTCCACTAGGATTTTCTTTTTTATTAAATGCTGAGGCCACAGCCGTTAATGTTTTTCTGTGGAATGTGATGTTTATTTAGGCTAGTCTATGTTAAACAATGTTTATTGGGAAAAGCGCTGAATTTGATTGCTCCAGAAAGCACTTTGAAGCCACTCCTTGTGGCAGTGCTTCCATCGCTCTCTCATGCTAATAAGCCTTAGGGGATCCAGAGGAGTAGGTGCAATGGAAACGGTAGTACAGTAGAAGGGAGGGGAGAGAGGGAGTGCTCAAGACGTTGCAGAGTCCGTTATTAGAATCGACTGATGGAAAAGAAAGAAGAAAATTGAAAAGCACAGACTGTCGTAAAACTAACAGCTTACCCTAATGCAATTTGAGTTTTTATGCGAGACTCACTTAGACTCATTTATCTCTTTGATTCCTTTCTAGTTAGTCATGAGTGTCAGTCCCCTTCATTATTCTTGCCGTCCTAAATATATAATTGCGACCGATTTGGGCATGTGAAGGTGTTCCCGGTGAAGCCGTTAAACTCTTTTACTACGAGCAGGAGAACCACACGGCGTTGAATGTTAAACATAGAAGCAAGACCGCACCCTATTTTATTCTTCAACTATGATCCTGAACGTATTGGGAGGTCGCAATCCATACGCGGGAGGCATCATATCAAGATCAAGCAAGTGTGAGCATACAACTTTTCATGAATGAGGATTATCATCACCACTGCGATCACTGAACTGTTTTCTTCAGCTCAGAGAAACTAAATATTATCCCTTCTATCTGAATTGGACGATTTTTCCGAGGGCAACTGTTTCTTCATAATTGAATGCGTGGGAATGAACGTTTGGTCGTCATGGCTATGAGTCATGAACGCGAGTGTATTCTCCATCGTTCAGAATTTTCCACACGTTCTGAATCTTTGTTCAACATTTTTCGTTACCACACCCAATCTGATTCATTATAAACATCCATTGCTTCTGAGCCGTATTTCTTTTATACTTTTCATGTGGTTAAATGTGTACCCTTCATAAATATCTTTATATTCGAGATGTTATTGTTAAGTCGTCATGATGCAATAGTAACAAAGCATATTTGTCGGTATTTTTGAGCGTAGAATAGAGAAAGTTTTTTATCGTTGAAGATAGAGAAAGCTTCCGTTACGGAACCGTTGAATACGAAGAAATCGTCGCAATATTAAAAGATCCGGAAAGGAACATTTCCGGAAGTCAGAGGGATTTTATTCTTTCTAAAATCCTCGAAAGCACAAAAATGATCAATCAGTGTGTAGGTTGTTTAATACATAGTTAATGGAACAGTATGAAGTTCTGCATATTGTTTCACTTTCATAATGAATGGAGTGATATAATCTATTCCAGTGTTAGTTAAATAAGGAGATGGTCATTTGCGTAGGGTGGACGGAGAACGTAAAAAATTTCAGTGTTGTGAAGTAATTGAGGTAATAATGGGACATTAAGGTACCGAGCTCGGATGCATTGCAAATGCCTCAAATCAAAAATTGTCCTTTGTCCAAAAATAGGTTGCTTGATTATAAGGCAAGTGAATGTGTGTGCTTCTTCATTCGCTCTTCGTGAGGATTTATGAGAAGAAGCTATGCTGAATTAACCGAATGGAAGGCGCACAAGTGAGCTAGTAGGATGTGTGTGTTTTTTTGCATTCAAACTGTTAGGTCAACTGAGTAGCGGTGAAAGTATACCCATTAATGTTTTCTGGATCGTTCGATCGCTATGACTAAAAAGGGCGTTTTTTCTTGTTCGATTGCTATGCAGTAATGTTTTAATGCATGTAATTTTGTAGCATTTTTTTTTTTTAGTTCTCCACTAATTTCATGTAATTCAATGAAATTAGTGGAGAATTAGTCCGGGAAGATTTAAGCTTAAAACGGCAACTTCCATCGTTAATCTCGTCTGTTGATTTCTGTTGTCATACGCTTTCTAGCTGACAAGTTGAGACAACCAAATAGGTAGCTGCTGTCTATAAGTACTCTCTGCGAACGGATTATCAAAAATTTGTGGTGAGCAGTTAAGGAAGTGGACATCGGTGTTTTCCATTGCATGTTTCAACGATAATTTGAGTGATGTTAGGATCAGGAACTGGGAAAGATGTTCGATATCATCGACTGTAGAAAAGAAGAGGAAAGGGAAATGATCCGTATATATTAAGTATTCAAATGTACGTAGACGCAGACTGCATCTACCCTCTAGGATCATTTCTGAGAAAGGTTGCAAGGTTGCCGGCTTTAGAGAACCACAGCCAAGCATGTGGGATTTTGACATAAAACGTTGCAATTGAGAGTAATCTTTTTTTCATCTTTCTCCATCCTTCGTCGTTTTAGTCGTATTCCTCACGCACACATATGTTTCATTGTAGTTATGATCGTCGTACTGTATTGTAAAGATTTGCCTATAGTCGGAACTTTGCACTCCATTTTCAACTATAATTTACCTTTGTTTAACGTCGATAGCGATTACTGTGAAAAGCTTTTACGCGGAAAAAGTTTACTTTCTTTAAGGATTTCAAAGAGTTGGGACGTAAGGATTGCGCCGTCGCTACAGCATCGACCGCTTTATGTCAAGGTCATCCGCATCATTTTCTAGACATACCGGTATAGCTTCGAAAACCTCTGTGATCACCGAATGGAGGACTAGTGCAAGCTCAAGTCGTATGTTAAGTACATACGAAATCTCTGACGATCTTAATCGGCGCCAAATCCAGGTTTCTTTCATACTGAGCGAAATTTACTTCCTGTGAACGAAGTCTTTCTTCGAACGAGTTTTCATCGTATTGCAATTGCTGTATCAGTGGCAAAAAATTTGGGCATCTTCAGCTAGGAGAAATGTATATCATTACAAGAAATATGAAAAAATCGAAGTGAAGAAAAATCTCCGAAAAGTTTCCAGAATATGAGATGCGCTCTCCTCAGTCCGTAATAATGCAAATCAGGAGGAAATTGGTAGGCATTATTCAGGTGTGAGCAGAAATATGCATATCTCAATGATTATCGTGTCATGTGATTGTGTTTATCATGCCTGAATGGTTGCTTAAATTAGTTTGCATAGCTGCGGGAGTGTGATTCGTTGAAACGATTGTCGTTGGGCGATAACGGCAAGTTGCATTCATTTATTTTCGTTCATGTTTTAGAGCAAACGAAGATTGCTAATGCTTGCGTTGCAAGTAATTAAGTATTCTCCAGAAAAATGACTCAAATCGTCATTGAGGACTTGCACATGCAAAGGACATCGATGATTCAATTATGTTCTTAATTAAATGTTTTATGTAGCAAATATTTCTTTTGCGTTTTATTTTTACACATCAACGCGCGAAAGAATAATTCAGAAATTGATTAGATTCAGTCGTGATTGAGCAAGTAAACTTGTATCCTAAATCTGCTGAGTTCGATTGATTTCTATCGTTTGTGTTATAGACCATTTTTATAAAACTTGAAATTAATTAGTATTTCTCTTCAAGAGACCATTAATGTATTAGACTAGGCAATGAGCGCATACTATTTCCTCACATAGTTACGCATTGCGCCGTTGCATCTCGGTGGATAATATTTTGCCAAGAAGCCAGAAAAATAAGTAGTACTGAAGAATAAGCTAGAGCTTATAAGCGGAAAAGTATAGGTTATTTCAGGTACTAGAGAGGCGTTATGGGGGTCGTTTACGTGCACATGCAGCTGCAACACGTATACAACGAGCTTTTCGACAATACAGAATGATGCAGCAGTGGCGACGTTTGGTGGTGCCACTACAACCTTGGGACACCAGTATCACACATATACGTTACATCGAAAGCGTTACTCGTTGGCGTGCTTCTAACGTAAACGGAGTATCACATCCTCATCGTATTTGCGATGCGTCCCGTTACGCTAATGCCAGTGAACCGTCACTTCAACAGCAGCATTGGGCAAGGCGTGCGTGTGCTTTTTCAACCTCAACTCTCTCAAGCGCAACCGGCAGCCATTCTAACGGAAGTCCAGCACCTATTAGGTTAATTACAAACTCCATTATTCATTAATCATACCCGTGCATATTTAAACTTTGCTGTGATAGCTGATACGGAGTCGCAGATCCATCGCACTATCGTGTGAAAGTTCACAGCTGCCACGAATACAAGTGCAACTAATGACTCAAAGGTGCAGTGGTTAAATGAGCTTAACTGCAAGGGTTTACTATGCATTCAACGTTTCCTAGGTACCGACTTTGCTGTTTATGGTTGTTTCACTAAGTAATCTATCTTAGAACGGTTTGTCCGCATTTCTCATATGAGATCAGTTTTAGGTACCATCCATCAGTGTCTCTATCAGCGCAGCTTCGGGCGACACGATCTAAAGAATGCCAGTCGTCACCATCGCCTGCTCGTCTCGAGCCGGAGCCCAATACGCACAGACCTTATATGGAGCTTATGTCTCCTCGTCTTTCACATCGCAGGTGCATTTACAAATGCTATTTAATGCGAGCTGAGATACACAAAATCGCAGCCGTTGTTGAGCACAGCCTAGTTTATCTGTCTCTTCTGGTAATGAATTTTTGCAGCCACCTATCCCAAAACCCTTAGTTTTGATTGTTCAGTGGTTAGTTTTGCAACGTTGTTAGCATTTTTGGAGCTTATATCCATAGCTATTGTGTTTGCTGAGTTCACTTTCCAGAATGGTCTGTGTCTGAATGTTTTATGAGACTTGTTGTTTGCACTTTTCGTATCGTTCTCAGTACCCGTTGTAAGAAGGGAGCCGTAACATATATAAATTAGTAAGTTATTAAGTAGCTGGGGTATTTTTTCGCACTAAAATATATGTCAATGTAGGGAGTTGAAGAAGGGGAGGAATATCAGATGAGGCCACGAATGGTTTTGAAGACGTTGTGAGCGTCGACTCTGATTTTCTTATTTTATTGCAGCTGTTGAACGACGAGTCATAGATTCTCTAATAAATAGAGATCAAACACATCGCTCTTTTTTGCAGTGAATACTGAATTGTTGCGTTGTGTTCATTCGTTTAATGATCACGTTGATTCCTTATGCAGTCATAGGGTTAACAATGAGGTTCTGAGATGTATTCGACCACTTTTCTCGTAGTTCTCAAAAGGCATTTAGTAGCTCGTATATTTGAGGAGGAAAGCCTTCCTCGGTGTTGGCCACACGGTTGAAGCTTTCATTTCTAAACATTTACCTGTGACAGGATTGTGGCTGATCCAACACAGATGCAAGCGACCAATGTTTGGGTGCCCCGCTCTTCACTTTCATCAGCACGTTCATGTCATACGAACTCGTTACCGCGCCTCGACACTCATGCTATGCATTCAGCACCCCTAAGGTGTGATCTCTGTTCTTGTTTCTTTCGTTTATAGTTTAAAATGACGAACAGTGGTAATCTCAGAGCAACAGTCTTGTTTTATGAAGGATACTTGGATGAACTAACGTCGCAGGTGTGGTATTTACTGAGCGGTAGAAGACTGTGGCCAGTATTGTTTTAGCAGAGTTATGTGCTGGCTGTGCGAAAAAGACTGGAGCCGCATCCCACTTTCTTGGTATTTAAGTTGCGAAGACCCATTCTTTGCATGCTTAAAAGTGAAATTGGGGTCCGCCCAGTACATGTTCGAAATAATTTGTGCTGTAATGTAGAAGGGAAGGAAACGCAGATATCCGTGGCCTTCATAAGAGTAGCAGTCCATGGTTTCGTTCATTTTTTAACGCGTTATTGGTGGGAACATTACTCGTTGTTTGAGCCGACTGTCAAAAAAGAACAAACAGCGCATGTTGAATTAAAATTTGTTCTCTATTTCACCTAATGAACTTTTGCTTGAAAAAAGTCATGCTTGAATATCTTATGATTACTAAGAGTGTTTCGATGCTTCCCTTGACTGTCTTTCGTTTAATGAGAATAGTTTTGTTAGTATTCACCTTTATTATGAGTACATGAACAGCCTACAAATGGCAAATCTGGTGGACTTCCCAGCGTTCTCTATTTTGTTACTCAGCTGAATTAAATAAGCGCTAAATCTTGCATATTCAGCTCCGACGTTGCGCGACAGCAAGCAATCTCTGAGCAACAACGGCGACGCCAATATAGGATAGCATTAAATTTCTTCAATAAGTAAGTTTGTGATTTGTTTTCAATATATAAGCTTTTTCCTGTGGTGATCATGAACGGTACTGTTGTTAGTAAGAAGCGATTTAAGGCTTTCTTTCTTTCTAATTCCCTTCTCTCTTTGTTGGTTTCATTTCTTTTATTCTTTTTTTTTCCTTTCCACAATCTCCTGTTCACAAATCTTTAGCGCCTCTTTGATGTGTCTATCCTTTTACAGCGCTAAAGACTGGAATGCAGGAATATGATGGGCTCCATTTTGGTCCACATAATATTTTTTGTGTACTGAAACTGGATTCATCTTTAATGTCGCAGTGACCAGCTCACATTCACTCCTCAGTACCTACCTTAATTCTCGTCGCGCTAAACTTTTTATATATTTTTTCGTGCTTCTAGTCTTCGGTTTTTCCGTTGTTTTTTCACTCAACCAAACTAGAATTTTCTTGAAAATGCTGCAGAGAATAATTTAAGAAAGCCTGCTCGAGGTATTCAGTTCTTATTGAACTGGGGTTTCGTAGAGGAGAATGCGCATGCGGTCGCTAAATTGCTTATTGGACGGCGAGGATTGAGCAAGCAGATGATCGGCGAATACTTGGGTCATTTGCACGATCCTTTCCACTCATCTGTGCTTGAGTAAGTCTGAGGATTGTTACCGTAACGGTGTTACTTCTGAAGTTGATAAGAACGCTTTCTTCCACTACATGAGGGACCTGCAGTTCATCCTTTTATAGCTCATTCGGATGACTTGGCGCTCAAGGAGTTTTATATGGCGTACCCTTTCTTGCTGCAAGAGAGATAGGAGAGAGGTAGTATGGTAATAATCGTGCCTTTGTTCTTCTTTGAAGGGTTCGACGATATGCCGAGGCTTTCGTAATCTTGGGAGGAAAATATTGAGAATACATCATAACTCCTGATAGATACCGGCGGTTGAGAGGATTTTTGAAGATTTCTGTGTATTTCGGAATTTTGTATGCCCGTTTGGATGCAAGATACATGTAAGTGATAATAGATCTGCAGCTGTGAAATTCTACGAGAAGGAGAAAGAGGGCAATATCTCAAGTTCAATCTCCGTAATATTATAGCTTGCGGGAGGAGAAGGATGAGAAAGATTGGATTGGATGAGAAAGATTTGGAAGCAAGATAAATTTGAGGTAGATTTGTCTGAGATGCCGAATTCAGTGGGGAAGAGAATGTGCTTAGTTTAATGAAATTTGTGCGGAAGATCATACATACCCTAAGAAAACGAACTTTGAAAGAAGGATGAATGCATCATTCGTAGTTTTGAGACAAAATTGAACTTTGAGGGGAGCTATAAAATGCTGATATGAAATTAATGCAGCATAAATTGTAAATTACGACCACATAATGACGCATCGTTAACGCTCTTTGGTAATTTCTCACAAGCAATTGAAGATTTCTGAGGGATATTTTTATTGTAAAGTATGCGACTGTGTTTTTAAGGTGATCTTTTCATGGTCAACCTGTACTATACTACATTATATGTCACTTGGTCAAGACAGATTCTTAATGAGTGAGGTAGTTTATTGAACGACTAATGTGTTGATGAGATGATTTAGGCGATACAGGTATAATTTTGCAGCCATTTTATTAATGAAATCGATTTACACGGAATGGAGGTAGATGTCGCTCTTCGTCATACGCTGACGTTCTTTCGTCTACCTGGAGAGGCGCAAAAAATTGAGCGCATCGTTCAGGTGGCATTTGCTCATTTATTATTATTTTTTTATCTATTAAAATAGATAATCGTTTTGGTGGATATAGAAGTAAATTTTGAAAATAGTAAACTCGGTGTGAAAAAACTTTCCTTTATCGTGTTGATAGGTTGTTTTGCTTTGTAAGCATAATGTGAATTCTAATCCATCATCCTAAGTCGCTCTTCCCATCGCTTAGAATTCGAATCTTCTTGGATGAATATTTTCCTAGCAATGTTTACAGTGGCTTGGGAGAAAGTCAGTATAACAAAGAAGTAATATCAAAGAGGATTATAAAATGAGCGCTCACGTACGTCCATCTTCTCATAGTTCATGATAGTGGATGTTAAATTCCACTATGAATTGATTTGTTTTTTATTCGAATCGAGCAAGCCAGCCTACTCACCGAAGATGTTATGGAAAAATTTCACCATAGTATCTTAAATGAAGTCGGCCATACCTAATTAATATTGGCATAGCAATGCGGTTTTCACATTTTCGTGATATTAATTGCTAAAATTTGACCTCATATTTTTTTGCCAATTTGGCTAGTCTTTTTTTCTTGAATACCTTGATTTTCTGGACTTCAATATCTTCTGCTTAGGTGTTTGCGCGGCGGTATATTGAATGCAATCCGGAGCGCGCCGCTTCGTTTCACGGTGCAGACACGGTGTTTGTGCTAGCATTTGCGATTATAATGTTGAACACCGATCTGCACTCTCCAAATATCAAGCCATCCAGGAAAATGAAGCTTGAGGATTTTATCAAAAATCTCCGAGGCATCGATGCCGGCTTCAACATCGATCGGTTCGTTGTATGTTGATATATTTGCAAAATCAATTAATAGGTTGAGTGCGGTTATGGGGGCTTATGGAAGCGCTTTACCTCGCGTGACTGGTATGCTTCGATGCAGATTGCAATTATACGTTAGCACATCATTGTTTTACTGTTGATGGAAGTGACATCTTCGCTTGCAGAAACCGAATGTATCCGAAACTATTTCTTGTATTTCTTCCTTTCTATCATAGAAAGGTTTCTTCGGTTGACGGGATTTGTTCATGTTTCTTTCCTATTTTAAAAGCCCAAACAACAAGTGACCATTTTGAGATATCGTTTCCTCTATTGTAGCTGTTTTCGGATGTTGTTTTCTGCGATATGTTGTGAGGTGATTTTATTTCCAAAACAGATGTATTTTAGCATCGAAATCGATTTATTACATACTAAAGAAAATGTTTTTTTTAAGTAGGAGATTGGGTTGTTCTGAAGTTGAACAAAATGTGATTTATTCCTCGAGTTGTTAAATTTTACGCGTTTCAATTCCTCCAGATCTTTGCTGACGGGGATTTACGAGAGAATCCGTGAGCACGAGTTCCGCTCCGGCTCGGATCACGTAACGCAAGTGATGAAAGTCGATCAGAGCATCATTGGCAAGGATAAACCGGTGAATTAAATTGTTTGAACTTGATTTCTTCTGCACATTTTGAGCATATTTTTTTCGCCTCTGTCCCTTCTCTCTCTTCTTTCCCCCCTCCCTTTTAGTAGCAAGTATATATTTAGTTGCAGTGAGTCACCTTGGATTTTCCATAGCGGAGCACGATGGTGCAAAACTTGAAGAGATATATGAGGGTTTTGAGGAGATTTGATTGGAGTTTTTTGCATCACGCCATTTTTCATGCCGATTCGCTTTTATTAAATTTTTAAGAATATCGTCTTAGAATGGCATTTCGGCCATAAGAATATGGACACATAAGGGATCAAAAATTATTGTGCAAGGATTTTTGTTCCCCTTTTATGTTGGTCATTAATTGATAAGTTAGGAATTTTACAGTTGTTAATCAGAAAGAGATTAGACATTTTTTTTCGCCTTCCCACCTATCTTTCGTTGATTTGTTTCATTTTGAAGAAATCGAAAATAGAGCTGAATGATTTACCAACAGGGTATTTCTCTAGTTGTATTCCACGCAGTTGTACGCATCTTACATGGGCAGCGCCCTCCTATTAGGGAAGAAATTTGTGTTTAGTTTTGAGAGTTTAGGGTGATGAGCCTATCGTTCAGCTTTCTTAAGCAAACGTGGCAATAATAGTGTTATGACTGAATAGATAGAATATCTTAACGGAATTATCGTTGATAAAGTTAAAAAAATTATTTTTCGTAGATTATTTTATAGGCTGATAATCGTGTGGATATGTCTCTTTTACAGCATTGAATTAGATCCACTTCCATAGGGACATTTAATGTTTTTCGATGTGTGTGTGTGTGTGTGGAAGGGAAGGGGTTATTTCTCGTTCATCTGTTGATATTTTGTCTTTTTCGATAGCTATAGTTTCTACTGTATCATTTGTGGTTGTGTTTGAACTTTTGAAGTTTCATATTAAATTTCACAGCTCTACGCTTTATTGTTTTTATAGCCTCAAGTTGTGAAACTCATTTTTGTTGATCTTATTTTCTTGTTGAATTATTTCATCACTTAACTGAGAGTTTCGTTTCAGAAGCTCGTCGAACCGCAGCGTCGCCTTGTCTGTTATTGCCGTTTGAACCAAATAATGGATCGAACGAAACGGCAAGCACCGAACGCTCATCAGCGAGAAGTGTTCTTATTCAACGATATGATGCTCGTATGTCACTTACCATATTCGGGTTTATTTCGTTGTTTTTTTTTTTTGATTTATACCCTTTTTCTGACATTAATTCTCTATTATTTATTCGATAAGGTTTCTACTGAAAAAAGTTCTTTTGGTAAAATGACTCTTGGTAAAAAAAGGCTGTTTCGTTGAAATTTTTATCAGTAGCTCATTTTTGCCTTTACGAATTCACCTTTAAAATTCTTTTCACCTAAATACTGCTCGTCCTATATCCTTCCATTTTTTCTGAGTTACTTTAGAGGGAGGGGGGAGAAGGAATAGGGAAGGTGGTTTTTGCTCATTACCTATTTCTTGCATATCACAAAGACGTTGGCATTTAGACGCGATTCAGTTGAATGTATGGTTATCGTTTGCATTAGTTGTGTGTATATTGAGCTAACTGATATTCTAACTTCGCAATAGATGAATGTTGTTGCTTTGTTCATCATAGAATTGGATTTGGTACGGTCGGCAAGCTATTATCGTCAAGAGCGCATCATTATCTTTAACGCAAATTTATTTACTCGTGCATTTGCGATTAGAGTTTATTGAAATTTTTTATAACGTCGATCATTTAGATGATTTAAAAAATGATACTTAATAAAGGAGCGATAAAAATACACATCTATTAAATTGTTTTTATTATTTTGCATTACATAGATGGCGAAAATTGTATCGAAGAAGAAGACATGTTCGCAATACACTCTTCGTATGTGGACCCCACTAATAGCAATGCGAATCCGTGTATTCGAGACAAATTTTTATCATTTCGGCGTATCGATCGTCTGCCAAGATGATCAGGAAATACTACTGAACGCTAAGAATGATGAAGATAGGTAAGTTGATATTGAATTGAAGCCGAAATATGTTTATTTTCCGGTGGTTTACGCACTACTGAATGCTATTAATCAAACGAATGGAGACTAGAGTTTTTTCTAACGTCTTCTATCTTACGCTCGATTTGAGCGCTTTTTTGTCCTTTTTTTGGGGGATGTGAGTAGTTTATTCCGGTTCAGCTGGCTTTCACACATTCAGACTTGCATTTGATTCCTAAGTTATACGCTACTTACTGCTGCTTGCTCTAAGTCTTGTCTATCAGCATCCATTTTTTTCTCCTCTTGGTTCAAAAGTATAAGCCTGTTCACCATGTGTTGGTATTTGTTTATATCACTATTTGAGGTGTAGAAGGGAATTTTGGTGAGAGAGTGGGGGAAAGATAGAGGGTGAGAGTACGAAAAGTATAGCATTGGCTTATTGTGGTATATCTTGTTCAGTAGAACTCGTCCCATTCATTTAATGCTCTTGAAGAATTATGCAGTATCATCGTTCATGCCCAGTGTATTTACTCCTTTTTCGGATGAGTCCGTCATAAAAAATATATCTCCTATAGATGGGAAAAGGATAGGAGGAGGAATATATGAAAGAATTTTAGACACTGATTGCTTGACTTAAATAGCTAATTTTTTTCATTATTTAACGTTTCCTTCTTACAAAATTATAATTTAGCAGCATATACACTACTGCTACGCGCTATAGCAGCGCATTTTTTTCCCATCACTTTGCCGAAGAAGTTAGGGTACACCAGTTGAGGAATGCAAGAATGATGATGATCTCTTTTCATTCAATCACGTTTGCGCTCCGAAATAATTACGTTTATGCTTGAAGCTTTGCCCTTTAAATAGGGTATATTGTTTTTGTGTGACCATCGATAAGATGTACCTAAACCTTTTAACGTTAAAAACGACAATTTTTGTGAGGTAGATTATTTAGGAGCGGGGAAAAATGCTTAACTGTTATTTAGATCGAAGCATTTTCTAGGCATCGCTTTGTGGCCGATGTACGAGAGTCGATCGCAGAATGTGCAGAAATGGAAGCGATACGAATCGAGTCCGAATTGGATAAGCACGCTGCTGGTGGCTTAAGCAGAAGCGAGAGCCAACGAGACTCTGGGCTACCCGACTACGACGGTGCCCCTTTGGGAAACGATGTTAGCAACGGAAGCGGATTGTCGAATGGTGGTTCAGAACGCTCACGTGGAATTCTCATGCAAACACCTCGTAGACTATCGTTCAATTCACTCGACAGCGGAGTGGTCGAAGAGGGGGCCGCGTGTGAATTCGTGCCGTCTTGAGCGTTGATAACTAGTTGTGGAGTTTAGTACCAACTCGTTTTTCAGGAACATCTTACATGAAGTCGTGTAAGATTTTTTGAGGTTTATCTGTCTCGAGTTTTTAATGCAAGATTTTTCTTTCAGCGATTTTCCACATCCCCAGCATCTAAGCATACGCGCCGCTGTTTTTTTTATTCGAAGTTCCTCATAGGGAAGGGCTGAGAGAGAAATCGAATTTCGCTAATGTGTAGTTATATCCTTTCGAGACCCTAGCGTAGAATATGAAGCCTTCCTGACCGGTTTCAGGATATCTCTAGGTTTTTGCAAGAATATCTTTCACCTTGAGCATTATGGAGTCGAAATTCATTCCCGAAATCTTCACTGTTACTTACTTGTTAGTGTAACGCAAGTCATAGGAAACATGCTTCGCTCGATTGAGAGTATTATAAAATTTCTTCGATGAGTTCATTCCCTATGCGTCTCATGAACTACTCAGGTAGGTGCAGAGATGCTCAGATCTGACGGGATTTGTGTATTTTATTAATCGGCCAGGATTAGCTTATTTTTTTGGGGGTTTAGAGTCATGTGAAAGTGAAATTTGTTAGAAACCTCAGGGATTTTTACAACGGCTTATTTGTTCTCAGATGTACCTCTACTCAGGTATACAAATGCAATATACGTCGGCAGGTATTGGAGTATGAATTGGCGACTGATGTTTTAATGCGATGCGTTTGTTTATCGTTGCACGCCTTCCACGCCTCTCAGGCGTTGTTTGCTGTCTTTCATGTGTTTCCACGTCAAAATTGCGTTGTGTGTATTAGCATTATTGTTTATGTTGAAACTAGGTGAATAGCGTTTTCTGTTGTTATTTTGCTGTGTTCTAATGATAGAATTCTGTTCTATGGGGGCATTCGCTCGCTCATTGACTGCATTCTGTCTGTTTGTTTTTAAAAATATATATAGAGAAGTTTTGACGTTCAGTTCCTTGAATATGCTCATCGTAATCTATTTATCTCTGTTGATTCGACCGACATAAGATGAGGGGGATAGAGGCTGGAGGCTGGTAGTTAAGGATCGTGGAAATGCTTCAAGTTGTGAAAAAGGACCATCCATTGTGCAATTTTTCGTAAAGTTGCCGCACTCTTGATATGAGTGATATTGGTGCCGTGGATTCGTTAACGATTTTAGCAAATCGAAATGATCGACGAAATAAACAATATAATGCACTAATACGTCTAAATAATTCCAATAGAGCAATCAAATTCGTTTGTGATAATCGAATATAGAATGTTGTAAACGTTGAGAAGATAAAGGCGTTTACAAATTTCTTTGGTTGGGAATTTTAGTAGGGAATTCGATGCACAATTAATCATTTCTCCTCTAAAAAATATTCGCAAGAAGGTTTTTTTTTCTCTTTCTTTCCATTATATTTAATTAATCGCCAACTAATTATTTTTATCAGTCATAAAATATGAATTAGTAAGTATAAATTTATAGTATCGGTAAAGTAAATGAATAATAGCAATGCAGTAATAATTTTTTATCTACAAAACGTTTCTAGTTGAACGTATCGTTTGGAATATTTCCACAAATACCTCGATACGGGTTGTACTTTATGCTTATTGTACGACGACTTATGCGGCATTTTGAGTGTTTTATTGTTTCGTCGCTTACGATTTGATTGATTCGATGATGGATTTCATGCGAGAGAAAACGGAGTTTCCCATTTTGAATAGAGAGAATATGACGAGTAGTCGCTAATCTAATGAACGAGATGAGATAATTCGACAATAAACTTTCAAATCACTACGGTTTTTTTTTTTTGCTTTCAAAAACCTCATTGTTATGTAAGTTTATGAATTTCAATGAGTTTCTTTCACTCTGAATTGAAAACAACGCAGATTCGATGTTATATTTGCTGAAATCTCGACGCGAATGCCGTTTTCTTGTTTAAGTCCAAAGTACGTGAATCAAAATATCTTCTATGAGATGTGCATTTCTTAACTTTTCTCTCTTTCTGAAAGGAGAAAATAGCCATTTAGCTTATAGGAAGTGTATGGATATTACCCTTATGGAAGCGAAATTTTATTGGTGCCTATATTCAATCATTCTTGTCATTATTGCATGCATGTATATTTTTCGCTGCCATTTTCTCACTCTATTGTTACGGTTATTTATTTCGAGTGTTTAAATACCCTCAATATTATATATCTATGAGACAATATGACATATTGATTATCCTAGAGGGTGGCCATTTTTCTAAAAGAATCAACTTCAAACATCGATCATTTATTGTCGTCAACTAAATTTCATCCTTACTAGCAGTGCCATTCCACAATTTCATATGTTTGGGAAAGGACGACGCTATTTCTTAGTCGTGCTTATAGAGCGATTATAGTTTAGCTCGTTGCTACTTCGTTTATGAATCGCCAGTTCGTGCTATTTTCGTTTCATCTCGACATCGCTAGGGGATCGAAATAATTTTTTAAAAGCGTTTTTTTCTTGTCTTTATCGAGAATAGATGATTCGGTTATTGCTTTGAAGATGTTCAGAATCGACGCAATCCTAGGTGGCAGTGTCCCGTTTCGATGAGGCATTTCCGGTTAATTCTTCTTCTATTTTCCACGTCTTTATTTCATTGCTCGTTTCAAAGTTTCATCGTTTGAATGACAATGCAGTTCATTTTTTCCTCTACTTTTGCTCTGAGCAATTGTTTATGTTGTTTCTTCTGTTGTTAGTCGCCTTAATTAATTCCTATGGGGGATTCTGAAAGATTATCGTTGTGGAGAAATGACTGAGGATTAGGTGTCATCTATAGGTCACCAAATTCTAGTAATCGACCATACGAAGCGATAAGAATTTCGAGTTATTTGTATGCTGTTTTTTTTTTTCTCTCGCTCGGAATCTTCAAATCGAAATGGAGAGCTTGAGTGGATATTGTCATAGTCGAAATTAACAGAAAACGAAAGATGAATAAGAGCGATAGGCTTCGAGTTCTATGTTTGCCCCGCTCTGCAAAAATCGAATGATAAGCTTAAGCTTAAGAGGTTGCATAAGAGGCTTTTACGGTTTATTTTAATTTAATTTTTTAACGAGACACATATTTATCTATGGGATTCTATCGCCTACGTTACAGGATTACAAATGTGCATATCTGGTGTGGTCGTAATAGCTGTTCAGATGCAAATCGAAATTCATCTTTGTCTTATATGTGAAATGATTTCCCTTCCTATTTTTTCTTTTTTTATCCAACGCTTCACTTAATTTTTTCCATCATAGTGCAGTCAGTGCCTTTGCGACTGCAGCCGAACTTCGATATTTCATTGAGGAATGTTTCTCTATCATTGTGTAAATAATAGTGCCGTTTCCACTATTTATTACTGCAATGGTCGTCGTTCATTTAAGAGTTACATGAATTGTATCGTTACGATTACACTTCCATAATTCATTTATTGTGATAGGGAATCATTTTCAAGCGCATTCAACGTGAAACGGAGAGCTAAATACTCAATGGTACCTCGTATAAGTAAGTTCCTTGAGAAGAGGTCGCGTCCATTTTGTTTCCTAATTGGGCAATTTTCGTTTTGCTTTTCAACTTATAAATTCCCCACAAAAATATCTACCAATTATTCCATGCGCCCTTCTTTCTAATGTCGCTAAGTGTTGAGTTTTACTTTAGAGTATTAGATTTGGAGTCTATTGGACCTTCAATATAAAATGATACGTTAAGGAGAATTCCGAACCATTTTTCCCCTTGTTATTGCTCTCAGTTTCTTAGATGTTCACTGAAGTTCACATCGAGGTGAAGGGGAAATGCTTGCTAGCTCTACAGTTCTTCAGTTTTAATGCATAATCTCATGTTTCTATCGGAGAGGGTTCTCATAGGGTTTTATGTTTGCTCTTCATTCAATATCGAGCCATGCGGACTCGACGCCTTTCGGCCGAATGTCTTTGCATTATTTATTCGAATTTAATTTCTCTTCTTTATCCTTCGTACTAAAAAAAAAGATAAAATATTGTGTAAGAGTGTTCTCTTCATATCATTTTAAATCATATGGTTCATCCACCATATGAATAAATATTGCAGACATATGGATTTCGCTATCATTCAAGCGTTGCCCATATATTCGAGGAGAGGGTTTAGAATTATTGTCTGTTGTAAACTCATCTCTGTTTTCTCTAATATGAATAAAAATTGCAATTTCTCTATCGAAGACCGCAAATCCGAAGCATTAAGAATTCCACCCAATGACATTTCCGTTACTTTCACAAGTCATAGCATTACTTCTTTCCGATAACAGCCAACCTAATGCATGAATCATACTCGTATGCTATAGCCCACCAATGATGAGGATCGATATAATCTACGAAAACCGTATGGACCATCGAATGCACTGACTGATACAATACGTGAGGAAATCGTATTTATTGCAACAATAGTGCGAGATGTGGCATTTTCACGTGTTTTGCATTGATTCTAATTGATTCTGAATGACATACAGATGCCATATATGCTCTTATCTTGTAGCTCTCATACAACCTGCGATGGCATTAATCGGTTGTCCATCTTTAATGCGTCTTTTAGCTCGATCATAAAATGCGTATGGGTCGATCGTGTAGATGTAGCTTGCAACGTCTTTTCGTTTATTGCATTAATTCGTTTGAAGCGGCGACTGATTGTGCGCATTGAATGTCTCTTGCAGCGACATTTTCCTTCTATGGGTAAGGCCGTTGACGCATCCACTAGCAAAGCACAACAATTGCGTAATGTCGATCATTTGCTCAATAGAAATCGTCGACGAAAGACGAAGGATATAGCAGCAACGTCGGTATCTCGAGACTTGGTCACAGGGAGCTTCACGGATTCAGGGGTGCGGACAAAAGCGGAAAAGCCCGGCGTCAAGGATATTCCAGGCGCTTCATTTTTTTCTCTCTCAGAAAAGCGTTGCGTATTGAACTTAATTATGAAACGATAATGCTATACACATGAAAGCAAGAAGCAAGGAGAGGAAGAGTAGGATTCGTTAGAACTAACAGAAATACTTCATCATCTAAAGGCGTGTTTTTAATTTCATTAAGCTTATGAGCGATACCGGATGTAATGCACAGGTATCCAGGTATATATACTTTGCTGGACAATATCATGGACCGGTGGCGTTAGCGATGCAAAGATGTTCGTTTGTTCACTTATTCGGCGATGTAGCATTTCGTCGATGATTTTCGTCGTATCGATGTGCATCGATAATTTTTAATATTTCAAACTGAAAAATTGCATCAATGAAAGAAAGGGAAATTAGAACCGTCGGTAGTTTTTGATTAGAGTCTAAAAAAGCTTCGAGGATAATTATTTATGCTGACGGAGAATTAATGCTACAATTGTACAGTGAGAAGGTGAAGAAGAAATAAAAGCAAATCATGCGAGTTTACGGCTTTCTCTTTATATTTCTTTGGTTTTTTTTTTTTAACCAGCTTCTATACATATTCAGCCTCTATACACGTGGGTTTTTAATGGATTTAATGATTCTAGAAGCTGCTAAACCTGTACGAGACGACTGTACGGTCGATTCGGTGAAGTTAATGGCAATAAAAGAAATTTTAGCGGAAACAAAAAGAGCAGCGCTTCGAGCAGAGTTGATTGGATCGCAAGGATGGTACGCCATATTTTGGTGTTAGACGCTTTTTTGGGGGAGGGAATGGTTTGAGGAGGGCAGTTACGGGTAAACCATATAGGTGTTCATTCAGTCGATGGAATCTTGTTACGATTGGAGCTGATTACATGAGGTGTTTTGAGTATAAAGCCTTAATAAGGACAAACAGCAGACTTGCTTTTCTGTGACACTGATGTCTGACTGTCATTGAGAAGGGGAGGATTTGTTCCATCTAGTAGGATGTTAAAATTTCTTCCCAAATATATCTTATATCTTTATGGTAGGCTGTTTTTTGGAACCTACTGAGATATGATAGGGAACCTACATCAACAGTCGTGATTTTCATGTATGTAGGGCGGCCGATTAACTGTTGGATCCAGTCAAAATAGCTGCATGCGACCCTTAATTGGCAATGCATTTAGAGCTGTGGAATTATATCATGTAAATAGATCATATGAGTTTTTCGGGGAAAAGATTCACATTGTGATCCACCTGAAAGCGAGTTTGAGTTAGATGTAGCCACAAGTTGTAATCTGCATTAGAACGGGGAATGCGATCCTTAAAAGGTAGGTTAAACTGGGTCCTAAAAGATGAACGCCGTTAATTAATCAGAATTTGAAATAATGCACATGATTTGGTGACGGTTTAACCCGATTCTGGTTACGGTTGGACCAGGATCGTGGGTGAATTTAACTTGAAGTTGCATAAAGTTATTTGCTACTGGTAGTTTATAATTGGATAGATACGGCGCAAATGTTATAGATAGGTATACAGTTATGCAATTTTCATTGGCATAACTCATTGAGATCATTTTTCAAAGAAAACCATGCGAAAATTTGTTTAATTGTCTCAGTAGAATGCTGTTCTTTCAGGAAGAAACCAACTTGTTTGTCGATCAACAAAAAATTTTTGAAGCGTACACTGGAAGCGTCGTTGTCTTGTCGCAAGAATACTCCAAGATAGGCAAGAAGGAATATTTCGCCCCTCGAAGTGCAATTGAAACGATGCTGCAAGGCAGTTAATGCGTCACTTTCCATAAATTTATTCCTTGAAAGAAAGGTATTGGATAAAATTAATTAAGTTAACAGCAGTTTTTTAGAGACTCTAAATTGTGAAGTATAAGCCCACTAATGCGAGTCAAACTCCCAAACACGCGAGGCAAGTTTTCTTTGGGGTGGCTGAAAAGGTGCTTGTCTATGACTATGTGCACATTCGGCTATGGACAGAAGATGATTTAGAGGGGTAGAAAATCTCAATGAAATGTTTTTCAACCATGCTTGGAGTTGGATATGTTATCGGCCGAGAGCCCAGCTTTTGTTATGACTCACGCAGTGGTGCGTATTCTACCAGAATTTTTATAGTCTCAGGGCACTTCTAGCTAACAGTAAAAAAAACCTCGCCATACCTCCATCTAAGCACACCATCTTACCGTACTATGCCTTCATAATAAGTGGATGTGCATGTACCTAAGCAAGAAATTTTATCGTACAAGAGCGCAATTAAGTATTCAGAGAACTCACCAAATGTAGATGTCACATAAAAACTTTCTTGTAACGTCAATATCATACTCAGATTTATCAAATCATGCCCACTGTTGTGATCGGCAAATGCGAACTTTGAAAGAAAAAAATGATTTTATGAAAAATCGGGGGAATTTCACGATAAGAGAAGGATAAGACCGTTTTCAACATCCATTCACCTTAGAGAAACACTAGAAAAGCCCAATAAAGTTGTAAAAAATACCATCAGTTCGAATAAAGGCGAGCTATTGTGTTTTGATTATAAAAATTTACTCCTTTTAGTACGTTAGTAGAGCTTCATCTCTCCTCCAAATGTTACTTGCATCGTTGAATTTCAGGTCATCCAGAATGAAATTGGGTGCCTTTGACTTTCATTTGATTCCTCAGTGTATTTTCTCGATCATGGAGTGGTGTTCTTTACAGTTTCCTACCGCTTTTTATTCTTCGCAGTAATGATGGGTGTTGAATGTGCTTGTCGAGAAATTACATTGTTTCTGTCAGCTTTTTTTTTGAAAGTAAGCCATTCCGGTTCCTAATTGTTTCTCTCATTCATTGATTGCTTCAGCCACCTTACGTTTTGCTGTTTTAAATAAGAAAATTGGATGCATTTATTTAACAAATCAGTAGCATCCCCGATTTATATCGTCATGTTTAAGTTTCCTTCGAGAGTGCATTTTTCTTTGCATTCGCATCATTTCGAATGGATCCCTTTTGCTCAATAACCAACACCTTCCTCATATGAACGTCTTTGAATTTCTGGGCAAAAAATAATCCCACTTCAAGCAATAATCCCCTCGGAGTAGTATCATCGTTTAATCAGAAAACTTGAAAACTGCTTTCTATTTGTGTTCCAAATGTTTCACAGTGTTGCCGCAGAATCCTAATTTTTGGGACCTCTATCCTTCCTGTAGTAAATCCCCCTAAGAGTAATTATAATAACGTTGATATGGCTTCAGGGGTCCCACCTCAAGATACAATATTTTTTACGAGTCTGCTCTAAAGGTGGATGTAAAGTTTATCCTAACTAGATTGTAGAGTAGAATATTATTCCTCAGTGTTGCCAGAATTTTTGTGGAACGCCTTTTTTTTTTACTAAATAAGGCCCAATTCTCGCAAACGGGCAGGTATTTAGCCTTGCGACAAGTCGATGGCTACAAATTCAGTTTTTGAAAAAAAGGTTGGCAGTTATTTGTACACATGCTCTAGTGGATAAGATTTGCATTTAGGATGCACGGAATGAAGAAAACCAAACTATCTTGGGTGGTTCCTATTTACCGCTCGAAGAAAAACTCAAAAAGTCCAGAATGAGGAGCGGTAGGAATAGGCGAATAGAAAAACATAAAGAGAAAATCAAACAGACATTTGTCTGAGCACCTCACCATCTATAACCGGAAACCACCTTCCACCTTCCACACCTCTAGATAGTTACTCACCTCAGCATCACACTAACAAAACTTCAAGCACACTGTAAGGCGGAGACAATTGCGGTAGCACGTTAGGGGCGAGTGTCGCACCATTTCCTCCTTCAGAGTCGGCTTAAAAAAGGGTCAAGATGAATGCTATCCCGGTATATGTTTGAGTAAGTAAGTAGTGACTTATCTTGCATTTCATCGTTTCATGGAACTCTGTCTTCGCAACACAAAAAAAAGCCGGTAATTGAAGGAGGGCGACATTTTTTAAGTCGAAAAATTCAGAGTGGTTTCCAACTAGTTTTCTTTTCAATAGTAAAGTAAAACAGCACTAGAAAGGAGGAGAGAACGTTGAAAAGAGACTTATATTTAGCGAAAGCGAAGAGTGGCATCGTTGTTAACATGATGGCAATAGAGATCAACTTGAATGGAAGAAGATGAGCGTTTTTCGGCAACAATAAAACAGCAACGCGAAAAATTGCTCTAGACAGGAAGATGACTGAATCTGTCAGAAAGTTCCTCGACAGCAGTTCACGTGATCGGACGGGTGTCATCCACGGGTTTACCTTTAGATCTTATTGGAGTTAATGGTACTTGCAGAGATTGTTCTTCTGTTTCGTCAAGTGTATTATTATTTCTATGTTCCTTTGCTTCTGGGGCAGTTGTTTGTCGCTAAGCGATGAGAGCAATGTGATACGTGAATGTTGGTGCTGTATTTGTTTTGGTGACTGGAAAAAAAAACCTTTCAATGAATATCTGTTTTCTCTACTATAGTAAAGCTGAAGGATTATAAGTATCGATGGTAGAGCGCTATGAACAATCGCTTACAGAAGTATAAAGAGCCTAAGTAGAATGCATTTTCGTCGTTTGTTTGTGAATTTTCGAGAGAAATATTTCATCTAACGGATGAGATGTTGGTTGTTATTTTGCTCAAACGACAGGTGTCCTCATTTATTTATTAGAATTTTTAGATATCATTATAATAACTAAAATTGGCAATAATTAAAGTAAATTGCACATAGATTCATAGAAACTATCGAAGTAAAAGAGAGAAAGAAAACAGCGAACGGTTTAAGGCATTTGTACGCATCGATTTTAGCAATTGGCCGATGTAATTGTATGATGATGATGCTCAAAAAGTATACTTCTCTATATTTAGAATATGTTTATGCATTCGACTTAATAAATCCTCATTGTAGTTATATTCGACGGCTTATCTAATGAGGAGGAAACTAATATCGAATCACAAATTTGCATCATTTTTGACGCATCACTGTCCACCACTGCTATAGTCGATTCTGTTAATTGTAATAATTGGGTGTGACTAGCAACGTATTTCCGATCGTTTAGGCAATGAGAAGGCCTACTAGTGGCATGAATGTTACGCCGAGCGTATTCGAAGATTGCCGATCCGCTTAGCAACATTTGGCTAACGAAATTTTTGGAGCAGTTGCTATTTCATCCAATTCATTTTTTTTTTTCAAACTCTCTGACCACGGGGTCTTTAGCAGGCTTAATTTTCCCTCTTTTCTAAGGGACAATCTGGCAATCAGCTCATAAATTCTCTCTCTTGCTGCCTTACTATGTTGTAGAAATTCCTGGAATTACAGAGGAGGAAATGAAGCAAATAACAACGCTCGGATGAATTAGAAAATGCTCATCGTGTAAACTCACGAAGTGAACCATAACCGTTGCATTTACCAGGGACTGGGTCATAGCTATAACTTCCATAACCGCTTCCAGAACCTATGACGCCAACACCGTTAGACCCAGCAGCTCTACCATACGAACTTCCGCCAATGCTTCCGCCACCGATACCTTGATTATATCCCAAGAGCACTTCTGCGGTAGGAAATGTTTCTTGAGGTCGAATCAGGTAGGCAGCGATAAAGTTGGCCGGATATGATTTAGTAGAAAATAGCGAACGATAGAAACAATGTGAGCATTTCTAATCGTAGAGCACGACTTACTTTACTTTACATAAAATAAAGATACATTCCTATTCGATATGAAAAAGTGGGCGAACATCAAGTGGAAAACATAATAGAAAGAAAAAGAACTGTGTTAGGTGTTTCTTCTCCATCTTGCACAAGAATATAAATCGCCTTAGGTTTAATTTCTTTTAATGAAATAATGATAGTGAGGTGACAAACCATATGGGGATAGAAACAATGTGAGCATTGTTTCACCAGATGGGAGCATATTCCGTGGAGTTGACTTCCTATAACTCTTAAACGACTCAACCTTCAAGTCGTATTTCTCTGGCTGTTCACTTTAACTCAAGACTGAACACAAAGAGAAACGATTTCCCAGTAAAAATCGCCCTTTGAATATTACTGATTGCTTCACCAGCTGGGAGCATATTCCGTGGAGTTGACTTCCTATAACTCCTAAACGACTCAACCTTCAAGTCGTATTTCTCTAGCTGTTCACTTTAACTCAAGACTGAACGCAACGTGAAAGGATTTCCAGTAAAAATCGCCCTTTGAATATTACTGATTGTTTCACCAGCTGGGAGCATATTCCGTGGAGTTGACTTCCTATAACTCCTAAACGACTCAACCTTCAAGTCGTATTTCTCTAGCTGTTCACTTTAACTCAAGACTGAACGCAAGGTGAAAGGATTTCCCAGTAAAAATCGCCCTTTAAATATTACTGATTGCTTCACCAGCTGGGAGCATATTCCGTGGAGTTGACTTCCTATAACTCTTAAACGACTCAACCTTCAAGTCGTTCAAGTCGTATTTCTCTGGCTGTTCACTTTAACTCAAGACTGAACACAAAGAGAAACGATTTCCCAGTAAAAATCGCCCTTTGAATATTACTGATTGCTTCACCAGCTGGGAGCATATTCCGTGGAGTTGACTTCCTATAACTCCTAAACGACTCAACCTTCAAGTCGTATTTCTCTAGCTGTTCACTTTAACTCAAGACTGAACGCAAGGTGAAAGGATTTCCCAGTAAAAATCGCCCTTTAAATATTACTGATTGCTTCACCAGCTGGGAGCATATTCCGTGGAGTTGACTTCCTATAACTCTTAAACGACTCAACCTTCAAGTCGTATTTCTCTGGCTGTTCACTTTAACTCAAGACTGAACACAAAGAGAAACGATTTCCCAGTAAAAATCGCCCTTTAAATATTACTGATTGTTTCACCAGCTGGGAGCATATTCCGTGGAGTTGACTTCCTATAACTCCTAAACGACTCAACCTTCAAGTCGTATTTCTCTAGCTGTTCACTTTAACTCAAGACTGAACACAAAGAGAAACGATTTCCCAGTAAAAATCGCCCTTTAAATATTACTGATTGTTTCACCAGCTGGGAGCATATTCCGTGGAGTTGACTTCCTATAACTCCTAAACGACTCAACCTTCAAGTCGTATTTCTCTAGCTGTTCACTTTAACTCAAGACTGAACACAAAGAGAAACGATTTCCCAGTAAAAATCGCCCTTTAAATATTACTGATTGTTTCACCAGCTGGGAGCATATTCCGTGGAGTTGACTTCCTATAACTCCTAAACGACTCAACCTTCAAGTCGTATTTCTCTAGCTGTTCACTTTAACTCAAGACTGAACACAAAGAGAAACGATTTCCCAGTAAAAATCGCCCTTTAAATATTACTGATTGTTTCACCAGCTGGGAGCATATTCCATGGAGTTGACTTCCTATAACTCATTGGAAACGATTAACGTGTAGAAAATGACGTTGAATATCGGTTTTTGAGGGCGTTAATTATTAAAATTTTCTCGTAGCTTCTAGAAGGAGGATGGCAAAACGGATATCAAACGCTCGTTAGCAGTTATCATTTTTTTAATGATTGAAACAAATAAGCACAATGTCTTGAATGAAACAGTTCATCATCTCAATCGGATGGGTACTTTTGTTGTTGTTGTTTTGATTGTTATTATGTAGTCATCGCTTACAAGAGATAAACAAAGCATTATTGTAGTAAGTAGTAAGTTAGTAAGTAGTAAGTAAGTAAGGAGTAAAAATATCATTGAAAGAAAGAATTTGCATATATAAATATTAGGCATCAACATCCAAAAACTGTGTAGTAACGAAATATACTCGTAGAAAGTAATCATTAGGAGAAATTTTACACAGAGAACATTTCCCAGTTTACTTGAGAAGTACACAGTGTTTATTTCCGCTTCCAAGAGGCCTATAATAGTAATTTTATTCGAATTTAAGATATGAGATGAAGAAATTTCGATGTAGTTCTAATAGACGTTTTAAATTATCGGCCTAATTATCCGACTTGATATTTCTCATTTAGTAGGTGATTTCATATTATTCCTCTAAAGGATTCCGAGAATCATTTTCCGTCCTATGTATATTATCAATACTCTTATGTAAGAAATTCCATTAATTGTACGCTTCAAATTCAGATACTAGAATAATCGATGAATAAAACGTCAACGAATGAGTGGTTTTAATTCTATGTCTGAAAATATACTATTAACGAAAATTTGAGGAAAGACCAATCGATAATCCACAATTTTCGTGAAAGTTATTCCAGAATTTCGAGTTGTGGAAGGTAACCGTTGACAAACGAGGGGAAAATATTGAAAGCACTTATAAATAGCTGATGAAAGAACGCTAACATACGACCAGAGAGAACATATGGGTGGTGACTGCATCTAACGCTTCATTAATGAACTCGGTGCCCATTAGTGATGATTGGACCTACGTGTGTAGCGTGAGATTGTGAGTAGTCCTTTAATTATAGCACTGATTGGGATATGGCACTCGTTTGGTGGGCTATCGTTATGCCCACGTATTGCCCATTCATTACTTTTGTGGATTACACGAGATGCATTCAAAGAACGCTGTCACTGCTTAAATATCGTCGCATCAAGTGGCGTTTATTATACATTTGCCTTTGTCCTCACAAAATAGACGAACAATTGCGTATGGGGAACTACAACGCATATGTGTTTCGATCATTTCCATAATTTCGAGTCGAAATAACGACAATGAAATTTGATACGCATAGCGCACATTATCGAATTACTTACTGAACCAACGTTGAAGGTGATTTATGTTACCCACACAAGTGGGAATAATTGTGCAAATTAAATGCCCTCAAAATTCGTGAATTTCACAATATTTCAACTTGTAAAACGCATAGAAACATATAGGATGAGTAAGACGAGAATCAAATATAGTAGAGGAGCTTTCTAGCAGCATCAGGACGTCGATCACCAACCAACCTTAGCCACAATAAATGAAGGACGGAAAGGAGAATTGAAAGAGAAAAACACCTCAACAGGTATATATGAACATCAAAAAAATGCGGTCGACGATAAGATTGGCCGGTCAAAGAATTCGACGTACCGAAGCAAATTCCTCACTTTCTATTGGTCGTTGAGGTTTTTTACGCAGTTGATTGGGTTATTCTGTTTGGGTTATTTTCTCTTTACATTACTTTAATCTGTCTCATAACAACGATCGCTTATTGATAGCAATGCGGGTAAATATTACTCAGATCTGTTGAAATATGTTCAAAGATAGTTTCGACGTTGAGATTTGTTTCAGTATAGATGCATCTTGCGTTCTTAATTGTCATACTTGTGTGCTATCGAAAATGCCCATGAAACCCCAACATATATAGATCGACATATGGCCTTTTTACATGCATATAGCATCAACATATATATGGTTTTCAATTGTTTTCACTGATGGGTACACATTTTGATGCGGTTACAAACTATGCGGCACGAAATTTTGCGAGAATATGAAGCTGTAACACGAGGAGGTGTTCCATTTGGCGAAATGCCACGTCTTAAAGAATGTAGTTGAACGTCAGCTCTTGAAACTTCCAACTGAAACGAATGGGATATTAGAAAATGGTCTAGGAGATCGGGGAGGGGAAAGGGTGGGATGGCGGTTGATGGATGGTGGATGTTAAGTATGAGTTCATGTTGTTAAGGTTGTTTAAGTTAGTGAGGTATTGATTTTGCTAGAATTATGAAAGGCGTCAAGGAGAATTACCTCATCGTGAAATATCTATTGAAAGAGCGAATTTTGAGCGCACTTCTTTTTTTGCGTGAGACTTTTTATTTCATAATGAATTATGTGGATATTTTCTTGAAATTTTTCAGCACTGCAATATTTTTTTGTTATTTCGTTGATTTCTATATTTCCCTCATTTTGTTATATTCTTTCAAGCTATAGCACTTCTCTTCTCGTTTATTCACTCATATTTCCCCTTATAAATTAAATAAATTTAAATAAATTCGAAGAAAAAAAAAAGGTTAAAAAACTCGAACGTATTAAACGGTCGAAATTTTTCGTTCATCTATACTTATCTATCGAGATGAATTTCGAAGTGTATCTATTGTGGTTATATGTTGCGAGTTTTTTTTTGTTTATTTCCATAATTCTTTCTACGTTCACTTATATTAACATATTACTTCAATTGTCGTAAAAGTATAGATCATCATCATCTAAGGTTTAAAGCCGTATTTTTCATACGGCTACTTCGAGTTTATCATAACTCTCGTAGCCGTTTTCGTTGATCCTCACCTGAGGCGTCCGGGCTTTTGATGTTAAATGTTGAATGCATGCTGACTATAGTATGTACCAATATGCAATATTTTATTTGGCTTTACTCACGTTGAAGACCCGCTGGCTATAGAATTTCACTCTTAGGACTTCGGATGCTCTAATCTGAATTCCTTGTGAAAATTTGATTAGTTAAAAATGTCGGAGATGAATGCAACAAGTAATTAGTTCGCTAATCATCATTCTTATAAACAAATTGATATCACTGTAGGTGATCTGAAATGCGATCTTAATGGAGAGTCTTTTTTTGCAAGCGGAAGGCGATTGACAAAGGAATCTCTTCTCACCTCTGAATTGAGACGCTGACAAAGTATTCGATATTCATGTGTTAAAAAAGCCATTATTGATCGGCATATAGGAGAGAAGCTTTGAACCTCTTGTAGAACCTAATACTAGCAGCAACCTCTTTGTCATCATTTCATAGCGTCAAGTTTTTTATTGACGTTACAAAAAGGCCGCACTTTCGAAACGCGTTAAATTGTTAGTGGATGGTTCATCCTTTTGCAGTGCTGATGGCTTACTTCCGGAACTTATTCGGCGGTCAGAACGACGATGGGAAAGAGAGCGATAACGCCGCCGAAGTGGTGGAGAAGTTGGTTGAACGGGTCGAAACGTCTACTGCTTATGAGGATCGTCGCGACGCTTTGAAAGCACTTCGTTCTCTCGCTAAGGTTAGCCCATTTACCTGTTGTCGTTCTTCAAGACTTGGCCACCTGAGTCTGGATTCATTGGTCACTTTCTAAGGAAGTCGGCATTAACATACATCAATAGCGCATAGGCCTCTATTGGCCATCGAAATCAAAAATGAGCAGGAAGAAAAGCATTGAACGCAAGAAACGTGAGGTCTGCGCTCTCCGGAGATAAACCTCTTCGTTGGTACGCGACTTCCGGTGAAAATCCCCACTGAATTAGCGTCTCACTATTGGAATTTTCGATGAGAGTTTTAGTGTTTTGACTTTTTAGCGGATGATTGCGTTCGCTGATAAATTCCTTCAGCATAAATCGTTCTGCACGAAAATTGTGGAACCCAAACTCTCCATTGATTTTCTCAAGGCTTCAGATGTCTCTACGAAATGCTTGTCTAATAAAATTGCTCGGCGGTTTTGTTGAATATTGTCGTTTACGCAACGCATAAGCGTATTTATTTCACAATGAAGAAATGAACGAAGTCACCAATAAATTTTAGACCATATAGTGGGATTTTTCCATCTTGAGTTACTATCACATGATTTGCGTATATAGTGTATCACTTGAATTTGGGCTACAACTGTTTAATGAGAATGAGTTTATTGCTTTTATATATTCGATTTTTTATATTGTTGCCGATTTGGTTCGTAATAAATATTTACCCGTTGAGGTAAGTAATTGTGTGAAGTAATTTGTAGAAGACCCGTCTTCCGGTCGCAACAATTGGCATGGCTGCATATATGGAAGTCTTGGAAAAGGAGCGCAGTAATCCCGAAATTATAGCAATCACATTGGAGATTCTAGTTGCCGTGGTATGTGACGACGAAGAAACCGCTGGAGGTATAAAGTATTGGACGAATTAGTATTTAGATGTAGCGATTATCAAATGAGAAAATTTTTGCTTCTTCAGCATTTCCTTATCTGCGGACTATTTCTGTGGGCAACTAGCTAAACATAAGAGTCAAATATTACCTACAGGTTGTTTCTTAAATTTCACGTTACTATTATTATTACTTAGATAGTATAACTTCAAGTAAAAGAAACACCTGAAAAATGATTTGCTGATATTAGTAAGTCTTATATTTAAGCAGGATCTATCTCTAGGGTTTTACATTAGTTCTAAGCGTTTTTCTGTTAAGGAACCGATGAACTGGGTGAACGTCTTTCGGAGATCATCGTGCGCAGGAAAGGATTCATCTCGTCAATAATGTCGCTTGTTGAGTGCTATGAATTCAATGTTCGAAGGTTCGTTCATCAAGAAGTTTTCTCACTTTAGCGGCCTATCGAGCCAAATGTTTGAAAAGAACGATTGCAAGTATTTCTTATTCGTTTGGAGGACTGTTATTTTCGAACTGAATTCATGAATGGTTTACACGTTGATGGGCTGATCACCTTTTGCAGGTAACATTTAAATGATGTGGAATCGCCTTTAAAGCTTCTATGTTTTATTGTTTACAACAAAATACTGTTTGCTATTATTGCTTAGTGGCCTGATAGGGTGCCTCACTTCGATTACTAAATGATACAAACGATCGATATAATTTAATCGATATTGATTCATAAACAACGAGGTTGAATCTCTTTTAGATGTAAACATCTGGCTGTGAGATAACGGGGCGGATGCTTTTGCCAGTTAGCAGAAACAGACTTTCTTTGAAATTCTGTCCAGTATATCCGATCCGGAAGGCTTTCAGGCTTGTAATCATTTCTCGCTTTCTCCATAGACTGATCACATAGACTTTCATTTCCGGTCAGAATCATGCAAGCCACAAGAAAGATATAGTATCGTGTTTGAATGTAGAAACGTAATTTGGCTTTTTTTTTGGAGTTATGGGGAAAATCTTTTTCTACAGATGTTCGCGACAAGTTTGCTGTATTCGGCTTCTGAGGTATAAAGATTTTTTGTTTTCATTTCACTTCAGTTTTGGCTCAAAGCTTCAGGATTCCATGAATTTCTTGTGTTGTAATTCATCAAGCCAAATTTTCCCAATCTCTTGTGAAGAGTATAAGAGAAGAGGATTTTTTTAAGTATATCAAGTTTATAATCAACATTCTGCGGTGTCTTAATTGAATTTTTTTTGTTAGCCTGCAATTACTGCCCGAGAAAAACTCGATGGTGGAATTTTACAGTCGTTATTATTAGGGTTATTTGTATCCTCCCACTATAATTCAGTTAGCATTGTTTTCCAGTGGATCCAAACCAAGGGAAAGACATGGTTTTCAGGCATTGTTAGCTGCTGCAGTAAGATGGATTGTTTTGCAGAGCGTTGGTGCAGTTATTAACTGCATTATTGCGACATCGTGCCAGCGAAGTGCAAAATGCGATAATGAGCGAGCCAATGGGTGTTTCGCGTCTTGTCGATATACTCCACGAAACTCGTGAGGTAAACCGTTTTGCATCTTTCCAAAACGAGTTGCACTATAGGAGAAAGGAACATATATAAAGGCTGTTGTTGATTGATTTGGGCGTTTTGGAATGGACGAGAGTAATTCTAGTTCTTATTCTATTTTCTCTCTAGGGTGAGCTCATCTGCTGTAGATATGGTCACTTAGTTGTGGTTTGATTGAATGATGGGGTTTTCATTGAATGAGTAAAGAGGTTTTCATTGGTTTTTTCTCTCCGTCCATACGAAAATCCCATTTTTTACCAATGTTACCCCATTTCCGGGCGTAACTGTCTCTCTATTCGCATAGTGCGTAATGAATGGAAGCCGCCATTACAATCGTCCACCATTTTGTTGAAGTTTCGTTGATTCCTTTCCTCATCTTCTCCTCCCTTTTCTCACAAATTCTGACTATTTTAATGCCTCCAACTTCGTTCAGTTTATTTTCAGCATGACTTTAGTGCTGAGATGGCCTAAGGAAGATAAATTTTCGAGTGATTTGCAGGCGGTACGCAACAGTGCAGTTTTAATGCTGAGCGAACTGAGCAGAGCGAATTCGCAAATTCAACAATTACTCGCCTATGAGAACGCATTCCAGCTACTCTTTGACATCATTGATGTTGAACCTGTTGACAGTTCGTTATTGTTATTTTTTTTTTTCAAATTCATCAAATTTTCTGCTTTATTCTGGCTGTTCGTTTTGTCGAGTTTTTCAGCGAAGCATTCATCTTTCCGATTCGTCGTGATTGTGATATGGGCGTTCGCCTTCCTCTTCGTGCCCAATCTCCTCTCTTTTGTGCGGACATTGAATGAGCGTTATTCGACTAGTAAATGTTCGAAAATATTTCATAAGATCGACTTTCATCGAAATGAATCTGAAATTTTCAGCGACATCCTGAAATGGTCTCTCGCCTAGTCTCGTGAACAAAAACCATTTCAAATTTGTCGTTTAAAGGTTAATTTCGCGGCCTCTCTTGTGTTGCAACAAAAGTTGAAGACGCTGAAGTTATTCATATGTTCACAAATTTGAGCACCTTTCTAAAGAGCTAAGTTTATAGCAAGTTTTGCTATCTTCTATGCATAACAACTCTTTCGTTGAGATTCAAGTCTACACTTTTCAGTTTTTTTTTTTTTGAAATAAACCGTTGACAAGCGTTTTGAATTATTGGAAAAAATATTTCAATTTACTATATTCCATCACCACTCTACTCTCTTATTGAAAAGTCTTCGTTCCAGCCGAGATCTGAGCTTAAAAGTTTTGATTTAGGGAGGTATAAGAGGTCATGAAACATCAGAGAGTGGGAGGTGGGTGAGAGATAGACGAAGAGGAGAGATAATTTTTGGATCGTGGATCTATTTGAGCTATAATACTGAAACTCTCGATTTATTTTGAGTTCTTATATTGAATATCACATTGAAATGATTGTGAAGCAACTTCCATAGTTTCAATTTCTTAATTAGGAAATTTTCACTTCAATTATGAGGTGTACAAACGAAATATTGTTTTCTTGTGTGCTGTGAATCGTTCATTTAATGATTAGTGAAATAATGAATCAAAAAATTTTGTATAAAAATTATGTTGACGTTGTTTTTTTTTTTGCCTAGATATTCGTTATACGACATATTATCAAAAAAAAGAGCTTTTAATTTCATTCCGATCGATGGGAATTTTCTTCATTGAAATTTCACTAAAAAGAAAACAAAACTAACGAATAACATCGTTTTGTTTATTTCGATGGAGTTTTTTTTTTTTTTTTTCTTTTTTTTCTTTTTTTTAGATCTTTATCAATACTTAGAAATGTAGTTGATTTTAATGAAAATAATTTTTCGTTTTATAAGATAATCTCATTGCATTTTTATAAATTTGATACAATCTTTTATAGGTATCGTGATCGAAGATTGTCTTTTTGTTATTTTGAACTTATTACGAAAAAATTCCAGCAATCAGCAATTGTTTCGTGAGGCGAGGTGAGTACTTTTTCTTTTTTTTTTTTTTTTTTTAGTCGAGACCTTAAATAGATACGGCGAATTGCTTTGATCACTAAGCGAGAGGATTATCTGTGATAGTTGATTCGTTTAATGTTGCAATTAGCCTCTCTGTCGGCGTTTATTAATTGTTTGTTTTGCGGTTATGCTAGAAAATTTTAATTTGATAGGTCATTTTTTGATTCCCCCATCCACGCCTCATCGGTTGACACTGCAGTCGGGTGAGGGTTAAATGCGGTACTGACTATGGTCAATATAATATTAACTCAGGTGGAGGAATTAATAAAGATATTAATAAGTGGTTACTGTAGAAATAGTTTTCTTGCTAGGTGGGCCATATTCTGCCCTTTTTAGATATCCGGGTTCTGAAAGTAAAATTCTTAATTAGTAACTGGTTAGATGGAAGCATTTGGGATTTTTGTGTTGGGTGGTTGGAACGCTTAGCGCTGTTTATAGGCGTAGAGTCTTTGTGGTAGGTCTGATGCAAAAGTGCACTGCGCGTTGAACTGGTTGCGCTATTTTGCAGTCTTATTCAACGCTTAGCAACAGTGCTGCATAGTTTTCTGTTCGGTCGAGAAGGTGACGAGGAAACCGAATCAGAGTCGGAATGGCCGAGACAGAAAATCGCGAACGTCATCTTCCTACTGCAGGTGCTGCGCAGCTTGGTTTCGCCACGTGAGAATGTCATCACCAACACACATGCTGCACAGAAGAGTATCAGTCAGTCAGGTAAGTTGTTGAGGGCATCGTAGAAGTTCCTCTTATTCAGTTTTAAGCGCTTATTTTTCGTGAGAGTGCTAAGGTAAAAGATTGTCATATATACTGTGCTACCGAAAATTTTAGTTTCACATCACATATATCCTTGCATCGTTCGCATCAAGCTGCACTGGGAGAGGAGGGGGGTTTCCTACTTATTTTTTATCTTTCTCCTGTGGAACTCTGTGCTGTTCTGTTGTGTGGTTTTTTCGCAACATGCCTACACTATTTTTTCATGACATAGAGTGTTAACATCCTTCATGAAGTAGTCTAAGAGGAATTGACCAGAGAAGGGGGGGGGGGAGGGGGAGTATGGAGGCTAAAAGTATCCATTTTTCAGATACTTTTGTATCAAAACCATACCCGTGAAAAATTGAAGCTCAGTTCTATGGGCTCATTTTGCTGATTCTACCATTCTCTGCCATTCTTGATTCTTGTCCAATCCGATGAATTTACGGTTGTTATCGATGCAAACGTTCAGAAAGATGAAGGCGGGTACACGTCGTTATCGGATTTACGGTTTAGGCTTAAAAGCATTAAAGTTCTTCCTCTTGAGCATCATAAATCTCAGCTGTAGTTATTGGCGGATAGTTATCGGCAGCTGTCACATTTCCCGATCAAAATTAGCCGTAATTTGTGAAGTCCATGAGTTTTTGCGAAAAAAGCTCTTTAATTAAAGAGCAGAAATTTTATTTGAGGTGAGTGAAGGAGGATGAACGAGTGCGTAATGATCCTCAAAAATAGCACACGTTGCGAACATTTGTCTCGAAAAAGTTAACGGTTTTTTGTTGCGGTTTCCGTCGCTGCACATTGCACTCTATAAAGTGCTTTGCCGCATTGTGTTCTTGTGATAGATGTTACTCGATGGTGTTTAAGGTACTGGTATATGCTCTCTCACCGCCAATGCCTGAGTAGATAACATTTCCAAGTGCTAGTGCCAATTTTTTTCTGTTCTTGACTGGATGTGGGCAGTTTTACTGTATACGCTTCGGTTGATTGGAGATGCTGGGGCATTTGGCTCCGTAATTGGCGCATATAACTGGTGGTAGGTTTCTACCATCAGGATACTATTTGAGAATACTTGATTGAAGGGATGCTCGGAGAACTGTGTAGTGTTTTGCTGACGGAATTGGGTGTGCCTGTGGAGGTGTTAACCGAAACAATAATCGCGGTCGCAGAAGTGATTCGTGGCAACTACACGAACCAGGAGTATTTCGCGGCTCGTCACCTTCTTACCAATGTCGGAAATCGGTATGAGTCTTTATGCTTTTCCACAGTTCTTCAGATCATCCATTTCGGAATATATTTTGCTGAGAGGGAGTAGATTTGGGAGCTGGGAAGTTCAGTTACTTGTGATGATCTTAGAAAGGGGATGCATAAATTACGTTTGGGTCGCTGGAGGTGCACGTTAACGGCTTTCAGCAGAATAGTAATCGCCTATGTGTTCGAATGCTAAAATCAGTCATTGTTCAAAGTGAGCAGCAGTGGTTTTTGTGTTTTTCTTTCATACGATGTTGTAGTGGTGCATGCTTATAAATAGTTCTCTTATAGACCATCACTGCTCGTTCTTTTAATGTCGATGACCACCGAGAAGCAGCCGTTCAAATTGCGATGCGCTGTATTTTACTGCTTTCTGTCGTATTTGTATGACAACGAATTCGGTAAAACAAAGGTTGATCTCATTGCTTCGTAAATGTTGTGCAAACACTGTCTAAGTGTCATTTTTTGCATCATGTTGTTTGGGTACGTAATTTGATAGTTCAAATCTATTGTGAACACATTTTTGCGAATGGCGATTCAAACTTTATAGAGCGGCAGCTGGCTCTCCGTCAATTTACAGCTTGCTTTGATCAATGAAAAATCTCGGTTCCTGTGCATTATTCAGCTTCTAATGACGATCAGTCTGTCAGAAACCGTTATAGGTCATTGAAAAACGACAATAAGGAGCTTTTCCGGTTCGATTGGAACATTATATTCTTGTTCATTGAGGGTGGGGAGTATTTGATTAAAAAGAGTGGTTGTTCACCTAATCTAATCGTCGAGGTTGGCCAGTCACATTTTTTATCCAAATCTTAGATAAATGTGTTCCATCACGCTTTTTTAGGCATCCTTGAGTAAATATCAAATGTCGTAGACTTTATCCTGTGAGTGGTTTGTTAATAGCATAAAGATGATGAGCGTATTTCGAGGACGAGTCTCTGAGACGACCGTTAAAGTTGTGACCTTTAGTATTACTCTTTTTTGTTTCACTTAATAAATAATATGTGGAATAATTCTACTATGTGTACCTCCACCTCAACCGCTCAGTGCCACATATTATTTTTCACGCAAAAACATTATCATATTAGAATTTCAGGCTTAAAAACTTTTTTTTTGAAGATAACAAAACGTATCTCTGTCTTTTCTATATTACAATCAGATGAAGAAGTAATTTTTTGGCAATGAATCGAAATTTCGAACCTCAGAGATATTTATGCGGGATATTAGTCAAAAATTGAGACTTAGAAGTTTTATTTGGATTGCATTTTGTACGATTGCATTGTGTTTTACTGTCTGATAGAGTTCATTTTCAGAAGTTTATTTGGAGTAATTACAATTTTATTTTTACGATCTCTTATCAGATGTGCGTATAATTTCGCATAATTCTTTGATCGTTTCGAATGAGATCAGATATGCAACGTTAAATCTTTGTGGTTTATGGTTGGGATGAAGATAAGAGGGGACGAATTTTGTCGATCAAAGACTCAGACGACTAGATCATCTTGTGTGGGCATAATCGTGATTGTTGTGATTCGTAAAATTGAATGGAATTTCTAGATAAGAGCCATTTATGCATAGACATAGAACGCTTTTAGAATACCTTCTTCACTAAGTTGTAAAAATCGTTTTACAAACGGTAGCCTGTAATCGTCAAGAGGGAAAACACAACGTGTGCATAAGTTGGGAACAGCCGGATATAAATTGAAAATCTATGAGCCTTATGCTTTTCACACTATTTTTGTTTAGGTTGAGAATTTTTATCGCATAGCAGTAATTTTTATTATTCCAATAATCTAGATGTACGTTTTAAGAGAGAGAGGGAGAAGGATAATGGAGTTACCAGAGACAGCCTTTCGTTGAAGGAGTAAGGGAGCTTCGTTACAAGAGGAAAAAAAGTGCAGTACTTCACCTTTACCCTCACCCCAATCTTCGATCCAGTTTACGTAAAAATTTGTATAAGAAATTCCTAATGAGCATTTCCCTAGATCTCTTGTTGTCCCTTCGATCGAAGCTCTAACACGAGGCAAATGAGTCTTGAGGCGGGATGCATTTCATCAACTTCTGATATAGATTTCTTGACATTGAATTGTGCCTTTTAGGTAGTCGATACGTTGTTGCCATCAAGTACGACGAACGATTCGCAAATTACCACTGGGCAGTGCATTTGCTCGGCGATAATGAGTTCAGAATCAGTGCAGGTACTGTTTTGAGGCGGATAGAGTTGCAAGCGACAATCTTTTATATTCGCTTTGTAATATTGGTCATGTTTGATGTCTTCCGATTGTTTTCTTTTTTTGTTTCAATGTTTCATGATGGGAATTGAGAGTTTAGTAACGTTGGTTGCTTATTCCACTTTTAAAATTTAATGATATCTATTTCGATGAGATGGAAAAGTTATCCTCTCTCTCCGAAGTGCTGTGTTGAATTTGCTGAAAAAAATTAAATTAAATTAAATAATTTATTTGACGGATATAGCAAATTGTTCGCATGCAGACGAGTTTCAGGTTTGGATGGGCTGCGTTTGTTTGATGCATTGTCTTTTCGATGCTGATCATCTCAAAGAGCAGCTCTTGAGGGTTCAGTTGACGATCGACTCGGCTCAAGCTCCTTCTTCGCTTCTACGTCATATAGCCACGCTTCTGGTACATGTTTGACGTTGATTGCTGAGTGGTGTTTACTTGTTTGGTATTGCCGTATGCTATTGTATTACCATATCTTAAAGGCTTCACTTCCATATTTACTTCAGGTTTAGGAGGTTATGAATACGATCGCTTTCAATACAGGCACCTTCCTCAGGTACATGCTGCCACTTAGAATTGATATCTTTTTACACTCATAAGGCCTCCGCGAGGAATATGCGCGTGCTTAGAAAAGTCGCGAGCTCTCTAAGCATCGGTGATTCGCAATTGAGAAATGTAGTGATTTTGAAAGAAAATTACCAGTGCTTCGAAAGTTGTTTTTGGTTTATCAAAGTCCTACATACCTTACTTTGTTCTTCATCTTTCACCCCGTAGAGAAATTTTTCTAGGAAGTTAGTTGTTGAGCGTGCTACTTCACTAGGCGATAGGCAGTATGCGAGTTTCTGGGAACGATATAGGCTTATGAAGTAGGAGGCAGTTGTTAAGGGAGAGATGTGTTTATGCTTTATAAACAATTGAATGTGATATATAAAAACTGCTTTGCAGTAATTATTTTATATTTGCATTTAGTAATTAATTGCTATATGCTGTTTGATGCATTTATTTGTCCGAAAAGGGAGGGAGGGGGGGGGGGGGGAGAGGGGCGGGTAAAAGGAGGGTTTCCCTTTTTTTCTGCTGCTAGGAGGGGAAAAATTTAGTAAAAGAGGTGACTGTCCCTTCGATTTTTACTTTGTGAAGTTGTCGGCAACGTTTCTTTGAAATATTCGTTTAGTGCTCGTTATGGAATTTGTTTCCATTTTAAAGACGAAGCCAACGGTTTTGTGCGATTTCTGATATGTGTGTTAAAGTCTTCAAAGATCTCAGCAGTCCCCATGATGCATACACTTACTGTTTAACGGATTTACCGTTTCACTGGAATTGACAGATTTTATGAGCAGCGAAAGAATATGGGTTGGCTGTCGAACGCAAAAGTCTATATGTTTTTTTCGAAAGCTTGTTGAATTCTAAGCACCTCCGCATACATGTCTGTTACGACTGCATAGTGCCTAAGTTATTTGACAGTCAGAGCAGATGAGGGTGTGTTGGTTCCGTGAAGAGCCTAGACGAGTGTCGTCTCTTCTTAGAGAAGATTTCTCTGGAATTAGCCTAAAATCTCTTAATGAACCGGTTAAAGTTTTGTCTGTTTCACTCTTTGCTTCCGCACTGCTTTGTCGATTTTAATGGTTGCTTTAATTCCAGCTCGGCCAATGAATGTAATCAAAGTAGGGATATGGGATAGCCGCTATGAACTGAATATTTTCTGAGATTATCGTGATTTCTGCATATTCTATGAAATTGGAGAGTGGACTTTCGAAATACTAGTATGATCGTTGTGTGCAGCCTAAATAATGAAAGATAGGATTTTGGGTTCACGTCGCTACTCGAATGGTTCGCTTTCATTTCATTCATCGTTGTGAGCTTCAGCGAACGTCTATTTCTTAGCGGCTTCTGGATATTGTAAATATTCTACATTTATTGTGATTTCCTGAGTTTTTGTTTGTTAGTTGCTTTTTTTTTTCACGGGAAAGCACACTTTTATCAACCTAAAGTTAAATATACGTTGCTGCTGATTTTCGCTGGGCACCTTTTCTTTTCCATCGGCTTGTATCTCTCCGTCGCGCGATGCTGCGGCGCTGAGACGAGTAGGTGACGATCATGAATAGCTGTGGTTGTAGCGGCTCAGAAAAAAAATCTCTTGTTGAGCTTATAGCGAAGATATAGTTTAGAGAAAGTAGAAGAAATAGATGCTATTTAAAAAATGTAAAGTTTTTGTTGCTTCGTGTCGGCTATCATTCATTGGCATTCAAGTTAAGGTTTAGAAAAATAGATTTGTTTTTGTTGGGCGAAGAATGGATCTCGCACGATTAATAGCCTTCAAAGCTTTTCAACTGATAACTCCTCATTTCCTCTTCCCGCTCTCTCATTTCTCATCTCTCCGTCCATTCCATTGGCAAGCAGCTTCTAGTGTTAGAGTAGCTTGTGGACAGTTGTTTTATCGTTCCTATGTTTGTTGCTATAATGATTGAGCAAAGAAGAGGTTTATTTGCTTTTGCAGGTGTCACTGGGTAATCGGAAGCCACAAATCAGATGTGCGCTTTTAATGCTACTTGCTGTGTGGCTTCACGGCTGTCCACTAGCGGTTGCACAATTTCTGCAGATTGAAGAAAGCGTTCAATATCTCACCACTCATATTGGTTAATTTATTTCCGATTATTTTTTAACTCCTAATGTTGATAGCTTCCTTATGATCGAGTTATGTTTATAGTTTTACTCTCGTTTTTCTGGTTTCCTTCTTCTTGAGCTGAATCATTTACACTAGTTCACAACTATGGTTATGACGATTGCAGATGAGTGTGGCGCGGAGGGGACAGAAGACGAGAATCAGGTCACAAAGGGATTGATGGCTCTCGTGCTCGCAATTTGTCTTCTCTACGGTGACCACAGCGCCGATAAGAAGTTCGTTTTGAAAGCCGATTTCTCATATTTTCACGCTCACTGCAGCCGTAACGGACATAGATTTTTGGGGCAAGCATTAAAATTTAGTGGTCGAGATTCTCAGCTAGACCTGACTTTTCCTATCTTTAAGAATGGCATCGTTTCCCAATGTGGTTTTATATAAGCGAGGAGTAGGATAAACGCCTGCCATGACAGTTGGTTTCAGAACATTGCGATCAAACAGTTCGGAGGAGTAAGCCGTGTGCAACAACATATTAGTCATTCATCATTATTACTTCAGATCGATCCCTTGTAGGGAAGGGTTACTCTAATGTAGTTGCTGGTGACTCTCATTGTTATGGAGGAATGTTTCACTGCCCATGCATTTCAGAATTTAGGCGCAAAGCAGCCAAGTTTTGTTTATCTGAGTGAGAAATGCGCAGCTTCTAGATGCCGTCGTTGGATAGGATTTGCCGTCCAATTACATAGTTCTGATACCTCTGAAAGCGTCGTAGCTGGAAATCCGCTAATTTTAGATTCATAATTTGCAGGAATTCGTTAAACATGACTGTGGAACGTCGAGTTGGCAATGAGAAGATTGTAGAGCTACTGGAGGGAGTGTCGAGGAGTGAGCACTACGTACGTGCAGCACAAAGACCACAACCATTATCAAAAAATGCCCAGGAGATGCTGCTTGATTTCCAGTTTACTAAACTTTTCAAGTTTCTCGAAGGTTGGTTTCATTTTAACGGTATTTTACCATTTTAATTTGATCAGCCCATAAAATTAGGCACTATTCTTCGATTGTACATAAGTGAGCGCTATATACAGAAAAATGCAATGTTCAGTGAATAGTGTGATTATCATTTATGCGATTGCGGAAGTGGTTATGGATTGATGCGACTGTATTTTTGTAATGGATCATACAAAAGTAAAGAATGAAGTGAATGGTTAGACTTGGAATTTCGAGCAGGCATTTTAGCCTGAGCTATTGCAAGAAGTCATTTAATAACATTTCCGCCTGATGTGTTTGAATTGTGGAGCAGCCACCTCAAGAAACCACTTTGTATCTGAACACAGTAGCATGTTGAGAGGTTTTGTTTCGGAGACGCCAACCACGAATGGAATGGTGTGAAATCAAGTCGTTTTAAAACGGAGTTTTTTCGTAAATTTATGTGTGTTTAGGTCAGATAATCAAGCAGCTACGTCCGGTGGGTGATGCATCTTCTGCACAAATGAACGGTGGCAGTGATAATGTGGTAGCATCATTCAAAGAACTGATTAAGCGTCAAGATGAAACGATCGCCACTCTCAATCATCAAATCAAAAATTTGACTGCCGACTTGGCTGCATCGAAAGCGGTTCGTAAAAACTTTGGTAGATTTTCTTATTTATAAGCCACGTAAGTTTCATTTTTTTTATAATCTCACTTATGCTTACCTATTTCTGTTCCCTCTTCGTAATCGTGTTGTTTGACTACATTAGGAACATCTGTGGATGATATCTTTAAATCTTGGAACCACCTCAATAAGTGAAATTGTCGTTTAGAATGAGGGAATTGAGGCCGAGCGCGAACTTGCTAAACTGAAACAGGAGATGGCGGAACGCTGCCAAATCGAGAACGATCGAAAGCAAGCTGAGCAGCCTCATATTGAACACTTCCGAAGGTATCTATTTTATTTGAGAACACATTGTCAGCTCACTGAAGAATGAATGGTTGTTTGGCAGTGTTTGAAAGAAACTGGAAGAGGGGACGGTTTCTGTTAGGTTCGAAGCAATTAGTTGTGTTAGTCCAGTGCCGCTCCATTGTTGACCTCCATTCAGCAAAGTTGAATTGCTGCTTGGACATCGTTCCTATTACGCTCGAAATTAGTAACGCGATGCAATATGTCGCGGGCCACATATGAAGGATTGAAGGCGTAACTTTTTTGAGAAGAATTTTTGCATGGCGTTACCAAATTTTTCTTAAGTTTTCTTCAGAATTATGAATTCCATTCCCCGCAACCTTTTCTGTTAAATGACGTGTGGCCCATTACTGGATATTTTTGAATATGCCGATGTATAAAGTATAAATAGCACTTATTGAGTATTGCGGAGCAATGGCAGACTGAAGCGCATCGTTACCAGCAGTGGGCCGAGCAGTGGCAACAGTATCAAATAGCACAGGTTTGTTCCTCTATAAGTCTCCTTATGGTACTCTTTACAAGTATTGTTATTAAGGTTGCTATTAGGATTTTCTATGGTTAGCAGTACCCCTGTTATCGTCGACATTTATTGTTAGTTTTAGATCATTTTCGTATGTGCTTAATTTTTGCGTGGAATAGGTAAACAAGCATTTGGGATTCGGATCGCAACTGGAACATGGTGGGAGACTTTATCATTTAACTATTGGTACGAAGATTTTTGCTTACGTAGAATTAACGCACCTTTTATTGCAGTTGCCAAATGCAGAGGAAGTAGTAGTGCAGCAGTTGAGTGCACAGGTGAAGCAGCTTGAAGAGCAGCTTACCTATGGCTGGCAGTCATTTGAAGTACAAGGCGCATCGTTAGCGCAAACGAGTGCGCAACTCGTTGAAGCGAATAGAAAGATTCACGACTTAGAGGTTCAGCTGGCGGCGGCCATGTCTAATGCAGCTACAGTTGAAGGTGCTCGCTCTTCAAATCAGAGTGAACTTCGTAACAAGGTACCTGCTCTCATCTAAATGATTAACTGCAAATACATTTTCGAAGGATCCGTTTATTTTGAAAGAAGGAGAATGTGTAAACTTTAGTGGTACTTGGTCACTTACCACTTTTATTTCTCTGCGTTGCTTTTCGGCATTTTTGCGAGCCATCGCTGTATTGTGCATGCAATTTTTTGCAAGCAAAGCGCTCTCATTATTCATAGTTTTTTTGTTTTAAATTACTGATAGTTTGTTACAGTAGTTCGAGAGGACTTTTTTTGAAGGGAAGAGCAACAGCGAGATAGCTCTGCTGACAGAGCGACAGATCGCTAGCCCCAAAGTCACATGTTGGTGGCATCGCACTAACGAAAAATGCTCCCATTTGTTGCTCTCAGAAGTTAATTTTTAAACCACTTCAAGGGAAGTGATGACGAAGAGTTGGCGTCTTTGAAGAAGGAGCATGAGGATCTGTTGGTGCTTCTGGCAGATCAAGACGCAAAAATCTCTCAGTATAGGCAGAGACTCATTCAACTTGGACAGACAGTCACCGATGAGGAGGATGATGGCGCATAATGCATTCGTTGTTAATTGGAATCATCTCAAGTAAATTTGGAGGTTAGGGAAATTTTTGGCGATCTGCGATTGAGCCTGGATCATGTGATTACTTCGTATCTCGGTAATGGCCATCCACTTGGAAATTGTTTGTGTTGTTGAAGTTGAGGTTTGTGATGACCGTTTTACTTGATATTGTTTATGTGTTTAATTTTGGGGGAAATGATAGTTGTTCATGGTGTGTGGCCGGTAGAACAGCAGTCAAAGGTAAAGAGAGGTTCCATCTCACAGAACACAGTTCCCGTTCTGCCTCGCGAAGTCCTTTTTTGGGAGAGCGCAACTGTTTTCTCAGAGTAGTTCGTATGAGATGTGTTGTTAAGTGCGACAAGTTTATGAAATTTATGAAATTTTTAAAGAATTTGTAAAAAGAAAAGTTTATAAATATGAGAATTTCGGCGCTTGTGACGTGCTGTACCCGGTGTCTACCGACCACACGACCCGCACCTGCGTTCTGTGGGTGCTACTAAACAAATTCTGTGGTGCAGCATGCAGTCCATTTGAAAGGTGGGATGAAGGTGAACAGTTTAATCATATTTTATTCGGTTTGCAGATTTGTGGAGAGTTCGGTGCAAGATTAATTTCGTTGCATTGCTGAATGGTTTATGAAAATTCTTCCCTTACTTAATCGACTTTTCATTTTATCGTAAAAGGCTTGGTCAAACAAAAAATATGGTGAAGTGAACGAATATAGGTGGGATAATGGAAATATTCGCAAAATGCAATAGTAAAGATGGCTAATAACATAACATTTAAGATTATACTTAAGGATGGGAATCATTTTTATTGAATTCACGACCACCGTTGAATAAATTTCGCAGTGAGTGAAATTTGGAAAGATTGCACTCAGCACTTTCATCGAAGAAATCTAATTCGTACTTAGCACGCCTGCAATGAGACAAGGAAGTTATAGTGCATCGAGTGGTCAGGAAAGCATAACGTTCCCTTGAGTTCAGCAAGTGGAAATCAGTTAAGGATCACTTAAATGTCAAAAAAAAAAAAAACTCACGTTCGTGTAATGTATTGATGGCTTCGCTATCACATTTGGATCTTTTTGCTCAAATTCATTGTATGGCAGTCTGTGGGGCACTGCTCAGTTCGGTATCTGATATGGAGGATGCTGAACTCGCATCCACATTCCTGTTATAGAAGTTGGAGGCGGCATGCTGCGTCCATAGTTGCGTCGTTTTGTTTCGGTGGATTGGTTTGTTTTTTATTTCCTTCTCTGTTATATCCTTCTCATCATCAGTGAGTCCTCCCTTCTTGGCTGTGTTGTTAACACATGTGTGAGTGGCCGGACTTTAAAGTGCTATTTATTCTTTTTTCCTTCGTTTCTATTCAGTCATATTTTATATCTGAAATTGTTAATTTTTATAAGAAACTGTTTTTATGCAAGCTTGAGTGTGGATAGTTCTTGGCTCACAAGGTGACGTATCTCTTCGTCACTAGTGATCGTTTTATCTTAGTCACATTAAGTAAATGTGTTATAGATATTCTTGACGCAGTCGTCATCGTTTGTTGTTGTGATCGGTGGTGAGCGAAATGAGATTTGCGGGACGTGTTGGATTGATTGATATATGACTTTCTTAATACGGTCATGAGATATTTTTATTTTATAATTTCATAAAAGTGATGAGGAGGATACAGAGTGAGAGTTACGTCCTTAAGGGAGATATTCACCTAAAGGAGAATGACATAGTTGTCATAACTGAGGAGTTGAATGTTACAGCGGCAAAATACAGACATTTCTGAGCGGTTCGGAGAAGCTTCTATCGAATGAGGCTAGCTAGTTTCGCAATTCCGAGAAAACTTTGGAAGCTCGCCAGGGGAATGTTCCGGCAATTTGCTTGTACGAGCGCCGAGTTCATCGAGAAGCACGATCACCTCGCACCTCTTCGAAATTAAAAGAACCATAAAATTCGTACATGCTCGAACACACTAACGGGAGAAATGTATAAGATAAATTGATGTGAAATGCAAAATCGAGCAATTGTGGATGTAAAAACATAAAATTGTGAAAAGCTTTAAGGAGTGACACGTAAACCACAGAGGTTGTTGAGAGTTACGCACAAATTTGTAACTAATGTCGGTGATTGCGATGCAGTACGACAATGTTTCACGCTGCGAGGTTCACGAACCTGGCATCGAGCATCACGTCCAAGCATCGTTTTCGAGCTGTAACCGCGTTATACAAATATGTTGTCCTAGTTGTATCAAATACCGCAAAGATTGTCAGATATATCCTTATCGTTGATTTACAAGCCAAGTTAAATTTTGGTTTCGTAGAGGGCAGTTTAATGTTTCGGCTTCATCGGCCTTCTGATAGTTTTTGGGGTTCCTTACGCTTCCGACTTATTCATTTTAAATCGTTTTGCTCATTAGTGAGGGTGCCGTTCAACTGTTCAGCGTTGGAATGTTAGATGCGATGTTGCGTTTTGGATTTCATAACGTTGGATGCGGTCGCATGTATACTGTATAGATCAACATTAATATGCGAAACATGACTAGTATTAACTTAAATATGACCTCATTAAGGGCATTTGTCGGTGACGTCCGATAATTGGAGTCGTTTAAGAGAAAATCCTTACAGATGAGAGAATGCAATTTACGACCCGATTTTCTTCCGACTTTCATCGCTTGATTTCACTTTTACTTTATTGTTGTGCATCTCCGTCAACTGAGCAAGATCTATTATTTCCGCCTCCTTTTTCCATTCTGCATTCCTTTCGATTTCTCATCGTTCTTTTATATGAGTCAATAAAGTATTTCATGGGGAGTGGTGCTGCTCCTGACATGGCTTATCATACCTTTTCCATCATTCAATAGAAATTGCTAAGATTTGACGTTTTAGCGCCATTTATTAAGGTATGTTGGTGATTTAGTAATATTTGGTACCGATAAGTTTCATAGTATTGTCAAAGATAACTTGCTACTTGCAACGATGTCATTTCAAACGTTTATGATAAGACGGGTCAAACCAACGTTGCAACGAACAAATACGCTCATCTGTACTGTAATACCGCAGCATTCATAACAAAAACCTTGTAATTTCTCATTTCTTCAGATTTAGTAATTTATCCACTTAAAATTAATTTTATAAACAAATATAAAGGACTGCTTAAGAATTATGAGGATGAGCGCTTCAGTGGTGTATTATTGGAAAGAAGTCTGTATAATGCATTAATTAGTGAACTGGAATTAGTGTATAAGTTCGATCATCGTAAACGGGGAAGTGTTAAAGGCTTGATCAATGAAGTCTTTTTATGTACACTAGTATCATTTGTTCTGTATTTTGCTGACCAAAAGGAATATCTGTAAATGTCTCCACACAGTTGTTATATACAACGCTCATTAATCAATGATTTCTAAAATTAGATTAGCATTTATATAGTAGTGCATTTACATATTATACACACGCAGCACCTTAAACTGTTCTTAATTTTATGTGGTATAGTGGGAGGCGATATCTCAGCTTAGTTGGAGTAATTTTTTGACTGCTCTTATGGTGGTATTTCTTCGTTGGTATTTCCCGGTGAATCTCGAATGTTACTGCTTCGAGTCGATAGGTTCCATAGTCGACAGGTTTCCGAGCGTATAAATATTGCTTTACCCACGACACTGACCTGAGGGCGATGAACTCGAAATCGACGTTATCGCTTATCGATAGCTTACCACTGTTAGTATTACTTTCGTTTACGCTTCATTGTCTTATTACTTGACTACGAGAATTTTTATTTTGAAGTGTTTGTTCTTAACTTTCGAATATACTTTTTCTCCTTAATGTTACAGCTGTTACGCTTAATTTATATTTCAGTACTCTTAGGTTTCGACTCTTCTTTACTGTCAGTGCGTCTATAGTTTGTAATTATTTACTTTTACAATTTGGTTTAACCTTCCATACTGATTTCTGCACATCATATGTCGCATTTTCACTTCAAGTTTTCTTCTGCTAGAGGTATTTCAGTAATTGCCTTTCGTTCATACATTTAACACCATATTTTATTCATATCAATACTTATTAGAATTGATTACCTCATAATATTATAGCATGCGTGGTATTTGTGTCTTGGGTGAGGATACGGACTGTGGCAACGAGGTGGGTTCCACAGTTTGCGACTTTTGGGCTTATTATGATTTCTTAATATACATTTTATCTACAGATTTTTCTATTTCTTTGTCTCTCTATCCTTTTCTTGCGATCAATGAAGTTGTCTGTTCAATTTCTCATACTAACAAGATTATGTGTATCGCTCTGACGATGATTACTTGCGCATCACCCAGATGCCAAACGTCAACTGGCAAGGGCCGGAAAGTGGCTACCTTTTATTCTCACAGGCATTTTATCCATATCTCACTCTTGCGTTCTCAATATCAAGTCCTCTTACAGTGTTCTTTTACTTCTGTCTGCACTTCCGAAGTATTTCTTTTTAACATGTATTTTCTTAATTTCGTTTTTTGCACAACAGTACTCTCAATTTCCTTTCTATGCAAGTATATATATATATATATATATATATATATATATATATCCTTTAAGAGCACCAAAAATTTCATATTTTATCGCATGATTTTCCGCTTATGTTTCAGAGTTCTTTTTCATACTACTAGCATCTTTATTTAGATAACTCTGTGAAATATCCTGGTTGATCAACTATCCACTATGCTTAAATTTTAGATGATGATGCTCGTTTCCCCAAATGATCTCGTGGCAGGAGGTTTATCCTCTTTTTTGCACTTGGTCTGTGTTCGTTTAGAATGTTCTTTTTCGTCTTTTGGTTCGAGTTTACGCCGTTTCTGGGTTGGCTGACGTGAGCGATATCTCCATTTCTTAGATCGGATGTGTCCTGTCGATTGTCCTAAATTTCACTCTTTAATGCGCGCTCACTTCAAGAAACAATGCGTCCCATTCCGGTGTTCGGCATTTTAACAACGCTGGTATTCTCCAGCGAATCAGACTATAGACGAGAACTTCGCTACTTGGACTACTACCTTGGCGTAAAGCCATTAAATAATGGTCACCTCGCCATTAAAGGTTCGAGATATTCGTTTTCATCACTCATGTTGACAGCTTAACCTCCTTTCATGAAATCTAGTCCTTGAGCTCAGCGATCTGAAATTTGAACTACTTGCTAGACAAAATAGTTCTGTCATTTTATCCTTCTTATCTTATATGTATGTATCATATGATGTTGTACAGTTTCCACCTCACTGAAAAGCAGTATCATCATGTATGTTATAAAATTTCGTAAACTGACTTAAAACTTTCCATTTGTTATCGACTTTAGCAGAACTGTGATAGAATCTCTTAAAGTGAGGAGTATTTAACTGATAAATTGGAGTAAAAAGATAAGACGATCATGTGTTCACAGATCTGCCAGAGCGTAAAAAATTACTGGAAATGTGCTGCAATCAACATAAGTAGTTAGGAAACATACCTCTTGTTAAGTTGGATGTAGCAGATGAAGCATAAAGCTCGTTGGGATTGAAGCACTCGCCAGATTGTTGCAATCTTTACATATTCCTTGGTGTGATCTTCTTTGAGCATTAGTGGCATGGTGCGTAGTTAATCTCACTGATTTGTCGCATTTGCTTGATTGTAAGTAGTTTCATTGGCTCCCAATATATATCAAATTTTACTGAAAATTAAATTGTCGTCAGATTTTTACGAGACCTCGAGGTGAACTGAAAAGAACGCGCGATTTCTTATATTAAACTGAAATTAGAAAGGATAAAAATGATTGATGACTGCCCAAACTTTTTTGCTGTACATTTGATCATTATTCGATCGTCGATGCGGAATTCTTGTATGCAGTTCTTGACGAAGAAGCAACCAACATTCATCCTTTAAACTGATTTCAGCATGATTTAAATGTTGTGGCGAATTAAGCTCATTCAAAGACGTCATCAAGTAAATAGAATTCGAAATTTTTGATGATAATTTATTTATTTCAGAGTCAGCCCTTCATCGCTATATCAGCAATTCAACCGAGCTTGACTGTTACTTGAATGATTCATGCGCATGGGAAAATGCGAAATCGGATGGTCTTCTAGACACGTCCGATTTCTATCTGTTCATCAGAACTGACGAGAAGCCTTTTCCTATACAAATTCAACCTGGCGATCCAAATCCACCGCCAGGTAACACTTTGAATCTCGCCACATTTGAGGCTAATGGTACTCAGTTTCCCACTAAAAGTAAAATTAATGGCGTTGTGTTATATGCTCTTATGATATCGCCATCCTTACCTGAACATTCAGGTCTTTCGAGAATATGACGGAGATCCTTAGATGCTTTGCTTTTGCAACTCCCATTCATAGCTGAAAGACTGTGGTTGTTGCGCAAATATTTAGTCTTAAGTAGTCACACTGAATTGCAGGATGCATCATATGTGCATTATAATCGGTCCGTTCGGTGTTTACCGCAAAGAATCGGAGCCATTGAATCACGAATTGAATTGTGGGCAACGAAGTCGAAGCAAAGATTCGCAAAAACCACGTTGAATTCGCAATAACAAGTTTAGACTTTATTAGGGCAATAGCAAAATTTTTATCGCCAATAATGAGAAAATAATCAGTTTTATGAAAATTGCTGTTGATGGAGGGACGAAAGCCGTGGAAGCAATTACTGTTTCACCGGTTGCATTTAGGTTCACTTTTTCTGCTGGCCGGTAATGCAACATCAGCAGCACAGAGTGCAATTTTTGTGAGTGCACCGGTGGCGTGCCAACGATCGCAAAGTCGTTTCAGTTTCAAGTAAGCGTGACAGATCCTTTTCTCTAATTCTCTACTGTTTCCTTCTTCAGTTGAGTTGCCCTGTCTTCTATCCGTTTATTTTTAAAGTTGATACACTACCATTGGTTCTTAGTCATTAAACGTGTTGGCTCGTTGTTGCAGCAGTCTAGAGTCGATTATGAGATTATGAGATTACGGGCTTATGAGATTTCATGGAATTTTGAGGTTTCTGAAATTGTTTATCGTTTAATGCGATTTTCAAGCCTTTATTGTATCCAGATATTTCAGAGTATTGCTTTTGTCCTGGCTGCAGATGTTAGTCTAAAAAAGTACAGGTAATATTTCAAGAGCAGTAGAGTACGGCAGGTGTGTTTAGGTGAAATCTTTTTGGGGGATTCTCGGTACAGTGGCAGTCCGTTCTAACGTATGATCGAAGTTGATTATACGATTACAGGTACTGGCTATATAATGAAGCTTTGCTTGAGGTCGTTATATTGAAGCCTCCAAATCCTCAGAGACGGCAGCTACAGGTGAGCTGTTTCAATCGAATAATTTCTTCAAATTGAGCATTCATTCTACTTGGGATATGGATTTTTTTGGTGCGTTCAAAACTTCAAATTTCGTTATGCTGCTCCGGAAAATTTTCCTGAGAACCAGACACATCCGATGGGAAATTTTTCTTAGATATTGTTTTTCATGTGCATATGCAGATAAAAAAAGAATTTGGATTACACTATCTTTTCCATGCAGCACTATTGTTTGAAGAAACAACGAAACAATGAAGTTCTTCTAATAAGCTTCATTTAGGTAATCATTTACTATGCATATGAGATCCAATTTGTGCCAGTAGTTGTTAATTTTTTAAGGTATTACTTCGACCAGCAATGAATTGCAATATTTTGCGTCCAAGAAATGATATATGTCATGTGGTCATTCCGGAAATGAATGAGCCGTTCCGTATTGGCATTCGTGCTTTCCGGCTTCAAGACGAGTCACTGGGCAGTTTTGCTATGATCTCCGACATCGAGTACCGTGCTGACGTCTGTCTCCAAACAAGTAAGTTGACATGCGATTACTTCATGCACTTTGTTCGATCATTCGTGCTGCGTTACAGTAGTGTAAATGGAGACGCCGATTACTGGCGAACTTCAGTCCTCCAAAGGCTCGCTGTCCATCTTCACTCAAGTTGCCTTCCTGTTTATAAAGTATTCTTTGCAAAATATTTCATAAGTATTTGTCTTCCAAGCAGTGGAAGAAACTGACAAGATGACGCGGTATCTCAGTGAATGTGCCTAGTGTCCACATAGTTGTTTGAATGTTGTTTTCTATCTTAAAGGAATGTGACGTATATAAAAACTGCACTTCTTTCATGCTGACACTAATTTATTCAGGATTTTCAAGGATTTTTGGGGGGCGTCTTGTCCCTCCAGTTTTATGGCACGACATCGCTGCAACAGCATCTGAATACAGTTGTGTGGATTTTAACATCAATTGCCGTTGGTCAAGTACGCTGGCAGCTACTTCGGAATGGAGAGTGTCAAATCACTTGAAGAAATGGGATGAGGTGATTGGCTCACGTACACGTCCTTCAGGCACGTTCTTCTATCAGTTCGTCGACACGATGGCCGAAAAACCATACTCATTTCTTCAATCTGATCTAATCCCTTGCACCAGCAGGATTTCTTCTCTTTCGTTCAGGTTTATCCTTAAATTGACAGCCTACCATGCTCACTGATGTTTTAGCATGAAACTGAGTGTCGGTGAGTCTCTTTTTAATTATTGAAACTCGTCCACCTTCTGAATATGGTTACACTGTAGCGATCAAACGGAAGAGTTTTTAGTGATGATGCAGTGATGTTTTTCTTCTGAATTTATCAGCTAAAACCTATTGACTTTTGAAATACGTATTAACGTTTTTCCTTCCACGATGAGGGTTTTCCAATAGTGTTCGTAGATAAATCGGTTTATGCTGAACTTTCTTGTTTAACTAAGCTAAACATCACATTTTGCACTGCGGAGAAATTGAGCTTCCAAAATGCAATAAAGACAAAAAGGTGGAAGAACAATAGCTGCGCGTTAATCAGGAGATTTTATTATCTGCATTTCTTTACGATGTTGAAGTTTCATAAAGAAAATCGTCTTTGCACGTTGGGCTGTAGAAAGTCTGATTGCGGCTGTACGTTGGTAATAAATGAGGGAAGTGGGTTGAAATGAAATATAAAGCTAATTAAGTATGTCATTAAGTGTTGTTCTCCTGTTAGCGATATAGATATTCGACTTGCAGATATTGGCTTGGACCAGGCACACAAGTGCAGATTTGCGCGGTAACCGCTTTGAATGTTGTGATCAGCTGTGTGTATCTCAGTGAAGCCGATTCGCCGGGCCCAGTGAATGTGGACGTTGATACACCATCTGAGGATCCTTTTCGAGTAAAATTTCGCTATTGCTCTCTACCATTAGCCTATTTGTAAGCATTTTTTGTAAAAGTTGTTTGTAAATTATTTCAGAAGCCATGATGCTTTCTATGTGCGAGCGAAAAGTTTTTTCAAAAATATACGAAATGGCGATGTAGTTCTGCTTTCTCTCGAAAACTAAAAAGAAGCATGAGAATTGATCAGCATATTAAGATGAGATAAGTTTTTGATATATAAGGGGTGATATAAATGAATTTATTGTGCTGCTTTTGGAAGTAATGAGCAATTTACTTACAAATGTATGAAAATACGAGCTCGATCAGTGTATAAGTTCCGAAGCGCGAACGCTAGATAAATATTCGAGCGTTTTTGTTTAAATGAACAGTTTGCAGTTCGTTTTCGAAATGATCGAATTCGATCGGTCGAAAGGTGGTCTCTTTGTGGTGGACGACTTAGAGTATTCAGGGAAACTTTGCAATGAGCCAGTAACGTCAATAACTACAACGATCGATCCACCTCTCGTTTCTAATCTCTTCGCATTGCAGTCTGCTCCAGAAGGTGTAAAAGTGAGTGCGGGCATCAGCCTCTTGTCTCAGTTCGTGAAGGATGAGAGTTTTTTCTTTTTTTTTCCGTGGATCGTTAGTCGTTCGACGGAAACTGGCCGAACGTTCAAAAGCTTCTTCTTGGCAGATCATTTTTAGCAACTTATCTATCTCTGTCTGTGGATGCTAAATTTCGGGTGCTCGGTCGTCGCGATTTTTGTTATGTTCCATTGTTTTATTAAAATAGTATTTTATTTTTTACTTTTCTGGTAAATTCACTTTGCACAAGTTTTTTTCAGGTTATATCCATCCATATACATATGTAAGTGCGATGTGCATATTCCTTTTTTCAGTTAAACCGCCGTTTGTCAAGTTCATTGAACAATTATGCATTCCTTCACTTGTGCAAAAACTAGTGGTAAAGTTAGTCAATAGGCGTAAAACTGTGGTATTTTCGTGAGCTTTCTTTATTTCACGAGTTCTTTATATGTAAATCAGTCTGCATTACACAGCTCGCTTGCAACGGATAGGGGGGAACAAAGCTGAATTTATTGCAGTCATGCAGGTAAAAATTATTTCTCTAATCTAACTCCTGTGGTAAATAAATAATTCCGTATGTTTTTTTGTTTTTTCTTTGAAAATGTTAAAGGATATAATATACTTTTATAGGAATATTCGTCGTCGCTGAATTGTGATTTCGAAGCCGATTTCTGTGCTCAGTGGGAAAGTGACGGTAAATGGGAATACGGCGTTACGCCGAGTAGCGAACTATTTGAATTGCCAAAATTCATCGAAGGTTTGGTTGAAAATTCTCTGTTGGAACACTGGGCACTTCCATTGGATACACATCCGCAATTCATAGTCCTGCTACTTTATTGCCCTCATGTCATTATATTATCACCAAATTTATGCACTCACTATTTATCTTCCCAGTATTCTGACTACATTTTCAGTAATTTTTTCATCTTCTAGCAAGTAAACGATGAGGATAGTCATACCGCCCGCAGTAATCAAACGGTTTCTGCATTTTTATGAACAAGAAATGTGAAAAAGAATTTTTAACCGAATTTGACATTCATTTATTACTGTTATTGTTACTAAATTCGACTGTTATGTCAATATCAGCACGGATATTTGACTATTGCCGCCCAGAGAAGCAAGAGTCCAGGATGTGACATTTATGCAGGTAATGTCGTGGTGGCTCTTTTGGATGGTGTGGACAACGCAACGTTAACATCTCGTCCTGTGCCGTGTGCAACGAATGCCGTCGTGACAGTCGCATATTATCGCTCGGAGAATGCCAAGCTGCGGATGTGCATCGAAGAACGCTGCGTTATTGCTGGAAACTCTTCCGGTTATTTTTACTGTATTCTTTGTCTAAACTGCTCACCTATGCAGCCAATTCGTCCAGATTCTCACCTCGTCTCCATGTGAAATTATCAAGCAAATTGCTATCACGCTTCAATAACGGTAGCTGAATATCGTTTTCTATAGGTATTTTCTACGTGACATGTCGCAAATCTGCCTGTGATTTTTGCGTCTCAGCCCGTTTGGCATAATGTATGCGAAATAGTGGGCTTTTTAGTATATGTTCGCAACTCTTCAGCAAATCTGTGATCCTACTTTCGAGCCACGCAGAAATTATTAAGGTCTTTTTCATACTTCATGTTGCGAAACTTAGTGTTTGAAACGAAAAACTCAGTGACTGAATGGCTTAGAAAGTCACAGCACCCGAATACCACTGCATGACGAATGATTCTCAACTGAGGTGAGCTGTGATATGTAGATCAAGTGCTAAAATACTTTTTCTTCATTACCCCAAAAATGTGAAGTAGCCAAGAATGTTGTTCCACGAAGGTTCGGGATCAGGGAATCAAAGTGTCATAATAGTCTTCTCTATCTATGCCGAGCTGTGGAGTCCCTCCTGACTGTCCAGCCACTATCCCAATGCGGTTTTGCGATACCTGTGCGAAACTAGCCAATAGTACGCAGATTTTATATCCCACCAGACCTAACGTTTTTTCCAGGACATTTAGCTATTCACGTTGAATCAGAAAGGTCGTTTCGTATCAAAATCGTTGCGAAATCATCAACATCAGCAATTGCCATCGTGCGACGAATTGAAGCCAAAGGACACATTTGTCCATTACCATCGCTCAATCAACTCGCTTGTCGCTTGCTCAAATGCGACTTTAACGGCCAACTTTGTGCCTATAGTAGTGAGTCGAGTCGTTCTGATGGCCCAAAATTCGAGCTGTTTGAAGGGCAGCCAGGTAATTCTTGAACTCCAAATTACTGAGTAATACTCTTTGAATACTTAGGAATTCGATAATTGATGAAATCTGCATGGGATTCTGTTAATCTCCGTATTTATTCAGGAGGGGCAAGAGATTGGACTATGAGCATTTAATTTTCGTGCATTCAAAATTTACAGTTGTTTTTAATAACAAAATAACAAATAGAAATGTAGCGGCTATTTTCAACATCAAAAATAATATCATTACTGTCGGAAATAGTCCCCATTACAAGAAAAATACGTTTTAGGTGTGAAGTGGATCATCGATGGATCAACGGAAAGAGTCATTCTCCGCTCCCCTAGATTTGAACTGACAAGGCCGATTGATGTGGAAATCACGGTTTGCATTTTCGAAAAAATATAATATTTAATCTGTAAAAAATTAAGTTACTGTTCAATAACGTAACGATTGGCGAAGGTACGAGAAGGAATTCTTCGACATGGGATTAAAGAATAGCTTATTCATCCTATCCGTTAGCTGCCTAGAGGTAGAGGCAGCCAAACTTTCTAGGCATTCTGGTCAGACATGGCGTTGTAACAATATTTCACCATCGCGAGCGGAAGTTATTGAAAGAAGAGTGAAGGGGATCTGGTCATTAGCTTCGATATCAGTTTTGTTGAGGCTGCCAAGTTAATTTATTCACCACCTCAACATTGTCCACATAGAGGTTATTTTCAAAGATGTACTGCCTATACTATCAGTAAGTCTAAATTTCAAAAAAAAAAGGCGTGATTCGAAAGAGAGACTAGGATAAACATAGGAGAGAGAAGAATAATTGCTGGTCGTTGCAGTAAGGAGAATAATTGTTGGAAATAAGCAATCAGCAGAGATGTCAGTTTTCTTTTACAGCTTTACCAGCCGACTTTCGGCTCGCAGACTTTCCTTTGCGATGATGGCAACGAAAATTTCGATCTCTGTCAGCTACTTCTGGGGCCGAAAATTGAAGTTCCTAAGATTCTACCAATTCGATTCCGGCTGGATATTGACGTTCGACAGATTGCATTTGTGATGTTCCATGACAAATTTTTGCAGTTTGGTCCGGCCACCTTCACGATTTTCTCTGTTAACGTTTTCGATGAACGTGGACAGCCGATTTGTTAGGCAAAGACATTCTTATAGCGAAAGTGAAATATTAAAATAAAAAATAATCGCATTTAGAACATGCTTTCACTTATTCGACGTTTAGGAGGGCATTTTTAAGCTAGTTTTCACGAGCATTTCGAATCTAATAAACGCTAATTTTGAGTCTCCATATGATGGAATGGTTTAGAAAAGAGGAATTCGCGACTCCTTTAGCATTATCTATGCGGAACTTTTTAGTTAAGCGTGCATCTTTCATATATCTGCGCAATTTTGCATTTGCAACAAGATAACGTCATGTTCGTTTTCATTTAATCATTTGTTGATGTATTTAATTGTTTAAGCATACAAGAAACTACTGCTGTGTTAAATATTTGAACCTATTTGAAGCATCAGAAACCTAAAAAAGTGGCATACAGATCGAATTAATTGATGGTACTTTGCATGACCTCACGACAGTGTGATATTTCCGAATTTTATTGCAGGTGCAAGGATAGAGGAAAGGGAACCTTAATTTCGTTCACTGTTCTCTTCTTTTTATCTATAAAATTCCCCATGTATCCTATTTTTCTCATTTTTATGATGAGACGTTTTTTTCGACTTTTTAACCAATATTGTTTGGTCTGAAAGTATTTCATGCTATTTTATTTATCTCACTTCTTTCATTCCATTATAGACAACAGTTTATTGCTGAAGTGTTCGACAAGCGTTCCACTATCAATAGTTTCACAAAACGTTTCCGGTGATAAGTACTTCTCGAATCGGCGATCTATTTGGAACGTTTCTCGTACCACGATGTGTGTCTCCTCCTAGAAGATGATAGTTTTAATTGAATGAGCACTTCAAAGTTGTCCAAGTAAAACGATGATTTATTAGAAACTAATGTTACTTTGATTACCTGATCCTAGTGATTGACTGTTGTTTTCCCATTATTAGCCTTTCACCTTTATTTCCGGAATTCAAGGGAATATCATTTTGCATTTACGTTTTAATACAAAATAGTAGCCTTTTGAAATATTGAACGAACTTCCGAAGCGTTTTATCGCCGGAATAACCTTTAGATTTAGGTAGCATACCTTTTAGATTGGCTCTTAGTGTTGTATGTGGAGGATCGTAACGACCAGCTGCGTTTCTTGCGCCATTCATATTCGGCATCTTGAAGCGGAATTGCCTTCTCATAGTTCTCTTCTTTTAGTTCACTAGATTTACCTAAGCGGACTTCGATGATCGAACTTAGATTCGTATGCTTTTATGCTCAGGAAAAAGAAACAACCGCTTATTTGTCATAAGGCGTTACTACTTGGGCACATATAAGTAATCTACGTGAAAAACACATGCAATATTGTTTGAGAATAAAATCTCTACCATGAAAATGCATATGACCGCTTACAAAAGATTCGACTTTCCGCTAAAAACCAATTCATAGAAACTCTGAAATAAGGGGTGTCTCACTTAAAAAAAAAAACGTCATATAGGAATCGATAATTTGAAACAAATGAGATGAGAACACTGAGGTATAAAAAATTTTCCATCATTGATTTGTTTACCGACATTCTGTCAGTTTCAGGGAAATACAGTTCATCTTTTTCAGATACAGTTCATTTCGCTGTTTGGGTATGATAAAGGTAATTGCAACGGAACCGGGAAGAGGAAACACTTCCTTGCTCATGTGCTAGGAGTTGCTTAGGGCCGAATAACTGGAATACTAACGAAGTACTACGATTGCTAGTGAGACTCCTTTCAAAAAGCTCCAGTGAACGTAGGTGAGTAACTGATACTTTATCTCGTTTGTTAGGCAAATGTTTAGCAAAATAACTGATGACTGAACTTTAATTGGTCTTTTGTTGAGCACTTTTACAATGTAACCTTTCTTTCATTTTCCTCTTCTGGTAGCACCATCAGCCGTCTCATGTTTTCCAACTGTTTCGAATTGGGGTACTTCAACCTCTTCTCGTTATTTTTCGGCACATCATATCTCCCACAACGAGTGTGGGGTTTCGAAGACGTGGATTGGCTCACATATGAAGGGGACGAGGTTCATTTTCATCAATGACGCCTCAGGAAAAACAAAACACAGTTGTTATTGAGAGAATTTTTTCGGTTTGCAAGTTAGTCAATTTAGCCGAAAGTGCTTAGGTGACAAGTTGGCCTCCGGTTATACATAATGGTCAGAGCTAAATTCGGTCTCGATTCTGGGCAAGCAGTCGATCTCAGTTTGAATTAAATCCGATCACCCGAGAGAGATTAACGTATTTTGGCATTACATTTCCAGATCTGGCACTATTTTATATCTCCTAAAACTCATCTGTGATAAGTTTAGCCCATAAGCATTGAGCGTTGGCTAGCTTTGAAAGGCGTGCAAAGCAGTCGATTTGGACGGAGCTGGAAGGTATGGTACCAAAATAGGTTGAAGGTAGCTTTGCAGTGGTCTCAGAAGGTACACCATTTTAGAGTCCGTTCGGCGTAATGTTTGCATAGTATAATGAGGGAAACTGCATAAAATAATACGATATTCCCACCTCTTACCATTTTCCTGTTCATGCCGCGTGGGAGAATTTTTCGAGTTTCATCGAATCTGTTTTAGCTATCTCAAAGTAGTAAAGATCAGACCCCCGTGTCGTTTCCATTTCATGGTCTCAGCGCGGTTGGGTTGACTTACTTTGATATATTCTAATAAACATCTTGGCCTCACCTTTGGCCAGAACTGGACTTATCCACACCTCAAGCTTGCCTCGACTAGGCCACTGTTTAAATTTAAGACGCATCTATCCTTTTGCCACGGGTGCGTTGCTACAAGCCAAATTAAAATACAAGAGAAAAAGTAGGTTTTCGGATGGGATGAAAAATATAGCCGCAACAAGTGCACTTAAGGATGTGAAGTTGTTAGTAATCAGCAAGAAGGACGGTGCTTTCATCCGTTCAACGTACACCGTCTGAAGCAAATATCATAACGATACATTCATATTGGCCGAAACGATATTTTCCCCGCCTAAAGTATACTAAAGCTACATGATGAAAAGGCTCTCTGAAGGACTACTGTCCTTAGTTGTGCTTATTGCCCTTTTTTACGCTATATAAACTCACTTTTTGAATGAACTTTGAAAACATACTCGACGCTAGTGGCGTGCAAATAATGCATCGCCAAGGCAACGAGCGCGACGCCGAAGTAGTTTAAACTTAGAAGCAGTATCTCATCTCTGTCGTCGGAAGGTACGCTTTCTTCCGCTTTCGTTTCCAGCGTTAGGCTACCCGTACTTGTTCAACTTGCAAGACAAAATAAAATGACTTAGTAGAATGGGCAAAGATTCACGTAATAAGTGTACTCCGGCGTTTTTAACCGCAGCTTCATTGAAGCGACTATTGTGCTTTGATCTTCCATAACTGTTAGTGGTCAGCTGCAGAGGTTTGAGCTTGGCGATGAGTTGGCGCACAGGATGACTCGACTCGTTCATGCCGTCCTCCTTGGAAAGCAGAATAGGTACCGGTGCGGAGAGGGGAATCGGAGATGTCGAGTGATCATGCACCGACTGTAATCACACCGGATATATTACTAATGCAAACAAGTGCTAACTTAAGTAATCATTTGTTAAAATTGTTTGCCGAGGTGCAGTTAAGCAGTGCCCTAATGTTAGGCTTCTTGAATTCGAAGCAGCTGCTTCCGGCCTCGGTCTACTTATACCCGAGGGATGAAATATGACAGTAAGATGGTCCTCAGTGCAGTCGAAGTGATTTACAAGTGTAGGAGGTAATTTATGAGAAAAAAATGGAATAAGTTGGAGCGTGGGGTCGAGCTAAAATATTTCCAAAAAGGTGAAAATGTTGCAAACAATGAAACGGGGAGAGAAGGATGAGAAAACTTCGTTAATTGCCTCAAACATCTCTGCAAAGCCGATTATTTTTTCTGCGAACTAATATCAACCAGTCAACTGTAATAATTTCTAGTTTCATGTATCAACATTTAATAATTACGCAAGTGAGGTGTACTTGATGAGATCTGTCAGTCTGTTGCTTCATACGTACAAGTGTTGTTTAATCCATGCTTCCTCGAGATGAGGGTGCGAGGAAGCCCAAAGGCTAGGTTTCAACGGCACCTAAGCATTGATCTTCGTTCTATGGGCATACCACTTGTGGCCTACCGTTAGCGATTGTGTTTGCACAATCACAAACGTTTATATGTTTTCGGTTTCTATCAGATTTTGCAATCGCTTGTCACTTACACCTACACAGAGACGCAATCTGAAAGCACTCCTATCGAAGTTTTATTTTAACGAAAACGAGATAGAAGAACGAAGGGAAATCTGAGCGTATGATTTGTTGATGGAATTGGTTGTCAGTTTGCGAGAAAGATTTTCTTCGCGAGCGATCTGTTGTGATCAAACGAGTTTTATGTTCGCAGTGGTCGTCGTAATAATCTTCATTTTTTTAACAGACTGTATGCTAACACTTGCGTGATCTTGATATGATATGTGATCTCTCTATATCTTCGGGGCTTTGGTCGAAAATATAAGTGGGCGACGGTCTTACACGCAGTTCAGTGTATGTTTACTACTCGTCGGCGAGTAGGTCCCGCGCTGTTTTAGGAACACGGAGGAGTTTGGTTTTTTTTTTGTCTTTCCCGTGAAAAGGAGCTGCATTTTCGGTATGGGAAGGAATCTGCCTTTCACAGTTCTAATTTTCAATAACGGATTGAATCGCCTTCACTACAGCTTAAGGTGTTCTATATTAATTAAAGCTTTCTATTCATAAGTTGTTGCTTAGCCGTGGCGAATGAAAACGTGGTTAACTGAACCTGCTGTCGGTCTCTTTTTCTGCTTCGCATCCGCGACTTTCTCCCGTCGATATAGTTCGTGTTGGTGCCTCGAAATGTGGCTGACCCTTCTTCGCAACCACTGTCTTCCTCACTCATATCTTCTAGAAACAATGCGTTCTCTCTTGGTCCCTTATGGTATCTTATTTTACAGATGTTTTTTGGCAGTACTTTTAGGCGGTGAATGAATCAAATTATTATTCGTTGGTTTTCTTGTGCGTACTATTTGCTTGGTGAGGGTTGTTTTAGCATCAATGATTTTGCAAGATAAGAACAGTTGAACGACTATATTGCGCGACGCTTGTTTGCAACATTAAAATTTCGAAACCGACTGACTTCCCGTAAATTCGATAAAGTCATTGAAAATGAATTAAATTTTAATCTATAGCTTTTCCTGGATTTTTTGGGCTGCAGGTATTACCGGCGTAGTTTTTTTTCTCGCTCTCTTTAAACGGCGCTAAGTACGTTCATTGTGAATGGCAATAATTGGAGGTTCCACTTTTTCCACCTGAATTCACACTAAGTTATTGCTGATAATCGCTCCATTATATACATTGTTTTATTGAATAAGGTGCAAATTACCAATGTCTATCGTGACATGCCTTTGACGCTTATCGGTTTTATTCAACTCTGCGAAAGGGGTATGTTTCCGACGTCTTCGATGCAATTGTTGCGTTGTAAACGAATGCGCTCGGATATCAAGATTCCTCAGCCGTTGCTGTTTAGCTGTGATGAAGAAATGAAGTTGTGAGCTATTGGAACAAATAAGAAAATAACATTCCTCTCACATAAACAATAAATCTATATTAATATGAAAGGCATCACTACATACAGCAGTGTTCATTGTTCGAGATTTCAACGTACCGCAAGAATGATCTCAAATACAGGTGGAAACAAAGTCGGAAAACACGATAACGTTCCGTATTTATGATCCTAGAGATGACTACGGATGCGTCTGAAGACGTGTGGCTATTTGAAATCCACCTCGAAGTGAGACACTCCAGTTTGTTTCGTTTTTCAGACGTTTTTGTTTCGAAATTTTCCTCGCAGCTATAGAAGCGAAATAATGGGGGCGCTTTTGTTTATAGTTTCTAAATGAAATGGATACTATACATAGCATGTCTTCTGTTTTTCTTTTAACTTATCTGTTTGAAATATTCTGTTGAATGATGCTATTTTTAGTTTCCACAAACGAGAAGAATAAGGTACCTTTCGCCTCTGAGAACTCATTTCTGGAGAACACCGGGGAGTGATAGCAATCGTTGTTGCGACTGATTTGTGACTCGTCCACGATGTTCGTATTCTCATAGAGCATTTCGTGAGTATTCTCACTATTGTGCCTGTTTCCCTGACTCCTTAATAACAATTCGATTGCTAAAATTGATTTCCTATCCAAATAAATTTTACCATTGAGACAGCAAATAGCTCAGCTGACTGCAGCTATCAAATGGCATGCAAACTGTTACTGATTCTGATTAAAATACTTATACCTTTGGGTTCAGCGCGTTCGGAAGACGTATTCGCTTAAGTCGCCAATTGAGCTAACGATCTCTGGGACTAGGGTTGATGTTCAACAGTTCTACTGATTTGGACCAAAACTCGAACTGCAGGTAATTTTAAGACAGTTGATGTGATCTCTAGAATGTTGGGTAAGATGAGCGCTCATATCGTTGAAGTGGGGATAAATTGGGCTATCATGACAGTCGCTGAGTCTCAAAGTATGAAAGCTACGAGAAGACTGCTGGAATTGAGTCCAAAAAAAGCGCTCGAAAGAGGCTCGAAGTCGAAGACCACACTATTATTCATGAACTTTCCCAGCAGATACATATATGCTGCAATACGGTTCAGATAACAGCATGGGATGGAACGCCCAAGTTTTTGTCTCTTCCGCACTTGCGCCGCGCAACTTTTTATGAGCAAAATAGGCCCATCATTTCGAAAATGGCTGTAACTGCTTACCGTTTTTGGTTTTGGAGCCAGTAAAAGGCATCAGTTAGATCACAGGAAGATTCTACTTGTTTATTTTTCACTGTGGTTATTTGCTAAGGATATGTATGCGTCAACTGAGTTGGAAGAGTGCAGTACCATTTCGAGAAGAAATTGCCTTTTTTCGAGACGCCACTCGAAATCATCCCATTGTTGGGCCTCATGTCGCCAGCTAATGGCACTTGGAACGGTCTGACCGACTGCAAAGCATTTTAATTATGACCTTTTTTAGCATCTTCTAGAAACAAAAAAAAACGATCCAAGATTTGTTATTCATGCATTCTTTTTGAGCGTATGTGCAGATTGGTCATCGGTGAATTTATAGCGTCATCTCGACGTATCTGCTTAGTTGTTAAAAGATTTATTGCAAAAGACATACTGCTTGAACTTGATGGTTTTCGAAAGTACCATACTGAGGAGGCACGAGAGTATTCCACCGTGGAGCAGCCTTGGTTCTCTCGTTTGGAAACATTGCGTTGCGCGGATTGTTAACTTTTGTCTGTAAGAGAGAATTTTACTTATCTATGCTGAGGTGATCGGAAATAACTCACATGATACACATCTAAATATGTGCGCTATCAGTTAGATTGGAGCAAGTAGGATGAGAGTGAAACGACGGATATATGGAGCCCCCTTGCATATGTGGCTTCAATATACCTGGATTTGAGGCCTGCGTATTTCAAATGCGGGAAGATTAATGGAGTTCGATTCTTTTTTTTTTCGACATTCGTCACTTCATCGTTTAGCTCTTCACAGTGAAACAGTTTTAGCTGGGAGACAGCAGTTGTGAAATTTACATTGGAGAGTTGTGGCAAATTTTTATGTTTTTTTTGTCTTGATAGGGCCTATTTCGAGAACACTTCAATACCTCACCTTGATCCGGATAAAATAACACGTCCGGAGTTCCGAAAATGTTGGCGCAGTTTTTCTGAGAGCATTACGATAAGGAAAGGTCTATTTTTACTTATGATTTGCATTCTTGTGATCAGTTCATCTTTATGCAGGAAAGCTTGCAAGATTCATTGGGCAGTATGCGCTTTCTATTTCTGCAGTCTTTGTACTCTGTTTGAGCACTCTGAGTACTCCTATTTCTGCACTCTTGTGTTTATGTCTTCACTTCCTGAGAGTGTCGAAAGACTGTTGCAGACTGCAGCTGCTGCAAATGTGATAAATAATTATTAACCACATTAAAAAACGCTCTTCACATTCTTTTTACCTCTCTGAAAATGTCGCAAACTGGCTGAACATAGCCATTATCCGGTCTAACAATGGCATGACCATCTGGAGTGACTTGAATTGGGTCTGTGTACTCTGAGAGAGATTTCGATTCTGAAAAAATATGGTCGATTATTATGCCTCTTTCGAAATTGGATGTCCTTTCAAGCTTTGCCTGATTTGTCATGGCCGCTTACATTCTAGGGATATTTTTGAAAGCATTTTTGAGCATAAATTCACCCGTCTCCAGAAATTAGTCTGGCGTCGAGGTTCATCCACAAAAATATTTCGCCTAGGAAATCGTTTAGAGACGCTCATTCATGTATACTCCTAAGTGATCTTCGTTTCACTCTAATTCCAGTTGCTAAAAACTACTGAGTTTTCTCAATCTAGTGAAAGCATTAGCGCTCATCAGTTTACATGCTGTACAAATTTTCATGTTGTCGTTCCCGACATTCATCGCCGTTTTTCATCTTCAGCTTCATTTCTGCCAGTAACCTAGGCAGTATTTCCTTTGATGAACCTACTTCCTATCGACCTCACACGGCTTGCACCATATTACAGTTGTACTAGTTTCCTTATGTCGCGAAACGCGAGATGCATCATCGCGGCTCATTGCAGCCAGCGTGTAGCAAAAAAAATGCTAACCGCCTCAGCGGCACCTATGACGACCAGAAACGATGAAACACATAGCGCAAACGATGATACACCCAGCGAAAACTGGGAGATGAAAAGTAAACGTTTCGAAGGGAAAAAGGGCATGCTGCATACATCATCGAAAATGGTCAATGGGAAAAAGGGCGTGTTGCATACATCACCGAGAATGGTCAATGGGATAAAGGGAACGTTGCATGCATCATCAGAAATGGAAGGTGGAGCTAGGCAGATCAGCGAAATCTGCCGTAACAAAGGCTCACCATTCGGAAGTGGTAGCAACCGGGGACAGGCCCCTGATGTGGAGCTCAGGAGAGCTCCGTATTAAGCGTCGCCCTTCAAGCGGTCCTCCCCTACGGGTAATCATCTATCATTCGTAATATTGAATTCCTATCAAAGCTTGTATTCTCTCTGATCAACACTAGTCTGCTGTAAACTGAGCCGCATCGGCAAATCAGATTACTGAACGTAAGTAAACTTCGTTTAAACATAGTTTCATTTTTCTTCGTTCACTACATGGGGGCTCCGGCCAGAGTGTAACCATAAGTAAATATGGCATTTGCTGCGTACCAAGCCTCCATCCGAGTGAAGGCTAACTTACTAAAGGCAGTTTTAAAACGCACAAATTTCCCTGACTTGCGTGCGCTTGTTGCACAAGCAGACCCGCAAGCAGCGTTCAAAACTGCTCCTTTGTAAGTGGAGGCAGCAATTCGAAGACTAGAACGTCACGTTTCGAAGGTCGAAGCTGGTCATAGCGCTCGGCTAGAATATATGAAGCAGCTACGTGCGGCTGCTGAGAAAGCTAATGAAGCTTCAATTGATCAAACTCTGGCAGAGGCGCCCAGGTAGTTTTCTCATCGTAATCGATGAGGCTAAAAACGTATGTGACACTGCCAAGTTGAATCTTGAACTCCACATTGCCCGACCCACTTCGCCAGCTGGCAGCTTCCTTACAGGAAACAGCACGCCTGCCCAGCAAACGCAGCAGCAGATGTCCATGAACGCAGTGCAGCTGCCAAGATTGCAGATTGCGAAATTCGATGGACAGCATCGCATATGGCCACAATTCTGGGCCACATTCCTGCATGTAGTTGACTCGCAACCACTCGCAGAAATTGAGAAGCTTTCTTATCTGCTGTCCTTTCTAAAAGGTAAAGCGCTAGAAGCAGTAGGTGGATTCACAGTAACGCCCGAAAATTACAAAGCCGTTAAAACAACGCTTCAGCAACGATTTGGGAGATCCGAAGTGCTGTTGAAGTCACTCTACGCGGAACTAAGTGACGCAGCAACTCCCACAAAGGACTTCACGGAATGCGTTGCGAGCGTCGAGCGCATTCTACAACAACTGGAGCAACAGGGAGGAAACATCGACAACTCGCAAACCGAGATTTGCATTGAAAAACGGCCACTGCGTCGGGAGCTGTTGGAAGTCGAACGAGCCAAAGAAGCCGATGCAGCCTGGAGCGTCCGAAAATTGAGGGACAAACTTCAAGCTATAGTGCGCATCAGGGAGAATATGCGAACTGCGACTATAGGGAAACCGACGCATGAGGGTCGGCAAGTTCAAAAGCAGGTAGGAAGGCGAGAACAAAGAAATCTGGGGGGTGTAAAGCGAGAGGAAAGTTTACATCACACTTCTGCACTACCCGCAGTAGCGAAACGACAGATCGAGGGGAAGGGCAGACGGTACGACCTTACTCGACAGGTATGTGCGTTTTGTAGTGAACCACACTGGGCCGATATTTGTCCACGCTTTACCACTTTGAAGGAGCGGTTTGACCGCGCTCGGCAGTTACGCCTTTGTTTCAAGTGTCTCAGAGAGGGTCATAATCAAAATGATTGTACACGAAACGTCTCCCGCTATCATTGCAAGCACAAAGGACATCCCACGGCACTCTGTAAAACGTGGCATCGATCGCAACAGGGGAAAGAGGAGAACCCTGTCGGAGAAACCCACACTCAGACGATTCGCACGGTGGCCGCTATTGCAACACCCGAACAGCAAGAGCGAGACAAAACAGTATTACTCCTATCTATCTTCGTGGAGGTTAGAGGCCACGCACCACACACAAAAACGATCAAAGTGCCTGTGCTATTCGATGTTGAAAGCGAACACTCATTCATCACGGAAGAAATAGTCCAGCAATTGGGCATCGAAGTAACACACAAGGAGCCGTTGATTGTTGACGGATTTGGTGGGACGCACACTACCCACTGCACGTCTGCGCGTGTCAAACCAAAAATGAAGCGCACTGATGGGCGGTTCTTCACCATGTTCGCGAACTCGGTACCAAGACTGGTTAGCGAAATTGCAGTCGCTAAGCTAACGGAAAAAACGTTACGGCGCATCCGTTCAACGCGAAACATTACCCTACCGACGGTTACACTCAAGCCGCAGATCCTCGTGGGTGCCGATTATTTCCACGAAATCTTCAGAGGAAGTGCCTCAGCAAAATTACCGTCCGGGTTTCATTTGATACGCATCATGTCTATGCGGCATGATCAGCGGACAGGGATGCAGTAATCGGCACGGTACCTCTTCAAAGATCACGCCTGTAAACCGCTACTGTTGCAACGTGGCCAGTGCAAAGGACGAGCTAGAAAAGTTCTGGTCGCTGGGACTTGTAGGAATTAGGGACCCCTTTTACAAACGGATGATGAGCTCGCCATGAAAAGGTTCAACGAAAGCATTACCTTCAAAGATGGGCGCTACTATTGTCGCTGGCCATGGAAGGAAGACGGAGGCAAGCTCGACTGCAACTTCGGCCTTTGTATGGGTCGTCTGAAAATATCGCTCAAACGCCTCTAAGAGATCCCGAGCTGCTCCGTGCTTACGAGAAGACGTTCGACGAGCAGCTAAAGATGGGGATAATTGAAGACGTCACAAATACACAGCCCAAAGGCCCAGTGTACTACATGCCCCACCAGGCTGTTGTTAGACCAGGCAGGGCTACGACAAAAATCAGAATCGTGTATGACGCGTCTTCGAAAACGCGGAAAGAAGGGCACTCATTAAATGATGTGCTACTCAGAGGACCACTACTCCTAGCAAACCTCTGTGGAGTTTTACTACGAGTCCGACTAGCGCCAATACTCATAACGGCGGATGTCAAGAAAGACTTTCTACAGATGGGTCTACATGACGATCAACGAGACGCAGTACGCTTCATTTGGGTCAAAGACGTGACAGCACCAGTCAGCTCGACAAACCTTAGAGTGTTTAGATTCACTCGAGTACCTTTCGGTGTGATCTCCTCACCCTTCCTACTGAACGCTACTATTCAGTATCACCTCAAAAGGAAAATGACTGAGTTCCGAGAGGAGATACAGGACAACATCTATGTGGACAGTATGTTCTTGACCGTACACTAAGTACCTGCAGCGATTGAGAAGGGTCAAGAAGCGAAGAGCGTCTTCAAAGAAGCTCATATGAATCTTCGAGAATTTCGAAGCAACAGTCGGGAAGTTCTTTCCGCCTTAAATGAAGACTCAGAATCAGTGCAGCAAAGTGCAACATTGCTGGGAATCGTATGGGACCTTCAGAAAGATACGATGGTCTTTAACACGATGAAGTGTGACAACTGGCCCGCAACTTAACAACAGTTTCTTGCATATACGGCAGAGTTCTATGACCCTTTAGGGCTGTTCACGCCTGCCACAATATCGTTGAAACTGTTCCTCCAGCATTTGTGGAAAAAGGAATACGACTGGGATCAACCATTCGACAACACGGACCGCCAAACTGCGGTAGCCCTACTTGAACGCTTTCAAAGGCAGTCGCTCAAATTGGACCAAAAACTAACGGCTGAGCTAGACAAAAGGTGCGCCGAAATCCATGTCTTCGTGGACGCCTCTAGAAGCGCGTACTCTGCGGTGGCGTACCTTCGCTCCTACAGCCAGGACCGCCACGAAAACTCGTTGCTGATGTCCAAGAGTAGAGTGGCCCCAATACGTGGCATTACCATTCCTCGGCTTGAACTAATGGAAGCGTTGATTGGAAGCAGGTTGCTGAACTTCGTAAAAGGGCAGTTGAAGCACACGGGACCCACGTTCCTTTGGAGCGATTCACAGGCGACCTTGCACTGGATAGCGACGGCCACCACTGTGGACCGTTTCGTCGACAATCGACTCGCCGAAATACGCCGAAGCCCTGCACAGTTCCGCTATGTTGACAGCGGTAATAATCCCGCGGACTTGGCAACATGTGGTCTCACAATTGCGGAGCTTAGGCAATGCAGTCAATGGTGAGAAGGACCTTCATTTCTCCAGCAAGAAAGCCGGTATTGGCCTGAATGGACAGCTCCACATAACCCAGTGGCCCTGGTAATTATCCCAAGTACACCAGCGGTGACTGATGTATTTGACTGTGAAAGATTCAGCACTCTCAATAAGCTTAAACGGACGACAGTCCAGGTACTTAGAGCGATCAAGCGTATGCTAAGAAGTACCCAAATTCATCTCGGACGAAGGTTATGGGAAACCGTCGAACTCGAAGGACCCGCCACAGCGGCTGAACTAGGCTGGGCAAAGCTCATCCTTATCATACAAGATCAAACCAAGATAAGCGAAGAATTCGAGAGAAATACTGACGACAACTTGTATAAGGATGAATAAGTAATTATGAGATGTCTAGGAAGGCTGGAATATGCAGCGCTACCAGAAGAAACAATTCATCTTATTCTCCTCCCGAAATCATCAGCCCTCACCAGACTGATCGTATTAACTCGACACAAGAAGTCCGGACATGCTGGAGTGTCACAGACATTCTCCAACGTAAGGAAACGCTACGGGATCCCCCAAGGAAGAGCATCGGTCAAGCGCATATTACGACGACACTGCATGGCGTATCGCAGATGGAGCGCAAGACCATTCAAACTTCCAGCCTTCCCCCCACTGCCAAAAGAAAGGACATAGGCAACGCGAGCCTTCCAAAACGTCGGTCTCTACTACATGGGACCTATAACCGTGCGCGACCTTACTGGCCCTTGCAAAAGATGGACAGCCCTCTCCACTTGTCTAACGATTAGAGCCATTCACTTGGAAGCAACGAAAAACTTGTCAGCAGAGCAGTTCTTACACGTCTTGAGACGATTCACTGCCAGGAACGGCTACCCTACTAGTGTAGTGCTGGACAACGCGCCACAGTTCCAGCTGGTTAAACAGGTTATGCAAAACACCCTCGCTGCACCCATAACTTGGCGATTCATTACTCCTTTTGCACAATGGCAAGGAGGTGTTTATGAAAGACTAGTCGGGCTGACCAAAACTGCGTTCCGCAAAACAGTCGGGAGAAGGCTCTTGGACGAGGAAGAATTTAAAACGTTGGTGGTAGAATGCGAAGCTATAGTGAATAGCCGACCAGTCACTTATGTGGACTCCGCCTTCGAAAGGATTTTAAGGCCAGTCGACTCCCTCCGACCACAGGCGATCATAGCAGCACAAGGGCCGAGTCCCGAAGACGATAAAGGCCTTCAGCATACAGCAGACAGACGCGGCAAACTGCTCGGCCTATGGAAGGCAACAATCAGCAGCCTAGAACGCTTCTGGAAAATCTGGACCCATCAGTATATGATGAGCCTAAGAGAACGGCACTGCGTGGTACACCAGCAGCCCTCCCGAATGACGGACCGCGCACCCCTGGAAAACGAAATCGTCATAGTCGCCGAGGAGGGTCTACCCAGAGCGGAGTGGAAGCTAGGCAAAGTTGAAAAACTGCACAAGAACCATGGAGGGAAAACAAAAGCGGTCGACGTCAAAATGCCCAACGGTCACGTGCTAAAGAGGCCAGTGAATATGTTGTACTCCCTCGAAGTGTCGGAAGAAGAAAGGGAGATGCAACCGACAACAAAAAGCAAAGAATTTGTGAAATACCTGGCAGACCAGAATCTGTAGGCAGAGGAAACGGAGGAAGAGGAAGAGAGCAGAACCAAGCCTAAAACCACCAAGACAATGTACGCGCACGCGCTTTCAATCGTGCTGGTGATACTATTCGCCACCTTTGCACTGACAAACAGCGTCCTGACGAACTTACAGTTTCACGTATGCGCAAAATATGGCCACGGCTTGTACGTGAAGATACTAGATAAACTAAATTGCAAAGAGGTCCGTGAGGAAATGCACAGCTTCTCACAAATCGTATAAGTATTGAGCAGAGCGTTCATTTCGGCAAAAGCTACCTTCTGTGCGAAAGTATCGCGCACCGTCTGCACAAAGTGCTTCCTTCGATGGAGTCTAGCCGTTACGCGTGATGAAACAGCGGTCCAGAACATAACGGCGTCACAATGCATGGAAATGCGGCGGTCACAATAACTTAACGGCAACCGCCTCGAACAAATCGACGCAAACCGATGGTCGTCTAAACAGCCGACTGAATATAGCTACGGCTGGATCAGAACGCGATGTCATACAACCACTAATTATCGTATGGAGCAAGGAGTGATCAAGTTCTACGACGGTTTAAGTCGCACATCAGGATGCGATAAAACTCTGGGAAAATGCATCACAGCCACGGAAACAATTCTGTCTGGGATCCGTTCGAATTGGCTGATCGGTGTTCATGTAGAACGCTGGGGAAGGCGAACGCTCAAATATCAGATCGGTTCGTCACGATTCCATTAATGCAAGCAGTATTCGTCAGAAGCAAGAAGACGCATAATGATACGAGCCTTGACACCGAGTGCAAGTTTCGGAGAGCCGAAGTAATGAAAAACGGAGTAGTCATAGAATTCAGCCCCGAGGAGCAACCCCCCAGAGAGACATCGAATCGAATCCTCAGTGGAAGAATATTGTTCGTTGAAGAATTTTCAGAAGAAATTAACAAGAATAGTGATGCCTCCGTGAATGCTAAGCTGCAGTTTTTATGGAATAGCCTCAGTGAACGGGAGCAACGAATAACTCAAGAGATTCGATACAGAATTTCCCAGCAGCATAATCGTATGCTTTGGCTCATTGGAGCCCTCAACAGGACGGATCCAACTACTGCAGCGCGAGTACTCCTCAGACGAATGGATATCGCCGCAGAAAATATCGGGGACTTGTTGAAAATGTTCCCGTGCAAAAAGCTGGAAGTTACCGAAGTTTTCGCGAACCACGAAGTTCAAGGCAAATGCTATCGAGATCTCCCGGTACGATACAAGGACAAAATGGCGGCTGTACTAGCAGTTGGGTGCGCAGCTGTAGCAATATTTCTCTGTCCACAGTACCTACTATGTGCAGCACGATGCTGCTGTGTGCGGTGTCGACGCCAGGAAAGAAGCGCGAGCTTAGCCTCGCCCCAAGGGACCGAGCCTCCGATGGACATACGCAGTTTCGAGCCGATATGGATGCCCACCACTAACGTCAAGGACCGCGGGAGTGTCGCGAAACGCCAGATGCGTCATCGCGGCTCATTGCAGCCAGCGTGTAGCAGAAAAATGCTAACCGCCTCAGCGGCGCCTATGACGACCAGAAACGATGAAACACATAGTGCAAACGATGATACACCCAGCGAAAACTGGGAGATAAAAAGTAAACGTTTCAAAGGGAAAAAGGGCATGCTGCATACATCACCGAGAATGGTCAATGGGATAAAGGGAACGTTGCATGCATCATCAGAAATGGAAGGTGGAGGTAGGCAGGTCAGCGAAATCTGCCGTAACAAAGGCTCACCATTCGGAAGTGGTAGCAACCGGGGACAGGCCCCTGGTGTGGAGCTCAGGAGAGCTCCGTATTAAGCGTCGCCCTTCAAGCGGTCCTCCCCTATGGGTAATCATCTATCATTCGTAATATTGAATTCCTATCAAAGCTTGTATTCTCTCTGATCAACACTAGTCTGCTGCAAACTGAGCCGCATCTGCACATCAAATTACTGAACGTAAGCAAACTTCGTTTAAACATAGTTTCATTTTTCTTCGTTCAGTACACCTTAATTCATCGTTTAATTCATTGCCAATAAAGTTTTACTGCAAAAATTTACCATCACTTGAAGAGGAAGGCGGAATATTTTGCGTCGGTGTAGGTGAGGGGACTGAGTATTGCTTACGAAGTGTGTTCACCGGCGTCACATTTCCACTGAAATGTCGCTGAAATGTTTTTCGACCATTTCGAGCATGATAGAAACGTTTCTACTGTTAAATGAGCTCTACTGTGATGCAGCTTACATTCTGCGGATTACTGAAGAGATGAGAGAGGAGTATTCATCACCTTAATGCTGTAGAAGAGCTCCATCTCTGCTTTAAATTTTTCTTTAATCCTTCAAATCAAACCCATCGATTCGGTTATCAGAGGGTGTATGATTCTGCTCGACAATATCGATGAGAAGAAGATCATCAGCATAGTTATTCGATTTCGGTAACATTCTCGCTTCGTAGAAATGATTAGTTGATTGCTGGAAAGGTGCTTGATATAGCTTGTCGAATTCGCTTGTAATAACCTGATCGTTCACTCTAGTGCCATTTTCTGAGCAGTGATGAGCTGAAATAAGGATTGCGGCACCAAACTCGCTACTGCTATACTGTCATTCAGTTCGACTGAGGCATAGTGGAGTGCACTAAAGAATAAGATATGGCATCATTCCGTAAAGGAAATTTCACTTATTGGAGAGCGTCGTTTATTTATTTCATCGAAAAGTAAAAAAGTTTCTCTCTGGGTTTGTAATCGGACCGAACAGCTTACAGTTCCTTAGAGGAGTGTCTAAATGGAGAATGAATGAGAAGGAGAGAGGAGAGGGAATTTATTTGGTGGAGTAGTAATCAAGCTTGTATGGTACAGCATGTCTAGCATGATAACCATCTGGATAAGATCTGTCCAAGGCATGACGTCATATTATAGGAGGCCCTGATTCATGTTCTCTCCCTGAATTTTACGCCTCTTTGAATTGTTGCGCACTACCATGAACCGTCTTTAATTAAGGTAACTATCAATAAGCTGGTTGTGGTTGGATAAAATCAAACTTTTGATGACGCATTTTGAATTCAGCATAAGGCTGATTAGAAGATGAAAAAAAAACCAGTGGACTCAATCATATCCGTTTTCCTCAGAAATTCATGAAACTACGAAGCCTATATTTCATCATTACTCCTTTTATGTTGCTTAAGAAATATTTATCCGTCTTTTTATATTTGCTAATAGAAACTCTAGGTAACAAACATGAAGGGCTCTACCATTTGGTGAGATTAAGTACCGCAAGTCAACCGAAATTGATGGACGTGAAGGTAGACGAATCGGTGAACATCTCAGACGAAGTTGTTGCCCGGTATGTTGATCCACCTAAACATCGTCAACTTTTTGCATCTTATGTTTGTTTGAACTTCTGTCATCAGGCGTAATTTTGGCTTGAAGTTTCTCACAAAGGTAAGAGTGATAATCAGAAGAAAAATGTTTTAATTCTCCTTTACTCATAAGGAGGAAATTTAGGCACATTTTATGCGATAAGATTTAAATGTTTTATCTTTGTTCATAGTCATGAAAGGTTCAGAAATGAGGTGCGTGTACTTTAAAATATAGGCTTAGAAAAATAGATACCGTGAAATCGATTTCTCTGTAGACACCAACATAAGCACATAACCGCTGACGAAATGAGCTGGCTAAGTTCAGTGCAGCCTCAGCAGAAACCTAAAATGATGCCATAATATAAAAGTAATGTGAGCATTTTTTTGCAACGGAATGGAAATAAGAAGAATTCAGCGTACAGTGTAACGGCGGAGTTATTATTATTATTTTTTTCAATGATTAAAGACATTCGAAAATATAGGATGGAAATTCCGGGTGGCACCCACTCATCAGTAACTTCAAACGACTGTTTTTTTTCATTCTTGTGGTGAGCCTTCACTGTTTTTATAAAGGCGATTGAATGTGCTAACAATGTTTAAAATTTCGGAAGAAATCACCCATGCATTTTATGGTTCTTTAATAAATCATACGGGTTTCGTTTAGTTAATATGTGAGTTCATCGCTGTAATATCCACTAATATCATAGGACAGTTCTGCTGCCAGTAGTGACACATTACTGGTTGGGTGATGGACTGCATGGAATGCTACAAGGTAGCGTTCGAAATATTGGTGTATTCATATAGCGGCTTTGAAACGAAGCGCCAGATTTTTTTTATCATCAGGCAGACATCCAGCACAAACCATAAGGTGATTGATTTGTATGAGTACGATATAGGTGAATTCAGCAGAAGAGCCACTCTGCCTAAAGAATGAAATTCGACGAAAGAAATAGGGTTGAGGCAGCAAGGCGCAGATGAGACGAGCACCAGTCCAAGTTTTCCAGTTTTGCGCGAATTTCATTGTCGACATATGTTCCATCGTTTTATAGGCGAGGAAGAAATATCCTGTAAGGCGCATTCTGTCAAAGTTCCAGTAATTTTTATGCCAGTTCGTATAGTTAACATATCCGGTGACTTGCGCGATAACGACTGGTTGAAATCTCTTGAAGGATCCAAACAACCACGCTTTATAGGAGATATTACATGCAAACTTAACGGATAGATTATTCGTAATTTCGGTTTTTTGAACTGCGGAGGGGAAGATTTGGACAGCCAAATAAATTTGGTTTAACTCAGACTTGCGTGCTTGATTTCCCTTTTCCTTCATCTTGCTTTACTTTAATATCTGTAGCTAGCTATTTTTTAATGCAGTTTGCTCTCCGTTATTCTATATAATACAGAAGAACGTAAGTCTTCACTCAGAATTTCCCTGTAAGTAGTAGGTGAGCTATTAGTAGTCGCTCTTCTCATAACGAAGTCGAAATTTTAACCTCAAATGTCGCTGGGAACGGTCCCATTTCATTTTGTTACAATTGATGAGCCTACCTGATTTTCGAATATTGCGTTTTTAAATGATTTTCCTGCAAAATTTCTGGAACCTTCAATTTTTCCTCCTTTTATTCTCGAGGAACTCTCTGTATACATCGGGTTTTGCATTAGATCATTTTAATTTATCTATTCAAGTGTGCATGGATCTTAGTAATTTTGGAGTCCAAAAGTATTGAATTCAGAAATAATGTAACTCATTCGTGATTTGAATTATTTTTTGAAACCATTCCATGGTCATCCTTTTTCCTATTTGGAGGAAACCTCAATGCTCAGAAGGTACTTGAAGAGAACGCTGCTGGGATATGCGAAATGAGTTTGAAATTACCTCGGAACTTCCGACGAACTGTTCTCTCTGGCCCATGTTCGTGAAATTGCTGATAGAACTCCTCTAAATTATAAACGCTATTTTTTCAGCTCGACAATGAGTTGTTAAAGTGAACCATTCCTTATGTAAGGTGTTTATTGAGCAGTCATGTTGTTCGAGTTCATTCCTTCATTATTTTCACAAGTTGTTTGAACTTTTTCTAGGTATAAGTTGAACTGAATAAAAAGGTCATGATGTTTATCGATAAGAATGCACCAAGCACTGTTAAATTGGATATCTCTGAATAGTGATGTGGTTGTGTTGATCCGTCTCTACAGGAAATACTAAAAATACATTACTTATTTCACTTCGTTCTGCTCATAACCTATATTATTTACTAAGTAAGTGCCATGCTTACTGTACGCATCGTTTATACGTCGCTGTTCATCAGTCTCCTCACATGTTCCTTCCTCTGTTCGATTCGTTAATTGTAAAAGTTCATAGTGACCTAAACAGGAATTTATTCCATCAACTGACATATCAACAGAACTAATCTTGCAGACAATTTTAACATGTTTAGTTAGGAGTATTAGAAAAATTCCACAAAAAGTAGGTGATTGATTTCAGAACACTTCTTTGTATCGCTATTAAGTTTTCAACCTACACGCTTGCCGATGCCAAGCGTTCTATTATTTGTTCGAGAGGTACTGTTAATGGTAGTCTTTGTTGACTGCCAACTGGTTTATGACCACCCAACTGTTACGTTTTTCGCGTTTCTTTCACAGTCGTTAGTGAAGTGTGTGCTAAGTTACACTAAAATGGTGACTATCCGAGAAGCCTGATGTTGATGAAGATTCATTTATCCAGGATTCAACAGTATATTTCGTAGGGGCTTGTTTACGACTTCTTGATTCGAAGGATACAATTTTTGAAGAAGAATCGAAGATTCCAACGCTATCACCAGCTTTGAGGAGAGAGGCACGGCAGTAGTCGGAAACGGAGGGCAGCTACCATCCCTTGAAGATCTTAGATATGATATGAAGGGAAAAAAGCTCAGGCGGTTAGAGAAATAAAGCAGTAGCAAAAGTAGCGTTGGTTCAGAGTCCTGACGGACGTCAACGACTGCTGAAAGAATTTTTTTGGCTATAGTACTTCAGGAGCTAAAGTGGGAAGGTAGGGAAAATGGAGTTGGTGACATTTTTGTCAGCAACTCCACAGAATTTTTTCTGTAGCATCCTGGAACATCTGTGACATCCGTTCATTGAACATCTCTGGAAAATCTCTCCTTTCGAATGATAGACATTTTAACTCGCTATGCTGGGCAAAGAAATTTGTTAGCATGAGCGGATTAAACACGATCAAGCCGCCTCTTTTCAAAGCATTCAAACATTCCCGAGTGAACTGTGCCGTTAGGATCACCACTGGGGTGGGTAAGTTAGCTATCCGATGATGGTGCCTTTGACCGCCACTGAAACGACAGGTAACTTTGTCGCAGAGTCTTTTGGCTTTCTAAGGTTTTCCTACAAATTTTATATTATGAACTTAAGAACTTTTTGGAAACCATCGCAATTGTCTATCCATCGACAAGGACTTTACACACTGTTCGGAAGTGATAAGTTTGGCCACAATTTTTCTCGTCTGAATGTTGATTTCCTTTCTGCGCTTCATTGTTTGCCGGTTTACACAGACTGCGACACGATCATTTTTTTGCGTATCATGGGAGGCGCCTCAATGGTTTATTGCGTTCTTATTTGATGCGTCTAATGTCGATTTCTGCGGGTTCGTTTTATACACTCTTAAGGATTTTTTGCTTTCTCTATAGATTGCTTTTTAGAATCTTTTGGTAGCTCTTTCTTTATACGTATTTGCTACTTTGTGCTTTGATTTCTAACCTTGACATCCTTCCATGAGCTCTTCTAATTCTCTAAAAAATCCATCATATATATATTGATGATATATATATATAGTATTGACACTCTAACCGAAATTTTTATGCAGTCCAACGTCACATGGGAAAAAGTAAAAAAGGCGAATAAATTCAGACCTGTTTCGTATAGTAAATGTGGGCCAATATTGTATATAGGCTGATAATGGCGTTCTCCTGGGATTGCATGTGCCGTCGTAAAGAAACATATATCCAACAATGGATGACGAGCTGGAAGAAATTTCGGTTTAAGTCACGCTCTTTCCAAGGTCTTCGCTAACAGAAAAGATTCAACCAAAACATTTAAGGGGATTTAGTCTTTGTATGGGCGTTTTACGTTTGCAAAAACAGTGCCCTCAAGATGGGATGGAAATTATTTCCTCTGGACGTATGTAATATTATAAAGCGAGTAGGTGGATGCCCCATCATTAAGGCTAGTCGTTTTATCCCAACTCGTGGGAAAACTGCTAAGCTGGTGTGGGTGAAAATAATTTGAAAAATAAGCCTACCTCCTTTTTCAATACTTTTCAGTCGCTTAATACATAGACTGTTCGCAGTACCGAGAAGCGTGCAAGCATATGGCGCACACAGCGAAGGTATTCCATCCCACGATTGTGGCCCAGATATGCTACTGGGTTCGTCGTCTGCTTTTACCATTGATAGTAGCATATAGTGATGCTCACCATCCTTTAAGTTAGCTGGTGCCATGGTTGTAGCAGTTAAAGAACTAGTGTGCCATAATGTGTAGAAACGCAGGCCTTGTAAGAGCTCGTTGCCCATAGTTCGTCGACATCGCTCGTGCGTTGCACTTATGCATTATTGTCCTCAAAGGTCTTATTGCCAACGCTTACATCCACCGTTTGGTACTGTACTTAGGAATGGAATTCTTAGTTCCCGAAGGTTGGGGAAACAATTTCCAAAAACTCGTTCAAAATTATCTCTGATATTGGACATCTTTGCAAACTCTCTCATCCATCACCTTCGTTGATACATTGGGTAACAGAGTTTAAAAAAAAAAACGATGTATATTGGAGTCATTAATAATCAAAATTTACTGAATCGCTTACCCGATTTCTCTCGAGTAGGGGCATCGATTTTAGCAAATGCTTCCTGTAAGTGAACATTAATTGGGTTATGATTCTCATTGTCGGAAGTGCTAATTGAATATTAGCAAAAGTTTTTCAGCTCATGTAGACATAATGCTTCTCATCGAAATGAGCACACCAATATCGGCCACTAAATTTGCTTGCATCGGAGGATTCCTCATAAATTCACATAAACATTCAAGATCGAAAATTATAGGACGACTTGTCCTGAGTTTGCTTCTTTGGTAGCTTAAACAATATGATTGCAATATTACATCAAATGAGGCACTTAAACGACCTTTTTTCTTTGTGGAAATTAAACGAATCTTTTTTTCCTGGGAAGGTAGAGGCTATGGTGGAGAATCGTTCGTTGAGGGAAACTCGTTTAGCAACAACGTAAGCTCTATATAAATGGCTTAAAGAGCGAATACATATTGAAGGAAGAGGAGATGACAACTGAACAATCGTTTCGGGTGTTTAGATGATCTGTGGCAAAAGGCGTAAGCAGAGTGAATATTAGATTATGGTCGTTGTTTAAAATCAACACCGATATTCGCAAGAACGCAAACGCAATTGGCTCTCTTTCACCGTTTAGCCAAACTAATAAACTTTTCGGCATAAATTGTACCGATTGTTTAGTGCAGTCTGCTTACAAATTAACAGCAGTATTTCGTTGTGCATTTCCGATCCGAATGCCTCTTTGAATGTTGTTGAATTGCCATGAGAATTATTTCATCGTTACCAATATCGACTAGTATTTTGGTTGCTGCGAAACAGTGCATTTGCAAGGGATGATAAAATGGTGAATATCAGATAGTCATTGAACTTTGTTATGTAATTGTACGCCGTCCCTTTGCCGACAACTTCTTCATAACTTGTTGGCGAATTGATAGGAAGCACGTGAAGCTAACATTACAATCTGTGAGCTCAACGTTATGTTTCACTTTTATGATAGCAAAATAAATTCATAGCATTTAACCGAGTAGCTGTTTAAACAGTCTTGCAACTTGGTGATGATTCCCATGTACCACATGTCTCGGATTCGAACTGTCACAACTGCATTTGGACTATGCTGAAGTGCAACAGGTAGTATCAGAAAGTTGCCTACGAGGGGACTGGAAAAAAACGAATTTCGTCTTCGTAAAATGTACAAATTTCGTCGTAGAATAAACGGGTTCATTTTTCCGGATTTCAGATTATCGTTTTCTGAGATATTATCCGACAGATTTTTTTTTTCGATCCATTTGATGTTAGTGCTACATATGAGAGGAATGAACATTGAAAGACTGTTACAGCAGCTGTTAAATTTGCTAAAGCGATGAATGCTTTGGTGAGTTTATATCGACGAAAATCTAGGGGCATTATTCCATAAGGTTCAATTTTCCGTCTTAGTCGGTTCGCTATTGTTTGAAAATTATTCGTTAGAATGATAAGGCTGTGACGTTTATATAAAATGTAATAAGAGAGCAGAGAAATTTTTCCTCAGATGTCTTAACATGGAGGGTAATTGGTAGGCTGTGTATTGAGTATCCTTGATTACGTACCTCAATACTTGTCCGTCGATTGCCTATACTTGGAGTGAAATTCCTTGAAATCTTGAAAGAATTCTTAGTGGGATCAGATATAATATGCTGTGACAGTTCATTCTGATAAATGAGCTTTATTTTAACAGCAAACACTCTACAATATTGCCATAGAGATAGCAGAACAAAGGCTATACAAAAAATGAGTTTTTAATAATTTCAATAGTCGATATTTCATATATAATGTCGAATCAAAGAATCACATCCCTTATGCAAATTACTTCAAGGCCTTATTAAAGATTTTGCGAATTACTCTTCTTTCATTGAAGAACGTAAAAAAAAAAACTGATTTTTCCGGGTGCCGATTAGTTCAACAGATTTTTCTCTTTCCCAAAATAATAATGCAAAGTTCTTTTGTCACTTATGGAAACGAATACAATAACTAGAATCGATAATGACACTTTATAGCAGATGTCGCATATCGTCCTTATTTTGATGGAGAGGCGGGATGCGCATAAACAATAAAAATGAATCTGAAAATCTTAGCAGTGGTCACTTGCAATAAAAAGACTTTGAAGTATGACAGAAGGAGCTCTTTGATTGTAATCCAGCTTTCCCTCCCATGTTTATAAGTGGTGAGCACCTTAAAAAAAGAAGTCTGATGGTAACCTCTAATTTTCCCGCTTTTTTTTGCTCACCTATTTCGATGTTGGAGGAGAAGTTTTTGCAGCTACTGGATCGGTTAGGTAGGTCGGAATAGAGCTGCCACTTCCGGAACGAAAAACTATCTCGATTTTGCAATATCGTAAGTAAACAAGTGAATTTTTGCACAACGAAGAAATAAATGACAATGTGCGTTCGAAAAATTGATGAGGGGGCAATGTCTGTCAAGTGATTTCATTAATTAGTCGATTCACATGAGAATATTTTGGTAATTAAACGGGTTTGGGACGGACTCTGTATTATTGCCTAGACACATCAACCTTTTATTCGAATGGAGCAGAGGGATGGGTTTTGAATGAATGATGCTTAAATAAAGTATTTATCCTTACAAAAGTCTGTTATTCGACAAAATTTCTTTGTTATCTATCAAACTTTATGCTGTAAATGGCAAAGGTTTGTGTTATAATTTTAAAAGAACTCATGATTAGGTGCCGCAGTTTGTATGAGATATGCTATTTTGAGCAATAAGGGCACCGTAAGGTCAAGTAGAGGACGATGTCGTTAGCAGCCGTATTTACTGGGGAAAACTAGGTCTATCTTTTTTGTTCTGATGGCTTTGATGAACTCCTCCTTGAGCGAAAGTTTCTGGAATATAGCCGACATCCTCAATCATAATCCCGAAAGATTCGTTCGATTTTTTTAAAAGAGTATGTTCAATTAGATAACTTCAAAATTCCCTAGTTTGTAGGTCGAGAACAGGGGACGTTTCTAGCAAGGTTTACCCTTTTTTCTGTGATCACTCATTAAATATCTAGGGTGGAAATTTTTGCTAGATTGGAAGCTTAGGCATCTATGAAATCTGCTTCTCCTTATCGCTCTTTTTTTGTTTCAAAACGGGGGCTATTGCGCCTATAGTACTCATTTAGACCTACAGTACGGCTATTGTAAGTCTGCTGTTTCTCAGCATTTATGAAATCTGTTAGTCCCATCATATTTAGGCGTAAACTGCGTTAGTAGCTAAGTCACTCATCTCTTGCAGAAACAACTTGTTCACTGATCTGTGCCATTGTGCTCAGTGTCGAACTGATCCATTGCTGAATGACGGACTTCTTTTTATGTTGTCTACGCGGCTGGCCTGATGTGCCAACAGAAGTCTGGATTCGCGGATAGTAGTTATAGTCGTTCTCCGATGACTGAAACACTATTGTTTAAGCGCGATTGACTTTCAGATGAAAGCTGAGTGATTCCATCTAAATTGGATATTTGAAAATGGAACACTGCGTTGATTTGATCTCAGATCAGCCTTTCGATTTGCTTCATAGTTTCGAGATTTCGAAAAGAATGGGGCGCATAAGGAGCCACGTCAACCTCCAAAGTAAATGCACACAAAGAGTTTTCGAAATTTCATTTCTTTACCAAAAAACTACCTTCGCCTCGAACTTCATGATTCTTATTACCTGCAGAAATTTGTAGTCGACTGAATAATGGGCACATTTACGAGCAGCACAGACTTAATACTCTATCAGGAAGACGCATATTTCGCGAAATAGCCGATCACAATTTTCTGCTCTTCACTTTTTATAGATTCCAATCATACAGACTGCCATTCACTTCCTCCATCTTTTTCACTCCCCTTGCCTCCGATTTTCGATTAATTTTGTGGCTTGCAATGCTGCTCGGAACTTGCAACTGCAGGAAATTACTTTTTACATGGCACAGTTAAAATTTCAAACTGTAAAGTTGAACTACAGACATTATTTCATTTGAATGAGGTTTAATTTAAATGCCCTGAGTTTTTGTTTCGATTTGAAAGCGCACCAGTAGGAGGGACAAAACTTTCACGTTTCTAAGTGGCCTTTTTGAAAACTCTTGAATTCTTCTAGGCTTCCCAGAGTTCCATCATTGTCTGACTGTTGATTGCTCATTCTCCGGAAATCATAGAAGTAGCAGCTCCCTCAGTTGTTCCCTTACTTGAATGGGTTTGAGGTAAGGTCCCTATATGCGATTTGGGAATTCCCTGAAAACTATTGTGATTAGAAGCTGCGAGATCAGTCCTTGCTATTGAAATTAAAAACCCTCCTGGGGCACACTTTCAATAACATACATCACATGCAATCCCAGCATTCAGCATTATCACCTTTCGTACTGTTATGAGGATTGCGAACGAGGTAGGGTACGCAGTTCTTCATTTCGGTCTACCCTATTTTGCAAGCACCCCTCATATTCTGGTCGATGATTCATATGCTCGAAAAAAATCCACTTTTTTGCACACTCCATCACGTCGAAGCCTACTTCGGCGAAGTGAAGAGGAAATTTGCCTAGCAGCAGGTTATTGTCAAGCAACACGTTCTTCTCCACTTTCCTTAATTCTTAGCCCTAAAAATTTGTGCAAATCAAACTGCATTCTCAAGCCGTTGTTGAACGTTTTGAGTGAGTGATTTGAAGTACTACCAGTCTGAGGAGATTCATATGGTCACTCCGCTTTTCATTTACTATTCATTTAAGAGTTTCTCAGTGAATACTGTACTTCTTCTACAGGATTTTACGGATTTAATTACTCGTTTACGTGCCATAAATACGTAATGCTGAATTTATAGTGCTATTTTTAGCATTATATTGATTCCACTCGCTATGAGACTGTTTTGCTTCCCAAGGCAATGAAGGCTATTTAGGCACTAGTTTGTAACCTGAATCACCTGAATCCGATATTATTGTTCACTGATCTGTAATGAGTCTTTATTTCCGAAGAACTTTAATTAGCGGCTCGTTGGTCTTCTCGACTGCATTAGAGTTCAATTCTAGTATCAATGGGATCTCTGCGTATTGTTGCTGGAGGTGTTCATTTCCGGAATGGAATGTTCGGGATAATTATTTTGGTTCCATATTATTCGCTATGAGAGGCATTTACGTTGCGTATGATTTTTAAACAGAGAAAACTTCTTTGAAATTAGCAATGCTAGCTACCTGTAGAAAATTTTCTTAACGTTTTCTTCTCTCTCAGAATGAAATAGCGTCTGCGACCACTGTGTTGTGAATTTCTCTTGTTTCCCGTTTCTTTTAGTATTGATATCATTTCCCATTCAGACATGCCATTCTTTCTTTTTTCCAATGGATAGTACTCTCTTCTCACTTTTCTTTTTAGTTTTTCGCGATTACTTGTCGTACTCATATACCTGCATCGCTTCATGCCATTTCATTTTTATCCTTTTTGGCTTCGATTTTCGAAGTTCGAATGGAGCATCGTTTCTTTCACCATGTCCACGCATTTTTTCTTATACTCATTGTGCTAAGCCCCTCCACCCTTTCAATTTCGCCACCTGCAGTTCTCACTCTTCAAGCGGAAAATGATATTCTCAAGTAACACTGTCTTTAGGTTAATTAGAAATGAAGAAAAATGAGCGAGCAATTCTGTCATTAGCCAGTTCTGCTGCCTAGGTAGCTCCCACCCTATCTTTATAAAGGAGTCTCTACAAAAGAAGCTTAGTACCATATTATGAAGCCATTATTCATTAAATCTTTCTTTCCATGGCTTTCGATTCCTCATCTAAGGCATCATTGTCGTTGTCCTTTGTCAAGAAATAAAACTACCTCTCCGAGAATTGCTCTATTTGTTTTTCGTAATTCCATTAGTTTCGGCTGCAAAGCATGCAAGGAGAAAATTAGCTGGATGCTGTTTGAAAAAGCATTGCTCAGCAATTGTTATGGAGAATGAACTGCTTCAAATTGTACATGGGCGACTTTCTCCTCCGTTTTTAGTTTGAAAGAATAGTTATGTTTCATACAAATTTGATGTGCAGTAAGAGTTAAACGAAAACTGCGAAGTTTTACAGCCGAACTCTTATTCAAAAATGCAAAAGTGGGAACGAAATGGGAATGGGCGGCGGAAATGATACCAGAGACACATCTTGCGCACGCTGATAAAAGAATTTTGCAAATTTTGCGCAGAGTGGTTGAAGCTTTCTACGAAAAGACGTAGTGGTTGTAGTTTAAAATAATTGGAATAACTAATGCGTATGGATTGGCCAACTCTTATGCTTACAGATTCAAGCTTGTGCAGGGATGCATAGGATTCTTGCTCAGTCTACTTAAATTTCAAAGGTGCTGAGGAATCAGTTTGGCAGATATTTGTTCACAGCGTACATGAACGTTGCATTTCAAGTATTAGATCCAATGCAATCTGCTCAAAGCATAGGTGCTGCTCAAAGGCCGAAATTTAGGAATAGAATATGAAGAGAAAATTGAAAAATCCTTCAAAGGTAACCGCTATTTTGCATATGGATCACGCACAAAATGATGTTTTTTTGTGAAAATATACAGAATAATTATAAAGAGGAAAAAAAAGAAGTCTTAGGTGTTAAAATCGTTGATAAACAATCGCTGCTTGAAGCCGATTTTCGAAAAAATAGCGAAGGAATTTTCAGTCGCTTGGACCACCAAGGGCAGTTGCCAGTATTGGCTTCATAGATTCTAGATCTTAGTTGGTCGATTCATTACCTCATTTTCGTGAACTTCTAAGCCAGCAACGTGATATACTACTAGAGGGCCAAAATTGATAGGTGACAAGATCGAACAAGAAAATTTGGAGAAATTCGTTTGTTGAAATGAGGTTGGACTGGAAGGTACACACCCATTTGCTATTTTTGGATGGGAGAAGAAAGAGTGACGGTTGACATTTACGTTTACATTAAGTATCAGGGATAAAGTTGAAACCATGCCTTGCAATATTTATGTGCACAGAAATAGATTAAGGTCATAAAGAACAAGTGCCACATAGGCATTGATATATTAAGAGCAATTATCAAGCATTCATATGTTCTTGGTTACTGCGCCGTCGTGTAAACCGTGTACTGCATATGAATATCATTTTTAATATGAGTGTTATTCGCTTTCATATCGATAGAATTCTATATTTATATCGATGTAATTCGTTATGCTTTGCAGTTAAAGTCAAGTGGATGAAAAATGGTAACGGAGGCATATACAAGGTGAAATTTAACGACACCATACACAACTCCACAACATCCATAACAGCGAGGCACGTGATTATTAGACGAGAGGATGTATTGGAAGGTAGACAAGTAAAAAGCATGCATATTTCTGGTGTATTTTACATGCAATATTTTATTGAAAGAAAAGAAGGAAGACAGTTTCATGTTTAGTTTCATCATGACATTTACGCAAAGGTTCACCTTAAAGCATTCTTGAATATTCACTACAGTAATCGTTCACCTATTCACTTGAACTGTTTTGCTAGCAAATGAAAGATTTATGTATTAGCAGTTATGAGAAGGGTGAGAAAGGTAAGATAACTCTAAGCTGTTATATGGTTGTGATCATTTCGTGTAAATAGAAATAACTTTGAATTGAACGCCTCTAAGAAGAACGAGATGGTTTGATTAGCGTCTTCTTTTACTCCGCAAAGAAATTTCAGTGCTGCTAAACCATGGTTTATTGGCATTGTTATGAAGTTGCAAAAGCGATGCCCACTATCAAGACATTGTTCCATTGTGGTACTTCAAGAAGTTCGCGAGAATTCTTTTTCTAAGAATGTTTGCATAACCGATATAATGTAGGATCGAAAGTTGCTGCAATTTTGCGTTATTCATTGAAGTAATTTCTCTCATAATTAATTAACGCGCGACCGTGCATCATATTACCATGAGGGTAGGAGAAAACCTTCAATTGTAACATTTATGTTTATGAGTAAGTTCCGCACTCTCGTAGATAGTTTATAGAAGGATGGTGAACTTGTGAACATAGGAGGAGCAGTGAAAATGAGTGCTTTTGTCATCAGTGGCGTGCACAAATATGGGAATAGCGAGGGACCACACACGCTGGATTTGCTACTCCTCACTAGGTACCTTTTGAGGTTTCAGCAGTTTCTCCTTCATTATGCATTTTTTTACGTCCTTCACTGACCACCTGTCTTTGGACCTGAAATTGTAAATTTTATGGAGAGCTGTCATAAATCGTCTGAAGGATAAATACGCCTAGAGGTTTTAAATAGCTCTAATTTGATGGTATCACCTCATAACGCACTTTCCTAAGTTTTTGAATAAATAGCAGATGTGAACTCAAGCGAAGATCCTTTAAAAGCTTTTACCTCTAACTTAGTCAACGAGATTTTTGAAACTGCCTAATCATTTTTCCTTCATTTCTTATGAACCTTCTTTAACAGCACCTTTATTTCAGCGGTGTATCATACAACCTTTGAAAATATTCCTAAGCATTTATAGCATTTGAAAAAAAAAACAAAGGAAAACGACTATTTTTATTGAATCTGTCCACCGAAAATTTTTACGCTTAGGTTGCGAGCTTGAATTACGCACCTTGGATTGAGTGTTCTTTTGAGCAGTTTGAGTGATTTCTCACTGAAAGGTTCGAAGCGTTTTGGCAGCAGCGGATTCTTCCCTTTCAGCCATTGTTCCCATTCCCAATATGGCTTGCACATTATTGTTGCTTTCTGCCAAGGGAAACGCCCCTTGAGGCAATAATAGAAAATTATACCTGCAAAAGCACATGGATGCTGCTCGTTTAGGTATCCTCATAAAGGATTTTATAGTAGATGGAGAGGTTCTCATAGGTTTCATTTGTAAAATTGCATTATCAGTTTATCGCGTTAATAGAAAGATGCTTAAAAGATAGAAATTAGTGCCATGACAGACCGATAATCTGGACAATCACAGTTGCCCTTAGGACTTTTACACTTTCCCGAAAGAGCGATTATTTAATAAGCCTCCTCATTATCCACTGTGATGCTCATTCTCAGAATCCGTCAAATGGAGGGGGGATGCCACATGAGGAAAGCGGAGGGCAGTTATTAGAAAGCAACTGCATTTTGAGATAGGGATGTCAATGAGCAGAAATACTAGCAGATTGAAGCGCTTTAGCATCAATTTTATCGAATTTTCGTGGTCATTTCGAAAAAAATCGAAGCAATTGCACGTAGCGATATGGCCTTAATTCATGTTCCATCAAAACGCCAGCGAAGTGGGCCTTTTTTCAGATAGTAAATTAGTCTCGTTTCCTTCCTCTGATATAAAAGATGCCTCCGATTATTGACATAGCTTGTGATAATCTGAAGACAGAGTAGCGCGTTTAAATGTTTGGAAATATACCAATGGCCCAAATATCGATCGAACGATGGACGATTAGAACTTCATTAACGACTGTTTCACACAATTCAGGTGCATGATAGCTGTTTACATATTCGAGATACTTCACTGTTGAGTCAACTTTCCTTGTTAACCCAAAATCCGTCACTTTCACCTGTAAAACCGCAACAATTGCAGATATATTAATATACTCATAGTTAGCTTTTAGCTTTTCATTGTCTTATGACAGCTGCTTACAGTCACCTTTGTCAGCAGTTGGTTGTTGTTATCTGTTTTTGAAATATCTGTTCTATATTTGAACACTTGCAAGGGACTGCTATCAGGTTGCATGAACTTTTGTCAGAAGGAAAAGGTTTAAGCGTTCATTTAACGAAACAAATATTTCCGCCAATATGGGCCGCAAATTAATGTGTTGTTGAAGGTTTTTCCCAAAAGGCTCATTTAAATTCTCTCTATGCGCTTTTATTAAAACCGATTTCTACGAAATAAGCAACTCCTTTGGAAATTTTTTGGTTTCCTCTCTAAATGGCGCATTATCATTAATAGGTAAACATTCTGTAACAGATCATTTCTTATAACCTAACAATTGTGCTGTATTTTATTACTAGTTGCACTCTTTACTTCGAAATTCTATATAGATAGTCACAGATATGAACGATTTCACAGTGCTCACCTTAGAAAAATTTGTGTCGAAAATCAAAACGTTTTCGGCCTTTAAGTTTCTGTGCACAAGATTCTCACTGTGCATGAATTCGATAGCCGCAAGTACCTGACCCATAATCGATTTTGTTGCGCTTTCACCGATCCCTAAACAACCTATACAAATCCATTTTTAATAAACTCTTCAAACTGGTGTAAATCTTATTCTTGTAATATTCAACTAAACGGTTGGTGGGTTCGTACATTTGGTATGTTTTACATATATTATAGATGCACAATTGAGGCATTTTTGCTTCATTGAAGCTTCCAGCACCAGCACTATAATTCACGCTATAGACGATTACTTTCTGCAATCATGCATTCTCCTATTACTAACATCCAACTGTAAGTTGCTAAGTCGTTGAAAAAGCCATATATGCTTTATTCCTTGCTGACCATTTCAAAGTGTGTTATACATTTTTCACATCCAGCATGGAAAGTGAACGACCATCGAGTATGATTTTTTTCGAAAGTGATTTTTTTTTTGAAGCTCTGAGTGTGATCTTTGCTTGTAAACCCGAAATCATTCCATAGCTCGAGGACTTCAAATTATTTTGCAGATTGAGGTGTATGGATGGAAGCAGTAAGATGATGGCACACATTTCAAGCTGCTTTGTGTTTTCTTCGCAGATTTTCCGAAATTTCCGAGGAGGGGAGGGGTGTTTTGCGAAGAGAGAGAGAGCTTAAAGATTTTAGAGATTTCTTGGCCAAGTAGCATATTTAACGCTCGAAACGCAGAGAACAAATCCAGATTTTTCCATTTAAGAATACGGTATTCCCTTGCCACAAATTTTTTTCGAACGACTTTCTCATTGTTCAGGTCACAGTAATTAGCTATACGATACGCGAATATGAAAATATTTTCAAGCCACAAAAAGTAATCCATTGCAAACTGAAAGACGGTCGGATGCGCACCTTTTTTCCTCTAAAGTTGTACAATCGGAGATGTATTAGGTGAGATTAGGTTCATAGCTATCAAAACATAAATCACCCATGAGTGTATTATGAAGTAGCTGCATTAGATGACTTCTACAAACGCTTCATCTTCAACGAGCAACAACAGAAAAGCATCAGTTTATGCGTGTTACACTCACGATCATTGCTTTTTGCTCTTTTTTCACTCACTAGTGATGAACAATGGTTTTTTTTTTCAGAAAAACCTTCACTTGTACTTTCACGATCCTTGCAAAGATCCTAGGATCTATTATCCGTTAGTGTGATGCTGTACTAATGTTGGCACGAGCGGCAGGTCGATTATTCTTTTTTGATGGTAAACACGTCCTTCAATAATCTTAGCATTTGAGTTTCGAGAGCTAATGACATGAAAAGAGAAATCCACCGTACCGTTTTGAGATGTTTCAACAGCCTCTCGAAGTGATGAACATGGGCAAATTTCTTGCACAAAGAAAAATGCACTTTCATCGTCTGTTTGATACGCGCCTTCATAGGTGTCGATAATATTTGGATGCGGTGATAAAAAAAACGAGTAATTATATTCGCGGATGAAATCCACCTAAAGTGCAGGGTCAAAACATAAATATTGAGATACATCGAGCTATGCTTGTGCAGTTGCATTTAATAATGTTCATTTCTAGCTGATATTGCCATCCTGTTTCCCATTATTCCAGTCATCCATACACTAAAATGCAACCTTTTTGAACAAAGGTTATGAATATCAACGAACGACTATCAAAGAATTAAAAGTAATTTACTTCTAAGTTTTTTACTTAGCAAGGAATAAGCGCTGCGGAATATATGCGCCACTTATTTCAGCGAGAGACGCTCTTATAACAAAGCTTTCTGTTGAGGATTACTCGGGTGACGATCCCATCCTAGGCCCCGTCTCCAAATATCATTTCTTCACCCTAACTTTATCGTTTCAACGTTTGTTCAAGTATCACGCTTTTCCGAAACGATCCGATTAGAATCTAATTAGGAGCAAAACTTCTGCGGCAAATTTGTGAACCTGATAAATATTTAGGTGGAAAGGGTTCATGTTGCACAAATTGAGCCCTCAGCTGTTAATTGCATCTATGCAGCCAGTATTTTATCTTGATCGATTTATTTTGTTTCGTGATTGATGGCATTTTGTTACAGTGATTATTCCATTTCAGCACACGAGCTAACCTTCTAATTAATTCCTGTACTTTATATTATAGGTTTGAAGTAGTCGGTAATGTGGTCTTAGTATTTGCAAAATACAACATGTAAGCATCATCTTAAATAATCGTTCATTATTCACCACAAGCATTGGGTCTCAGTGTGGAAATAAATAATTCAGGACGTACCTGCTTCGTTTGAGGCCTCGGGAAAAACTTCATTGCTATTTTATGTTTCGACTCCCTGTGCTGAGCTAGCTTAATTGAGCCGAAACGACCAGTGCCCAACTGAAAAAAAAAATATTTCCACTGCCATGAACGTTAAAAATAGTCTCAAATTCCTGAGAAGCATGGAGAAACTAGCCTTAACAATTCACTCTTTGTTACGAAATATTCTCGGATAAATGTATTGTATTTATGAGATGTTACTTCAGAGGAATCGACGCTAAATTGTGGTTTGACGAAAAATTTGGCGACAAGTTTCTTCTATAATAAAATGTAATCTCATCCCAAAAATATTCAAATTTTCGAAATACACATGCATATCTTTATGAGGTACAACTTTTAGAGAGCAGCCTTCTTTGCTAAGCATCTTTATTCAAAGTAATATGCTGTGTCGTTATCATCAGCCTATTCTTTAAGCTTCCACCTAATGCACTCTGCTCGTACCGGTGGCAGTGCCGTGAAAATTCCACGGTTTCAGAGGTTTTCGTCTTTTGCATAATCCATCGCCACAAATGCGGCTTATAAATGGCTAATGAAGTTATTATAGAAAAGAAAGGAAATGTTGTCTAGGTATCTCTCCTGCTTCGAAATGAGGGTGTCTGCCACAGATGCAGAACAGCTGTCACGAACCATTTCATCCGAAATTTTTTACGAAACCGAATGATTCACTGTACTGAGATATTACAAATAAAATTCGTGAATTTTTGCTTTCATTTATAGTTTTGTTAAAATGAGCAAATAGGAGGATAAAATAAATCAAAAATGTTGCACTACATCGAGGGAGAAGCCACAGTTTCGTTAGGAGAAAATTATTAACCTCTAAAAGAGAGGCATCAAAAAGAAACTGAACTGTCTCATTTGCTGCACCGAATATGAGATTTAGAAATTTTAGAAATTCAGTTACCAGGCATCGTATATGTCACATGAGAAGGATTTCTGACTGGTTTAGATTATTTTAACGAAAAAGAAAGGACGTGAAATGAACGAAAAGACAGTGAGGGTTGAAATCTCCAATTTGCTCAGTCTAGGTCAGCTTACCGATATACTAAAATGCTTAAAGAAAGACTGAGAGATGAAAGTCTAGACGAATTTTCGAATTTATTTCGCCGCAACCAAAGGTGGTGTGGGCTCATGATGTAAGAGCCAAACTCCTTTAAATAGTTACTGCGCACATGTTTGTACACTGCATAAACGTCGTCCAGCTTGACGCGTTTTATAGGCTCCATGGTGATCGAACCGCGTTTAATAAAAACTGAGTTTCGTCGCTTCGTCTATAAAACCATTCAGATTTTATCTGCATCGCTATAATTTACTTTGTTATAAGGTTCCAATATCACTATTCAGAAATTCTAAGCGCATCCTGTCATATATTTCTAGATGAAAGCTTTTGTGGATATTTTTTTATATATTTTAAGGAATCATTTGTGAATTTGAATCTCACGTTTTTTGGCATAATTGATCTTTAGAGGCTTCAAGTAGGAATTACAATAGTCACAAAACAGTCGTTGTTTAATTGCTTTGCGGAATAACAAACGACTATCAATTTCCACTCATTTGTTTTAGGTTGCAGATCGGAATTACATTTTTCTCTTCGACGCTGTAATACTTCCAAGATATCACGGATTCATAACGAAAATGCAACCGCTAATTAATTTTGCAATTATTATTTCTCAATAGGCCGTCATTACTCCTAACAAATACTTTTTTATGCAGAATGCTTTAAATCGGAGTCTGTCTGAATTTAATTTAAAAAAGTTTTCAAAATACTTTTGAAGAATTTCACGCTATAAATTCTCATTCATTGTCGTATTTTATTTCCACTGCATTTACAAACTTAGGAGATAGAAGTGGATGAAGTAAACATGGCAGTGGGTGGAGCTGTTTGAAGGTCGGAGCTGTTTAAGGGTCGGAGCTTCATGTTGGGGCTTTCGCTTCCATAAAACGAAAACAAATAATTCTTAATTACGAATAAATTTCATCTAAAAACTTTTACCATATTATTTTCAAAAATTTCTGTTCTTTGCACTTAATTTAGAAAATAGGGGATATTGCTCGTGTCATTATTTCCGCCCAGTAAAGTCTTTCACTGTGAAATGTATCTTATTGTGAACTCTATAATTATATTTAATGGCCTTATTTTTCTATATTTAATTTTAATCTATTTAATCTATATTTAATTCTTATCTTTCTAAACTAGCAAACTCCTAAAATATTCTTAACACGTATAGAATTGAAAGAACGAAAACAAAGAAAAGGGCGCATTGAAGAGGAGATTTGTGGCAACTATGAAAGATTTAGTTATCCGAATGTCTGATGAATGTGGTATGGGCACTTGACAGTGTCAACAGTATTCGTGACAGTGCTTAACATTTCACCAGTTTTTTTTAAATGCCTGCGCCATTGATTACAGTTCAATTTGAACAATCGAGGATCAACGTCTCGACAAGCATTTCTTGAAAAATTGTTCAACGATGTGATGCAGTTTATTTGCACTATTTATTTATTGCTCAGTTCTTCCTTCTTTAACTTTAGGCCTGAAAGACCTTGTCTCTAACAAAAAAAGTTAAAAGAAATAAATTGAAATAGAATCATGGAGTACCTGTTCCTTGAAGGCTGACGTAGAGGTTGCTTGAACGCTGTCGGCACATACATGTACGTCTCTGTGATTGAGTTTCGCACTGACGTCCTGTAATTAAGGCCATAGAGCGGTAAAATATACACAGAGCCACGAGAATCTCATATTGCCATTTCAGAGGAATGGCAACTTTAGGCGAACCCGAAAGCGTTTTCAAGATTTTTGAGTGGTAGTACAGGATCTTCTGAGTGGATCTATGAGAAAGCGTAATAGAACACCAGGAATGCGTGCCTCCTGTTTGCAGTCAACAGAGGTAAGGGCTTAAATGAGCGTTAGATTTATGGTCAATTTCCAAAAAAGATTTTCGTAAGTAACGACTTGGTATTCGAAAAGATGAGAAGAGAAAATGGAGGTTGGAGAGAAATAAACAGTGAAAAAATTTGGTGTCAATATGAGATATATAAGGCAATTTATTAAAATTGAACGGGTGATTCAACAAAGGTTCGATGAGCTGAGTTGCAGAGTATTTCCGTTGATCTCCTTGATCGCATAGTAGGAACGAAACTGCGCAGATCCTGGAAAAAAGGAAGGTGCCGTTCCATAATCGGGCAGCGACTATCTCATGATGTGCAGTTTTCTTTCGTTTGCCTGCAGTGCATGTCTTTTGCAACCCTTGCATTTTTTCTGTCTCGTTGCCTTATGCAGAAAGTTTGGTGGCTGTGATTACTTTCTTTAGCAGGCTAGTATCATGGAAAAGCACAGGAACTTTTACTGAATCCCACATATTGGTAATGCGAAGTATAATAATGCAGCCGATAGTTTGGTTTGCAAAAGATTTGGTTTGCAATAGTTTGCAAAAGAAGTTTTGTGATGAATAAGGTATATGGTGACGCAGGCTTCTAAGATGCCGCATTCAGCAGCTGTCGATCAATATGAAACTATGTTTAAACCGACACCTGGAGATGTCAAGAGGGGACGGTAAGGATATGCAAAAAATTTTTGCGCATGGCATCGTCACAGCATCAAAATAACAGCATATGTCAACCATCAGCAGTCAGAACTTGTTTCCTTGTGGCACTTTTTATTTCGAATTAGAGAAGGAGCTCGATGACCCTAAACACTAGTTTTGCCCACGATAGGATGCGAGTTAGCAAAAATATCTCATCAAATGTCACAGAAGAAGCCGAAAAGGTGATGAATCTAACAGATGGAGATAATCAGACAAAAGCAGCAACTCCAGACACCTTTCGAACAAAAAATACCCGCCTTGATTGATAGGCTGCAAAGTGACTTTTATTGAGGTCATCTTGGCTTAGAGGGGGTGTTAACGTGATCTGAGGTGGACTGAGTTGTTTATTGCAGCAACGTGGTTGGTAGTCGTTAGAAAATATATTGAGTCATAAAACAGAGGTAGTTTGTGCTGCAATGTATGAAGAAACGAGTTGAATGGGGTCTACACGACCACGCAATTTATAGAGGCCCTAAAAAACGTTCAATGTCTTCATAAATTATAATACTCACCCAAACGAACGTTTTTCACAATCAACGCAGCCATTTCGATGTTCTGCATGAGAAGTCATATAAATCTGCACAAACCAGTACGCTACACAAATCTATACGAAAGCTCAAGATGTCTTCCGATTTTGATTACTTGTTTCTAGGAAGGCCAAAACAGTTCATGCCAACATCAGTCAACGAGACAACTATAGTCAAAAGCTTATATAAGGGATCTTTTAAGGTTGCACAAACTTTCGTTTTCAAACCACTCAATACGCCCAGTGTTATCTTTTTAACTGGAGGAGAGGGTGAGGAGTATCATGATTTTTAAAACAATCACGAATTTGTTGTGACTGCAAAAACTCAGGTTTCCACATGCAGTAGGTAAACGAGTGTTCTTTGCTTGCAAAGCAAATCAACACTACAAATCGCAAAAGCAGTGTATAATGGCTTATCACATCGCCTGAACAGTTGCGCTATTGGCGTCATCGACGCCCATCCAGATTTTTATTTTTAGAACAACGGGAGGAACATTCGATCTTCTTTTTTTCGCATAAATATCCGAACGGAAGCATGATGGAATTAGCAGTATGATTCATCAGTAGTCGAAGTGAACAAAATGAGCAAATATTTACACCCTACTTATAGAGATGAATTAAAAGGGAGCATGAATATATGAAGAATATAAAAGTGAAAACAATAGGGTACAATGAGGACTCATTGCAAACACACATATGCATCATTAACTCTCACGTAAATTCCACTTTTCGATTAAGGTGGTTACGTTTTTTCTAAGGGCGATTTTCATCCGATCGTACGAAGTGGTTGCGTTTTAAAACGCTCACCTCTGAATGTTGATTATGAGGTTCGCTGAATTGCGTGACCGTAACCGGGCTTATTTCGACGTTGTCTGTCTGGACGTACGTTGGCGCAAATGTCGTATGCGGTGTTTTAGTGTCGGGTACTAGGCTACGATCGTTCGATGACATCTGAGAGGAGCTAATTTCCTGAGCTGCACCCGGAACAGCAAGTCTATTCGATGCATGCGGCGTATGTGTTGGGGATATGAGCTGAGCTGCATCGGTTGAGTTGGGCTCCGTAGTAATCATGGTATGTTGACTGACTGTCATCGAAGTTCCTCCTGGACTAGCGCTCATTGATGCTGACATAGGAAGACTAGATAAGTTAAGTTCATGATTATGGTTAGGAGAAGAGGATCGGTGCCGCGATGTGCGACCTCGAGGTGTACTTGGCCTGCCGCCCGGAACCGACCTCATCTTGGAGCTGGAGCCACGTTTGTGGTCCTCACCGCTTGTGTCACCACAGGCACTGTTAGTGCTGATCGCACTTGCCCGATGCTGTTTAGGTCCTGTGGCTGTTTTTGCGAACAACTCGAAAACCTCTTTCTTGGTGTCTGGTGGGGCGTTCTCGTTTCCATCTTCGTCCTTTAGACCTGCGCTGCTTCCGAAATGTGACGGCCGACGAGTGCTTAGTCGATTCCACACACGACCGAGCTTATCCATAATTAGTCTGGGCAGAAAGCTTTCGAAAGTGCTTTCTAGAAGCGTAAGGTCGCACTAAGAATGCTATCTTCCGGATCTCCAGTAATTAGAGAATACGATGAGAATTATCTTCTGTCACCGCTTTATGCCTTCAGATTCGACGTCCGTCAAAGTTTAACGCCTTATATTTTAGGAAGAAGAAGCAAAAAAGTGTTAAATGGACGAGTTTACTGCAGGCAGAACAGAATAAGTCTTGGGGCTGAAAAACACCAGAATTTTCCTGTCTTTTTTTGCTTTTGATAAGGGCGATTGACGTTGCCGTTTGCTTCAAGCTGCCAATTAAAGGCGTGATGAAGACGAGAGTTATCAAATAGCTCCAACAAGTAATCGCCACATTCGAAAATTTCTAATCGCAAAGTCGAATAGCGGAGTTGAGTATATCTTGATGAGTACTTGATCGCCGCAGTAAAGGTTTGCAATACAGATTTTATTGTGTATGGGATAGTCCTTTTGGCCCTGCAGGCGGTTACCGGATCGGTGTCATGATAATTGACATTTCTGTCGTATATGCGAATGCTTCATTTCAAGAATATGAGGTGAAGTTTCAGCTTGTGCAGATATAACGGAAGTAAGGTCAAGAAGATGAAGTAAAAGTGTGAAGTAATGGAGAAGCGATTAAATCAGCATTCCTCGAGAAAGGAACCAATGAAGTGTGATGCCGAATGAGTCGAGTGTATGTCGAGCTAAGGCCAGTGGAGCAGCGCAAGAGAAACACAAAGCAACAGCCGTGCGATAGATTATTTTCCAAAATTTTCTGGCTGAGCCCTCTCTCAAAGCCGTTGTATATATGCGTGTAATGATTGCTTGCTTGTGTGTATGTACTAACTGAGTGTTGTGTGGTGCGTATGTCAGGTTTAAGCTCATTGAACGTCTGAAATGTGTGCATATGGCACTAGCGCGTGTACGCGTCGAGGGTCTTGTTAGGGAAAAAGTAGAAAGCTTGAACCTATTCATCATTGCCGGTGACTTCACTTTTCATTCGATCAGGTTTGCATTAACGAAAACAATCACCCTTTCCTATATTTCTGTGCAGTGTAACTGTCGATGAGTTTCAGTGGTTGTGTTGCGATGCGCTGAAATACTTTCAGCAATCATGAGAAAATTTCTCCATGTATAGCGTTCAACTGTGGCATTATCACCGTGATTTTGAGCATAGCTTCTACCTCAACTATAACAAGAATTTTTGTTGCCAAGAGGTGCATGCTCATTACGAATTTTTTAACGGACAAAGTGAATCAGCTCAATGCACCAAATAAGATGTGATGCAGCTGAAGCTATAGAAATTTGGTTCGAATGTCATGCGACAGAGCAGCAGCGGTGAGGTTAGTTCGATGAAGAGGATAAGGTGGCATTAGCGAACGGTTCAAGTCAAAAGAAGGATGTTGAAACATTGGTTCCGATCTTGTTTCCATCTTATGACGGAAGCGTTATTGCAGCAGAATTTATCTCCCTTTGAGAGGATGACGAATGGTGAGTGGCAATATAAGATAAGCTTAATTCGCCAAAAATATATTGGAGTTGACTTTCGCAATTTTTTAGGCATTTAGTCGTCGATTTTCTATCCGGAAATTTTTTGAATCATTGACTTCAAAAACGTCGAATAATACGTTCAGCCATTGTGGTGACTTAGTTTTTGCAACGATTTTGAAGGCCAGCTTTCAGCATTTAGAGAAATTCGAAGCCAGTGTTACCTCGACGCAATAAGGTGACTAACTGTACAGTTGCACTTCACGAAAACTGTAAAATTTGAGCAGAAGTACCGAATAGCTGCAGTTCGCGCTCTGAGAGAAAAGTTTAATTTGCGATGTGCTGAGAGAGGAGCGCAAAGGCCGGTGGCTTTAACTGACAACATTTCGCCCATTTGTTCGAACTTTTTTCTTCGAAAAACCATAAATTTTATGCTGTTACGTCATTCGCTTTAAGCAATATATCGACTACATCAATAAGCTGCATCAGTTTGTTGCAAATTAAACGAAGAGTTCATTTCCTTCGCTATAGCGTAGTAATGAAATTTCTGCGGAGGTTTATTTAAGTTTGCGATGCCATCTTGTCTCCTTCTGATTGAAAGGAAAAACTAATGACTATTATTAACATCATCGCTAGATCTTCTAGTTTTCCGTCAGTTGGTTATCATGTGAAAATGCTTTTATTGCCCTTTCTAACTTCACCATTTCGTTTTTCGCTGAATGAAGTGATGACGGTGGATGATTGCAGGTGAAATGTGACCGAAAAAAGCCAATGACGGAAATCTTCTCAGACAACAAACTAATCATAGAACTTCCTTCGGGATTTCGCATATGCGATTTCTTTTTTGTTTGCAATATTGCTTCAATCGATAATTTAATAACTATCGCAAAGAAGTCTAAATAATAGAAGCTCAACAATATCGTTCAAACACATGTAGACGGATAGGAGATATTTACTTCTTCGAGAGTGCACCACTCAAGTGGATTCTGAGAGATGTTTTGCGTGGTTGCAAACGTGAAAATGTGGTCATCAATGCTGTCACATCCTGCGAATGTGGGAAGATGTGACTCAGTGAAGGAGTGCAAAGAGTGCACCACTTACGGTACGGATATTTTTAGTAAGCGCTATACAAAATTTCAAAAAAACAAACATATAAGGCTACGAAAAGTTGAGCATAAGAAAAAAAAGAGGGATTAGCCATAGCTTAACTTTATATTTGTACTTCTGAAATAACATGAAACATTTTTATGACTAAGTTTGAGAGTGTCATCATTGTTCACATAGGCGAATATTTTAGTATTTTCATTCATTTCTTTTCTTTACCTATAATTCTTATTGATGTTCATTCAACTCTTTTGTTCATAACCCGGGGATTCATCACCATAACACTTTTCCAGCCTTCTTTTCTTGCTTATATATTCAGTTCTAGTTTTTAATTCTAATCTTAAGAAAAGATGTCTTCACAATTTATGTAATACATGGAGCTGTTTAGAAGAAACTCAGTGCTTCAAATTTTACTAAATGTTACATTAAATATCGATGTTTGCCGAATGAAAAACTAGGAAGTAATAATATTTCAGTTATGTGACAGCAAAGAATGTAACTGTGAAATGTTATATGCTTTTCAATGATACCTCTATCAATGATATCATTCATACAGCCTGAGGACCTTGTACTATTAGTGGCTTCTATCAGATGACCTTGAGTGGAATGATAAGAAATGTGTCGGTGCATGCTGTACTGGAATTTTACACTTCAGCTGAGAAACCTTTAATTAGATCGACGCCTACACGGTGTATTTTGCTTCACGTTTCTTCCTACATCCTCGCAGAACATCTCTGATGCAACGTGATTTGTTAAGCGTAGGTAAGAAGAGTTCCCAGTCATTGCGTGAAAATAACAGGAATGTGAATGAAGCTAATGGACTTTTCAAATACGGAAATCTGCTAACCGAAGGTCATAATTAATTACAACGTCATATTCACGTATGATGTCATAAATTATTTCAATGAATTGAAATAATCGAATTCGAATGTGTTCAGCTATCGGCAGCCGCGCTCAACAAAAATTTTCCATTTTTTTCCTAACTGCTTGTGCATCATGCAAGTATCCCTAAATTGGTTGCCGAGTTAAGCATAAATCACGATGGAGGGAAAATTGCTCGAAAATAACACCTCTCTAGTGCCATAACTTATGCTGAGGGAAGTTTTCAACGAGCCATTATCACTATAGAAAAAGCTCTACGTTATCAGGGCAAATCTAAAAACAACAGTAGGATATTCTGTTATATGATTATTTAGCAAAGTGATGCTCATATAATTTAGCAAATTGGTGGGATACTGCGCTTTGTATTCTTTCGCTTCATTATTTATCCGTTAAATAATTCGTGTAATCCACCGCTTTTGGCCATCATACGACTGTTTATTAGTTTGTATCTAGAGAGAAATGCCTTATTAATTTGGCCGATTTCCTCAACAACTGCTTTAAATGAAAAACTCAACACTCCTCTCTTTTGAAGTTCTCAGAATCTGTTGCCTTAAAAAAAAAATTAGCGAAAATAGACGGTTTCCAGTTCTTCCCATGATATGGAAGGCATCAGGTGAATGCGCCCCTGAGAAAGTTAGTCAAATTCTCCTGCTCTATGATCCAGTAATTTTAAATTTTTAGTGCATCGTCCTTTCAAAATTCAATATTCAACTTATCTTCAAATGACTCATTAAATTATTTTCCGTCTTCTGACGTCAATTTTGCGGCTATTCTAAGCCTCATTTAACTGATCTCATATCATTTCCCAATCCCTAGGGATTATTTCACACAATGACCATAGACGATAACATTCAAATAGGGAAACATCTAGAGCGGAAATGACATTATTGGGCCAACAGTTCACCATATATGCTTATATTAGTGTGGGCCTATTATAAACGCCCTGTTTCTTTGAATAATTTATTGCTTTAATTTATTTTATTCTTTTTTTGCTTTACCTCTCAAGGTTTTGCTCTAACTGCTTTAACTATTTCGTGGTACTTATCCAAGTGCACTTCAATCGTGCAAATCACCTTGAAAAAACAAAAGCGCAAATTTTGTACATTTTAGTATAATGCTGCGTAAAATATTGTAAAGAAATCCATTCATCCACCGAGAGTTCGTTCTTATAAACTTTAGGTACGAGGATATGATTAAATTATAGAAGAAAATTAATTAACTTCGGCATCACGAACACAAATAAGCTTCTCAGTGGCAGGTGCACAATGTAGTTAGATCTAACTACTTGGTATTAGACGCTCACAAAGCACATTTCTACCACCTGCGTTATATTTGTTCATCAACTTGGATTTCCGAACAAATTTTCGAGAAATCTCTTACTGAACCTATGAGCAACTAGCGAAAGCGCACGAATGGGTGTGAACAAAATCGAGAAGGCAGCTAGTTTTCAAATCCACTGAAAATCGTTTATTCATTTTTTAAGTAACTGCGAATAACTCCAGCATTTCGACGCGAAAAAGCTTAGAAAAAGATTTAATGAAATGAGATCGCGCTCGTGCATTGTGTATTGCAGTACTAACTCATCAGATAGCTGTACAAAGCGGAAATCGCTGTTTGCCAACAGTGATTCTGGTCGAATCTATACAAGAGGTAGAGATACATCATTGTCGAAATCCAAGAAAATTGAAGCAAAGGAGAAAGACCGGGGAGGGAGAATGGGAGGGAGATTCATCTTCATGCGCCTCAGTGTGTTCTTATTTTTACAATATGCGTATTCAGGAATATGCAGCTGCTAATGCATTGAATAAGAGGCACAAATTGTGCTAAGGGAAAGGCGCTGAATTTAAGCGATTTCTGAAGTTTGAGTTATCGTTCTGCCTTTTAGGATATAAGTGTATTACCGACTCTGTCTTCGCTCACTGTGTTATGGATCATAAACTGACTGCAACTATTTGTATGAGCCCGTTGAGCAAATATCGCGTATTTCACATGGTCAATGCGCGTTTCGCAGTGCTATTTTTGCGCGCGAGCAAGTCAAGTAGCCCTTCCAATAGTTTTTTTAGTTCATTGAACGACATAGTTGTCGCTGTTAATAGAGCGCTTTTGCAGTGTTATGCTAGCAGAATACTGATGGAAGTAGAGAGATTCAGCGGTTACGGAAAAACTGAATCAATGATAGGAATGATAGGATTGATTGCTCTAATCTGAGCCAAAGCTAAACAGCGCCTTATAAGCAATACGCTTCCATTATAATGGGGATAGGGTTTTGGTGTTGAGAGAACGAGGGGGCTAAAGATTTGATTTGCTTTCATCAAGGATTTAAACGAGAATTTACTATAAGAATGAGAAAAAGAAGAGCATTCCAAAAAAAGTACTCGATCTTACATAAATGCGATCGCAACAGCGAATTACGAATGAATCTTCAATTTAGTTCATGTCATTCTGTCGAGGATTTCTGTTAGGCCGCCGATTTTACTAATTTTTGGCTAAAATCTGAATGGCAACAGTTCACTTTTATAGAGTGTACAAAACAAACCTTTGCTTCAAATTGGGAACTATGCCTGTAATTACCATCATCGCGATCCATTTCAGCTGACACCTATAATGGAAATGAAGTTTTGAAATATCTCTGAAGCTAACTGCCAACAAACATTTCCCACATTCACAACAGTAAAGCGTCACTCATTTACATAATACAAACATAGCAACCATAAATAACATTGGATACCCATTTAAAATTGAGTAGCATATCATTTTCAAATACCACTTGCAGTTGTGTATCACTTACAAGTAACCCACTGATAATGCTCGACTATATGCTGATCAATTTATCGATCTTAACTATTTACCTACTTATTGGAATCGAAAATAGCTTCGAACAAGTGCAGTAACTTTTTCTTTCTAAAATACAAAATCATCTTTGAAGCATAAAATATCGTTGAATTTTTCCCCGATAATCTTACTAATAAATGAAGTCTTGTTGATTTGTCACGTTTAATTTATTTTGCTCAATTGTTTTAATTATGCGTTCAATAAATAAGATCGACAACATTCAAAAATAAGCATCGCTTTCTCTAACCTTGAAAGAGATTGATTTCTTAACTGGTGTCACATGTTGTTTATGCTCATATCGTGATGGATTATTACGTGCCCTATCGATCTGTAATTAATTTTTCTAATTTTTCTTCTGCTAGAGCACACTTTTGTGCGCATAAAAAATAGAATAATTTAGCAAGAAACAAATGAGATATTTGAAGCGTTACTCTTAATCATTGAGAAAAGGAAACGGGAGGAAAGGAGTACTAAAGAATCTTAATATGTTTCATAGTTTTAGTCAAGAAATTTTGAGTTCTCAAATTGATCTATCCAGATATTGAAAAAATTCTCATATAGTTCACGTTACTTTTTTATATGTGAGTATAATTTACCCATTTTCATGCAGCGCAATTAAATACAAATAAAAACCTCTGACTAGTCTAGAGTGGTAGAGTTTTCGAATATACAAGTGGAAATTTTGGAAATTGTGGGCTAAAAGTGTGGATACACAGAACATTGCAGGGTTATTGTTGAAAATTTAAAAGATAAGGAGCTAAGAAATAGCAGTATGAAATATTGCTGAAAATTTTAGAATATCCTGAATGTAGCCTCACTTAAAAAGAAAATCTGAATCACCTTTAAAGTGGTTTTTAAACTGGATTTGAGCGAGGTGCCCTTGTCGGGTTTAGCACGTTGAGTGCCTTTCTGCCAATATTCATCAATTTTTTGCCCGTCGAATACGGCCTTGTCTTGAAAGAAGTACTGCTGCAGTTGTTGTGGTCCAAAAATACAGATGCCTGATGCATGACTTTGTGGGACGTATTTCTTTGGCGCAGGAAGTCCCGAACGAGGACTCATACCGATGTAAGTACGTGGCCTTTGCCACTCCTTTACATCTTGTGGATAATGCCTAGCAGATCTGGACAAGCGCTTAATGCTTTTACACATAATCGACAAGGATACAGAATTTATTGCGCCTTTTGAATAGGAATTTAGTTCAATAAAGCGTGCAGATGAAACGATAGCAAAGTTCGCATTCACCAAGCTTAATCTAGATGAGTGACTTGACGCTGAAGTGTTCGCGATCAACTCGGATAGTATGAAGCTTTCGATGTCCGCTTTGAGGCAACTGTCGTTTGTCGTTTGCAGAATATTCTTAGCCGCGTCAACGTCGTGTATACAACTTTCTAAATGAAATGCAGCAATCTTCGCCTTTGTTGGTCAAGAGTTTCTCACCAGTATTCACCAATAAAGACGCATTTTCGACACCACATTTAGCCGTCTCTCGACTACTGGCATAGGCTATTCTAGCCTCTCGAGTCGAAGTGTTTCCATATACTTTAACGGTCGAAGCTGAAGATGGAAATCCCCTTGAGCACACAGTGGGCGCTTCTATATCGAATATCGTAGCGGTCACTGTTGGAGCGCTATTGTGCGCTGACCTTAAGTCGCCAAGCTGGTCCACACTGCAGCCAGCGCGCTGTGCTTATTGTCGAAGTGAGCAACTCAGACAACTAAGAGAACTTGTAATGGTGACGTGTGGCCTCATCTCATACTTGAGCACTTGTGTTGCGTCACATTCGAGCAAATGTTTTTATAAGTTCGCGCACTGTTTTTTTTTCATTGCATGCCAGCTGCCCTCCATAAGATTATGAACTTCATTTTCCAGTCGAATATTCGTGATTTTATCTTAGCACTTCGATCTGAATTTACCTACATAAATAGAATCATGTCGCTCTTTCTAAAAAGATATCAGTTTTTTCTGCAGTGCAGATAAGTAGTAAACACCTTCTATAGACTTTTTGATAGCAACAGCAAAAGTACACCCCTCATCCTATTCTTTCTTCACTTCACAGCAGTCCTCAGTTTACTTGAATGATGTGACTGTCGTTCACTTAAGTGCTAAACTTTTTGCTAATACAATTCGCAAATCTACCTTCCTGTCTCCACATACGTAGACACACAAAAATACACAATGAAATGAATTGTGAGGTACTCCACAGAATGACTACAAGCACATTTCCGGTTTCGATTTCAATTGTGCTTTCGTCTTCTTGAGTTGCGCTTTCGGCTAACTTCATTCTGCTCATTCCTCTATTGAATTTTATGGTTGATACATATCTACACAGTAAATGCAGTGAAGGCGATATGGTAGATCGTCCTCACGTCTCGTACTTCTTTGAGGAGAAAATTATCTGAAATATTCAGCAAATTTTGCGTCGCAATAGAATGAATTTTCGAACACGTTTTATGAGGGATTTTTATAGGCAGCTTATGCACCCATTTCTGTAATAACGATTTTAATGAGCATATATCTGAAAGAACTCTAACTATTAGGCACGAATACGCATAAATTTTTGCGAAAATTAAACTTTGCAAAGATGCGTGTCATTGCAGCCATTTCATGTATCATTTTTTCTACATTTCCTATGAAACGTCCGATAATAGAAAGCCGACTTTAAAAGTATAGCGTACATTCACAGTCTATTTTCACATTTAAGTCTCTATGAAACACCAAAGTGAACACTCCTCAGCAAAAGTTTCGATGAACATATTGCTATGAAATTAAGGCATTATATAAATGTTGGACCACTTGTTTGGATACAATGCTTCTCATAGATTTATGGTAACACTGTGCGCTTTTAGAGATGAATTGTAAACGCGTAGAGATGGTGTTCTCATGACTCGTTCAATCAATGAATCCATATTTTTATTTCTTTCAACTTCTCATGAGCGGTTTATCATTATTGGAGGATTAAAATATTCGATGAATAGCAATACAACGCAGGCTAATTATTAGCATTAAATGAGCAGATTTAGCAACGTTTTATTATAGAAACGAGCAGAAGAGAAAGGGGATAGACGAATATAAAAATATAAATATCTTGTGGACAATTCCTTCGAAAACCAATAAACAAAATCCGGTATAGCTATACGAATCTCGGAAATATTTTCATCAAAAGGAATCAGATCAGATATCAGTGGCGTTTAGTAGCTTTTGTCCCCAGATAAAGAAATACATCATTGTAGCACATTTCGGGCGCCCAAAACATTTCCATCCGGTTGATATTTGATTCACTTATAAATCATTAAACATGGAAAAGAATTAGGTGAATTTTATCAAACGGATAAAAGGAAAGGGGCATTTTTTGCAATATGCGGTTGATGCAATGTTGCAATGACGAATTCACTACACAGTTGCACTACAAATATGGTAACTGTTTTGCACAGAGAATCAGTTCGTTACAAATTTCGCTCGGTATCTTGGTTTATTCCAGTTGCGATAGTAAGTTTATGGAGGTTATTTATTGCCTAAGTATAAAAGTAACCACTAATATCTCCAGACAGATTACAAGTAGAGAATTGTTCCATCCTTTTTTTATAAATGTTATTTTTTCAAGTATTCATGAATACACTGTCTTTATAATGGTATCTCTTACTCTTATTATTCGCTTTCAAAGCAAATTTTCGTCTGTTACAAAGTTGTGACTACTTTCTGTGGATGATCACTTTCTTAGCTACTTGCACTTTCGTCATTAAGTGTCATACTTGGTGCCAACTGCAGTAATAAAAATTGATGCCTGCAATGTGCTGCAGGTGTATGAATATCTCAGAAGTTAGCTGCCCATAATTGGACTGTATCTTTTTGATATATATTACCTATCAGTTTCTTAATGAACGCAAAAAAGACAACTCGGAGGCTAAAGCATATCGTTTATTTGGTCTTGAAACTACTTTATAACTGGTATTTAAAAACTCCTATGCATCAGAAAAGAGTACCGTTCTACGTGTGGAGTGGTGAAGGCATATTGGGCTCAATCTGAAGTTTCAATATCACGAATGAGACAATAAAAAGCATGGGATAGAGTGCAAAAAAATGTGAATTAGTTGAGGATGAGATTTAAAAATCATAAAAAACAAATGAACGAAAACATGAAGCACTCTTTTATTAAAGCTTTAAACAATGAAAGGATAGGAAGTGAAGATAATGAAGGAGGATGAGTAGTACTCATTTGAGACGTTCACTAGTTGAACAACAATATCGTCTCTTTGCTTAGGTGAATACAGAAACTGGTGAGCAGTTTAATTTAAAATAACGAAGGAAAAGCGCATTTTTACCTATGAAAATTTTCCCGCTTCACTTTCTGTCGAAATTTTTGCACCAAGAACATTTCATCTATCTTAATTTCAAAGAGTGATCGTCCATTTTGCAGCACACGAATATCATCTCTGTGTGCTATCGGTTGAATTTTTTTATTTCGAACGTGCTAGGCGTCAAAATATGCCACTTACAGAACTAGACGTTGCTACCTACTTTCATAGCATTTCACTTCGATATAAGCATTTATGTTTTCGAGACGTCTATAGGATCGTGAATCGATTAAACAATGAATCGAATGAAATGCGGAGAAATGAAAAATGATGCCCAGTAAATATTTGATCTGGTAAACGAAACACAGTTGCTTGCTATTCGCCACGCATATTAAGCGCCTATCCATAGCGAATAATACAAATATAGCAGAGTAATATGTTATTGTTAGACGTTACACTCATTATGATTCTGAAACCAGCGGCAGCAATTTTTGAAATTACAGTAAAATATCCAAAAATTGAACTTCATAAGGCGCTGAAAGATTTCCGATGACTAGTGCGTTATTTTCTTCGTAATTTATGGTACAAAATGCTGAATATTGGCGCAATTTATAATGCAATCATATGCCCAGTGAGCAACATTATCACTTCCTATCCATCCAGTTTATTCCGAAATTAGCTAGCAAGCATTTATTCTGGATGTGACAGAAGAAGCGATAGAACATCAGAAACTTTGAATTCTTGCTTCACAGCTTATTTTTCCAAAGAGAAAAATTGAGGTATATCGGTTCATATTTGAGTAAAAAACAACTCATAAATTGCTCAAAACCCGATCGAGAAGACTCACATAGGTATCATTAAGTATCATTAAAATTTACTTAACGAAAGCAATGAGCATTTCACCTAAGTGGGCGCATTCTTGAAAACAAGGAAATTCTTTTCGACTTAAGGAATTAGAAGCAAAAAGAAAGCGTTTGATGAAAAAACGGTTCTATAATTTTCTTCAAGTTGTTTTTTTTAATATAATTGTATAACATTTGCTATAAAATTATTTTTAAAAAAACTTTTATAATTTTAGGAAATTGGCGACAGTGGAATTTGAGTTGCGTTTTTAATTGCAGTAGCAAATGTCACTATTTTCTTGGAAATATTTCTGCACGAGCGGAAAATTTGATACGAGTATGCAGTCATCTAGCTGGAAGAAAACTATAAAAGTGCTTATCGTGATGATAAGAAAAAATTATCGATCTTATCTTAAATATGAATATCCTATGAAGTAATTTCATATTTCGTAAATAGGCGCATAAATTTCGATTATTAAATGCGACGAAAGGGTTCATTTATTCCTTAAGTTCTTTATTATATCCTAAAACGCTTTCTGTCGCCATATTATTTGTTTGTTGCACCAATATCTCAAGAGAAACGATGAGAACTCCATTTCCCCTTCCCCCTCCTTGCCCCTCCCCCAAAAAAAAACCAGTGACAAGAGTTCATATCAGTTAATTTAGCATCAAAAACGGTACCTCATATGTTGTCGTCACATCGTTTTTATTGTTTTTTGCAAAATTTCGCTATACATCTTGTTGCTTATTGAATTAATTTGTATGAGTGCTGAAATTATTCAATTGTTTCTGAAAGATCGCCTCGAATTAATGTATTCGTTATTTTGTCGTCAGATATATAAATAATGCGATGATCGAAATTTGTCCTATTGAAAGAGCGCACAAAGACCTCAAAAAAGTTCGCCGATCACTATTTTCGTTATTTTCATCCAACTTTTTTTTGGTTTGTAAGTCGATGGGAATTCAGTAAATCGAACGTTAATTGTACTTCCGTGATTGCTTTTCTCTTTTAAAGCACTAAGAAAACCTAATAAGCTGCGATTGTGGTTAATTATAATTTTGAAGCGCATTTTTGGCATCTTTGATTGAGTGAGGCGAAAGAAGTGTTTCTGTCGTCGTCAATATCTGTCCGTTGATATTGATGGTATGCAGCGTTTTTCTCCAATAAAAACCTCTAAAGTGCTTACGTTTATTTCCCGTAACATAAATGATGCGATGATATTTTCTAAAAAATAGATCATCGAATAAATTAATATTGATAGATATTGCTTAGGAATAGAAACTAAAATAACAACTAAGAGGGCATATTTGACCAGGAATGAGTTAGTAGAAATTCATAAATAATTTCTAAGTTCCTAAGTTCAAAAATATTTTACAAACCGGACGGTAAAAGAAAGGCAGAAGTTATGAGGTGCTATATGCGACTTATAGAGAATAATATTTTTCATTTCTTGCTTCTTAGATTGTGGAAAATCATTTGGTACCAAAGAATAAATGGAAATAGTGCTTGATTAATGCTGAAAACAGGGCAATTTTCTTTCAACAAAATTTCAAAGTGCCGAAGAATTGCGACTCTTTAAGGGGCATTGAGTGGCCAGAGCGTAGAAATTAGCCACGCTGTCTTCCTAATAGTGCTTTTCAAAAAAAAAAAAAATCATAAAATCTGCATATTTCCACACACAATTCATTCAAAGTAGCGTATGTCGGTTGGGACTTTATGTTAACTGCAGATGATAATATGCCTCAAATATAAAATGCAAAAAATATCGCTCTGAGAAAAAAACCTCACTAAAATGCTCAAAATATACTAATCTAGAAGTATTCAAGGTTTTCTTTTTACAGTACTCAGGATTATGCTCGATCGAGCAGAGAGGCAACCGTTTGTAGTCATCATATAGAACCTCTCAACTCCTATAAGTAGACAATAAGTAGATTCGATGATTATTATCGATTTAACAGTAATCCGACATTATTGTTTCGATAATCCGACATTACTGTTTCGAAGGTATCTGTGCGCAATTCTCGGACTGATGAACAAATGTGCATAAAACCTCGCTTCATATTGGAGAAGAGTGCGTCTCGAATCAACGCTGTGATGTTTTATGGAGAAATCATAGTGCATGATGCGACAAAAAAAGCTCTGAAAATAAGCATTGTTCGCGCTGAAAATGCCTTTTTTCTAAGGGCGACCGTATGTGCTACCTGGTTGCCGTTAATGTGTTTGAAGTCCACCACAATAAATCTTTTTACCTAATGAAGTGTTTGAACAAAAGCTGTTGTAGTTTATTGTCGTCAGACGACGAATATTTGACGCATGCTCTAGTTCCCGAAAATGTAGTACGCGAAGTGTCCACTTTTGCCCTTTGCAGGCGACACTCCCCCTTCCCCCCCACTCCACACTAAGATGCATACGTTGAAACATGAATTTCTTAGACTCATTCTCTACGCATTTGTTGTCGTCGACAATAAAACGAAATTAGAAAGAGCACTGAAATGTATGCGGTATTAGGTTGCTGCATTATGTTTAGAATATCGTTTAAATTGAAGCCGCTAGTTGAAAGCTTACGATGAGCCTCACCCACTAAGCAATTTGCTAAAGCATTAATTCGGAGTGTAGCGTGTGAATATATGCAAGCTAAAGAAGGTGGTAGATGTGACAAGTTTGAATCATCAACTTATTTTATGCCTGAGTGAATCATTCACTAAATACTCTCGCTCGTCAAGTCATAACGTGTGCTGCAATAAAATGCAGTCTTAACCAATAAGCGCACTGCAATTTGCAGTGCTATTCCATGCTTCAATGCATTTGCAATTACTATTGCATCATCAATGCTATCGAAAAATTTACTTGCACTGTACACTTGTTAATGTGAAGTTCTCCATATCGTTTTCTGTGTGCATATTTCACTGCTAGTCGCAAAAAAAGTTGCACTGCTTTCCCGTCTGTACTTTCAACGCTGCTGACGTTTCGTAAGCACACACGTTATTGACCTGTTCTTGAAGCTATCAACGAATCCTGCCCATCACGCCCATAGCCTGATAGTCACGAGTGTTTGCATAAAGGTTCGGAAAATTAGACGATGATACAGTAGACGACAAAATGGTGCATCCCAGTAAGTTTTCTGATGAAAGATTATTTGCGAAAAAGAATTTATACCTTAGGGATGGACAAATCACACAAGTTTACAAAATCAGATGCCCGCCGTGTTGCCGCATGACCTTATCACTTGCGCTGGTAGTGACATTACAAACTACACTCTTGTGATGTAAAGATCTGATACTGGTATAGCTGCCATCGATTTGATTTAGTCTTAGCGCACAAAGGTTGCTACCCATTCGTTACTTCATTTTGCATTTCTTTACTGCGTATTTCTCATGCTGTTAGGCTCCTCTACTTATAACCCTATAACTGCATTATGCATATAACACTTTTAGAGTTAATTTGCTGAATTCTGCCCCCATCGTTAAATAGACGACTTTGTCATATCAGTTCAATAAGGGGTATTCAAAGAGATTTTGACGGAAAAAATGAAGAACAAAATCCACAACTTAACGAAATCCATAACTTTATCCAAACTAACTCCATCTGTTAAGTATATCTTTTAAACTGATAACTTTTACTACCGAGAAACCTTTAGTCCTATTAACTTCTTTTGAAGTTGCGACAGTAAAAAATATTTTAAGACAGATCAGTAGGCGCCTTAATCTTCTTGAGGAGGCGCATCAATTTAAGTGGATCCATAACGAATGTGCATTCGTTAACTTATGTCAATAATCGACAACACGGTGCCATATTGACTGGTATTGGATGTTTCAAGTAAACATCTGTTTGATTGCAGATCGTCTAAAAATTGTACATCAACTGAATAAGCCAAAACGATTATCATAGAAGTTCTAAGAAGTAAATTAATTAAAAGTGGACAGGAGAAGTGAATCACCAACTTACGCAGAGAAAGTAACGCTAGTCATATAAATAAAGATTCGTTGGTACCTTCTAATGAAGCTAGAAAGCCTGCTGCCATAGATCTGTTTTCACGTCCATTAGGCAACCCAATGAGCGCATCTTTTAAGCTCAATTTCGAACCCATAGGAACATTTCGTATATAGGCGGTAGTGCAAAAATGAATCTTTGAAGAAGCAGTCATATGAAATTGCGTTGAAATTTGTATGGATGGAGGTGGTTAATTTGAAGTGCAGGGATGGAATCATTTCCGCGAAAGGCAAAAATGCGGAAGTCCACGAAATGAAACTCCCTATTAATTAGCAAAAATTACAAAGGTAAATTGGTTGAATGGGGGCGATAAACAAGAATAATGCGATCAGATTTAGGCATTGTTGACGAGCAACTTGAAATATGCGAAGAAAAAAAAAATTCAAGAGATAAGGATGATTCTAAATAGCCAAAGGAGAGGAGAGAAGACCTGTGATCTGCGTTTTGAACAGTCTGCAAACGTAATGCTTAAGTCGACGAGATTGGAATTTTAAGAAAATCTCGTTTTTTTTAGGTTTCAGAGATGAAAGTTCTCTTGGTCTGCTGAATACGCTACTCATAACAGCTACTCGGATTGACCGTAGAAATCCTGTGTTGGAAAATTTATAAAAAAGTTTAGGCTTAATAATGCAGTTTTTGCAGCATTTCTTACTCCTTTTAAGGCTATTAACGGTTCGAACAGCGTTAGGAACTGTTTGATATGCATCGATGGCCCATAATATCGCGTTTTTAAGCCAACTAACAAAAGTCAACACAGCCAACTAACAAAAGAGTGAGTAGTGCGGATGACTCAACACCACTCATCTCTTTATTTGCTAACCATCTTAGCGTGTGGAGCCAAATGCACCGCGTTGAGAACATTTGGTAACTTTTTCATTAGAGCAGCATAAACAGGCTTATATCTCTTACATACCTTCCCGTTTGCATTAAACTGAATCACTAACGAAGTGGGAGGAAAGCGCTTAGTCAGAGTTTGCGGTAAAGGATGCGGCTTAATTCAACTGAAAAGCTACCTTCAGTCGGATGGTGAGATTTGCTCGTATATTTTCATTTCGAGAATGCTTTATTCTTTCTATTCTATGGGGAGTTTTTCTCATTTACAGAAGGGCTGCTATCTTATACCCACGACTCCTCAAATAATTCATACATCGGGCGAATGATTAAGGTGAGATTTATATTTTTTAATGCAAGCATGTTCCATCAAATGATACAACCTTTTCGTGGGGCTTTAAAGAACACACTTCGAAAATCACTCCAGCATAGATTATATGCACGAATTGATGACTTTTTTTTGGCTTGCAAGCTGAAACATGAGGGTAACTTCACATGCATATAGGTAGACAGCTCTTTCTTTGCACATAGACATCCTTGCAAGCTTTCACTTTTGCGCTATTTCATAGGTGGAAAGACACTGAAATATCTAGCCAGTTGATCAGTGCTGAAAAGTCTAATTCACGCATGCAAACATCTCTGCTTTCTTTGTTCCAAACGCACCTAGCTTAGGTAGCATCTATCTGTGCAGCATCTACCACTCTGAATGACCATAATGACAGCAAAATCAATAAAATCTCATTTCTTGTGAAGTGCTTCGAGTTTCAGTTGACCGATGACCGGTGGATGTGGGTGGTTCGTTCTAACTTCACGCTCTTTCTAGGTAGTGACTATGTATTTTACCCTATTACTCCCATAATTACTGCTGCTCATTTTAGGAGTGCGTTGCGAAGCAAATTAAGTGACTATCAGTGCCTGCAAATAATACCTTTTCCGATGAAGTAGCTCATTGTAAATGCAGAGTTCTATTTTAGCGTGTAAGCATCTAAATTCCGCAGCAGTAGAACCAAATACAGCAGTAGAACCAAATACAGCAGTAGTTTTCATATATTTTCAACGCATGTAATACGACTCTAAGTCTTTCATCAAAATTTCTCACTTTCCTTCCAGCTTTTTCCGTTTACAGAGTTGTCACTTTCATATCTTTCAAAATTATAACGCTCAATAATTAACTAAGTGCTGTTTTCATTATGATAAATTGCTATAATTAAAGTCCCACTTGATGACTCTCTTAAAAAGAGTTAGCTCCTCCTTGCTTTTGCAGTGTGAAGAGGGCAATTTGAATAAGGAAAGCAACTAGCACGTTTGTTCTCCGTCATTCACTATATGCATATATTACTTCTTGGCAAGTAATGGTAGAGAAAAAAAGTAACTGCTTCATTCTCAAGAGAAACGATTCTTAAACAAGTCGGTTGTGTATGCAAGCAAAACTTAAGAATGGCTACACCTAAGAAATAGCGAGGTGCATAAGCAATCATGCAATGCGACCGATGAGTGAGGTCTTGCAAAATTTGGCGGGTGAGGAAGTTTGCGGGTTTCATATTCACAAATCAATTGCATTCTATTAAGATAGCAACAGACATTGAATTATGCAAAAACAATTTGCGAATATTGCAAGCATATATTGCAATAATTATGATAATTTATGCAAAACTGTTAATGTTCCACTTAAATTCTCTGATTCAGTAAGATAGTTGCAAAGAATTGAACAATAAAGAGATTTAGCGAAATGATTCATTTAAAACGACCATGCCAACTAATTGAATACACATTCCCAAAAGGATGTGTATAATTCATTTGCATTGCATTTAGCATATCACTAACAATTTCCATTATTATCTGAATTGAGCGGAAATTGCTTCCATAAGTTCTTTTCGATTAATCCAGGTATACCTTATACTCCACAAAAGAATCCATTAGAAAGAAGAATAGTACGTAGAAAAACTTCAGCCTCAAATAAGGGGAACCAAGATAAGCTGATACAATCCCTTTCCTCGTGAATTCAATTTTTTTCTCTCTTTTTTTGTGAAAAATGTCAGCTTCAGCGAATTAACAAAACATACTAAAGATACATTGGCGTTGCAATCGCCATTACCCAATAGTTTGTGCAGCTTTTTCGATCCAGTGTGATTATAACCCATAAGCGAAAGTTTTTTGAAATACGTAGTTCTTCCGATGAACTCAACCGTAACGTTCTAGAACTAGCAGCCGGCATAGAACTTAGTTAAAAATTTCCCTAGTTTTAGGGATCGATGACGTCAAGGATTCTCGAGGTGTCCAATTTAGGTTGTGAATTTTCGAAGTTTGGAGGTACCCAAATTCATCCCGGCTTGATGTGGACAAATATACCTTCAAAACTCTGCAAATCCAACTAAGCAGGTTGGAAGACAAAGCAGTATGAGCTATCCAGAGCAAAGCGAATTTACAATTGCAAGCTGAGAAGACAAATATCAGCATAAACTGAAAGCTGAATGTGTCGATATGTGTCTGAATGCAGATCGCCGTCGCAGATAAATTTATGCAAAAAAGTGCCACGGCAGCAAACTGAAATAAAGCACCTCTAGTGCGTGGAATTAGGTTAGCTGAGGCTTAAGTTAGGGTCCCATACCATACGACGTGTTACGCACTCTTTTGCAGTCCAAGATTCCAGTCCTGCCTACTTCGTTAATAGCATTTCGATGAATTGCTTCATAAGGTACATAATTCGCACCTCTGGTACATAATAAGGTTAACCTAGTTTATAACTTCTTTTTTAGATTGGAGAGTCGACATAAAGACGACGTTTTATTTGGAGCCCAATAAAGTATCCCTTTGACAATTCAACTCATTTTAAAGAAGAGTTTCAGCTAGACATTCGCATCGAACTAATCAAGCACTGCTTCTTGTCAGTACAATGTAATTAGCTTGTGAAGTTGACGAGATAGCCTTTGCTGAAAAAAACTGGTGCATTAACTTTTGCTTATTTTCTACTCTTTAGAAAGAGTTTTGAATTCATCGATTGCTTCGAACGTGTTCTTTTACTTCTTATGCGTTCATTATCGTAAGGATCTTATGCAACATTTCAACATCCTTAAATGTCAAGGATTGCTGATTATCCTTTGAGATACTGCTAAATGATTGGAGAACTAACATGTTAAGTTCTATCTTTCTGAAGAGGATGTTTTGGGCTTCAAAACTAAAAAAGGCTCATTGTAAAGAAACTTTTCCTCATTACAGTGGCATAATTCCAGGAAAATTTATTCATAAACTGTACCCTCTGAAATGTTTTCTACTTGAAGGCATCATTAACAGATAAAAAGGTCCTCTTTGTTGACTAATAAGGAAAAGAGCACTTTTCATCCACAGACGATTTTGCGTACTTTTCGTTATATTATCATACTTGTTAGTAGCTTTACCGCCATTTTTCGCCCTTTCTCCACCTCCTTTTCCCTCTTTACGCAGGCAGAATGTAGGGTTGAAAAGCTATAGGAGTCAGCATTACAAAACGCTGTTAAAGAAAGTCGCGACTGTAAATCTAAATGAACGCCAACTGCGTTAATAGACTCAAGGTACCGAGTGAGAAAAAAGCGCTTGAAAAATGTCTCTTCTCTCCAAAACAAATGTAAATGAGCGCATGTCCGGCCAGCAGGCGGTTCTCATCGTCTTAAATTGTGCCCTAGCTTTAAACATACGTTAGGAGCTTTTCCTAGTGGCCAATGGTCGCCGCACATTGGCGTCTGAAGGACGGGAAGTTTGGTCAAAAAATGAAAACGAGAGAAGATTAACGGGAGGGAGGTTAGGGAACTAAGGGAAATCAAAGAGGGAAATCAAAGAGTGTACGAGAAATCAAAGTGGTTGAACATTCTAAGAGAGCAATCGTGCAGGGCGATGTGCTTGTTGTATTCAGAAAAAATTGAGCCACACAAAAAGTGAAGGCAATATATGGCATTGAAAGCGAAATTTTCCATTTCATATTACATGAGCAGTGATAATTCTCTGCTTCATTCACAAAATTGCCTCCTGTTATTTGTTAATTCAGATAACAAAATCTCATTGACTGGATCAATTCGTAAAGCTCACCTTAAACAATGATTCTGCAGGTCTACTGAATTTTCTCTTCAATAACTTCTGTATGCTATGGAATAGGTGAGAAGTTTTGCAGTTTGCAGTAAGCGAACAAAAAGTAGGTGAAAAGGTGTAAAGTGAATTAAGGAGAAATAAGTAAACACAATGCTTTATTCATCAATCATCTCAATGTGTTCCCGAAAACTCGATTTATTATTGCTCTTTAAAATGTACTTTTGATGCACTTTCTGATGTCATATTGATGTAATTTGTGCTAGCAACATGTTTTGCAAAATTCCAAAATATCCCCATTTGCGAGTACCATAAAATTCTTTGAATAACAATAATCATGAGATTATAGTTGCTGAAAATACGAACGTACTTTACGAGAAGTTATTTGCCACCGGAAAGTTTATCACTCTCAATGGTAGAATAATTGTCATCATTGTAGCCTCGATCATTTTTAGCTCAGCCACTTAATAAATTCATCGACACTCTTTATACTCATACAGCTTAATGTTGTACTCAAATTCAAACTGATCAGTTTACCTACTAGTAGCTAATTTACTTGTTTGCCAATTATTAAAATATTCCTTGAATTGTAATCGATATGCTGATTGCATGGAAATTGAAATACTCAATGAATGGAAATCAAAAGACACATTAACGGAATACTTAACCTATCAATTTGCGATGCATCAGCGATAAATCAGTCATCGAGGAATTTAGACTGTATTCCCTAGCGATCACGTATATAAACGAAGATCTTTAACCCGAAAAACCAATGGCCAGTGGTGGAAAAAACGCTTCAGGAAAATTGCCACCATCTGCGTCTTCTCCTATTTTCAAAAACCACTGTAAAAAATGCTTCTTTTTTTCTCCACCGATGCTTGGAAAAAGTTGAATAATTCGCATTAAGATAGGGTAAAATACATGCTTTTTGTAGACTAATTGAGCAGCTACATAGATTAATTTGCTATTTTTTATTTTTATCTTATTCCGCTTACTTTTCATTATAGATAAGCTAATTTTAACATCCTTGGACAAGTCATTTTCAACGTGCACTACATTTAGCATCATTTTATTCAAAAATGCCGAACGAATAGCTCCAATTTCCGATTTTTTTTGCCCCTTTACAAAGTTATGTTTGCGGAGTGCACTAGGTGATTAGTGTTTGCACATATGTGTCTGCTTATCTTTGTGTTCAACTCTCTAAAAATTGAAGTTAGATATACAATGGTATGATACGCACAGCTTTTTCTAAAAAGCTCAACAATTAAAAAACTTAGTAACAATGATTTCAAGTACAGGATACTGTGTCCTCTACCTTTCTTTCAACTTAACCTAATCAGTAAACTTAATCAGTAATAACTTTTGTCAACTTCAACTATCAGCAAACGTCTTTCAGCTTAATCAGTAATAAATCGAATTATAGGTATTAATGGGTGTCATACATTTTATAATTGCTCAAATCTGCAACTACATCTAACGCTGATTATGTCACTAAAAATTAACAGGTGTGCCAGAGGCAGTAGCTTGAGATCTAAAGTTATCTTAAGTGTGCCACGCATCGCTACTTGTATTACTTTCAGCGATCTACTCTATTTCTTCAGTTATCAATGAAAAGAATTTTGTAACAGGTCGGCAGTTTAAAGCGCTGAAATACATATATTCAAGTTATTGCGAGATGGAACTGCAAATATCACTCTTCTATGCCGAGATGCTTAATTTCTAAGCCACTGACACTATCCCCATATTTTGGGCTTTAAGCGCAACCACATTGCAGCGATAAAGCGATCGCTCTTGTTCCTATCAATTTTTGCGTTCTACAAAGAAAAAAAGAGCATTCCCTAGCTTCTAGCACATTTAATGTCTTGTTCAGTCCTGATGCGATTCCAGTGGATGATTCACCGTTCTGGACTAATCCGATTTCTTTATCGCGGCTATATTGAGAATATAAATAGAAAGCATTTCTGATAGATATCACAAAGTTCTTTAATGGGGATATGCATGAAATGTGCAGATATCAGCTGAGAAGATTATGAATCCCGAAGAAAAGTTTTGAACGAAGCATACACGAAAGAGCAACTGCAAAGCAACTCTTTAAAAACCTTTAAAAATTTACTAAATTTGCAATCAGCTATGCTAACAACAATCGAAGAGGACAATCGCGTTTGGTGGAATAAAAATCCTCTCAACGTCCTCCTCTCTGTATTATTGTGACATTGAAAGCCAAGAGCCCACACATTAGTAATGCGTACATAAGTATGTAAATTTGCTTTCTAGGATATTACTTTATGTTGCATGTTGAAGGAATGGTCACTTTCACTCCCACAACAGTTCCATGATGTTGCGGCTTTCTCATTTTTGACTTTTTTTCAGCTTTGAGACATCACAATTACGGATTATTCGCTGCCATGCGGCCATGCTGTCAGCCGTAATTTGTGTGTATGTTGCGAATAAGTAAAAATTTTGAGGCGAACTACTGATGCATTCGTTTAGAAAGAATTTTTAATTAAACTAATGGATTGCTAAGCTTAGTTAATGCGCAAATTTTGTGTGCGTTATGAGCAGTGTTGCTTTACATTATTTGCAGCATGCTCGCTCACATACAAAGAAATTGATTGCAAAGCAGTTTTAAAGCGTTATTGAAGAGCTTCGCATTTTTCATAGTGACAACGAAAAATCCCCCACTAAAAACTCAAAAATTCACGACAAATAAATAACGAAGTTCTGGGAAATTGAAGGAATTTTCGTTCTTTGTTGGAATAAAAAGCCACCTTTTCTCAACAATGTGTAGAGGTTTTTTTTGATGATCTAGAACTTGTTTCATCCCTAAGTGTTTCATTAACGCTTTACGTGATATTGCTTAATGCTCTAAGTGTTTATTAATATTTATTAAGCAGATTTCTCTCGGCAAAATAGCAATCACGGCTTCGGATGCACCGAATTTCAACAATTTTCGACAAATTAGAAATTTGTGATAGAAATTAAAAAGTTTTTCTCATGTGCTTTTTTTTAACTTTGAATTTTTCAATGTTAGACGTGAAATACTTTGAAAAATGTTGGAGATTTTCCGCTTTTTGAATGTCTTTTTTGAATTCACCAACTATGACGCTTCCAATCATCTTTATAAGCTGACAACTGAAAGCATTTTGCAGCATTTCCATTAACGCTAAGTTTCTCAAGTAGCATTTTCAGGTCATATTGAAGATGATTTTCGTTCGACGCTACGATATGCCATTTTGATGTCTCATCATATATTTTTCCCCGCATTTTTTAAGGATTTCAAACACATCTTAAAAAGACGCATATTTTTTACCGCTGTTTGCTGATTTAAATATTATATAATCAAAACCCGTACCAGTGGTTTCGTCGTCATCATCTTGGTGTCAGTGTTCGACACTGGTGTGCATTCAATAATACAGCAAATAGAGACGGCGACGACTGCGTCCTTCAAGCCAATTTTCTCAGCTTTATTGATCTTGTTCCCAAAAATTTGATTGTTTTCAGTGTAAAGTCTGCGTAGCTGTATACACCCAATTATTTCCTCTCATTTTTCGGCACATATTTCTCAAATTTTCACATAGTTCTACCATTATCCCCACTAGCATTTACAAGTTAGGAGTACAAATGCTTTGCACTTTTATGCTCTCACTGTTGCATCTGTCGTCTTTCACAAACATCTACAGTGAAGTGAAATGTTGATTTATTTGAGAAAGTGTTTCCTCTGTCTCTATTTGCGACGTTTTGCTGTCATAGTTTTTATGACTTGCACAAGTGGTCACACTTCGTCGATGACTTTTGCATCCAAATTCTTTGCTTCCTTCCCTCTTCTTGTGTTTATAAAAGTTCTAGATTTGCAGTAATACACAGAAATAAGCTAGCATTAGAAAACCCTTCTTTCATACATTCAAGCCAAAGTATGAATATTACGCGTGAAACGTTTTACTGAGGTCACCATGCTTTGCGTTAAGGCAGTTTAGTTGAAAACGCGTCCCCATTCATCAAAAGCTTCGAAAAAAAGACGTCACTCTTTGAAAGAACGAAAAATTTATAGCATGTTCCAAATATTGCACATATATCTGAGTGCTTCATCGGAACCCTTTTTCTCATTATTTCTTGAGCCTTCCACAGGGAGCATCACGAAAAGGTCAGGTTGTTTTATTCAAAAATTCGGCATTTAAGTACCAAACTAAAGCATTTGTCGCGGAATTTACAAATCCATGTTTTCCGTCACAATTTATAATCCTTTATGTAATGAACGTATTTTCATTTATTATAGAAGTTGATAAAGTTTGAGCGGTTCATAAGAATAGACGATTTGCTTGCTGCAAAAGAATCGACAAGAAAGCGAGCTAATGCGTCACAAGCCGGGGAATATTTTATTCTTGCAATTTCGAGACGCATTCATTAGTCCCTCTTGAGGGGTAGCGTTGTCTACTAAGCAGCGTATTCGCTTAGAATAGCAATACGAGAAAATCGGCTAGCTTTCGGTTTGCATTGCATTTGTTTCCTTAATGAGGATGTAGCTGATTCAAAAAATGCGCACACAACTAGCAAAATTGGTGTCGAAATTTGTGAATGCTATCCTTTTAAATGTACGATTTATGTAATATCCGTTGCTTTCATTCATTACTCTCATTTGACTTTTATTGCATTAAAAGTGTTTTCATCCTACCATCATCAACGTTATCACCCACAATATTGCACAACGTACGGTATTTTCACCTGGTGAAATACATCCGCCGTTGCAGTATCACAACGAGAGCACTTTTGCTGTGTGGAAAATACAGCACTTTCGCATAGTAGAAGAGTTGTTGCTTTAGCAGAATTATTTGCAGAAAATTGTGGCATTTTATAGTGGCTTAAAATTTCGCATAGTCGGACTGAATGTAATGTCTCTCATGGTGTGTGTCACCTCTTGGCGTATTTATTCAAATTACTCTCATCGGGCGCCATAAACAATGGTGCTTCAAAAACTGCAGCTAAAAAAGCAACAATGGAAGAACAAAAAAAGGCAATATTTCAGGTTGCCAACTAAAGCACTCCATAAAACTGGTTTTTTTTTTCTCGCACTAGAACTTAGTTCTATATAGTAGTTTATAGTCATGAAGTGCCTCTGTGATGTGCCGCTTTGATTTCTCTGGATGCTCTAATGACAAAAAAGCAACCAGGCAACTTCATCGAAATTTTTCCAATTTCTTTCACGCTTTTATAGTTCATAAAGAACGAAATGTTCGCTCCTCCAGAGATATTCTGGAATTTCATCTCGATAACAATTAAGAACGGCACAAGTTATACATTTATATTTTGAAGAGGAAGAAATAGTTTATTTTTTGTTTCCTATTTTTGTTAACGCCGAATGATAAATAAGCTGTTGAAATTATGGCAGAATATTCAATCGAATGAATATTTATTCATGTTCGATAGTGTTGCATTGGCAACTTGAAATATCGTTTCAATTGATTAGCCACGTTTATATAGCCTTCGTGATAACACATCTCTAATGAGACTTAATAACGAATATTTCACATTCTATATTGGATTTGTACTAAAATTTGCGCTAAAAAATGCCCTTTATAAGTATGAAATTTTATCATTACCAGTAACAGTCTTATTTTTTGTAATCGTTGATCTGTAACTTTCTTTCTACGCTCATTTCCCTCTTATAAGTTTCATGAAAATCGTAAAAAGACAATACCATTAGAAAATCGAAATAAAATATTAGAACTCTGAGGTAAAGTGCATTTCCAAATATTTCTGGGATGAAAGAGAACTCATTCATGCATAAGATGTAAAACTATAGGATATTTTTGTGAAGGCAATAATAAATTGAATAATGCAATAGGTAAATCGTTTTTTCGTCCAGAAAACTGTCCAGAAATATCTTCAATCGTCCAGAAAAATTAGATATCGTTAGTGAACAGAAGTGAGAAATACGCATGACAGAGGCTACTAGAAGAAAGGTGATATTTTGAACTACTGGAAGAAAGAGGCTGTTTATTTTTCGTCGTATAGGAATGGCGAATTTTCTTCTTTAAAGACTAATAATGATGGGATTATTTTCATCGTTTCTAGATTGGTGATTTTAGTTCTCTTTTCAACGGTATTTATTTGCTGATAGTTCACAAGAAAGCTCATATTGCCCCTTAGAAGTTGATGCTTTGTTTTATTGGCCAATGCGGTTTCTTCGATTCAGTTATTTGCCTAATTTATAAATTCATCTATGTACTACAAGAAAATTTAAAATATAAAATTTCTTCGATATAAATACAACTGCTTCATGAAGTAATAATGTGGAAAAGTTTGAAATAAAAAATAGGGTTTAAATTTCAAGGCGCAGAAAATGTGGTTAAAGTTTGATAGAAGTAGCATTTGAAACAGTTGTTGGCGATCGTAATGAAGACCCAATAGGTCGACGAGATGGCAACGGTCACCGTAAGTTCGTCAAAGTGTTTGTTGAAAGCAGTTTGGTCTACAGAACTATTTAATTCAAAGTGAACTGACTTGCATATAAGTGTCACTTATGCAAATGGAAATATATGGAAATATGGGAAAAATGAAGGAACGGACTAATCTCAAAAACGAGCACGTTATGTGGTTCAGAATTTTGCTCATCAAACCGGTGGATTTTATCATCGACCATTCATAAGCCACTAGTAAAGACTGAAGTTACGAAATAACATATTATCCAAAATGCTCATATAGGCATTATATTCAAGGATACATTTTTTTTGTGACCAAATTGCCGATAAAATAAGAACAGCTTGGATGCAGTATTTGTTGAAAGTTTCTGACACTCTTTAACACTTACAAGTTCTCTCAAAATTAATGAATCAGTAGGAAATTTATCGAGGATATTCACCTGTACAGTGCATCATAGTCACCCATTTTCGTAATCATATCTTCAGCAGTCCCGAAACGGAACTAATGGACATAGCGATAGACACAATCCACGCAAAGAGTACATAATACACAACAACGAGCTTGACGCACCAAGTAAGCAAGCCAATGAAATAAGGGTTTAATTAGAGGAAGGCAAGAATTTCTAAAAACCGCGTTTCACTGCCTCTTTCCTTACATCTCTACTCTCACAGTAAAATAACATTTTCTTCTTTTTTTCCAGGTCTGAAGACCTTAAAATGGGTAAATGTTACTCCATCTCCCTGACTTACAGGTTCTAAGACGGGCGCTTTATTTCTTAAGTTCTTTTAGACTCAGCGCTTTTATTCAGAGGCATATGACAAATCTGATATAGTGCGGTACTGACTTTGTATAAACATCACAGTTTCCGTGAGCATCGGGTCACATTGAGTGCATAGCAACACTGTTCACTGTTTGTGTACGTTTCTTTTTTGGTTACTTCAAACCGGACTGCTTAAAGGAATTATATTTCAAGTAGAAAATGCTAAGCAATCGAAGTATTCCCTCACCGGCCGCACAGGTTTTCAAAACGGCACTATCCGTCGTTATGTCACCTTCAAATGCACTCACAATGTTCATCATTCCCTTCACTTACATGGGTCCACTTTTTTTCTCACATTCAGCTCTTTAAGTACACATTAGGGTAATTTACGTTCGTGAAGATGTTTAGGAAATGGCGTCATTGTCCGATATACGTGTGGATGAAATGATGCAAGTGTCCAGGGTACGACTAAACTGCAAAAGGGCTAGATGAGCGATATGAAAGCTCCCTGCGTAATATAGCCCTCATCGCTTTCATAAATGCTAGAATATCGGCATCGTTTCATACAACCTTCAACCCTTGCAAGAAACCATATGCAGAGTGCAAAGAAATACAACGCCGCCACGAATAGGTAGGTATGCTAATTGTGTGGTGCATACAACAACTGGAAGTGATTGAGTTTGGGGCATACATTCGTCTCATTTGCTCGTCAAGTCATTCATTTTCAACCAAGGAGCATATCTCGATCAGATGGAATCTCAACCAACGAGAATTTTATTGTCTAGATAACTATGGGATACATTTTTTAGGAGGCAATTGCCAGATTGAAGATTCAACGTGGTTATGCTAAATCAGTATCGTAGTACTGCGCATCAAATCCTTCAAACTTTCTGCCAAATGTTCGATAGAGTTGCCTGTACAATTCAGCATGGCACCTTGATGCTCCAACCTGGCAAGGTAATAGACACCTCGAATTTCTTTGTCCACCTGTGAGCGTACTTGCATTCCATTCAAGGAATGTTATTTTTGCAATCTAATGCGGACGTCGCATGCCGCTGCAACAGAGTAACACCATTCTTTTGTTCCCTTTTCGACATCCGCACCCAATCTCCGATACTACTTTTTTCTCCTTTTCATATGTGCACTCCAAACTCTCCGCACTATTTCATTGTCGCTCATCGAAGAGAGCATCTTCGCGCTGCTGCATTTACCCACTATTTCTTCATTTCACAAATCGTTCTTTTTCTCGATCGTTTGCACGAAGTCGACCGCTCTGCCGTCTTTTCTCTCATTCTCACCTATCAATCTCCCCTCCGCTGTGTAACTTCCTCTCGAGACAGTTGCATGCGGTATGTCTCTGTGGAATTTTCCACTCTCTGATTGCACCCTCCAAGTGTTGCTCATTTATCACTTCTATATCCCTCGTTATCTTTAGCGGTCTACGCAAGGCGTTTCGTTGTTCGTTTGTATGTATGGTGTTTCCAAAAACACATTACTGGTTTCATGTGTGTGTGTGTGTATGTGTGCGGTGTTGTCGACGTGTGGCGAGTAGGCTTGGTTTTGCGCGGTGAGCGGCCGTTGCTGCGTCCCATCTGCACATCTGCTCGTACCGCACCGCGCACCAACCACCTAAACATTGCTGCCCGTCCTATGCGTTATGTCGGATTTTCAAAATAGTCCTTAGACGTTATAGCATTGAATTGTTGTGGTCTATGATGGTTATTGTTTACGATGGCATTGGCTAACAACTGGGCTGGCTTATTTCTCTTGATTTCGGATCAGGGGACAAAGGGAACAACGTGTACACTCTTAGTTTAGCTAAGGAGGCGGTTAAGGTATCTGATTATGCGACAAACGGGTGTTTTATTAAGGACAGGTAGAGTGATGTTTCGACGAAGTATCTCCCTGCTATAAGGGCCGTCTGGTTTAGAACAGCTTGTCGATTGTGTTTAAACGCGTATTTAGTTGTTTTTATTTTGTGCACTTCCTATATTTAAGATTTACCCGTTACCTCATAAGGAATTTCATATTAGAGCGCTTTCGTGCACATTTTGATTAGGTAGCCTGGTACGTGTGCTGTGCAATGCAGAGCAAATTAAATGCAAGAAAGGAGCCATAACAAACGTTCACTAGTAATCATTTCTGGACGTTGCATTTTCTAAAAGTTTCTGGAAGTGCCAGCAAATTTAAGAACTTATTAAATGTTTGCGCATATTGTAGAGATCTTCTAGAACGCTCCACTTTCTCATCCCCACCTCACTGCCCTTGCCCTCCACGGCGTCCCCTTTTTTTAGCAACGAAATTGCTGGAAAGAAGCTAAAAATATTCCGCCACTATTTCTTTGAATATTTGATGCCGGTTGTCTATTTAAGTTTTCTTTGTCACTGTGGTTCTGCTTGCTTGGTGGAGCCATTCTTAAGCCCTTTTCAGGGGTTTCTAAAATTAGTCTAGAGTAACCTCGTAGAACTCCCAAATGACCGTATAGTTATTATAGTTATGGTGTTTTTGAAGGTATGCAGATTTCTGGAATAGATGAAGACCTGTTGGAAGGACCCAAAAAGTGAGCTGAATGCTTAAGTTTAACGTGCTTTAGGTGAGAAAGAAGCAAGTGGTAATCTCGGCTTTTGTGCAAATTCATAACTTATTTCGTTCAATTCGAAGCAGGCCCAGTGGCGTGAAATATGCGAAGATATGATCTTTAGTCGCAAAGTTGCGCTGACCACGATAAACAAGAAGAGTTGGGTCACTAATTTAACGTTCATTTGGAGCTTCGCTGATCGGTTGATGGGTTGGATCTTTGTTTGAGCAGTAAAACGAATTTGCCTATTGTTGATGCAGAAGTCGCTGGAAAATCCAAATTTGGATTTCCCGTTCTTAACGTGTTGTCTGGGTACACTCACTTGGCACTCTCGCCTCTGTGGATCGACTTGAGATGAAATCGCGAGCACATAAAATGAAACATTTTTGTGAAAAGAAATTTCGGTTTCCTGAGCTTTGCTTCGGCCTCATGAACAAAGTTGCTTGTCGATGTAGTGATAAGCTTTTACTCTCCACAATAATAAAAAAACTGCTGCCGATTACTTTATATGTGAAGTTCGCCGCTAGTTGAGTCGATGTATTATAGGACGGGCGTGATTTATAATCGGATTTATTCGCGCTGCTAATGGCTTTCTTGTTGAATATGGACGACACCATTGTTGTTGCACTTCCGGAATCCTTTTACGATGAAATTGAATGGGACTTTTTGAATTCGGTCACTATGAAGAGCACATCTTGTAATTGTGCAGGGAAGAAAATTAAGAGAAGAAAATAGGGGTACTATATGAGTACAGTATAATATGAGAATTTATGAAATGAGAGTAATTTGTAAAAAAGGTGATAAAGTTTCAGAAAAATATACCACGTCTATTGTGTAGAAAATATAACTCATAGCGCTATTTTCGAATATTAAAGATCTCTTCCATTTTCCTCTTTCTTTATGAATCATTTTGTTGACTTTGGTACTGGAAGTGATGTTTATTCTAGGCCATCTTATTTCGTTTATTTTATTTTATTTATTTTTATCTGATTAGATTTTCCTCTTTCGCAAAGTAGAAGTCGCTCTTTAGAGCTCTAGATTTAGCAGATCGTTTATTTGGTATATTTGATGATATATAACTGCACTGATAAGAACTGAAATTGCCTTAACAGTAATGGTTGTTGGAATGAAGCTAATGTTGCAATTTTTCGCTAATTGTGGCAAGTAATTTGGTTGTCTACACCACGCTTCATTTGTTAGCGGCGACGTCATAAAGGATGAGTTAATTGAAAATCGAGTTGAAGGTTTCCTTGCCTTATCTGAAGATTGCCTTTCAGGAGAGAAAGAAAATTAAAGTTAGAGATAGCTAAACTTTGTGTCTTTCAACATAAATGTTAGACGTTTTTTTTCCAATGAACTATTGTCTCATAAGAATTTCCCAAAATGCTGTCATGTTGGTCATACGATATTGCAGTAATGGGGGGTTTGAAGGTATGATTGCAAAGGTTTTCGATGGCTATAAATGCTTTCTAATTTAACAAATGGGAAAGAAAGAATTCGGCTTGCGAGGAGGTAGAGGAAACATAAAACGTGATGGTCGTTAGATGAATAAGCTACGGTAAAGGGGAAGTATAAGTATAACGTTATTGTTCAGATGTTGGTCAGCACCAAAGTAACAAAGTGAGAAAACCCATCGAATGATTTTAAAAAGTGTTCATCGCTGGTAAGAGCAGCTGAGATTCGGCAGTGTGAAATAATGAAAAGTGTTCGCCCCATTAAGCGACGTTCGTGTTCGGTGGAGCAGAGGACAGAAGTGAGTCAGTTCGGGTGCCCATAGGAAGTATTGCGACGTATACAACCCCTCGGTGGTGTGGGTATGTTGGCGTCGCAGTCATCCGCTCTACAATTACGCGGTAATGGTCTCGTAAGCGAAAGAGCGTGACTGTAGATTGCAGGGCGATTCACTGAATCATACCTGTAAACGTTAAGCGGGACATTTCGCTCTACAGTTCTGGCAGTATTGTTTTGAGATCAGGTTACGGTGGTTGACTCTCGTTGGCAGCAGTATCCATCATTTGCCTCATCATTTTCATCATCCAATGTTCTTCGTATATATTTGCTACTAGAAGTTCACCGTATTGGATTTTCATATTCTGTGTTGTTTGTCTCCAATAATTTATTCCTTCATAGATAGGACCTAGGATTGAGTAACTTTTTGTTTTTGGTGGATTCTTTTGAGACACTTTCATGAGATATAATCCCCTCTCCATATGTAAAATTTTTTTATGTTTTTCAACGTTTCTTTCATTTTCCTTCACTTTTTGTCTATATCTTTCAATGCGTTGTATTGCAAAGTTGTTATTCAGCGCACTTGAAAAGACGCTTAGCTGTAACCCTTCAAAAGACTATCCTAATTTCGATGATTGCAGTTTTACGATTAAATTAGGCAAGAATCTGCTATATATTGGGAGGAATTTCATCGTTATTAGATTCGAGGAATTTGAAACGAGAGGTTGCACAAAATTCAATCTCTATTCTCGTTTCAGGTTTGAAAAAATCCTTTCAAAGGCAATTTTTTTCTCTTTCGATTCGTTTTTCAAATTATTGATGTAGAAACTTGTTTTATTTTTATTTTCAATCACTCACCATATGCTCGCAAAACGATTAGTTAAAGCTTTTTCCCCCCAACGAGTTTTAGTGCTGAAATAATTCTATGCAGTAAATATTACTCGAAATCACATTCCTTAGAGTTTGTAAGCAGGACACTGAGCTAGGACACTAGTTTCTAAGCGTAAAGCTAGGACATAATCGCATTATCTATTGAGGTGAAGCAAAAGAGTTGGGGAATTTTTTAACCTATCACATCATTGATACCTTTCTGCACCAATTGAGCGACACATTCGAATACTGCAATTAATATTTAATTTTTCTAAAATCATAGAAATTTTCCATAGGACAACAATGAAATCTGTATTTGTTTGCTGTGCCTATCGAGATTGTCACAAACAAGCAAAAAAAAAATCTAATCGTTTACTGGTGATTGTTCGCTTTACTCATATCAGTCAGTCATCGTTCAACACGCATACTGCGTCAAGATTTGATGTGATTTGTTGTAAGCAAGCTTTTTATTATCAGCCGTCAGTTTGTTCGTCATCTTCCGTCAATGCCTAGCACCATCCAGGATAGCGGTGATTCAGGGAAGTTTATTGTACGATCATGCGGCTAAGGTATAGCAATCTGTAAGGAGCTAGGATAGTCACAAACATAGTGCAAGAGTCGTCGATGATACGCTCAGATCTGCGACGTACTGAGCGGATGATTGGATTCGAGCGCATATCACAAGATTACACGCAGTCGTCGATTGATTCGTGAAAGTTCTATCGCCTGCTTAATCTTCCATCGTTTTTTTATCGTTTTATTTTTCATTCACCAAAGAGTAGCTTCATCTACTGCATAACCTACCAGATTATGTTATGTTGCATTCAGCGGATAGACGGAACAGTCTAGAATGGATTATGTAGTCAATGCTCTGTTCGAAAATGTTTCTTAACGTTGTTTGCTGCCTTTTCTGTAGCTTTTTCTCGTTGTTTCGCTTGCTTCAGTTTATGAGAAGCATCGGGTTTTTAGTGTTCTGCATGCTTTAGATAAATTTCTCTTTCAGACGTTAATGTTCCGTGCAGAAAATGGTTTTCCATATTACTAATCGGTGTAATTTGTGCTTAAAGATATGGAGATGTGAGAGATTTGAGTTTGAAGGATGAAGAATTAGTTGGTGTGCACTGTAAAGTTAAATTCACGCATATTCAACATCTGCATTTTGATGTTTGCGCTCATATTATATCAGTTTTCGTTATTTATTGGTGGATGTTCACATTTGTTTATTCCCTTCTATATTCACTTATTCGACAAGATTGGAGAAAAACAGAAAGGCGGAAAAATTGCTTAATTTATAGCGTGAAGAAAAAGGTGAAAGTTTGGCGTCGTTGTTTTTCTTCCTGTAGAAGTTTATCTTGCATGATCTTATCGCCTCGAGGACAGAGAGCATTTTACCGTTTTGCTGAATAGCTTTACGATCAAAATCCAAAGTTCCTTCGAAAGTAACTATAATGTTTCGTATGGCGACATATAGTTATTGTAAAGATAGTCTGTGGGGAAGAAGAGAACTGAAAGTAAGGATGCCAGCTAGATTAGGTCTTTGAAACCCACTTGGAGACTTTGCTGTGATTTTATGAAACCGTTATTTACAAGTTGCCTCGTTTAATTTTGGTGCTTGTAATATCCGGTTAATAGTTGAAGGAATATTTTCCGATTGATGAAGTCTGCTTAACAAATGAAGTGTGTTTCACTGTCAGTACACCGTAGAGTGCAAAAGGTTTTGCATATGCAGTGTGTTAGCAGCAGCATTTTAAGATCACTGTAGTGCGCATTTAAAATCACAGATTCTTTGAAAAGCGTTTTCTGCATAAAATCGTTACAGTTTATGTAACTTTAATGTTGTAAGAAAGTAACGTTGGCATTAGCGAACATATGATATCAACGATGAACTCTGTTTGTAGAGGAGTTTGGAAATTTGAATTATTTGTGGCGTACTGATGATTGTTTTTTCGATTTTAGTGAGGCGGGATTATTTCGAGCAATTTAACACATGCATATCTATAATTGTTAATCGAATGCAGCGGAATAGTGAATTTGATTTTAAATCGCTGTGCCATTAATTCGTGTTATGTTGGCGCTCCATTTCGATTTCTGCGATATTGTAGACGTCACTTCTGGATTCTATAATTTGAAAATAATCCATATTTAGATGAAATTGAGGAATTTATCTCCAGAATTTGAAAAAATTTCGAAAATGCTATTCAACAAAACAAGATTACATGGATGATTTTGACGTCGTTCATTGTGATTCGTATTTTATGGGATTACAGAGCTGGTCCCCATTGTTGTAACGCTAAATTTTTATTAGCTTTGCGAGACGCGAGATCTTTTTTCTTCCTTTCTTGCTTCTATTTTTCTACTGTTCGAATTTTTAAAGCTGCAGCCGCCGAATTCGTTTATAGGTATTTGCTCGTTGCCGTTGTTCACAGTTTCTGCCAATGTGTTCATTGGATTGATCATTTTCATCGGTCGCAACGTTAACATAGAATTTTCCGCGACGAAGTGGTTACTCTATTGTTGGTGTGGGTTGCCTCGAAATTTTAAATTCTGTTCATTTTTGCCATATAAAACTATGAACAAGGAAGGAGTCATCTAAGAGGTTTCCGACCTTACCTGTCACGTTTCAAATGTGCAATATTTTCCGAAGTATTTTATTCAGCGCTATAATTCTTGAATATCCCAGCACACCTTATTTCCTCTCTTAGCAGATCTCGAAAACGGCAATATTTCCTCTGGCTGTATTTCCTCCGGCTGTATTTCCTCCGGCAATATTTCCTCTGGCAGCAACCGTTTTTTTACCAAATTTGTACGAATTTACATCAGTCTGAGAAATTTTTCACCGACTGGAGAGGACATGAAGGAGAGGAGCAGGAAAGTAGGTGGAGAAAAGGTGATAGAAATGATGAATATGTGAGCAGCGCATTTCTCAAGGGATATGATTGCATAACAAGTGAAGGGCAGCGGCAGAAGTTGGTGTTGCACGATCGCTCGTCGGCTAGCATATTTCATTGCACTTTTTTGTACTGACGTTCCCTGTAAAAGGTCTAGCGAATGCACTTCCAAATGTACTTTCATCATTTTCGCAACCGCAAGGCTTAAGGCCTAAGAAAATGCTTTTCATAAATTACAGCGAAAAATTGCTTTCCTTATCTGCCTTTTGTTCTGTATTTCTTTGTTTTTAACGTTTATCGAACATATTTCTGAGGGGAAATAGTTATTTCATTTTCAGATCAAATGAAAGCTGAAATCTTTCATGTTTTGAAATGCATTTATTTTTTTATGGGAACGAGGAATGCGTCGGATTAAATTTTCATTTTTCTCTTTTTTTTGCTCCCCGATGAATTGGTAAGTGAATAAGCCATGGCGACGGATTGCAGCTACGCGTGCTTTTTTAGAAGATTGTCTATGTGCCTATATGCCGCACATTGTATTAGGTAGAGTTGAGTCATTTGTGCCAGTCATAATATAGAACCACCAAAATCTACGTTTTCAAAAACGCTTGCTCGTGTTATGGACGAAGGATTTTGTCGTTCGATCCTCAAGTTGCTTTCGTGTTTATGGACCGTTAACCTCATTTTTGCCTGAAATTTTCGATTACCATCTTGAATGTGATCAAAAAATAGAATTTCTTTTGATAAAATGTTAAGCGTTCAGCACCACCGTTTTCGATTAATGTTGAATGAGAGAGGAAATTCAAACCCAAAACTGGTCCAGAGGTAGGGAGCGCTATCCACACTGCTTGTCAGGTTCGATCATCAGGTAGACATGCTGATAAGCGGATTCATTTTGATTCATGGATCCGCCCACAAGCAACGTCACATTTCACCGCATGTGGTAAAAATTTGGTCGTCATCAACTTATTTCTTCATTTAAGGTGTTTTTTCATAGAATAGAGCAAACATCTCCGAACGTGACATATAGGATGTTGCTATGAGTAATGAATGACGGAACGTGGCGAAGAGGACCATTTCATGAGCGAATCGAGCTGATAAAGTGGCGTCACTAATCTTCGTAACATCCTCTTGTTGAATTTTCGTTTTCCGGATTACATGGATGCAAGCAAGTGTCGCTATCAGCGTGTTTATTCTTTCGGTTAAAAATTTTTGCGTTTCTATTTCTCGAATTTCGATTCAAGCCTTGACTAGATATCGTTTCAAAAATTGATGCCTCTCCATTATGATGAAAGTTAACTGTCTGCTTGACGAGTCGCTTTGCTTGCAATCTTCGGATCCTATAAGAAGCACATCATCGCGATTTGTGTATGAACATCATGTGCAGTTCTGTTTCTTATTTATTACTGTGGAAACAGTGGTGACAGTTGATAGGTGGGATGGAAAAGGAGGGAGCCTATATTAAAAATGATGTTAGTTAGGTAATTGTAAGTGCGCCTTAGGGCATTATGCAAATGAACGAAACGCTTTTTATCGTTGTTCAAATAAGGTACGCAAAAGAGCGAAATGGTGTGTAAGTATCAGTAAGAAAGTGGACGAATTTCAAGCAAGAAACGATGATAGACGAGAAGGGGTTAAAATTCTTTCAGCTTCAGACGATTCTATATGAATTTTTCACATATCTTCCATCACCTCAGACTGTGGGAGGTATTTGTTATTTGAGCTGAAAATGTAGAGAGGTCTTCATGTTCGTTACGCTCTCCTCATCCTCTCATCTTCACCCTTCCCTCACAGAATTAAGTTGATTGTTGATAATTTATTTTCCAGGATATTCTTTGGGAAGTTCCAACGTCATGATTTATCCCCTGTGTAAGGATTACTCATATTTCGTTGTTTGCACTATTCGTACAATTTATTAGCGAGTTGAGTTGTCGTGTATAGAGCTAATGAGAAATTTTTTTTGCATTTTCGCTCTTTTCTTTCATCACTTTTTATTTCTTTATTGTTATACATTCAAGCGTAATTTTATCGTATAAATTTGTCATATTGTAAGATGCTTAAGTGAAAGAGGTACATAAATAAGCAACTTAATTTTTATAGTGGTTTTATTAGACTTTAGGACATTTTTGCCTCATCGTTGTTCACGATGGTGGTCAGTGCCCCCAATTCAGTTTCCTGATTCATCTTTCGCAATGCGTCAGCTGTTTGTTCGAATGGCCAGAACCATCTCACCAGTAAGCAATGATTATTCATTTGATGGTGACTTCTAATGCTGTCTGCAAGTTTGCCTAGCCGCAGTATGTGTATGCGTAGATTTCGGCGTATTTCGGCGTACCTGTTGACATGAAGCGCACTCGACCATGAGTCGTGCAGTATGCACTGCAAGCTAGCCAATAATACCGTGCTGCACTTTAAGCGGTTGTCTTCAAAGGAAGCTGTGGAGAATTCAAAGTGGCAAAAAAAACAACAAAATTCATGCATTCTTCATTGATCGTATGTTGTTTATTGCTGTCGAATAACTGCTTTTATGCGAGACATACAGACGAATGGTTCATTCAGTCAGTTAACGCATGAGAACATCGTCTTACCTTTTTTTCCTTCATTTGTTGGGTGACTTCTGAGGTTCATGTCAGCGACATGCAAAAGCGCTTATCGCACCAGTTGCCTTATCATGTATCACATTTTTTGCATTCTTGGTGACTTTTATCTCCATCAGAGGTAATTTATAACGTAAATTTTATCGGGTGATATGCTGTTTACGATGTCTAGTTGTGTTTAATCTTACAACGTTTATAGGTCTAGCTGTAGTGAATTTGAGTAGCTCTGATTTGAGCGGATTGTGCGAAAGATTTCGAACCGCACTCATCCTGATTTTTTGAGATATCAGAATTGATTACAGCATCGTGAGTTAATTCTTAAAGGGGAACAATTCTAATGGATGATTTTCAAGTGTCTAATTAACGGTAACCCAAGTGACAAGTGACAGTTTCACTGCATTTATTCTGCCTAATTTCTATTCCACTAGTTATTTCCCAACGAGACGGATAACGAATAAGATTCACCGACTGTTCATCATTTCTAAAGTCCTGGAAGTAAAGAAGTAGGGTTTTTACCGGTATTTTCTTCATGTTTTTCTTTTTTAAACCAGAAAATCGATATCTGCTAGAAGCACATCTGCTGAATTCGTTGACAAATTTCAGCGCTCATTAATTGCGTCGCTGAAGTCTCTCCACCTTGTTAATCAACGCACTAAAATTTCCCTTACAAGAAATCATGATAGGTTAATGAAAAGTGGCAGATGCAGTGATATACGTGCATTTCCTTAACATGACACATAAATCTATCTATCTGTCTATACATATATATCAGTGATGCGTTGGGTTGAAGATCCAAATCCCGGTTCCACCCTTCACATTTTCTGATTTACGGCGTGTGCTTAAGTTCTTTTTGTTAAATAAAGCCTGCTTTGACGACATTGAATCCTGTGCCTAGAAGTATGCGTCTTCGCCGCATGAGTGGAAAAGTCGGGTGAAGTTTGGGAGATAATTTGTTCAGTCGGTTTGGTTCATTACTGTTTCGAGATGCTGTGGATAATCATTCGGGCGTGATTGCAGAAACGTATTAGGCGGGTCTCCTAAGCGTTCTCCGAATATGTTCAAGAGGTTCCGTTTTAGCACAATCGTTTCCCACTGTTTTGCGCTATTTTCGTTGACGTTTTTGTTAATTCCTTTGGCATTTTTGTTTCTTCTTTTTTTTTATTATTTATGTTTGATATCCATGATGAACTTTCAGGAACAAATTAAACGGGAAGAAAAAACAAAGTGTGATTCGATTAATGATGTGTTTGCGTTTTGTGGCATTTATTTCCAATATAAAGTTCTGAAAAGTGGGATAATTTTAGTGGAATAGTGTATTAGAGGCAACTTAACGATGGCAGCTAAAGAGACGAACCTAAAATCACAAGAACGCAAGCCAAAACGAATGAGAATAACACTTCATGAAACCTACACGAGTTTATCCATTTCCCGTGATTATCGTACAGGGTTCTTTTTTTTCTGGATCAAAAAATTCTTTGATGTGCTCACATGAATTTGCAAGGCCAAATGGCAAATGGTTTTTGGTTGCCTACCACTGAAGGGTGGTTTAAAATCGTACAGGAACCATCTAGCTGATAGACCATTTGGTGGAAATAGATGCATCAAAATATGATTCGATAGGGGTTGCTGGATACGTCCAGGTTAACATGTGAGTGTAACCAATTTCGACAAAATGCCGATTCAATTTGTCTCCAGAATTATCTTAGTTCAACAGTGGAACGAAACAGCATCAATATTTTTTCGGAGTGTATTTTCTTTTGGGGGGGGAGGGGATGGGGGGTTGGAGATGCCCTAGAGGCAGAAGGGGTGGGCAGCCAGAAAACTACAAGATATTCCATTTCTTGATATATTGTGCGTCAGCCAAATGTGGGGACTTGTTACAGATTGGAAAAAGCCATGAAACCTTTCGTATTTTTCAAGTGAGTATGAGGATGTGAAATGAAGTTTTTGAAAATACATGGAATGGAGTTGCCTACGGAATTGATTGGATGGCGATTAAACACAATGAGACGCGATATTCTGCATTAGTGATGCAATGATGACTTATCATCACCAACGCGGGACTCTTAAGAGTAGTTGGGAGCAACTCGGGTTTGTGAGATATGCGAAGAAAGTAGAAACAGCTTCCCTCTCTCATTTCTATATCTGGCTGAAGAAAAGTTTCGTTAGTCAACTGAAGTTAGTATTCTTTAACCGACTGCTGTAGCAGTTCCTTTCTGCAAGCGCATATATTTGATGCAGCTATTCGAAGGTGGTTTGGAACGAGACGTTGCTGCTAGTTGTTAAAAAATCAAGAGTTCAGAACGATTAGTGCGAAATTTTGACTTTAGTAGTCTCACCTTCAGCTCGTTGTATTAACGATGGTTTTTTGCTTTTGACGCAAGAATGATTTATTCGTGATCGAAATTTTAAATGAGCTTATAAAACGTTCTTATGATTCTATAAACGAGACAAAATGATTAAAGTTTTATGAAATTGACGATAGCATTTTTTGAAAATAGAAGGGAATACCCTTCTAAAGCTTAATAGATTTTTTGCTTATACTTAAGTAAGGACACATATCGCAGTATTGAATTAAAGACTCGAGTGCGTTGTTTTGCTGGCAGTTTCTCAGTACATAATGTAAATCGAAGTTTGCGAACGAAGTATTTCTGAAGTTCGTTTCGTTTTCGCATTTCATTCTTTGTTTTTTTTGTTTTCCGTTTAACGAAGGTGAAAATGATTTTGAATTCAGTGGAAATTGTTTATCGGCAAAAATGGGATGAAGAAACACTTCGATAGGCAGTCAACATTCGGGAAAGTCGGTGTTTCTTATGGTGGAATGTTCACATGTCTCAGTTCCAACACAGATGCATTCACCTGTCAGTTTAAATTCTCAGCGAGAGGTTTCAAAGATTTGCTGAGTTGCATGAGGCGTTTCGTTTCCTAAAGTATTGCTTGCTTAATTGATTTGTTTCGTCGTTGTGTACAGGTGGATTCGGCTGTCAAACGAATCAACTAGAATGATGGGCGTGGGTGGCAATGTGACCTTCATATTACTTTGTTGATTACTGTGCTGCACCCGAAACATGTTGTTGCAGATGTTTTCAACTGGCGAAGGTTTATTGAAATCGCTCTTTGTTACATAGATCTTGTGTTGCACTCACATTTCTGATTACTAATTATGTTTCATTTCATATAATGATTGTTTCATGATCGCTAAGGTGAAATTCGAAAGTTCTCGTCTCGTTTCTGTTCGAAGACGATCTATAACTCGCCATATATTTCGCCATTTTTCTCGGCACTAACATTATAAAATAAATTTTCACATAGGTCTCTGCTTAATGCGGGTTTTGTCAAAGGATGGAATTATTGTTTAGTGGGTTTTATTCGTCGTTTTAGTGGAGAATTTCATTTGCTAGTTGACGCCGTTAGGAGTTGTGTTCTTTGTTTTTTGCGATATGGTTAATCCATTCTTCGAAGTTTATTAGCTGAGATGTTGTGATGTTTTGTTGCTCGAATAGACGCATCGATGCAGTTTCTCTCCTTGCTGAGCTTCATCGAGTTGCTCTCCTTGCTGAGCTTCATCTAGTTGCTCTCCTTGCTGTGCTTCATCGAGTTGCCCTCCTTGCTGAGCTTCATCTAGTTGCTCACTCGAATGCAAGCCCTAATGCTTCAAAATGTGGAGTTAGCTATGGTTAAGAAGAGAGGATTTCGAGTTGTTGTTGTTGCTGTTGTTATTATCGTTGTTGACGCATTTGAATGAACGAAAAGCATTTTTTTGTACTTTGTACGTTAAGTTGATGAGAGTCCAAATGGTTGTTTGCGATTTACTTCTTTTGATTATATTTGCCGTTCGAAGCCTTATATACCACCTAGGTCGAGCCCGATGTTTTCATTTATCAAGCACACATTGAGTAAGCTTTCTGTGAAATAGTTATCGCATATGTCGGCCTTTGAATGTTCAACACCGTCATTATCTGAACACTGTTGCTTAGTTTATTGTCGTCTCAGTACTTATTATGTTAGCATTTAATAACGTTGATGTTGAATACTCGAATGGGCGCTACATTGTGAGGGTATATTCTGAAACTCATTAGCAAATATGTCAGTAGTGAATGTTTTATGCGGTGATCGCTCATCCACTGCGCAAACTGAATGCGATATTTAATGGAACGTTTGGTGGTGTGCAGTGAAGCAATTGGCAACTGAGTTAGTGTTGATTTCAGTGCAATGAGAGCGGCTCGATTGATGATTGTCTTATTTTTCGTCTTCCCTTTCGCATTATCAGCCTATATTGAGGTAAGTCATTTGCTTTTAAAAGTTTACTGTTATCGTGTCATTTTGTATCGTAATGATTTGCAGGCTTATTTTCATTGACACTTTAAAATTTTTTGAGCCTTTTTTCCTTGAAACGATGCCTATTGTTATTTTTTGCTAAAGGCAACCCTAAGAATATTTAAATAATAAGATGGAAATGTTTGGGTATTATTTGTCTCATCAAGCTCCTAACATACCTTCATTCAAAGGGAAGAATTAGGTCTCACACGTGTGGTCTTCGTAGGTCATGAAAAAATGTTACGGCTAACAGAATTCACTCTTTGACTGCTGCAGCATTTCATTGGTAAGATGGTACTTCCCGGTTTGTTGTTCCTGATTTTTTTCAAATTTGTTTCTTCTTAAAAGGCTATTTACTGCTCATTTACATATGCGTTTTTTCATTCCATGATCATAGCAGTAAACGTTATTGTTCGAATTTATGAGTAGCGTCATATGAAAGACTTGGGGGAAACTGCACACGGCTCATATTGTTGTTAAGTGCCAGGTGTGTATCATTTTTGTGGCTGTATATTTGCATTCGTACATCCTTATTTCCGTTTATAATTTGCTGCCAGTGCTCGCTTGCCTCGATTTTGTGTTCTTGTGCATCGCTTCTCAATGCAGTATTGACTTTCGTCAAAGAAGCTATTAAAAAGAGCGATTGAGTTGATCGAATTTCAGCGTTGTGCCTTTAGCAAAGAACACAGCTCGTCGTCATTGAGCAGCTCTATTTGCACTCGCCGTTGAGAACAAACTCCCTTAACCCACTGAGTACACAGAACTGCCGCATAGCATTGCTGCTTCTCGTAACCGAGGGGTTTGAGGCAACTATTTGCGGTTTACTATAATTCATATCACATATCACATACTAGCTCAGCTTAAAGAATCGCTTTGGTATGCCGAAGTGTTAAATCTGTAACCACTTCGATGTAAACGGAAGTTTCAACTGCACTGCTATGTTCAAAAAGTATTTTGTTCAAAAGCTGCTTTTTTTAAAAACAAAATTGTGTTCCTAAGTTTTGAGGGGCATCTGAAAACTGAATTGTATGAGCGTTGTCTTGCAAACGCATATGGAATTCCTATTTTCAATAATTATATGTAGTGGGTTGTAACAGAAGTGAGAAAATTTGTAACAGAAGTGAGAAAATATGTCCCGGAACTTAACGAAAGACACTCTTGGAAGGTGATTTCCCTGTACTTTGAGAAGATGAATTCTTGAGATGCTGGTAGCGTCTAAAGCTGTTTAATTTATTCCGTCCTATTTCCCCTGTATTCCTAGTAATAATAATAGAATATCGCTCCACGATTGATGCGTATCTTTAGTGGTTAATTTATTCTGAGATTGAAGGGTTGAAATATTTATAGCTCAATGGGTTTCCAGTTCAACGGGGTCATTTCATTGGATAGGAAAAGGCAATGTTGTATCAATCAGCCGTCGTTAGGGAATCTGAAGAACCACGCTGAAATGAATGCTCTTCGTTTCTTCGCGTCGACACTGGAGGGTATGATTGTAGTGAATAACGGTGTTTATTAGCAGGAACTAATGTGTGACATGAATGGATTTTGTAACTGATATATTGCATGGCTACGCTCTCTTGTGTTGAGTATTTGTAAGCTTCATCACTGTGTGTCTCAACGCGATTAATATATACCTCACTAGGTAGTTGCGATTGGAGCATAGAAATGTGGTATTTCTTTTTTCGCATAAGCACTTTCGGGCTTTTTTTGGTTGCCTTTTCCCAAAAGTTTTTTTATTGCTTTCTACCGGAGACCTTCAGAAATTTATCTTTCGATCTTCCTTTTCACCACTCTTCACTTTATACTTTGATTTCAATTTTTTAAATAAACATACGCCACATGAAAATGTGAGAAAATTTCAGCATAAAATGAGATCTCTGCAATTTGAGGTTTTTAAACTGATGATTCGTCGGTGAGATTCGATGGAGTGAAAGCTTTGGCTTGAGCGCTGTAGGAAATTTATTAGCTAAAAGTGCTCCACCGAGAGTTATAAGATGTACACGGACAACGTTGTGCGGAAAGAAACAATACCCAAAGCGGACCGCTTGTTATTCAGATGTTGTTCGTCGAATTGTGCTTCTGATGTGCTGACAGTATTGCCATCAATTTTTGTCCATTCCTATGCCATTAAAAATTGCATCATTCTGAAGCGATGGCATTGATGCGTTTGTCCAGAAAAAAATGCTAAAATTTCTTGCACTCTTTTAAGTCGTTGGTTTTTTGTGCATTTTCAAAATATTTCGAAGTGAATTTTGAAAAGGGATCGATTGATCACTGTTTCTTTCGGTTCATTCAAGATGGAGGATTTATGAAACGAAAAGAGTCTCCTCTAATGAATAGAAGAATACTTTTTCTTTAACACTTGTGCGGTATTAGAGGATTATTTTGAGAGAAGTGGAGAGATGCAAGGCCGTCTGAAGCAGAGTCAAATAACATCTGTGTCATTTGACGGGTGTTTTTCTCCACTTTCCCTAATCTCATGGGAATCTGCCTCATCCACATGTTTACGCAGTGTTATCTATTATTTTAATGGTGATCTCGAATTCCACTATATATGTGAAGAAAAAGTTATACGAGATCAAGCACTTATCAAGAACCATCTCACTTTATTCGTGCCCAGCAATTTGCTCCTAAAACGTGGCATTTAAATCCATGATTAAATCAACGGTTTTATTTGATACGATATGTTTCACATTTGTCTTGAATGGCTCATTTAATCATATGTGACCAGTTTAATGGTCCACATGGCTGCAACGCTATAATTACCTTTTGATGTTAACACTTCTAATTGAGATTTTTTAAATTTTCGAAAGGTGGATTTTGTGCGTGCAGCTTGAATAAAATTCACTACTTTTATCGTCGAAAACTGGCTAAGGCAACTAATCGAAGAGTTGTGCATTGGTTTTCCTATAAGAAGTACTCTATTACTTTGTCAGAAAGAAGTTCTGTTCTTAGTAGTAGAAAATAACAAGTTATTTCGTTTCTGGGCATTATTTGGAACTCTTCATCAACAACGTCGTCCTTTTCTTTCTTCATTTAAGCGTATTTTTCAAATGTTCTCGTCGAATAATTTGACTTTTTTCTCTTTTCAATTTCCGTGATTTTACCCTGAAATTGCAAATCATATTGCATTGTTCGATGCGCTCATGAAACGATTTCATTGGATGCGCAGTTCGAAAATTATCAATTTCCCATTATTGTCGATGGGCTTTTTTCGATCTTATGCCCATTATCGAGACGTCGCTCGTCAAATTAATTTTTCGCGATGAAATATTCGGGTGGCCAAATTAGGAAAAGAAGTGATGGGGGTGAGGGGTAGAGGGGAGGGAGGGTTACTGGTCGCAATCATCATTAATAAACATGTGCATCGAAATCGCTGAAGCATCGCTCTTGATGAACATTGAAATTTTATAAAGTTGTTGCGTTCATTAATTTTCCTGCATTTGTGACCTCAAGATCTGATGGACTGCTTTGTTATGACCATTCATTCAGCTGATTTATTTTATATATTTAACAGTGTATAAATATATTTGATATATGTAACAGTATATGCATAATGTATGATAGTAGCGCTGAAGAAAGCACTCATTGAAGATGAAGCAACGCATCGATGAAGTAGACGTTTTTGATAATAAAATATACAGATGTATGGCATAATTCGAAAATGCAATTTTCAGAGCCTTCATGCTAATGAAATATATTTTTGCACATTAACAAGAAAGCGATTAATTGATTTTCCCGACCTCGTATTTTTTCGTTTTTGTTACAGGTTTTCGAAAGAACAGAAATGTTAGGATAATTTTTCTTGCAGTTTTATTGCTCTTGCAACTTCTTCGTAGCCTGATTACAGTCTTTTTTGGGAGTTTTATGAATTGTGCTCCATACGATTATTTCCCACCACCACTTACAATGAAATAGCTCGCCTTGCACTAGGTTTTGTTAGAGCACTCAACTTCCTCAAGTGCTTCTATCCATGCTCGGTCCGAGGTATTTCAAAACGTTGAAGGATGAGTTTCCGATAAAGAGCAGATAGGGAGAATATCATGCCAATAAAAGAACATTTAAGCCGGATTTCGTTCCCTGCGCTCCGGTTTCAATTTTTTGTTTGTTTGTTTGAAATGTAGTGGGGAAAAGGTGAAATCTGCGGTGCATCCGTTTGCTCTTTATTCAAAAATTGTTTTACTCATTGTGCTCGTCAGTTTTCTTAAGTGATCACTCTGCTACTCTCTTTAATCTGAGTTGGTGGGGATTTTCTTCTTATTACTAACTAAACCTGTGTAGGTTATAGCAGAATCGAAGAGAGTTCTGCAACAGTGTTTGTGGATTATTAAATGTAAAGGCATAAATAATGTGCTCCTTTTTTTAGAGTATGGCGGCCAATGTAGACTCAATACGATCTGAGAAGCGACATGAAAAGTTTGTGCCATTGGTCGCATTCGAATGTGGTTTTCGCAATAAATTTATGGCCGAAGATGGCACATGGGTTAACGATGTGAATCGATATGCGACTTGTCAGAGTGGGAAACTGGATATTCTAAAGTATTGTCGCAAGGTAATATCGTTTTTCTTTGTCGACGATATATAAGAATGTAGCACTTGATTCTTCTTATGTAAATGATTTCATCGAAATGTTTTCGTTCATTCGACAGTTTTGGCGTTAAGGTAGCTCTTGTTGGATATTATTTATTCGAAAACTTGTGATTTGCTGCATAATCGCAGTGAGTAAAACGCTTGTAATAAGCCATTCTTAAACGGAAGAAGACAATAACTCCGTGCTGATGAATCGAGCCAACAAAACTCGCACTTTAAACGCCTAATGATGATTTACTGCATTTGAGTGGAATGTGAATTCGTCAGCATCGATGCTTTTTTCGAAAGGTATTTTGCCGAAATATTTTATCCTCTTCGTTAAGTTTATTGCAAACCGGCGACATTTGGTCCATTTCGAATGTATTTTATAGCGGCGTTTAGGATGATTACTGCCGCCGGTAAACTGCTATTGGCCGAAGACTACTTTTAGAGGCAGTTATCTCTTTGAAACAAAGAGGGATGAACTCGTTCTTCTAGCCTAATCGATAATGACTCCTCCGTTTCTATTTTATGCTGAGTAATCACGATATTTTCATTCTTTAGAATAATTTATTGAAAACTAGGTTTTGGGGGGTTTTTCGCTGTTTCGAACTTATTAAGAAGTCATGCGACGTATTGGGGATTGCGGGAGGGGAGAAGGGGGAAGGGGAAGGTGCAAGGGAAGAGTAGTTTAGTTCCCTCTCGTTTTAATTCAGTATTCTTTCCATTTTTTCCAAAAACAATTAAAACTGAAGTAGCAGATTTTCAAATGGAACTTTAAACAAGCTTCAATTATCTTATCCATTGATTTTTTCCATGAAAGCTCTTTCTGCGTAATGCGCATTTTGCTGCAGGTAATTTTTGTTCTTGCATAATTAATAATCCATAATATCGTCCCATATACAATATCCGGTTCGTTTGAGAGATTCGCTTTAAAATAATCGTAAAGGGCATAGCCGGACGTGTAAAAGTATTTAAAATTCTTTAAAATTATGGGACTTCTTCAGTATGTTCTGGTTGTTGTTCACTCAACAAAAGTTGATGCATGTGATGCTAGCAAAAGTAGATCTCTGCCATTGGCTGGTGGGTTGACTATTGTGAAACAAATATGCAAAGAAGTTGATGGACATAGGCTGGAACACGTTGTGGAAGGATGCGGCGGTCCATTGTGGATTGCATAAATTATTCACATCTGTCATGGTTGCACAGACATCGGGAATGCGCTCACTCTGCCCTGTTGCTACGAATGACTCAGAGGCATGAGCTTTGAGCGCAGTTATAATCGTAGTTCTCGAAACAAAATAAACCACGATTTTTATCCGTTTTAGATGAGATTAGTGGTGAAAGCATTTTTGAGTGTAATGATTATGTTTGCATGAGGAGCTAGCAGTGGCAACAAATGCTACTAACTTCATACAGGTTTATTCTCTCTATTTGACGAATGAAAAGAGCCAAAAGAGCCAATTTATTGTTGTAAGTGGAAAATGCTTGAATACTTCAGTGAATATGCTTTAAGTCGGGAATTTTTCCTTAAGCGTTCACTGTGGCGGAAAGGGTGGCTCGCAAATGGCTACGCATTCATTAAATAGCGATTATCTGCGTTTGTGCTCCTAAAATATGCGGCCTCACTAAGCGTGCGCTACATGCACGCTTTTGCTGATGTATGGCCGAATTGTTGCTTACTGCCATCTCTCAACAACAATCGGCCGGGGGCAAAATCTATAGTCGCCGTTATGAAAGAGCCGATCTTTTAGACGGGAAGTTGCACACTCTAAGCGGGGCATGTTTAAAATTAGGACACAGACTAGTTATACAATCTTTTACTGATAATAAGGAATCCGACAAGTTTGCGCACGCTAAATCCACCCTCATACTCATTTTTCATGAATATGATGTTTAAAATTACAAACGAGAAGGAAAGTAGCCTCAGTTCGAAGCTGCGATGTACCTAACCCAACCGTTGTGGCAAACATCCGTCGGATGTGTATGATGGCGAATCATCTTAGAATGTGTAAACTATATAGGGTGGATTTTGACCGTTTGCTTCGGTGAGTTGATGGGTTGGTGCGAGGTTTCAGATTTGTTCATAAGCATTTTATCTTTTGTGGCTGATATCACGATATCATTTTATCTTTTGTGGCTGATATCACATTTATTTGGCAAAGGTAGGAAGATGAGGGAAACCGGAATTTGAGAAGAAATCACATAAAGGGAGCCGGAGGTGGGTGTATTACAAGTAATGTGCTCAGCGCCTTTGCAAGCCATTTTGATGAGGCCTGGTTGCGAAGCAGGTGACAACAGTTGTCAGTTGATTTAAGTTATCCGGTGCTGAGCTTACTGAGGTGAGCGCAATGTTTCAATCTTTTAGGCATATCCAAAGTTGGATATAACAAACATAGTGGAATATTCTCATGAAACGAAAATCGCCTCATGGTGTCGCGAAGAAGGGAAACCATGCAAATGGACGCACACTGTCCGGCCATACCAGTGTATTGGTAAGGATACTTTTTTGATTCGCTTCAAAGTTTAGTAAATAAGCATGCGTGCGTTGAAGGCAATACACTCATTTTGGCGAATGTTCGCCTTGGACGCTGAGAGATTTTTTGTCCTTTCAGCAAATTCGAGGTTTTTTCGACCGCGTAGGAGCCCAGAAGTACATGAAATTATTACCCGAAATGCAAAAGTTTTCCTAGTTGCAGAATATCTTTTACCTAAGTTTATGATGAAGTGTTTGACAGTACTGACTTAACAGTGAACAGAGATCATGTGTCATCAATGAGTTGGTTAAAAGAATGTGGGAGGGTGCTTTCCTACGCCTCGCTATCCGTGGCCGAATAGTCGTTGTGGGAATTTATCTTCAAACTATGCATAGAAAGACGTTCCGGAAACGGTTTTTTAATGTTTGAAGAGATGATGCGCTTATTTTGGCATATTCTATTTTATTTGATGAAATAATGCAATTATTTCAGTGGGTGAATTCCATTCAGAAGCCCTGCAAGTACCGCACGGTTGCCGATTCGGACACGTTAATGATCGACAATCATGCAACGATTATTCTCATTGGAAAGATGAGGCTCGCAGACAGTGCCAATCAAAGGTGTGCCAGTTCAGAGGGATTATATGTTTACCGATGAGAGGACATAAATTTACCTGTTTGCATCGCTTGCTGCAAGTGATTTCAGTGATCAATTGTAGACTAATGAAGCTATTAAAAGTGATAAGGGCTAAAGAAGGCGCAATCCATGGTAGCGGTTGATGGCTGTGGAGGCACGTTTCATCGCTTTTTATGTTAGTCCTTGTTGCGATTACTGCAAACATATTTGACTGCATTATTATGAATAGAATTTTCACGTCACCGAAGGTAGTTAAGATGTCTTTGTGAATTTCTTGTTACACTGAGAGCATGTAAGATTCGCAAATATATGCTGGCTTTTTTACTTGCAACTATAAATGCGCAGCAGCCTTACTGCTTTAAAGCAGTAGTCTTAGTTGTTGATGCAGCAAAGGAAAAAGGGAGAGCTTCAACCGTTAATAATTAAATCCTTCGTCAACTTCACAAAAGACACTAAGGGTCATATGAATGAGTGCTCTCGCTTGAGGCTATGTACACTGATCGGATATCGAAAAGGATATCGAGACGGCAGCCAAGCAGTGTCAACCATACGCAGCTCTGCTTGCCTTTTGGCCAGTAACAGACAAGCCATGGACCCGCATCGACGTCAACTATGCAGGACCATTCGAAGGACGCTGTTTCCTAGTCGTCGTGGACTTGCACTCAACGTCCTGCACGACCCGCAGATTTTAGCGATAGCTCTTTGCGCAATTTGGAATGTGGGTGGTGGTTGTTTCAGATAATGTCACGCAATTCAATTCTGCAGACTTCGCCACTTTTTGTACAAGAAACGGCATCAAGCACTACTCACCACCCTGTCACCCACAATGAAAGGAAAAAACGAGACTTTTCGCGGACACTTTCAACGAACACCGCTCAAACTCAGAGGAGCGGAGAGGACAGCGGAAGCTCTGTAGACATTTTTGCTTAGTTACCACGAAATTACAAATGTGAGGTTCGGAAATCGCTCACCAGCAGGAGGTCTCGGACGTCAGCTTCGAACATCGGTGGGCTCGATTCGGTCGCCATCGCCCACTTTAGTACGAAAGAACTACAAGATGGAGGTACGCATCAGTCGACGATGTGGAACTCGCTACCGTTCCTTCAAACGATGTGATCTCATGTAACTTCACGAACGGAGTGATGGTTACGCAGATACGGCCTTGCCACCTGCGACCTTCTAGTCGGATCGGAAGTTTGGATGGGCCACATCAACCAGTTTTGGTGACGGAGCACCAAGCAGAATGACTCTCCCGCAGATACCTGGCTGTTGGACGATCTCGATGCTCAGGCAATCCCACCAGCCATTGAAGTCACACCAGTGGGCCTGCTAGTCGTAGTGCAACAAGCGCAGCCAAGACAGAATGATCAACAGGCAACTGAGGCTCAAAGAATCTCCGCCGCTCAGTCACGGCTAGCATGCTCCACAGCGTCTCTTGCCGGAAGGTCAGTGCAGAATGTAACGTGAGCTGTGGATTATGCACGCGGGCAGATAGATTGTAGTCGTGGACGAGCGGATCGATTTCTATAGGGGATATTGGTTATGGCACTGAGCTAACCAAAGATATCGACTTGTGATCTAAATCTGTTTGTGATCTAATATTGCAGCGATCATTTTGCGCGTGTTGGAGGCCCTCGTCCATTGTTCTTCGCGCAGTGCCACTAATCGATTTAGGTACCTTTGGCCTACCTAAAGCCTATATCAGAAGGCCTGAATAAGCCGGGCCTCAACTCTTCGGGCTCAGTTCGATAGGTCTCCGATCGGCAGCTTGTTACCTCTTGGATTTTTTACTCGTTCTTGGGAGCGGTCCTGCTCCGCAATAAACCACTTCGACTACCCGCGCGCTCCTTCACTTTCGACTCGGCCTCTTTTCACGTCACGAATATCAGAGTTACGGCAGTTTCACTGCCATTTTCATCGTTGTTTTTCCTTTCCTTTTTTGTTTTCGTACTGATTTGATAAAGCGGCATGATGCCTGGTTATATTTTGCAATAGAATGTTTTTATAGGTTGCTGAGGGTAAGCGAATGAGTGTACGATCGTTCGCAGTACTTGAACCTTGCGGCTTGGATTTGTTCACTGGAGTCGAATTCGTATGCTGTCCTTCGGATGACAAATCTGCTGGTTAGTAACTCATTCTTTCTCTTTTTTCTTTCTGCAATTCGTTGCGAATAGAAATATTTCATTATGGGATGCTGGGGTATGTTCTAGAAAAGGAATGGGGGGAGTAGAACAAAAATGCCTTGCGAATACAGCATGATTCATAGACGTATCTCGAATTCAGACAATATAAGAGGAAGTTGGCGTTTACGATGGCTCATTTGAAATTTTTCAGGTTGTTCCATAGTTGCTCCAGGTCACCGTTTAACAATGGACTTTCCTCTAAAATATCATATATCATCGATGCCATTCTCACTTGAGAATTGACCTCGGAAAATCGTCTTTCGGATATACACTTTTTCACTGGGTATTCTGTCCTATCTCTTTATCACCCATCCATCAATCATCTATTTGCCCATGCCTTTTTGTTTCTCACTATCGTTGAGAATGATATTTTGTTAATGAGGGAAAAGGGTGAGGAGCAGGAAGGGGAAGGGTATTCTGGATGGAGGGGAACGAGGGAGAAAAGGAGCCGTGAATTTTCTTGATCCTCAGTGGCTTTCTCGATTGCTTGAGCTTAGATTGATTGGTTCGCAAGAATTTTTTGTGAAAACTAGCAACGTCTAGTACGACTTTTAGTTCACCCAAAAAATAGCAAAACGATTGGTTTTCTTAAGGTGCATTTCTTCGTCGATTTTAAAACAAACGGGATTAAACGAAACAGCGGGATAAGCTGATTGCAGTGAACGAGACAATGATGTCTTGATCGATATAAGCGCCAGCGATGAAACCATTTTAATCAGCTTATTAGGCTCGTTTATTCGATATTGTGGTGATCAGAATCGAAGAAAAATGACCTATTGAAAATTCTTTGCTACGACACTTTTAGCCACGTTGAGACAGCCTTAACTAAGCAAATTTTAGGCTGAACATTAAACCGTTTACTTCGTTTTAGAACCGGTATGAGAGATGGGAACTCTTACTGATGACCCCCAACAAATTGCTGCAGCTCGAAAAGTTATTCGAAAGCCGAAAGAGCCCCTTTCGTATCCACCAGTACATTCTAGAGTTCACGTTTTCCCATCCTATCTCTATCCGATGTTGTACTTCCCTGTCCTAAGTGTATTGTGTTTTGAACATGTGATTATCACTCTTGGTGAGTGGATGAAATTAGAAGGAGTTAGCGTAGGTATTGCACATATCTTTGGTGTTTATGCAATATCTTCTCGTGGGTGGGTGAAACTGCTCATGCAGCATTAAGATCTAGGAACTGGACGCTATGAATCGTCGACTTAAATGCTCTCGGTGATGATATTCTCTGTCTTTCTCTTGCAGTCGGACAGTGGTGCGAATTTTATGCTTTATGATAGGAAATGGTATTTTTTGCGCTTGCAGACCCTATAAATTAATGTTGTGTAAACGAGAGTTTCGCTATTACAAAATACTTCGATGCTGTAGAGGGAGAATACTTGCATTCGCTGGTGATCAGCATCGTATAGTATATGATGATGGACTAATGCTGAGTGCTTTGATGTAACATTGATTTCATGCATCTATGCATATGCATTAAGCAGTTTATTCACACGAATGAATTTGAATTCTCTTAAGTGTTCTTATAGCGTGTGAGCGTTTTTTCGCCCAAATTTTGCTTCACTTAGGCACGCTTATGTGGGAGCCAGTTAGGCGAGGTGGAGATTGCCTTTGATGTAAGCTTTTATATTGCGCAGTGCATGTTGTTCGGTAACTGATTAAAAGAGTTGTGATGAACCGAGCTAATGCACTGTTGAACAGACTTTTCTTATTTTTTTGTTCCAGAAAGTTGAGATCTCGAGCAGCACAATGGAGTGAGAGGTGGGAGTTGGGGATTGACGGCGTTTGGAAGAGCGTAGATGGTGATCATAGAACACTCTTGTGCTGTGGCAAAAATACACAGTTTCATGGATCGAGAGAAAGTACTGCATTAAGTTGCGAAAAAACACTCCAACGTTCTGAAAAGATCTACAGTTGTTGATTTCCTAAGAGTCCAGTGTGTGTTCAAAGGTAGCTTTCAAGTTTCATTTGTATTGCAACTTAGTTATAAGAGAATGTCGCCTATAAAAGTCGAGTGGCAAATTCGTTTTTGTGGAATTGATTCTTCGAACTAATGCTTCTATATTTGAATCTGGAACGTGAAGATTTTCTGAGGGTTTTTTGGGAACATTCTTTTGTGAATTGCAACGAATTGTTCTTCGATGAACTTTAGTTCCCCGGCCTCAAGTTTATTGCTGATTTTTGAAGAAGCGTAAATTGGTGAGAGTCTTTCTTTGATCTCGATCTTTTGCGTCAAGAGTTGGGGCACAGCACATCAGCTTTTCTTCATCTGAGAGGAATATAAAGGTAGTTGTTTTTTTTTTCTGATAGATGCAGTTATTATACTTGTTGCAGAGCACGTTGATCGAGTGGTTGATTTGGATAGGAAGAAAGAAGAGGATGATGAAGCAGACGATGATTACGATGAAGACTATTCTGACGAAGATGATGGTAGGCAGGAATTGCCTTGCTTTTTCTTTCACCTGTTTGTTTGTCTCTTAACGTTGCTTTCGTAATTATAGAACTTATGAGATAAAATTGAGGCGATAATTTGAGATTACGTCTGCATGTTATTAAGGTTGATACTTAAAAACCGTGAAGATTGTGGGTGAAAGTAAGGGAAAATATGTTAAGTTTCATTTTCGTTGTTTTTGAAGATGAGGGATTTTACATGAAATGTTCCAAGCATCTCTATAAAGAGTCAGTTTTCTTGAAGAGCTGATATCTTTGAGGTTTCTTAAAAATGTTCGCACAATTTCGTATGAATTAAGCGTACGCAAATCGTTGTAGGGGTAAATATTTTGAAGGTTTTATAATGTGAATGATAATGCGTCCCTTATCGATTTCACTAAATGAACTTGTGTCTGGTATTTTAGGTGAAATAAATTGTATGTGAATGATGGGCATTGTTGCTCATTGATTGGAAATTTTGCAGAAGATGACAAGGAGATTGATGCAAAATCAAGCACGCAAGATCCATATTTCAAGATATCAGATCCCGCTAACGAACACGAACGTTTCAAGGAAGCCGAACAACGACTTGATAAAAAACATCGAGCCAAAATCGATAAGGTTGTTAGTGCTCGCTGTGAACATCTGTTTGTTGACTAGATATGCGGATGGTGTATAAAGATTATAGGCACATAAATGGAGAACATTTTCACTGACTTGAGTAAGCATTCTGTGGTTGTTTTTTTTAGCCAGTTTCTATATGATAGGAATAGGACGATAACTCTTCTCCTCGGCACCATTATGATTTCACAGAAGATGCTCATATATGAATTTAATGTAGGAGGAATGCTGTCATTTATGCTTTGTTTTCACAATTGATTCTGGCCGAGGAGTAAAAGGGAATTTAAAGGTAATGCGAGAATGGGGCGATCTAGAGGCTCGTTATAAAAAAATGAAACAGACAGACGAAAAAGGTGCCGAAGCCTTCAAGCTTGAAATGACCGCCAGGTTCCAGAAAACAGTATGTTTCATCCTTTTTCTTGTTGCATAACGTTTTGCTTCATATTTTAAGCTAATTGGAACTAAAAAAAACGCGATATGTCAGATGATAAAACATTTCGTAAACGGGAATATCTTGGTTGTAGCTAATGTGAGCAGAAAATTAATTTTTTAACGGATCGTTGATGTTACGTATTGTTGGTGGGTATCCTTGTAAGAATATCAGAATGGAAAGTATTTTTTGCGTACATGGTAGGTGCGTTTAGATTTAAAAAAAGCAGTTCCCAAATACCACCATTTTATTCTCGCTTGTGTTTTCTTTAACCTTTCTGCTGATTTTCTGTTGGAAGTACTATCTGTTTTCACATTTTATCTCGCATTTGTGTTCGGCTGTCCTTGATGATTTAGTATTCGCACTACTGGAATACTTTATTGAAAGTAATTTTCATTTAAACCTAACCGTTTCGGGGTTTTTATTTTTATGCAAGTCGTTCCTGTATAATTCCGAGATAATTTAGCAGTTGAACCCTTTGCCGTACAGGAAAAATATTGTTGATGGGGAGAGCATGTCATGATTGCCTCTCGAAACAGTTGAAGAATATCGCATCGCAAGGTTGAGGATCAAAGGAGTTATTCGATTTTGATAAATTGTTTCTTGTCAGGTCGCTTCGCTGGAAGAGGAGAACAAGGAACAGAAGAAGCAAATCGAGGACGTTCACGAAGAACGCGTTCAAGCAAATCTCAATGAGAAAAAGCGACAGGTTTATTTGATCAAATTTTTTAAAATCGTTCGTGCCGTATTTGTATTCAAATAGGTGCCAGTATCGTGTTTACAGTTCGTGACGTTTCTCTTAGTTAAACGCAGTTCCGCCAAAAGAAACGAGGGATTGATTGATTCCTCCGAAAGTCTCTCTTCGTGACGATTTTACAATTTGTCCTTTAACAAGACAGAAAGTTTTAAATAAGAAAAAAAGGTATGGAAACGAAATCCGGGAAGTTAAATAAACACTGGAAGCAGAGAATGGCTCAAGGATGTTTTTAACTGCTGCTTTCTCTCTGCTAGCATAAAGCAGAAGTCGGAGCAGAGGTTTCCCGAGACCACCATGATCTCTATTTCTAAATTATTTTTTTATTAGGTTAATATTCTGATAAAGACGAACTAAGCGATTGGAGCGAACGTGTTTACTGTGAATTCCCGCATGTTTATTTGAAGTGTGTAGTTTTGTGGTGCGGCAAAGAAGATTTTTTTGTATGGCTTCAGAAATAGTTCTATCGCAAACGCTGTAATGTGGCGAATTCTCTTGCTTAGGAAAATTGCTTAGAAAATTGTTGGTTAAAATTATTCAAGTTAACGCTGTTTGTGTTAAATTTGCAATGTTTGCTACATTATGTGTGACAATTGACAGGCAACGCATGATTATCGCGCTGCGTTGGCGATGCAGGTTGGGACGACTAACAAACACAACGTACTGAAGACATTGAAGGTTTTATTTTTCTCGTTGTAGCAGAGTATTGCTTAAAATAAAGTCTTTCAATTTCTATAAGAGGGAAATTTACTGCATTCGCAGCCTTTTAGAACAGATGTGTATTTAAGAGCGGACAGTTTCATGAATTTTGAAAGCTGCAACAACGTTACGATGTGTATACGAAAAGATGTGTATGCGAAAATATGTGGGGAGTGAGGGGTGCATGATCGACTGCAGTTACTCTGCGAAACCTTCATTTTCTACCTATTAGCGCTTTCTTGCAGATAAGCTGTATCAGATATGCCAGCAGTATTTTTTTTTTTTTTTGAGTCCAGTGCACAAATATGAGAAATAATGAGTTGAGCATTTGCCATATGGCTATGGAGATTGGTAATATTGAAACGAACGTTTATTGGGGGTTTTTATGGGAAGGTTGAGAAGAGGTGCGGGCGATGAAAAATTGAAATTTGGAGTGCCTTTTCGGCATTTGTTTGCTGCTCTTGGTTAAACAGTGCAGTGATGCACTAGAATTGCAGTGTTTTTGGCTTTCGTAAGGGACACTAAAGCGCATTTAAAGAACATTGCGACAGTGTTTTTGTGAATGCAGCGGATATTAAAACAGATGGGAAAATTAAAGTGAGTAAAAACTCATGACATGAGTATGAGGAGCTGTCATTCCGTTTTGAATAGATATTCATACTAAAATCCGTTAATCTTATGCGACAGATGTGTCTTTTCCAGTGATCTCTTATTTGACAGTGGAATTTAAATCTTCTATTTGTTGATTTATTTTTTAATGCTGACAGATGTGGGAATGAAAAATGTCTCCGTCAACATTGTATCTCCGCATTCGAAAGTATCATGAAGGCCATATATGATAGTTCTGGATTTCCGTATCAAAAGGTTGATTGGTATTTGAGCCGTCGATTTAGTGAACGATTCCGGCATAGATTTTGCATAGATAAAAAAATAGTTTTTCATTGGATAATCGCGTTATATTTTCAAGACGTACATTCGTGCTGAAGAAAAGGACCGAACACATATGCTGAACCGTTATCGTCACCTTCTTCGAACAGATCAAGTAGTTGTTATTCGTTTTTATTTCCACTTTTTTTTTGCCTTGCACTCGCTCTTTCATGATTTTTTAAAGAGAGTGCACTGCACTTTTCATATGGAGAGAAGCATTTTGTTGGGCGAACAGGAAGTGCAAATCGTTTATTTTGGTACATGAAATATTTATGCAAAAGTACAGGATATTAAGGATTTATGTTACCAATTTTTTCACTTAAACCACTAGTAATTTTCGGTAACGAACGGAACTTGATTTTATACTAGAAAATAGCTCGGTGTTAAAAATATTCAGATGATATCTGGATTTACATGAGCCTTGCTTACCTTGTTTGCCTAGAACCAGCAAGCTTTCGGAGATTTTCCATTTACAGGTGTTTTTAAATTCTTTCTTTCATTGCCCGCTCACCTAGGCTGTTCCTTTGTCTCATATTGCTCAGTGGGAAACATTTTGGAGGTAGATATCTGCTAGGCGGATTTGTGCGGAGATATGTGTAGGAATAAAAAATTGATTCAATTTGTCTCCGAAAAATGGAAGTTTGTTTTTGAGCGTAAATTTTATGATGTAAACGGAAGTTGTGGATCGGTGAAAGTTTCGTCGCCATTTATGAAGCAGATATGCAAACATTTGAGTTTTGAAGGAATAGTTCATAGTTGGCTGCTATCGTCGATTAGGTGAAGATATGCAGATCAGTTCAATTCGTGATAAAGGGGGAATGGCGAATTGCAAGCAGTTTCGAATCAATGTTTTCTGTATTTTGTTTATCGTTTCCACCCAAGAATTTCGAATGATATCTTAAAATTTCACGTCGCTGGAAGAATTTGATGAAATTTTATGTGGATTGGTTTAGGCAGAAGCAGAAGCATTCAAGCCAGTGTTGCTGCATCGGCTGCGCTACATTGATTTACGTATTAATGGAACGCTTGCGATGCTACGCGATTTCCCTGAACTTGAGAGACAAGTTCGACCAATTGCAAGTAAGTTTATATGTGGATCTCGATGCTTTGCACGTTTACGTCAGCGCTTATCATGCTCTTGTGGGTGGAGCTGTTATAAGCTCTGTTGGGTTGTTTTGAGTGTAATGCTATCTTTAACAGTGTTCTTCGGTGGGTCACTCTTCTTGTCAGCGTACTTGGCAGATGAATGACTCATCAAATTAGGGGGATATGGAGGTGACAGTCGTGATGAGAATATGAAGCTTGATAAGATGTGTCGATAGCTAAGGCTGGGTTATCATGAACGCCTTTAGTATGCATTTTTTGTGGGATTGAACAGCAGAAAAGTTTTTGTTTCCCTTTTATTCATTGAATGCAGATTTCGCCTAATTTTTTCCATTTTTGCCTGATTCTACACCAACCTGGAAAGTGAACTTCCCTCCATCATCACTTGCGCTAATGACAGAAGCTTCTTTACTGAAAAACATTTGCATAAATATTTTTTTGTTTTATGAGGATGGAACTAAGGATGTATCAGAATTATCATATCGTGTGGACAGATAGTCGAAAGGCATTCCAGTTAGAATCGTTCCTCTCTTCTGAGTTACTAAGTTACATGTTTAAGTCGAGTTTTGGTCGGATTATCGTCGTGAAAACACACCGGAAGTGACAGATGACGAGTACACGACCATTGGAGGCGATGAGCAAAACGCAAAACTCGTGCAGATGTACAAGGTTCGAGTTACACATTTTGAATGTTCCTTTTTCTTTCAGCAATCCAGAATTGGATTCGAAAAAAATGCTTGAAAATATATTGCGTTTATATCTTTATCAGAGTAATTTGAATAATGGAAAGTAAGCATATTCAGTGCTGTTTTCATCAGCTCATTCATTTCTCCAAAGGGAAAAATCTCTCTGCAGGTTTCTTAAATTCAGTCCCAGTTATATTATTCATTAAGGTTGGAGGGAGAATATATTTTGTCTAGTTTTTTATTGGTTAACAAAGAGAATGTGTTTTGTTTTGTTTATTTGTTTTTGTGAGTGGTGTCTTTTATTAGCCATCGATAAGCGTTTTTTCATGATGTAACCTTTATTCATTGAAGTTGTGGTGAGCGAACAACATATAATTTAAAGTGATGGATTCATTTTGCGGTCTCTTATTGCACCCATTTATCAGTTTAGGATTCCTACGATCGTATCCACAATCCCATTGGAGCAAAGAAGGCGACTGCAACCACGACGTCAGCACCGACCGCATCAAAGGTGAATGTTTTATGATGATTCAAGACCTCCTATTTAGCTGAGAACTGATCGCCAAATAATTTTAGTGCGGTAGGCTGATTAGATTATGGAGCCAACTACCCATCTTGCCAAATCAGTTAACGTACTCATAGTTACGTCTTGATGTATTAAGTTGTAGGGGTGTAACAGAACTTTAGCGCTTTCGGAGATATTGTAGGGTTAAAAAATACTGTCGATTTTTCTCGAAATCCGTTGAATGATTGCAAGAAGTTTTGCATATATTAGTCTATGTCTAGTGGCAGGTAATGTTGAAATAAGGTCCATATGCTATAGTGATATGCCATCGGCTCCAGCGGTGTCATAAATTCTTAAGGTTCAGTACGTAGGCCTCTTGGAACTTATTCATCGTTCAGAAATTTGCTGTGCAATCCTTAAATAGTTCGTTTTCATCGGTGTGGCCAGCAAATTTGCTCCAGGTGTTTTGTTGATTCTCAAATTTGATGTTAGGTTGCGTTGAATGTTTGCAATTATTTCACTAATAAATGAAATCAGTCTTAGTTATGGGGAAAGAAGGCGGTGTTAAATCCAACCTCGAGATATGCTGGTTTCTGGGGAGCAGCATCTTGATTTTGCAGTAGGGTGTTCTCCAGTGTTATTTGCCAGAGGTAGGTTCACTTTGTTTATAGACAACTGAAGTTTTGGATAACTCGGAAGAAGACGACGACGATGATGAAAGTACAGAGGAAAGTGTAGAGGTGAAAAAGGCACCAAAGAATTTGCAGAAGATTGCTATCGAAAAAATCGTCAAAAAGCCGATCGCTAAAAACAATAAGGATGTGCATCCTGTCAACGAAAACGATAGCAATGAGGTGCATATTGATTCTTACACTTTTTGTACTGTCTCTAATTGCAGTTTTCCCCAAATTTCACTTTAAGTAGTTTCATATGAGATAAGTCGTTTTATTTTTGCTCTGATGAGGTATGATAATTGAATATCATTTTCATCACCTCCTCGTTATATCCATGAAAGATAGGTAATGGATAATGGATAATATGGGAAGAAATGGATATGGGAAGAAATTGGATATGGAATAATATGGGAAGAAATTTTGTATATGGGATAATATGGGAAAAAAGAAATTGGATAATAAGAAATATGGGAAGAAATATACTCGTTGAATGGGTATGGGAAGAAATTTTTAAATGCCCGTTTTTTCGAATGGAAAACTAAACGTAGATGGTGCTCGCTTGGGAAACGAATTGCGGTGAGGTGCATATTTGCGTCGACCTGAGGAGCTCCTTGATTCAGCAATTATTGAACACTGTAGCATCAATAGGCTTTTTTTCGCCGGCCATTGTGGCTAGTATCTCTGTCATCTTCATATTGGATTTCGCTTAATGGAATAAGAAAAGAAAACGGTCGCATTAGCCTTCTGGATCCGCCTCCGTCAACGTAAAATTAGATCATCTAGTCTCCCATCTCCTTCATCGTCCACTTCTCTATCTGTTAATTGCCATCTTTCATTTGAAAGATTAAGATGAAATAATGGCAGAGGATAGGTGGATATAAACGAGTGAACTGCACGTTCGTTCAAGAGAGGCTGCTTGACCAAGCCTGTTTATTTTCAGCTCAAGAACGGTTTACAGGCCAAGGTTCTAGTAATGGAAAATATTGAAAAAAGATATACCTGCAGACCATTATCACTTTTACGGGAATACCTACAGACCATTATCATTCTTACGGGACCAGTAATGGCTGTATTTAAGGAGGACGAAGTTGAGGATGATGATGATGACGATGATGATGATGATGATGATGCACTTGATAGTGGTAAGTCGATCGAGCGCGAGCTACATGTTGAGATAGAGCCGATTGTGAACGATCAAGTCCGAGTGCATGATATACCACCACGACCTGCTTACGCCAAGCATGAACCTCTAGTTCAACATAAGGTTCTTTTGCCAGTCATTCCTGGTCCACTACTTGTTTTTCTCTTTTTTTTTACCTTATTAAACGGCTGGTTAGCTATACCCCAGCAGCTCCGACATCGTTTGAAAGATAGTGTTGACTTTCGTTGCTTTTGGCAGAGAATTTTGCACTGCAGAATGGTTGTTGAAGAATTCAGCGTTGTACAGGAATTCTTAGTGATGCGCGGTTATTCGCTTACATTGATTGACACCGATTGTGGAATGTTGTTATTTCCTCATATCCCCTCCTCCGTCCCTTCCCTCCTATGTTCCATCGTTCAGCTGTATTGTGCGGATCACGTCAAAGGTTCCATCGTTGATTGCGTAGCAGAGTAATCATTTGTGAGCATTAAGTCAATTGCTGAGCAATCCTAAGTCTCTTCTGCTGATGTAAGTCTCTTCTGCTGACTTGTCTTCCAAAAAATCGTTTGAAAGATAGTGTATAATTTATTCTTGACAAATTCTAGCTTGAAATACTGTTGACTTCTTGAGCAAATAAAAACGAAGAAGCACCCTAATAGGTGCTAAATTCCTTCCATTTGGTTATAGTTGATGTCAAAGAAGGACATTTTTGAATAACAAGAGCGTCACGACATGGATAAATAAAAATGATTCCCACGTACTATTTTAGCCGTTGGAGTTTCTGCGACTGTGATGTTTAAAATATCTGTTGGTTATTCAGATGGAAGCCGAGCATTCATCATCGTCGTCTCATTTGGGTGTCTCGACACATATGATGCTAATATTTGCCGCATCGGCGACTATCGTAATTGCCGTGTTCGCCGTACTCATCACACGCAGACGATCTCGACATGCCGGATTCATTGAGGTTCCTTTCTCATTGCCTATAACGTCGGAGGGAGCTCTTCTGCGCATTCAGAATGTTCATCAACAGAGTGCTGTTTGAATGCATATTAGAGATCGATATATCTCATTAGGTTTTGTTAGCTAGAAGATTATTCTACAAAACAGTGGCAATAAGCTAAGATTTTCGAGAAGCTTAAGTTGAGGCAATTTATCATTAGTTGTTGTGGCTGTTGTTCATTGCAGCTACACATTGCGCCTGGTTTCCTGAGTTTATTTCTGACATTTCCTGGTTATTTTTAATACTTAAGTTGTCTGTTTTTAGTCTCGTTTCTTGCATCTCGGTTTCCGATTAGTTAAGAAAAAGCTCTCCTTTTTGAAATTGGTTGAAATTGAACCGGAGAAAAATTGAGGCAAGCAGAATAAAGCAAAAGATGAAGAAATTTCATTGAACATTTGTGTAAAACCAATGGAACATTTTTTAATGAAGGGAAGTTATCACTTAATATGAGGGAAGTGAAACGTTTTGATATTTCAGGTGGACGTTTGCACTCCTGAAGAACGACATGTGAACGGTATGCAGGTGAACGGTTATGAGAATCCAACGTATTCGTTCTTCGATAGCAAGCCATGAAGAAGGCACAAATGCGCAGCACTCGTCCACCTTCAAACGACTTAATGTGTGTTGCGTATTGGCATTTGCATGGCCAGTAGCAGTGCACAACACTAACGAAACGTAATAAACGTCGAGAATTTCGCTTATCTTAGGAGCACTATTTAAAAGGAGAATTGGAAAAGTCCGACTTGAGGAAAGAAACTCAACATTAAAATAAGTAATAAATGTGAATGATGGGCAGTCAGTTGGGGGGCGATATTATTCCCATAAGTTTTTGTTTAACCTCCAATGAATTGTTTGAACGCGTAAACGCGATTTTCTCCAGAATCATTGTGGTATGATTTGCCACATCTTTCAAGCTTTATTCGAATTTGCTTACAACTTCCCAGTTGTTTTTCTATGAGCATAGATCTAAAAGAATAGATTTGAAAAGTAGTATATGTTTATTCATCGTTGTTCATATTTTTTTGCACCTCTGAATGGCCTATTAGTAGGCAGCTATCATTTCTCGATGCGTCATATAGTTATTTTGGTATCGTTACTTGTCAGCGTTTCACCTAGTGAGCCTTTATGGAGGATACATTCCATCTTGCGATTGTGCCCAGGTAACTCACATAGTGTCCAGTCAGGCAGTGGGATTTTCCATAATGTGAAAGGGAATTTGAGAATATGGTTTAATTATATTGACGGCAAGACTTTGAACATTGTAATATGGTCATAATTATGATACTAATTTAGTAACATTTGGCGACATTTTCATCAGAACTTCATTTATTTTGCGTTTTCGTAACTTTCGTTTGTCAAAACGCGTCTTAGCGGCGTGATACCTGTATAGGTGTGCATGCGAGTTGAAGAATTGACGCTGAGGTCATCATTTGTGCTATTATTTTTCACACTAGTTTGCAAAATCCGAAAGGATTCCCAAACATCTGAAGACATTAGAAATTTTCCATGCGGTTTTTACACCTCTTGGGTTAGAAAAATGAAAAGCACCACTTTATGCAGGTGGTTGTTTGGGTTAAGATATGGAGATGCTGTCTGCTTTTTTGTCCATAATTTGAAGAGCTGCTTGGCCAAGTGGGTGGGATTTAAAAGCGTTTCATGCTGCGAGCGTCGCATTGCTTGCTCCTACACTCTGTAATGGTGTCAGTTTGGCTTTGAAAAAATGTTCACTACTCGTGCTTTATTCGAGGTGGTGGTCGGCGAAGATTTGTTATGTAAGTTGCGTGCCGTTTGTGTTAACAGAAGTTCAACAGTTTATTTTCTGTACTTATCAACAAAAAACAAAAAGACTCAGTTTCAGTTGTTAGTGGTAGGTAGTTCAACATTTGTTTGTCATTTGGGAACTAAGTTCTCGCCGATTTGCGCGTTTCTTTGTGTTCATTTTGCACCGCATTAAAAGAAGCTTTTTTTTAAATTGCATTTCATTGTTGTGCTGACAGTGATAAGTTTATCATCGCGTTGTTTTCATGATCCAATTCTCTCCCTATAAGCGGAAATCTCCGTCTATATGACTTATTCCAAGCTTAGAGGTGTAATGGTTGCGCTGTGTGCGGTTGCCCTTCATAATTTGGTGCCGTATGACCAAAACGATCCTTCAGGATCCATCTCCTCCGGGTTGTTTTTTATGAAGGCCGTTGTGAAGTCGGTGTTAGTTAAGGCTTCGGAAGGAATCAGCAGCTCTCGTCAGTTTATTGATCAGCCCTAATTGGGGCTATATGTTTTCCCTTTTTTGCCATTTTGTTGCTTTTCTCTTCATGGAGATGCTAATTCTTGAGAAGTGTTCATTGTGTAAAATGGTGTAAAGTTTATGCAGGTCCAGGTGGGCTATACTGATTTTAAGGAATTTGAGTGTGAAGGTCGTAACCCTCGTACCAGATTATCATAGCAAAATTCACGATTAGCTCAAAATCCACCATTAGCTGTGTTCATAGGTTGTTGCGATACTGTCGTATCTCTTTCTTTTATCATGTACGTTGATTTATCTTATGCACGCTTCTTCCACTTATTTTCTTATGATAACGTCATTGGCCTAAGCAAGGTTGCAAGAAGTGTCGATCTCTTCGGAGTCGCATAATTTGGGGGCATGAATTCTGGTGCAGTGAGAGCATTTAAGAGTGAACCGTGCAGACGAGGCCGACCATGCTTTAGCCACGAATTTGAATTGCTGTGTGATTGACTTGTCTCACAGTCGTATACATTAGTTTTGATCATTTATTTGGAGTATGTCATGATTGCTAGCACCTTTAACGCTCGCTCGTTCGATCTATTCGATGTTTTCATAAATTGTATCCTAATATCGTGTTGAAGTGGTTATGTGGCCGTCTTCAGTTAAGCCTTCCTATTTAATTCCTCCTCCTCCACTCCACTAATCTTATCGTTGTCCAGAACGCGTGTTATTGTCGTTGAGCGTTCCAAATTTTCGACACATCATACGTTATTTGCTTTCTTCTATGGCCATCTGCTATTGCAGCTTGCATCAAAAGAACACGCATGCGATACAACTGATTCGGATGGCTTTTCTCCCCCCATTAATCTCCATTTGCATCCATCAGCAGTTTCTTTCCCCTCTTATCTTTTCAGCTAAATATCATTTCCGTTCTATGGTCTGAATTTTTGAAATTTTATGCGTTGTATTTCATGCGTATGCGGTAGATAAATTGTTTGTCCTATTGGATGTTATGCGTTTTGTTTCCTTTCGCTTTGAATCATCAGTTCAGAAGAGGGCCATGGTTGAACCATTTTGCGGCTGCTGTGATGCTGGACTGCAGTAGAGTTCTGTGACGTCTGATGGTACAAGAGGTTTTGCATATTCCGTGGTGACCTCATCCTTACCGTCGTAGGTGAGTAAATGTGAAAGGTGATGGTCGGCGGTACATTGAAGTGTGTAACGATTGTGCTATCAATCAAAAGAGTCACTCGCCGTGGTTGCGGAAAGAGTTAGCGAGGAAACTGCCAGAAAGCGCGGGCATATTTCTGATGACGGATCTAGTCAGTTTTAAAGCAGCGCTACATTCGATGAACACATACATGTTCATCGGAAGCAAGCACTTTCCCAGTAGCAGGTATTGCGGTATTAGTCGATGCAAATTACGTAACCTATTCTGGCCTGCTTAGTTAAAAGTTAAAGAGGCGCTTGAAATTGTGAGGTTAAGGAGGGACCACCCAGGAAGAGTCAGATTGCGTTTATCATGTTGCACCGCATGATTGATATTGCTGGGCATACTTTAAATATTACAACATAAGCAAACTTTATACTGACCACATCGAACCTAAATTTTAGGCTTCCAAACGGTTAAATTTCATGAGCGTCTTCTTTCTCACTGGTGCTCTTCGTACGATGCCGTATATTCCTGCTAAGTGGTGCTATTTGTGCTGATTATTTGACAAGTAAAAGTAAGTCAAATCGTACCGCTCCAGTAGCGCTCATATCATCACATCAAAAGTCCTCAACTCATTTCTATGAAAAAGTTTGCTACCGGCCAATCAAAGTAGTTGCCAAATAAGACGAGCGAGTCCGATCCTGTGTGCACTCTTGTACACTTTCGATTCCGATGTTCTTGGATGTTCCAGTCTCTTTTCTACTAGCCCTCAACAGCATTTTTGGTAGGAGCGCAGGATAGTGGCACGCCGTTCACTCATATGTCTCATTAAATGTCCGTGTTTCTGCTCGACCATTCATAATTGTGAACTATGCCATTACCGCAGACTAAATTCAGTGCATTAATCGTCCTGCATGGGTCATACCTAACCATTAAAAGCGAGGTGCTCCGCTTTAACAGCTTTTCATGTGGATTATATCTACTTAAATGATATAAGTTCGCGTGTGCGCATGACCATTTAGAGTCAGCAGTTCGGGTACAGACGTAATAATCAATTTTTCTTCTTGTTAGGTACTAGCCATATTACCGCCTCTGAGTATTTTATCGGTGCAATTGCGAAAGCGCATGTTATAGCAACATCGGTGATGCGCTTTCATGTTACCGAAATGTGCTGTTGTGCAGTTTTCGAAGATTGTTATCTTCAGACCTCAGCTCTGATGCGGAATGGTACTTGCATCGGTTGCAATGAGAAATGAAGAAAGGGCAAGATTTTATTACAAAATTAAGCGGATATATTCCTTGTCTGGCTTCATTTGGATGACAACCCCTTCAGTCCCTTTACGCACGCGGCCGGCACTGAAAGCAGTTGGTCTTCTTAAGTGGTGAATATGACTGTTGATACAAAAAGGGGGTAGCTGAAAATATAGGAGGGGATGAAGGAAGGTGTTGCTTGAAAATATTTTAACTATTCGACAACATTACATTAGAATAACTCAGTGATAGGAACACTTGGTCGTTGTTGCCATTTTCCTGGAGATTGACTGAATGCTCTAAAGAAATTTTGAGTACCGGAAATTGATGGGCGCCTGTTACCATCATGTTTATGAGTTGTTCGGGGATAAAACGGCTCTTTGCCCCACCCAACTGAAAAGCGCCAGTGCAGAGCTCGGTCCACACTCATTGCTCAAAACGTAGAGAAAACTTTCGACCCATTTTTTCTAATAAGTCTGGAGGAAATTACATGATTTTTACTCAAACTGCGAATGCCCAGAGTCGGGCATCTTTTGGATACTTACGATCAGTGATTTCTTGCATTTCCAGCTGCAATATTTGTTTAAATGAAAACTTCTTCCAAAGTACACGAACTAAATGGCGCAATTGAGGCCGAAGAAGTATTTTGAAATATGTACCGACTTGCTTGATAAGCACTAATCGCTAATATATCCCATCAAATACAAGCACATTGACGGAAGCTGATCCGAGGTAATAATAAAATCAGAAAATTTCGCCACAGTTTGCCGAACTTAGAAAGAATATGCACTAACGTCTTTCGCATTTCTGCTTCTCACTTTTCACATGCTTCATGCAAATATGCGTGCCGACGTCACACTTTGCAGTGCAGAATCGGTGAGCTGGGATCCATTCAGCGTCGTTCGCGAATGGATCACCACCTGCAATTTCATTATTTCTTCTCGATTTTACATTTGAAAGCATATAAGAGTATATATATTATTAAATCAATGTATTAATAAATCGATTTACGCACATAATCGGTTCACACACATATCATACCCTCGTAATCGAGAAACGGGGATACTATAGTAGAGATTTGATTCATAAGAATAATGAAATACATTCTTGAGGTCATAAGTGATATCAAGTTAAGAAAGCCTAACACATGCACATGAGATGGGAAAAAGGAGTGATATGAAAACGTCCAACGATATGTGCGAAATGAGTGAGTATTAACAACGCAGTGGTATATGAGAATAGCGCGTGAATGAACGACAGCGATCGGGAGAGCATTTAAGCTTGTAAATTATGTGTGCGCCAGTTTTGCTCTTCAGTTCCCATAAATGCAGGAACGAATTCATTGACCACGAGGCATACACAAACCATAATAACGAATATCGAAGAAAAGTGAGATGCCACGTCACGGAAAAGGTAAGGATTTGTGGATTCGGTTGTGGATTAATGTTGAGCACTTCGAATAACTCTACCAGAAAATGAAAGACGAGAAATCGGAGAGAAATTAACAAATGATCGAAATCGAAATTCGATAGTAATTTCAACAATAAGCGAAACACATCTTCAGTTACATGAAATGTATTCAAAACTTTTTTTCCTCCGCGCATATCTCATTCGACTACGCATGAATGAGGGTATTTCCTCAACTAGAAAGTGATTTTGCGGATTTCGTTATTTCTCATCAAAATTTACACGATATTGTTTTCTTTAATATTCTCCAAATTTTCAATTTTCTTTGAGAATTTTTAGCTAAATCTCTCAAAAACTCCTCAGATATCTTTTAAGTACTTTATAAAACTTTGGAAATACACTTTATGCAAAGAAATGCCCTTTGAAGTGCCATCACATTTGCTAAAGTTCCTTTTCATCTAAGTGCTTAGAAAATTTTTCTGTATTTTTGTACTACCCGTCAAAATTGTTTATTTTTTGTTTGCATGCCTACCTGAGATCTTCTAGATGAGGTCATTTATCGGAAACTTCTCAATTTCTAGAATTTCTTCATCTGTGTCAACTGGATCTCTCTGTTACAGAATGCATGTTGCAGTCGACTGCAAAAAGAACCATCCAAAATTTGACACTCATCACCACTTGAAATTAAATGCGCATTGAAAAAGAAACATGTTTCATTTAAACGATGTACAGGTGGAGAACTAACTTCAAAAAAAGTGAATTTCTTTGGATGATTGCATCCTCATCCCATTCTCATTTGTTGTTTCCAATACAATACATAAGCATCTTTATAGATAAATTAGGTCGCGCGAGTGATGGAAGGGGAAATAAATCACAGTATTCGCTCTAATGGATCTTCCAAGAGAGAGGAGAATGCGGTTTTGAACGAGTCTTCTTCTAAACAAGAGCTTTCTTTTCGAGGAGGGTATCCCAAGTGAAGAGATGAAATATATATTGTATAGCTTACAATATGTTTTGCAGCCGTCGACGGCCAAAAAAGTTCTGAATGGGCGTAGCATAACAATTACATCCTAGCTGAGTTACATGAAGGTTTTCGGCGATGAAAGGCGCGCTTCAGTTTGCGTAATAAAATGACATGATAAATATGACTGTCAAGTGAGGCACTCGGATAAAAATGCTGCTAATGAAGGCAGAGATGGCGAGCCGGAAGTATTGCGAGTTTTTGCTTCCGCTTTATGTGATAAACCGGTTCATTTGTTCTTGTCAATCGACTGCCTCACGAATGGTTCAACAATATGAATGCATCAAATATGAATGCTCGTCTTGAAAAATTACTTCACTAGGTCAAACGAGAAAACTTTTTCGGCAAATAATTTGCGCTACGACGTATGAATTGCTCATCGTATAGAGTGATAGATGAGGGATGCCTAGTGGGATTTTTTGTTCAGCATTAAAACGACAAGCGGCTAAAAAGCAGTTGTGCTGAAATGCCCCAAATGCATCGGCGTTCGCCATTTTCGTCCGCGTTTTGCAAATTTTGCAGTCTTTTTATGATTACGTCATGCTTGCTCTTTTTCCTCTCCCCATAGGTAGTTTCAACTCGCCGTTCAAAAAACTGCAGCCGCTAAACCTGATTGGTGAAATCTAAACACGTAAGGCTATCAGACACTATTTGTTTCTTTTCAGTCCACTTCTAAAAACGTCACTGAACTGTTAGAGGTGCAAAGAAAGTCTATTCTAATCACAGTGTGGAAAGCGAATGTTCTACTAAATTTTGACATATAGTGGGGATGGTTCGATAGAGGAAATGTTGAAATGCGCAACTTTAAGCGGTTTTTTGAATATTGAGAGGAATTTTGATGGCTTGAAACATTCCCAGAGTGCTTGTTCCGTTTCACTCATCTCACTCATCATCTGCAGTTCTCAAATGTTTGAATAATGTATTTAATCGTTTATCTTCTCAAGAGAATTCTTCAAAGAAAACTTACATTCTTTAGGGTGCGTGAAAATAAATTCAAATATTGTTTTCAGCTCGAGACCAGAGGCGACTGCACACAGAGTGACGAGTGCAACAAAAAGCATATATCTCATCGTTGTATGACCTGAAAAATTTGCGATTTCTTAACGCTCGCTTTTGCGACGTCTCTTCCATCTACTCGCCTAAATAAATGTTTCAACATAGCTATAGAATATCTCAAAAATTCCATTCAATTATATCCATTAATATGCATCCATCTATGGCTCAAACTAAACCCATTCACTGATTTTTTGATAGTTTAAGAAGAGAGTGGTAATATGGAGGTTACGCCACAGCAAAACGCTAGACTTAAAGAAATGAACATAAATAAGAAATATAAATAAATGAAGGGCAAAAAAACCAGATTAGTAAGATCATATGAGTTCTTCTCATTATACAGAGAACAGCAAATGAATATGATCCCAGTTCCCCGCAGCAGTCGTTTCCGATATATTGAAACGTTAACACAGATTGATAGAATTACACGAAATATTCTGTCCAGTAATCGAAAATACTCTCGAACTCTTGAATTATATTCCTATACCCTAATGCAACACCAGCTGCAATTAACAGTTACGATTCACGAGCCAGTGCTTTCACTAAACAATTCATGCCGAACAATTATTGAAATTCGATAATTAATAGTTGCTAATAGTGATCGTTATCACATTAAGAAATAAAATAGTCCTGCTACAATCAGGAAACAGTAGGCTGTTTTATGATTACTTATATTTGGGCCCAAATAATGCTGAAAAAATTGTCTTATCATTTATACGAGATGAAAACGATGTGAAATTGAGCAGATTACTGTTGCGTTAATAGGAGAAATACTACTATCGAATATGTGAAAATTAGATATGCAATCAACGATGAGATGACCACGCTAAAACATTCTTAAGCAATCGAAAGATTAGGATCATCAGACGCCAAAACGTGTAGAAGAGATAAGACGAAAAATTATCGCAGTATTCAGTTAAGCTCATTGTCGATGCCTTAAACTTTAATGTTCGGGCAACCTGAAGTACCATTTAATCTCGAAGTAGTTCAAGACGATTGACGAGTAAGGAGAGCGAGCATCCACTCACGCAGCACAAGCTTAGCAAGTATAAAGTATATTAACGTTGCTCAAAACAAGTTGCGTTTCTTAAAGCGCTTTCATAAACAGGTTTCGTCAATGTATAACATGGTCTCGCGCAAAAATTCCCCGTTTTTTCTTGGTCGAAAACCTCACAAATGATTCCGTGCTCACACATCATACGAAATATCGAGGATAGAAATGAGAGTACAACCGTGCTCATAATTTCCGATTTGAGCGGAAAAAGGATCATTAGTTCGCATAGCTCAATGAATTTCGGTTTTGATTATCATTGCTTGTGGATGAACAGTACTTTGTGGAAAGACGGAGGAAACTCTTCCAAAAAAAGAAAGTAAATTGGAGGCAACATTTTTTTGCGCTCCCGCGGTCTAAAAATCGACAGTCAGAAAAGCTGGAAAGTTGGGTTCTTTGTCCAACCTGTTTCGATTCTATACCTGCCTTCCTTCTCTGTTTTCGGTTGAGGCATATTTGATAGTATGAGAATGTATGGCTTAAGAATTGCGACTGTTTTAATCCTAGAAAATCCTTACTTTTTATCAATATTATCGAGTTTTAAGCATTTCGTGGAGCGATTTTCATAAGTGCTTTGTACTATTATTGAAATATTTCTTGAAAGAATATACTTAGAAAAAATATACGGCATTTTCTCTAGTTCGAAATGCTCAAGATATCTTATAGTCAATTCAGAGGTATTCACTCACCGCCATAATATTCACTTCGAGAAGCAATTCCTTGCATCGGTAAAATACAGTCAATACATTCTATAAAATGCCGCCAATAAGGCGATTCTATTTACTGCCTACCGATTCAGTGAACCGGCTGATGGCGAATAACTAATAAACTGAAATCACGCCCAAGAGTCAACGAAGACCAAGTTTACACGAAGCGTAACAATCATAAGTGGCAACTAATGCAATGATCATATCGGCTGCACTTTTTAGACTAAATCAACGGTTCACCAGTACCTTCTAATGAACTTTTAAGGAATATTTTCGATGGGGAGAAGCATTACTTTGGAGGTTTTCAAAGTATACAAGAGAAGCATCTCATCTTGGCGTTTCAGTCGCTTTCCAGATTTGTTTTATTTCCAGGAACTGACAACTAATTATTCGATATGTTCGTCATCAATTTCACTCTGTTAAACAATATTTTAACCTTCCTCGCTTCTCCAGTAGGTCCGAGCAAATGGCAAAAAAATCATGTAACGTTGATTAAAATTTTCTATTTTATTAACAGCGAAATTGTATTATGTTCAACTCCCGGAATTAGCGAATTAGACTGTTCAACGCACATCACAGAAGCGACGTAAGGAGTTCATTTTCACTGCAAAACGGCTTAATTTTAATGCTTACGGAAGAGAAAAATTGTTGCAACTATCAGTGTGCGCAGATGTGCTAGTTATAGACATCAAAGACGTATGCAACTTTCGCAGTTATATTCCAGTAGATTTCCTAGAAACTTTTTCCAGACAAGATTAAGTTTATTCATCGGAACACTTACCGGTGGTTTCGGAAGTTCGAGGGCGGCTTCTACGCAAGGGCCGCTTTTGTGAAAGGAAGGGTACAACATGAAGATTTGGCGACTGTGAAATACGCGCAGTTATTTGGGACCTTCTCCTTATTTGTAACTGCTTAGAATTTAAACGAAGAGTTTTGAAGCTATGTAGAAGTTGTCGTAATACTAGATTAGCTCGTTTCTTAGTTAGAATTATTGATAGAATGGCCTTTATATACGCATAGAATGGCATATACGCATACTTTTACCAGATATACATATACGTTTATACATATGCGTATACCTGTTCAATATACATATATACGTATACGCATACGTGCTGAAATACACACACACATATTCCAATTTGATAGACAACTTGCCAGTGAGAATCTATGAAAGTAGGTAAAAAGGATTTCCTTCGGGCAGCCGAAAAACATTAACTGTTCTGTTATGGAAAAATATCATTTTGCAGACAAATGGAAGTGACCTGAAAATACTGAAGTAAATTTTGGAAAAAGAAGCACTGGAGCAAAAAGCTGTAGAGATGTAAGTGCTGTGGGGAGAAAAAAATTTTTAAGTGGAGATGACGCTGAGATATCTCTCTGCATACTGAACAGATGGAGCTGGAGGCGGTTTAACGACGAAAAAGCTTTCGTTGCAAAGTGTGAAGGTCATATGTGAGTGCACTGAATTGAACAGGGTTCGCCAATTCACGGATGCAAGGGAAGGTTATTGGGTGCTGAGCGAAGATTCCTAGCAATATCTTCGGAGGGCTGATTACAAGACCAATTTCAAGAAAATCGTCTAAAATACAGTAATCCACTTCAAACGGCAATTTTCAGTTTTTACTAGCGAGAACTGTCCTCCAAGATTAAAGATGAGGACTAAAATGCTTGATCCTGCGTTCGCTCTTCTTTGAAGACACACTCGAGCTTGATGCCCTCCGGATGAAAATCCGTAGACGATTCGGATACTGCACACTAAGTCCGGTGTCCCAACTTCAGCGAATATGAGAGTTATTTCGTTGACTAAGAGAAAGTTTGGTATGTTTAAGGATTGCTCCCAAAGAACAAACTTAAGCGCGCACTTTCGCAATCATAAGCTTCATCGACAATTTTCTTCATAAGTTTACAACAGCAACTGCTACAATATCGGGTGTTCCCACCAATTAGCTCTGCTTTCGGATCACTGCAAATAGCCTTTCAATCTCCACCTCGTTGATGTCTAGCGTTTAATTTTGCAAGCGACAATAGTTTACTAAGCAAACTAAACGTTGTTTTCATCGAACGCTAGCAATATTGCTTGACCAGTTTTAAAACAATACTACAATTATAACAAAGAAAGAATTATGTGAACCACGACAAACTATTAATGGAGTCCGTTGTGATCTTAGCAAACTTCTTTTCATTTAACCTGCGTCAAGAGAGTCAGAAAAAATAAGGTAATTTCAAATTTCCACTTAGCCAACATCCACCCATCCACCGGTTTCAGTCGCCCCAGTGTCTCGACGACCTTCACGATGTAGCGGATGGATAGTACGTCTGATATGAAATTCTCGTTTCTTAAAATACAAATGCAGAAGGATAAGCAAGACTCCCAGAAAGATTTTCTGACGTTGAATGAGGACAACCATTGAGCACATGTGACATGTTCGAGGATTTATAACACATAAAAGTGCTGTCGGACCTTTGAGGCTTTGGATAATGCATACGAAGAGAGCGTGATGGGCTCTACCTTTGTTCGGAGGAGTAAATGAAAAAGTTCAACATAGGCTGCTTATGTGTTCTAGTATATTTAAAAGCCGAATTAAGCCTCGCAACATCTCGCATGATCGGCTGCCACAAGATTTCTGGAAGGCGGAACGTCTCTAACCTCTTCCTGAATATGCCATGAGTACCACCAAGAACGTTTTATACGGTATATTTGCAGAAGATGACTGCAGCAAAATATGAGGTGCACTTCAAAGTCCGTTGCCCGGTTATCAATAACTCTGTGCAATTCGAAGCTTCAAATTAAATATTCGCTGAAGCAGTGGATTACAGTGAAACGACGTTATATGACCTTAGAGCCTACTCAGTACGTACATATTGATAAGTGACGAAGAATTTTATTCACTACTAACGATCACAAGTTCATATCTGAAAAGTCGACAGATTTGTGCAGAAAATTTAATCCTTTTTTGGCGAATATTTCATTTTTTTTTTTCTTATTAAAGAAATCTGTGACCATAAGTGGGAAACAGTGTACAGTAATAAACGCCACTTTAATGTTAACATTCGCAGTAAAGTAAATGAGGGGTTTCTAAGCAAACGTTACGGTCAACGGTGAGTGATGGATGCTGAATTGTCAACGCTACCGCACTAGACGACGCAACGCAGTGAGTGGGTGGCGCACTTGAGAACCGACTCCACTAACGGGTCAACCACCGTCATGAAGCTGCAGATGGTGTTGAAGATATTCGCCGAAGTGAGCGCATTCTGCTGACAGAAAAAAAAAACAACGAAGTGTGAACAATAGGATCTGACTTCTGTTGATCACATTTTTTCGTGGCAAAAGTGATGAACTAATAGGATCTCTCTGACGAAAATTAGAATTTTCGTGTTTGAATATAATGAAGAGATATTATCTCTTTAGCGTAAACAGATATTGCATAGCGTCTGTACTCAGTACTAACCTAATGGATATCAATGAGCAAAGGCGATTTAGAAATTGTGGAATTCTAGCATTTGCGATTATATCGTACGTTTTCTCGAAGAAGTATGCTAAAACCTCAGATTATTTTAAAAATTGAAGAGAACGCAAGATATTGCGGAAGGCAATATTTCATATACAATAACTTTCGAAATGACTTAAAATCTTCCGTTTATTCCTGGAGATATTTGAAAAGAAGAGGAAATTTTTATTCATTCCATAGTGAGATGGCATCGATTATAATTAAAATTTAATGAAAATTTCGATAATTGCAGGTATTTTCCCGTTGCTGATTACTGCAAGAAATGGATAAAATTTGACGGCTTCCATTAAATGGGAAAAAAAGGAAGCAAAAAATGAAGAAACAAAAACATTGTCAAGGACACAATTGTATGAAACATGAATATTTCTAATCGCTAAATTGCGATTGTTTTCAACGTTTGTTTCGCCGACACTTGAATCACCTTAGGAAATTATCGAAGAGAAAAAGAAGCTCGTTATGAAGTCACACTACCATAGCCGGACCATCTTAGTCAACATTGCTTAAGCAAGTGTGAAAGAAACATGTACGAAATGAACATTAATTTTAACGTCTAAAAAATTGCACTTTGAAGCGTTTGCCCTTATTTTTCTTCATTTTCTCTCATGTTCGACTTGAGCTGAAAATTCGTCTCCTTCGAATATTGTTTTTCATCGGACGCTAATCAACGCTATTATATTTTTGGTGCGTCAATAAAAGGAAATTCGTGTGAAGATGATTCATTATCTTACTCAACGATATTTCACCGCAATTATCTTCTTCCCCATATCGAGAGACACATAGAAATTCTCGATGAATTATGAAAAAAAAGAGACTTTCAAAGAAATACATGAGGAAAAATACTCTACGAATGACAACTTTGGAAATCCTGTTGAAAAATGCTTTTAAAAGAAAATACTGTCTAACAAACGCACTAGGCACTAAATTTGCGAGCATAAAAGGCCGTCGTGGTCCTATCGTGACTGCGAAAGAGGCTTCGCAGAAAACGTACATTCTACCAATGTTACCATTCAATATGGCACTTGTTTGAGTGCTTGTGTGTTATCCACACGCTCCCTCTCCATCTTTCCGTCCGCGGGGATCAATTTTTCGGTGTAGATGAAAAGGTGCGCGAATAACAGTCCAGTTACAAGCAATCTGTTCATAAAAGTGCTTCATTCGGTTTCGGACTCACGAGGAAACCGGTTGTGCGCAGGTAGACACATGAGGCGAAAAACTTCGCACACCTAAAATCGATTTATTCAACCAGTTTGGAGAGATTAGCTTTTTCATTCGGCCTCGAAAACTCCTTCCCAAAAAATTATATAAAGAACTAAATTTCATTAAGGTGAGCGTGGTCCGAAATCCGAACGTTAATTCACCGCTCATTTCCATAAATGAAGAATTAGTAAGGTTGACTGAAACGTCTAACCTAGACCGAGACAATGAACGCGGATTGTGTGAACCATCAGACCTGAACATGCGTGAAAAAGAGGTGCCGTAGTGTGGCCGCCGAATCGACACGCCGGATAAAGTACGACGAATTGAACGAGTGATAAAAAGGCATCTTTTAGGTTTACATAGATTCGTTTCGGGTATTTAAAACTCAGAGGAACAAGAGCGAATAAAGGAGGAAATAGAGCGTTACGAGTTCAAAAAAAGAAATGAAAGCACCGATGTGGGCGAAAACTGCAAAACGAAGTTGATCAACATTAATTGAACGGTGAAATGACTTGGAAAAATGTCAGGGAACTAAGAACTTCTCTCCGGTTACCTTTTTCGATGCTTTCTCACTACTCTCTCGACGGTTCCCAACGCGACTCCAAAAAACGAAGATATACTGCAGAACCAACAACTTGATGAGGAGATTTTAAAAATTTGAAATAAACACGAAATATGACAGAAGCAGGACCGCAAATTATGTGGAGTTCCCAGTGAGACTGGAAATGTCGGCATGCAGACGTCCTTCTATTCTTGACACGCATATCTTTTCGGAGGAAACGCTGATACTTATAGTAAATCCCGGCTAATGGTTCTTCACTCTCGTTGCGCCACCAAACGACCCATGACATACAAATACTCTGCAACAGCGGTGCGCAAACGTACTTTGCCCATATAGTGTCGCAGAGTACACTGCACAAAATGAAAGTCCCCTTCAATGTGGAATTAAGGAATGCACGGAATTTTTGTGACTTTATACTTCTACGTCCTAGTTTCAGACACAGCTGTTACTCCTGTTCCTATGCAGGCCTTGCGAGATGAACGCAATCAGCACGAGAAGACACACCTCCACTAAACGCACACAGCTCGTTGTTGCGAGGTTGGATGCAGTTACCGCTGTTGGAGATCCCTCTGACACTGTGGTGGCCGAACTGCAGAATATTCACGTTCATTTGGAGTCCTCATCCGCCTAGATTCTCAGCTCTACCTCCAGTTCATTGTAATCCCTCACTGCTTAGCTCAATATTGTGGTCAGGTTTTGCTAGACACTTCTACTGCTTCACTGTTCGACTCTTCAACGTGCCTCGAGTCCCGACAGTCGGCCAGATGTGTGCAACAACTTATAGTCCGCATTGATCGCGGCACTGCATACAAACACTTTGCTGGTTAGTTCTGTGGGGTTTAATCGTCAGCTTTCATTTAGTTTCCTAGTCAACTCGAAAATTCCCACTGCTTTCCTACTCGGTCATATGCCTCCAATCCACCTTGTCCGATTTCTGCACCACTGCTTTTAATCGTCTGTAGAATGCTGCAGTGCAAGCAACTGCATAAATTATAAATATGAAGGTGTCATTAGTTATGGGCAACCAAGCTGTGCTTCCAATGTCATAAACCATAAAAACTTAGGCCATGAAAACCTCAACTCAAAAGGAATATTCGCCGAATCTGTGAAACATCTTTTACACTGCTGGCAAATAGATATGTGGGTGTTGCGATTTTTCATGCGAGTTCACCGATGCGACTCATGGTGATAGCAATCTTGATATGCTTTGAGTTTTCGAAACGGTAACGACAAATGCTTTATGCAGATGTGAACGCGATAATTTAAGGCGTCATCAGCTTAGTTCAGAACATTAAAAAAGAGAGAAAGGCACATGCTCAATACATATATAAACGATATCTGTAGTACCACAGCGTCTGTAGCCGAGGGATGGTGTTGGCAAAACAGCTTTCTTTTCGACAAATTCAGTCAGGAAAAAAATACCTCCGTCAAATACTTCCTTGTAGGATCACTGTGCGGTCAGTAATGAGCCATGAAAATATTACGATACGAGGGAATATGTCATGGAATTTGACGTGCGATATACCCACAGGGTGCATGAAAATTTGAGATTATGAGAAGAGGTACAGGCAGCGAACGCGCATCGAAGAAGTAAATTAGAACCTGTTACGATCTATTTCAAAGGTAGCCAGTATCGGTGCTTTACAGTGCAATTTTTTGACTAAGTAATCTTGCGACTCCTTCAATCAACAAGGAAAGCTTTCCAATCAAACAGCTGCGGCATGAAGACAGCAATGTGCGTGACCTACGTTGTTGTCGCGTCGACTATAACGCATTACAAATGAACACTCATCAGATGGCGGGCGCACTGTGCGTCTACCGGTAGAGACTGATTGCGCCCTCAAAACGAATATCCTTAAAGACCAGCTTCCGATGGTAACCTAAATGATACTGGTCGGATATTTGAAAATGCGCTTGTCGCATCATAAAGGAAACTTGTCTGCTTCTGCGAACGAGTTCCTCCTCAATGCTTCCTCTGCTTAGCGAAAGCAATCAAATTATATGAAAGCAACTAGAAATGCATCAAAGACTGCTGCAATGCCAACACAACATCCCAAAAAATCAACAGCACCTTGACATATTGCAGCCAATAAATGCGAACGATCAATCACCGACCTCTCGCAAAACTCTTCGGGCAGACCCATTTCAGCGTCGGAATAGCCACTTCCATCTGACTAAGAAATTAGTATAGGGCAAAGTATGAGATTTTACACACTCGTTCGAAAACATTCCGCTTTTGTACAGTCACTGGCAATAATCTACAGTTGTAAGTTGGTGTTATGAAGGCGACTGATTCGGCGATGGATAGATTGTTCATCGGTCAAGTTTCTAGTTGGCGAAAATCGATCGGGAAAGTCCACCCAAAAAGTTTTCTAGGATGCATAAAAATAAAAGAAAAAAATCGTTTAGCGGCAGAAGATGGCAGTAATGATTGAGAGATGCCAAAAGCACCTGTGCTGCTTTGCGTACAAATCATGTAAAGCGACCACAGATTCACACGAACACACACAAATACGCACACTGAAAACGGCTACTGTAACGTTCCATCCTTCTCCCACCCTCTATTTCGTTTTATAAAAACCCCCTCTCTATCATACTTTCTGCTAAAGCGCTGTTAATTTCTTCATCGATCTTCAAAGCGATCGTAATGCATGTGGATGGAATTAAATCAATTAGCAGCAACCATTTAGAGTACGTTTACAAGCAAAAAGGCACATACAGTAATGGAGTATGACAAACTCTGCGTCTAAATAACATCGCAAAGTTGAACTGATCATCAAAAAACAGAAAGAAAAAAGAAACAAAATAAAACTGGCGGCTTCCGACTAAACAACTAGAAGATCAAATTATGTTGTGTATTAGGAAAAATAGGAAACTTTTCACTATTTGAAACTTATACACCCCAAAAATCGAATACAGGGATCAAAAATATTAGAAATAGATTTCGATACGAAGATAACAAATTTAAAATAATGTACCTACCCAACGAAAAAGAAACAAATTGAGGAAAGGTGCATAGCAAATCAACCTGGCTTTATTTATCTGCTTGTCGGATAAAAAGAACCTGACTTAGAAACGAACTTAGTACAGCAGCAGATTTGGAGACAACCAACTTGTATCCAGACCTGCAACGGCTCCTAGCCTAGTCAAGCATTTCGTAAAACCGAAATTTATTATTGTGCTAGTAAAAATTACTACATTTCTGTCACTGAGGAAATGAACTAGGACCTTTTCGCCTGCATTTCTCCTCGCCATACCCAACTCCCAAAACAAAAAAAAGACCTTTAAGCCGACGAATCTCAGAAATAGACACACAAGAAGCACCATCGTATTTTTTATCAAAAAAGGCGAGGGGGGGGGGGGGGGAGAGAGAGAGGACGTCCATGCGTAACGTACGCCTCCATAATATTACTAACGTTCAGCTGCAGAGAAGAATGGAGGAGGCGGATTCGTCACTGCGAAACTTTGTGCGCACAAGAACGTGTGTATCGACGTTTGCATACTTCTGTGGACGACGTGTGCGTTCGTTTCCTACATACTCACAATGCTAAACATCGCAGGTGGCGTAGTATTCTATACGAGCTCGGATTCTCGCCGAAATGTGATCGATTTGTGATTCAAGATCAGCCACTGTACCGTTGTATTCACCCAACCGTACATCCGAAGCGTCCATATCGGCGGTTAACTCTGAAAACAACTCCGCATAAAAGTAAACATATATGATTTGGAATATTCCAGGTAAAAAAAAAACAGAACGACTATACTTGATGCAAAGATCCTGCAGTCTTTAGGAATCTAAAATATATCAATCAGAAGCAAGTAAAATGCAAGATTACTGAGGGTGCTATGCGGTTGATAATTATATTTCGCGTGATTAAATATTAGAAAAAAATTTCCAGACGCCAGTCAGAAGTCGAAGAAATTTCTGCGGAATTTCAAATTTTTTTAGAAAATTCATACACTTAACTGCTTTAAACATTGAGAAAAGAAAGAAATTAAGAAATGCAAAAAAATATTTACGAGAAATGTCGCTACGATATCGTTGCGTTTTATGCAGCAATTGAGTGGCACGTTTTCTGAGCGCTTCTGCGCGAGCTTGTGGTTTCTCATTACCACTTTGCCTTGACGCCAACAGCTCTTTGGCGGTATTAAAGTCGGCCTGAAATGAAACTCATCTGCGAAGCTAATTAAAACTATCGGAAAAACATATTAACAAATGGTAAACTGAAAATCCACTAAGTGATGCTCTGAAAAATAACCACCTGTTTATCAAATGTCTTTATTTTCATGATTCATGACCTTCGTTCTCCGCGCAGTTCTTGTAACCGCAAAATTAATTTTTCGTCAATTACATTACCTCATAAATCAAAAAACACAGAGTTGTGAGAACGGGCTCGCATATATTCTCATACTCACTAGAACGATCTTAACCTCCGCTCTTTTTGTTCAAGCACTTTATTGAAATCTATTCGTAATAAGAATATGAAAAACACTATTCGCATAGTTAAATTTTGCTCACGAATAGAAATCCAGACGGAACTTTTAGACCACACACGAAGCGTTTCAATTCAAAGTAGTAAATGGTACCATTTTGCTTTGGGAGCCCACTCCGGGACTCAACAGATCAGCAGCATATATGTGAGTGCGTCTCTCCAATAGTTGAAGGCATTTGCAAAAAAAAAAACCAGTCAAACCAACGCCTATGAAAAACGAAAATCGGTAATGGAATAAGAGAACACGCTTCAAGCTATCGAACATTAAACGCATTAACCTATTATACTACCAATTTATTTATTTGCATCCATTTATGAGCTTGATGCGTGCTGTTTATCCACTTTATTACTACACATGCTTACCTTTAGTTGGTCGTTGGCCGCTTCCGCTAGAGTAGCTTGCTGCATCGCTTTATCGGCCGCCTCATAAGCATTCTTCGCATGCTCTGAGATTTGCAGGTATTGCACGCGTACGTCCTTCATCTCGTTCTCAAGCTGCACTAATGACTCATTGGATTTCGCAGCGAGATCCTCAGCGATTTTCGTCTCCTCATCTGCGCTTTCCAAATCCGTTCTAAAGTTGTTATTCAAATGAATGAAGCCATTAGAGCATCGCTCCACTCATAACCTGACCACAGTTTTCCTAGGACAGTGCCATAAAGGATAAAGAAATGCTGAAGCGATGCGCACAAGAAAGTATCTTATCTTCTTCACATTTTACGTTATTACATCCTTTAACTAGGTAATTTCATATTTCAAGATTTTCTACAACCGCACATGCACATCCTCTGAAATTTTACATTTCCTGCATTAATGGCACCAACGTTTAACTCATGTTTAGTTACCTGTACAGTATTACGTAGAGATGATGGGCTGTATTTACGAACAGGGAATCGATGATGGGCAACAACCTCAGTTTAAGCATGCATTTATTTCAACAATAATTCACAAGGTTACGTCCCTGAGAGTTCGACGCTCTCAGCATTAATGCACAGAAATGTACAACTAACTACCTAATACCTAACTGTTTACACAAGTCGATGGTAACAGAAAATGTTCTTCTCCAGAAGACATTAGCTTACTTTTCTGTTCTCCTGATTGACTCTCTATATGAAAAATACTTTATTCAGAAAGTAGGGAAAATTGGTTATAACAAACAGCATTTTTCTGCAAATTTTTTGACATCTACATTTGTTATTCAACAGAACTACTTGAAAAATTCAAGATTCTTTCACAAATCATAAACGAATACAGCTGGAATTGAACATGAATATATATATATATATATATATATATATATATATATATATATATATATATATATATATATATATATATATATATATATATATATATATATATATATATATATATATATATATATATATATATGCATCGGTATATATAAATTTCACCTGGCTTCAGCGATCTGTTCCATGGCATCATCGATTGCTCGTTTTGCAGCTTCTTGCGCCTCACTTGTTCTTTTAAGCGCTTCTCGAACCGCCGTTGTTGTATTCCTTAAAAAATGATCTATCTATAATAAGTGAGCGAATATCTCTGTGATCGACGAGATTTTAACATTTTTAGTATTAAAATTTTGTCTTAAATTGAAAGTTTCATTTGCTCCTCTCACATGAAGCACAAAACGACAATTAACACAAAGAGCAAATTCTACTCGCTTATCTACTTACAACCACAGAATCTTCGTCTACTGCAAAGACAGCGATTGTACAACAAAAGCAAAAAGTACGGTACTGCAAAAAATTTTATGCCGGAATTCCGTGTACGAAAGGCAAAGGCATACATATGAAAGAATTTTCTGCGCTCTTCTATGGAGATAAACTTCTTTTCAGGTCAAAATTGTATTTCTTTATCACGCGATAATGCGACACAGCTTCTGTGCTGATGTGCGTCTCTTCCGTCTGTCCCTACAGAACTTTTCAACTGGGAACAATAGCATCCCATGCAATGGAACTTCATGCTATTGCCTACATCACGCAGTCAATCCCAAGATCAAGTTGCGAGTCAAGTCTGAATAAAGTTTATGGACATCCAAACTTACGTAAAAATATTCCGTGTTTTGCACCGACCCAACTAATGCACAAAGTCTATAACTGCTTCCGTTATGCACTACTCGTACAAGACATGCAAACTTGCACACGTTTCACGGATTGCATCCAGACTGTTCAACTGGTTGCTACAAGCAGCAAATGCAAAAGCTCCTATTGTGTGTTCTTCTCTAATGCGCTTTCATCTGTTTGAAAAAAACTGTTTGAGAACGCGAGACCATTAAGCTCGTTGAGAAATTTGCAGAAAAAAAATCACCGAATTTCCGCGGCACGCTGGCTAGCAGATTCAGCCGAATTCTGTAAAGCGGCGGCAATCGTTTTATTGCCACGTGTTTCCTCAAGAATACTATCGATGTTGTTGATCCTCATAAGGTTTTCGCGAATCTGAAACCTCATTCTCACATTTATGAGAAATGTTTTGAAAATGCATGAAATATACTAAACATCAATGGAATATATACTCGCAACATGGCGGAAACTAATCGTCACATATATTAGAAAATCCTTTAACACTCTATAATTCACGGCTGATATAAAATGGAACAAATGAAAAAAGATGCGGCGGAAGCATTTAAGAAAATACAACCGACGAAACTGTTCACAAGAAAATGGGAGAACAAAAGGATATGGAGATGAAGGATCCTGTACAAAATAATTTAAGACAGTGAGAGAGATGGTATATGGCATTTAGGTTCGTCGACTTTTCTCATCACAAAAATGAGGGCTTTCAAATGCAGCAAAACTACACACTGTTATGACTTCTACAATCAATGCATAGATGCCCGAGTTTTTAGAAATTGTGTAAATGAGGCACCTTTCGTCCCCCTCCCCTCCCTTCAAAAAAAGAAATGAGGAAAAGGGCACAGATCATGCAAAAGCTTTTCGAAGATCAAGCATAGAGCAGCCTTTGTCTTCTTGGAAATCTGACCTGTCTGCAATTTTGACCAAGTCTGTTGCGTGATGCATGGAGGACGAATGAATTTAAAGCTTACAAATTTTTTGAAAGCAACGAGGGATTAAAGAAATATCTTGCGAATGGGAACGCTTGAATAAGACCTTCCACACATTTAAGCTGATATGAACAAAGCAAAAAGTAATACATCACCTTATCAGCAAGGTCTTGTATTTGTTCAGGTGTGAGCGATATCGTCATGTTGGTGATTTCTTCCGCAAGGGTCCGAATCTGTTCGGGACTCGATCGCTCACTATCCAAAAACTCGTTAATCTCTTCCAAAATACCCTCGAGCGCCATTCTCGTTTGATTTGCCTGTAACTTCGCATTAACATCGAGCTTATCGTTACATAGAACTCTCCATTCTTCTACTTTTTTGAAGGCATCAGATTAAGGAATGTTTCAAAGCTACGTAGTAACAGGCAAAACTGATTCAATATATTTAGCTCATAATTTTTTGCTATGACATTTATCTGGTCCTATAATGCAGCGACTCTGAGAAGTCTCTATTAAAGTGGTTGCTATTAAAGTGAGTGCCCATCTTCTATAGGGCGTAAAGGACCAAATGTCGTTGCTGAAAAAGTAGAATATGAAAACAACACATACTGCTCAATAACGACGAAGTGTTTGTTAGGAGGATTGAATGAATACATTTTAACGAAGACAGTGAGAAACACGAAACCTGTTTAGCGGCAGCCTCTGCGACATCGTGCGCATCGTTTGCTTTGCTCCTTGTCATCGATGTGTCCATCAGAATCTCACGAACTCTTGATAAGATCTTCAAATATACCCGTTAATTAATTAATAATTGTTTATTCAAATCCGATACCGGTCGCATGAAGCAAAAAAAGCTTGAGAATTGAAAGCGCCATCATCAACGTAAAGTGCACTTATTTTCAGAAAAACTTTTACATCATCTAGCATTAAAAAGAACCTAAAACAATTTGGAAAAGATTTTCAATGACTCAATGATCCCAAGTAACCCATAAGCTGATTTAAACTGGCTCTCATGACATAAGGACTTAGTGGTATCATACGAAAATTAACGACAGAAAAGTGACCTCTTCAGCCTCCTTCTGCTTTTCGTTAAGCTTGCGATCTGCCTCATCAGCGAACTGCAAAGCTTGTTCCGCCTTGCTCACTGAGCCAGCTAGACACGAACGTCCACCACAATAACCACAAGAGCCTGGACCTCCACAAAGTGCATCGCATGGTGCCGAATCCGCACCACAAACGTCCTTGTTCAGAGCTGGTAACACCGATTCGAAAGCGCTCAACTTAAAACAACACGTGGTGAACGAATGCCCACAATGCACTTTAGTTAAACGTTCGGTAACCAAACATATGCAATCATTAAACGCTGTAAAAACGCTTTGCTATTGAATTAGTGAGAAAAGATTTCTGGAATCATCCTGAAAAGCATTGTAGCTTTCTGCTGTGAAAGAAAAGATCCCACTAACATGAACATTCCCACATGTAGGTAAGTGTTATGCTTAAAATGACCTGCTCATCAATGTGTTGCAGCGCCATTTCGTTTTCGGTGAACTGCCTCTCGAAATCGAGTTGGTTCTTATCGAGCAGCATCTCTGCCTCTCGCCGATCGCTCTCCGCACTCGCTATTTTTGCCACTGCATCATCCGTCCGCCGCTTCGCTGCAGCCGATTTCTCAGCCGATTCTCGGCTTATATTGTATGCACCCTAAACATTCAATAGTTCTGAAGAGAAGACGCGTCAATTTGCTGGATGGGTTTAGAAATGACTCGCAATTTAGAGTATCACTAAAAATAAAAGAAAGCCTGCGAAAATGTTGGATAATGAAATATAGAAGATGTATTCAAACTGACAATTTTTTAACCGATTTCAGGCCGCTGCTCAACCTAAAAACATACCTGCACATCAGCTTCTCTTAGCAATGTGGCATTTTCATTGAGCGCTTGAGCTCGAGCAGTCAACTTCTCGGCGATTTCAATCAGAGATTTGAGTTCCTCTTCCGCATTATCTACTGCACTCGTCGTGTCCGTTATGCGTTTACCGACAACATTCAAACGCTCCTTTTCTACATTCACCTGAATTTTGCAAATACTGCACTAATTTGGCAATTAAAGTGTCCGTCTGTTGGTTACCGATCTAATAAAGGATCCGTTACCTCTTATCTTTGGTCGATATAGGTCTCAGGAGAATGATTCGGAGGATTCTCTTTTCGCATGGCGCAAAGAAGCATTATCATGTATGTTTTCATAGCTAGCTAAATGTTTCGATCTGAATTTTCGAAGAAACATTATGTATATTCATACAAAAACACCCGCCGACGGCATTGCAATTCTTCATTTCAACCTCTCCCTCTCCTCAATACCTCGTTAAAGATGCTAGCACCTCACTGCTTGTAAGACGCAACGTTGCAACAGACTTGCTTTGCATTTTTTTCTGTTGATTTAATGCAATATGTGGCGAACTGAGCTCGGTTAGCTGCCTGAAAACTTGCCCCTCACAGATATATGCATATTATAAATGTACGATCCTTTGTATTCACTATCTTACAGGCACCTCTGCTGTTTTACAGCAATAACGTATGCGTTGTTTTATTGCGAAAGGTATCGTTAAAATCTATTCAGGCATGTCTTCTTGAAGTGTACACTATTTGAAGCAATTTTATAACGATCAATTATGCTCAGAATTTTACCATCGATAAATATCAACACAAAATAGAAATTTTCACAACTACTTATATCTTATATATAACAGCATAAATTAAAGTGAATAAACACAAAGACGCGTTTCTGCAGAAGTCTCAGAATGAGACATCGATAAACGATGTTATATTTCGATAATTTAAAAGAAAATGAATGACCATTGAAGCTAAAGCGTTTTAAAACAAAATCTAGTGCTTTTGAAGAAGAACCTTTTCTAGAAGAGAGTCCATTTGTTCTTGTAACGTATCAACATCAGCCTTTGTGATATTGGCCGATTCGAGTTGGGATTTCACTTCAGCTAGATTTGCCTCCATCTTTTCGAATGCAGCATCATATATTGATGCTACACCCGTATCCTCAATGTTGTTCGCTTTTTCTGCAAGCTTATACTCAACTATCTGCTTTATCTTTTTTCTACAAACTAAGTTTTTACGACTTCGCTCACCTTAAAAGCAGAAATCACCCTCAAACACTAAAAAATTTAATTGAGCTGACGCATAACAACCTCAAATAATATGAACACTATGTTTTATGCATTTTTCTAAGCAGCATTACTGGTGAAAAACGGAATTGGGGAAGACAGAATTAAACATTCATTCACTAACTACTCTAATCACTATAATATCCATACCTAATTTCACGACCGAAATCATCTACTATGGTCGACCCCAGTAAATAACTTTTTGCTTATACGTGTTCTAAACACGCGAACAGGCTTATGGAGAGCCCATAAATAATAACGTAACAGGTATAAAAACAACTGTGCTCATGCCAAACGAACATAACCTTACCAATTAGACTGGCAACCTGGGATTTCAACTTCTGTATGATATCATCCCAATTACGATAGCACTCTCCACATGCTTCACAGTGTGGCCAACGACCAGTGTAACCACGTGCACATTCGTTACAAAGAGCACCTGTAATAGCATTCTATATCAACAACCTGTTGCCGCAACGATATGAAAAGAAGTATTTGTCATCTATCAAAAATGCAGGCATCATTACAGTGACCTTGTAAGGCTCAAGCAACCGTATATGTTTCCACAACTCGTTGAAATTTATCGTAACTAGATATGCTTCTAGACGCTTCTAAAAGCTCGAGGTTTTTGTAAACATTCCACAATAATATGAGGCATGTTGAAGTGAAAAATCACTATTCATCGCCGCTGTTAATTTTGGCCAAAAAATATTTTCAACAAACCTCCAGATCCAAGAAGACATGTACAAGTTCCGTTATTCCTATGGCACTGTTGTGATGCCGATCCAATTGGGTCACACTGGCAACGTTTGCACTCGCCAGCCATTGGATCACCCCAGTAATAATCCTCACAATCTGAGCTGAAAGTAATAAATTGATTTGTGTTATTACTAATAAACATTACGCAATTACGTAAGATGTGGAGGTGTACGTGAAAAGCTAGGTAATATGTGAGCAGAACTGAGCAAACTGACCGACTTAATTCTTGCATCTTATACAATTCAATTATAAATCATCTGAAATATCTGGGAAATTACTGGAATCAGCACTAGCAGCAGTGAAATCAACTTTCTCTGCAGAATCCAGTTCAGTGCTCGTCGATCTGAGCAACTAATAAACAAATGGTGAGGCTTATAACTCCCAACCTATGCACGAACGTTGACTTCAGTGGTCATCTGGCTTATCGATCAATGATGAGACTGATGGAAAATGAAAAACCTCACGCATATCTCAAGACTCCTGTTTTTCTTCATGAGCAGTTTTCCATTTCGAATAGTGAATACTTCGAATCCCAATTTCATGTCTAGAATAGCAAGCTAAACAAAGCCATCTGCCTGGAACGAGAACAACTGTGATCAATGCAGAAAATCAAAATGCTGACCATGTGCGACCACCTCTTCCTCGCTTACACGGACAACGTCCATCGAATTCGTTGCACTGTAACTCAGGTGTATTATCTTCTCGTAAGAGAACACCGTTCGAATCGCAATTGCAAGGTTCGCAGCCGGTACCTTAAAGAAGACTACACTCATAAAATAGGAAGTGAATCATGAATAGACAATTCGGACTATAATCAAACAGGATTACAATAAAGCATCAATCATCATCGACAAACAACAAATGAAAAAAAAACAATTCTTTGGACTAAAACGGTGAACACATAAAACAAAGGGAATAATTTGATCTTTATTTAAACTGATACCACCTCTAGATCATTGGAACTGATCTTTAATGTGCTGATAAAACATGAATCAACCAGCGAAATAAATTCAAAGTTCAACGCCACAATTCAACAAAACACATCAAAATCCACATTGGCAGTAATCGTGAAATGGAACACCACAAAACAAGAACGAACCACTAGCGAGATCGAAATGCTGTGGCGCACATGTATCGCATTGCTGTCCAACAACGTTCGGAAGACACGCGCACTGTCCGCTCACACGATCACATGCACCCACCGTAAGATTTGTTCCCAATTCGTTGCACACACATCTCAAATCACCATCGCGTATTTCTGAGGAAACAATGGAACCCTCTCATATTAGCAAATCTCATAATATTAACATAAATGCTACCAACTGAGAGCTGAATCACCCACAAAATATATAGCAACATCCGAAGAGAAAAACAAAAGCATACCTGTAAATCGGACTGTAAATTTTGAAAAGAGATGATAATCACCAACCTTTGACAACTGCGGATCTTTGCGTCTCCAAAATAGCCTTCTATGCAATTCTCACACTGAATCCCTTCCGTATTATGAAGGCATTTGATACACTCTCCCGTTACCGCATCGCAGCTGCCTTCCACCGATAAATCGATGTTCCCATTACAATCGCACCTCTCACAAGTACCACCCAGCTCGTTCGGATTGCCCCAGTGATTAATTGCACAAGAGGCACAACGTTCACCTGTGTAGCCTGCCCTGTAAATGAGATGATCAGTGAGAAATGAAAAACAAACAATCGTCAGTGAGATGATAACTATTACTTCGGACTTGCCGTGCAGCTTCCCTGAAGAACTAGAACAACTGAAAGATGACGCCATCACCTAAACTAAACGAAATGAAGGTAGAAGGACGGTGGCGTCAAACTAATCGCTGAAGTCTCCAGATCTGTAATACAGAAAAAACTTCGAGGAAAGTGGTCAAGTGAATCGAAGAAAACAGGAATTTTAAAAAAAGAAGCAAAATGAGCAAAGCCATTAATTAACTTCTGAATTTGAATAAACAGAGAAGTAGTACTGAAAGCGGTGTTATTCTATATGGCGGAAAAACACATAAATGACAACAAAGAGCACATTATCATATATACTAGGCATCAGCGCAGAAGGATTTATTAAAGCAACTGCTCTTTTTTCAGTAAAAGGTCAAGTTTTTCTATGCCGCAGGTAGATGTATTCTTTTCAGAAATGCACAATTCTTACTTGCAGTTGCAAACGACATCAGGAGATTCGGAATCCGTATTCGGTCGCAAATAGCAAGTGTCCGCATGTTGGAATCCACTATCCAAACCGCCCGGACATGGGCATGGCTTGCAAGGTAAATTTATACCGAGACGTGGATCGCCATAGTATCCATCCTGAAAAGAAATCAATAATGCCTATACAATTCCTTCTTAAGCTGGTATATTGGGATGCATAGAAAATAAGTAATAATTATTAGCGTTTATGGACCATTCCAAAAGTCAACATGACGGACCGAACATACCAATATAGGCATAATAAATGGCCAGAAACGCGAACAGTTATATCCCTCACAAAGATTCCCCAACCGTATTTCACTGCGTTCGTTACATCCCTTCGTTTTTTTTCTCCACCTGCGCTAAAAATTATCACTTACGGATTGACAGACTCACTGACAGATTTACAGTTTAGGGAAGAGGGAGAACTACCAATTAATGACCGCTTGGTTATTCCTAAACGCTGGAATCCGCAAGTACGAATTTTTGAAAAAACGAGCAGCAAATGCGAAGTTGAAAACATATGGAAAGAAAGCCAGAAAACACATACGAAAATGAAAAAATAAAACACAAACCCAACCTTGCAACGATCACAATAATAGCCATCAGTGAGATCGCGACATTCAATACATGCACCTGTCTTTTGATCACAGATCGATGCATGATCATTGCACTGGCATACACGGCAGTCAGGGAATGACCAGAAGCCTGGTTGGCACTGGTTGCATTGCCTATAAATTGGACTCTGATTTCACTAATTTTTATTTAGCGACATCGACCAGATGAAAATAAAACAGAGAATTCACTTCGGCAACCACTGCAAGTAACTGTATTCACACTGAGTAAGAATATTTCGCAAAACTAGAACAAAACCCATAGAATTACAAAATTTTCGCTATTCAGAGGAGAATCGGATAGGAGCTACTTCACTGAGGGATGAGAAGCTATTTCGAGAAAACAGTTTTTCAGCTTTTCAGATGGATGTGACTTCTTAGAGGTTAAGGGAGAGGGGCGCTGAGGCAAAATTTTTTTCCCCTCTATCAAGACAGTGCAGCAGGAAGTCTGTTCAACATTCTGCGCGAATATTTTCGCACTCCCAATTGCAATGAAAATTTTCGACCCTCTTAAACGCCTCCATTCACACCGCATGAGCATCGAAGCCTAGTTCTATAAGTTCCTCGCAGCGTTATTATTTAGGCTACATAAAAACACTGTCACTAGATAAATAACTGCTATCCATTGCAAAGTGAAAGAACGACAATAAAGTACTGAGCTGTTTCGAATGCATACTAAACAATGAGCTTGAGAATGCACACAAAAATGACAGCAAACAATCTGGGAATGTCAATAAGATCTCAACGACGAATACAGCAAATAACCTTCCAGTGATGCCACGCTCACGACAGAGACACTGCCCACTTTGTTTGTCGCATATATTACTTAGTGAGCCTACGCTGTCGCATTCACAAGCGGTACAACCAGATGGACCGAAACCGTATGTGCCAACCGCACAACGATCACATCTAAATTATTCCAAGGCATTTTTCACGTCTGACTGCAACAAACGATGGCTAAAATATAAATCGGCTCTACAATCGAAAACCAACTTCAATCTCGCTAACATACGAACGTATTATATAGCTATCCGGCTTCTAATTAGAAGCTGACCAACAAAACTACCTCAATCCGTTACTTTCGCTACTCTAGCAAACTCGACCAATGTAGACAGGATTCTTCTTTCATTTACGGCTGCTATAGATCCAATAGAACCCATTCAAAGAAACTTGCGCTGAGAATCAACCAGCACTTCTGTTTAAAAAAGGAAAAAATGCGTTATGACAATATCATAATAAAACATCGAAAACAACAGAGCGCAACTTCGTAGCTCTCGTCTGACAAATATGTTCGACTCCCTCAGAATTAATAAGGACTTAGAGTAAAATGCATTCCGATACGAATATAACCTTCATATCTAAGTAAACAGTAGGCCACGTTTTATAAAACAAGTCAGGTTTTGATTTCAACTGCGAATTGCAACAACGAATACAGATTTTGCTCTCTTTCTTGAGAAAAAAAAGAAGCAGGAAGGGTGGATATTCTATCGATTTCATTACTGTGCTATGAATTATCGTTAGGGATAAACTCTAAATATAACATATAAAACAATGAATTTCCTAATTCATTGATGTCTACTGAGGCTTTCGTATTATGGAACTTCATATCGCCAAAATGCAGAACTATTATAGCACTCAAACTACAATCCAGAGGTATCAGAAGCCAATGGGAAATGATAAGATATTCTTCGTTTTGATAATCAACCTACCTTCTGCCAACAACGTTCGGCTTGCAGTCGCATTGCCCTCCCTTAGCAGCACAAATACCGGAGACCGAACCTGTCGGGTCACAGTTACATTCAAGACTCTCATTGAAGACGATTGCAGCTACTGGGCAAACGTAACGCGAACACACCGCCCAAAGATCGGTCGTCGGAGTTAGTGACAGAGCCTGGTTTCGGCATTGATAGCGATCGAACTCCAACCTTAAGTGACCTCGTTACTGAGTTGTAACGCTGAAGTGGTCAAATCGCACCTCATAACACAAAAATTATAGCTAACGGTTTTCTCTAAATTTCTACATATATACTTTGTTCAGAAATGCGAAATTCCACCACTTGAAAGTTGCTTTTGAAGACTATGAATTATTCTTCAAATTATGAAACGGAAGGGAGCATGGACTGACAAGGATGCAGAAGAAGAAGTGAATAAATGTGTTTATATAAGGGTAAGCAAACATGCTATTAGGCTGGAGAATATAGGTTTAACACTTTTCATCCATACCTGGAGAGATTAAAAAATAAAAGGACTTAGAAAGCAATTTGAGGAAAAAAGTTCTCACTGATACTCGGCAGCCTAGAAAGTCACGGGCTGCTGTAAACTTTGCAGTACGCGTTGAATATTACTTCTATATATCTTCAAACTTTTCAACCCAATTTATGAGCTTGAAGTGCAAGCGTCCAGTTCTATAGGTCAAAAAAAGAGTCGCCTTGGCAGTGAATTGATGAATGAAATGAGAACTTTTTGACGACGAAGGAGTAATGGTGAAGTGCTTCGAGTGGAAGAACCCCGAAACGAAGGAGAAAGATAAGGGAAGTGGGAGTAGATAGTTTAAGTATGTCGCAACCCGAAAACCAGAGGCTATAGCTAATGCATCCTCAAGAACTTGGGACGATCCTTGGACCAACATTACAATGCGATTAATTTCACTAATAATGACAGCAGCGAGGATCCATCACGATAGCGAGTCCCTTTTACTAAAATAAACCTTCGCCACAGGTTCTGCGCACTTATAACTCGGTCGTGGGAGCGATTTTACTTTACTGCAAATAATAATGAATGACGTGAGCAACTTTCTTTTTCACCTGTGCAAAGAAACGCATAAAAACATAAAGAGCGGTTTCCAATTTTGTTAGTATTCACAGAGCGAGTAACCAAGAAAGTTATCAAGGCTTCAACAACAACGTCAGTAATTTGCAACAATCTGCAACAAGGCTTTAGAGAGAGGCTGGTATTCATGAGGAAGTAAATCAACAACAAATGAAATAAACTTCAAAGACACTCTTTGGTTTATAAGAGTTAATTCACGGACATACGGTTCAACTATGTTTTCGAAACTCGCCACCATTTCGTCATCTTGCATGAAAACGCGTTCACTACTATTATTAGTTTTAATCTGACAGCAGTGTAAACTTATTGATGCTCCACTCTCTTGAAAAATTTCCTAGCGTGATGCCTACTATAACAATGCTCAAAGAAACGATGAAAAGCGGAGCGCCTCAACGAGCCGCAGCTCCTAGTCATCAGTCTGGACTCACCTCACATGCCATCAAAAAGAAAAAATGGGCGATAGTAACGCGACGTTCAAAAAAAGGTTGCAACATACTTATGTTGCTCAGCAACTGGTGAGCCTTTGAAAATGGGCAACACATCGGTGGGTGGAACGAGAACAATTGAGTCGATCAGGATTGACGCAGATCGATCCTGAACGCCTGTCCGCTTCTCACCCATTTGAAGGCGAATTTCGTATGGAACATGAGCCTCCAAGCAAACATCCGGCCTGACCTGAAAAAAACCACCTCGATAACACTGCGCTGTTGCAACCACAGTGGCGATAAAAATTCCGAACATATATTCACGGTCCAACACAAATGCACTTCAGCAGAGGTTATTTCTCCCGCTCTATGGAAACATTTTCGGTAACTAAATTCGTTCAACAAAAAACAAACGGTTGAAAAACCACAAAACTGATATTACACAAATGCTGCTATCACGGATGATTTGGGAAAATGCAAATCATCGATGTATGAGCATTAAAAAACAGTTCAACAAAAAAACACAACAGAATGAACTAAGAACGTAAACATAGAAAATTGAACAAATGATACATAAAATACACACATATCGTTTAGAAAAGTTTTATCCGATGAGTGTTACATTTGAATATAAACGATGTAAAGGTGATTTTAAGTAACCTCAGCATAGCGTCCTCCAGCATGCAGTCGAACGATGAGGAAATCATCAGACGGAAGAGCGTTACTGCAAACTCCATCGGGTGATGGATCACTGGGACGTACTATCGTCAACTGAACGTTTTCCCATCCTAATGGATCCTGCAAAGATCGTATTCAGTAAGACTTATGCAAATGGGTATGAAATATTTTGTATGATATATTACTTAACCACAGAAGCAATGATCGTTGAATCAATATATCCCATGCTAACCATTTCATCGACTTTTCATGAAAATTCCATTTCCATTCTAAACTTCATCGTAGATTGTGGAAATATAACTTAAGAATATGCACGAATTTCTACGATAGGAAAGGAGAGGAAACGGGAAGATCTCTCTTTTAACTACATAACAGCTATGAAACTGTACTGGGAAGAAATAACCACACAAGGAGACAAGTTCCGCTGTTATGTTAGTTGTAAAATTTCGAGTTAGAAATGTTATACACTGTATGATAGAGAAAAATACCGAAAAAAATTACTTACAATAATGAAATAGCAGTTATCAACTAAAAGTAAACCTGCTAACTTAAAGAATATAAAGCAGTCCAAAAAGGATTTAGATAAAAGTACTCACGTGGGGCGCTTCATATCTGATGATAATGTTGTATCGCATGCTCTGTGCGAGATTATCCACTCTGAAAGTGATCGATGTGCGTTCGTTAGCGCGTACAAAGCCTTCGCCAGTCCACGTACGATCACGAACATTTAATGGGTACTCCCTTGATTGTACTTCACCCTGTAACTCTTATCCTCAGTAAGCGGTCCAGTGAAATCAAAATAAACCTTAAACGTTGAAAAAGCATCAGTAAATATGTTTGCAGAAGTGTCTGCGCTCATCTAGCGCATCACGACATAAAGGTAATAAAAGAGATTTTGAAATATAAGAATAATAAATCAAAAATTCCCCCGATACAGTGGATGTCTTCTCAAAATCCAACACATGAAGAAGAATTAGACTGCGACATCTGCAATCTTGATGAAATTCTTAACCAATGCTGAAGCGAGACTAAGGATGATGCAGATAAAGAGAAGACGCATTCGCGGATAAGATTATAAAAAATTCCCTCTCGCACCTTTCACCTCTGCCAAAATGTGCAAATATGGTCAGATGTCAAATAGATGTGACATTTATCAACGAATAAATTCAGTGAGTGTACATTAGTGATGTTGGCTTGTTCGGCCTCGTAAGTATAGTGATCAATATTGGCACAATAGTATGAGCTATCGGCCGTATCGCAACGTCGACCACTGAAGTGTGCACGACATTTGCACTGCCCCGAGATCACATCACAGTAATTGTCAACGGCACCACCGATGTCACAATCACAAGCACGGCATCCATCCGGTTCTTCACTCAATCCATAGTGCTCCGGCTGAAATCCATAAATATCCACTTTATAGTGCATAAGCAATATTAACTATGTGTAACGAGAAAATATGTGGAAATAAAATGATAAAATGAATTAAAGAGCATATTTGCATACGCAAGGATTTATACTGGAAGTACCATTTCTCCCACAGCGATTACAAATTAAATTAGAGAAAAGATTTGGAATCTGAATTCCTACTAACTAACCCATCTGCGCTTTGCTTACCACATCGATCTCCTTGATGAAAACAACGATTCGCCAAATGTTGAAAGGAGAAAAGAAAAATTGGTCAAAGATCAATCACTCGGAAATAGAGCGCATGTGTTCAACAGATGTACCATGAAAGACGGCGGCGCTAAATGGAGAAGCCGTTGAAATGATTGCAAGTTATTTTTAGTTCAGAGAAGTTCGCATGTGCAATGATCTCGCCGATGAGATTTGAAGAGAAGAAAGAGAATAAAGATTATGCTGTTGAAGATCCATTGGGAGAAATAACTGCTGACAAGGAACTCTCGAAGACGGAAAACGTAACAACCCCCTTTGCAATATTCTATAAGACGACATCTGATCCCTACTATTCAGTGGCAGCAGAAAGCAGGCCTACAATGACAGCTACAAACAAGTTCAATGACCGGTACCTCGCTATATTCAAATTCACGTGACAACATCCTAAAATTTTTGCAAACACAACATTTCGCCTTTGCTTGGCTATTCTACAGTGAGAACAGCGCAATAAGCTGCTGCTCAGTCAGATAATTATTGCTCAAGCAAGACGTTCATTCGGCAGCATCAACGACTACGGAACCAGAAGGGTGATGTCTTCTCGAAAAACTTATGTAAAAAGCGACTGATGATACAAAAAATATCATGAAAACAGCTTAGACGCTGGATGGAAGATATCCTACGGCGGAGGAAGCTGTAGATTCTGACACAACAAAATCCGATGTTCCTCTCTGTTATCTCAACAGTTCGTCCACCATGGACGTTTCTCTAATAATGCACAGTACTAAGCGAATAGTGAGGCTGCTCTATCTTGAAAGGAATAAGGCAAACTTGTAAAAGACTACTTAAACAACGGTTAAATTTATCATAGCAAGATTGAGCTGAACAAGCAGTAGGAACGGAACACAACATTAAAAACCATGCTGAAAAGAACAACGCAGTAAACGTACCAAACATCTATCACAGTTTTCACCGGTGACCAGTCGTTTGCAGAGACACTCGCCGGTACGTTTATTACATCCCTCATTGTTGAAAGTGCCTAGTAGATGGCATTTGCAAGCACGACAACCATTCGGATCTTCTGCACTCAATGACCAGAAGCCATTTTTGCAATGATCACATCTGCGTAATAAAACGCTTATCATCACAGCAGTGGTGATTAAGTGAACTGATAGCTTATTCCTTCTGTGATGGTTTTCTTTTGATCATCAGAAATCAGATAAAAACAATCTTAAATTAGAGAATCACCACTTATGCTACACTAAAGTAGCGGCAACTCAGCAAAAAAAGAAAAAAAAAACAAATATTTCTGAAAGAATATTCTTATTTTGAATGAAATCAACATTAACCTGCAAAAAAACTTTCAAATATTAGGTGGAAAATGTTCACGTATCACAAATATCGCTCAAAACCTATCATTTAACTGAGCAGTTATTGCGAAAACGATGCCAATATAGCAAATTTGCATTAAATGAAATCTGCCATTACTCGCATATGCGTTGATGAGGTTTCCCTCCCTCAAGAAGTGGTCATTTTTCGAGATTTATTCATCCACGAATAAAAAAACTGCCACGAAAATACAGTATTTTAGAACTCGATGACGCAAAAAAAAAGAGAAAGCTAACCGTGATCCGTCAACATTACTCTTGCAATAGCATTTGCCAGCAACAAGTCCTCTTTCTGGATCTTCTTCCCCCTCGCAAATCCCCTCATTGAGAGAACCAGCCTAAAATACATTTTGATGCGGAAAAAAACTGCGACGACAGTATGAACAGATCGGACACTCAGACAACATATTCTTAGAAATCATCAACAAAACTATGACCGGAAATTGGGGAAAAGAGGCTGGCATGGAGGGAAGAAGATTGGAAAGAAACGAAAGCTCGATTAGGTTGAAGAAGCCTCAAACTCGTTAAATGGAGAGCATTTTGCTCTTATCCTAATTTCTCTAACACGGATCGAGTGTTCCATCTACACATTTGGTATATCCTTCTCGTATAAATGAGATCCTCTCATAACGTGGGGGTTAATAATTCATAAGCAGCATTTTAATTCGATCAACCAGCTAAACACAGCAAAAAAACCCTGCACGAAAAAAAAACAACGACTTAAAAGGTATTTAGCAATTTGAAGTATTTATAAGGGATAAGTGATGTGAATAAAAAGGCGTTAACAACAAACCTTATCACATTCGCATGGCAAACACACATACGGATCCGTGATTGGTCGTTGTGGATTGCGGTAGTAGAACGGTTTACACTGCTCACAATTCTTGCCTTGTGTATTGTGCATGCATTCATCGCAAACACCACCCGACACGAAACCTATTCAATAAACATTACCAGCAACATTTTTGCCACAATAATAAAATCAGACAAATTCATTCTAATAAGACGAGTGGAAATTACGAGAAGAAAAAAGTCTGATTTTCTGCTTTTCGAATATATAATGATTAAAATAAATAAATAAATAATTTGATCCCTTGAGCAGCACCTCTGATTAAGCAACAACAACGCCGAACTGCTCGAAGACAAGAAAATGATAAACGACGAAGGTGAATATGCATTTATTAACTAACCAGATGCCTGATAAACCGCGCGATCGAAATGACATCTAGCCGCATGACCATTGCAGTTGCAACGTTTGCACTCATTCGAATCATCACCGATCGCCGGACGCCACGGCAAATCGTTGAAAAAGTCCATACACTGCTCACAATTGAGACCTTTGGTGTTGTGGGTACATTCGCAACGGCCATGTACCTTAAATATTTGTTGACGCTAGAGCACAGTGACTTCAAGATATAACTGCAAAGGAGCAAAAAAGAGAAACACCCTATGCAAAATGGTGGCGAATGTGTTTTTTGAAATTTTGCGTAGATAAATAGAGCGAAATGACCAGGCTTGCAAAAAAAAGCAATGATACAAATGTTGATCAAGCCACACTTCATTGGGCACCGAATTCTTTTCCCACCTAACGGAGCGCATAAGTTTAGTCAATGAAATTCACAATAGCACTGTTCATGAATTCCCCGGAATTTCGAGCAACCAAATCAGTCGATTTCAGTAATGAGGAAAAGAATGACAATTAAAATATTTACTTCGAAAAAATCTAGAGAGTTTGCAAAAAACGTTTCATTCAAAATTACTCCGTGATAAATTCAATGAATTACCTCAGTGAAATTACACTTAAATTTGTTTAGTTTCCGATATAATCATCCACAATTTGACGAGTCGAATCCGCCTAGCACAGCATCGCTGATCAAAAATGCACTATGCTAAGGGAGTAGGTAATAAATTGCAAAAGACATATACAATAAACAACTGAGAGGACCGATATAAGCTTAATAATTATAGATATGAAAACTGCATCGCCTTCTCTGTACTGATATTTAGGTGGAGCAAAGAAAAGAGGATAAAAACCACCACAAAAAATTTTCTTATATTCAAGTATGCATGGAAGCATAAAATATTACTTTCATTTCAAACTTCTAAATATTGAATTAACCTCTATATTTCAAACTTTTATAACGCAGCTGCAAAAGACATTTAACCTAAATTTCGTTTCTAAGAGAAAAAAGAAAGAAACGAAAAATAAGGCTGAATCTATTCGCGTCACTCTTGCAAAAACATATATAAAAATGAAGTTGTGCTTACCATATCTGGACGATCGGATACAATCGCAACGCCAGCGCTATTTTCGATCGGAATACAACGTTGTGCATGACCATAACATGAGCATGATCCTCGTACAACCAACTCATATACGGCATAATAGTATTTCTCATCGATTTCCGGCCTAAAATAACGACATAAAATAGTGATTTACTACCAGAGAATATATAATAAATCCACTTCAAGTTTCCTATATAATGCAACGGAAAAACCTGCATTCGAATGCTGATAAATAAAATCTGTAATAATAACAAAAAACAGCAATGCAATTAACGATGAATATCGAATTTTGAAATATGCTTGAAATTTGCGGAATTATTTCGCTGGGAAAATTGCAATTCTCAAGTGCTCATCATGAATTCAACCCTCATCCCCTTCCAGCTTGAAATTTACAGCAGCCATGCAAATGTTTCATAGGGTTTTTAGAACTAATCAAATACTATAAAACCACCTATAGTCGAGAAGATCGTCACCAAGAGTGTGCAATTTTGTGAAGTTTATTCGCAGATTTGTCACTTTCAGTAAGTTAGCAATCTCGTCCGAATATGGATTCTCCGTTCGGATATGCGGTGATATAACCTTATAGACGAGCTGCAAAATTAATTAGTGAATAATTAAGTGATTTTAAAAAGATGCCAAAAATTATTGTTAACATGGCTACATTCAACCAATAAAAACTGGAGAGGCAAGAGCATAGCAGATGCTATGGAATATGGGGAAATCAGAACCTTCGGAAGAGTAGGACATTTCAACCAATCGAGGAATCATGACACCACCTATGCAGCACCCCTTAAATGGTTGATGCGCAGCGCCTTAATTGTAAAAGTGACAGCACTTCAGTCATAGAGCACAATAGATGAGCGATTGTAAGTGCAAAATAAAATGCAAAATAAATTAAAACATATTAATTAAATGAAGGAAATTTCGTATAAAATGGGAGATATCATTCACCTCGCCTCCCGTTGAGGGTGCAACATCACTGTACTTACGCGTGCAGATTACATCCGAATGCTTCTTTGGCGGTCCTTCAGGAATGTTCGGGAATGTACTTGCGCAGTCATATGCAAAATAACGATACGGTGACCTGCAAGAGGACCCTTTTTAGAAGCATCAAATGACGGCTTCAAGTATGTGTTAAGGCTGTAATAGAAGACGTTTTTCAAAAGCCGTGATTAGAAAAAACTAAAAATAATGGAACAGACCTCGGAATAAGCCAGGATCGACTCATTTTTTAACTGCATTTAATGCCGACTTTATGTTCTCTCTATGGCTTAGTTTCTATTATCTCAATAACTGACTACCAAATAGTTACCATGAAATGCAAGAGCTCGTGGACGCTTTCACTAATATCGATTCGGCCGTTAGCAGGAAACGATAATCTCAAAGAAACAACCTGTTCTTCAAAGAAACCATAGAAATTTTCTATTTCTTCCTCTATTTTCTTTCCTCCTCTTTAGACGATAAATTGCTCGTTTTTTGCTATCTACACTTCCCGTGAAGGCATCTTGTAATTTGACGGTATAAAATATAGCATGAAAAATTATCCGACTTCCTCACACTGCTGATCCTATCCTTTCCATCGTATCAAAAAAACAAAGACGGGAAGCCCGAGACATTCCCAGCTCAAAGCATTAGGTACTACGCATCGTAAGCAAACACAGGCGATCCAAGTCGCCGGAAAGAGAGGCGAGAAACGGTAATACATAGTGCGCAGAAACCACAGATGTAAATATATATAAATCATATTCGAAGCTGATAATGACCAAAAACGACGAGTGGAGGTTACGAATTAATAATGTGTTCAATAGAAGTTGAAATCGCATTGAGATGAAACATGCCGGCAGATCGACGTTATAAGCAGAGCACAATGATGCTGAATGTACTCAAGAACTTAAATCAATGTATCAGTCTAAACTTAAATTGAACTTAAATCGAACTTAACTGAACTTAAATCACTCTAAAAACCTACTCAAGAATCGAATAAGACAAAATACGTAGATGAGGTGCAAATTTTGCGATTAAGCTGAAGATAAATGTGGGAATAATTAATGATGATGAGAGTCGACGATACAGATCTCATATGATTGCGATGTAATAAGTGATACATAGATCCATAAGCTATATGCCAACAAGATATATTCTACGAATGAAATGTAAAAGTTCACCTCATATATATAACGAAAATTTGACGTTTTCCTTCGACATCGTTAGAGAATTGCCCCACATATGAGGCAAATAGCTGAGAGGCAATTTCGCCTTCCTTTCCTATCCAAACCATAACCTCTTTGCAAAATGCTCTTTGCAGTAACGGTGATTAACGCTCAATAGAGCAAAAATGCACATTCGAATAAGCTCTATTCATCTTTCAACAAATCGTATCGTTGAAACTTAACAGTTTAGAATTTTAGATCATAAAGGCGCTCGCTTATTTATGAAATGAGCATTTCTGAAAAGAGTGAACAATGCTTTTTGTTTTTTAAGTTAACATTTGAGCGGAATTATGCGAGACAACGTTGTCGATATAGAAGACAAAGGAACTCGATCAACTTGCACAGCTGTTTTATTACACAAGAGTGCTCATTGTTCCGGGTTTCGGCTTGAAAATCCAGAAATTAGAACGGAAAAAACCTTAACATGAATATCGCAATCTTAATCTTGCAGAAACAGGCATTCTGTCCCACTCTTCTAAACATTCACAATGAGGGATCATTCGAAAGAGTCGATGCTTCTGGCTTCTATGCTTTTCGATTATTTCCATTGCGATTACGCACTCATGCTTGAAACGATCCTCTATAAGATACAATAATTCAATCTCTGGACAAACCCTGGACATGCAGTTCTACGGCCATAAAAAATTTTCAGTCTAAGCCAATCTATAAAATTCGACGAGACCAGTTCCACTCGACGATTGATCGCCAAATACTTTGTCATTATCCATATCTTGGAGCTGACTCTGAGAAAAAAAAGGAAAATTAGTTAAACTGGTTCGACTGATCGAATTACTCAGAATACTCTACTCACCATGTTTTACCAAAATCGGCCGACCGCTCAATAATCATTGCTGCAGGACGAAATGATTTAAATGTCATTATGAGATGAGTGAAGTGGAATTCGGCTTCCAAGTCGAGCCGAATGGAAACATTCTGAACGCCGTTCTCTGATTGCCACCAGTTCCGACTGCGATCCTCATACGACTCAGAGACCACATTTTCGATCCTGACATAAGTGTATCATCACAATCTCTATTTGCGTAGAGCCAACGGTGGTTGGTTAATGGCACTGCAGTAGACGGATAGTATCATTTCCGGAAAATTTTTCGTCCGAACTTTTGTTCCGAGGCAGAGGATCTTAGCGGATTTCTTTCGATAAACGGAATGAGTGATAACGTTTTGAGTTATCACTACTTTGCTATGGCATTGAACTGAAAGAAATAACTGAGTTTATCTTGTAGCTATTCATATATGACATCTCAGAATAAAAACTGATCTTATAAGAGTACCGCACTTGATATGAAGAGGTTGATTTTTCTGTGTTATCCCATACCTCTAGTAAATCAAGGTGAAAAACAAAAAGAGCAATACGTGATTAAGATCAGTGAAACAGTGGGATGTACGAAAGATACAGACAGCTGGATATTTCAAAATGTAAAGAATTTTTAGAGCGTGAACTCCGCCGAAACACACTTGACGAACAATCACTGAAACGTACTCGTCGTAACATAAAAAAAGCGAAATAAACCTATGACTGAGTCTGTGCGGTTCCCTGTGAGGACGCCATTCGGTCCGGCTGTCACAATAAAAGCATTTCGTTTGTTCTTCAAGATGAGACACAATGCAATAGCGTTGCCGACCATGTATACCACATGTCGAGGTGGCGCTAAGTCGGTGCTTTCGCCCAACTAATAAATTTCCGGTAGCCGGATAACAGGAACGTTCACTGCACAGATCTTCTTCTGCTGAAATCGGCATATTGCTTTCATCGTGAAGTGTTGAATGATCAACTTCAAAGATGTTCACGAAGATATCAACGCTCATTAATGAGCCAGAGAGCACAACAACGAGTTTTGAGAAATCGAGATACTCATACTTTTTCGGAAGTGTTTAGATCACTCAAAATGAGATGCTCCCCTTGAGAATTCCAATACGACGACGATAAATGTCTATTCTTTCTACCCTCTCCAATTTTGATCACTCGTGATGGAAACAGCAAGGGTTGCCATCGTTAAGCAATCCGTATACATCCCGAACAACGTCAGTTTATTTCCTTCGGGTGCAGATAGAAAACGAATATTGCGGCCGGAGCCTGTGTCGATTAACAGTTAACTGTCAACCACTTACGCAGGTATGCAGAAACACAGGCATAAATACATACATACTTCGTGCATCTATAATGCCGCCATTAGGCAAAAGTCGCACAAATGCAAATTCAGTTTTCGCTGAAATTCCCCAACAATTTTGGGGCAAAAAATTAGCATTATTGCTCAATGGCTATTTTTCAAATCACAAGCATTGTCTCCGTTTTTAATGCAGATCCCTGTGTATCACGATCATCTACACTTAACACATAGGGCCGATCTTATCATTACCTATCCTCTTTTGGCGTTCTCTTTCTCGCCTTATTCCCATTTGCATTTCTTCTCATTACCTCCATCTGTTGAAAAAAACTGTTATACACGACTAAATCCTATAGCGGAAGCTATAGTTCATTGTACAAAATGGATTTTGTTATCATATCATTAATTCGATTCAATAATAAGCGATTAGAGGATTTCGATAATAAACAAAATATGAACGTAAATTATTTGCTTATTTCAATTATTCTAACTTTTTTTTTAAAATAAAGTTTGCCCTAAATTGTTACTATTTAGGCGTTATTTCGATATTAACAAATTATGATAAGTAAAAGTATTAGGCAGTAACACTGTATCATTAACATATCGATAAATTGTTACAATAAACGTAAATAAAGTGCATAGTTGGAAATTACTACTTACCAAATTCAGCACATACTGAGGCCAGAAATATTACGAGCACAACGATCGACCAAACGGGCGACCGTAAAATGCCCATGGTGATCTGAAGGGCTCGTGCTCAGCCTAGAAAGCAATTAAATGAAATCGGTTACAACAAATAACCGCGACTATAAAAACGACATAAAACTGTATATAGTAAACTAAATATCAGGTATAAATAAATATAATTACTAGGCGATTTTACGGAAGGCAACCACAAATTCTGGAAGTGCAAAAACGTCTGCAATAGTTAGTGAAACAAGAGCAAAAAATGGAAATATGATCAACACGGAAATATTAATTGTGATGAGACGCTTATAATTAGCTAAATAATTGCTTTCTGCTTATGAAGCTGAAAATAAAGCTAATGTAATGAAACTTTCTGTGGTAAGCAATGCGCCTATTGGAGGGTCTTTAATAGTTAAATGCATTACAGAGGTCATCACTGTCTGCCGCTGAGTCGAAATCTCCAGGACAAAATCCACCAAAACACAATTTGGTGAGCAATGAAAATTTGCAACTGTTGAATTATTGAAACCCACCACTAAACCACAACATACTTCCTTTGCTATGAAAAAAAGGCTTCACATTTGAATGCATCTCACTTTCCCTCCTCATCCTTGGAAAAGAAAATTACCGATAGTCAGAGAACCATTAATAAATGAAAGCAAAATGAGGAATGAAACAAAAGATAAATTATGAGTAAATGAACAATCAATCAAAAAAAAAAAACGATACAGTAGCTGGGCATCGTAATGCTCTTACAACGTCATCTAACAATATGTGCGTTTATTATTTACACAACACACATTAAAAACAAATCTATACGCCAATAAAATAAAGACCATTGTAAAATCTTCGATTATAGGTAACTCCTTCTTCAGTAAAGAATATCGGACTTTTTAAGGAGGCAATAGTTGAAACGAATAATCCTGAGAACTTTAAAATCCTCATCCTTCATAGAGGATTACTTCTTTGATGGCATTATTGCAAAATGGAATTTCTTCGCTCCAATGAAAATTGCAAAATCGAAAATTTGAAGAATGAAAAATAATGCAACAGTTAGTGCGGGGAATTTTAATTCAACCGAAATTGATCGAGAAGTTATCACCTCTATCGATAAGATATACTTTTTTATTTGCTATGTCATCTTTTACGCCCATAGATTATTCCACTTGTAAACAGAAATATATATACATGAAATAAAATATGACAGAGGCAATTTTTAACAAGGCAGAATCCAAGTTCAAAGCTATTAGAGCTCTCACAGTTGTTTGTTAGTCACCGTGCAAAAAAAAAGGAAAGTGCTAGTGGGCGAAGTGATACAGCTGAAGATAACAATTCAAACAATGCATGTGATAGATGATAGCTTCTGAAGATCAGTAGGCAGCAGGATTGTGATAACGATGCGAAATACTTCACAACTGAGGAGAATAAGCTTAATGGAATACAATTCTATAAACTATTGTGCTAGTAACTATCAACATAAAGTTCGGGTTGTATCTTTTAAGACTTCGATGAGTTTCACTATGAATCATATGGGTATCAGTTAAACGCAACTACAGCTTAGCCATCCCTCAATAATACAGCTATAACCCACTACTACATATGGGAAAACATTATAAGTTAAATATAGGTGCAACTTTTAAAGGTTATCAGTTGCCAACAGAATTTTAACATATTGCGTTTTATTGTATATCGTCTAATCCCCCGATTATTAGAATAATTTCTTCTATGTAACATATGAATGAGTCAGCTCATGTTATGTTTTGTGCTGATAGCAAAAGAATCGTGGCAAAAAAAGTCATTATTTACGAAGGAACAGCCGAAAAGCTTATTCATATTAACCTACAATGATCTCTTTTTTTTCAGTAAATATGGTTATTTTAACGTTTATATCTACTTCAAATTAAGCGAAACGTTTCATATATTCATTGAAAAATTCATCGAAACTTATCAATTCCCAATAAAACTGATAAAACAACAAAGCGTTATTAGTTTGCAATAGTATAATTTCCAACAGAGATAACAGTTACCGATTACTTTCTTAGTAAATATATTAATATATAGGAAATAAATAAATATAGGAAAGTTTTCCAATAAATATATCTGTTAAGGTAATCATAGCATTTTGTTGAGATATAAAAGAAAGAGCGGCAACTGCATTCTGCGACAACAATCGATTTGTTCGTTGAGGGTTTGTAACGTTATGTGACGCTAAAGTAAGGAATTCCAAGAACTTGTTTTAGTTAACATTTTACAATATAAAATGTCACAGTACTAATAAAAATTTTACTGAACATTATTAACTATCGAATGACATTAATAACTATTCACGCCGTGGCGTTCAAATCACAGACCTGCTTGCTACAAGCTACGAGCTAACGAACGTTGTGTACTTACCCAAAGTCTAGAATTGAAAATTGAACGCACGACCTAGTATTGGCACAGAAATTGAGGAGAAAGAGGAACGTGCAAGAAAGAGGAAGGCATGGATCAAAGGAAAGGATAAATGCCGTAGGGCACCACGAAAAATGCATATAACAGAAAAAGCCTCGCAATGCTTAACGGCAGAAAACTTGATGGAAAATCTCTGAGGGGAAGTTTCCCTTGAACGAATTAAACTGAGGCAGGGAACTTCGGTACTCAAAAAAAGGGAATCTTTTTTTAAATTTAAAAGTTCTCAATCCTTGACAATGCATGAAATTCTAAGTGAACTGATAGCGAACGGGAAAAATATACTTATATGAAGAATCAGCAAATTCGGCCCTCAAAGCACATAAATGAGACGAAGAATTTCATAAGGCGTAGATTAAGGCAATAAGAACGCACAAAGCAAATAGGAGTTCGAGATTTTTTGTCTCATTCAAGCAACCTTGATTCCAATAGATAGTCGGCGTACTTTTTCCACCTTTCATAGATCAATGAAATACAATGAGAAAGATATAGCTTGCGATTTCAATACACTCTTTCTACTGTAATTCTCCAATAGAAACAGAGAAAATCATTCCATTGGCAAGACAATTAGCGACACTCATATATGATCTCATACAACAGTACTTCGAGTTTAAGAAAAGAAAAGTTGTCTGAAGAAGAGTTCAATTTGTGTCTTCCATAGAAATCGATTATGCTCTATGGAAATCGATCGATTTCATCTCCTCCTATTGATTTCATCCAAAAACTATTTGCTGCGAAACTTATAAAAAGAAGTCAATCTCGAGAAAGCTTCAACATGTGCAGCTTTATTGCAGAGAAGCCTCTAGCTCAAGCTCCTAAGAAAAGTAACGCGGAGAAACTTCACTTGGCTCACTTCATTGAAATGACGTAACATTGCCAATCACAATAAAATTTGAAGCACTGAATTAAGAAACGCTATACTATGCTATAGACGTGACCCTAATATATGAGGATATAACCCAATTAGTGCCTAAAATACCATCGTTTATGTAAAAGTTTGTTTAGCGGTGATTTCATTATCTGATGATATCATTCGACATTCTACGCGTCTTTATTTACTACCTAACTATACTCTGCTTACGCATCTCTTATATGCGATTTGGGATAAAACCTTTCCCAACATTAAAATGGGAAATGGCAATTAAGAGGATCTAATTCAAACTATGAAACAACAACCACTATAGAAAAAGAAGAGGAAAAAGAACACCGCTGACAAGATAGGCTCCCCTTGTTCATTACACATTCCTAACAAACCTACCTACTTGTATGACTCTTCTCTTCTCAACTTATGGCTATAATATCTATCTTATTTTCCTCTACCAAGAGCATTATGCGTTTCGCCGTGACGATGGCCTGCGCATAACTCGGATGTACACGCCGAAATGTGGTCACCTTTTATCCACAAAGGTATTTTTTTAATGTCTTGTTTCTACTGTATTAACATTTCGTTCTTCCAAAATTGCCTTATTAATGTTAGCTTCATATTTCAGACTTCCTATATCACCTCCTTAGCCTAAAATAAAAACATAAAGAAACATTAATAAACTATTGAAAGTATAGTTAACTTGATTGATGACGACGTTGTTTCGACGACGGCCAAAGTACAGCGGTTTAAGATTCCGGTTTTTGGCCGGGTGTGTATGCCCCTTGAAGTGAATGGAAAATGTCTACTTTAGCGAGGAACTTCAAGAAGCGTACATACTCAGCCTGAAGCCGACTTGCAAATTACCTCAAGCGGAATTTGCATAGAAAATGGCAATACAGAAATCTATCTGTAATATGGAAAAAAAGTGGAATTTTGTGAATGAAATACACTAAAATTTGTGCATTAAAAAAAATGAAAAAGAGACGAAAAAATCGCCTAACACCTCACCTAATACTAGCAACAAAAATACATCTATAAAATGGGAAATTATTAAAAAGCGATAGATGAAAGTGTTCGGTTTGATCACAAATCGTCGATGAACGACAAATTGAGCAGGAAATAAGTCGCCGAACGCGTCCGTCCGTCTAATCGAAACAGCGAGCTATTTATTAATGTCGATTGTAATGGTACTGCGTAAACGGATGAGGGCATTACGGATGCCAAGAATACCTCAAACGTTAACTTCGCCGAGCTTTCCCATAATATAAGTACAAGTTTGGAAGTATCAACTAATGCACCTTTCGAATATTATCTCCTCCATCCTCCCTCACCACCAGTGAAAAGCATTTTTTCATTGAAAATGAAAAATTACTTTATGTTTTTCTCGTCTTTTTCGAGCCTAAATATATACACATTCACCGTTTTCGCCTAAGTTTTACATTTCTATATTTCAACTAAATATATTATTTCCGATTATCTTTTATAAACGAAAAGAAAACCTATGGTACGACAACGTTTACGATTTCCATATAACCGATTTGGTTTTAATAACCCGTTTTACGAACAAACGACAGGAAGTGAATGAAGAACTGCAAACGGGGTGTCACTGTAATCGTACTGGGCGTGAAGGACCTCCAGCTTGGGCCAGAGGATGGAAACCATCTTTACTCATCCCTTCGTACTCACCGCGAATTTGTGCACAACAGTACGCCGCTGGGAGTGTCAATGAGGTAATGCTCTTCCAGTTACTGAGAACAACCTGTTGCAGACATTGGTAGAAACGGCACTGCTGCGACGACCTAAACCAGAAGACTGTCTGGATATACGGGAAAAAAGACAGAGGAATGGAGAAGTTCGGATACGCTACGGTGGAAGCAAAAGGAGAGGAGGCAGGCAGAAGCGAATAAAGCATAACGTATGAAGCTATAATATTCAGCATTAAAGGAATGGTAGCAGGTGCGTAAGATCATATATCATCCAAGAAAATAAACAAATATAAAAGGATTTTACAATTCAGATAATCAAATCCCTATCACGCCCTTCCCTCTTCCCTCTAATTCAATTTATTTGTAGAGCATAAATGAATACAACAATTAAGCATAGCAATCATTTAAATTTGAAATCCAATGAACTAATTCATTATTGTTCACGTGGCGAACAGTTCGATATCGACGATAATGATGCGAACATTCATCTGAAATGTTTATCGATAAATGAAATGTTAAATAAGCAAATAAAATATCACTTTTTAAAGTATCTTAAGCAATTTGGAGCGAAAAAATCGCATATAATGAGCATAAAAGTATTCCGAGATTAACTTCAAATGTGAAGAGTGACCTGCTTTATTTCCTATCATACAGAAAAGCCGAACAACAATAATAAAAAGCCCGGAAACATTGTCCACAAAAAGAAACCCCGGAAACTCGGTCATGATGATGGAATATGAGCAAAGTGAACCGGCAAAAACGTGAACCTTCTGCATAGAAAACAAGTGGTTTTAATGGATACAAAGAACAAGAGGCACGAAATAGAAATATCTGGATGCTCATCAAGAGAGAGAGAGACACTTTTTCAGGAATGGTGACAGAAAAGAAGCGGAAAAGAAAGCGCAACTGATGAAAGAGGACGATCAATGTGGGCAGTTTGCTGTACGACACATACACACACACACACACAAGTAACGTGCAATTGCAACGCTATGCCCGGCCCCACGTGCACATATACATCCTCACTAAGACAAGACACACCCAGGCAGCATCGCTGTGCTGCACGTTGCTCCGTGCCTCTTTACCGCTCTCTCGACACGACTGCTTCACGGATTTCTCGCTGCCATAGCCGACATAGCGAGCGTACTGCTGCGACTTCGGGTGTCGAGTTGCTCCATCTTTATAGCACTGACCAGCTCATGACTGCAATTGCGGCAAAACACCTGTAGAGGTGTATTTTCTTTGTTGTTTCATGTCTAAATGTGCATATATCGTAGTGCATCCAACTGTTCATTCAGAGTTTTAGTTGGTGCACTGTATTTGTTCTCCTTTCTAGTGGTACTAGTAGTTCTTGCATGGGCTTCTCAAGTGTAATTTATGCAAATAAACGATAAATGCGGAGCGGAAAAAAACGTTCAAGAGTGGAAAATAATACCGCTGAATCGCCGATAGTGCTTCTTTCGCTCACAGTGAAAAATACAGTCAAGAATGGTTAACAAATCTTGCTGCATAATTTCGAATAGTAAACTAATGTGCGTCTGAAAATATTCAGCTAAAAGAGTGCTCTTTAATGTGTGTCTATATTAACGGTTTTTACATATCGAACGCCTCTACGCATAGATTTGTATGTTAAAAAAGGAGCAATTGTTTCGTTGTTAAGAAAGATGATGTGAGTTCGTTTCACAGAGATGCTTAAGTCATCATTATAGGCGACCGAATTGCACAACTAACGCTTCAATCTTTTTTATGTATATTGCTAAAGGCTTGTGGAATGCAGTGCCCGACCTCGAAGACAACGATCTTACTATAAACCATACGAAGCGAAACGGTACTGCTCGCAGTAGTTATTAAACACTCTGAGAATTAAACTGCTAAAAAAGCGATAAGAAATCCAAGAAAACATCCATAGAAATAGTGAAATGAAAAAGTAGACCGAGATCTTTGCTATACTTTCCCATGTTAAACTTATTTCACATTAATTTTTTCACTCATTTCTTAAATAACCATATAACAATAGAAAACCGCTGGTTTATAGAGCAGAAGAAAGTGGTCAAGAAAGAAAATAGCAGTAAATTCGAATTGTAACATAAGTGGCAGGAAATGAAGAGACATCGCTAACTTCCGATTACTTCGTCTGGTGCAATTTCAAATTGCTTCGATGAACTTTTCGATGGAATTCATTCAGCTTTATCTTCCATCTCTATGTGACAGCTTTTGTTGAAATTCTTGCATTCCTTTTCGATGAATAAATTAACGTTAGCAAAATTACCAGCAGAAGATGAATTACCAGGAGAGTACTTTCTTCAGCTGACTACTAAAAAATGACCTATTATAGCGGGGGTAAGAAGATAATGAAGCAAAATTAGAGTTAATCTTCACCCATATATATATATATATATATATATATATATATATATATATATATATATATATATGCGCACATATATTATTTATCGGAGTATATCAAAACCCTGGTCCGTTTAGCACGTATTTTTTAACACATCAATGTCAATACACCTTGGTGGTATCGATCTTGGAAAGTAAGAGAAACGACCTCAGGAAGGACTCTGAGGAAATTACCCACGAGGTAGGGGAAGTAGAACGAGAGGAGGAGTCTGTGCTGCGTGAATGGCTATCACCAAAATGGGCAACAAAGTGCATATATTACGGCATTCGTGGCCGTGGCGACCCTGAGCAACCGACGACCAACGAATGCGCATATAGTTGGTAAGATGTTTGAGCGGGGGATGCGCTGACCGCAGCAGAGCGCGTTCACCACAAACACATTCCCCCTCCGAATGCCCACTCTCACATGCGGGCATACCAACCTCTCTCTCACCTCAGAAGCGTACATCTGTAGTCAGTCGCGAGACCACTGATAACGCTCGCCGAGACGTTCGTTTCCGCACCTCCTTCATCACTCCAAGGAAACCTCAACTATGATGTGAGTCGTTAGGCACTACAGCTGCTAAAGCCTGCATAAAACGATATTTTCTTCTACCCATGAAATTTAAAGTTCCTTAGACAAAGTGGAACCTGTGGAATTCGCTCCTGAGGTCAAACGCTACTCTAAGCGCGTGTAATTTTTGGAAAGCTGTATTCTTTGAACGTGGAAAATCACAAAGTATCTGAAAAGCCACCGTAATCTCCGAGTATACTAGGTCAAAGATACGTCAATTGGATCGGTTTGTCCAGATGGTCGAAAAATGCGATTTTTCAACATTTCGCAGTTTTATAGCATGCCATTGTTTTGATGTGTAGATTACCTATTCGATAGCGAAAACGCTGACTGCCATTTTCACCAACTTCATCACCGTATCCGTACACAACAGTACTTTGCGGGCTTAATTTTACACTGCGGTGTTGGAACCCTTTGATGCTTCATTGGTGTTTTATAAGCACAGAACCTATGCGGAAGATGGCTGTCATTTAAGGACAAGGAGTCGAAAAAATATCAAACAAACATCGACGGCTTTGCGATATACAAAAGTACTCCACAAGAAGATAGTAGTGAAATTGCGATCGGAGCTTTTGACGCGGTGTCAACTAGATTGTGCCAACATGAAAACTGCGATAAGCTTCACTTCCAACGATTAAATTTAGATTGCGTGCCGTAATTCATATATGAGAGCTACTGATAATTTATCGGCAATATATAAGTTTTGATGAAGAAAAAAGAAAATTACATAACAAAGTTTTATTATTAATGTGAAAGGAGAGAATTTCTAAGGTTTCTAAGGCGTAATTGACAAATGCTAAGCTTAAGCTCAACGTCAAGTGAGAACTGCTCGGATCAATCTATTTATATGCAATTCCGAGAGTTTCAAGTGCTCTTTCAGAATCGGCGGAAGCCGAACTCAAAACGTTTAGGTATCAAAGTGTTGAATCTTTGTGAAATGATGAGAGAAGTTATGAGACAAAGGAAAGATTTTATACGGCAGAAGGCGTTCAGCCATTAAAAATAGACCGAATTTGAAGCCCTTTTCGAGGCTTTCACCTCTAAAATCCTCTTGCTACTAGCAGCTAATAATATCACAATTTTGTTTCCTTGATTTAGTTGGTAAATTTGCTAGGATTACTGAAAGATGAAAACTGTAATAGTTATAGATTCTACTGACTGCTAAGCGCATCTACAATAGACAAATGCGATAATTTCATTCTACAATAAAGAGTGAATTTAACAAAGTATAAGAGAGAATATATGAGTGAAATAAATCGTCCTAGGGATTTCGAAAAGCACACTGAAATACTCATTTATCTTATTTTAAATTATTCGAACGGTTTTTTTTTTTTATTTAAGACCACAGTCTCTCTTGTTTTGTTGTCCATCCTTATCACACAAAGACGACTGATACTGCGCGTTTGTCCACTATATGAGGTCTGTCTTCTCATAGCAGCAAAAAACAGTTGTAATGCAGTTGCCAAAGTCATAAAATAGACATGTTATTACTTCAGAGCTAAACGGCTTCAAAGACCCTATCGCGCATTTAATCGAGCATGAATTTGATATTTTAGAAATACGACAGCCTTCTAACAAGCAAAATATAGGAAAGAATTAATGTGAAAAATGGCCATAAACGTGAATACTTGAAGTATATGATAGTTTAGAAAGCAATAAGGTCACATTGCTTCGATTTGTCAGCTAAATAAGCTAACAGTAACATTTTAATGGGATGAGGTGCTCACGTACGTTAAAGAAAAGGTCGCAAAAGCTGGTTTTTCTTTAACTGTCGAATGATGAATCCACGATCATATATTATTTAATTCCTAAACATATCGATGGTCATTTTCTGCTCATCGCTTAGTTCACCAATAACGTTAACAGTCTTAAATAAAAGGAAAAAGAAAACTGCATAAGAAATAAAACCCAAATTTTTGCGGTATTTATGCGAACGTTAACGGGCATCGCTGCTAAGAAGACCCATAGATAAAGAGACTAAAATGCGACTAGAGCCGTATGTGCGCACCATTTATAAATGCAGCAATAAGGTTTAGTAAACAAAATCTGAAGAAGCATTCGTCGAAATCCGTTTTCTTGGCCAGCTGTGGAAACGATGCATCGTCGACTTTCTTTTTAAGCGCCCACATGTGGCACATGTCTTTGCTATTATCTGCCTGATGCATCTTCATGGCTTAAAACGTATCGCTAACGAGAGTATCAGACAGCAAAACGAAACCTTCTGAAAACATAGACTATGAGATAATGCAGAGACGATAAAGCATAGAAAAAAATTCGATGAATAAACCGAAGAATTCATGAAGTGAAAACGAAAACTGAAGCAATATACTTACAAACGCCAAATGCACCAACTAACTACGTGAGCAACAGAGCCGTTTGTAGGGCAACGGTGTGACATTTATGCCCGACGTAGTTCAGCTTTGGATTGTCTCAAATCTCAGCACGTTTGCATAACATCGCTAACGTAGATTATAATAATATGTAAAGTTACGCTTTTCACATTCACTACTCTTGCTTAAGGTTTAAAGGGCATAAAAGCGATGATTAACTAAGACGCAAGTGTACTTGTCGTTTCCTGAAGCGTACGTCCTTGTTTCCGCTCAATAAAACTGGCTTCTCGCTTGGCAGTGGTGGATAGAGTGAACAGCACACTTGGGGAGCACAAAGTGACTAGCAGGTCAAGTGGAAAAGATAGCCATGAAATGCAAAAAAAAAAAAAAAAAAACAATAAAACACGTGATAAAAGATGCATACGACAGATGAGTGTAACATTCTGTGTGGATAATTCAGAAACTTAGCCAGTTTAATATTTCGACGAGACGATACCTAGGCGATTAGTGGCAAACAGTAGAACAGTTGCGAATTTGAAGAAACAGCCGATTTGTTGAGTCGAGTTTGGAGGATTTAATAAAATCATTTGGCAGCTCATGTGTGTGGAGCGAGTTCTAAACGATCGGTGTTTCAGCTTTCATCAACGAAATTTTTTTCATGTCATTTATCACACACAATCAAGTGTCTGCAAACAACTGTGCATCATCACAGCTAGACGACGCGATATATCGATCAGATAGATACACAATACCAGCATAGTCAACATTATTCAGCACACACCATTCTTGGTAACAGTTCATCACTCAGTAATACATGCTGCAAATGAAAAAAATAGTCAGTCATTAGCAAGATAATGTCTTGAAAAAATAAATGATGCTGCCTATAAGCATTCAGGTTGGATTAAAAGTTAACATGACCCACAAAAATTCCATAGTGTCTGTACTATTCACTTTGAAGCACATCTGTGGTTTCTAACACAGCAATTAACGTTCTAAGAGTCTGTGGCTAAAAGACTTTAAAACATTGCTTTGCAATTACATAGAGTCCACATCGGTTCAATGATGATATCACAATTGTACTAAAGGTGACGCCATCTTAATGTATTACGATTACCAAATAAAAGTATTCTAAACTCCATTGCCGAAGAAAAAATTCTAATACAAATATAAATGAACAAACAAAATAAAAATAAAAATGAGTTCTTAAATACATGAATATAAATAAACAAAGAAGTAAGTAAATGGTTTAATCACATAAAAATAATTTCTTATATATATATATATATAGAGCATAAATATTTGAGGATAAGAAAATCAAAGTACTATGGCTTTGGTGCTAGGCGGTCTATGCGCCAGGAAAGAAATTATAGAACGTAGCAACTTGGATATCATGCTTATACTCCCCTATGAATCGTAATCACTTCCTCTACTAATATTAACGAGGAAATCGGGAAAAGATTCTTAAAAATCACAAGAATAGATTAGTGCAATGTTGAGAGGTAGTAAAATAATCGACAAAAATATTCGTTGCCGACCGAAATACGCAGTCTCAGACATGAATAGTAGTTGCGATAGCAGTCGGCATTAGAGAGCAACACAACTGCAAGAGGATCAGCTAGGTTGTTCGGGAGACTCCGTACTGAAAAAAAAAGGAACACTAAACTTTTTTGCCGCTTTACAAATCAGGGCGCAGCTGCCAAGCCCTTGTGTATAAATTGCATTGCGCGAAAATACTTCTGCCGATTACTGCGGTAGAAAAACTTCTAAGGTCACTGAATGAAACGCATACATCTAGCTTTTTTTCTACAGAAGAGAACGAAATCGCAAAATTCCAAACAAAGAAGCATCATCACACTCTCATATCGTTTCAAAGAACAATTCAAAGTATTCATTATTACATGATTTGGCATTAGATCAATGGGTTTTGAAATATTTTTGAAGAATATCTGATGCATTAACGTACGCAGAGACGCTTCGACCTACGAAGGCAAGCTTGAGCTGTGATTTTGAAAAGTGAGAACGCTGTCGCTGTACATATATCGCGAAATGCTTCCATTCAGTACTTCATGGCGGAACAATTTAGGCTGACGTGACGGAACACGTGAACGCTGAATGGATTAAATAATCGCATTGTTATACAAATATGCTGTGACTTGGCAGCTTGTGTCATCCCAGGTAGAAGGCTCTTCAGAATGCCACATTTCTCTTTCCCTCGCCCCTTCCTGTTCAACCTAAAATGTCAGCACTGTCTCGAAATTCACCGAATTTTCGGATAACGAGATTAAATTTAGGACTCTTGCACAAAATACAGACGAATGTTTTCCTATTAGAACATCAGAGAACGTACTTACGGTTAGCAGTTTCACCACTTCAGTGGAAAGCAGCAAAAAAATAGTACCTTGCAATAAACCGTGTCAGACCCCCAACAAAGACAATAATGTCTACAGAAAGGATCAGTGAGGAGAGGGGCCATTCTTTCTGTAGAGGTGTAAATTGTAAATTTATGTCGAAATCCGAATTGACTTCCGCTAGAGCCAATTACTTATGACGTATTCTGTCACTGCAATATCGAACATTTCTGTTCCCTGCTGCAAGTTGCACAATTTTATGCAACAAAAATCAGCACTGTTTTCACTGGTCGTACCAACAGCCTGAAGGCTTGCTGATCCTACAGCAAGGTCTAACATAGGATGGTTTGGCATGCCGAAAAAAGATTTCTTGAATATAAAACGTCTTTCTACAGAACATCGGAGGGAAACAATTTTGAAATTCTTAAGTATTGTCTCCTCAATGGTGATTCTTATTGCAGGACTTTTATCTTAGGGTTGGAAATGCTGAACAAATCGACCCAAAATTCCTAAGTTCTCCATCGCAAGCAGTAAATCTAGCAATTGTATCCACAAGTTTATAGACTGCAATGCAAAGCGCCACTTTGTTGATGATGGGAAATTCGAATGCACAATTTGAACGTACTGTTGTAGCTGCAGTGTAGCTTCAGCTCTGCAACTGACATTCATAAATCTAAAAGTAATCAACACCAGAAAACACTATAACAGGTTGAATTTACAGAGATGAAAGGACCAAAACAACTGTTAAGAATGAAATAGCTGAAATATAACCTAGTGAACCACTGGTGACTTGCTTAACCCTCGCCCTATAGTTGAAAGTTGACCTAAACTTCAGGGAAATTATTCAACTCTTCACTCTGTTAGTTGTCCATAAACAGACATGAAAATGTTGCCACATTGATGACTTATTTGAAGAAAGTAGTAAGTACAATGTACGATTCATTCGGTAAATAAAAATCAGTGCCTAAAATGAAACAATAACTTAAAAAGCAAATTAAATAACATAAATAAAATAAATGAAGCAATAATTCGGCGTGAGAATAAATACAAGTGATGCCTCTCACATAACGCTTGTCAGTTTAAATTAGGCTGATCAAGTTTGATATGCTAGTTCATTATGAAGCTTTACTAGTCATAAATTTACATTTCTTACAGTATGATCTTGCAATTTTTTATGCAAAACAATTAAGCGCATTTGTCTACATTTCATATATATGAGATAAATTTATCTCTGTTCATTCTTTAGCTAAAAAAACAGCTGGAAAGGAAACTCGAAGGGATGATGCACCTATGCACAACACGTGCCTATGCAAGTATGCTTATCGATCCAACTAGTCTCAAAATTTCTAAGCAAATAATAGAATATACGTAATAATACATTCATATTTTAAGCGCATCGACAACTTTTACTGTTCATTTTTCAGAAGATTGCTTTTGAAGCTTTTTCTTCGATCTGAACGATTGCAAATGATATGCAAATGTTTCCATGACATTTAAGACTCCTCAGCTCATTTAGATTATTTCAGAAAAAGTTCCATTAGTTCAGATAAATTCGTCCGACAGACCAACACACAAACACTCATCAAAAATCCCTGCACATAGTCTCATCATAATGCATTGCTGCAAAATGCAAATTTCCTGAGGCACCTAAAAATACGCTGTAACATCACAACATTTCCACTATACTAAATTAGTTACAACGATAATACTTTAGCGATGGCAAATAGTAACGTTGTGATAATTCACGTGCGCTGTTATATAAATATGTTCAATGGTATCGTCGTTTCTAGGTAACGAGCAAGTCAACTGCAAATTATAATGAAAAATTGCATTTAGAAACGGAAAGAAGAACTTGATTCCACAATGTAATTTACACATGCTTCACAATTGTTGGCATGAAAATCCCCACTACTACTGTTCATGTAATCTTCTTTCTCGACTAGTTCACTTCTTTTCTAAAGGAATGTTTCTTTCTTTATTTGCTGATTTATCACTCCAACATTATATCTCAGGAAAACCTTCAAAGTATCGCACGGATCTCATATGGCATAACCTGTTGTGTGAGTGAATATGAGTCCAATACTCGACAGTGCAATTCGCTTTTTTGTAACCATTTTGAGAACAGTGTTTTCTGATGCGCACTGAAAACCTCATCCAGCAGACTGTGACAAATCAACGAGGGTGAAGTTTCGGGATTTCCATGATATGCTTTCGGATTCATTCATAAACAGTTCAATATATACCTCGAGGGCCTCTATATAACAAATAATGTTCCAGTTATTAAAAGCTTTTTCTGATGTCCATCTTTGTGCACACTGCATAAGGTTTTTTATTTTCGTCATGCCATTTTCCATTTGCCTCCACTATTGCTTTCAGTTATTTTTTTTCACACTTCTTTCAGCATCGCTCGATGATGTTTGTCGCAGACGATATATCAGACGCAGCACTTCATTTAGCTGTAAACGCTCTTTGAAAAACACACTCGTCTTGTAACGATGCTCCCAAATATAACGCTGATAACCTGGATTATGTCTATGACTTCAATTCTAGCCGAAAGCTATTTTCATTGTGTCTGTGAGTGAAATCCGGCAATATGTAACAAACACTAACAGCCTTAGCCCTCATTGACAAAGGCATGAATGGGTGGTTGAGCTCTGAGGAGCTTTGTGAATGCGTCTCGGCCGCCTCAACCATCGTTCTAGGTTGGTGCTGGTGTGGCTCTGCTTGTTTGCTAGTTGCCTGCCGCGCCTATTTGAAGGGCCTCCTCAATATCTTCGTTAGCCACGCCCACACACTCGCCTGCACGCTTCCCCCATTCCAATGGCTGGTGGCTGCTTGAACACACTTCGCTCCGTTGTTTTCCTGTTCAACCTTTTCTTCTGGGTATGTTTTTTTTTTCACACTTACTTCGCCTGCTTCTTCGAATAGCTTCCGATCTTGAGGCGCTTAGTGAATTTGAACACATATGGGCATGGCATTGGCTTTGTCGTCTCCACTTCCCATCTAGCTGCGGGAACTTGTTGCGAGAAGCGCGATCAATAAAGCTTTTTGTGCTGCTAGGCTATCTGCAGGAAAAAAGGCGCATAAATCGGCATTCTGGTTAAACAAGGTTGGTAAATGATGGGCTCTCAAGATGATTTATACAAGAGATGTCGTGCTTTTTTAGCTATAATATATTCAAACATCATGGAATATTCATGATTTATACATTTCAAATACACAAATTCCTTAGATGAATTCAAAAATAATAGAGAACATTTCTCGGAGAAAATACTCAATGACTGCTTGTCATCACCCGATGAAGCGCGTATGAAATTACTGACTTTTGATGAGGATTTCGTTTAGTGCATAGAAAAAACGTATATCCGTTCTATATTCATCGCAAATAGCACAAAACTTCCTCTAGTTTTTTGTCGCATTTCTAGGAATTTCTATGGTCGTTGATTATGCTGGTCTTCGATTTCACGCAAGAACAATTTCCTTGAACGCTGTCCGAATTTTTCGGCATTTTTATCTATGTAATTTGTTTGTTTTGCAACAACAATATTCGTCAAACGACTCATCGTCCTGATCGAAATGAACCCGTTATGTAACCCTGCGGGTTTTCGTAAAAATATGTTCATAAGATGCGGCCGATCTCATTCACGAGACAGAGTGATGTACCGGCGACAACTACCAACAACTAGCTAAATATGCATTTCAAATGCATTGTGGAAATAAACTTTGGTACGAGCAGATAGCTCCGCAACGATATTTACATATCATCAAAAATGAAAGAATAGGCTTTTTTCTTAAGCGCAGAAATGACTGGACTTTCGCTTATATATTCGAACTTTCGCTTTCGCTTGTTCTGGACTGCACGCATATTAAGTCTGATAATAAAATCTGTCGTTATGAGTTTACTATCACTATCAAGTTTAAGGATCGCTATGAACGTTAGCTTTGTAGGCGTTAGGAAAATTGCTCGTTTAACAAAAGTAGCCTGTGAGTGAACACAGAGGTATGCGTTGGATTCTGTTTGCGCGACTGCCTCACGGTTATGTATCACTTCCAATAAAATCCTTGGGGCAGTCCCTTTCATTTTCATTTTCGTTATTTTAGGGGATGTTAACAAAGATTTTCCGCTTGGAATTGTGTAATTGTAGACTTAATAATTTTTCACCGAATTTTTTTTAGTAAGGCTTTCTTTAATGAGTTTATTAAAGTTGGCAGGGTTGGGAACACTCGGGCTAGGTCTATGGCTACGATTCGATGGAGCTGTTTCCGAGCTAATCGCTCTTCATGGAGGCACCAACAATTTCAACATCGCTTGCTATTTACTTATTGCGGCTGGTGCACTAATGAGTCTTATTGGGTTTCTCGGCTGCTGTGGTGCTTGGCGACTTAGTCAGGGGATGCTTGTAGCGGTTAGTGTTTTCCATTTTCTAAATGTGCATTTGCGTTTGTTCGTCACATTCACGCTAAGTATTTCTGCACATGAATTTTTAATCTCTGTCTATCTGCCAGTTTGAATTTGTAAGGGAAATTATATGCTCGGAAGTTTTGCTTCTGGAATATTTCTTAAAAAAGCACTCTTGGAAAAGTCTTAAACAATAATACTCGGTTAATGAGAGTGTTCAGTTAAAAAACCGCTGTTTGAATTCTGCGATATGAAACTCAGTCCTTCAGAGACGACGATTAGTTGATATGATACGCAACAACTGTTTGCAGAAGTGCCGCCAGAACAATCGCTTATCTTAGTTGAATGTAAACGCGCAATCCAATCGACCGTGTGAAATTCCAGGTGGTTACTTAACAAAGCCGCAACCTGCAGACCGCACATTTGGAAACCCACCTGTATTTCAGAAGAAAAAAAAAACGCCAAACGAACCACAAAAAGTCTTGGTAGATGTCGAGTCGGAATGTTCACCGCTAAGCCGTCCAAATAATCAGTGCGTAATTAAGCGTCCTCTGGATGGCGATAAATAATGTAATAAGAGCATTCTCCAACTCGAGGAGATCCTACCATATTTCGGGTTTGAGGGAAATCATCAAATAACTGTAGTGGCGTATGGTAGACTTCACCGAATTGTCGACATGGCACTTCATCGTCGAACAAGCCACAACCTCAACAACTCATCCACAAGTCACTCGCCTTCCTCTCTCTAAAAACTTTTGACAAAAGGTCACTCGTAGAATAAGCAGGACATCCGTGAAATAAGCAGCTTTCAAATATCTGAAAGCAGTGTCTACCTAAGCCATATGACCAAAACACTGCGGTGAATGATTTCAACGAGTGAAACCACCTAAGTGATCCCCTTGTCATATGTGTAAAGGTGCTCAACTTGTCACGAAACTTTAGACATCCTCAGTGTTGACTGGAACAACTGAACTTAGAGATGTGTGAAATTTGTTTGATAAAATCCTAACGCCAATTCACTTTGCTAACCTTTACGTTGATCTACGTAATTGTATGAGAATTACACGAATTTAAATAAGCCCAACAATGTGTATGCTTTCTCTAAGTATTGCAAATATTGCATCCGAATATTGTATCAAATATTGCATCCGCTAAGTTTAAAATTTGCAGTCATTTCGTTTTTCATAGAAGATTTCAATGCGAAGGGTCACTTAATGCGTAGAGGTCTGTTCGGCTAAAAACTACCTATATTATAAAATGTTTTAGTAATTCCTTTTTTTGCAAATAACGTTAGTGAGTGATGCAACAATCGCAACTGCAAAGTCTCAAAGCTACATTCCCGTCAAGTCTTTGGCATTGGCTTCCACTTGTCTTTCAAGCGCACATCTCTTGACGGCTGATACGTCTACGAGAGTTTAGCCGTTGTCGCATTTTTATCTTCTTCCGGGGAAAGGAATTTTATCGCAACGAATTTTTGCGCATTAGATTATGCATTACTCAGTGAAACGATAAAATGTTTGAATTGTTTAAGCACATGAAACTGTTTGATTTCTATTGCTTTTTTACAGTTTACGTCTTTAGGTACTCCATATGATGTTGCAATACGCTCTCAACAACGATACGTTGTAGTCGTCGACGTTTTCAACGGCCAGATTTCCTACAGAATAAAATTATCCCGCTCTCTTTTCAGATACCTAGACATAATGCTAACATACATGTATTGTTGATTTTTGATACGTTTAGTCTCTACAGACCACTCGACGTTTCCATATAGATCCTGCGTTTGCTATGCGTATGCGTTTCCATGAGCATAACACCAATTTCCTTTGTAGTTATCCACCCTATACTTCATCGTCACCATCGTATATCAAGCTTTCAAAAATCTCTGCAAACTTTTGTCAAATTTTGTTAAAGAGGCATCTTCAGTCATCATGCAACTATGAGATTGCAGAATCACCAGATGCATTTTCACCAGATATGTTTTACAGTTTTTCATCATACTTGTGCTAGTATTCTGTTTGGAGCTCGCATGTGCCATTGTGGCCTATTCACATCAAGATCTCATACGACGATATATCGATAACTCGATGTATGAAACCATTCAGGAATATTATGCGATCAATCCAGAATATGCTGCCGTATTTGATCGAATTCAAAATGAGGTGAATATATATACCTACAAGCAATATAAATGAAATAATTTACGTAACAAAGAAAAAGTGAAATTTATTAACCTTTTGTTCTGATACACAAAACTTAATGGCCGCATCTGAAAGTTGTGCGATGGAATGAAAAAATGAAAAATTCCTATTCAGATACGGTGATTGGCTAAGGTCGAAAGTCAAATTTGGCAGTAGCGGCCTCACCCTTATCTGATTTCTGCAACCTTTAAATTTAACTTTCTTGTAAGACGTCAATCAAATTGAAGTTTTTGTGTAATTGCAGTTTGAATGCTGCGGTGTTAAATCCTACCGCGATTGGCTTCATTCTTCCTGGGGACGAGATTTAGTAGGGCGAACCGAGCTAGGCATCGGTTCCTCATCGATTGGTAAGGTACCGAGATCATGCTGCAATGAAGACGGTCTTCGCGACTATCCCACAAACTGTGGCGTCAGTTTCGATAAGCTCGAACTTTGGACCTATGAGCCTTTCTTACATACTAAGGTACAGATTACACATAATCCTACAAATCGTCGTTCCCAGTTTATAAATACAACGCATCGTTGGAAAAAAAGCATAATTGCTATTCTTGACCTATTTTATCAGAAAGCATTGTTCTAGACTTCATAAATTCTGTTCATAGTAAAGGTTCTATTTTCTGATAATTTCATGCTTTCAGAGTTTCAAATAAACCAAATTCAAACTGCGGGAAATCCCGCTACTTCTTTTAATTGAGAATCCAACAAGAGCTTTAATTGGGATAATTTTTTGCAGGCAGAACAAATAAAGTTAGAGTGAACTTGTCGATGTTTCAGGGTTGCAGCGATGCGCTTTACGAATCCGCATATAAAAATTTGGATATTGCTATCGCTACTAGTGTCATTATTGGCGCTTTACAGGTAATAATATCATTCACTTTTATTGTGTTGCTTTAGGCTCCTACACTCAAAGCCAGAACAAGCTGCTTGCTGCCACTGCAGTCCCCAAGACAGGCATTAAACGGCTGTTCTATTAACAATGGCAACACTTAAACCCTACGGCTAGCTTCACTTGTGTTCTCATATGAACTCTAACTTATAGTTGATTGGTATGTTCCTTTCAATGCTATTGTGCTGCTGGATCGGCACGGAGGCGAAACGAAGCAGCGACTATTGAAAAATTGCTCAAATGAAGCGGCACGCAGAAGCGATAAATTTCCCACAAATGAAATTCCAATGTTGAAGCAAAATATCTATATGATGTAAGAATCAAGCAATGAATAGATTCTAATATCAGTTTGCAATTACTATTTGCTCATTAGTTAACAACTGTGTTAGGTTTTTTTGTATTATTAGAGCGTCTATTTTAGTATATATAAGAAGTGGATGCATTTGTTACGTGAAGGTAATCGTTACAGCGGAAAGTTGGATGCATTTATGTGTGCAAAAAATTCCATCAAAATTGGTAAACATAGAATTATGGTGAATATTTTTTAAACGTTCATTATAGCAAAAAAAAGGAGAAATATCCCATCATATTGTCGTCCCCTCTATTTATCTCAGCATATCTCTTTCTGCGTCCATTGGATAAAGCCCAACTTTTGGCGTAGACTTTTGCCTCTTTTTCCACAAGTCAATCACCGCATTTTGTGACATGACATCGTATATTGGCATTACTTTATTCATTTTCTTTCACGAGGTTTTCTTACATTTGGAAAAGTCCATTAACAAATAGGTTGCGCACTGCAATGGCGATGATATTTGGGCTTAGATCAAGGAGAAGATTTAACGTTATGTCAATGAACGAAGATAGATCATTGAAAGCGCCTCCATTTCAAAAAATATCAGCATAACTCCACATAGGAACCTCGATTGAATCGTAAATTTGTGTACGTCACTAGGTTGAAGTACCTGAATACAGCTCCATGCACTAAGCGATAGTTGAATCATGAATTTTGGATTCTTAGCTGAGATTTAGATCGATCACATATGGAATTTTCATTATATAATTTCCGTTATTTTCATTTGACAATTAGTTACGACAATTAACACAAGGCGTTTTGTATGTAGTGGCTAATGAAATCATCGAGACCTAAATGCTTAAGTATCGTGGGAGCTACCCCTTTAATAAACTCGAGGATATCACTAAGGAAAGGGTTGGAGCCACCAGTTTTTTGACGCTTCCTAATCTGACTTCGTTCCAATTTGCCAAAATTGTAGCATGCGTACTCAGAATTTATCTCCAACAGCCAAATAGAATCAAGGAACGCCTATACGCTTCACAGTTAAAGTGAAGAACGAAAAGTATGTTAGATAAGAATAACTCGATTAAACGAGAACACTTGCTCACTGCTCGCAGCTGTTTCTTTCCAATTTGTAGTCAGGTTTTTGTCGTGCTAATCGACAAGATGATATCTGTTTCTCTTTAACAGTGAAACGCGAAATAAAGCTCATCAAGTAAACATTGCGAATTTGTGGTATATTTTATTGCTGATATCTGATAATTCGTTCCTTCAAAGCCTCCCCCTAACGTGGTTCAAGTACATAAATATGGCTGTGAAAAACCGGAAGTGAATAGACAAACTTATGCGCGAAAAAGAAACGACACCATTGAGCGACAGGATACGTCCCACTATTTCCTTCTCATACAAAAATATAGGTTCAAAAGAGCGCATCCAAAATTCCCATTTTGAAGCTGAAACGATAGAAAACTTGAGGAGAAATGGAAGTTTCGGATTATGTTGGTCATCAACTTCATCTGGTCATAGAGTTCTGGGCAACGCTTTTGCTGCAGGGTGACAACTTTTCTTCAAACGATGCCACCTTAAAAAAATGATGCGATTGTGAGGGAAATGCAGTGATTTGCATCCGTTCGCAAAACAAATATAAATCGACTTTCGATGATAAAAATAGTGGCCGCATTAAGGAAAAAATTGATGGTGATACCAGCGAATTCCGCTGTAAGGTTTCAGTGGTCGTCTAAGATTGCATAAAAACTCACCCAGGCGATGGATGAACGAATGAACTATGTGTGCATCTGTTGTTTTTTTTTTTTAGCCAACGCTGTAAAATTGTTTCTTCTTTTGCAAATTATCAGTTGTATACAATCTGTGCCAGTGTTTCGCTAAATACCCTTTGGTTGAAAACGTGCTTTTTCAACAAGACCTTCCGCAGTCTTGTTAAATTCATAATCGCTCACGTATGCTTCAATCCTGAATTTTTTATTTCAATAAAACCTCCAACCGATTTTTTTGCCTTCCGCTTTGCTACTGCTGTAAGCTGTAGGCTCATTAAGAGCAAACGAATTCTCCATGGAATGCACCTCCCGTATAAGTGGGCTTGCTGGTCAATTTACGAAATTTTCATTATAACATAAACACGTATACACAAATGCTTTGAAAACACAACACACACATGAACACTTTGGACTTCCTGTTTCATTTTTCCGTAGTGAACCACTCCGTCTACCAAAGTTGGCTGGCTATTGAACATAATACCGCATGTCCTTTCTGGGCTTAACTATTCAAATTTCCTTAATTTCACGGGCATTTATTTTAAATGAGATCAACAACGGTTCGTAGAATGTTGCGATAATGCATCACTACATCTGTGATTCCACGCCTCCTACTAGTGATAAAAAGCACCGAAGCGGGCCAAAGACCGTTACTTCTTTAGTTTTATCCAACATTTTCTTCTACATGGTCATCGCACTGGGCGCATGTGATTACTGCCGCATCCGCACAGAGATGCTCACTCACTGTTCAGATAATTAAAAACAAAATCAGTAGCAATAACCCAGCATGCTACTTGTTAAACGCTTCGACAGTGACTTTTCACAAATATCCTAGAGCCTAAAAATAGTAACCATGGATGGAAACTCAATGTTCCACGGTAAAAATTTTTGCTGGGTTTATCGTCGCTGATGTCCTAATATGTGCGCAACCGAACAGCCTCCACGATTGCTTTGTTTTTCTCCAACAAAATCGACAACTCTTCGCCAATGTTTACACTCCTTACTTTCATGGTTTATATATGCTCGCTGGTGTTCCGGAAGGCTGGTTAATGGCTTTTAGACATCAGCTGAATGAGCTAGATGTCAATGTGTCGCCTTATACACAATACACATTCCCCACCGTTCGGAACTCTGTACGCGACGACGACTCTCACTGTGATGATGAAGCGAAATTTGCAGCACTATCCTTTCAAGTGCCCTGCCTACAAATTGTAGCATTGCTAGTTTTTCAGACAATGACATTTTACAGTGGGTAAGTATGTCAAACATGGTCAAAAAGTAAAAGTGCGTGTATTTGACGATAACGAGATGTTCGGCTTGAAATAGGTCGAGTGACTAGAGCACGAACAAGACACAACATGGGCCTGCGTATTCAATGCAGTGTTGAAATAACTGCCAATTATTCATATTTTGTTAGTACATTCACAGTAACACATATGCAAAATAGAAAAAAAAGGTAATATATTGTAGAAAAGAGATAAATAACAATAGACGTTCGTATTGGATGTATGCACAGGCAAAACACGCAAATTAATAGTGCAGACACGCACTCAATAGAAAATAACTGTTTTGGAAGGTAGAAAATGTTTGAGATTGAATAAAAAATTCTATCTACAATCTTTAGAGACTACAGGAGAGACGATGAAAGTAGAAAGGTACGCCGCAGAGAATCCTCCTTCAACAATAAAAAGCAAAATACGGCACCAAAAACGAAAAGAACAACTTCGAGCCTCATACATCATCCCAGAAGAGCACAACTGCAGCATGTGAATAGCGGAGAGGTGCAAGAATTAGGACGAGCAAAAGTGGCCGTGAATAATACCGCAATCATGTGGTGCCAAAGAGATTTCGTGATATTGCCCGCTAAAGAGCACATTGCCATACTACGAGCAAAATGCAACAAGCAAGAAGGTCAACATACATACAGAGAGCGAGTGAGAGATACACAAACCTAGCATGACCGCGAAAAAAAGATCGCAACGATAAACGGAATTGCGGAAATGTGACTTTGGGTCGGATGAGAAACACGAGTGGATCATCATTCCACCTGCATGCCACTGGCAATGCACAAACTACAGGGACCAACTGCTGAGCAAAGTAATGTTGAGGCAATTCTATGGACGGCACCACAGGTGCACCGCTCCACTGAAATGTTCATAGCAAATCGCCAAATGCGACCAAGCCAAAACAAGCCATGTACGATCCACCACCATTAATTGAAGGATGAAAATTCTTAAAATCATATCAATAAACCAATCAACACTTCATGTGACCGACTATATGTGAAGTTTGCTTCAGCGAATCAGGAACCACTCAATCTCATTACCGATGCAAAAGTAACCTACTGTTGTCATCTTGGAATGGAGTTTACGGTGGATCGTCAGGGCGACGAGCAGGCCTTCGGAAAATAAACAAGCATAGGATATCATCACATCAACACACATATAGGCAGATCCACATAAAACAGCACTTAACACCTCAGTTTCCCCATAATGCATTTGTCGCAGACCACCCATGAAGCGACTGACCTGCGATAGAAATAAACGCCACACCACGCTCGTATCGTTTCGAGATCACAATATAAACTTGTTCACATGGACATGCACCTACACAACTGGACGACGAACGGAGCGAGCTCGCTATCACGCCACCTGCGCAAGCACAATAGCTCATGCTAAGAACTGCCATGCGAAGCGCCTAGGTTGCAAAGATTACCCTGGGCGAAACAGTTGCAGAGCAAGCAAATGACCTTCCCTACAATCGGAAACCCACCACCCAAAGTGCATCAAGAATCTCCACGCTTACAAACTTCCGAAACATCTTACAATGAAAATATTTGCAACTGAATTTGCCACATCAGCCTAAAAACCCGATTAGCTACGCGGAAAGAAGAACCACTTGGTTCCGATGTCAACTAACTTGAAAACGCAGCTCCGCCGAAAGATTACTGAAATATACATGCGGATTACGCAAGCCCAAAACGCCGCGTTAGTAAGCACCCTGTCCCCCACCTCCCTCCCATGACAACTGTTTAAAAAGGCCCTGACAACACACACCCACCACCACAACCTCTAAAACAAAGGACGGAACGATAAGTGCACACAGCTTCTCGAGACACGTCAAATCATCTTTTAAAGATACATTTTCGAACAGCATAAGACAGATTGCACAATCACTTAAACAAACCGGTGCTCACCAAGTAAAATCCCAGAGAGGAATGAACACAAGATATGAGTTGTCACCCTCACTTGTGGTTAACCACTTCACCCGACAAGATCATCAAAGTGGTTCACATGGAATTTCTCATGCAAGCAATACTTCAAGATGACCTGTGATAACGCAACGAATGTTGGCTAGACGACGGTATTCTAAGAAATGATGTGGTTCAAATTCTTTACTTCAATACATCAATTTCATCTAAGCGAAAAAGAAATAAAGCATGCATGAGTCATTCATTCCAAAAATGACCGCAAGATGCAACGGCCTATATACACTTCTGAAAAGTGTTCAGAAACTGCTACTGTGGTAAACGGTCCATGTGAACGCTTTGCAGAAATGAAGGATGTGCGAATAAGTGAGGCGAATATTTAAAAGAAAAAGCCTTACATGAAACCGAGGAATCACTCAACCCCACAACATGAAACGCAAAATGTGATTTACCCAACACCAGCTTTGCGTTTTTTCTTTTAATCCAGTGCGCTATTTGCAGCCAAAATATGCACAAAGAGGGTCTCCATATGAACGCCCATCTCTTTGAAGATTTCAATATTCAGTTGGTAAGTTCTCCCTAGCAAATACAATAAAGTCAACAAACAAATCCGTCTTCACAACATTCAAAGAAAGCTTTCAACACCTCTATGATTCTCGCCGTGCTTTTCACGCTGGACTAAAGAAAGTTAGTAACCTGACAGAGAATGGCTAGTGTTCAGCTTATCTGCATCGACCTCAGTGGTATGGCCACATTCATATAACCTGCTTGGAACTCTAGATGAATCTACACAGAATTGCTCATATCAACGGATCATTTCGGAAACCATTAAATGCGAACGTTTGTGCATGCAACGAAGGAGAACAAAAGCAAAACATGGAAAGCCGAACGAGACAACACAGGTTATGCGCTCACCAGGCAAGGCCGACAATATGCGGATAAACTGCGGATAAACGGCAGCTTGCGACTACTGGTCGACGACGGACAATTCAACGTGATGGAAAGTGCTAGAGCATTTAACTGCAGTTACTTCGAGATTACAGCAATCAGATGTTTGAAATCAGCCACACCAATTCGTTGATCAAAGCCTTTTTCATTACCCCACTAACGAACTCCAAATGGCATCAACAAGCACAATCTACACAAATTAAACACTTATACCGGATTCATTCAACCGCGGCAACCGACAAGGTTTCAGTCAATCTCCACAAACTAATCCGCAACGATGCGGCTGGGCGTCACCTTTATGGAATTTTAAAGGGACAAAAATCAGCGCAAAATTCCCAAGTCCCGTGAGAGTAGAAAAGCACCTGTGTGGTAACGACCTCTACGCAACCTGAAAAAGAGAATAATGGAAATAAGAGAAGAAATAGGTAGAAAGTAAACGTACTACTCGCAAAGTGATGAACAAATGGGTGGAACCTCCTAGATGAAAGATTGTACTTCATGCGCCTTGATGCTCTTCAACCAGCACGAATATCTCAATACTGCCAATAAGGCGGCTAGTGGGCACCAATACTTTAAAAGAGAAAAAAGAGAAACCTCACAGCACACTATACTATAAATGATCCTCCGACTTTTTTGTCGCTTCCACCCACTCAAGCGCATATGAAACACTATTTACAGTTGATCATACAACCAATAACTATCAATCTACACATTTGGAACACAGCTTGAAACACGTTTTTGCAATGATCAGACATATAAAACTATAAGCAGCAACCAGAGTGCTCTCGAAGTGACTGCCCTTCAGGCTAACTTCTGAGAGGAAACATCGTGTCCAGATGAAAACACAACAGTCGACAATACTAAAAAAGACCTTAGCAAAAATGAGCTTGCTGAACGGCTCCTTCGGCGAAAAAACTGTTAAAATATGACATTTTCTCATCCTCTGACCTCAGCATTTTCGAAAACCAACGACTGCAAACAATCTTTAACACCAGAACTTGTAAAAATGTGCTAACTGGTGGCCGGAAATCGATGCCATGTTATTCACGTACTGAAAATATGAATCCAGGATAACTGAGATAGTAGGCGGGAAGAGCATACTTTCACCTCAATTCTAGCGGGCGATTCAGAAGAGTCTTCAACAAACCCCAATGATGCAACATACTGACGAAAAAACTGCGAGCAACAAGTATATTCAAAACAATAAAAACTCATCTGGGAAGTGGGAACATACGAATAGTTTGGGTCAATTAGAAGAATGAGTATAGAAAAAGGCGAAGCTGTCGAGTGGAAATGACAACAGATTACACCGAAAGAGTGCCACGAGATGCGACTTGAAAGCGAACAGCTCACATTCCTGAACGGATGATATACAACCAACCTTGCAAAGTACGGAGAAAAAACACACCATTGGAGCATTAATCATAACACTGTAATCACTTCAAATGATAAGTACACAGAATAAGAGGGTATGGGGAACATTCACAGCGACAGTTATACAATTAACAGCTTGTCACTGAGAGCACAATACACGACGGGAGCATTGCAACAAAAAATATAACAATCCAACGTCAAAAGCGGCACAGTAGGAGGACCGGTGTAAGCAGCCCGTTGCTGTAGAGAAAGAGAGAAAATAACGTGAGAGGAACAAGAGAGTGACCAGCTGTGCACATCAGAATCCCACGGCGCTCAATGCGGCGAACGCACAGGCAACATTTGAGAGAAGCAGAACAAACTGTGGCGGCCGAAACCGCACCCGCTAAAACAGCAAACACAGCAAATTTCAGAGAGATATTTCTATATGGTGATCATAGTTCACAAAGACAACACGGGACACGCGTGTGTCCGTCAAATTTACACACACTGTTCGCCGAGCACAATATCCTTGAAAGCGTGGCCCTTTAGAAGGTGAAATACATCTGACAGTAATAGTTGTCCTCGCCTACTACCATAGACATTGTGTCCCGCTCCGCAAAACAAATAATCAACGGCACTCACAGAGGCTTGTTGGACAAACTCAAGTGCGCATCATCAAATAATAACTCGTACGCAAGAGAACTAAACTGCGGAGTAACCAGAAATGGAATTGAAGCCCTTAAATTGTTCAACAGCCATATCTTACTTAAAGGCTCTATTAATAAACTCTGGAGAGAGTGAATGCACTTAAATTTAGCAATTTGATGTAGCATGCGCAAAAACGTAAACAGATTGACTATGCCCGTCAAATGTGTATCTCAAGTACCACGAAATGGAACTTGTGGCGCCATCACACAGTCACTTCAAAGGCTCAATATACTTTCACTCAGGCCATGACTATAGGACTTTGTCCAACAATGGTGTATTTAAACAGAAGATCGACTATGCACGTGGAAATAATAAAATAATTAAACGGCATGCGAGCACAACGCATAGTGAGTGAGAGAAACAATGCCCGCAAATCTCTAGTAATTGAATCACTTATGCACAATAAAGAACTGCTGTACTGCAACTGTGCACACGAAAACGTACGCCACAAGAGGTACCGCGGCGCATGAGGCGCACTTAGAAGGGACGCGAGAGATCATCGCTGTGAAAGATGTGCTGTTGCTGTTGTTGTTGCATCATGTCGCCGGCTACAACCGCGCCCGCACCAAACGCCCACGAATCCGGCGCTGGCGCCGCTGCAGCACCCCACCCACTCGCGGCTCCCATTGGCAGTATCGGTGCACCCGCACCACGCATCTTTATCAGACGCTCCATTTCTGATTCCGGCATCACTTTCAGTTGAACTGAAACCTCGTGTTATCGCATAGGTGAGAATCTATGAAAACCTTCCAAGAAGGCGGCTGCATAAATTATATCAAAGCCGAAATTCCGATATATATATACTGACCGAATACAAGCTGAGACCACTATAGCCGTGGTTCCGAATTGTGGTTCCGAAGAGCTTGACCTTCGGAATTGAAAGAAATATATTGAAAATGCTCGCGCCATGAAACAAAGTGCTCGCTAGATCAAAGGCTTCTTACACTGCCTATGGGATGAAGTCACATCTATCTAACGTTAAGAAAATATAAAACTTTGCCATCTAGGATTTCCCTTCGAATACAATTACTGCGTATATGATGCTCTCCACAAACAACAAATAGAAACTGTACTGATTATAGAAAGCAGGAACATTAACATACAGTTTGTCAAAGCAACGCTTCGACAATGGCGCTATGCGTCGTTTTTTTATTTCCATCATTTTCGCAATGTGCAACCCGCTTCATCCCAACCGCTGATAACTGTTCTCCAAAAATGATGCAAAACGCTGAATGCAAAAGCTCCCCTTCAAGTGTTTCCGACCTCAGGTTAGCAGCTCCGATTAGTACAGAATTCCATTCACTGCTCCGACGGCACTCTTCTTTAGCGTCCATTTTGGATATCACAACCACTATTCCAAAATGACATCAACTTACCAAAAAAACTCCCGTGTCACTAGACCCAACAGCCTTCACAATGATTTCTACAGTCACGCATCCGAAATAAAACACTTACTGAAAGGAACTTCAGCTTTCAGGCGTGCCAAGATTGCATCCACAGGTTCGGTGAACTTGACGCACACGAATGACGATGCTGGTGGACAAAAGAACTGCAAGATTTGGCCAACCTTCTGACAAACCATGTGCACCTGCTTCTCATTCTGCAAAACGTCCATCTGTAGCAATTTTCGCAAATCCATCTGAGCCGCTTCAAACGTACGTTCGCGCAGAAACTTGATGAACGCCATAAAACATTTCATCCATTCGTGTTCTACTTCTATCACACAGTACACCCCACAACAAACAACAGCAACAAAATAAGGGGCAGAACGACAGTAAAACTGGTACAAGGGGCAGATGTGCTGCTTGGGTATTAGTAGTGTTGGCTAACAGCATATGAAGAAATCGGGGATAATTCAGAAACTGCGCCAAAATGGCTTAACCTTTGGAAACAACGGCTGCTGAGCACTTAGAAACATCAGAAAGCAAGATTTGGTAAGCTAAAAGCGATGACACTACAAATCTGACAATTGAGAGTGCAAGGGTACAAAACAAATCAGCAAACAACGTCATCGTCTAATTCCGTTGTGATGAGGCGTTTCAAATTTTATTTCGGGGAACCCTCCTTTGAGAAAGATGTGAGTTGGATGTAAGGAAGATGTAAGGAAAAACTTACAATGCCGGCAAGTTGGATGAGAATCCAGTGCGCGCCAAACTGGAACTGCTGCTGGGCGGGGCTTGAGATCGAACGCGCGTAACTGGCCTGTGGCATTTGTCCTCCTGGTAATCGCTGCGCAAATGGCTGGCTCACTGCCGATGGAGGGCGGGAACGTCCGTTCCACATTTCACTGCCATAGGCCGAGGCCTGAATCCCATTCCATCCCAAGTAGGCTCCCTGGAATTTAAAAGAGATTTTCATTAGGTGCAGACAAAAGCACTAACTTCCCTCGGACCTATATTTTACTAACGAAGGCGGGAAGCACCGTTTCCGCACTCTGCTTTATACGTGGCCACAACCGCGACAACGACCGTACAGGGTACCGAACTTCTGGCTCCATTATGTTCATAACCCAACTTTAACACAGAAGTCGCTTGTCCCACTACCGCCATCTTCCCCACAACGAATTTAGGACTCCTTCAATGGCCTAATACGAGGGAATTCAAATGAAGACCGTTTTCTTCAAGACGATTCAACGCAACGCACAACGGCTTCATTTCATAGCAAGCCTGTGCCGAATACGCTCGTTGGCTATTTCCCTATGCTGTTCGCATATCACGACCCCTTGGAAGAAGACTAGGCTTTTTTTGCCCATTAGGCTAAAATGATGAAGCAATAACTCCACAGCGTCACTGTACAACTTCATAAAAGGTCATTCTTCTTGCAAAGCAATCCAGGGTGATAAGATCATACTTTTCAGGTCTCAACATGCAGCTGCCTTACTCTTCAATCCACGGTTTGTTCGACAGCATCATTCAGCGCGCTACAAGATAGAAATGAACGTCTCTTAATGCCTACTTCAGGCAAATACACGATTGCTGCAACAAGAACTCATTCAACAAACAACTACTCTCTCCATATAATAGTTAGTTACTGTTTTTTTGGTCCTTCCCGATCACGCAATTTCGCTTTTTACGCAATTCGTAGACTAACCTTGTTGATTGAGATTTCATTCAAGTAATTTTGAGCAACGTTGGCACCAAAGCTCGTCGCTGAAAGAAGCGGGTTAGGCTTACAATTGCCTGGCGTTGCGTTCGGATCCTCAGCCACCTGAAAATGTTTTTAATAGGGGAAGATGAGACTAAATTCCCGCTGAGTCTTTCTAACCTATAAAACTTTTTGAAAATGCACAGAGAAAATTGCAAATGACTTATTATCACTGAAACGCCTTTTTAGATTGTTTCCATATGGCAGGCGCACGCGCGCCAACCTTAGAATACGTAATAAGAAGGTGGAAATAAGGAGGTGAGAGTGATAATGGAACCTTAAACCGTGTAGAGAAGCGGTCTAACGGAGACTGAAATGTGCAGTTCTGAAATAAACTAATGGGAACGTTTATCGGTATGAACAAGTGTTCAAAATTGGACGTAAATTCCAACTTCTGTCATCTCAAAATTCTTTTCGCAGCCATACCTCAGAGACCTCGTTGAATCGACGCCGATAGGGATGACGACAGCGTTATACAGAAATGGTATAACAAGGCTGCTGATTTATTAAAATCGCCCATACAACTCATTTAGAAATTTTCTGCCGGAATAAATAAAACTTGCAAAAATCTCTTCGATACTGCATTAATTTCATACCACCTCGGCGCCATAACAGTGAAATATTCAACATTTCCCTCTGTATCCTTTGCACACCCACCGACGCCCTCCACCCTCTGCACTCTAATATATCAACCACAAAACATGAGAAGAGTGAGCGTTCAGATAGTACTTCACAAAGAAATACCTTATTGGGATCTCTCCATTCCCACTTCTTTCCTGGTACGAATTCCTGAGGACCGTCATCGACTGGCGGCGTGGGCGTGCCATCTGCTGAGTGCGAGGTGGATGTGGGCACTTTTGTTGCCGTATTTGGCGCCTCCTCCCGCTCCGCATTCGCTGTTGCCGCGCTGTCCACGTTCGCTTAAAAAATGTTCTTTGAAAAGTGCAAGGTTTTATATCGAAAGCAAAGTACACCACAATCAATCCTTTTTCTCAACACAGTAAACAACAACGGCAACAACAGCATGCGTCGCTTATATATAGAGCCAGCGACCACTCGTCGTACTAACAGGATCAGGCCCGCGATTATGATTTAGCCTGTGGGATGAAGACGGAAGCGAATGGAGCGCGTTCTATTCCTAGTCATCCAAAAAAAGTTTTACGAGCCGTCTGAAACTCAATTTGCATGAGGTGACGTACCAGTTCGCTCTCCAGCAGTACTTCCTGGAGGTGACCAATCAAGAGTGCCGCTCTTCCAGTCGATTTTGTCATCTAGAGACATATGTTGCGTCCCGGCGATTAAAGCTGGCACGTTGTTGTCTGACGACGAGCTCGTTATCTTAAGTAGGCATTTTCTAGTGAATGAATTTCAGCATAAACGATAAACAAGATTCTAATTTGAAGCATTAAAAAGTTTTTGTTATTTGCCTACACCATTCATTACAACACCGTTATACTGTGAAGCACCACTGCACTCTGCTGCCTCACTTTCAAATGATGTCTGCAACCGCATTTTAAATTCGACTCATAAAACGATATAAGTGCTCAGATTAAGGTTTGCAATGACAAAAAGACTGACCTTTTCAGAGTTTCCGTCTGAGGGGTTGGCCTGTTTCCACTGATTAAGCCTGCTTTGGCCATCGGCCGGTGCTAATGACACAGTGCCGTTGACGTTTTGCGGGCGTCCTTTCATAAACGGCTCATTGATGCTATTTCGAAGCTGCATAATCTCATTCTGTAGCCCTTGGATTTCCATGAGCAGCCGATCCGATTCCATCTAAAAACTTCCACAAATCTAGCGCAAATTTCACGTGTGTTTAGACAACACGAATTTTGTGCAAACATTATGAGAGGAACTCATCGTGTGGATTTGCCAAGAATGTTTGCAACTATTAAATATAGCAGAAAGACAAATAACAACTTAGTTGTCCTCATGAGCAACGCTCGATCAGCAAACAACCTATAAAGACTGCAGAATGCCGAAAACTTGCAGTATCATCGGCTTGAAATTTGAGGGACAAACAATGCGTTACCACAAGCTACCGGCCACTGAACGGGCAAATTTTGGTTACTCGAAAGAAAACAATCCCCTCACCCGCCGCGTGCTTGTTTTAAGGTAATCTGCAAATTGACGATGACAATACGAATTTTTTTCCAAAGAAAAAGGATGAATATTGAGAGGAATCTACTGATGAAAGCCTCTATTTCACAACATGAAATATATCTGAACTCCTTTTCATAGAAAACCTCAAGTTTACAAATTTCGCATACAAACACTAACTGAATAAGGAATCATAAGGCTCCGGCTCCAAAGCGAGAGAACTGTTCTGGAAAAGAATTTCTGTTCCTATAGGCGTCTGTCCTAGAAAAAAAATTCCTGTTCCTATGGGCGTCCGTCAAATATTACACAACACAGTTCTTGGCAAATCGGGATTAGCATATTTACGGTTTTCGGTGCAGCTAAAGGCCGCGGTATATGTGATACAATGCGATTCAAAAACGATGCAAACCTTCTGAGAAGGGCTGGAGATCGTCCGCGTAACATGCGAGTATTCTTGTTGCGCCTGCTCCAACTTCGACAATTTTTGCAGGATCGTGTTCAGCACAACGAGCGTACTCTGCGGTAGTGGTCTGCTCAGGAGCGATACGTCGATGAGACCTTTGCTGACTGCTATTCGCAACTAAACATACATTTTTAATTGCTGCGATGATAATTTAACTTCAATAATACACAAAAGGCTCTTTGTAGTTAACATGCGGCTGGTTACTTTAAATGGGTGGTGGCATTTGAAAGATACAGTAGAACTTAACTTAGCAACGAATAACGAACACATACTTAGATTCAGGAAGAAAAGAAAGGAAAGCCAAAACAAACAACGGAAAGAAATAATCAGTCCTCTGAAAACATCGAGCCCAACTTACGCAAACAAAAAAGCAAGTACAACAGATTCACTTTAGTGAAGTGAGAGGTTAGTATGTCATAAAACCATCACCGAAAAGCATTTTTCTACTTACTTTAACATGAGATCATTGCTGCGAAACGACGACAAAACTTCTATAGCCGAGCTGTTTTGTTCTAATTGACAGAATTATGTTATATTTCTACGAGAACACTGACGATTACTATGATCAACTTCGACTTAAAACCATCGATGCTACTCGAGCAGTTCTATTCAAGCAGCCAAATGTATCACACCAGCACAAATTCAAGCAGCCAGCACAAATGAGTTGCAGTTGCTTGAAGCGTAATGGCTGAACTGAAACGCTGATTGCAGTATCTACGGAGTTCTTTATTCAGTCGATGAGCAGTCAAATGCACGAACAAAGCGAGCGCAGCTACCTCATTATCAATGCTTTTCCCAATCGAAACTTCGCATTAAAAAAAGATCGCGCTGATTGTGAACGAACACGAGAAATTTTTCCACAATATGGACGCTGCTATTATTCAAGAAACATCTCAAAAGTCTACACAGAAGCGAGGACACCAATCCAGCAACCCAGTCAGACTTGACATCGAAAAATATGGTCGCTGGAATAAAAAACCTCAGCTTCACTAATAAGGAACGCAGGGCTATTATGATCTCAGAGAAGCGAAGTAACGCGATCGTTAGAATTAATTAATGTAGCGACAACAACTTAGAATATCACTTCAGGGTGTGGACGAAACTGCTCGACAAATTCAATGCTTTCTTTACATCACTTGGAAATGTTTAGAGAAAACTAAATCGACAATACTTTTCTCCACGGGCTTTATAATTTGAAACTCTGACCTCCATTCTATGAAAAAGGAATAAAGCAAGTTTAGCTCGATACAGTGGACAAACAGCCCACTTGATATGAAGTCTTGTTTGCAATAAACGTCATTCTCCAAAGCAAGCGCACGAAGTTAAGGTGACATTTCCTAATCAAACTCGTTACTGCTACATGAAAGGTTAACCAAAACCCATCCATCCAATGCAACATTTGAATAAATCCTCAATTAAAAGCCAGGTTGCTCCAATTTTGAGAACTTTTACGGGTAGAATAATTCTGAGAAGTGCCCATTTGCTGCCCTTAAGTGATAATCATAAAAAAAAGCATCCCGACGATTATAAAATTAAATGGAAATTATACACTTGCCGGTGAGGAAATACAATTTTAGTAAGTGGTCACTCACGGTGCTCGGTAAGATACTGAGCTCACGTTCTGCTGGAGCACATAACTCAAATAAACATGCGACAAGGGAATCTGTAGCGTCGGAATGGAAAAAAAAAGAGAGAGAAAGAGAAAACAATCAACGAACGACAAACAACAACATAAAATGAGAAAAATTCCTTCACGGAAAATTCCTTCACGGAAAAATAATACAACATGAATGGACGGACAGCGGCTCATGTATGGAAGCTTCCTGCTAAGTAATACCAACTGAGTTAGCTCAAAAACGCCCAAACCTGAGCATTTAAGTAGGATATTCATGAGCTGACCAGTCAAATTCTTACAAAATGGACTCCGTCATTGGCCATAATTGGCCATATTCCCATTATGTCACCACAAACCCATCCATAAACCCACTTTTTATACAATAACTCTAGTTTAATCTACCAGAAACAATAATGAGGTCAAGTTACTGTAAACAGGCAAAAAAATGTAAGTAAAGCATGCAACAACTACGTGCTTCAAACTGGAGTTGAGGGAAGAAATGAATGACGTATAAGTGGTGCAATTACAAGAGAAACGAAGCGATAGATGGGTGAAACAGAACTCAATTAATGGAGGCAGAGGTTTGTTTAGGCGGTGTGGCTGGAGGCAAGAGTACCTGATCTGCGATCTGCTGCGTTAGCGACGAGTAGGCGCCGCCACATTCACCAGGTCGGATGTTCTCGATCAGTGTATTCACTGCTGGATTCGCCGCACCGCCGTTCGCCGGCAGCTTCAAACGGATACTTTTATCTTTCAAGCACCCACCTTTCTGCTATATTTCCCTTTCATTATATCCCCTCTTCAGCAGGTGAGCTGCACTGTCGCATACCGCATAAGTCAGAATGAAGTGTATTCTCAGCGTAATTATACGAAGATCTCTACACCTCCACCCTCTTCCACGTACCGAAATAAGTTGCTGTAAATGAATACGGGAGTAGCGCTCATCCTCGAGCTGAAATTAGCTGTCGCAAATAACAAAAGAGAACTGAGCACGAACCCTAGCACTCAAGAGATTCGAGAGGAAAATCCTATGAGAAAACCCGAGATCGCCTATTAAAGCAATCATCTGCAATTCCAACAAATCTGACATCGGTCTGTCGATCGTTTCAAGTCCTTTCCTTTGTTTAGCATGCAATCAACGTTCCACACTGTGTAGCGCTCCTGTTGCAAATGTTGTGATAGTGCGTGCAGTAGGAAATATTCGTAAGTTTGTCACACATTCAGATTATCAAAATCTCCGCTGATTATGAAATGAATGAAAGAAAAATTTTCTCCTTTACGAGTTCCGCAGTAAGTGGGGATGACCTAAATGATGACAAACAACGATCCTCAGACTGCAGCAAAAAAAGCAGACAACGTGCGACAGTTGCAAGACAATCACAGGCTTTGAGGACACAACTCAATTATTGAATAAAAATAACAACCAGATCAGGCGGCGACTGACTGGCCTCGGTCGAGTTCTCAACCTGAAAGAGCAATCTCATGCAGAAAAGCAGAAAACGACTGCTCCAAATTAAAGCAACGCTCGATGCCTTTCAAAGTCAATCAGCAAGGCCAGCATAGACTACGACGGCGAAATATTTCACTACATTTCAATAGCGCAATGAACGATAGCACAGTCTCAAGGTCGAGTACTAGGCAATTACAGCCAACCACCAACCATACAACGGCATCATTCTCTAATCGCAGAAACAGTAAGATGGGCGATGCGCCACGCGAAATTAGGAATAAAAAGTTCTGTTGAGAATACAGTTGTGCTGAAAGCGCCTCAATAATTGGAATATGCGGCGATATAAACTTTCTTTACACATCTGTTTCTTTTTACTCATTAAGCAGCTTCAAGCAAAGACGAGCGCCAATTTACACAGCGATCATAACGGGACCGCCACTGCTAAGAGCATGCCACTCATTGATTTCTTTTATTAATCACAACAACCTATTGAAGCCATTAAGCAGCAGAGAGCAAAGAAAGGAGCAAATCACACCATACACGGGCGTTTCTTCTTCTCATTCAAATAATTATGTAACTGAATAAAATCTTCTGGAGAACTGCGCTGAAATACAGAAAAACAAGGTGAAAGTGAAAGAAAAGAAAAACTGAGGCGAAATGCAATCGACAGCCAACAAAAACGATATTGTCCGAAATTTTAGCACGAAGGACAAAGAACTTATTAATGCTTACCACCTTCGTCGGTTCCCCCCAGGCACTCGTCTGCGGAGGTGCGCCCCATCGCTCAGTGCCATCATTAAGTGGATGCCCGGGCGCTGGCTGAGGATCGCCCCATACGGCAGCTGTGGCCGACGGCGAAGCGTTATTGCTAACCACTCCCGACGAGACCGGAATATTGCTCCAATCGCCACCGCTCGGCGCAGCACATGGAACGTGAGAATAATCTTCAACGTCTGCATCCTTCCAGCGCTTGATCTCAACCTTTAAAATATGTGATTCACGTTTCGAAATAGCCCGACGAAAAAGAATAATATAAGCAGCAAAATCTAAAGCTTCAAAGGTTAAATTACCAGAATGCCATAACTTCTTGCAAAGGATTAATGACGTACTCCTGCGAACTGAAATAAAAGCTCCTCCAAGTGTCAGTCAGCACTATCGTTTCGCAACAACCAACGTGCATGGAAACATCGCCTCCGAATTCTAGCTGATACAATGAATTTGACAAATCCCTCAGCTGTAGCACAGCCTTCAAACTGCATCTTGTTGGCAGTGACTGGACATTAGGCAAAAAAAAAAAAAAAAAATGAGACATCGGATAAAAGACTTACACCCTGCTGCGAACTTGGATCGCCCCATACAGAGGTACCCGTATCTCTTTGCACCTTTTTCTGCTTCGGATTCGGATCGTGCCACATCATATCGTTATTCATTTCAGTCGGTTGGGGTGCAACCCACGGTCCCGGTGTCTGAGGATTCGGGTCATACTGAAACACATCATTTGAATTAAAACCACCTTTGCTATCTCGGAAGAATTTGCTGTAAATATCAGAGGTCCAGCAACCAATACGACATATCATAAACAGTGCAAAATAAAAAAACAACTCACTTTATGCCATAAAAATACGAACGACTCTAGAAAACGAACGATGTGGAGCCAGAAAACGTTTTCACCTCTCATCCCCTCAATTCTTTCCTCTCTTTTTCGCAACTCGTTTAATTAGTTGTGAACCTCCTTGCGTAACTTGCCTATATGGCACATTTTAGCAGGTGAGCTGTACTAAAAAAAACAGCATCTCAAACCTAAAATTTACGCACTGTGAAACAATTCACCGCTTCAATCTTGCTATGGAACAACTCATTGATGCCGAACAAAATGACGTTTCCGACAGCTCATTTCAAATGACTGAGGCCGATTTTGATCAGAGAAAATTGCATCTGCCAGCTTCGGAAATAAAATCACCTTTTCCACTTCTACATTCCAAGCGTGCAGAATTGAAGGATACTACGGTACCTCTACTTGTACAGTCATGGTCATGAGTATATTTCTTGCGTAGTTAATCTAATGAAAATACTCACCTGGTCCGAAGGCGCCGGCATGCCAGGCTGCGGTTGGGCCCATGAAGCAGCTGGTACGCCGGTTTGTACGAGAGCTGCAGGATGTGGCTGAGCACTGTTCCAATGTGTTGTACCCGTAGGATCGTGTCTGTGATGGGGCCAGTCGGCCGACCCGCTTGGATGCGGAGCAGTCCACGGTGCTGCCGGTGCACCAACGCTCCACCTCGATGCAGCTCCTGCTCCTCCCCAATCTCCTTTTTGATCGCCGCCGTGCATCGCAGCTGCGCTTGCACCGCTACCCGTATCCCATGGAGTTTGCTGCAACCAAAGCGATCTCTTCTCTATCCTACACTTCAGAAAATAGGTTTCCTATGCATCTTTATTTGCAGCGGACTACATCATGAAAGAAGCGAACTATTTACTCGTCTCGTATCACCAAAAATCACATATGAGGGAGCCAATATGTAATTAGCAAGCCCATATTTAATTTGTGACGGCTGGAGCTTCTAATAAAGGATAACCCGAATACCTGATCGAGGAATACCGTGGATTTATTAGCAAGTTAGATGCAAACCTAATATCTACATTTCACAGAGATCATAGTTCAGATTGAAATTTCAACAGGTTTGCAGAATGCCAATATCTATGCCCCTCAAAGTGATTCCCGATATTGGTTTCGGTGTTTAGAAGTACTGCTTCGTCAAATAATCAGTAATGATGCTAAAAACGAATAAACGATAAAAATCTATACCTGATCAACTTTGAGGCCGCCCCACGACTGCGGCTGATCATAGCGCGTGTTGGGCGCTTGTGCTCGACCACCCATTTGTGCCATGTTCTTCTTCGCTTGTTCTGCGTACGTTCCACTCGGTGAACTTGTGGTGCCACTCCACTGGAAAGAAAAGAAAACTGCATCTCATTATCGCAGTGAGTACACTAACTGTATACTAAGACAAATAAACACGGATTTCTGAAGTGTGCTTACCGCCACTGCAAATGATAACAAAAAAAGACAGCCAGAGAGTAATAACAATAATGTGCCAAACGAAAGGACGACTTAACAAACTATGAACTCATAAACTATGGACCACAAATAGTGAGTGAATCCTTCGAATATGGCGTGCAATGAACAAAAAACTTTGGAAATAAGAACCCACAGCCTGTTGCGATAGAGGCCATCCGGTTGGACCTTGTGGGCCTGTCGGCTGATTCGGAGGCACAGCCCACTGGGTTGGCTGAGCAGATGGCTGCGTGTTCCACTGTGCAGCAGGGGCCTGAACTGGCTGATGTTCCACCCAAGAACGGCCACCTCGTGCATCGCCCATACGAACACCGCTGAATGTAGGCTGACCACCGCTTCCACGACCCATCGCTGGCCATACCTGTGACTGCGCCACTCCCTGAAATACCATGTAATTAATATATCAACGTCAACGAATACGCAGCACTGTTCAAACCGCTTTGAAAGTAATACATGTAGTCATTTACGGATCAGGGCAACAGAAGCACACGAATGCAATCATGTCGTCAGCTTCCCAAACCTTTCAAGTTTCCGCTAAAGGCGTTTTTATTATTAAAGGAGATCCTACAGTGGCTGAACATAGAAAATGATAAGGCTATTGAATATAGAAGCAACCGACCCCACAGAGGGTCTGGCTGCTCCTCGCTGTCATAGGGCTCCTGGCTAAACTGTCCATGCGAGAAATAATCTCAACCGGCTGCGTGGATAATCAAATGGATAAAGACGTTAAAAAGTACACAAACAACTCCCACCTCAGATAAGCTTCCGCTTCGATGACAAAAGAGTCAAGAGCACATTCCAATTTCAAAGAAAAACAACTTACGTTCCAAGGGTTCATTGCCATTGTCTCAGCGCTGTCCTCGACGCCCCACATGTTAGTGTTGCGCGCTACACGAGCTCCGCTTCGTTGGTTTGTTAGTAGTGTGCGACAGCTCTAAAAGTAGGCACGTTATATTTTTAGTTTAGTGGAAGACAATATACGTGAACATCACGCTAAATTATGCAACTGCGCTTTTCATTCAAAATTACCCTCGGAGAAACGGAGAACTACGGTTGAGTGATAAAAAACAACGATGGTAATTAAATTAGCAGCCAAAGTTATTTTACACCTCTCAGAGACGATACGAGTTGAATGGAGAGAACGCTTCCAACCAACCAACCAGGCAGCCCCGTATTAGTATTTGACAAACCCAGCAGTCACCAACATTTCCCTGCGGTTTATTGACGCCACTGACCTTCTAGCGAAACCACAATATACCTTTTAATGCGATCACATTTCAGATAAGGAGATTTAAAAAAAAGACATTTTCATAGTAGAAAGCTAGTAAGAGAGAAACTATTCCCACAACCAGTCGAACAGCATCATTCATTATCATACCACCGATAGCGGCTACAGCAAAATCCGCTCATATAGGCTTCTTCAACTTGAGCACTTACAAGAAGACGGCGGAAATACACTCTTCAATGATGGATTAGAAACAAAGAAAATATATAACTCTTCCAAAAAATACAAACATATCATCGACAAAATTTAGAAAGAAAACACTAAAAATAACGCTGTTGACAAGGAGAATATCCTCTAATGAGTGCATCACTACAATCTGCTATATTCATCTTATATTTCATGGAGAGTGAAAGCAGCACAAACGTGGCACGAAATAAATCGAATCTGAAAGCTGCGACATGCATCAGCTGCAAGTGAATTCAGTAATTTCCGCTCAGATCAAGATCGCCCAATATAGCACGCTGGCCGGCGGATGACTTACGAACTTAAAAACCGCATTTGGAAGTCGGTTCCGCTCTTCGAGAGCTTTAATTTCAGCATAATCACCTTTAGAACAGTTCCTTACTACTAACGTTAACTAAAAGTGGCATTAACTTTGAAGTGGAAAGATAAACAATGGCATAGTGCAATAAGAGTTAGGCGATCTCTGAATAATGCAGCTTTGTCGATGATAGGAGCGAACAATCCATCAAGTGGGAAATTTTATATGTGCAATCGGAGATGCGATACTTTCCACCTATAAGTAACGCTGTTTCGTTCAACGAATATGATAAACATAAGCTACATTCATCGCTCAGCAATACTTCCGAAAAAACCTCAATGGCAGCAGCGTGACTTTTGATTTGAAGCATTTCTCGGCATTGAAACGAAATGCAAGCGCAGTGATTCTATGTGAGCTTCGATCTGCAAACATCGTTGCAAAAATACATCGATGTTAAGACTACACCCCTCCCCCCTCATTCCCTCCCTCGCCTCCCTCTTGCGAAGAACGAAAAGACAGTTGGCACGACGAGTGCTTCTTGATCGATGCTCTCACAGACCTCTTCCATATGGTTATCCTCTTGTTGCTAAGTGCTCTCTTGCACCTTAATGTGAAACATATTTTAATTTGTATTCTTCGTCTATTTGTGTAATTTTTCTTTTCCGTTAAAGTTCTTTCGAAACACGAGGCACGTGAAGCGAATCAACGCACACAACCGTGTCATTATCGTTTTCTTCTTTGAAATTGTAAATAAATTCAAGCGAGAATACCCACAAGGGAAATGAAAACACTCGGCCCGATTAAAATGATCCATCGATGTTCCCCGTGCAATTTTTCTTTCACTTTCAACAGCAGCAACCTTCTTGAGCACTTTCTACGGTAAGTATCGCCATACATAGCAAGTCAGCTTTAGCAGAGAGAGAGCAAGTTCCCGTAACTTACAGCCAGCCACATTACATAGTTGATCACCGACGACTGCAACCCTGTATAGATAATATGATCACATATTCTTATTAAATGCCTTCTAGTCATGCATAAACAGTTTAAAAGAAAAAGAAAAGAACTGGGCTGAGGGCACTAATCCACCTGGGAGCAAAATCCTTTGCAGTACGTGTGATGTTAGAGAAGATGCCTATCATTCGTATCGTTCATGAGGCCGTCCCAACTATCGCCCGCTGCAAGCGTAACACACATCACGCGCTTTCATTGCCACCACCAACGATGCAGTCAACAATATATTCCAGCAACGAACGACTCCACTCAACAGCGAAAACAAAAGTTCATTTGAGCGGAAGAAAGAACAACAAAAAAAAAGAACGAAGAAAATAATTTTATCGGCACTTCACTTGAAATGGCAATATTCCCAACTATTTTATTGGTTGAACGCTTTTAGAGCATCACTGCAATCCTCCAACAATTTAGTAGCCTCATTAGATGCCGTTTAGACGGTTGATTAAGAAACGATAGAGACCCCCCAGCAAACATCCAATGGGATTTATGAGACTGCAGAACTATGAGTGGACAACAATGAGAAAATCCATGAATTTTATACACGAGGTATGCAAAACGGTATGCCTGATATATTCAATCATCTCAGCGCTTCTCCTTTCGCTGAAAGGCGTTGAAATAGAATTAAAGCTATTTTAGGGGCGAAATCTATAGAACCAACAAATCCGATATCGATGGTTCATTAAGAAAAATATAGAAAAGAGATTTTTCTATTTGCGGGAAAGAAAAAGGAGAGAATTTCTATAAATAAGAGAAAATGATTGTGTGGCAAAAATGAACTAGGTTGTTATATGCAGTGAAAAAATAAATATGAACCCGTAAGAGAGACTACGAATATTGTGTGTGTGGATAGAGATCCACATCGCATTCCGCACGCGACCCGGCAACTCAACGAAGCACCTTATAACCGACCTAATGAATATGGCGAAACTGCGCAATTTTCCACAAATCTTGACGTGAAAATACATATGAACTGGAACCTAAACAATCTCAGCTAATAAATAAATCCTCATCGAGCGAGGGAAATGAATTAATAATGAGCACCGATTCCATAAGGGAGCAATTTCAAAATAGTAAAATGGATCGCTGCCTTCAGAATCCACGATGACTTCATTTACACTATCCGTCAAAGTAGGATGCCCAATAACCCACGCTTTAAGCGATTTCGCTATGCTTCTATGAATGTCGTCAGTGAGAATGTCAAACTACCTCAGATCATAGGGCAAGAATTCTCGACACGTCATCGCATAAAGAGACGCTTAAACATATTTCGATAGGAACAAATATAATTAAACCATTCAGATCTGCTTTAAACACATAATCGGCTACATGAATGAACTATATAACTCAAGTGCCCTCATGAAGCGAATTCCTATAACTAATTAAAGCATCGATTTAATGCATCAGATTGCTGCGAAAAGAAACGCTAATGTGGAAACCTATCAACCAAAATATACGCACTGAAAGAACATACTGAAGCAATAGTGCATGAGTCTATCCGAATACCCGTTACGCAGAAACTGCAACTATTATACTGCGATAAACAGGGCTATAACTATAGCCGATTGATGCATTCGCTATTGTGAGTACCCTCTCCTAACGCACCCTCCAAAACAAACTTCAAGAATAGCAATGAGCTGACAACTCCAAATTTTAAAATACCATCTTTAATCGCTCAAATATTAAAATTCAAGCTTTTAGCCGAAATTGCAACATTTCAGATCGGTTAGCAATGAGTCGACTTTCAATGAACGATAATTGCTGCATTAATTTCGATGGCGATGATAACGGATCGATCCATTCCTTGTTGCGGATGAGATGCATTTCGCCTCATAACAATTGAATGGTTGGTTCATTTCGATAGCGGTCAATTGAACGATTGAAAAATTCACAAATATATGCAAAAATTGCATCATACCTTTCCAATTATATATTGAATTCTTGTGAAATGATTTCAATGCTGTTCATTTCTCTTGTTGAATCTTTATCGATAGCGCTTCTTTCATAGAGAAAATGCCAAAAAATGATAACACTTCGAAATAACGAGTAAAACCGAGTAACTTAAAGAGTTAAGAGTAAAACTTCGAAATGATAGTTTGAAGAATTCAAATTAAAAATATCCTCAACGGATCGAAAAAAAAATGAATGTGCGTAAAAGATATTTTTATATAGAATAATTCATAAGCGATATACTAATTTGTCATCTGTTTCTTTAAAACAAAAGGCCTAAAATACTCAGTTTCTGTTGATATATCCATCAGTGATAGTTGACGCTTATACTAATAAAGGTTCTTTTCATTTTTTTTGCATCATAAAGTAAGCAGTGATATCTTCAGGAAAGAATCCGGTTACCTTTGGCTATGAGCGGGAAAATTCTAAGGACAAAAAAATAAATAAAGCTTCACACTTCGCGATATTAAGACTCTTTGATCCTCGTTCAAATATGACATTAATGCATTATTACTTTGATAAGCTCGGTGATTTTATCCGCTTCAACAATTCTACACTTTTCAAATGTGGCTTAAGTTCCGACTTAAGCGGCGGCGGCCGCGGATACGATTCGGATCGGATCGGATCTCGATGAAGCGAAAAACTAGTAATGCAAACAAACTCTTATAAAAACTTAAATGATGCCAATAAACTTTCTCAAATAGCAACGGCAATTTTCTACTACGTACTCTTCACTCTATGATGATGCTTTACGATAGGAGAAAAAAAGGAGAAAGAAAGCAAGTCTTAAGAGCGCAAAAAAAAGTTCACAAAAGAAAAATCCTATACGATTGAGAGCGAATAAAGCCTGAGCAGCACCTCTTCAAATGCGTGATTATTTCTACTGCTATTTGTTTCGTATAAAATACACACATACAGAATCTTTAGCAATGGGAGCTTTGTTTACGACATGAGCTTATATTTCCGATTGAAAGACCAAGCGATGCCAGAGGAGACAAAATCCATCATCTAAAATCACCGGCCACACATATGGATTCGAGTTCATGAGGATGCTCATAACAACTTCATTGGCTATATTAATGCAAGCGAAGACTGAAAAAGAGCTTTTTCGACTTTTCGAATTCGACAGCAATTCCACGACGAGTAACACCGAGCAGTTTAAACAGCGCCTCCATTTTTGGACGGTAATTCAGCAACAACTTTCTCCTTTCCCACCTGCAGCTAGCAAACTGTGGACAATATGATAAATGAACAGAAAATGAGGGCCACAATTTGACATGGAAGGCTGGAACGTTATCGAACATTTCGCAAAACGCGACGGAAATCCAATCCTCGAAGCTGCCATTCGAGAGGATCCTAAATTTCTAGACTTATTCACTAGAAAAAATGAAAAGGTTTAGTGTTGAATAAACAGCCGATATGGTCGAAATGATGTGATTTGCACCGCTAAGCCTTTCAAGTGGAGAATTAAAGACGAATGGGATGGTCGTCCAGAATTGAAGTCGGGACTCTAAAATGATATCCCACGACAATTTTTAATTATTTGACGAACAGCGAAGCAACATCGACATAAACCGTCGACGCACTGTTTATATAGGTTGCAACAATCACAACGAACGCTCCATAAGAAGACAGATCGATCGTTATTGATGTGAGCGCACATCGGATTTGCAGTCTGAGAGAACGCTTCTAGGTGGTTAAATGTTGGAGGAAATAAAACTTCTTAGCCGATGTGGGAAATCGCTGAATTGACCGTCGAAGATAATCACAAACAAATTGACGGCGCCAACGACGCGAGCGCTCTGCTGATACGAAGAAAACTGCGGTCGGCCCCAAATGCTCGAAATTTGGAAGCACAAACGGCACGACGCAGCAAATCGCTCGGGCGAGACGCACATCGCTGTTTGGCCGCCCCGCACCCTCGTCGCTGATATATGCTCTGCGCAACCCTCTCCTTGCCCAACCAATTGAATCTTGTAGCCGCGTTACGCGACGCAACTCAACTCCGGCCAACACATCACATTTCTATCTCGTTCACCATTAACAAAAATATACGCAACGCATTGACGCACGCTTCAACATATCAAGCGTTGCGTATCACAATCGCGACCATATCGCCTATAAACGCCGCGATAAGCGACGAAATACAGTTGGGCGATATAGTGCGACACTTGCGCCTCTTTTTTCTTTTTTTCTATGCTAGAAATGAAAACTATTACAGCGTATACATAACGTTATCGCCGGTATTATTTAGTTTGTGCATATAGTGCCACTCGGAATGATCGATTTTAAAAACACTTCAGCGTGCAACGATTGGAACCTGTCTTCCTTCCTCATAGCGACATTAAAAAATTAATTCTAAAAATCAATGTTGCGTACTCGAATGAACAGAAGATTGTTTGACGAAACTTCAGAAAATCCAGAAACTGCACCTTAGTGTGAAGCACACAATTGAACTAGAAGCACAACCGCCGCATCTCATACTCTCGTTTGAAGATAACAATTCCAACGAATCACAAACACCTAACTCAAAGCAATATCGATAAACTGAGGGTTGATGGGCATCCTTTTAGTACTGAATACACCACCTAATGGTACACACAGATAATAGATTTAGCCTAAAAAGTCCTTTTCGGTAATGCTCTACCTGAAACAATTCGAGGAATCCTTGAAAGATCACAACGACTAAATGTGTTTACTTTGAAATAGTGCCCACAATTAACGCAAGTAAGTTTAGCGTTAATTTCACGAGAATAAATACAACTGCAAATATCAATCACCATCACCCACATTGCTATATATTAATTGTTCCTTAAACCTCAACTATGCCAGCACATCACTTTTTTGAGATCAAACAGTGAGGACAACTTTGGAGAGGAAAGAGGATGATTGAGGAAGGGACGAAACGGAATGAGACGAGGAGAATTTCAAAAACTTTGATTCCTATCAGACTTCAGGACGGAATTTTCTAGCCGCAATATGTTGGGAATCTTTTTAAAGAAACTCGAGATTTCTGAGACTTTTTCGAATGAGATTCGATAATAATTCTCATCTCCGAAGTGCTTGCGGGTCGTAATTTCTTCAATATATAACAATTACTTTGCGCAAGAAAAACACACTTTAGCCCTATCCTAACATGGTTTGCAATTGCATCTATGCAATCAACCGGTCATATGAAATACTTTTAAATCAAAGCAAAAATTTGATAGTGCTTGTAATTTTCTGATCGCTTAACATAAAATCCTATAGCAAAAATTGGTGCGCAAAAGAACTTCACTTGCTAATATCACAATTGTTTTCAGTGGTTTACAATTTGATTAGAAAATACGCTAAATGAATGAATTCGCCGAGAGAAATCATCTACGTCGACCAAGAGATGATTTGGGTAAATTCCATCGTTACAGTCCAAAGATGAAAATAACCAACAAACAGCGACATATACATACGTGAAAGCATTATTCCTTATAATATACCTTAACGGAAATGACGTGAAGAAATAAATAAAAGCAAAAGAGATATTATAGAAAAGAAAATAATATATATAGCCCATTTAAAGACAATTTGGTAAGGAGGGCATCAGAGCATTTGAAGAGAGGCACCACTCAACAAAACACGAGTGCATTTGAGATGTGCACATTTGTTGCAAGAAATAACAATAGTAATTCAATATCTCTTTCAAATGTATAATGTTGAATCGATGAAGCAAATCTGAAAATAGAATAGAATGACACCTGTAAAAAGAGATTTATGCTAACACACATCGGGTAGGTTCAATTTTGCAAGTTTAACTGCATTCTCAACAAGTTAACTGCATAATCGCACAATTTAACGCTAAAACGACTTGAGGCGCTTCTTTGAGTAGGACGATTCTCAACGCTTAATTAAACGAATCCTGAATTAATATGAAAAGCGCAATAATAATCCAGCAAAATTTCGGGCAACTTAGCTAAAACTATAGCAAACATTTGTGTTATATTGTGTAATTAAATATATAAATTGTGAATAAGCAATAAAGCAAATGAACAATGTATGTTATTAAGGCAGAAGAAAATTCACTGAGCCAACACGAGTGGAACATTTCGGTAGTTTTAACGCCACAATTGGAATGTGGCAAACAGGTTGCACCGATGTATCCGGAAAGGGCAACAAAGACCTTTTTTTTGAGTTCAAAGAGCAAGAAAGAACACTTTCGTTGTTGGAGTGCGAGAGGAAAGTAGTCTTAACGTACCGCAGCATATAATGCCACGTAAAACGTTCACGAATTTTCTTTTCAAGGAACGTGCTCAGACTTAAAGTGGGGAATATCCCGTCGCTTTTTAACAAGCGTTGAAATTAACTATAGAAAAATTAACACCGTAGCCATCATCCTATCAGCTACCCAATAAAGGATTTTTGATGGATTTGGAATAAGACCTATTACATATATTACACACTGATAATAGCACACTGATGAGAAAAATTGATAAGCGCATTTGCAGCACTTCCTCATCAATAGCAATGCTGCAAGTATAAAATGCATTCGTGAAGTGAACAAACGAGTGAAATTCTAGGAAAATGTCAATGGAATTTTCTTCGAACGAAAGACGATTAAGGCGCATTTTTTGGACTGCTGTTTTCATCCGAAGATGCAACAAATAAGGATGTGCGATGAACACGCAGGTAAAAGGATTCTTTGATGGAGGATGGAACCTTTATGAAGGCAAACAGCTTTCGGCGCCTCGTGTATTTGCCTACATCTGAATGCTTTCGCACGTAACGCCAGTGAATCAGGCTAATCTGCTTTACATATGATCAGCGTATGCTAACGTTGTGCAAAATGCCCTTCTCGTTTACTTCCCTTTCAAAGATCATTCAATGCAGCATCAATGTGTCATGGAAACATCCTAATGCAAAAGAACCACCTCTTCTAATTAGATTCCGTAAACACCAGAAGATGCCAGAATGACGAAAACTAAACACCCAGTGCCCTAATGAGAATGAAGAATCCAACAAAAAAAAAGGAAACATCGAAATGGTTTGTTTTAATCGGCATTATATGGAATTGGTAATAAACTGACGAGTAAAAATATTTACAAATGACGTCCTAAGCTGCAATCACGGCATTTCTCAGTGGTCGGTTAACGAAATGAGGCATGCCTAGAGCCTATTTTTCTCCTGCTGGGAAGATTCATGGAGACGAAAGCGCTTAATTATCCGCAAGGCGATGAGTTACATGCTGAAGCGTTGCAGCGGCGCTAGTGGGATCAGAAGCACTCGCAATCACCCCTCTCTCACAGGTAGGTTTAGAGGGTGTCGTACCCGCACTTGCAACGATTAGGCCTTTGTGTTTTTATATTTTCTGCTAAGATTTTAAGGTTCTTTTCTGAATAACTCCACTGTAGAAATGACATGACGGTGAGAAAACCTTGTTGAAGCTGCTGACAGCAATCAGTGGGAGTCGGGAAAGATGAAAAGTTCGTTGATGTTGCAGTTACGAAATGCACGAGTGAATCGGTCGATAGCTCTCAGTAGCACGCAAATATAAGGATGTTCATACATGCAAAGGTCAGGTTACGAAACAGCAGCAAAAAACAATACCTTGTGCCGCAATGCCCTCCAGCATAGCGCAACAGATAACAAGACCGCATCACAACTCAGCGGGAAGTTCTACAGTGGGCAGGTTCAGAGCGTATCACTTTATTTGGCATCATGTCCTAATTTTTGTTAGCTAATTAACAAGGCATCCTGAGGTATATGCTGACTAAATTATGGACCTTAAAAGACGTCCTCGAACGCAAACGAATTGAAATCTGTTCCTACATCCGCGTGGATTTTTCGATTCCTCTCTTCTTTAATCGTTTCCGCTCCAAACTTACAATGCTTAATAAATCTCGACCATAACGAATATCTTAATCACAATGCTGCTATGCTGCTCACTCTAGAAGGCTAATTCATCTTCACTTTTGCAGAAGCAAGTATGTGGGGGTGTGGATGAGGAGATGGATGTGGGAATGAGGTGCAGTTTATCGCTGTCTTTAGGGAACAAGTAGCTGAAATAAATCCTAGTTCAGAATACGCCTAACTGTGCCTACAAAAACGTTGCTCATGAAAAAACAATCAATTCAAGCAATTTCACTGAAAACATTTTATTCCGTCCCATTTATATGCACCGGATGTGATCGTTCATGACAGGCATGATCAGAGCAACACAAATTATAGCCAGTGTTAATCGAACACACATTCAATTCACATAGTGACGCAGTCGTTATATGTTCTCAAGAAAACTTGAACTTTCATTAATCAATAGCAAACTATACAGACTAACTATGTACTAGATTCATTATGCTGGAAATTGTAAACGTAAAATATTCCAAGAATCCATTCATATGATAGGATTAAACTCAACTCGCTATGTAAAATTCAAACACTTTTAGGGAAATTATAGAAGAACTGAACAATTTAATTTATCCTTTACGAGAATCATAAGTGATGAATGATATATGCGTTTCAGCGAAGTTTCGCGTGTGCAAACAGCATCGCTTTTCATATTGCATCGAAAAGCTGCGAAACATTGCAATTGCAACACTCATATCGATATCTTTGTGCAATTCAATAAGGGCAACCACATTCTAATAATCTGCACTCAACTAATATCGCAAGACAACGCCACATCCGAGATTCGTTCTAAACATTGCGATATCTGTAATTCGTTGCAAATAATGCAAAACGTATTGCATAAGACTACGTACCGTCCGGTTATATGAAGTGAAAAATGTATGTTCCGAATATGCAAGCAATAGTATCGTAGTAATGGATGAAGCGAAATATCATTCGCATGTTCGCAAAGAAACGCTATTTCACGATATAGAAAAGAAAAAAAAACTTATATTTGACCATAAGAGGAAAATTTCTTGTTCTCTATATGGAAGAAATAAGAATATGAAATAACTTAAATTAAACTAATCGAAATGGACAAAAAACTTCTGGAAAAAAGGCCTTAATGTAAACAGTGCGATATGCAGGCACATGTTTTCAAGGCGAAGAAGGAAACTCGATACTAATTTAACAGCCATTACCCAGTTGCATTGAATTAAGGCAATAAGTTTTCAATGGAAAAATATAAGCGTAAGAATCCGCTTAGCAAGTACTATTTCTCAGATTCCATTATTGAAATGAAGAATATAGATGAAAGGAACGATAAAACATATTTAATTAAAGAAATCCAATGAAAATTAAAGGCATACGAATTTGTAGGCAAAATTTCAAAAAGCCTTTAAAAATTGTACTTTAACAAAGCAACTAATAGAGCGGGTATTAGTTAGAGTAATGGAACAAGTAATAAATAAATTAAGAGTATGACATGAGCAAACATTTCAACACTAACCGATGAAACGCCAGATATCAATGTGGAACTTTTTGCAGAACATCCCACTCGCAACATTAATGCCACTCCTTAAGTGAGTACGTTCGCAGGAACGGAGGAAACCCGCATTTGCAATAGCGGAAACCACTTTGCGAAATATATAAAAATTTTCGGTGTATCTCCATTCCCCCCTTTTATTACACTACTAAAGCAAATAGGATTCATGCTCTATGTAAGTCCATGCGCAATCTAATTGCAGCTAAACAAACTACTCACGTATACTGTACTAGAAGTTGCAACGAACTTTGGAGCACAACAAGCGATACATGTTCATATGCTTCCGGAAAGATGAAAGATCGGCTGAGTGCTGAGAAATGGACTTCAAGATCTGAACCAAGAAAGCGCAACGATCTTAAAGCTAAGAGTCTCACACAAGAGATGGGCGACTTCAAGCGGTACAGCGAAGTCTTGATAGGAACAACGCATTTAATTAAGCGACTGGGTCCAGCAAGAATCCTCTCAACTTTAACCTGAAGGTAATGTATACCGACTGTGGCCCAGCACACGGGTACTGAAGGAGAAGGGAGGCTCTGTTCCCTCTCCCCCCGACATAATTGAGACAGCAACTGCCTTTTTTTTTGCTATGTCCCAGAGAATTTGTTCGATAAAAGTACGCGACTAAATCAAACCTGCCACAGGGCTGTACCTATTAACTCATAAAACTTTCACAGCAAGGTGAATCTGATAAATTCCACATAATCAGCTCGACGATCTATTCGTACTGCTAATAATAAAGAGAAATTATTCAATGGAAACCAGTTTAAAGTGACAAACTGTGAAGCAATCGCGATACACAAACAGCAAAACAAACGCTGCAATTAGTTTTATTGCGGGTGCTCTTCAACGCACACAGCACTGTGCTGCCTCGATGAATGTATGTGCGCATTCAGCGATGCGATGATGCAAACACGGCTTGCCGTGAGCGAAGCACACCTTGTTTGTGTGAATGCAACGCACTTCACAAAGCAGGCATACCTTCTTCACAGCCATTATTTTATATCTGCCATTGCGTTGTCCTTTCAAAGCTTTTCATCGCCACCCTCTTCCCTCCTTCCTCTCTTTTGATACCATACAGCCTTTTTCTACGTACACATTCTCTTCTTCACTTCTAGAGAGTAGCTCATCTTATTTAGCTACTTCTTTAAAAATACCATCTCACTCTTTCAAAAACTGAACGTTATTTCGGGTATGGGTGTGTCACCTTCCCAGGTACGAAATTCCTCAGAATCATTATTCACTTCTTTAGAATACAAACTATCAAGTGCGAAAAAGGTGGCTAAAAATAGTGAAATTTAAACGTCATAAGAAATAGGAAGCTCTAATTTTTTCAACAAACGGATTCAACATACAGCTCATGATTTCGCGTAACGTGGTAATTATTGTACCCAGCCACCTTTCTTCTACCTATTTTTTTGCTGCATCACGGCCGGGCAAATTTACTTTTCAAGTTCTGGTAAAATTTCCCACAAACTTCTCATCAAACAATAAATTTGAGTCTTTTCCCCAAAACTTCTAAGCTCCATTTTTCAGTACATCGATTAATTTCTTAACAATATAAGTTTTCTCCTTTCGCACACTGATTATAATATTGAAAATGGTTAAGTGGTCATGAATACCGCGAAGTGGGCACTACGAAAACATCACAATGTAACGCAAGACGAAATAAGTGCACATCTAAGATACTATCCATAACACCATTATGGATAGTTGCGTTCGCTGCATCCCTCCACTTTGCGTTCAATAAATACCAATAAACTGAGAAACGCGATCGATTTCTTTAGACAAAAAAAAGCAGTATAAGGGTAGATTTCACTAGAATGAAGCCAAAAAGATGGCATTTAGGTGCGCAAGTGCTAATTAAAAATCCCCTCACAAACCTCATATTTAAATATTCATTGATTGCCAAGTTAACCGCACCGAAAATGGCAAAGCAAAGACAAAGAATAATATCGCAACTACAATGTGATCGGATTGTATGCATAAATCACTTTGCTAGGCAAGATCAAGAAAGAACAAACGAATGAATATGAAGTAGGCATCGCCTTATGCGCACACAATTGATCTCATCTCAGGCTGATGATGCACCTTTAAATGTAAATATACATTCTCGAAAAACACAATCGGTGAGATTCACCTAAGCGCGGAACGTTTTCGAAATACAGAAACGGTCCAGATGGAAGAATTCAACCTCAAGCTTAAACCTTAAGGTCTGGTTAGCTGGAGAATCACTTAATCTATGCAAATGAACTAGAATTAAGCTTTTTTCAAAGCCATACCAAGCAAGAGGATTCCCGTAAAGATTGGTGAATTGCATGAGTTGCCGGAGCGACTAACAATCTAGATTTGCAAAGAAATGAAAGAAATCGCCTAATTATTTGCTTCTGTTATCTTATATATGATTAAACAAAGCGATGACTTAGAATAATAATAAAGCGTTCTATTCAACGCATCAATTCCAGGGAAAATATTTGAAGCATTGAATGTTAAATGGTTGCTACAAAAGTGATGGAAAATTAAATAGCACAAATTAAAGTAGGGCTGCAAGTCGAGAAAATGTAGTTCAATAAACACATAGTCGAGGAAAATTCAATTGCATCAACGCAACGAACTTCACTAAATTTCAAATGCGCAAGTTTTCTACATAGTGCTTTCATTATAGAAAAATATTGGAAAAATTTAAGTTGGTTTCCGCTTCGGTGACATTCGCCGCATTATTCACTCATAACCTTCCGAGAAAGATACGCCATCCGATCCGATCATTGAAGATAATCCATCCATATTCCACGTCTCGAATTTCTTAAATCTATGCACTAAAGATGCGATTTATCTACGCCTAATTTTGAGTAGAAAATACTCCTTTTTTCAACAACGAAGATATAGCATCATTTAAGTGGATATTCATCGAAATCATTAGGATACATAATTGCACCCGCCTATATACATTTCAAAAATCTTCGTATGCTTTCTAGTATGACCGTAGGTGGATTAAGTGTCTATAGTCTATGGCCTATAGAACACAACTGATGTGGGGTGTATCATTTCTGCCTGTTTTTGATTACCAAACTTTGTTTAGAATAGAAGTATTTCATATAAATAGATTCAACGATGTTATTAGAGACCATCTAGTATTATGATGATTGAACAAACAGGCGCATGCAAAATGATATCGAATTTCTATTGAACTTCTTTCAACGCATATTTTCGATTGCTGATGTATTTGAATATGACTTGAGAGAAGAGGATTAATGTATATCCACAATTTGGTAAAATCGAAGCATGAAGTGTGTGGAAAAACGAGGAAACAGCAACTAAAGATCTGAAAACAAAAGCTTCAACAAAGAAAACAAATCAAGAACGAGATAAGCGGATTGATGCTAATTCATTGTCTTTTTATATAATTCATGGTTCACCGAGAAAATATACGTGATGGATCTATCACGATCATAGACTGTATGCAGTAAATTTCATGCACAAAATATACCTACAAGAATACCTATACAATAATTTTTAAAGCTATGCGTGACGCTTCAACGATAGGAGAAACCTGCTAATGACGAACGATTGACGTGAGCCGATAGTCTGTGAAGAAGAATTTCTTGCTACGGATTGAGCAACGCCGACACAATACGAAATAATGAATTCAAAGCTTACTATGCAACTGCCGCACGGTTCTTTCCGATCATATCCACTACTTTTTTCGGCTTTTTCAACTATTTAAACTATTAAGATATGTTCATATATCCAAAAAATGTTTTCTTGTGAATCAACTCTAGCAATCCAGATGACCTAACGTAACAGCGAAGAGAGAGAAAAGTCGGTGAAAATTAACAGGTGACAAAGGAGGATGGGAAGTGAACTAGAGCAATGAAGAACGCGTTGAATGAGCGTACGCACAACATAATGCAAAATGCAGCAAGTGAGGTGGTGAATCAGTTACGTGGCACAAATTCTCACATAACGTCTCAATGTTGTGCAAATTATGCTCGTAATGGATCCAGTTAGATGAGATCTGCAAAATTAGTACCATGATGGTGGGGAGGGGGGGGGGGGGGGGGACACAATAACAACGCGTTTTCAAATGTAGGCCTAAAATGGATGTTGAATTAAACCTTTTTCATTAATCAAGCATTTCAACAAAAAAGAAAACTAATAACTGCCAGCTGCAATGAATCTTTATTAAATCCAGACCGGTCACGACGGCGAGTGATGACGAGTATAATCAATGAGCAGAGGGAGTTTGGTTAAAGGCTGTTCCGGCCGCGCAACCAACGCTTAATCACGCCGGTCTAGTGGTGAGTTTAGTTCATCTCCATAGAGTCATAATTGAAACCCAGCAGCCTATGAATCAAGCTCAAGATTCGTGTATGAACAAATCAGCACTGAAACCAGATAGCGCTCACTGATTTGTTTCAACGGAAAGGCGCAATCAACTTACAAGTCTGCTGGCCACGATGCGAAATGAGACATTTTATGGATAAATTTCTCTAAACATGCAGACCTGCTTCGCACGGAGACGGAATCAATAGCCTGATTAGCTGGATACCAATTTAAAGTGCAGATGGCTTGGCTCGCAAACAGACATTCATAGACATACATACACGCAAGAATAAATATTGGCTGACGGATGAATTTAAAAACGAAACAGTGATCACAATTCTCCTTCTCCTCGAAATATTAGGTCTATAAGAATGCGATTTCTGTATAAGATACTGAAGTCTTAATTCACAAATCGTAAATAAAAGAGGATGAAAAAAGATACGAATACGCTTCATTTGTTTATTTCAACGTACCATAGTGGAAGAATATACAAAAAGCACGCGAGCATGAGGACCAACACATAACGATCTCACTTAAAGTCCGATACATTTATAGGTAGCGTTCATAAATGCTATCATCTATAAAGTACAGAAGTTTACTAACAGAAGGTAATAAACGGCCTGAGAAAGTGTTCTAAATGGCTTGAAGAAAATTTTTTAAGAAGAAGATCGCCAACAGACGCGACGTCAACGATAAAAGTTTGACAAGCTTCTGTGTAATGTATAATGAAACATCCATACTACCTCCCTATTTAGTATCAAAAGGCCCACAGCAGCCTCTCTGTTTATGTCTATCCTGTACCGAGAAGGCCTTTGCGTGAGAGGAAAATCAAATAACACAAGTCGAGAGCATCACATGGCTAATTAAACAATAATCCAGACGTCGAATCTTAAAACGTTTCAGTTACGAGGAACCAGAACAGAGGAAAGCTCCGATCGCCACTGTTAATCACAAAGTCCTAAAATGAAGGAGTGCTCTAAAATACAGCTGTGAGACATCATTTTTAACGTTTCATCGGCACGTGAAGGAAGCTACGAGACGATAACTACCACTTGAAGATAAAGCGTCGATGCAACGCCATGCGATCATCGTAGTCCTGTAACAACATACTGTTTGTTGTAGAACAGCGCAGTGCCGAATCTATAAAACGGCGTTTTTGTCGGCCTTGAAGACAGTGCCATGATCGTGTAAGCCCTATAACAACATACTACGATTCAACCCTAAAAACGGTTGAAAAATTTCGATATATCGTTGCTGCTAAATTTTCATTCAAGTTAGTTTTAGTAGGTTGTGGTTGGTGACATACTCGTAATCTTAGAATTAATGCCGCTACGCTCTCAAGTCTTTTCCGACTAGTGTTGGGGTATCGATGGCATCGAGAATCGTAAGCCTTAGAAATAAGAGGCTTTCAAACATAATTCGGATCCGTCGGAATCCAACTTCGGAACTTATAAAAAATTTGGCAGTCTCGAAAAAAAAACTTTAGCGGTTAGTTTTTATGCATTTTAAGCGCAAAGAAGTACCTTCGAGAAGAAAACACCGAATTATTTTTGTGAATTTCCATAAATTGAGACGTATTATACTCGAACAATAAACAATTTGCCTCATTTTTTCAGCAACAAGAGATGAAGCAACTTGTTGAGAGAGAAACGATGAGAGAGATGAAATCAGCTCGGCAAGAGAAATGTGTAGAAAAATGCAGCTTGCAGAATCAAAGCAAAAAAGGAACTCAATCAGATCCACCAATAAGCTGAAGATATACGTAAATCATTCGGTTTATAAGCAAGAACTTTCCGAGAAATACCATTTCTATTACGGAAATAGCGCAAGGTTTATCGCCAGCGAAGACGTTATCAAGCTACGATTGAAATCGCTAGCGATGACATCTACTAGACGATATATTTAGTTACATACAAGCATGAATTCAATGTGCTTTGACGAGTAAACGCTTAATATGAATACTGCGAGATTTAATACTGCACAGTCCTAGGTAATTGAATTCACTCGCAACATTCAACAGGCAATACAACAAAAGTGACCGCGAACAACCACCAACACAACAACACAGGCATACGCAACTTATGCGGCACTTCAAGCTGAGCGCAATAAACGTCACCAACGATTGTTGACGACGAGGTTCGTCAAGCATGCGATAATAGTCGGGAGGTTAGAGAAATGAAATAACATCACGAGGCATTCAAAAACGTTTAACAACCATAGAAATAATATTAGCAGAGAGGCCCGCAGCGACTGTGAAATATAATGTAGTTCCGTATCATAGAAAACTACAACACTTGGATGGCATTCGCGGTGGCATTGCGTTGAAAATCCAGTGGTCGAGAGCATTGGAAACACACTCACAAGCAAATAATTTCGCTGGGATTTATGCCAAGACTTAGACGTATTTGGCGTTGCATTTACCTGGAAGGTGTGCTATCACGATGATGCAGTGAATCGACGGTTGCACATGTTTAGTGTTCGATCACGATGGGCATGAAATCGATAATCCTACTATTCTCGGCGATCAGTTTAAGCATTACAAGATTAATTTGCTAACTTCAGTATCACACTGTAATAAAAACTTGACAACAACTGCCTAAGTATTGAAGCTGTAACGACCCGAATTCCTTTCGCGTCACCGGGTTCCGTCGAAGATCTCAATAAAAACCCCTTTTATTAACCGAACTCACAGCACCATACTGGCCCACCCAACAGAGCGATGACGAGCGAAACTAAACTGAACACATTGAGCAACTGCACTTCTTATATACCCTAGTTGTAATACCCAAACGACACTTCGATGAGCATTTTAAGAATGCAAACTGTCCTGTGATCATCGTTAAGCTGCTTCATAACCGTAATTGAATTGTGTAACGATTAAAATTATTGCAAAAATGTTTATATGCACTTTTCGCAATTTTCTTTTCTCTTTTTGCCGAAGAAGCATCACAAAACTTCCCATCTTCTTATGTTTCTTTATATTTCCTCTACCTACGAATTGGTAAGTTTTAGCTCGTTAACCAGAAAACCTACGATAAATTAGATAGGTGTTGTAATCTATAAACCTGAGATGACCTCTAAACCTAATTCCATCATCACTAATTATCTTCTATATAGGCGATTGACATTGCCCTAAAATTTGACAGTGAAATTTCCTTCTATATTCGATCGCGTGCAACTTAGAAGGTAAGATTTTAAATGAAGATATATGAAGTGGGTCCCTGAGGATATGAAGCTAATAACATAGTATTTCATTTTTTTTGTGCTATTATATATTGGGCAAAATTATAAGAAGCACATTTCGTCCAGCTTAACTTTCATGAATTCTTACTTTTTTTCAAAGTTTATGCCAATTTTTTTTTCCAGCTTAACTTAAAAGGTTTTTTCCTTTCTACGATACTGAAGACAATTAAATCGAAGCTTATAAATTCGAGACTGTCAATAACATATTAGATGACGAGCGACGACGACATTACATTTCCACGATTGTTCACCAAAAACACCATAGGCGAAGTAATGACTCTCTCTTATCCGCCCTTAATATTAAGTTTAATATTCGTAATCTGTCATTTATATCCCCCTTTGACCCTTCAAAAATCCAATATTTTCTCTTTCATTCTAAAGAAAATCATTTAATAGTTGCTACATAGCAACGGCATATTTTCCACACCTAAAAACAATCGTAATTAAATAAGCGTTCATTCGCATAATACCTTAGGCTATTCGAGAAAGAAAGTAGCCGTTCAAAAGCATTTTTTAGCTAAAAATCCCCATTTAGAAAATTTTTCTAAAATGCTTTCACTCATCTAACATTTATTTCATTTTGAGATAAGATAAGATGAGCACTTATTATACTTCAATACTAGAAAAATGCCCGTAAATCATACCTGTTCTTTTCGTTGTTTTTATTTGTGAGCCGAGTTGATAATCAATGAAGATATGCTCTACTTGTCTGGGCGGTCTGTGGTGCTTACCTGAGCCTTGTGTAGTATAATGTTCAGAAGCAATTTATTAGCGACTTTATATGCACAAGTTGCGTTTCGAATAGCTATTTAGGGATTAGAAAAGAATAATGTTCAACGCTCTGCCAACATGACCAACATATCCCATTTATACCAAATAACTACAAATAATTAAGCAGGTATATTATTTACCCAAGAGCGGAAGTAATGAGTGATTAAATGCGTTATATAGCCATCATTTCTCGTAAAATAATAATTCGGTGAGTGAGCTTCACATAAATTTAACCGTCTAAAATAATACATTTGTCGACCGAAGGCAATAAAGAAAACAACGAAGATCCTCAATCGTCAAATATGTTCTGCATCTGTCTTTGAACAGCATCCACAGCAATGCACGAGTCGACTTTCTTCGGGGGCAAATATCAGCCTGCAATCAATTGTTGGGAGAATTTCACATCTGAACTAAAATGAGAGATCGAAAACATACAACGCTTGATAGAACTTCATCTGAAACTCGGCCAGTATGAAATAGTCTATATATTTTATACTTTTAATCTCGAATAAATTTTCTCTGTTTAAAAAGTAAGAGGATTTTTGGTGCAAAAAAGTCGAATAAAGGTAAGTTCACCTGAAAAGGAAAGATCCGAATAGTGAGCCGATTGTGGGTCCAAGCCAAAAAACATAGTGGCCAATAAATGGTGAATAGTCGCCTTGCGCGGCGGAAAATAAGGCGAGTCCAAAAGCAAGTAGTGGATTCCATGAAACTGTCGACAACATTAAACTGAAAGCAACGCTTCGCTTAATTTGGTTTAATTGTAATCGTGCCTTTTTTGGTGTGCAGGTTTTGAGCAACACCTATCTACCACATCTTCATTAACCATTTCGCCATGCTGACACTTGAATAGAAAACGTGAGTAACATTTATGTATTTATTCACCGTGAGGACCAAAATTAAAACTGAGAAGGTGGTCACAAATTACCACTCCTTAAGGACTACTTATCAAAAGATTTGCATTAAATATCGGCTGGGAGTGAAAGCTTAATGAGGATTCGATGATCATTCACGCGTAATGCACAAAAGTGTGTTGCTGAACGTCCGAATAAGCCCATTAGATAAGTGCGGTGCAATTTTTTCTCTGTTATTCTTATTGCTTTAACTTCTGATTACAATATTTAATTACTGGAAATGAGGAATTCCCTCTGATCGATATTTGTTACGATTTTACCTACTTATTTGATACTCATAACTGTATTGTTCACATCACTTTATGAATCAGATGTGATAGTAACGTTTCATAATCTCATCATAACCACATCCTTTTACCTGGAACGTCGTTTTTTTAACTATAAGATGATTATTAGTAGGGGGTTTTTGCAACGGAGTACTTCAAGTAATTTCTGCTTCCATCTTAAGGCATACAAAAAGTCAAAATGGCATGCAGAAAATTCTTGTAGATTATATTAAACGGATCCGGAAGATGCTTATCTGCGCAATGTTTTTTTCGAGAAGACTAGAAAGAACGTTTTCGAGCCGAACATAGAATGAGGAAGCCAATCATTCGAACGTCTGATCCTTAGGCTAATACAAAATGTCGCCAAAGTTTTGCATATTTTCACTGACGATATAGCTTGAAAGTGATGCAGCAATTGAAAATGCTAAGCCAAATTTGATCTAGCTTATTAATTTATGCGTCGATTACAATGATCGATATTTTATAAGAAACCGATTTGAGATGAAATTCTCTGCTATACGCAGTGATTTATCCCAGCTAGATGGTCTCACAGCAAAAAAGGTATCATCGAAAGAAAATTTCACTTAGGAAACAAACTACAACGCAGGATGGAATTACTCCGATCTCAAAGTATGCATTAATAATTCTTTAATTCTTCCACCTATGTACACCTTTCAAGGATACCCTTGAAAATGAGTTAATTCCGTCAATAACGTCAATAGTTCCCGAGAACGAGAAAAAAAATTCTGCTGTGTTAAAATAAGTACGCCGTAGCTTTGTAATAATAAGACAAACTTGCTATAGCAAGTCTGGGAAATAACACAACGGATGCAGATTGTTAAAATGCGGGTGAAAAAAATTAGCGATTACTTTGAGGGAAATCAAGCATCGAATAAACTTCTCTTACTAGGATAAACATAGTATCTGTATTTGTTTAACGTGATGAAATAGTTAGCGATAATAGGATTACGCGAGAAGGATTTTTCGAAACAATTTAAACGATAATACCTAAGAAAAGAAGAGAGAAAAACGGCAGCAAAAATTGGCAGTGGACTTGATGAGAGACGTCCGATCGCTGTTAAGCCGACGCCGAATTTTGTAGACGTCATTAGTTGGCTCATCACGACCATTAGGCTACCAATGAACTGAACGAGCACCTACAATTAATAAATCATCGCCAAAAACATTCGCTCTTTTTGTAACCATGGAGGGCAAGAGAAGAAGAGATGAGGGAGGAAAGGGAGGCCAAAAATTTAACCTAGAGAAGTATTATGCGGCTTTTGGCGTCCAGTTTATATTAAAAATACCGGACCAAAAATGGATGAAATGTATAATTTTGGGCTGAATTTCGACGCTGTTATGAAAACAAGAATATTGATCCATCTCATGCATCGACCCTCTGAAGGATGACAATCTCTCGCGCACTCTCATAATGGTGATTCTTTGCGATAAAACTTGTACTCTTTCATGGTTTATTACTTTCATAAACATTTCAGGATCAGTGAGCAACGATTTCAATTATCATCCATCATTTATTCCCACACGAAATAGGAAATCACCACATTTGAATAGTTGTTTTTGTTTCAATGTACTCAACTTGCATTGGTACACTACAGTGCACTAAAAGTTATTTTCAAAGTATCGCCCAGCATCACTGCATATAAAAGCAGATTTAACAAATTCAACAAAACCTATGTAAATAGCTCAAGAAACACAGTAATGCCTTAATAGAATTAACGACTTTAGAGTGAACGGAATCCTCTTCACAGAGGATATATTAAAATTCGTATCCAACGAAGCGCAGTCAATAAAAAAGATATCTTTTCATATATCATTTAATAACATTTAATGCTTTCAAATAAGAAATAATCATTCATTTTGTTCTATTGTGTTGAAATTTGAAAATTCTCACCCATTAAATTAAACATGCTAATGACATTAATTTCGTGGTTTACATTTAGTAACGATAAATTTTTACCAAACGAAATGCCACTCTTGTTCGATCATCGTCTAGATCACTGAGAACCTGTATCGATGAAACATCAGCACTGGGTCGGAGCAACTGCAAAGCTAGAATATTAGAACATCCTCGTAGCATACTGTGCTATACTCATTGACGTACTCGAAGTTTGCCGGGTCCAAAGATCTGCCAGCTCAAAGCTCATCACAATGACGGAAATATTGTTCCGGTCAAAATTAACACTATTTTACATCACAGTCCTCATTCTGTCATTATAAAGTCGTTACCTCGCGTTACTGAAAACTCTATAGGAAACAATTATAGGAAGTGCACTTTTAAGGAAGCCTCTCTACTAGAAAGTCAAAAAATTGTTATCTTTCGTTTAATTTTTTATTATTGATAACGAAAACATAGGATCAGTATGAACAAATTTGATATGATAAAAGCGGCGATTTACAGCAGTCGTCTCTCGCATTGAATATGCAAATCGAATATGCGATAAGGCGCTAAGCCGGAGTCACTAAAACATCTCACCTTTTCTTTCTCCTTTCATCGCTTTCTGATAGCGTACAGCCCACATTTCGGCAGCAGTTACTTTACGAATAAATCATTACATTCATATCCGTTTTTATGGATATAGCTGCACTGATAGTGAGAATATTCTCGAAATTAGTCATCAACAATACAGATACAATAAACAGTGGAACGTTGACGATAGTAGCGCTTAGAGTGCGACATTATGAATAAATTACTAACCGCGAAAATTGCGATCGCCATTACTGATGCAGATAATTGCATAAGAAGTAGCATTACGCATAATGGCCAAGCGGTTGATAATGAAAAAAGTTGTGCAAGTGTAATTGCCGGTGAGATTTGAACTCTGCAAGTAATATTTGCATATGTTTTTAAAAGAAATAACAACTACAAATAATGCTCATTACTAAAATATCGTTAGTTCATTTCTTTAGCTTCAACTTCAAAAATTTTCTCATCTTTTCTAATGTATATATCTATCAAATTCCTATCTTTCATATTCATAATTAATTCTTATTTATTCTCTCCATATTACTGAATCGTTCCAACATGTAGACCGCATCACTGCAGCATGATTACCTCTTCCCGAAGGAAAACATTTTTGAAGAAACAATCGCCATAAGTAAAAACGTGATACGTTTGAAAAGCGGTGACGAAAACAAGCAAAGTGATCGCATCGATAACCGCAAGCGTTAGAATTCGATTATAAAATAGCACATGACGATCCAATAATTCAGCGTCGACGAATTTATATACGAGGAGACAAAAGAAAACCGTGAAAAACTCGGCGATACATGGTCGTAGAACACATTCAAGGCACGAAATTCGTGATATTGGCGAATTTGACTGAAGAAAAACAAAGTGTCTGCGAATTAAATATTTTTCACTGCATGAGTGTATCTCAAAAATCTGAGAATATTCTTATTTTAATAAGACAAACGCAACAACAAACTCTTACAATAATTCCACATCAGGATTTATCCTAATAATTAATTTACATCCAATAACCGCTCCAACCTACGATAAGCCAATCACTCATCTATAGTAAGCAAAATAAATTATAAATACTCATAGCCTCATGTCAAAATAACAGTTAAGTAACGACTGGTATCCCGCAATCATTGAAAAAATACTTAGAACAGTCCCTTAGGTGAACAAACCACTTAGCTGTATCTAGTATGGTAATATTTCATTTATAATCAAAGAAAAAATTTTAGAAAAATCAATGAAAACCTATGATTAAGCAAAGCGCACCAACCGAATCGTCCGAATACATGCGGCATCGATAAGATGTCGAGAGTGTAGGTTTTGTCACAAATTCGCTTCTATTTCTTAATATACCCTTCATTTTACATTCGTTCGCTATGGTTGTTCCATTACTAAAATACTGCATCTGCTTACCAGGATATGCACTGCAAATAACGCTTGCCCCATCGGCTATCTCGAATTGTTCGTCCTCATATACCATCATGCTGAAAGATCTATGCTCTTTTATATTCACTTCGATAAATTAGCTGTACCGACGTTTGTTAGGCCCTCAATAAGATGCCAGCCTAATCAGAGGAGTATGCTAGTCACCGAGAATATACATGATCTAAGCGCAGCAGAAAACTTAGGCTATAGAGTGCTTAGTTCTAGATGGTCGAAAGCGCTTGAATGACTTGAAAGATGCACAGAACTGCATAACTTTTCTTTCCAATTGGCAAAATTACCCAAACTTGTTCTTCAAAAAAAAAACGTCTGAATGAGAACTCACAATAATATTTACTTTTTTGCTTTCAAGTACGCATTTTCAGTAAATGATAAATGCACAATGCATTAGAAAGAAAATGGGTTAATGTTGTAGGCTCAAAAAGAGATAGTGTGGAAGAAAAGAAAAGCGGGTACGCTCATCTGAGTGCACCTAACGAGAACAAAGAATTTAACGAGCCTATGCGTTTAGTTTCAAAGTTGCAATTACACAATGGCAATCATAGAAAGAAATCATTTGCTTGCGGCGGCTGTTCAAATACGCAATATTGCTTACTAAATATCCTTCGGAAAATCCTGCTCCTTATTATTTACTTTTTTGTCTCCCATTTAGTTCACAAAGATAGTTTACTTTTATTTCAGTACCTTTATAATCTCATTCAGTTTTGACCAACTCACTGTATCGTTGTAAGAATGATGAAATTAAAAGAAATAGGCTCATCTATGTGAAAAACGAAAACGTTTTTTTAGGAGTAAAAATAATGAACACAGCAGAAGCTTTGTAAAACTCCGACAAAAAGAAACGGAAGTGATGAGCTCTTAAATGTCCCCTATCAGTCTGATTTAAGAAAATACGAGCTTGGTAGCCCAAAACGAATATATGTGGAAGGTCTTACTATAATGTTCAATAGATCCATGCCTCAAGGATTGAGAATGCTGTTTGCAAATTTGGACGATGTGCCAGCAACAGGGAAGTACCGCTATCGGCAATGAAAATCGGAGCGAAAACAACATTAAGGTCGTAGACACCAAGGTAAGGGGCCCTTTGGGTTCCGAAGCACAGAAGGACCTCACCCGTAGCTTGAGCTAACATCCGCGCCGGAAATTATTATGAACTACACAATATTTCTCACGTGAAACATTTCAAACCCACGATTTCTGATATATTACGGATCCTCCATAGGTAATATTTTCGAAAGGAACCCAACAAATGACGCAATGTTATTGTGCCTCATTAAATGCTCTAAAGTCGCACCGTTCGGCTTCGTTCCCAGCCAATCCACAACATCGCAACATCTTTCTTGCTTGTGGACTGGATGTCTACAGGATCAAACCGAGACTGCACATTTGACTATTTAAAGGTCTTTGAAATGATCAGTTAGAAAAAGGTGCTTTTGAAAACGGAAAAGATTGCGATACCAAGCAGCGGATCGAGGCATTTTTATGTGAACGAATTTTATGTGAACTTTTAGTTTCTACAGACGTTCCACAATGAACGGTTTAGAGTACTTACTGTCTTGTTCATCACATACGTTAAAGATTAACATTACCAGTACCTCGTACTAACGCTTGATAACGCTTGGGATCCAGGCTATGAGTGTGACGGTACTTTGATATGAGTACTATGAGAATGGAGAAAATATCTGTTGATGACCGGAGTATTTATCAGCCCTCGCATGATTTTGGCTACGATTTCTACGCTATACAAATGGACTTTGACGTATTCGCGAATTTACAGAAATCTTAATATATAGTCAAAAGCATCCTTCTGATCAATATTCCAGATACGAGAATGGCTATGTTACGAATGCAAGAAACTGGAACACGAATCCTAGCCTTTCTCCACAACCGGCAGTCATTGGTGCAATCACTGGGAAGAAGCTGCAACGAAAACGAAGCCACAGGGACAGCATAGGCGAAAGTGACTAGAACAAAAAGGCTTGGCAGAGAAAGCTGCTGTACAGGATTGTTTGCCGATAGGTGGCCATATGGCCAGTTTTCGTTAGAAGAATCTACAAAAAGACATAATATCGCGATATTTTCCTCTAAGACAACACAGATACGCTCGGTTTTGCCTGAACTGAATAGCAGAGGTTCGCTACACTGAACTCTTTCATTTAAAAAGGTGGAAAGACTATGGCTATGATGATAACTTTGATGTGAATACCTTGAGAACAGGTACTAAGGATTACAGTATACTTTCAGCGGGCACAGAAAGAAAGAATACAGATGACAAGAAACTGAGAACAAAATTCGATTGTATATCCTGAAATTTGTGGACACGGCTCCTAGATCACAGAATAGTATAAAGTATTACGGGACAATGAATTAACCATGGCAACAAGCATAAAGCGGAAAAAATGCGCCGCAGAAAGGAAGAGACACTAGAGCACTAATACAACACAAGTAAAATATTTCTCGCTGGGCTAGCTGGTCAGCACACGGCAAAATGATGGTCAGTTGGCATATTAGACGAAGCAACTGTTGTGAGCGGCCGTAATCACTGTTCTAAGCATTCACTATATGTAGTAATAGAAATCCCCACATCCGTCCAATGCTCTTCACACAGAAAGTACGCTGTGAGTGTGATGGTTTCATATTTCATTGGGATGAGGAACTGAAAACCTCCGGGTTTGCCTATTGAAATACTTCATAAATAGTTTTTAGTGACATTGCACTGAGTCGAGAAACGTTTCAAGATGATCTGAAATCAGTATGTTGAATTCCATCTATTTTTTTGTCATCCGTTTAAGCAGTTAAACATAGCGCGATAAAGCAATTATAGTGTTAGAATAAATCAGACATGGTGAAGGATTCAGTATACCGTCAGCGCATCATTATTCGCCAATTAAAACATGAACTGTGAAAAGATCAGTGCGTAATTTTAGGCTTAATACTTCAAGTTGGTTATAAAACTAAACGATCGAATTAATTACGCTTATAACTCCCAAAAGTAGATTCCGGAAGTTTGTCCTTTCAACTCTCAGCCATCATAATTGTTTTTAAAAACAAACAACTCACAACTAATATCAGCTAATGTAAATGCTCATTAACTATGCAATTGCACTATGTGCTGCGACTGAAATATGGACAATATCAGGAGCATAAACAGTCATAGCTTAAACACTACTAAGCACAACTAAATAACGAAAGTGAATTCCTCTACTTAATGTGAAACAAAACTGCAGTATAAAAAAGCATCCGAGAGAGTGAAATTATCCACAATAATGTAAGAATGCCAAAGTTACTTACAAGTATGAGCATACAATATGAGCTTTATGAATAAATCACTAAATGCACCCTTTCTCCTTCATCATTCCCAGTTCGCAAGCTCCTCCTCCTCCTCCCTCGACATCTTAAATTTTGAGTTGCTTCACCTTTTTTGGACGCCAGGAGATCGCAAGAAGCGAAAGAAACCTTTGATTCATCAGAAAGTTGCAAACGAAGGGCGCAGCCGTTGATTCGAGAATGTCAAAGCGGCGTTAAAAATGTCGAAAAAGCCATTTCTTGAGGCAGAGCATTCTCGACTTCTATTGAGATATCCAGTAATCCCATAAGGTCCATCAAATTTAATGTCACATCTCTATTAAGACACACGAAAAATTTTCTCTCAACGCTCAAAAAAAGCAGTTTGCAGCTAACCTCATTTTGGACGATCGAAAGCAATGGAATAGGGTAGCATACATATATCCCCCTCTCTTTCTTTGTTTTGTTTAAAACCTGTATGGATAGAGGTGAAGCGAGGAGTGCCGCTGTTAACTCATTTTTATTTCGAATGAGCACACCCACAAATCGATGTAGGCTGAGCTAATTGCAGAACTTCTCTCATTTGCCATTAGCACCTGCATAATTTGCCAACTAATGCTCGATAGAGCAGTTATCGATTCGTTAAGCGTCGAATCACTTTATGGAAAATAGATCTGTGCCAAAAATCGGGCGATAATAAAAAAAAGTAAATTCAGTATATTATCATTGACTTTTGCATTTATAAAGTACAAAATCTGGCGGAAGTTATTACGGGAACAAATCTTCGCAGCTAGAATGATTTTTTCTTTTAACGATGTATATCGCAGAGATCATCGATAAAGGCTGTTGAAGCGTAACTCGATAGCATCGAAAAAGCATCACGTGATTCATTTGTTTAAGTCGCATAGCTAATGAAAAATTGCCATATGCAATTAGTAGGCGTTGGCATTCATGCGAATCAAATCGCACTCATTTAGCGAGCGCACTCACCCGTATAAATGATGGCAAGACTTTTTATTTCGATCTGGAATCTCTCTGCTTGAAATTTGGGCATTAATTAGCGTTGATCCACCAGCTTAAAACATTTTCGTTGAGATACACTCTCTAAATCAACACTGGACAGTTCTACATTTCTCAGTAGCCATAGATTCTATGCGAAATATAAAAGCACTTTTGCAAAAAACATTACAACATTCACATTTCTATAGGTTTTAGAGAACACAAGAAAAGAACATATTCTTTTAATATAGGTCCTATGAATATAGTTACTGCCACAAACGCCATTATACGCCTATACCACCTCATCGGTTAAAATAAATTTTATGTATTTATTATGAAGTGAACACTTCAAGACAATTCCCGGCGTTATTCATCCGAAATATCCTCCCCTCCTCCTTTTGACGTAACAAAGAAATTTTGGAACTCCCTTCAGCAAAAGGAGGGGTCTAATCCCACACAATGGCGATTTTCTAGCGGCGCACGCCTATTTTAACCGCGGATGCGACCACACTGCTCCAATGCCCAAGTTAGACGTCGTGATTTTTGGCGTTAAGGACACATTCGTTTGACGCCCACAAGCAGCGCTTGAACATTACTGTGATCCGTGCCGGAAATTCCCTGTTTCATAAAAAGTTTAAACTTTCCCATCTCTCCATCACGATGGCATCCAGCCACACCTTATCAGCGATTTCTTTCGCACTCACTCTTTGAGATTTACATAACAGTACATCATAATAGAGATTACAACTGTCATACAGCATTGGCTTTCTTGAAATGGCTGCTTATCGCACGTTCTAAACAATATTACCACCAGCTTAGTCTCAGCAATAGCAAATGAGATTGAGATTGTTTCTGGTAATAATCTCATAAAAAACCCATTGCAGTGGTGCGCAACCTGAAATGAACGAAACAGTAAGTAAAGGCTATGTTAGCATAACTAAACAAATGAAGCAAAGAGCACGAAAAATAATCTCATTGACATCTGTTTTGTGCTAGTTCCAGAAGCTGTTCGTTATACCGTTGAGGAAGGAGCAAAATAAATGCGAATAAACTAACCATGCCAACATTCCAATAAGCAAGCGGCACAACAGTTCAATTAGCACTTGCTCAACATAGCCTCGATTCAACTACGCCTTCATAAATCATAAAAACTCACAAAGCCATTTCTGCGGTTTCACTCGTTGTGTTTTTTAAATGAATTTATTTATCAAATGGTGAACATACGAAAATTACAGCAAACAAGTATTTATACCTCGTATCAATATATTGATGTACTCGTTTAAAGCACTGCAATTAATAAAATAATCCTAAAGTCAACGCGAACAACAACGTCACAAAAGGCAAACTTCGTTGATTCAACCAACTCAACTGTGAAACCCATAATGGTGAACCCCAATTCTTCGGCATCACATGACTACTATTGAAATGAATTAGCAAAACGCCCAGAAGCAATAGAAATTTGAAGACCACCCTAACTATAGGCACGATCTCTCTCTCTCTTTTTCTCCTTTTCTAACGTCTTTCTCCTTTTTCTCCTTCTAACAAGTTTTAATGAATACAACAAATAAACCGGGGTCGGGATCGATCATATATCGATCAATACAGCAAAGAAAAAGGCATCAGTAATACAACAAATATACCGATCATACTAGAAGTCAATTATTATTGTAGCAACGAACAACAATAAGCCTTCGGATGTTTTTTTGCGAATTCCTTTCGATACATTAAGATAGCACAGTGGATAGATCGTTACGATTGTATAGGATGTTTGGGAGCACTTCGTTTTCCACGATTTTCCACTCTTTTCCAGATTATATTAAATCTGTCCCGAATCAGCTGCGAAATTATGATCACCCTTTAAAAAAATTAATCTTCAATTTGTTTTTTCATGATTTTTCTTCGAAAAGGAATGAATAAGAAGATAAATGAATAGCGAAACTGAGAAGATCAGACACTAATACGTTTCTAACCTGGTGGAGTTCCGCAAGCGAAGCGATCATAAGTGATTCAAAAATAATCTTGTAATATGAAATACATGCCGCGAATCATAGCATGTGTTTTTTGTTTGCTTTTTTTTAATGATATTGCGACTTGAACAATTAATTCTTCGCCATAAAGAAATTCCACTAATGAAGCTTCACTTATCTAAAACTCCTATTTGTCGACATTCAATAACCTTCCCTCCCCCACCCTCTTCTAATGCCATCGTGAGAAATATCGACACTAATTGTTAATCTCTTCGTTCCACTTTAAAAAGAGCGTAGTCCCTTATATTAATGCTTGTACCACTATAACAATTCAATAAACACAGAAGATGAAATATAAAAAAGACAAGTACAAATGTACAGAACTTTTTTTGCCATATTATCCAGCCTTTTGGGTATTATCATCAAAGCAATGCAGGCTTACTTCACAAAAAAAGGAGAAAATTTTTTCGCCAGCGCTAACCTAGAACAACCCCTCAACAGCTGTGATCTTATAATATATTTTAACTTCAGTATATACGCTATATAACACCAGATTCCCTCTATGAATCAGGAGCACTAAATGAATTTTGCAAATAATATTCGACAAGCAACAACAACATACAATATGCAATGTCACCGACGACATTTCAATCGATAGAGAAAACAATGCAACGAGCGAAATCTTTGTGGATCGTCTTCGAAAGGATATTCTTCAGGCACATCGACAACGTTTCTAGCAAATTTGTCATAACCACCTGCGCTGAAGCTGATCTGAAGCAGAGAAATTTTCATAAAGTTTCATTAAATTATTTCATAATTGCAAAAAATTTATTGCCTTAGCGAATTTAGCGACTCGCTATTAAATTCTACAATACGGCTTTTCTTTCTTCAAAAATATACCAATTTTAAATTGCCATTAACCATTCCGGGCAAAACTTCCCCGCTAAGGTGAAGAAATCAGCGAAAACATGCACCAGATGAAACTTCAACAAGTTCATCATTGTGCACTCAACAGTGTGGTGGTGTCACTATGAACTTGTACGTGGTGCGGTCGACAATGTAACTGCTCTCAGAAGCAACAGTGTGGTGGTCGTCGGTTAATTTATTTTAGCTCTCCACCTCATTTTTCAATATTTGTAGCGGACAGTCTGCATGTAGATCGAGAACTAAATTCTCCATGATTTGATACGAAAGGCGAAAGTAACTTCTCAGCTAAAATATATGTCAGAGGATGTACGCCCGATTCACAGTCTAGTGTTCAATAGCCGTAAAAGTCTCCCATATGAGGTATATATCACACGTACTTATATTCCAACCTTTAAAAGCATCATAGCCCTTTCATATTCGAAAATCACCGTTAATATTAGACAAAATAACTATGTATCTAATAACTCGAAGGTAAGTCACAAGAGAAAATAACCAACACGAAAGCGCATTCGTTAGGCAATACAGGATTCTTAAGGAGCAGGCGGATGATTTTGTTGGTTATATATTTTTTCTTAATTTTAAGGAAAATTACATTTTTTTCGGAACAGACAAAATAAAACTACCTCTACATCCTCAAAAATGTTATATGCTATAATCTTAAAGGTTTAGGAATTTGTTCTTCTCACTCACACTATGACCATACAGCGCAGCATGCAAAATACTGACTACTTCGGGATCAAGAGAGCCTAAATAGGAAACAACCAATTTAAACACTGTCTCCACATCTCTCCTCCTTCTCCGCTAGCCCTTCTTTCCACCCGTCCCCAAGCAATACTTAAAAGCGTTTTTAAAATAAGATGAAAAGTATAGAAAAGAGAAGACTACCTGACGATGCAAATCGCTTCTGTTGATTTCTTCGAGTATTTCTAAATGAGAGTGAAAACTGTTGATCACTGTCAATTTCACATTTAGTAGATGCTCTGCAACAATAATACGATCACTGGTGACACACTTTTCAACAACGAACCGTTGGCGATCATTCCCTTATTTATAGATGAGAACTAAGAAAAAGATTAACTGGGAAAACCGTATTTATCAAGTTTTTTCAGCAAGTTCACATTCACCCTCATTCTAACCGTCCCCTTCGTTCAATGCAACATGCTATAATTTCCTCACTTATGTGCCTCCGCTTTAACGACATTTGTGTATGCGTCTCAACAACATGCAGACAACGAGCTACCGCATTTAGTGCTGGAAAGGACGCTGGAAGCGGGACAAGAAAATGAGAAAGTATGGACAGGTGAGTGAGGCGATGAAAAGAATAAGGAGGTGTGACGGACAAACGGCTGCCACACCAATGATACTTGTGAGAAAGCGGAAACCGCCCGCAGGATCGCAATAACTGAACGTGCATAATTCTTTCACATAAAAGGAATTCCTCGACGGAGGGCTAAACAAAGTGCACATGGCAAACGCCTTGGCAAAAATAGGAAGCAGTGCTGTGTGCGAAGCGAAATTTTATATGCTACATATGCTTGAGCACTGGTAACTGAGAGTTAGATTACTGTCAACAAAGATGGACGATTTATGCACGCTAATAGTGCTAAATAAAACCGGAATTGCTCATAACCTTTCTACATAAATGGACAGTCACGATCACCTGAATTGGAATGCTTTAGAATGCTTTAAACTGATTCCACAAGACTAAAAAAAGAGAAGAGGAAACGCGCTGCATTACAAGCTTATTCGATAGCTAATCCATAATTCCAGATAGAACATAATGTGGCAAAACTACGCGTTTAGGTGGAGATAATTATTGTGTATCAAGAAAAGATAAAATAAATAGAAATCACAACCTCTCTAAGAAGAGAGCTCAATCTACAACCTCACGTTCGGGAAATCGCAATATCCAAATTATGCGGCACGTTGTAGAGAAAATGCGTGAAACGTTTCGGAAAGAGATTTTTTTCGGGGGCTTTCGACTAAAAACCATTCGATTTTCCACGGCTATTCGTACACAGTTTAGCAAAAATGGCACATTGCAATGCATAACGTATGTGATGAGAGAGCACCAAGGACGTACAACTGCTTCGGAATTTAGAAAGCCGACCAAGCGGAAAGACTTTTTCATATCTGCCAATAAAAAATCGAGGCCACACAAATTCTTTTCTATCTTCAATAAATCTATCCACATTGCAATTCGCAGAACTCTCAAATATGACTATTCAGAAAAAAACAGTGAATTATTTATTGTTTGAAACTGCAATTCCGTATACAATGTTCGAAGTTATCAAAGCTTTAAAAAATTGTATCTTCAGTTAGCATGCGATATAATAATTGCGGTGAAAAGTCTAGTTTTTAGTTAACGAAGTTTATATTTCTATGAAGTCTCCTCAGTCATAACCCAATTTCATTCCTCTTTTTCCATAAATAATGGATAAATGTTAAGAGGGATCTACGCGCATTGAGCATTTTGAAGAGATATTGCAATAATTAATGATCATCTCATCATTCATTTTTTTGCAAACTTTGCGTACAGAAATATCAAAACGGACACTTTCACTGAGTTTCAAAAATATATTCACATCTTTGCCATATACAATAAATAAATTGATACGGAAAAACCGAAATGATATTTCAGCGTGTGAGAATAAATTAAAACGCTAATTTACCTATTAGATATCCCAGTGTTACATCGTCGGGTAGTTTCAAGTATTCGCCGAGTAATTCAAAGCCACCGTTTCGAATATATGAGCTCATTTTCATCAATAATGATCGTGATAAACAAAATCCGGCTCCACCTGTGGCGAACCAAAACTGCACCTGAAATAACATAAGAAGGGGGAATCATCACTACTTTCTTAAATAAGCTTAACTCTATCAGGAGCTTAAAAATGTCCAAAACTCGAAACAGAAATGAAAACTGAAAACGATATACATCTATACATTGGGAAATACACATAGGCTTCGAAAGTGATGTGTTGAACCGTTGAATTTGGTGAACTGTGACTAATGACTAATGTGACTAATTTAGCCGATGAGATACTTCACTATTTATGGATAAAATGACATAAGAATAGAATAGAAATATGTAAAAACTGCTCCCTTCCCCTGTGTTTCATAAATCATGCTTGATCCTTATTCATGAAAAATGAATTAAAAAGATCTCCATGCATGTTTTTAAGCATTAAAAAACCGAAAAATGCCGAAATCTTTTCCACTTACAGTGCCAGAAAAGTGCCAAGGTTACTGGAAACAGCTAAGGGATGAGGTGATAAGTTCATATGTAAAAAAAGCCACCTGTGCGTGCAAACAGTTAATTACTAATAAATAATTTAGGGAAATAAGGATACAAAACAGTTCTCAAACGGCTTGTGCTTACTACGAAAGGCCAAAATTTGCTACTGAATATAGTCATGTATTATGTGAATATGGGAAAAACAAATGGGCGAATCTGAAATATATGCAAACCTTATCATGTGCAGCATCGACATTTACAGGTCCCGTTGTGGATGGTTTGCCCAGATACCAATCGCGATTTGCGTTGAAATTTTTCAACAAACGAGCTAATTCCACTAGGTTCACATAGTTATCATCATCGAAATGGCATGCCCATCTAATAAAAACAAAAAATGCTAAATCATATCCTTGTCGGCGGAAATAAAAGATGCATGAATTAAGTTGGAAGCACCTATTTTTGGTTAGATTTAATGTTCGTTCAACGGCAATCGTGTAACGTGATGTTTTGCAGGTAAGAACAAAAGGTAGTCGGCCACAAAAGTGAACGTTGGCGTGCATCGTTATCTGGATGCAAACAAAGTCGAACGCTATCTCAAAGAATGGCGCCTAGCCCTATTGCGCCATGCAAATCTGATTCATACTCAAACATACGTACACCTAGTCAGGCCATTGATGCAACTTGCAGCGGCATTCATACCAACATATCAGCGTTTTGCTCATTAGAGCGTATATAAAATATGGTCGCCTCGAACATCCCAAACCGATCAATCGCAACAATCTTAGATCGATTAATTTTTCACCAATAACGATAGAGAGACTTCCAAAGAAATTTCAAAGAGCGAAACAACGCAAACGAAAGGATAGAATTCTTCATTGATTCGCCCAAGTGCCGATTTCTTTCGTTAGTGGAGTAAAAAATTCGATGTAGCTTTTTCTTTTATTTATATATGTGACTCGAAGTCAAACTTAATAGAATAAATTAATATTGTTCTTTTATTCTGATATGGTAAACTTCAGTCTTCTCCAGATTAACGACGAGCAAAAGCAAAAGTTACTAAGAATAAAATTGCTAATTGCAAGAAGCATAATTAAATTGAAACTTTATATAAGGATCAGTTCACCTCTTTTCCGAAGATAAATTACAAAAAATAGGTAAAATATAAAAAATTGGAGAAAATAGTAATCATCAGAAAAATCAAATAGGTGAAACTTAAGAGAAGGTTTCGGGAAACAGAACACACTTCGACTGAATTTCCCACTCAAAAAGTATTAACTTAACTCCGTTGTTGCATGATAGAAAACGATACGTAACAATATAATTTTTGAATGCGATAAACTTGTGGTTCACGGAAAACTTCTTAGTTAACAATGATGTATAACATTTTAAAAACCGAAATTTATACGCATTCATATCGAAAATGAAGCCATATTACACCTTTAACAGATGCGAACGCAAAGAGACATAGTGCGAAAATAAGGTAATTTCCGAGTACTGCACTCAGTATATTTTTTCCACAGTCAATATTTCAACCCATCATTGACTCACGTTATAGCTATCGAAACAGTGAGCTTGAAACAAATCGAAAGATGCAGCTAATTATTCGTTTTGCAGAACTCGATGTTACCTACTCGTTTAGACGATGATAATATAAAGGTTTCAATGTATGTGAGAAAGTTTATTCCACTGGAAGTTTCAACCTCTCTGTCAATCAACACTAGTGAACGGTAGTGCTTCTAAGAGTGTTTTTAGGAGTAATTTTTGAGATCGGTTTTCACTAACAAAGATGCATAAATGGGCGGCGTGAGAAAGGAAAGAAGCATGCTGCGTCTATATCGCACTAAAGCTATAATTAACGGCGCCATTAATTTGTTTGTCGCCAATTCGATATCAAATTCTCTCAAAGACTCAACGCTTTGTTACGCTTTGAAATTCACCGCCAACGACTAACTACTGATAAAAGTATATAAACAAATCTATACGCTCACTTACACAATTCAATAAATCCTATATCCATATTCAAGGAATTTTCTCACTGCCTATAAGTGTGAATTCTGCAGAAATGAAGGAATTACGCGAAAAGATTCATTCGGGTAGCTCGTACAAGGAATCTGCTCTTTATGGAATGCTCGATTTTACTCGCGCATATTGGAGCTGAGCGTCCACTATTATAGTTGTTTTGACTTTTTACTTAACGTTCAACGCAATCAGTCATAGAAGAATGACTGCCATTTATATGATTTTGTTGCGTCTATTGAATAGTATACGTGTCTTTTCTATGTGTATCAATACAAATTTTTTAGAACAACATTTATGTCAGAATACTCAAAGAAACCTAAACGGGGGAAAAATTAAAAATCTCAGCAAAGGTTAAAACAACAACTCAACACTTACTTTGGATTATGCGCCAAGAAAATCTCCAATTCAGCATTCATTTTGCAGCAAAGTCCTTCCCTGCAATGACACTTTCTTATATGTATCAAATTAGAGAAAATAATGCAGTCGAATGTATGAACTAAACTTATGCTACTAAAAACGAAATCAAAAACGACTTACTAGTTCCCGACACAGTATGCTCTTAATAAAAACCCTTTCGATAAATGCTATCAACTTGCGACAAGCGCAAAAAAATCCTCCTCATAGACCATAATTGAACCTCATTCAACTGCCAGTAATGCATATCATTCGCAGTGAGTCATAAATCAAGATTTATTACAGCATTAAAAATCATCCCGTTTAGACGAAAAACTTTTCCATTCATCAACGAGTTATTGACCGCTACGCTTTAGACAATTTTAACGCCACGAACTGCCTCTATATGTAACAACAGCTACAGCCTATTCACATTATTTGAACCCCCCCCCCCCCCCATATTCTCAAAAAAAAAAGCTAACAAATCCTTATTCCAGATGTTTCTAGTTAAAATATACATATATTACTGAGTATAATAACCACCTAGTATGTTGTCGATTACAATAGCTGACCACGGCATGATATCCGGTCGATTCGTTCAGTTTTTCATCTCCCGCATCGGTCACAAAATAGATCTGCAAAGGACAGCATAAAATAATGCGCATATATAACCGATAAACCTTCGCCCACTTTTCGAAGGAAGAGTGTTAGAACTCATAACTTGATATCTCTTCTTCGCAAAATTGAACGAGAATTTCCAATTACACAGTTCATTCATATACGTATGCTATATACCTTCATGCACTAAAACTGTACAAATTCCAAGAAAACGACATAATCAAGTAATTCAATTTCTCAGCTAGACCATCTTCTAAGCTTATTAGTGTAAGTTAACTTACTCTTTTCCATACAAAGCGTTAAAACAAAATTCTTCTATATCCTAAAAATTAAAGACGAATATAAATTCATACATTTTCCGGGGCAAGTTGAAACCATGTTTCGACGATATCACTCGCTCGGCTTTCGTGATATTTTTCCGTTGTCTTTACAACAATAACAACATCGCGTAAATCAATCAGCTGACGTAACTGCATCGAGGAAACAATCTCCTCGATGGCATTCTAAAGATAATTTCCATAATATCTACTTAGATAATAATATTCACAATAATTTTGCAATCCCATAACTTTCTGTTCGCAGATTATACTTCAGCGATTTTCACCATAATAATTTTCCCATCGTATACATATAACTGCATTTCTGTCAGCAGTACAAGTCATTTAAATACAACGATAGCAATGAGTGGAAAACTGCAAAATATATGCAATTTTAAGTTTGAATTTTTCGCTCCTAAGTCCTCAAAATACTCTCGTTCATCGTACTATCCACTAATTCACTAAATGTAGAACTTTTCATTTTTCTTCGATGTTCGTGAACATTTACGACGAGCCGATTCTAATTGCTATTTTCATTCACTAATGCGCAAAAACATTATCTTCTGTGAATTATAAATAGAAAATGTGTAATACACATAGGAGAGGATAGACTTTGAGCGTTTCGATGAATTCCCCCTCCATATTTATTTAAAAAATTAACTATGGTAATTTCTCTTCCAGTGTTTATTCAATAACTTTGAAATGAGAACAACTTCCGGGTTCAAATTTTTTCCCTTCTTAACTTGAAAATGATAATTATAAATGAGCACGTGAGATGATGACTTTCACTGATTTCGACTCATAAACGTCGACATTTGTGATGGCAACATTAACCAATAATAAATGTTGCGTTAATATAAACCACCAAATATTTTTTACTTCTTCCACAACCATCTTTGATTTATTTTAATTCACAAATTTTCTCTTCCACATATTTCAAACTTAACTTCCCAGCAATGACTGCAACCGCCTTCCGCCACCATCTCCAGTTTCAGTAGATGAAGGAAAATCACAGCGAAATGTTTGAGAAAATGACTGCAATGTTTTTGGTGGTTAGTGAATTTGCAACGATGTGTTTATGCACTCAAAATACGAAAGACTCGAATAAATGATAGTGACTGCAAAGAAGAGAGCGACAATATTCAACATTGTACACTTACACTTACGAATGAAAGGAGCAGCAGCGCTGGGAAGAACATGACGATAAGCAGCAGCAGGGCAATTCGTCGTCGCATAAGGCGCCCTGGTGTCCCACCTCACTTTCCCTCGCCCCCTCGCCAACCAGTACCGCCTACTTCACCTCAGCACTCCCTAAAATTATTCCCCTGTTTATACCTCGCTTAAATATTACTTAATATTATCAACAACATATGAAAGACACTAAACTGAAATAGTTCTTATGGTGACATTTAACAAGCAAAATTTTTTCAATTCACCTGTGCATAGGTCTAAAATGTGCGATAATTTTTCTGAGAAGGGGAAGAGAAAGCCAAGCATCTCAGAGACGACACGGTCCCCACTATCAAATATGCATGAGGGGAAAAAGTTCAAGCAAACTGTTTCTTTTCGTTGTTTCTGAAGACAAAGAAAGTCTACACCTTGATGACAACGTCAGTATTTTTTTGTTTGGCTCAGCGACTGCAACATGTGGTTAGTGAACAAAAGATATGGAAGAAGAATTCTCTTCAAAGGGCGAATGTTAAATATATGTGATAAATGCAGAGAAAAGTCACTGTTATGATTGTCTACACAGCTTTCGTCACTGTCGTTTCGCCGTAACTCTGAAAGCGTTGAGGTGAATGGATAATACGAATGGCTCCCATATATCTGAAGAAAGCGGAAAAAGATATTTGTACTTATTGAACAGGTTGCATTTTGAGCGGTGCGCATCATCACTTATATCTGTGTGTGAAATCAGCTCACGTTGCACTCTGATATAAGCCAGATGATAACTAACCCATCAGTCTCCGCCGCCATCTCAAATAATCCCACCCTACTCTTCTGTTAAAGATCTGTGATCTTTCTTATATGGTCGAAATATAAGTATCCAGATAGACTTAGAAAATGCGCAATATTCCAATCCATGTGCTACGCACTATTATGTATGAAAACACCGATAAAATAGCACTAAATCATTGCTGCAAATCCAGGCAATCGACGAATGCACCGCGCACGTGTGGGATACCATATACTTGTGTTATACACAACTGTAACTTACATATGCACCTGTGTGCTATATATGCAACTATGTGTTATGTACCACTGATTCATAGTCGAAACAAAAGCTAAACAAAAGGCAATGTCATTGTCTAATAAGTCGCTAATGAACCACCTAACACTGGTAACAAAAACTTTCTTCAGTAAAAATACAGCTGTGAAATTACAAGTTGGCGCTTTTGTCGTAGCGCCACAAATTCGAAGCCTACACTGAAACTATTTCTCTGGGGCAAAATCGGTGCAAACGTTACTTGTACTAATCTGAGAATGATTGTAGTGGCTTTTACGCTGCTGTATATCAACGTACAAATATCGTAGAAAATTATGAGAAATTGCTGTGTGAATAAAAAACACAAGTGTGCGACCACAAGAAATTGAATTCATATTCGAACAGCCTACAATTACAATCGAAATAAGCCAAGAACCTGTTTTTACTAGACATATGTCTGTAAGGCAGAGCACTCCAACGAAAACATCTGTAGAAAAGTCTGAGCGAATATCTGTCAGTGGGACGTGAGAAAATGCATATCAATCAGAAACGCTTAATGCTACCCACAAACGCCGAGTCATCCGTAAGCAGAATAAGCTCGAAACATCAGAGGGACCACAAGGTGTAATCAAGCTCACAGATCAATTACAGTTCACATGCCGGATGGAAAATCACTAAGCCACATATAACGTCGAAACGATGTTTGAACTAACATACAACTTGACTGACTAAAATTAGCGTAAAATAGTACTTAATTTGCAACAGAAAATTCTTTATAAAAGTTTTTTCTCTTAACTTCTCCTTAGCAAACTGTTAGTATCCATCCAGAAACCTCGGATTCTACTATGTTAGGATAAACGAACAAATAACATATAATACTTTCATGGGCTATTGACCAAAAATCCAGCTGTAAAAATGTGATGTACGTATCAGTGTTCCCTAAGAGAGCTCATCACAACAAAGATCATAGGACGACTGACATACGAATGACATGAAACAATCACAGGGCAGCAATTAAGTAGTTTTATTAACGCACAGTGCAGACGACCGCTGATTGTTTGGTGCGGAAAAACGAACGCACATACACTGCACACATATCATTTATACGCACGAACGCACAGACGCACATACTTCTCGATGTGTAACGCTTGTACGTGCGCACATACATTTATCCTACACGTACCGCTCATATATACACATACCCATACATATGCACAAACGCCTGAGGGATGATTAGCTGACGTAAAGAGAGACTCACAATACGAGGAAATTTTGAACTACTTCTACGGGAATAATTTAACGTGCAATAGTGGCTGAAAAGAGAGCAGTTTGCATGCCGCAACGAAACCTTTTTTCCTACCTATGATATTTTTATCAACACGAATAACCAACCTCTTTCTGAGCAAATCATTGAAGCCGTACTACTTCGTATACACAAACAGCTCTTCAAAGAAGAGTATGAAACATGTGAATTTTTGTGTCTCGTATACATCGCGAAATTAAAATACGTGCAAACTGAAGCGAACAAAAACAAAGGTAAGGTTCTTTAATGAAGAATGAAAGCGTTCGGTATATGCTGTGCAAGGAAAAACAATGAATTTTCAACACATCGTGAAAGGAATCGACAAATGAATCTTTCTGCTATGGTGAGCGTATTTTCCTAGGGGATGGGAGGAAGACTGCGAAGAAAAAGAGGGAAATGTCCACAAAGGCTATGCGTGAGAAGTGGAGGGGGAGGGATGGGAAGAGGTGAAGAATGAGGGAACAACTCAGGAAGTTTTTTCTCGAAACCTCATAAACCAGTGCAATACGTGTCCAGAAAAGGATGCACCAACTACAATATCCATCGCGGCTCACTTAGCCCAAACGTGGCCCATCATCACATTCGGTCATGACTAACCACATCGCTGGCAAAATTTTACAAGCACATCTTTGCATCGCTGTAATCGTAAATAACGCATAAAAAGTACATGGCGTCTGTGTCGTTCGACAAAACGCAGATCTCAGCAGATGATACGATGTTGCCTGCTTCGCCTTTAAACACCCTCTACCAAAACTTCACTTTGCATGGCTGCCTAAATAATTCTTAAAATGAAATCATATTGGCTAAATGAGAACGGTGTAAGCGAAGCTTGTTGTTGAAAACAAACGTATCTCACACATAAGAACAACTGTAAAACAAAATGTTATTAAAGTTTACTTGCTGATTTACTGGTTACATCTCACATAGATATGGAGAGCAACAATGGTGCGACAACATACAAACCGGCTCATTTCATACGCTCAACATCATGACGCCGCAAATACAATTGAAGGATTCTGAAGCAGCGTCAACCTCAAAGATATTTGCATATTTCAGGTGCCCTTTGATGTGTTTTAAATTGCTCTCAAAATCTTCCAGATCCCCCCCCCCCCCCTTTCACAGTTCCACAAATGACCTTGTACGGGCAAAAGCGGCAGCATAAAGATGACTGAAAGTGATAATCGATTCTTTCGGCTGCCAACTTGTATATAGTGTCGTTCACGTCATAAAGTACTGATTAAAGAAAAGTAACCTTTACGTAGTGTAAAGATACTTTTGCGAAGAACTTTATGTGAACGTTCTAAAACAACAATGGGTGCGAAAATATTCTCATACTTCCGCTACCTCATCCACATCTTCCACTTCCACATCTTATTCGCTAACTTGCAGCTCCACTTCTACATTAACCGCCGCTTTTCTTGTTGCCTTTGATAACTGCTTCACTCTATGTATTAATTACGTAAGCAGCTGAATTTATTAGTTTTAGCTTCCAAGTTTGACACTAAAAATTCGAGGAATTCAGTGAACTGAAGAGGGAGAAAGAAAAAAGTTGAGAAAATATTCCCGCTACAGACAAAGATAGTACAACTTCGTACGGCATACTGACCTATTTTTGGTACTATAAGATTACCAGTTGACTGTAAAACATTTTTCAATTTCTTATTCCACGCTTCTAATTCTCAGCAATGATAAAAATTAAGACTTGTCTCTGATCGCCTTTCCGCAGAAGGAAGGAGAGGGGAGACAATGAGGAGAAGCTGCCATCGCTTTCGCATGGCTTCTGCATAGGGAGACCTTTCGCACATAATTCGATGCATCTATGACCACGCGAAACTGCCACCGTGATGACGACAAAGTAGGGAATGAGTACATTCCGATCGCAGTCCCCTCAGTACCTCATAGTCTACTATAGTCACACAGGGTTTGTATGCAACCTGGATAGAGCATAAGAATATAGCAACGAGATGTATACAAAACTAATCCTGCAATGGCGTTCACCGAGCAAATTTACAGCGCCGCTATAAAGTGAATAATAATGCGAAAATGCAGCAAACAGCTAACTAAGAGTGCAATAAAAACGCCAAAAAGTGAGGTGAGAACGATATGTGAGGCCTCGATGATGCATTCAAGCGCAACCCCATTGATCACCGAGCACTTAATACACAAAATATCCAACTAGAAACGAGCAACTTTACTTGACAGCGTCAGATTAACAAACTACTTAACAAAATCCTACTTCGGAAATCCACAGAACACTTCAAAGCTATCAATTGACGATACCTGATTAACAAAGATCTCGCATTTGCCACCATTTCCCTCCATCGGGAGCTCCCACGACCACAAAACTGCCAGTGTTCTTTCGAATCCAACGGCAGATTTACCGCGCGTATTTCGCAATTTTGTAAGCGACGATACGATACTATCAATTCAGTGATCTGATTAATCGAAGCAGAATAAGGCAAACGATTTCGGCTGGTTTAGTAAAGACATTGTTTGTCGTTGGTACGTAAGTCACAGGATAATTCTGGTGGGTTCACTGGTTGTGGAAAAACTTCCATGATCGTAAGACACCATAACCACTTACCCGAAACAGAACGCCTATATAAACAAGCATGTGGAAACCAAAAAAAAAATCAGTTCTGGAGACATCCAGAAAATACGTTATGCGAATTGGGACATAGAAGTTCGACATCGATGCGTTCTGAAACTCGTAGAGCACGGAGTTGCACTTCAAAGTTGAATGTCATAGAAAACAAATAATGTTAATGTCCCTTGAAGTATGATCGACAAACGTGAGGCAGCAGATTAGAAACTGCGGTCGGTAAATAAAACCGAAGAAATAGAACAAATGAGGGCGTTGAGTATTATGCGTATGAGCTTCTTCGAGTGAGAATAGCTAGAGCTACTCCTACGATCAAGTAGGACTTGCTGGTGATGGAGCGGACTCTCGATTCCTGACGGCAAACGATGCATGAAACCAGTTGGCATTAACTGCCATAACTGCTGTAATTCTGATCTTTGAATAATCGCAGTCGACTTACGGACTTGAACGGTATTATAATGTTTCAATATTTAATGATGATGAACTGTTGATACTAACTTTCTAGAGGTCATCATTGAGGCACTTTTCTGGCAGCTTATTGATGGAAAATGTTTCATCATACGCATAGCGCAAAACAACTGCAACTTCTAAAGTACCCGATGTTTAGTTTTACTAATAGGCGATAATCCCGGTAATAAGGAGAGAGATACCGGCCCACTCAAAGGTTCGAGCATGCAATTCTCGCCAACACGTCAGCGACGGTGGAAAAACAGCTCACCGCGTGGAATAATGCGCCGCGTAAATTGACTGCATCGTTAGGCGTGCTTCAGGCGGCAGCACATTTACAATGCAATGATGCCCGCTGCAGTGCCAAGCCATCGTCCTTCCACAGACGTTTATTATCGCTGAGCACCGTTTACCCACCTATGCCATCACATACACTCCGATCGGTCGTGCTGTTCACGCTTGTTTTCTCTCTACAGCTTGCCCATATAAATTTCAACGCATTACGCCTGTGAACAGATGCGCCTGTGAACAACACTGTTCGCTCTAATAGTGAACAGAGTATACTGAATCTGATATTTTCCAGGATATCGTTTCTCGTCTTAAGGGTAACTTCGATTATTTTGCACGTCCAGAGAAGAGATCTTCCAGCAAGGATTATTTTCGCTCTTCATAAGTATATGGTCATATATTTCCGGACGTCTACTACTTCAGCGGATACGCCACTCTATGGTGGAAGTCGTATTTAATAAAGGCGCCTTGCACAGTGCCTAGAAAATAAATCGCTTCGTTTAAGCGGTTTCACGAAGTAACAAAAATCGCATATGAAATCCTCAAGTTAGAGCAGGCCGAATTCTACATTGTCGTCAATAATCTTCAAGTAGACGCCTTAGGTGATATACCGTGCAGAGCACAACCCATTTTGCGATCCGTAAATGCTATCTCAATGTGATATGGAATTACCGGAGAAAATAGCTTCTCGAAAATCCACAAATAATTTCTCGTCCACATAACGCCCTACCACAAACTCAAGATATAGACCGCATTTAATGATGAGCACGGTATATCACCTAAGACAAATTAAACAAAAGATAATCGACAGTTCGAAGAAAACACGCCTAAGAAGGCAAAGCAACAGGTCAACACAACACTTGGGTAAACATCAGCCAATTGCAGAATGCGCTCTTCGGTACGACCGAGGAATGTCAGAGATGAACAGAACTCAGGCAAAAAGTGCAGATCAATATCACCAATATATCGACAGACCGTCTGCAAGAAATCATCTACTGCGAGGATCTGTGATTCAAAAGTGTCTCCTCCAGTCGACAACGATGACACATCTCCTGCTAACGATGAAAGACTTTCCCATGAACTTCAAGATCAGGCCAGAACTCAGCGCAATCACTTGACACTAAGAATTTTGTGTTTTCAAATTTAAATAAGTTTTAGTCCACAGAAGGTGCTGAGATCGACTCAGAAAAATAATCCACCTGCTCCTTTCAGCTCCCAATAAACATCGAATGGCATATTTGACACCCCAGGCATTAAAGTTTATGGTCGGGGCTAAGGACGCTGGATATTTTCTGTCGACGTTCGCGTTCACTATCGTTGTTGCTGTTCGCCTCACTCAAATTATCTTCACGTACTTGTGCTTTCCTGGTGATAGTGTTCAGACCGCAACCAGATTTTCATACACTGCAGCTAATATTCGCAAAAATAATACAGTCCACGATACGTGCACGATAAGAAAAATGAATTTTCTTTTTTACTTATTATTGCATGTAACAAACATTGTAGGAGAAACATATTACAATTTACGAAGCAAAATTGCACAAAGTTTCATTTTTGTGGATACCTTAGGAGTGAATAGATATATTCAGTTCCAATATCTCCGGGAAATTAGGTGCTATCAAGAAAATTTCATAACAAAATGAGACTGCTGGTTTGAAAGCTATTCACTAATGCCACTCATATTTCGCACCATTCCAATGCCGAAGGCGTTTTGTTTGATGGTTGATTGAAGCCGAAATCAAACTTGTGTTCAAATCTATGCTATTCATTTCGACGTACTTATAGCTAACAGACTCCTCAATTAGGTCGTCATGTAGAGAACAATTCGACGAGAAATGTAACGAAGTCCTCTACGAATAATTTCATTGCTGAGTTAACAAGAAAATATCCTTGCAAAAGATGACTCAGTGACAATGAAATGAGCGTGCAGCGGTGGTATATATCAGTATTTTGAAATTCCATTTTTCAAGCTTTCATAAAATTTCTTATTTTGGTTATTTGATCGTCTCGTATTTAGACTAGGAAACAATTCTGCAGATACGGATACGACAACGTGGCAAAACCAAATATCCATTATGCGAAAGAGAAAAACAATGCTCATGTTAATTACTCCGCCTAATTTAATGTTTGAGGTATGGGCGACGATAGTTAATCCATCCTATCAGTTAATTGCAGTGCTTGTAAATTATATGGCCTGGCCCTTGGTCTCCTCTCGATATCGAAGAAGCATATGATTCCAAAACTACTTTCCCCACCACGATACTCCACCTAGAATAAGAAAGATAGGAAAGAAACGGTCATGGATAAATCGACGACGAACTAGTTATGATAGATTATACGTGGAAATAATTTGATTGATAAGTTACATAAGATACAAATTTTTTGCTGAAATGACTAACAATAACAAAAGAAAAACATCGAAAAAGAATTAGCTAAGTTCAGCGAGAAAAACACATAACTATGAAAAGAAGCGAGGAAATATTATGAAAACGTACTTTCATAATTGAAAATTTCAATCTTAGCACTAGAAATGCTGTGCAAAATCTTTACAGTAGATATAAATGATCGGAAACGAATCAACTACAGCGTCAACTCACATCATTTTATGAACACTCACTATGTACGTAATACATTCTGTCTCGAACATCTTAATGGAAGTCAAGAAAAAATTCAGCAGTAACATCTAAAAGCAAAATGGCTATTCTTTTCGATCGTACTCACGCTTCAAACGAAAATATCTTTTGCACTGCTTCAATAAATATTTCTTTAGCTTTTAGCTTTCTCGTTCAGAGTGAACGCTATACATCGAGAATGTTTCGTTTTTTAGTGCATCCTGTGAAGTGAGTAGAGACGATAGAATTTTTAAGAAAGGATTTTGTTCGTCGTCCAGCGCTGAGCACTCGTTACCCGATCGGAACAAGCCAACACAACAACCCTGTGAAAAAAAAAAATACTTAGAATTTCGAATAATCACATACAACGATGAAAGTAAATAATGACAGGATGGTGGCCCTTACAGGAGCTTTCAGTAACTCAGTTATGTTCATATTCTCAGCATGCTTATATCATGTTGAATTACTACAGAGTAAACAAAAGTGAGCAAAAATCACCACACAATAATCAGTGATCACCTCCAACATTGCAACTATCCTTGACCATAATATGAGAAGCACTGGTCATATTTCCATCTACACTGTTGAAAAGTATAATGTCACTGAAACTCAGAGAAGATTCTCGTGGAATTTTTCGAAAAAGAAGCTTACCTTCCAAAGGATATGAAATTCGCCATTATTAATAAGGAAATTTGTTCCAGGTGGGCACACATGATAGTTGCAAGCACGCTTGTCCTCATCATGGCAATTATCGGATGCACACTTTCGTCGTCGTATCCTTTTACCACATCCACCACATTCCTGACTGCATGGTGCTGTCCACTCGGACCATTCACCACAATCACAGTCTAGAAACGACTACTAGACGCAAAAAGGGACAAAAAAGGGAAGTGCAATATTAAGGCCAACGACAAAAAAGTATCAGTACAATTACATCTGTTTTCGAGTGTTATTAATTCCTCCACCTAGCAAGCACAAAATGCTTAAAGATTTCTTTCTCGAATATCTTTTTCTTTGCATTATTCTGTATATAAAAATGCTAAAGTAATTAACACATTGGAAAAAATAAAAAAGCAAATTCCTAGAATAGCAAAAAAAACATTGTCTCGCACTTGCCTTTGGTGCTCGTTCCGGACGGAACGCGAGGCAATCTCGTTGTAGCTCCTGTTTCACCGATCACTGAATGAGTAGACGATATCCCGACCGATGATGGAAGAAGAGACGAAGTGGTTAGTTTTTCTTTAGTTACGAGCGTGGAAAAGTGTGAAGTAGAAGGAAAGGTACGAGGTGCTTTAGTTGTTGCAAACAGCGTTGATGAAACAGTTGTTCCGAATATTGCGGTACTTCTCAGCAGTGTTGGCCACCATGTTACCGTCGGCCTATGCGTTGTAGTTGGTAGAGTTGGCCTCACCTATAACAGAGCATAATCATTTTCAGTCCATATTGCATACGGCGGTTTCATATCCATCCCCACATAGAGAGGAAAGTATATAAATTTAACTGTCTTTGCACAGCATTCCAATGTCCGACCATTTCGGTAATAAATCAGATTTATCAACTATTCACTTCTGAATCCCTCCAACAGTTTCTAGCACGGCACAGACATTTCGGCAATAAATCCAAAACAACCATCACTAAAGAACATAGAAAAGGAGTTAGTGGACGCATTTGGAAAAAATCCAGGGGAGGCGTTCCCGACCCCACACATGTTATACAGTGGCACTCGAAGAAATGTGGTTCTCGGCACGTTAAACAAGCCGCCGTCCGTACCTCACCCCTTTTCGTCATGATTCGTTCAGCATTTTGTCTCTCCTCCGGTAATGTCATAGTCGACTCAAGTATTGCAATCTGTACGCTATAGCTTCACAGCTCATTTTCTATTTTATTACCACATGCAACCCTTCGGAGCCATCAGCGATTTCTCTTTTTTCTTCTCTGGTACTGTTGGTTTTTCGACAAGCCTATCCTCCTTGTAATTTTTCATTCTACGCGTATCGTAACTCTTCATCCTCCTTCGTATTTCTTCAAATGAATTGGCGATTTTTGTATTTCCTTTTCAATCGCTTACACAACGGCTTGCAACTCGTTTGTTTTGCAACACGAGGAATTTTCACTCAAGCAACTTGCTCGGGCGCATCAGCGCTTTTGAGGTAATTTAGACTCATTTCAGTTAGTAAGTTTGTGAGGGCTTTTGGCATTTTATATGTTATACAAAATGACCACCTAATTTGTTTTGCCTTTTAAACGCGCAACAAGTGTACTTCACAGTGGCAAGCGATTGTATAATCTCAGATTGAAATCGTAAATGGGCAGTTGGAACAACATAAAAAGAAAAAGGTGAAAATGGAAAAGAAGGAAATTAAGAGTAAATGGTAGTTCTTCCCACTCGACGATCTCTTCTTCCCCTCTCTCAGGGCATGGCCAAAGTCACAGTCAAGGTGGAATAAAAGAGAAATGCTCGCAAGCACAACCATCCATGATTGTTGACATTGGATATTTTCCTATGTGGCGAATGGGACAAAAATTTCGACATAAAACTGCGTGATCACAAAATGCTAAATTGATGAAGTTTGTCTAGTATCTAGATTCTCATGACAGTAAATTTGGATGCTAAAATCGACGGCACACAATAAGCGCCGAAAGTCCGATGTTCCCCCTTCATTATAAATATTCACTAACCAGCACTGCAGCATCCAAATTAGACCAGACTTTCGCTTTAAAGCCGCGACCAGTATCTCCTCGAGCACGGAATATTAATACCATCTCGTTTGTGACAGACTCGAAAATCTGTGTCGGCTTTTTTGAGCAACAGAATCTGAAAATGAAATGGGCAGATCTAATTCATGGATTCTAACAACGAGTGAAAAATATTTCCCTTCCTGATTTCAAATTTCTTCATTTTCGACAGAAATTCACCCAACAGGTATATCTGATAGCACGTCAATGCCAACATGAGGAGCGAAAAGTGCTAAAGCATAAGGCAAGGAACCGAAATAAATAGTTGTTTTTTTGCAGCAGCAGCAGATGAGAAAGTGCCTTAGAGATATAGTTCTTGCTTGATCGGACTTTGTAATTTGCTTTGAGATAAGATAATGAGTAAAATAATATAAACGTTCTTCACTTACTTTTTTGCCTTATTGGAACATAACAAATAGAAAACCATCGTTCAAATTATGTAGTGTTAAAAGGCCTACCGATAACCTGTGAGTCGAAAATCGCCACTATTCTTCAGCTCCACATAACTCTTATCACATGTATCTTCGCACTGCATTTGAAAAGTATCCACAAATTGCAGCATAACTTTGCAGCCGACTGGTGCTTTCAGTAACCAAACGCATTGGGTCCCGACTGGGAATTGCACTGGATAGCCCGGACTCGAGATGAAAACTGGATTCGTCGATGCCTTTAAGAACATAAGAAACATTTAGCAAAAGGATAGTCGATCTGCGCTATGTTTCATCCAAAGATTGAGTTATTTTCACAGTTTTGGAAGCTATTTTTTCCCGTTCTACTTCCGTAAGACTCAAAACTACGAGGCAACTACGCTGCGAATGCAATATTTGCACTTGCTTAGTGATTTACATGTCTCTCCAGCCAAGAAAATATCGCCTTCGCGATTAGTGGAAATAGTAATGTTCGGATAAAGAACATTACTATTTAAGCCTATCGTCAAACCACTGCGCTTTCAAACAGAATCCCAGATCAAACTCTCTTTTTCCAATCTACGGAATAAGCAGGGTTTCTTTGGTTTCTTGCGAAAGAGCGATTTGCCAGAAACGTCTTCAGCATCACGTTACACTCTTTGAGGCTGATCTTTATTACAAAACAGCTTCGCGCTCTTTATCAGAAATTCCCATTCCCCAGATTTCGCTCATAGCTTATACTAGATTTTACTTTTTTTTTCTTTACGGAGTTCCGTTGCATGCAAGTCCCGTGAGAGTAATAAGTAGTAGGTTTTACCGCAATAAGCGCACCGCATGACGTGTAGTGCACAAACTGGCACATTCTTCCAGCGAAGCCATCGGGACAGAGACATTCTGTGCAATCGTTTGGATTCGGATAGCCGTCATGTTCACAGTGCATATAAGGACAACGCTCGATGCAATGATATGCTATGTTTACCTTTAAAAAAAGCGGAATTTCATGACAAACGCAACATGTTCGTGATGAAGTTTACATAACGGAAAACGTGAACAGAAATACGTCTTCTTTTAGACTATTGCTCATTTGAGATTACGCTTGATAGCTTACTTTTATTCCTCATCGTACCACTGTCGCCTATTTTCTCTACCTCTACAATATTAATGCAGAATTGAGGACTTATGCAAATAGTGACCACCTGAAAACATCTTAATGCCTTACTGTATACATCACAGAGAGGAGAGGGAGGGAGCGAGGGAGGGAGAAGGAGGAAGGAGGACTATAGAGACTGAAACAGCGTGCGAAGCAATTCGAACCTTCGTATAGGCAAAAAAAAAATATTTCAAACTTCGCGAACTGCTATGTTAGATCGAAATTTCCATTCCATATTTGAGGTAAAATTCCATGAGGAAACCCAGTGCTCTTCTCATTAATTACAGTGGATAAGATTGGAAGAGGAGATTTTTGCTATTATTCACATCTACAGATCGTTTTTCTCCTTCTTTCTACTTGGACGACGCCAATCCCAGTTAAGATCTAATGAACATATTTATAACACCTCAGATTTCCAACTGCTTTGATGAACTATAAAAAAAAATCGCTGAAAAATTTCGAAGCCTTAGTTTAGTTAGTTATGGATCCCAGATCAAAACCCAACCTTGAAAAAGAAGGCGAACGCCAGATTCTCATTCTTCCACCTTTTCTGCAGTGGTAGACAACTTCAAATTAAAACTGTCGAAGTAAAAACTCGTTGATTTATGCATTCATTAAAACGAAAAATGGGCGTTGTTGTGATAGTCCATCTCACTGCTGTCTGTTGAATTTCGCACTATAAATGTTGACGTAAGTGCAGCTCTTCGACAGAATCGAAAGCAAATGGGGAAAAATATGTTCCGGCTCTACTGATGGAAGAAACTAGCAAAACTGGCGAAGTTGCACGAAAATTCACCGCCGCAAAATCTAGAAATGATGGTCCTTCTCGCTGTCCGATTGTATATTGTTGAAATTTGTCTCTTGTCGTTATTGTGGGCACATATGGATCCGTTGCAAAGCCATAGGCACCGTAATGCATTACAGAACCTTAAACTGCGTTATCACCGACATTATGCTGCAATCTTTGAACGGCTTCACTTTGTGTATGAAGAAAGGTGAAAAATCCTATATTGCTGCAGAGTGAGAAAAAAAATTCGAAAGTGAATAAACTGCACCGTCATGGTTCTCAAAAAAATTCCTCTGACACATAACGTATCGTTTAGGCAAAAAGATCAGCGCTTTTACTGCGGCGAAATTACATTTATGCATATAGGTATATCGCAGATGTCACTTTTGCAAGTTCGTATGACCTCCGCACGCTATAGCCTAAAAATGTTTCACCGTTCTTGGTGGGCATTTAAAGTACAATCCCATTTCCTTTGATGCCTTTCAGCTTCCTCAATTTGAATTTTCAACGCATCGTTGCATCCAAGAGAGTAGTATAAATCAAGAAGAAACCAAAGTAACTTTAACTCCTCCTCTCGCCATTATCTTCTTTCTCCATACCCCAAAATTGGTAGCAATAGGAAGCACTTAGCAGCAAATTCGCGAAAACGAAGCAAAGATGCACTTTTCAGCAAGTGGAGCTCTGGACGTCGTGCACTTTTCGAGTCAACACTTTGAAGCTGTATGTATTCTCAAGCAACATGCAAACGACTCTATGCTTTACTCTTCATGTACGGGAGAAAGTTTATTTTTTCGACCGTAGCAGCAAGAAGTTTAATAATTAGTTCTTTAAGCACAAAACTCCAAAATGACTTTATTTTTGCTGCAAGACGCTTCTTCGTTGATGAAGATGATGAGGAATGAAAGATGTGGAAGGGATGAGGGCAGTTTACTCAGTCATGATAAGCAATAACCAGAAAGCAGCCAATAAACAGCGGCAATTTACTGGATCGAACCAAATTATTCAGAGCAAGAGGAATTGTTGGTGTTATCTCAGGCTTCAATTTCATCCACTGAACGCAAAACACCCTCACTCCTTTAGCAGCGAAGTTTCATTCAAACTACATATCCATATCTTCGGAAAATATTTTCCAAATAATCTGAAATTCCGTTCGCTTATCAAAGGAAGGATGGTTCTGAATCAAACTGCTGAATTTTCTGATGAAAGCTACTCTCTACAATATTTATATTTAGCTGTTTTTCAATTTACTTGAGATGAGGTCAGTCGCTTTCGCCAAATTGGATTTCACTCCTATAAAATCCCTCGTTTATGCTCTTCTAAATAAATAGCACACGAAAAACCCAAAAATGGCAACCGCGATTAGAAAGCATGATACTATCTCTTGAAAGAGGAAATCTATCAAAGTGATCTAATAGGGCGAATGGTAAAGAAGCCTCAAGAACACTGAGTTACTGTTTACAAAGAAAATATACCTGTATCATAAGGTAGATTATACGTATCCGCCTGATTCTGCGACACTGGATGAAAGTTATTCCAACGGCTAATTGGTATGTTGTTGTAGTTGACGAAAATATTCCTATTCTGATCAGGGCGCGCCTGCTCATGAAATATACCAAGAGCGTGGCCGATTTCGTGAGAAATAATGCCGACCACATCACAACCTGGTGTCGATATTGATATTCCCTCAAAAGCAATGTAGCTCTAAGTAAAAGTGTAAGTGCTTAAGTGCGGAAGTGCCTTTTCGTTTAATTGGCTAAAGAAGATCTGCTTCAGCAGTTCTACCGATTTGTCCGCATCTTTACGACGTTGAAAAGAGAGTGAACGGAGATTCTCTGGCTGTTCATACTTCCTTAAACATCACCTCTCAGAAGGCGAGCACTTTAATCGTATTTAAATTCGGGAATGAGCCTATGCTGTGCCAAGTTGCACCTTCTTGATCCATGACATTAAAAAGAAACTCTATAAAAGTCGCCTCTTACAAGCCATATCTTTCTCATCAGCCACCACAGTCTTCCGCAACTGAATGAAGGGCGGCAAGAGCGAGGCAGGACAGGAAAATCCAAAATGTTTCACACACTATAATGGCATAATCTCTTGATAAAATAAATGTATATGCATATTCCGTTTATTCATCTCGATTAAATATGTTTCAGGAGAACATAATTTGTGAAGACATTGCATCAACATGTAATGAAGAACCCGAACCTCGCAAGGCCTCCAATCTACTCAATGAAAAGTAGTAGAGACATTCTATTTCCGGTTAATGAATCTACAAACAAACACCCAAACACCTCATTTTGCTTGTATATCAAATTACAATTGATGGGAGCAATTCTTATCTTGTTTGTCCTCCTCTCCCTTGCCCCGGCTTCCTCCACTTCTCATCTGCTAAGATGTGACCTCCAAGTTTGCAAATTTTCAAATGCATGGCATATTCCAACGGTCCTGAACAAGCACAGAATAGAAGTTTGAGTGAAACGCTTAAAACACCAGATGACATCAAAGAATATTGGGGAAAAAGTTCGCGTAAGCGCAAAATGTTCGTTGTCACTCATGAGACATTAAAAAAAAAACACCCAGCAACATCGCTTTGCAAATACCTGAGTACCGCCGGTCTTCCCAACAAAACTCGAACATCCACCACCATCAAAAAATTCTATCCGATCAACACTTGGTCCGTTCTCGAGGAAACGAACACATGTACGTAGTTCCCATAGCGCGATCGCTTCACGAATTTTATGCCGTGTTGACTGTGGGATTGAATCCGCAAACTCATAGCTGATCGGTTTTGTGGTATCCCATCGGACGTACAACGGTTCACGACCAATTTTCCTTAACAATCGAATGCTATACACAATCATCCGTTAACACGACCAGTACTATCTAGCATGTGGTAGGGTAATTTATTCTCATCTCTTTCGATTTTCAGTTACTATAGCCTGTGTCACCGTTGTTTGAATGTCGAAAATATTAGACGATATCCTCAAACCTTCGCACATCAAATCCCCAACAGTTACTGCATTAGTTGCAAGATAATATAGACCTGCAGAGTGCAGACTTACAAGTCCGAACGCACAAACGCATCATTAGTTTCACAGCCTCGTAACTAAAGCATGTGTCTCCACGTTTCCCTCCTCGCCCTCTCGCCGACAGAAATGAGGGACCTCTCATATCGAAATCGTCCCCATTATTCTCGGAACTGGCTCTCTGGGGCATCTTTTTTTTGCCGCTTTCCTCCCCTCTCCAACCCCCCACCTCCTTTGTCATTTCAAAGTAGCACTCAAAAGTTGGCAAACCTTGAAAATCTATCGCTGGAAAACATTCCTATGATTAAGTATATTGCCGCAGTTCAATTCTTGGTGGTGGGCAGCTATGCACAGCAAAGTTGCCGCAAAACCTCCGGGAGGAAAATTATGGGAATGGGCGCGATTCCATCGCCTTTTTCATGAGGCGGAATAACCCACATAACTGCTACTTCACGCATTCATTTCTTTCTTTTCCTCCTCTCCCTTCCTGTCTTCCTTATACTAAATTATCTGTAACCATAAAGACATTCAGAAAATAAGAGGAGGAAGGAACCAGCAAAAAAAAGTGTTAGGCGATATTATAACCGGACGGAACTAGAGACTACGATAATCCTAGGATCTCTGATCTGCAAAACGCAAAAATGGATACGCACCTTTTTGCTTGAAAGTCGGAACCTTTAAGCTCACATATTTGCAGGAGATCGCGCAAGGCGTTTATCAACTTTTGGTGGCAAATATGAAATTACCTTTTCTTTCTAGTTTTTGGCTCAATATTCTTCTCTTTACGAGCGCTGTCATTCGAATCTTGCAATGTTTCGCTGAGTATTTCGGCTTGTTTTTCCGATAAGTCAACATCGCCCTAAAAAACGCATCAGTTAGGTCCCAAAATGAAGTGAGAAATCATCTCGTGTAGAACTGCTCCGTTCTATATGAAAAATTTCTCAATGGTCGCACAAATATGGGCAAATAGGAGATTAGCTACCATTTCTTTAGACTGCATTGAGCTAAGTACCTCTTCTACTTTCGTATACGTTTGTTTTTTGCTTCTATTGCTTTTTTACCGGACATTTTCTTCATTCAGATTGTTTTTTACTGAACACTTTTAATTTATATACTTCATCTGCTTCCTCGATTAGCATTCTTTGAATCGAATAAAGTGTCTATGTCATTTTTGTTGAGTTCTTTATTGAAGGTTTCTCATTAATCCACAATGACTGAGCATTTCGATTGCATAAAGCGCAAAAAGCTTTCAATTTCTCCCATAAATTAAGCACTAATATTTCCATCTTTTTCAAAACTCTTTACGTTGCACTCATTTAATAAAAGATACCCTTCTATTTACAGGCTTAACCTTTGAAAGGAACCTGAACTGTCGTTTAAGAGTCTGGATTAAATGTGAAACCAGTTGGGCGAGCGGCTTTAAATATCATTGCATGGGGGCACATATTCAACCCTCATCACATAATCAAACGAGTAAAGCTGATCTTGAATTTCTCCTCGCATGTGACCAGCTTGAGGTTAGACTCCATTTTTACAGCTTAAAAAGTTTTTTTTGTTGTTGTTGTAAATGATTTGTTTCGCATTTCGGTTTCATTGAACAACCGCCTGATAAACATTCCGTATATACGAAAGCACATTGGCAAAAGCGGGCTATATTCCTCCATTTCTTGTTCCACAGCAATTTTGAACAGCTTGCAAGCCGCCTTTTCAGGACCATAAGGACGAAAAAAACGTTTGCCTTACTGAACACAGCGAACCTGAAAATATTCATCGGGATCATTGACACTCAGCTCATCGTGATGCGGCTTTGAATTCGGATCCTTTCTTTCGAAGATAACATCGTCAGCGAACGTCCCCGAAGTATACCTTTCATTCTCTCTGAAAATTACCAACCTTCTAACGCCAACCTGACGCATAGCTCACCTGATTTTAAAGGAGTAACCTCATGGATTGAAAAAAGCCATGAGAAGCGACCTTGAAATCAACGCAGGTCGAAGTCAAAACAACTCTAATACACCTGAAACAATGCTGCACTAGCAACGTAAAGATAGCAGAATATCCGAAAACATATAACAAGTTGAAAATATCAAAGGACAACGAAATCGTCTAAAATGTAGTCACGACGTCATGCCCCATGAGTGAAGACAGATCTGTGTTTCAAACTATGCGATGAAAGAATGCGACGACTTTCCCACAGCGACAACACCACCACCCCAAGGACACACACCACAATAAACTCCTACGATAGGAGCTGCTCAATCGCTGGCATCTGACGAAACAACCGAAGAGAAAACTACCTCTCCAGTTACAAACCTGTCGGTGTTTTTGGGCGACAGCACCGTTCTCTCATGACGTAAAATGGTCATCACGATATCTGCTTTGTGTGGATGGAAGACCCGTTTGCTGCAGTTGCCAGGGCCTCATTCAATGAAGGATGAGAGATCAGCGTTCAAAGGATGATGAAACAGCGCTGCCATCACCCATATAAAACGACTTGAGCAACTACTACAACAACGACGTAAACGACCATACCACTCCCACAACGATTGGTAGGTACCAAGCCCCCAATGCTTGGCAGTACGTGCGACAAAGCGACGAAGTCTGATCTATCAAAGTGTGCTGGAGGTGAGGGAATTAAGTGAAATCTACTGAAGCAGTATGCTTATGGAAGTTGTTTTAAACTGTAATATTCATAGGCGTTGTAATGTTTGCAACAAATACTCAAATTAGCGTCGAGTCTTGTGGGAATATTTATGACAGCAAATTGCTTCATAGAATGCATATTTTTTCGCTTAAACGGCACTCAACAATCACGTTTGTTACAGATAAGGAAGAATACCTCAAATAAAACACTTCGTTCAGAATATAGGGAAGTAAGAAGGTGTTCTAAAAATGACGTCGTTATGAGGTGTGCAATTCCTGAAGCGGCTGCAAATTCTCATCTCGACGCCATAGATGACAATTGCGGCACTCTGTTTTCTTTTCATTTTGTGGCAATAAGAGATCGTGCACTTTCACTTTTGGCACATAAATAGCAAATGAGAGCTTGTTGTTTTTAGAGTATAATGAAGAGAACAAAATGAGGCGACGGAAAAGTGAACGACGAGGCGACGTCGGGAATTAAAATCATCCTCAACGTGCCAGCTGCTCCAAAAAAATGAAATCTATCGTTGTTCTCAACGAGAAAGTTTAACCGTCAATTTACAAAAGCGCTCACTTCAATATGCCAAGCCCATACGAGGAAACTATGAGATCATATTGCTAAGTTTGCAGACGAACTAAAAAAGGACTCTCAAAGAGTGTGACGAAGGGAAAGGAGAGTTAGAGAACAAAATGCCGCCGACATGGAACAGATGCATCGTGTGACATTCGACTGCGTCCTTCTCGAAAGGGCGAAATAAACTTAAACGTGTTGTTATAGTTTCCGTCCAGTCGTTTTTTTTATTGCTGATGACACCTAACCTACATAAAGTCTTCAAAACTGTTGAGTGAGCTGTTTGATTCATCCACCAAAGCGAATAACCGCAAGTTTTCTGATGGGCGTAATTGTTCCGTAGATTTTCCAACGGTGATCAGTTTCACAATTTCCTGCAGACGACAACCATCCACTTCGAGCGATATGTTTGATCATGAATAAATGTATACAAGAAATGGATGGGACAAATAAGCAACACATAAATCTTTCGGTAAAAAGGAGCTACATGAGATCGATAATGTGCACAGACTATGAAACAGAGCCCGAAATATTGTCCCCTGAGTTGCAGTCCCTCTCTATATCGCAAGTGGGACGAAAAGCGATGGATGACTCGCGAAAATGCACCATGCGACAGTAACTTCGCAAAACAATTTTGTGTTTAGGTGTTTTATTCGATGGTTTAATTGTGCTAAGAAATCACACCGGTCTTGTTTAGAAATACAAAGATCCAACCTTTCCGTTTGTTGATTGATAAGCTTTTTAATGCGATCAAGTGATTTCTTGGATGCTTTGCGAACGCGGAATGCAGAAGAATATCCCGAAAAGAAAACGATGACTAGCAGTACAATGAACACATAAAATATGTTCAGGAATCCGGTGCGGTACGTCCACAACATTCGTTCACCAGCACTGCTGCATACAACGTACGCATTAGACGTCACCAGGTCGGCGAATCAGACGGACGGATTATGCGAACGGCATATCGCTACCCCTCTCCCCAAGGCGTCCCGCTAAAAACCGGTCCCCAAACCACACAAGCCCGTAGGGTATGCACATCGGAACATGCACGCCGTTTATCCATCCGACCGTAAATACTACACAAAGTTGCCAAAAAAAACTGCGCCCCGTCACCCGCATTAAATTTCATGATTGAATCATGCAACAGTAGCGCGCAACTTGAGCTCTGTCCCGTCGTCGACCTTTACGGTGCAGCGAAGAGTTACATCGCCGAAAAACGAAAGGATCGGAGAGCATTACATTCCTCGTTGACGAACGCAATTATATCTTCTCATGATATCGATACGCCGTTAACGTTTTTCTTGAGATCCGCAAGATCGATCACGTTTTTATGCATTTTCCAGTAATTTTCATCCCTTTGAATAGTACCTTTTTTAAAAATGGGACGGGGAGGGCTAAGACAGAACGCCGATGCTCGAATAAAACAAAGAAGAACTACTCCAATTCTATGCAAAGTTGCCAGTCTCCAGAGATGTTTGCACAACAAATGACACTCAATGACCTGGTTGATTAGCTAAAAACACACGACGTGTTTTTGCGAAGATACGCTTTCCGTCTCGTTAATGTGAGAGGAATAAAAGAGGAAGATATGAATGAGTGGAGGAGGGGAATAAGCCTTAAGAAACTTTCCAGAAGAGATTCACGATCCCTTGATTTCGAAAGATTCCTTTTCGAATCTACTTCATGCACAAGTTTCAAAAGCTCGTCCCCCACTTTCGTAATGAAGTTCACAACAGGTGGAAATCTATGTTAATTTGTCAACAGTGCTTATTTACTGGTTCGACTGACTCCAAATGAAACATTATGGACACCTACATTTCGTGTTTGAGATCACAGTGACTTCGAAACTTCGAATGGTTATATGTAAATAAATAAATAAATAAACATATGATATATATATATATATATGTTTATTTATTATATATATATGCAAAAGGTATCATTCGTAATTTCCTGTTCACTGATTTAGTCTTTTACGCCACGAATGAAGCGTTTTTTTTATCTCTGAAGCTGTCGAGTGACAAAGAAGGTCGTTTCGACAAACCGTCAGGTTGTGCGCTTTCGACTGCAGTTCAGCGCTTTCCAAATGAGAGCAATTCCACTCTTAAAGTTTTTATGACTCATATGATTATTAAGTCTCCAAACGGCGTTGCGAGGAAATAAAAATACGTTTAACACTTTAGTTTTTTATTTTCTTTAATCCTAGCAAAAGGGATCATTCGTAATTTCCCAACCCACCCAATACGCACCCATCAAATTCCCTCTTTTCATGGGACCTTCGCATTACTTTCCACCTTCAAAAATTTAGGCTCCCTCCATTTTGTATCATTTTTAAATATGTCTACTATAAACTGCGTGTAATATTTACGCATGCAGTCAACGGGTATTGTAATCAAGAAAATTTTGTGAGTGCTTTCTGCTTTAGTAGGAGGGGTAGTGAGTTACATATCTGACCATACTTGTGACCGCAATCACGAGTCGCAATTTTTCTTTGTGTTTATATACAGAAAAAGAAATAGTTATGAGAAACGCAAACCATCTTTTATGAAAATATATGAACTCTAAAAAAAAACATTTAACAAGTAGGAAGGTGGAAGTAACAGAACACTGTAAGAGGACTGGATATTGAGAACGCAAGAGTGAGATATGGATAAAATGCCTGTGAGAATAAAAGGTAGCCACTTTCCGGCCCTTGCCAGTTGACGTTTGGCATCTGGGTGATGCGCAAGTAATCATCGTCACAGCGATACACATAATCCTGTTAGTATGAGAAATTGAACAGACAATTTCATTGGTCGCAAGAAAAGGATAGGGAGACAAAGAAATAGAAAAATCTGTAGATAAAATGTATATTAAGAAATCATAATAAGCCCAAAAGTCGCAAACTGTGGAACCCACCGCGTCGCCGCAGTCCGTATCCTCACCCAAGACACAAATACCACGCATGCTATAATATTATGAGGTAATCAATTCTAATAAGTATTGATATGAATAAAATATGGTGTTAAATGTATGAACGAAAGGCAATTACTGAAATACCTCTAGCAGAAGAAAACTTGAAGTGAAAATGCGACATATGATGTGCAGAAAACAGTATGGAAGGTTAAACCAAATTGTAAAGGTAAATAATTACAAACTATAGACGCACTGACAGTAAAGAAGAGTCGAAATCTAAGAGTACTAAAATATAAATTAAGCGTGACAGCTATAACATTAAGGAGAGAAAGTGTATTCGAAAGTTAAGAACAAACATTTCAAAATAAAAATTCTCGTAGTCAAGTAATAAGATAATGAAGCGTAAACGAAAGTAATACTAACAGTGGTAAGCTATCGATAAGCGATAACGTCGATTTCGAGTTCATCGCCCTCAGGTCAGTGTCGTGGGTAAAGCAATATTTATACGCTCGGAAACCTGTCGACTATGGAACCTATCGACTCGAAGTAGTATCATTCGAGATTCACCGGGAAATACCAACGAAGAAATACCATCATAAGAGCAGTCAAAAAATTACTCCAACTAAGCTGAGATATCGCCTCCCACTATACCACATAAAATTAACAACAGTTTAAGGTGCTGCGTGTGCATAATATGTAAATGCACTACTATATAAATGCTAATCTAATTTTAGAAATCATTGATTAATGAGCGTTGCATATAACAACCGTGTGGAGATAAGATATTTACAGATATTCCTTTTGGTCAGCAAAATACAGAACAAATGATACTAGTGTACATAAAAAGACTTCATTGATCAAGCCTTTAACACTTCCTCATTTACGATGATCGAACTTATACACTAATTCCAGTTCACTAATTAATGCATTATACAGACTTCTTTCCAATAATACACCACTGAAGCGCTCATCCTCATAATTCTTAAGCAGTCCTTTATATCTGTTTATAAAATTAATTTTAAGTGAATAAATTACTAAATCTGAAGAAATGAGAAATTATAAGGTTTTTGGTTATGAATGCTGCGGTATTACAGTACAAATGAGCGTATTTATTCGTTGCAACGTTGAATTGATCTGTCTTATCATAAAAATTTGAAACGACATCGTTGCAGCTAGCAAGTTTTCTTTAGCAATACTACGAAACTTATCAATACTAAATATTAGTAAATCACCAACATACCTGCAACAAATGGCGCTAAAACGTCAAATCTTGATACATTTATATTCAGCAGCAGACAAGGTAAGGTCGCTTGTATCAGGATTAGCAATATCCCCCATGGTAATCCATTAATTTATTTCAAATTAAAATAGGTAGAAGTAACTGGCTCTCGTTAACATGAACTAAATCCCTTCCACGATTCGTGCCTTATCCAAGGCAAGTTACGTGTGCTTTGAATTCATAATTGTCCGTATGGAACAAAATCTTGTTACCACAAAGTTTCATATGCTTTTTTAGAATTTTTAAAGCACACGTGTGAAACTCCTTTACTTTAATGATAACTTTATTTGGCAGTACAATAAATAAAATAAAGAAATCCGCTGTCAAAACCATCTTAATGCGTTTATCATATTTGTTAATTATACCCAAAACGTCACTATGAACTCTTTGCACTGTAGTATTGATCCGCCACATTACAATAATCGCGGAAGCGGTTCTTTAAAAAATTGTAAGATGCTATGCAACAAGCAAGACGATGGTTTTAGTGAAGTTTTATTGGCCCCATCTATATAACGAAACTTGAAGGGATTCTTCTGTAATTTGGGAATGGCAAACATTTTAGGTAACGTTGTGGTTCTCCTCCTTGACAGTAATAAAAACCCCTCGGAAAAATCGCGGTGAGCGTCCCAACATGCATCCTTGTACTGCGTTCCTCGACTACTCTACCCACTTTAACGCTGACTTCGAATGTTAAACTCAATTTTTTTGGAGTGCACGTATTCCGAGCTGACGCACTGTCTCTTAAGTTATCTTCTTTTTCGTTCAGTCATCGGAAGAACTTCCGCGTCGTTTGTTTGCCTTGAATAGTTCTCGAAAACACACTAACACCTCCAGGGATTTCACGTATTCGTTCACCTATTAAAATGTCTGCCTTTACATAACACGAAACTGTATATGTAAAGCCAGTAGACACATCACTTGAAGACAACGTCAACGAGTATGTTTGAAACTTTCCAGGTGGTACTGGTAGAAAGATTTCACGTATAATAAGATAAATAAATAATAGATAAACAGATTTCACGTATAGATGATTTCACGCAGAATGTAATATAAAAAGCTAGGAAAATTAAATCACCATAGGAATGTGATAGTGGTGCATACATCTATATTTCAGCGTTAGCACAGAGTCAGTTGGATTGCTTCAAAATCCGCCTCGTTAATATCGTAGTCTGTATTTTCTGAGATTCCAACAGCAATACAGAAATAATTAAAAACAAATGAGGCAACATAGATCCAACCTTATAGGCAGCAAATGAGGCTCATATCGAGAAAGAATAATTTGCTAATAAGTCAAAGCAATTGATTGCATCGATAGAAATAACGGCATCTCTTAGTTCGAAGGCACTGTACGAAATCACGTTTAGATCTCGAAAAAGCTCATATTCAATACCCTCAATACACTACAAACAACCATACTGAACGCATCAGCCCCATACAGTTTCCATCGAGAATAAACGCCTCTTTGCAATAATCATCGCACAGGAACTTTTTATCAGCTATCGAAGCAATAAGACACCATATACAACCACTTTGAGCTGCTATAACGTTTGCATAATGTAAATTTCAAAGACTGCGTCTACTGAAGAAAAACCCATTTTGTGCAGCATTCAACTCGACCCTACATTATGCAGCACTGTAAACTCGTTTATCATCAACGGACTGACTCATACTAAATGGTATCAATTCTTTTCTTATACTCTTTTACAGAACTTCTTAAGAAATGTGATTTACCGAAGTTTTGGTCCTTTCCGCAGCAATTCGACGAGCCAAATAAACACAGATATAACCCCATTTATTTTTATTCTGCTTACATATTCTTCATTTTCTTTGTTTCTTTAGCATATATAATGAAGCGAAAAATTAAGCGAAATTAGCAACTAAACAATTTTCTAAATTAAAGCTGACGATTATCTATACAATTATGAGAAAAACGAAAGAAAGAAAATGCCACACAATCACAACTCATTTGAGCATCAGATTATTAATACAAATATTCAACGCAATAAAAGTAACAAATATAGTATAGTAAAAATATTGGCCAACATATACAATGATAAATGAACGCAGTAGTCTAGATGAAACAGTCGATGTGAAATTTTTAAGCATTGCTTTCCTTCAGCCAGAAGATAACAATGAATGCAGAAATATTTGATGAAGAAGTTACTTTTAAATTAATGCAGCATGTTTCCATGCCTAAGAATTGAATCTACTATGCAAATATTCACCACTTAGTAATTGTTTATCATCATAAACCACTTAAAATCATTGAAATGAGGACGCTTATATAGGCTTTCATTTTTGAAGTGGTAATTAACTTGTTGCGTATAGGTGACTCGAACAAAGAAAGAACCCCTCTATCATTTCAAAACGACAGAGATTTTTGTTTTGCTGGATGCATATTTGATTACTAACTGTTGCATTGGATAAAGATGCAAGGAGAGATACTTATAGTAGCTTTTCATTTGCGTGGATATAATGCGAATGAAAATTGTTGCGTTGGTTAAAAAAGAAACAGAATTTTCTCGTTGGTGGTAATATTGATAGCTCATAATGCTTCCATTTGTTCAATTTCTCAGTTACCACAATAATTAGTAGCATCCGTTTTCTTCCTGTTTTTTTAAAGCGCAAAGGGTATAGCCTTCACAAAAATGAACGAGAAATAAGCATTGCTGCACTTATTTACCACCTTTATTTATGCAATTTCCATTTTCCTTTTTGATCTAGAAATGCGACGACTAATGAGGCAAGAGATGTGAAACTGAAAGATATGATACCACACTAGAAGGCTAAATTCAGCGAAGTGAACTAATAGATGCCTCGAGAAAAATTGTTATTATGCATATCATTTAATAAATATATACTTATTAGCGCTAACATAATACATCAGTTGCAAACATGCGCGTTTGATATGCACTGTGCGTCAAAGCGGAAGCTTTGGCGATTGATTCGGTGAGACGTCATGCTTCAGAAGCCATTCACTGCTCGATGATAGCCATTTTATAAGTTCTTGAGTTTCCGACTAAACTGAAGAACAGCGAAAGAATAGGCGTTCTTTTTTTGACGCATCCCGATATGTCAACTATGAACCTGAAATGTTACTTATTTAGTTTAAAATATTTTAGCTATCGTTCATCAACTACGAATAATAACTTCATCGTCCATAGTAGCATTTAGAATCATTTTGAAGTGTGCTATGCCCACAGGGATGAAAAGCAATAAAGAGCTTCATGCCATCTTTAGGTTTTATCAGAAATTAGCTCTCCCTCATTACAAAAAGCACACTAGGATCAACTTGGCGAGAATTCCACAAAAATAAAATCGCTTTTATGGAACTACGCGTCGACTCATCGAGACTTCGAAAAGTACTTGCTAAGTAAAAATTAAGAAAAAACTTCAGCATTAATTTAAAATCGGTATATATTTATTGGCATATGACATGCTTAGAGTTAGCTGAATGTATTATTACATGACTGTTCAAAAAGAGTTAAATCCTTCTTTACATCAACAAAACTCATCAAGTTTCTACTACTTCCTTTGAAGAATTTATTGCGAGATAAGGACTGTAACATTTCTCATAAAAACGCAGCAGGCATTTTACTGATGACCAAGAGACGTAAGAGCTGACTCACTTTCGATGATCCAAGCAGCATCTACTCTTGACCGATTGAATTGACATTCGTCGGTTTATGAACGTTAGCAGCAAATTGTCCCACCCTATTGTTGTTGCCTGCTGGTCGATAGAATGCCACTACTACTTGTTCGTTCAGGTTTCCTGCGTGGGTGGTCATATCAGCGTTGCCGTCGGTTGTATCAGGTAAAACGAATGCCCTTCCAACACCGATCTGAAATGGCAAACTTGCATTTGAAATGAATTGATGAACAACTGCAAGACCATGCGCATGCAGTTATTTACTGCACCGAATATCTTGATATAAAAAAAACCACAATGCTCGACAAGAGAAAAAACGCTTACTACCATGAAATATGCAGAGAAAGCTGATGGCAGTATGCTTTCACATTTGAGAAGCAAAATTCCCTCTCAATAACTGGTGTCCAGGGAGGGAGGGGAGGGGAAGAGAAGGGAAAGGATTATAAGTAGGAATACCGGCTACTGGATGTCGAGACGAAACAAATTGAAACCCACATTCGGATGGACAAACACACGGTTGATCAGCAGAAAATATCTCTAGCCTACGCTCGCATGTGATATCTCATATATATATACTTAAATTTACTTATGTATATATAACTTACTAAATTTACTAATATACACTAAATTCACTTATATATATATAGAGAGAGAGAGAGAATGAAAGTCATTTCCGGTGTCACAAGAGAGGATTATTAGTTCATGTTATTATAAAGCAACGATCACATTTCATTGATATTTGGCGTAAAAAAAAAATGAAGAAAACGAGAATAACCTCTGAAAAGTGGTTCATCTCGTAAGCTATGCAAAAGGTCAAAATTTATAAAGACTAAATATTGCTCAATCAAGTTGGTAAGAAAAAAAAAGACGTACCTCTTCGGTAGTTTTCCACACAATTTGCGTAAAGTAATTAGTTCCAGCTTGCCATCCTGGCGTGTCATATTCGTACTTCATGTTCTCGCTGTACCAATGTTCCACCACTTTTTCTCCATCGATCCATATTGGAAAAAATGTTATATTTTCACCGATACCTGAATAAATCGATGCGTTATCCACTGCGTCGAATTCAGAAATAATTCACAATGTTTTACATGTTTAGATAAGCCGACAGAATTTTTTACGAATGCAAACTGCTAATATCGGTTGCAAACTTTGCAAGGGTCTATTGCAAGTTTATAAAACCTAAGTTTCTTATTACTTGAAACAATTAAGTATTAAGGTAGTAAACCAAAAAAAAAACCCTCTGCTATTGCAACACATAAATCGGCGTCGTTTTTTGAAATGATCGATAACCGGTTTGTTGCCACAACGCAAACGTTATTTTGAGGCTTATATCGGTTATGGCTAAGCGAATTTTCGCCTATATTTTATATCCTTCGTTTTAGTGCGTCTTTTTTTTCCAAATGAATATTAAAAACATTAAGCCATTCGATGTCACTATATATTTTCTGCTTTATGCATTCGCATATTGAGTTCACTTGTAACACCTGTGTAACTATCGAATATGAACAAATTTCAGGATTCCCCACGACTTGGTCTCTTTACGATTCTTTTTGTTTCAGCATCGAATTAATATGATCCTCTAAGGAATTCGATGACGTAACTCCTTAATATTTGTGCTCTTCATTCACGAAATGAATGCCAGACAAATGGGGCGCATCGCACTTTATGTCTAACAAAAATAGAGCAAAAAAGCCCGGAAAATGTTTCAGCGGAATAACATATCGGTTCTAAAAGCACAACAAAGTGCACCCATGAGAAATCTGCAAAAATCCTTGCACATCTGATGCGAATCGTGGCTCCCACGCTTCTAATCGGCACATAGAACCTGTTCCACCCATCCTTTTCACCCTTTCAGGAGGCGCTCATTTAGTTCCACACGTCCATTGCGGAGAACGATTGCGTTTTAGGTTAAGGGACTTGCAGATTTACTCGACTTTTCAAAAACTTTCCAGCAAATTCCTTATGCATTTGCAGACGCCTATAGGGATTCTTATTCGTCAATATGCATGAAGACACTAAAAATTAAGCATAACAAGAATACCATTCAATACATTTAGTGCATCCCGTTATTCGCAGATCACATGAGCGACGACAGCCTGCGAACAGGAATGGAACGACTTGATCGCATATAAACTTTAAAGGCCGACTATGCTAGTTTAGCTAAGTTTCGTACTCATCAGCCTAACTGCGATCCGATCATTAGCGTTCGTTACGCGAGTACTCTCCCATGGGATATCACATACACAAACAATCCTGTTTACATAAGCGATTTCAGCGAAATTAACTTCTTTCTTTGGCTACTTCTAAGATATTTGAGGCAACAGGAAAGTACTTCCTCTTCTGTTGCAAAGCAGAGAACCCGAAAAATTGGACTTTAGAAGAAGACGCATCGCGTATATATAGGATTGTTCGTTCGCTACTTTCAACTTCGGAATCATGATTACATTTTCTCTCAAAGGAGACGGTAAACGATTTCATCTTATGGTGTAGACTGCACCCATCAAATCTTACAGCTTCACCATTAGCAGATAAAAACATACATAACGCATGCATAAATATTCTCTCACATATCTGTCTTCGATAATTAAGGTATGACTTAATGTATGACTCCGCTTCCGGGTGGAGGAGAAACAGCTTAGCGAAGGATGATTTGCGAGATCAAAAAATGAATACCTGGTAGTTCGCAATAGGCCAGATGCCGTCTTGCGGCGAGTTTCTCAGCCCAATGCTGTGCTTGCTCGCTAAGATCACTACTCATCGTTAGAGCAGGCGAGCCATGCTAAAATAATTGCATTCACTAGATGCTTCGCAATACAATTACATCCTCTAGTCGCAATGCATCTCAGCTCACCTCATTCACGCTATCCTACGCATCATCTTATGTGGGTTTCACTGAAATCACGTCTCTCTCTTCATCCGCTCTCTTTCTCTCCCAATTCCTTCTTCTCTTTCTAAGGTCTTTTACTCATAGTTTAACCTGCAGCTAACTGTAAAAGCATCCTCTCCATCTAGCTTCACCTAGATAGCCTCACGTTATTTTTTCTAAACCCGTCAGCAAACCCATTTATTGCACCAGCATCCCGGCAACAGCACGCTGCATAAATCGTTGGATATTTTCAATATTCTGGAATACTCATGACTCGGCAACGTGCCGGTTCCTAATATGGCAAAAGACGGGTAGATAGAACTCCATTTCGAAAATAACCGCCTTATATAACGAAGAAAAAAATCCCAGCTGGAGATTCGAACCTCTCTCGGTATTTCCCTAATGCATTAAACATCAACGGGTCATTGACTCCACTGAACTGTCCACAAAAATAACTTAATTATTCACACCTAAAAAGCTTTCTATAAATGTCACATCAATAAAGTGGTTCTTTGAGAACTAATTTTGTGATTCTATGCACGTTCTTAGACCGTCCAAAAGCGTTGCAGCGATGAAATGTGATGTTATTCAGTGACCTTTCATATTCAACACACTGGGCAAGTCTCTACTAAGGAGCCACAAAACTGCGAGGGGTTCGTCCCATTTAAGAAAAGCGTCTACATTTGTGAATGTCTAGCACTCTTCTGACATGTCACCAACGTCTGTTGGCTTGGTGAAAGCGTCCCCCTCTCCTCGTCCCACCATGCTTCCAAAATTCCTGCTCTCGTTCACCTAACAAGCGTGACTTGTCTTCACGTGCTCAATGAAGCTTTAAAAGAACACGAATTGTGATAAGGATCGGTGAGGAAGGATAGCCATAAATTCGTTGGAAGAAACGACCCGAACTCTTGACAACGGTGAGGATCGATTCTTGGACTGCTGTTCACTTAGGTGATATTGTGGATGCTCTTCTCCACGCTGGTCATCGTTTGCAATACGCCCATTCCGAACACTGAGCTGTTTGTTTCGTTAAGAGGATTTTCGAAGATGAGGAAGTATTTATGGTTTGTGCATTTCACCGCGACAAATATCAATGACTGTTGTTTATTATCACAAGTATCGAACCAATGGTGTGGATTATTCAGCTAGGCATTCGCAAAATTATTCAATAAGGAATTAACAATTCGTTTACATTATAAATTCGCATCGAGTTTTAACTTGCAGCATTAAGCTAAAGTTTCGACGCTAAGCGCAAAACTCGACCATAGAATGCAACAGTTTAAAGAGTTATTCGGAAATGCTCAACTATGCTGGACTTAAATCTCTCGATCTACACAACTATTCCCTATAATTTAGCGCGAAATTTTGCAAAAATTGTTCCAGCAGCTTGATGCAAAGCAATTAAAAAGCTCAGCAATGATCAACAATATGCATTCAACGACTAATTTTTCACCACACTTATTTTGTCGACCTCTTTACGATAGACTCTTTTTTGCGCAGAATTTACGACCCAGTATACCTTAGTTTGTTGCTCACTCTTTGAAAAATTGCCATAGACGACCTCCTACCCATGGAGATAAAAATCTGCTAGTTAAACATCTATGAACATCTCAGATCCACGATCCACAAATTACAAGCTCCAGCACCGCCTCTGATTTATGACCAAAAACACTCAAAACGCCACTATTTTTTTGTGCTGGGAAGGCTCTCCACAAAACATCCGTCCATCTGTGGTCGATGCAGATATTCGAGCCATTCGTAGTGTCAACTAATATTATTCGAAGCTGCCCACAAAAATTGACGAGATCAAGCGATTCCCAAGCTTAACACTACTTTTTCGAGAACGACTCCTTCCACAGATTGCATTTCGTTAATTGTGTGAAGATATTTGTTGATAAAATATGAATTATCACTTTCCGCAGCATTCTTAACCGTGTAGCAAAAACTATGAGGAAACGTTTGACCCAGAATTTTGAACCGTGGATCAAGTTCATTTGATAAGCTGTTGCAATTGCAAGTGATTAGGCATAGAAAACGATTCCTCGACTTTTAATTTATGAGAATCAAGGGGCTGACCCGAAATCGCATGACATATTAACCTTTGGAAGTAGCATGGTACTAACTGTCGAATACTCCTACTGCGATCCGGGGACTTTAAGTTTCGACAGACAAGAATGCCGATCAAGTACGCTATGCTTCTTCAAAAATGCTACGTATCTATACGATGCCGTATTACAAGCATTGGATGCAAAAAAAGGAACAACACGAAAAATGTATCTGAATAATAAAATCACTTCATCCACAGCATATGTGAGGAAATTTATTGAATTCGTCCAACCTAGATAATATATCAGCGTTGAAGCACTTTCAGTTGCATCGGGGTGGGGTGCGTTAAAAACAAAAACGGCGGAAATAATAAACACAGTTCCGTCAATAGACAATGGCAAAAATGGAAAATCAAAGAAAAAATATATGTAATGTGCCAAAGAAAATAGCGCAAATTTCGTCGAGCGAGCTAATATTAGCAAATTCGTATACTTCTTTAGAAAGCTGAAGGGGTTACTTAATTCGCCACGATCGGTCCGTTGAGAAGAGCACATCTAAGTGAACGCTTAGTCAAATTTGAAACACTTTTTTTAACAAAACCGTTCGTCGTAAATGCTGGTATTCACTCTCACTCTAGTATACCAATTCCAAAGTGGCCAACAGGACTCGGCATAGAAAAATAGTGGGACATTTCCTTCTCCCACACAAATATCCACAATAATTTCCATTCGCAGGTCTTTCTATTTAAAAATGGATCAGAAGGAGCCACATATCTGTCACCGAATGGAGACTCTATCAGGGGCTATAAAGAACTTCTTCCCAACATACCTCTAACAAATAACAACAACAATAAAACAGGATTATCAATAGCGAGTAAAGACAAAAAATTCTTTTTGCATTAAAGCGTTCGAAAAGACACATTGGCACAAAAGCGGAAACATACTTAAGAGTAGCATTTCGATAACAGCTGCACTAATCCTGCGAGAAACAAACAAATGGATAGCAAACGTCAGCACTCCATTAAATGATCGCACGCGTGCATAAACATTTAGCGGACAAAAGTCCACAAATGCACGCTTAAAGGCTGCTATGCGGCGAATATTCACAGATGGGAGGGACACTATATAAACGTAGCAGTCATACGATCCTTCCAAAGCCTTTCTACACAACTATGGCTTATCTTCCGACGAACAACTGTAAGACCGCAGAAGAAGCAACGTATCAACCAGCAAACTCACTCAACAGCTCCAACTTCCGTTTACAAGTGACGCTGTGCAAAGGTAAACTCCGCTGATTTAAGACGATCATATTTTGTATTATTTCCTGACTTAATCCTCTCCGAAACTGAACACATTTTGCCTAGACGAGAGAGACGTAAGCGAGCGACTAAACTCGAGAGCGAGAAAGAGAGCTAAGCAGTACCTGCTGTCTAAGACGATTATGTGCTTCGAGGATTTGTTGGCAGAAAGCAGCTGAATCAAGCGACATGAGATTTAGCTGAAGTGGGCCGATGGGCAACAGGGAGACGCACACTGACGTCTAATGTATGTGTGTGTGTGTAGATTGAGGCCCCTCCCTCTCTTAGAGTGCCCTCAAAAACTTGTGCTAATCGATGAAGACGCAAGTCGAGAGTGCGCCTTCTCGAACTATGTTCGCTCGGCAAGCGGTGACCCAATTTTGATCTCTTCATTCAGTAAAGCGGCATCGCACCGTTCAAGTGCCATTTTCTAAGTTAAAAGTGCCACTCTGGATGATGGAGAAAAACAAATAGTGCTGTTAATCACCCAAATATTCATCAGCTTATTATTCGAAAATAGCGAACATCATCGCATCCGCTCACGTTTCTGGCGTAATATAAAACATTTCCAAGTCTTTCACCCATTACCACGACTACTTGTTGGCAATGAGCAAACTTCCCACTTATGAAGATGAAGAGAACTTCTGCTTTTGCTGTTGGCAAGTTTCTAGTTATGTTCAAAACTAAGTTACCTGTTATATTACTAACTGTTGTTTGCAAAAGGAGTACGTGAATTCCCATCAGTGTGGATCTCAGAAATGCATTGTCTTTCCGACATTCGACGATCTCATCCACCTATTTCGAACTCACTCAGCATCCGTCCACTAGATTAACGATTGGAAAAGCGAAAAAAACAGGCGGTGAGCAGAAAAGCCTAAAAACCTTCCAATATCAAGACGAAATTGAGCACAACAATACCAATTCCGGATGAGCTGCTGTACTACAAGTTTTCGAAATAAGACAACTAATTATTCAAATATATGGTATGAACCTCAAAAAAAATTACCACCACCTGCAATATGCAAAGAAAAAAAATGCAGCGCTGCACGAAACTCAGAGATTCAAAGATTATCAACGTCCACCGCGTCTCCTCAATTGCGACTTGCAAATGAACGAAAAAACGATCCTTGTTGAGATGGATGATCACAAGCTCAAAAATCAATATCCATTTCAAACTATCTAAGGGAAAACGACGCGTCTTTTGTACTGAATTGCGGTTGCTATTCGAATGACCATAACATAAAAATAAGATTTCTTCTGTCGTTGGAAAAGACAGCACAACAGACATTGAAGGACCCCTCGTAAAGATCGTAACTGTTGCGTTGTTGAGTTATAAAAGAAACTTTCACAAGGCTCGAAGCTTAACTGCATTCAGCATCACCCGATCCTCAAAGAAAAAGTTAAAAGTTTCTGCTTTCAAAATGAGAATGACCAAATTTTATCTCAATCTCGGATCCAAGTAACGAAACAAACGACAACGCGCTAAATCAATGTCATATTCTTGAGCTCATTATGAAGTTTTCGACACTCGTCATCAAAGCAATGACGTTCTACACTGTTCGCTGAGTTGTGGAGTATTGATCACAGCACATCGACCACTACTCATAAGGAAACTTCGCGATGCAATCGGATGACAAATTGTGCCACTCCCGTGAGATGCTAACGCAATTACACGACTGGGATCATTGTATACCACCACAATAAAAGGCTTAAATGATAGAGTGTCTTAGCTGGAAATGGACACGCTTTACAAAGACAGTACTTAGACATTGTGATGGGAAAGCAAAGCGTATCTGTGGGCATAAAACACATCTGCCTTGTGCGCTTAAACCTGTATACTTCATCAGTACGATGAAGCACTCGAATATAATGGAACCCATGGACTTTCATCAAATCATATAGCATAAACGAACGATTTCTGTTGACAGAAACTAGGGAATCTCATCAGCTTAGCGTCGCCAACGATTCGCGTTTACGCCTAGAATCATAAAACGCTTCATCGCTTCAGCATCTGAAACTGCATGCAGAAGCGAGGAATAAGTTTGGTTCCTCATACTTTCCACTGTGAGACCTCGAGAAACCTTTTGCCGAGATAAGTGCTACTATTAATGCCTAATCCTTTCAACGAATACTTCCAGCTGCGCGAACAACTCCAACTAAGCTAAAGGGATTTCCCGATTTCTATCAACAGAAATCGTTTGTTTATGCTATGTGGGTGGTCAATGACAGGTGGTCTGATCTAGGCTTTAATTTCATTAACTAGAATTGTACACGACCACGCGTTTGCTGATGCTAAAATGAGCAAAGCTCGCTCATAAAAGCCTCCTGCTGTTGTGCTTTTGCCCTTCAAACCAAGCACGTATGGGAGAGTAAATGAAAAAGGAAAAAAAGAACTTCATAAAAGATGAAATGTTAGAAAATAAGTTCAAAAAGACGCATAGGTCGACTACAAACAAGCTTGTAATGGAGCTGTATGTCACATTCAAGGAAGTGCCTTGCAAAATGCATAATAATCGCTTAATATATGCCTTTAAAACTCCCTTCCGTGCTAAGTAGGCAAAAAAATCGCATTAGTAAAACTTTCTATCCTACGATATTCACACAAAATACAAGCGGAATCAATAATATGGCTCTTTTCATCAGGAAGGAAAGGAATTCGTTTTCAGTAATTCGACAAGTGTAGCTTAAAATTCATAAAAGCTGCGGTTCTCAAGACACGCCGGCTTAGGATGTCTATTTCATGCAACCCATGCAGTTGACAGCTCTTTCTTTGAACGCTTCCAGACAAAGCAATATGAAACCTGAAGGCTGTTGGTTACCAACTGAAGTTGCTCTTACTACACAATAGTGGACCAGTTACATCCTTTACTTGAGCATATTTTTCATGACTAATGCAATTCAGAGTTATTTATCCGTTCAGATGAACTATAATCGGGGGTCAACTCGGAACTTCATGGATACCTGCATGAGAATGTGCAATTTCCGTAAAAGCAACACAATGAAACGACCAATAACGCCCATCACGTATGACGACAGCCATCCAGGTTTCACTGTTACTTAACTAGAACAGTTTCGCTTTGCGCTTCAAATTAATTCGCTTCCATTCGGGTAGTTTATAGAATTCAATAGGACTCATGCTGAATATTTCTTCAAATTCGGTTCGATTCAAATGGCGCTCCAAATGCTGTCTATCCACATCCTCGGGCAGCTTCTTGTTTGATGTCTGCAGCTCGATAAGAGGATAAACCTTCGCTGGTTTGCTCATGTCAGGTAACGAACTGCGAAGCGTTGCGCGCACCTCACTCGTTCCATTTACGGTACCACCATGCATCATATATCCAGCCGGTAATGTACCTCCTTGACCACCATCAAGCGACTCTGGAATTGCGGTCACGTCAGCAAAACTCTACGTACACAAGAAATGACAGCAACGGTAAAGTGGTCCTGAAATGTCCACCTTTAAGAACATTTCGAGCAATGACGTCGATGCGAAAATATTTTGTTGCAATTGTTAACGTCAGCAGAAACAAAGAGTTGAGTTGGTACATTTTCCACAGAAATACTGCAATTTAAGCAAAAGATGACGCAAACTGCATTTATAAAATGATTTCCTTAGGGATGCTAACAAAATTTTGTCAGTTTATTTTCAAAAATTGCATCAGAACGTTCGCGGACGAGTGTGGGTTCGTTAGGAGGAGATCATGTGCAATCGTTCGCAGCCGCCAATGACGTCCGAAAAGAATTTTATTCGCAATTTTTTCTTGCGTTCGTGGATGCTCAAAATCATTTAGCGTTACCTAGCACTTAATGACGCTAACAAAAAAATTAAGTAAAATGACAAGCACATAATTCCGTTCCGTGGACCAAGTCCAAGGTAGAGGAATGGGGGATGGCGGAGAGGAGGTGGGAAGGAAATGGAGAAGGTAGCGGAACGATCCTTAGGTATTATGTAAGTAGACGATGATCGCCCTATGGTTTTTCCCTCTGACAACATTATTGGATAGAAAGCTATATGGTGAAAAGTTAACCACAATAGGAAGACAGCGACTTTTTAATAATCAGAATGACACAACCTACAGCAAAGATATCTAAGGAAAAATTCACGCTATGTATAGATGAAAACCTACACAGAAAACGCGATAGGAAAAGATGATAATTACATCGAATATCCGACAATGAGACAGGGCAATATTTTGAAACCGTAATTCCCGAGACGACAATCAAAGATGTGTGAGGAAGAAAGCAAAAACCTGCCCATCAAAGAAGGTCGCATTAGAAACAACAATGCATATGAAACGTTTTGTCGTTGAAAGTTGCTTGTTTAGTCAATCAGCCCATAAGAAGGTTCTACTTGAATCACCTCACGAACCAAGGTAAAACATAAATAATTTTTTAAAATGTAAGAAAAGCAAAACGCGGCAAGCAATTTCCAATTTTGTGTTCTAAGAGGCTTCAAATTGCCCTTGTTGTTATCATAAATGCATTCACTTCTTCCTTTTTTAGACTGCCGCTGAGTGGTCCCGATCCCCATCTTATTGCTGTTCTTAGATATTGGATGTCTATTTGCATGACTATTGCTCTGCAAACGTTTTGTTCTTCCTTCATTTTCACATTTACAAATTTATACATTCCCCACTCATGCACGATCAAATAAATGACAGATGATATGCATTTCCCCGAGTTGTTTATATCGTTCTTTTGTTACCTGCATTCTATGACATTTCGTCTCCCTCAAAATAACCTCTAATCCTATTACTGCATTCATTTAACCAATGATAAGAAAGATTAATAAATAAGGTTGTGTTATGAAACTCGACCTACACCCGCCAGTCGTTAAAAAAACCTTACGGTCGGAGAAGTGCGAGCTGATTGTTGTGTCTAGTCCATCCATAGACATATTGTGCCCATAGTGATAACCGTCCGGAAGCGTGGCGGCGCGTCCACTCATGCCAACACGCTGTGGAACATGGAAGAATGGAATAGACGTTGTTGCAGCCTTGTCTTTTCCACCTTGCCAGTATACCCACGGTTTTGGACGATTTAGGTGCCGAGAAGGAGCTGTAATATATCAATATACCGCAACGAATAGTCTTTTCTCCTACTCTTTTATTTGCAACGCCAAAAAATTATAAAAATAAATCTAAAATGTTTCAGTACGCAGATGGCATCCGATAGAATATACGGTTGCAAGGGTGGAGGGGAGGGGAAAGGGAGTGGGAGGAAGAGAAAGAATGAAAGTAGGCTAAAAAAATTACCGATTACACGGTATTCAGCTGAGTTTATAAGCAAGTGAGTACATGTCCTCCGTTATCTTCATGCTAAAAAAAATGTGACGCGTTGTGAGCGAAATGAGAAAAAAATGTGACGGTGACTTAGACATTGATGAAGCAATAAACCGATTAGCAATAACAATGGCAACTTTTATCGAACATCAAACTTACGCAAAATGAATTTTTGTCATGGGAATTTTTTCAGATAAAACCTGAAAGATCAACATATGGAACACACTGGTCAAGGGCGACATTCGATTTCGATCAAAAATAACTACAAAATGTAAATGCTTGGCAAATCTCTATCAATAGCATTATTATGAAAGCATGAATTAGCAATGCTGTGCATAAGAAGCTCAAAACAACGGCGAATATACTTAGAAATTTTTCAATATACTGCTGCAAATATTAAACTGCTTTCATTTTTATTCATATTCAACATAGTTTGACAAATATTTTTTCTACTATAGAAACCCGAACGCTATATATTTACGGTTCGAAGTCAAATACCAAGCTGCCTAATTACAGGCGATCCAAACCATTGACTTCTCCTTTTATTTTCTCCTTTGTAGACGGGTATCTTACCATAAAATGTCAACAAAACCAGTGCTTACGTTTATGGAAAAATTTAAAATAAATCGGCACTAACAAGCGTTAATGGGCGTGTCGTATCGGAACCGCAGATGCGACATCTTCTTCGCTGATGGTGTTCGGCTCGCATTCCGCGGGTCCCAATGCAGTGGCAATCTGAATACCATTCATTCAATTATTTAGACGAAAGGTTTTCCAAAACAATACATTTCTCAATAACATCTTCAATCCTCCAAAGCGTATGATTTCCGTATACGTCCCGACAGCTAACAGCTTCTACGGAGAACTCTCAGCCATAGTGCTGCCGCAACCACATCCCCAAAAGACACTATGACGCCAGAAATTGCTGCATATATTCATCGACTGCTTCAGAAACTGAAAACAACCTAGGTGAACCCAGCAAACTACTATCAAAGATAACTTCACGAAGCCTCAGAAACGTTGCTGTAGAGATATTCTGAAAACATGGTGAATACTGACCACATGCATTTATTCCGGCTGCAATACATTCAATACTTTAAGGCAACAACCGGTAAACTCCTTAAACAGTGATTCAAGATAAACGCTCGCCAGTACCATGCAGTTTCCTGCTCATCTAACTCTTTCGTTCTCCGTCTGTCCAACTGTCGAAACAATAAATCGGAATACTTCTCTAGCGCCCTACAAATAATAGCTTTCAGCCACAAGCACACATAGCGTAAATTAAAATGGATGAACCTTTGTTTTTTATGTGCTTCCTCCAGATTCTGTTTGATGACATGCGCAATTGAGGAGTCTTTATCATAGGTATCTAGTTGTTCGACAGCCCTCTTTAGCTTCTCCTCGTCTATTTTATCTGCTTCGTCGTATTCATCCTCTTCATCGTCATTCTCTACAGATGAAGACGAAAGACGCCGCTTTAGTTCTGAAAATCATCTCCAGTGGCATCACCACCACAAAGATCCAACAACCAACTATAAAGTTGCACCTTACAAGAATGCTGTATAATTAGTGGAATGGAAAGGTGGAGATGCTAAGCGATGCGCTTTGTAATTTGGGGAGGAACCTCCTTTCCTTTCTCCAACGTTTCGGTGCAGAGGAAAGAGGAGAAATACACCCCCCATCGCATGGAAGTCCTTCTCCTTCCTAACAAAAACTCTCATTTTTTGTCAAATCACTGCGATCGATGAAAACATTTTGGAGTGCGATCACTACTAATTTTAGGAGGCGAAGGAGAGGAAAGCCTTCAGCCCTTACTGTTTACTTATCTTCTTACTCGTATTTCTATCTCTTGTTTATGACCAAAGTGAACAAACAATAGCGTTTAGAAAAAACATGCAAAATTCTACATGCCTACAGAGGCGAACACGCTAAAGCAGGCAAAATGTAAGGGATTTTTACAAGCAGAAGTCACCTAGGACAGGAAGCATAGGTATTATAACTTGATACAAAATACGGCAACTTAAGTAAAATTAGTACTGATGAAATAGCAGATAGAAAACGTGAAATTTTTCTTTTCAAATTTCCGCATTGGTCTTTTTCGTTTAATTATGGTTTAAAACGAATGCTTTTCATTTTTCGATCGCTAAATGAAACATAAAATCAGAGGTTATCATATAATTTTTCGTTGTCTACTGAAATAGAACGCTACAGTCACCACTTCAAAAGAAAGAAAGTAAGTGAGAGTTGAGAAATGAAATATTCATTACATGAAAGAGGCTTCACAAATTCTCCTTATTGAGCAGGTTATCCATCAAACCGCACTAAAACAAGTTACCTTCAACGAGAGGTAAAACGAACAGTTCTTTCTATTCTTCATTTCCTGTTCGGCCAAAGAAACGATCACTTTATTGGCTCACGCGTTCTCATAATAAACGCTTTCCTCTGATTCAAAATATGTGTTACACAGCCAAAATACATAAAAAAAGGCACGAGAAGCTCCCCATAACCAAAACTCAACTTTTTTAACGGATCCATTTAATGAGTTCCTTCACTATTCATTCGATTTCAGCGAAGAAAAAAAACACATAACTACTGACAAAATTTTACTATCAACACTCAAATTTCCTTTCTTCTCAATAACTTCAGCCTCCCTTCATTAATGCCTAGCAGCCGATTCATATCAACGTTTCTGTAACGATAACAAACCAGATTCCCATGGCCAAAGAGACGCAGAACGTCTAATAGAAGAAAATGAATCGAACAAGGACCGACCTTCAACGGCGTACGGATATGGAGGAGCGGGGAAATCCTCTCGTTCGATCGGAGGAATGACACCCGGTTCAGGTGCGTGTCCAGCTGGATAGTGCGCCATTTCAATTGGTTCTTCGTTGTCCATATGTGGAGATCTCGCTCGTGGTGTATTCCTTTCGAGATCTTCGGCTATAAGTAGCAAAATTTACAAACAAGATCACATTCTGAGGTTCATTTCTGATGACAAATGTACATCCGCTGTTTCGTTTCACGCAGATATTATTGGAGAATTGCGTAATAATTAATGCGCGGAATGTATGACGCAAAGTGGATTCATTCGAAACGAAGTAGTTCGTCTTTTTCTGAAACAAACATTTTTTCCAACCTTTAATCAACATAACGAATCTCATATGGCGACTGCCCTTAACGAAGCGAATAAACCATTGCCGTTCGAATGTAAAAATGGAAAGTGCCCTTCAATAATTTAAGTTTGCTCAATCATTTTTCAATGTTAGAATTTTCTGACTAGAAATAAGATCGCGAAATTTAAGCAACATTTTCCGAACGCGTCCACTGAGAAAGTTTGCAGAAGTAATACAATACTAAACAAACTGTGCAGAGAAAAGGGAAAGGCAGCTAAACGAGAATTAAAAAATATCTCAACTATTGCTAACCACAAAACCAATCAGAATGCCACTCGTAATTTACCGCATTGCAGACTCTAACGGCGTCTTGGAACTTTTATTTTATTCATTTTTTTTTTACCGCCGAAACGAATAAGTGAAAAAACGATGAGATTTCAATTCGACTCTTAACTTTCAACTTCGAAACCTCTTTCAACGGAATTGAGGCGAACGACGACAACTGCTCATCAGTTTTTAACATGCGAAGAACCAATGTCGATCAAAGACAATAGTAATATTCAAGCGAACGAATAAGAAGTAGCATGGGATGCAAAGTGATTTGCAGACCAGATGCAAGGTTCTGAGGAGGTAAATCGTCCTGCGAAAAAAAATGTAAGAGGCATCCCCCATGACCTCAAGAGTCTTTAGTAGCATCTGATAAGCTCGGAAATATCTAGGATGCCAGGTCGGCTACCTGCCGAATAAAGTGTTTATCACGTCTTCTGCAGCTACTCGGCATATGAAAGAATAGAGTGAGAATGCAGTGATCGGCATGTAAATGCTGTCTACGTACGGAAGCAATTAATTTAAGAGAACCTATCCAGCGTACGTTTAAGATACTCATAAAACTCTCTTACTTGCTTATAGATTGATCCTTTCGTCTTATATCAAACTTGAATCCACAAAGTTCCGCCCGATATGTACTATGCCGTTCGCAATGCGCCAAAAACAATTTTAAAGAAATGGGATGAATTTCCACTGTTTCATTTTCAAACTTCTATCTATAAGGAGAATAAAAATTGAAATTTAATGCATAGTACTTGAACGAAAGAATTATCTTACATTCTTGGAGACATCGGAATACTAAAATTCTCCTGTTTCCTGAAAACGTTTGCCGAACCGGTTATGAAGTTACTTCCCAGTTGCGGCTGCCAAGGATACAACGATACAACGATATATATAACGTAGCAGTGTAGGTTTAGATCAGAACATTCGATACTACGACGAAATAATGTACAACGCCTTCATGCCACATTAGTTCATCGCACCATATTTAAGGGATTTAAGGGTACTGCCATACGCGTTATACAACGACATTCATCTTTATTCACTTCGGGGATGTCCGAGACAAGAAGGACTGAGTTCTAAAGCAAACATACATCACTCCCCCCCTCCCTCCCCTTTCCACTCTTCTCCAAAAGCAAACCAAAAGTGGGAAGTATTTTGATTGACAGATGCACAATGGTTATTCTATTCGCGTCTCGAATTTAGCATATACCGTATTAGCTACCGGAAAATAATTTCGGAAAAACCTACTGAGTCTTTGCATTCCGGTTTTCAGCATAGACATCCTCGATTTCCTTATTTTTACGGGACCTGCAAAAATATGCATAATAATAATAAAGATGTGATACGTACGAAAACATGTAGCGGGACAATTGGTGTCCATGTAAACAATTTTCCGCTAAAGTATTCAATCTGCCAAAAAAAGACCCAAACCGCACCGATTAAGGAACAAACACCTTGATGTAACCCCTCTATTAAAAGAATACCAACACAATTCGGGGAGCTCAGAAATGGCTTTGTTCTCTCCTGATTTCCGGCATTTTTTTCTCTTGCCTCAGAGGTGGCATCTTTTTAGAAACGTTCCTTAAGAACAAAATTCCTTTAACAAAGAAAGGATAAATTCATATTTCGTATGCTTCGGACATATTTAGTAAACAAAATCTGCAAAACAAAAAAATTACGACCAAAAGATTCAATAAAATAGCACGACCATGGCGCATCTAATTATTCCAAGATAAGTAATCTACATAAACCACTTAGTGATATTTAAATCAAGAAGATAACAATGTGTCTGTTAGAGGTTAAAGCAGAATCAACCTATCCAATGAGGACGGCCCGATTAGCACCCTTGCAGCCTTCAAGCCGTTTATTAATTAGCATCCAGCGATACAGTTGATGCCACAAAGAACTAGCCTTGTGGTGTGTGAAACTGAGCTGGTTGCGGAGGATGCGGTGCTATGGGATGCTTCAAGTAGGTCTGCTCGGCTTCCGGTAGCGAATACATATAGGTGAGATGTTGTCCGAAATGAGTGTGATATTTCGGCTCGTCACGTGATCTCAATCCTGCGTTCTTTCCCGGTGATGGCTGAAATAACTAAACAATAGTATCTGCGCGCATTTATTTTGTTGAGAGAAAAAAAAGAGAAAGAAACGCTGCGGCAATTAAACTTTCATGTGAAAAACCAAGAGAACAGAGCTCATCGATCAAAGTGCGGATAGTTCTTTTCAATGCATTCGAGGCATTTACATGAGTCAAATGCTCAAAGGACAACAGCAACCAGGGTCAAATCCTGAGAGCTAAAAAACTGTTGAGTGTAAGCCATGATTAGGCCTAACTGACTGACGCCCTCCTATTTATTGAGGCCAATAACGTTCGCTTTTATCTCTCGTTTTTAGTGCGTCTTCATTTTTATCTAAGCGTCATTTTAAGAGCAAAGAAATATTTGGGACGCTTTTTTCGCGTAGTATATACTCAAATCATAGGGTGCATAATATTTTGTGATCATGTGCATCATAACACAAAGCTACTTATATTAAAATATTGCAGGTGAATTATCATTTCAACACAACGACACCTATTTCCACATTCTTGATGAACAGCTAATTCTTCAACCGAAAAAGCAAAATGCTAAACGTTGGTTTCACCTTTACGAAGGGGGAACAACAATGGGAAGCAGATCGTAAAACAGAGAGGGGAAAATTAGAAGGTAAACTACATTTAGATAAATATCTACTGAATCGTATTTCATTTTATCGTTCGTTAAGGTGCTCACTCAATGCATAAGTAAGTCAATATTCTGCCCCTGAGCTAAGGCAAAATATCTGAACGCGTCGCAGATGTTCGTCCATCTCTCGTGTACCCGCAGAAACAAAATCATCCCCATATCAACATATATTGCCATTAAATGGAAATTAGGCACGCCGCAAATTATGCATTTCCTCAAGGATGAAATGGTGGTTAAGCTGAATGCATATCCTCTTCCACTTCATCGACCAACTTCATCAAAAAAGAGCCAAAAAAATCCTCAATGTGACGCTAAAAAAAGCGCCTTCCTTGTATCAAAGAGCCTACGATTACATGCTAGTTACCAGTAGAAAGTAACACTTACTTTGCCTCCAATGTTATAATCACAGAGAGCTTAAAGGCTTGTAGTGCACGAAGAATGTCACCAACAAGAACTCTATCACAAACAGAGCACATCATGCACATAACACGAGAAAATTCGTAGAAAGAAAACTTTATCAGTAAGACAAGATAATAAAGGGCGCTCTCCGTCGAAGATAGTGCTCCAGGCCAACGAATCTCTATCACAGTAGCACACCCTTTTGAACACCTAACTACTATTCGTCTGCACTTGCCATGAGAGAGAGACCCATTTAGTCGCAAATCGCTTCTTCGTTACACTAAATTCGATAAGCTGATGATGGTACTTACCAACGCGCTTTAAACAACTTCCCTATACACCTACATTTTGAATAACCCTTAAATTCGATAACATAACGTGAGAAAGAGCGACATAAGAGAGCGTAACAAAACGAAGTTGCTAGCCAATGACCCCAACATATGTCACCTAACGAAGAAACAATGATGTATTCTGATAGTACATCGATGGCGGTAGGATGGCAGCGTGCCAAGAACGCATAAACAAGAATTTGATGGTCTCTGCATCACAACAAGACGGTCGCCGAGATAATACAACACAAACAGGTAAATGAGACGTGGACGTGAGTTCGCGCTAAAGACAGTGCAACGCCTAGCAAGCTACCCAGGCCCTCAATTTGAAAGCACTCCCTCATTGAACACCGTAACGCCGCAATACATTCGGTCGGATAGAGAATAGCAACAATCGAAGGAAGCTTTTCAAACTTGTCGAACAGAATTACTATGTACGTTTTTCTTAATATATGCCAGTAGTTGTATTAGTAAAATAAAGAATAAAATTCTGCATATACTTCAAAAAGAAAACAGAGAAAGGCAAAAACTTAACGACCTTCGTGCGTTCCTAATCACTCACCGATTGAACTACACACCTTCAGATGCAATAAACTTTTTTGCATAGAAATTCCTTTGCTCAATGCTTCCTTCATCCTAGTTCACTCAGTGGTTCTCCATTCAAATGATGGCGAAGCAATCTTTAAAAAAGGGAATAATTGTAGTGGGAAAACGTTTAAAGGCTTACAGCAAGATTTTCGGTTGCCCTTGAATGTTCACAAAGAGGATGCCAAATTTCATCGCCTTGCATATACATTTCCTCACCGTCCCCGAAGTGCTCACCACATCTCGAGCATCTTGCGCAAGTTGGATGAAATTTAAAACCACCAGCCTGAAACAACGAACATATTAATCATGCCATAATCATAAAATTTCTATATAAAAATTGAACGCCATGAAAGATAAATACCTTCTCAAATAACAAACCACTAACCGCAAAAAGGTGTTCTGCTCAAGACACATAGTGATACTTTTGTGTAGGGTTAAGAGTGATTAAATCATTCAAAAGATGTAGTATCGGCGAATAAAACCATAATGCTCTTAATTCTTACAGCTTAGTAAGTATAATGAATGGAGAGCGCAGACACCCATAGAAATGAAATAAGGCTCGATAAATGCAATAAATACAAAGACCTGCGTTTTAACTGCAATAGGAGTATGTCGCAGTCATTTGCTAGCGATGCCCGTCTCTACAACCACTGCTATTTATATTCAGCTACATCCAGTTTCGAAGTGACTTTTCTGAGACCACATCCCACTAGACCTATCTCTCTCCCTCTTTCTACTATTATAGGATTTTCCTCAAAGTTTGTATGCGCTCAGAGCAATTCCAATGATGAAGATGAAAAGTGTAGTAATTTTATGGCCAACCTGAAGCACCTTACCGGCGATGTACTTATCGCATTCGTAGCATCTCACACCATATTTGAGATTGTAGTCCCGGATGCACAGCGGTTTACCCTCATGGGCCATATATTCGCCTTGCAGCACGGCGGCGCATTCCGAGCATTTGAAGCACCAAACATGCCACTGCTCACCAAGTGCCAATAATACCTGTCCACCTTGCAGTGGCTGCTCGCACGATGCGCATACTGCAATATGCAAATTTTTAGTACGCTTCAACGTGGCAATGGACTCTGTCAGCGATATTATTACTAATATCGTGAACCAAAATTACTCAAACGAAGAGTCGAATCAAAGAGTTCACCAAGGTGTGTGCAAGTTGTTGCACATAAACTGTAACTGCAAAAATGCACAGCCATAAACAGACGAAAGAACTTATACTAGATGAGTTGATGCACCTTATTAAAACAGCGACAAATTTGAATTATCGAAAATTAACGACTTAAAGCACACTTTCAGCTATCACTCTCTACCAACTTTTAACATCACACTCGAGGTTTCAGCTGTATAACAATGGAACCTTCTGAAACACTCAAAGAATCGACCTCCCCCAAGTTATATGAGTTTTCGAAATCAATTTAAGACTAACCAATGAAAAATTCATCTGCTGACACTGCAACAAAAAAGATGACCGGCGTCTCTTTGCTTGTTTATGAAATAGATTGGACATCACGGCAACATATTCCCAGGAAGCGTTTAATGATAAATACATAAAGGTCTCGGTGGTAAATCTCAATTAGCGCCGCAAACAGGACTGACATTTCAGCAATGAACTGCTGTAATGAACTCATACTTGGAGAAAACACTGAAGGCCGCAAAGATGGAGAAGGGGAAGGATGAGCGCAAAAAACTTCATAAGAGTTCAATATAGCCGACAAACTTTACGACAAGGTCAAAAATTTCAAAACTTCTGGGTCCTTATGTCAGTATGTCAAGTACTCAGGTATATCAAAGCGAAGCTTCTAGGCGAAAACGGCGATGAAGGTTATGATGAAGTCATAAGTCAGCCGAAATGAAAAACCCTAACCGCCACAGCTTCCTCTTTCAGTACAGCCACAATCATCGATTAAGAAGAACATAAGTTGAAGCTTATAAAACAAACAGGCTATGAACAAAAAAATATCTTTAAACGGAGATTTCGCATATGAAGAAACACATTAATTCCAATTTCGATTCCGGATCAGGATCGGATCAGAGGCCGTTTTTTGGTTCGCTGCAACGAACCTGCCAACAAAAGAATCCAGTGTTAAAAAACTCAAGGTCAACGCGTTCATAAAATCAAGATGCTAATCAATAACCATCAAGAATATCGCTGATCCCAGTATGCTACATTATGTGCTCTCAGCAAAAACCTGCATCAACTAGAGCCATGTTCCTGGATTTATCTGGGAGTTTACATATACACGCATACGTGAATAAAGGCTGGTTCAAAAGAATTCCAAAGGAATAACTAAGCACAAAGATAAACAGCAGAAAACCGATGCATCAGCGTAAACTTCCAGGACATAAGTCAATGCAGTACAGGACTATAATATCCTTGCCAGCGATCTTCTTAATTCTCAATAAACGGCTTCGAATAACATTAGCAAGAAATGATTGAGAAATGCCGTAACACATTAAACAAAAGGCCACTTGGTCAGTTATTGTAAGCAAGAACATGTGATGTCGGCGAACGACCAAAGACGAGCACATCACTGCCCATTTAGATTCCCGTCGTTACCCGAAATGCGAACGTTAACTCAACTTGACAGCTGGATTCGCTACAAACATCTCAATTAGCCAAATATTTCAGGATTGTACTTCAAATCGCACTGGTATGGACAGCATAACTTTTTCGGATGAACGTACCCTTAATTCACACTGCAAAAATCCTTTAATATCTTCGATAGAATCATAAGTAAATCCCATAAACAAATTGAGGATGAAAAAAAAACGTAAAAATCATTAATCTTTAATATTTCAAACGAAGACTATAGCTGAGTAAATCCTCGGCAGCAGAATGACTGAAGAAAATGATGGATATCTTTGAGCCTTTTCAGTCGCTATTTTCAAAAAAAAGTTAGTTTCATTTCATGTAGCGATAAATCGAACATTTTCAATGAAAAAGGGACAGTGAGTGAGCCGAATGAAGGCTACTCGATATTCAAAATGTTTATCCGCATACTTTAACCACAATGAATCTTAAAAGTCAATGCCCCCGTTGAACGCAGCTGTTGTAATATACTTAACGAGAATAAATTTCTCATTAGGAATTTAATGAGGATATTCAGCGTAATTTGCAATGAAATAAAAGACTTGCTGCTAAATTCCTCGACGAGCTACGCATATGCAGTTCATTAATTTCGGTTTTCCTCAAACCTTCTCAGCACAATACGTTTGAATTTTTCTCACGCACCACCACTAACTTCCTCAGTACTGTTCCTTTTTAAACGGATCCTTCCCGCAGGTCGACTGCAATTATAGTGCTCTTTCAGGTGAAAAACCTATGGCATTTCTTTACCGTTTGGAAAATGGCATTGAAAAGTGACAAACAGATAAAGAAACAAAAGAATGAAATGCCCCCATAATTGACCATAAAATATTTGACCGACTCTGACAGAATAAAAATGGAAACGACGGCAGATACTATCGCCTCCAAGTCTCCAAAGTGAACCAAATAGTACGGATGTGGATATGCGTAAACTCTCCGATACTATAGCAGCATTAATGCCCTCTTTAAGAAAAAATGAAGAAAATAAATGCTTTATAACCAACGAAGAAAATCCTTTAGCATTATATTATCAAATTATTAAAACACTTATGTAAGTGTGCTGTTTGGAAGTCGGAACGACCCCATCCCCTCGCAACAAAAAATTTAAATTGAGAACATCTATCCAACAAAATCTCACAACCATTTCATCCCATATTTTTCTAAAGTTGCAAGTTTGAAATCCAATAAATAGCCGCTAGCACCGCCGGAGTGTAATGCCTGTGAGTTGATTACACAGTACTGCTAGTGAAGTAACACGTCGAGTGCGTTCTATCGTCAAGGTTTATCTGATCGAGAAGCTCAGGAATTCTGTTCCGCAAAAAGCAGTCGGCTCAAAATTCAAAGCTTTACTTTATCTTCAGTTTGCATTTTATTGTCTGCACTGATTTCAGAATGTACCTGAGGCCGTATGGACTTCACTCTCACCTCTCAGGCGTAACTTCCATTTCCCTTTGATTACCTCTTATAGAACTGAAATGTTTGAAACATACACCCCCTTAGTGCGTAGATTGTTTGAAACGCACAACTCGCTCGAGATTATACTGCGCAGACAGAGCAGCGAGATAAAGGAAGCGCCCTCAGTTCTCCTTTTCAAACGACAGTTGACGCTGCTGATCGCCGAATGTACAGCTGTTTGCAGGAATGAACGTTGTGATCCGGCCAACGCGTCCATTTGCAACATAACGCCTATTGCGCCGTAATAACAATAATCTCTCACCTCGGCGAAACATCAAAACTCACTCCAAATACAAAGGATGAGTAGAAACGTGCAACTTCGCTAATCCGAAAAAATGTCGGTAGCGATGCACCACTGCCATTGGGAGGAAAGGAAACGCTGTCAGACGAGTATGAAATTTTATGCTCAATGCGAATTGTAATGCAGACTCTTAAGTACACAAATAGCAGTAAACGAAAACATAAGCTTCTGCTATAGGATGCGTTAAACAAGTGATGTAATAAGGCATAAGACTGTTGCAATGCTTTTTATCCGCCAATCATCAAAGAGAGAAGTAGAAGCTTTCAAAGATCTGATGTTCGCAAACATGTCCGAGAAGCGTAAATCTATGACACTTTATCTCCTTCACATCACCTTGCAGATTGCAGGAAGAAGTTTAACCCTATATTGGAGGGCGCATAAATGCGCTGAATCTGTAGTCATGAATATGTAAGCAATTGGAACGAAATGACCAAATATGTTGAATTTTCTGAGTCTTGTCCTTCCGGCTGTGTAACCAGAGAACGGTCTCATTAAGGATATCCGGACCTAAAAGATTTCGGCGGAATAGTTCCCTAAGCCAACAATACCACTGAAATAACATTCTTTGATCAAACGTTCCACAGCGACGTCCTCTGAACCATAATTCGTCTCCTCCCACAAAACACTCAAATAAGCAAAAAAAGCTGCATTTCTGCAGACAAAATGGACGAAGTTGACCCCCATCGCAAACCGGTCTTCACTGGAAGCAGGATCCCTTGCGAATTAGAATTTCGCTGATAATAACCTTTCACGCCTTTCACAATCCCCTCCATCTGGGAGTGAAAAACATTTAATAGACGATCAGTGTTTGATTTCCTAAGCGAAAAGTGAGAATTCTAGTGAGGATGAATTCCTGAGGCTCAAGCTTAAGAAAGCGTCAATATTATGGCGCGAGTGAATCGCCGCAAATGAAAATATCGTTTCCTAACAGACAGAGCAAACATTCGGAGCCAACCATCCACAGTGTGTTACTCATCGCGAGTGATTCAAATGACTAGGCTTCTGCAGTCATACTCATTGGAATAACATCAGTGCTCTCCAAAGAAGGATGTTCTGCCAACTAGATTAAAAGCAGATTCAAGGATGAAGTGAAGAAATTTTTTGAAAACCTGTGGGTGAGGCAGGAGAGGCTGGTGATGCAGGCGATGAGGGTGACACAGGTGGCTGTGAGGCAGGAGAAGCAGGTGACGCGGCGATCGCGTCTTCGGCAGACTGCGGCGCTGGTGGCGGACTTGCATCGACTCTCAACGGTTGGCTTAGGGCACGGAAATCTTCGGCGCACAAAAACTGCTCGTCGGGACCCGTAAAATAGCCCGTTTCCCTCAATGACCGCGAACACTCTGCAAAAATATTTTCACCTCTAATTGACTGATAGAAGCAAACTGCGTCCTCGCAAACATGGCGTTCATTACGTTTCAAGCACTAAAAAAAGAACAATAAAAAAAAAAACTGCTCACAATAAGACATACAAAAATGTTCTTTGTGGTCTGCAGCGTATGAAGTACAGCGTTAAATGGATAGGATGTGTGTTAAAGAAATGCAGTGGTAAAAAATTTCAAAATATGCTCAAACTACTAGGCTAGATTTTACGCACATCAGCCGTCCTAACATCGGCGAATATCGTTTCAATGGGACAATTCCGATTCTGCATTTGTTATGTTAATGGGAAATAGCTTTAGTGGAGCGGTGTAAGTACGACGATGAATAGGTTCCGAGTCGGCAATGTAACCATACGCTAACCCCAACAAATGAAATAGCAAAAATAAACTTCTATTATCTTGGAACAAGCAAATTACAAAATTTCAGATCAACAGGTATGCGGCGGGAGGCTGAAATCACTTCTCCGCCCTACCCCCACCTCCCCGTCCCCTCCATCTCTCCTTGAATTAACATGAAGGGAGCACATGTAACCTAATATTGAGGGCGAATGAGAACGGAAAGGAAGGAGATACTCGTGCAGGAAACGCTTGTTTTTTTCAACTAGCGATTTGAGCAACATTCACTTTGAAAAAAAGCATACTTTAAGGTTCCGAAGCTCGAGCTAAAGAGAATAAGACTATTTCCGATGTTAATTTAGTTTTCACCCCAGCTTCTACTCAGCAAAGCATCTGTTAATCTGGAAAGCAACTTTCAAGCGAAACTCAATTCGCAGTCTCATTTTTCGCAGAAAGCTCGAAGCGACTATCAATTTTTGGCACAGCTTTTCTTCCCTTTTATGTCTGCCAATCTGCATTAACTTTTTGATTCAATTGCAATTTTGGCTTGAATGTAGACTGTTACTTGTTACCTCCTCTCCTGAACTCCTCTCTAAATGGATAGTATGAGTGAGGGGTAATGAGTTATTTCAAAAGCCCTTCGGGAACAGCAACGGTGTACTCTGAGAAAAAAACTGATTCTAAAATAGCTCTCATTTTCATCGTTGTGGCAAGTTCCATTCTGCAGATGATTCACTTTCAAAATTCACTTTTCCTCTTTTTTTTTGTTGAGTGTTTCTCACCTCCTTCATTTCAAGTCTTCATTTCTAAATGAGAATTAATGATGATGAAAATTTCATAACTTCAGATTCACCAAGGGATAACTGTGACTGGCAAACCTCCTCTAATCCTCAATTCAGATGAACGAGGTGAGCGGAAACAAGGAAAGGTGATTTGTTCATGTGTGAAAACCACGTCCTCTAGGTGAAAGCACCATATATATCCAATATATATAGCAGCCTAAGCTATTGCAGCTTTTTTCACAATAGAATGCAGGCAATAATTATTTGTTCAATTCGCCCTAAGATGCGCGATGCGGGTGATTTAGAACGGATGCAGTGCCGCTTATAGCCCCACTATCGATTGCGCCGCGCACACCCGATGAAAACGCAACGTCCAATTCCTGTTCGCAAAGAACGGAAGCACATCATATTCCACAAATTTTCATACTTTCTGAATTTCATCAAAAACAGATAGCCAAACTTAGAGTCAACCAACTAAAGGAAAGAGCTGCTTTAATATAACGATATCCCCTATCGTCTAAAGAAAGACTAAATACGCTCAAAGATGAAAATTAAGAAGGAAAGTGCTAAAAAATGAGTAGAATCTCAAAAAAAAAAAAAATGTTGGAGCACCTGGACAGTTCGTTCTGCTTGCTCAAGACGGCCAAAGCTCTTCTAATACAGAAATCCAATAAGCGAATTAATCAATGAAAAGTGGTCAGTAAAGAGTAAAAATAAACTTACTAGCACATTTGAAGCATGATATGTGGATATATTTCTCCCCTTCAGCCTTTAGGATATCGCCTGTGCATTTCTTCTTGCAAACGTGACACCTCTTACCTGAAAAAATCACCAAATATCAACAATTGAACTCATCACTGTAAGTGAAATTTTTAATATAAAAAAGAGTGAAAGCCCAACGGATAAAGCTGCCTCGAAACAGCAAATGAGCACACGCCGATATGCATTAATTAGCGAAATGCTTCCACATAAACTTCGGTATATTGTCGCCGTTAGGGTCGATTCAACAATTCCCACAGAGCTGTCAAGAAGAGAATTTATATCTTTTTGTTACTCAAAATAAAAATAGCAGATGATTGCCACACTTCATGCGAGAATTTTCGCTATCAATGGAGTTATAACGACACTGAAAGCTCATCGCACATAACAGTCAGTAATATCGCTTATATGTGTGGGACATATGTCGATAGCGTTGAGACTGAACTGAATGAAGTGATACTGTGCCAGAAAAACCTCTCACACTTAGGAGCAAATAAACTGTAAGCAAAGAAAGTGCAATAAATGAAAGTGATTTCAGATAGAGATACTCATTATCCGATCTATATAATTAATGAATGTCGTCATTTCATTAAAACAAAAAATCGCCAGGTTTTTTTTTTTTGAAATTCACTCGACGTCAGTAAAGTTTAGAAATGAAAATCAGCGCTTCAAGAGAATTCAACACCTTCATTTCAACTAGAATCCGTTTCATTTCATATTCCACAAGACCTTTATTCGTACACTTCAGTTACGTGCCGTAGGCTGGAATATTTTCTTCTCGGATAGCAGATTCGCTATCGTTTGAGGTTTAAATGTTTCCGAGGTGAAACCAACATACGTCTCACGATATATTCCACAATATACACTTCTGATCGGCATCATTTTGAGGGCTAGTTGCACCATTCGAACTTCATTCTTTAATCGTCCTATGCTTTTATTATCACAGTGCGCGCTGCGGAATTTCAACTTCAATCATTTAAAAATTACATAAATTCTTTTTTCAATTATTGTGACAGCAAGGCAAAAATATTTCTCCATTTTGAGCGAGTGTGATGAATAAGATGAGCCATAATGACAGAATAAATATAGACGGAGATATAAAATATATGGAAAAAAATCTGTATAATAAAATCGAATGAGTTATTAATTTCAGATTCTATAAAACACCACGAGCGAAGCAAGTTGAGGCATGAAACTTATCAACTAAAGGGAGAGGAGTCCAACAAGAATGAATTTAAAGTCATGGTATCCGCCAATCTCGAGGCTAGTGGCACTATTGGGATATGCGATGAATTTATGCCCAACAATTCATTCAGGAGGCAAATAATCATTCATAACGTGAAAAAAAGATTTTTCGAAATTTGCACATCAATTTCCGCATTTTTTGAATGCTCTGACGGCAACAATGGTTACTAAAACAAAGGCATTTAGTGCCCCGTTCTTTTATCATATAAAATACTTTGCATATCATACTCAAGAAGATGAGAAAGTGCGAAGCGAATTCTTGATATCTAAGATGATGTCTGTTGAGATGATATCACAAACATACCTCTAAAATAATACTCTTAATATAATCCCATATCCAATTTAGTCCTCCTAATCCAGAAAAAAATCTCATCATCTACAGTATCGTCCGGAAACTACATCAATCTCGTCGGACTTCAGGTTCAGATAATATAACAACAACGAGTTCAGACGCAAATAGCGAACAGATAGTGACTAAGAAATACATAAACGGGAAGCATATGCTTGAATTAATAGTAAGATACTAAAAAATATTTCAATCTTCAAGCTTTCAAATCACTAGTAACGCTTTTGAAATGATGGTAAAAATCACATTCAGCACTTCAATGCGAAAACACTATAAAGAAATCATTTTGCATCAAAAATCGCGCTGAAAGCAATAATACCAATAAAAATAACTTCTTTTATAACATAGTAAGCCCGCTTAAAGCTTCTAAGATGTGTTAAACTTAAGAGATGCGACCGCGCTATGAACAAAATAAATAGATGCGATATATGGATATGAAAGAGGTCTTTAATGACATTTGACTATCGAAACAAAAAAACGGATTAAATGAACGAGCTATTTTACACATGTGGATAGGAGCAACATCAAAACATATTCCCACGATAGGATTACCCCCATATTGCGTTAACTTCACTAGAACTTTTAAAATCGTTCATATCATCGTTCTGGATATACTTTTTTATGGGTCAATTACTACTCTCCAGTAATGAGGAGAATAAATTCCTATGTTCGATAAAATTGCACATTTAAGTTGCGTGTGCAAAATCGAAAGTTGGATTCTTGATAAAACCCGAAACTCCTTACTCCTGGAAATATATATATATATATATATATATATATATATATATATATATATATATATATATATATATGTACACATATTTCCAGGAGTAAAGAGTTTCGGATTTTAGCAAGAATATATATGTATAGTCATAATTTCTGCCTTCCTTTAATGTTAAATCAAATTTGAGAAGAATCCTCTGCGGATGGCGAAAGATTAAAGAGGTTGAGAAAGAAAGCATTCTTAAGCAGATGTAATGTTTCTAAAACTGCAAGAAAAAAATGAAAAATGTTTTCGTTGCCTAAAAGCGTTTCCCTCGACCGATACAAAGAAATTGATTTTGGCAATCGCTAAGCGGAACGCTTTCACTAATCTTAAATAACCGTCTATAATATGTGGACTTGTGAGCATTGTGTCCGTGGCAATCTGCCTTAGCTGATCCGTTTTTTTGAATAAAAGTAAAATCATGAGCCAATCAGATGTGGAAATTCTTCAAGCTCCAAGTTTCTTCTCTTCGAGAAGTGAAAAAAGACACAAAATGTGCAAAAAAACTAACAATAAGATCTCTTAGAGATAATAGCTTGAATTAAACGAGAGATTAAATAGTGCGAGTTTAGTTCATTTAATATTCAAATGAACACAATACGAACAAGTCATTCAGCTTCTGACGACTGCATTTTACATTCAAAAAGCATCAATAAACGAACAAACAATAAATGAAAGAGACGCAAATAACAGCTTTCAAACGTGCTACGCTCGAGATACTCCCACTATGGCACCATATATAATAGAAGTCACAACAAATCACTGAGCGAACGGGGTTTCCTCTTGATTTATGCAATGCGTAAGCACCATCCATAGGCATCATACGCCGCATCTCCTTTATAACAGAGATCTTAAAGTTGTGAATCGACCCAAACAATCACTCACTCCTCCTACTAAGCTTCAACTTAAGATTCGAATCAGGAATGGGCATGAAACTGAAATCTAGTTCTAAAAGTATGGATACATAAAAAGAATTCGTTGTTATTAGGTTTGCTAGGAATATCGATGAAAAAAAAGCAAAGCAAAAAAACGAATTAATCGTACTGCGCTTTCTGCAACAAATTTGCATGAAGTGCATCTCAGAAACACTTCCGCTATGGCAGCGGTTAATCGGAAGGTATTCGTATACGAAAGAGAAGTAAAACGATGTAATGGAGTGGTCACCACTTGTCAGTGACCGCATGTCAGTGCCGTATAGTGGCTGATAAAAATGAGTAAGAAGAATGCCGCCATCGAAAAACGATGGAGAGAAGCAAATGACATGAGACTGCTCCTTGCAAAGATCTGTTCCGCGTTAAGGGTTATCCGCACATTATCACCTATCAATATCCATTCTCATCCCTCACTATGCGCCTGATATCAAGCGGGATCCTTCCAACTGGTGAAAAAAAACCTCAGCCAAGGTTTTCCATTTTCTTCCAAAAAATTTGCTCACCATCTTTAAGTATTTACTACCTTTTGAAAGTATAACAAGAACTAGGTGGTACGGATGCAATGAATACGCTCCAGCCTATCAATAAATAAGCATTCCATTATGGAGCGTTTCCCAGTGATTCACACAAAACTATCCATCTCTAAAAACAATCAAACAGGATATATGAGCAATAACTTAAATTGGTGGCAATAGAAAATGTAATCGGTGTAGAGCAATATGACTGGGAAATTAAAATGAGGGCCGAATGTCGGACAAACGACCTATGATGTACGAGTTGGTGATTTATAATGCCCACAAAACGTAGGCTCTAAATAAGCTACTTTCCACTACATTAACGTCACAACATAATCTCTGCGCTAAAGATTCGCGGATCAACGATTTTCGTTATATCAGGTGCCCGCCCATACGTGTACGTTCGGGAAATGTTATCAAAACTCGTATTTCACTGTACACTGTGGAAAAAACTATTAAGCGTTGCTTCTAAAAACAAAGTAAACGTGCACGATAGATGATTTATATATTCTGGGATTCCCAATGATGGAAAAACCTTCTGATTAAACTGAAATCAATGCCTTCGCAAGTCAAAAATTGTACGAGGCGAGACAACGAGAGAGTTTTCGAGAGCTTTCATATATATGCACTGTTTGAAAGAAAGCATTCTTGCAATTCAAAAAAAAGCTTCGAAGGTTCGACGATTTGCGGCACTCAAGACGTATTATTGAGTATCGTTGTTTTTTGCTGGATCAAATTAGTTGCATTTACAGCCAGGTATTTACGAGCTCAATGGATACAAATGTACTCGTAAATAAAGTCACTGATGAAATGCCACAGAGTGACCTCAATGGAAGTACTTGCGGGCAAGGGCAAATATAGGGCATGAAGACAGCTGAGAAAATGCTGTCACGCTGATAGTTAAGAGTGCGAGGGAACAAACATGATGGCGCTTATGTGCATGAAGATGCAGGTTGACAAACGCTAGCCGAGCAACAAGCGAAAAACTTATTGTGTGTGTGATCACACTTACCCATCGCTGATGCACAGCGTCGTCGTGGTCTTGCTGCTGCGTCGGGGACTCTGCGTGTTGCACACAATGACGATCGGCGGCCTTCGACGTTCAGCCACGCCTCCCTATCAAAGTCAATCGATATGCACGTCGTCCGGCGACGTGTGCGTGCCTCTGCTTGCTCGGGCTTCCGTCTGCGCGTTTCAATGGCCAATGAGCTGAAAGCGAAGCTGCTTGGCTGGCGCACACAATGGCCCAGCTGCCCTCACGATAATCCAATTGAGAGCAACTAAAGCAGCTCACCGCCAGCGTGTCGTATCACAAAAATAGGTTAACGCACTTACACAAAATAGGTCGATTACACTACAAATGCAGAAAGTAATCATATACACATATGGTGAAAATGCTGGAATATTGAAAATGTTCAATGTTTAATCGATAAAGCATGCTTTAGGGTAATGGTTAACGCACCGAGATCGTGCGTCCATTACAGATAGGCAAGCCAGTTAAGTGTCTGTGACATACCCTAAGAAGTCAACACCGATGTGCACTGACCTTGCCGAGTTGTTGTTTATTTCCCCAAGATGAACTCTCAGTCCTTGTTGTTTTAACGATACGAATCTATCTTCACTAACCCTTGCAACGATCTTAAGTCGCTTAAGATGGTAGCACTAACTGGCATCCACGTTTACCTGACTTAAGATTTATGAGATCCTTGTTTTGGTTATAGTTAAGGCAGAAGTTTTTAAATGGAATCCCCACACAGTGGACACAGTGACGAAGTTTCCCTCTGGGGCATTTATCGATATTGTACTAAGCGCATTATTTATGCTATTTTATATCACAACGGGGAGCACCGATCCCAGAACTGTTGCAGTGCCGACAGAAGATACTTCAAGCGTCTAAAAAAACTAAACGCGATTGGGTAGTACTTAATATGTACTTTTGGATCATCTTGTATAATACATACATTTGCAGTTGGCCGCTGAACAATACGACAACCATCCAAAAACAAGCTTGCGCTATTTCTTATGGAAGCGGCTGTTGGCGTTTAAACGTCTCTAAATCCACGCGCTAGTATGGAACAATCAGCGGCTCGCATCGCTCATGCTATTCGCGAACAACATCGACCCTCATCAAAACAACTGATGCTTTATCGAGTCGTCATCAGAGTTCTTCAATGAAGCTTCTTATTGACAGCAGAAGTCGACCGCTTGCGAAAACTTATAGCTTTCCTGGAAACTGCGCTGGAAACGTAACGCGTATCGCGTAAGAATGGGTCTTTAGTCAAGGCAACCGGACCCCTCCCCCACCCCTCCTTCCACCAAAAAGCGTTGCATTCAAACCAGCATAGAGAGCCCTTCGACACAATCTGATTCAAGGTACTCTCAATTCGTTCTGAAACGTTGTCAGCTTCATCTCTGCATTGATTTTGAATTTTTCTAGTTGTCTAAGGACCCCCAATTAGGGCGTAGGAGATCCACATAATTTTGTGAGGAATCTTTACAATCCCGTAGCCAACACCTTCGATGTTGCGGCGAATCGCTACTATTCGATAGGAAATACTTGCACCCTCACAAAGAACTATGCTGTTCTCCAGGAATTTCTCGTAGTTCAGAAAGGAATTACTGCAGCTCCGCAGACAACATCTCTGTACTTTTTATATGATCCTCACAGACTGGTAGGAAATTCCTATAGGCTCGTACCCAACACTGCATTAACTTCTGCAGAGATTAAATTTGACGTAAGCAGCTGAAAGACACTGAAAGACAGGCATATTTTGCTTGTCATCTGCAGGCCACTGAAGTTATTCAAAACATAAATCTTTAAAAATCAGTCAGCTTTCTACTGTATGCATAAAATAGCATGCTAAGGCTTCACACTTTCTGCGATCAGAAACCCTCCATCATGCAGGCAAATTTCCATGACTTGGTCAGCTCTAAAGAGGATATCTCCTCCTTATTGAAAAATACAGATTCTTTTTCTTTCCAATGCACGTTTTCCCATCTTTTTGTAAACCTTAGTTCCGAAAAAAAAACATTTCAAATTCCCCGTAGAGACCGTTCGTTTATCGTCTCCATCAGCCAAAGTGTCCAGTCTTCTTTTAACAGTGCCTGCAACATTTCTGCAAAACTAGGCTCAAGGCAGGCATTTCGCAAGTATTCTTGCCTTTCAAAATGATAGTTCCATAACGATAGCATACCCTCATCTTCACTTCAAATGCAACACAACAAACATAAAGCGATTTTGCAATTCCTCTATTTGAGCAGTGAATAAAACGTGCCTATGAACGAAGCGAAAACGCGCCATACGACCAAATCCAGAAGTCGAATCCAAGGGCTCCTCTTCAGAAGCAATTGTTTTACCGATCCCTTTCTACGAAGTTGGAATATACGAGCTTATTGCGTATCACAAAAGAGCAAAAGCTAATCGAGTCAACTGGCAACTTTATTCGCTCCTGCAATTTCATAAAGATACAACAAATTACGTCTTTAAAAACTTTCAATAGTACTAGCTAATATAAGCTTGCTGATAGCAATACTTAAGAGTACATGCAACAGAACTATATAATGTTTACTAGATATGACTACTTCTACTGGCTGATATCATAACTTTGCCATGTAACGTTCGTATCATTGTTAAAATACCATTAAGTATAAAGCGAGAAGAGCATTGAAAAATTCAACTCTTCGAAAAACTTCCTCAATTTTCCTTTTCTTTTCTTACTGCAAAAAAGAAGTGTCGAAAAAATCATCAGCATACCGCATAAAAGAAAACAAAAAGAAGATAAAAAACCAGTTATAGGTGGAGGATGGGAGGGGGGTCAATATGATATTATACAACGGCAATATTGACGAAATAGGCAATGTTAGCCGAAATAGCCGTCGCGGTATGTAAACAATATTCGATGCTTCACAAGTCCGATAAACGGCTCTTTTCTATTACTTTGAATTCTCATCTGCATTGGGCGAAAATTTCTGTCAATAGCCGGATATGATGGAAATTACGACAATTCCACAATGTCATCGGTTCTATCAAGCGAGCCCGCTAACTTTTTGTTGTCTTTGCTTTCGAACGATGACCGCACTGCAGATGCCACTTACATATCGGAATTCGTCCCTCGCTGTAATGCTGTCGAATGTTTGCAGAAAGCGTTGAAGTTGTTATTCCGTTTTTTTAGTTATCGTGGCCGCCCGCATTGTGCTTCGAATTGCGGCATACTGTTAAGAAAACAACGCTGCCAAAAAACAGCTACAAAATTATTCGCTCTCATCCAGTTCATCTTCAGTAATTTTCCTCCTTGAATTCAATGGTTTCCGTTCCCAAAAATTACCACCCACCATCACGGGAAATTTTATATCGGAATATATCTCCAGTGCAACTAATAGTTCTATAATTTCGATTGTTCCGCGCATTCGGTTGAATGGCGCGTTTGCGGTTTCCGATAAAATCTGGCTCTATTTGATTGCTATAGCGCTTGTTCCTCCACAATGGAAGAGCTCCCAAGATTATGAAGTGGGATGGAGCAAATTTTACATACGAAGACTGCCAAATCATTGTTGCATCCCCCTCCCTCCCATGAATACGAAGAACTTGGAAAATATATAACTTCATAGAGCACTAATTTGGGAAACCTTAATTTTCATCAATATGAGAGGTGACCGTAGAGAATGAAGGAGTAGCAGCTACAGACGACAATTTATTGTATGAAAAAGAGTTTTGACTGGTCTAACCTGCAGACTCATTTGTTGCATGTACTAAAGACAATATTTTTTTTCTGGTATCACTTAATCATTAGCGGTTATTATGGTGAAGCGCTACAACCAAAAATAGAAAAGGTTATTTCAGAGTCGATTCCTTGCTCTCCTCAATGAGGAAGTTGACAGAGTCGGAGAGTCGATCTAGCTTTGCCTTTTATAGCTCAGAGCGGACAACTGTAGACTCCTTTTATGCGAATTCAAAGCCCTAGACGTTAGTTTCTACTGGAACTACAGTGGTTTTAGAGTTTGGACCATCCTATTTTTGCAGGAGTCGTCCATTACTACTTACAACTGAAAAGACCTACAAACGCCTTCAAAATGAAAGCGCACAAAGCAACCAGGCTTCCAGTAAACGTAACTATGCATCATCTGCTGAAGAAAACATAACCCACAACGACTATATAGCCCGGCAACCAACACTCTCCATCGTTGGTTTTTAATTACAGCGTTATGTCGGGAACCATTTTCAACATTGTAAACTCGCTCTGTCACTAGACGGTTCGTTATTTTTAAGATGAATGGCAGTAACGATGAGAACCAGTTAATTACATGAAGAACATAAAGTAATTCCATAGGGTGCGCATACAAATAATCTTTCGCAAATTACCAACACTTTCACTAAGAATATTTGAAACGATTCACCTGCTGTATGCCTTTACCTATAACTGCTAGAAGAAACTCCTTAATAGTGATTAGAAAAAATAAAACAAAAACAGACGAGCACAGCTGCCACATCCTCTCGACGCTTCGCGCATCTCAACACCATTGCTACCCAACCATACCTCAACAGTGACTCGCCAACACTGCCTGTACAACACGCACCTTTTGCTGAATGTGCGCAGTCTGGAGGGCAAAATGCAATACACTGCGATCGTTTTTTCCTTACGAATACTCCTGTATTATATAGACTTGCGCAGTAGACTGCGCTGTGATTGCTTCTAATCTGGTTGGTTTGTATTGCTTTCGTTCAAGGAAGGAATTTCGGAGTGCAAAAGAGACACTTTTTAGGATATGCGCAGTGAATAAGAGTAACAGGAGAGGTGTTATGGGGGGGGGGGGGGGGGAAGAGTAGGGTGGATTATGCCGACTCAAACAAATTAGAATAAATCGGATCTTGTTTTTTTCTATTGGCAGAATAATTTTCCATCATTTCCTAGCATTAGCGTTTAAACGGTTAGTTTCTCGTGATATGTTTTGTCTTTCCACTTTCTCACCTAAGTGCTCCTCCGCTAGGTAGTATCCGTTTGTGTGATGGGCCTGCTGCATAAGCATAACATTACATGACTAAAAAAAAGCCTGTTTATGAGCGTTTTACAGTTTGAAAATATGCGTTGCGTGAGAACGTGTAAAATCGCTTCGATCGTCGAAAACCCGTATGCTGAACTCCATATACTCAGTCATGAAATGATCGCCATGTGGTCGCTATGCGACTAAGTGAAAACTGCATTAGCCATCGAAGATGAGTTTAACTGTGAAGTGACATTGGACTCAGTTACTGTAAAATAAAGCATAATATCGACGGTGAGTAAAAGCATTGCAACAGAAGATTGCCTAGTCAGCAGCAACAATGCAGGTACAAATCGACTCACTGAAGATGGTAATGCACATAACGATGCCATATTGTGAAATTGCGAAATGCAACGTTTTATCAGCAGGTGATTTCCTCACTTCCGTTAACATGCGTATGAGTGTGTTTAACGCAGAGCAAACATAGCGTTTCTACTGAACGAGAATAAGGTGGGCTTCGCTGAGGGGAAAAAAAGGAAGTGTACGCAACTTTTTCCAACTCTAGCTTAATCTCCTCTGAGAGAATGTACCCGATGCCCTTATTTTAGCGTTTGCAAACTGTGCCGAACTACTGCAACACTTTTATGTCGCTCGAATAAGAACCTCTCAACCACTGACTTATAAGGCGATAAACATCTTCTGCACATATTTCACTTATCTACGCTTATCTCTTTCATTTGAAAGAACAAGAAAGTTATCAACGATGTAGGCGTTCACTTAAATTTAGGGCGTAAGGATCTCGAGCATTCGTGATATAGTTGGTATGCCCTCATTATAAACCCCATTTTCAGGTTGTATTACGCTCTTAGAAAGCCCTTTAGTGCGGTGACATGCACGAGTAGAAAGATTTGCGTTTGCTCGTTCTGTTAGCGATCCTCGTGACGTATAGGACTCTATCGATTGGCTTAGGCTGGTTCGGCAAGGACTATACCACTTAAGAGGTTCCTCGATCTGCTCTTGTCGTGTCCTTGCCATGCGGGGCGCATTCCTTCTAACACTTGGGAGAAGACGCCGAAAATTTCCTTGTGGAGGTCGATCTCCTGCTATCGAATAACTTCTTCTTTGAATTCCCTCTTCGTCCCATCTACTCCTATATATGTTCGCAGTCCTGTCCAGCGTTGATCCTTTCACTGAATGCGCTCGTGCATTATAAGTGTCTCTTCCGTCTTCAATTTCTATCTTGTCCGAAGGGAACTGATCTACTGGATCGAGTGAAAGTGAATGTTTGAAGCACCACGATGCACGTGGGCGTTTACTCGATTGTACTGAACGTCCAACCGGATACACGCCTATAAATGGACCGTTATACGTAGCGCCTTTAACTCCGAACTCGTCATTGGGAGCAGAGGCCATAGAGCCAAAGCGAAACGATAGCGAAATTCAGGTAACTCATGAGATACTGATAGAGCCGCATGGGACTGGAAGAGCAGTAAAAGTTTGCTGTTATAGCTATCATGCTTTGATGAATTTTACCGCATTATTTGGGCATCCCACATTATACATCATATGTGCCGTGCAAGTGGACAGACACATACACATGTAGCACACACAAACATATGTACACACCAACATAGAGGCGTCTGCTCACACGAACAGGCATAAATACACATACATACATGCGTACACCCATACACGTATACACAGACAGGCATATGTGTATCCATACACAGCTGAATATATCCACATATAACCTCCCACACACACGTGGAAACATTTATTTTTCTTTTCCAGTGCGATGATCGAAAACACTTTCTCGTCGGTGTTGAAAGTGCTTGGGGCCAAAATACTTGAGAACGCCGCAGAAATTCGTTTTTCCTATCCCGCCACACAATGAAACTTTCTTCAAATAAGACATAACGTAATTCATTTTCTCAAATAAAAGAGCGAACAACAAGAGGAAACAGAAAAGCAATAAACGTATTTCTATGAGTGCTGCGATCGTTTTCATATAAATACAATTCGAGGTTAGTTTGACGTTGCGAATTTCATTTAAACAAAAAAAGAGAGGTCTTACGACGCCGACATTCCGCTATATTAGCAATCCAACGCATACAATAATTTATTGCTCTAAGAATTCGAATTGCGCAATAATGCAATATATAGAGCGTTATCTGAATGAACGTTAGAATAGATAGGCCAAGAAAGAAGCCGAATTGTCCACCGATTTGTGACATAAAACCAGGTACAGAGGTCGTATATACTTCTTTAATGTATTCGTACTGAAATAAAAAAAATCTTGAACGATGTTTGTTAATGAGGAAAGACGATCGTGAATTGCCTTCCGCAAGAGCAATAATGTTATTGATGCAATATGCGAAATCATTCTACAACTCGAACGAATCGTTTTGAAAGATTGAAATACGAAAGTACATCAATTTTTAACGTCCATTATGTTTATCAGCGTAGAGGTAATTTAAGAAAAATTAATTAAAATGAAAGTTAACAGGCGAAATTAAAGGTAAAATTAACGATCGTAAAAATCGGTTACATTTATAACTTATGAGGATCGACGATATGATTTATTATGAACGTCTTATTTATTTATTTATTCATTTAACTTATATTTTATGATGTAAACTAAGCGTTATATTCTTCGCTTCAATAGAATATCAGCGAAATGGAAATGTTAGTAAAATTTTTACGCTTAGACTCTAACCCCGTAGAGTTGCTACGAAAGTATAGATGATGTAATTTTTATAGACGAATATTGGGCAATTATGCGATGTAAAACAATATAATCAAATAAGTAAAGGAAAAAATAGCTCCCTATAGAAGAAGAGAAAATGAAATCTTAGATCAGCTAACTTGCAACTCGTTATAGGATGCTTCAAGATTGAAAGCATAATCTTTGAACGGTTGTAGCGTTTCACTTTGTTGTAAAGAGATCGTATAATCCCAACGCTTACAACCAGGTGTACACTTCAAATTTTTATGCATATTAATTTACGCTCAACGAAAATATTTCTGATATTAAAATTTCAAAACAACACGTTCATTAGTCTAAGTCTCGTTTCTATATTTACAAGAAAAATCATTTGTTACCTGCTCGGAGTTCGAGCAGTTTATTCGCCATGTGAAAAAATGATTAAAATCAACGTATCGCCGCACTAGGAGGACCGTTTGAAGTCGACTTAGAATTAGAAAAACTGAAAAGATCGAAAAAAAATATGTATAGAAAAATATTTCCACTCATAACTACGACTCGAACGTCTCTAACTATGAGATTTGTTTCCAGAAGTACCTACTTAAACATTATAAGTAACTGCAAACTAGCGTTCTCTTTGGAAATAGAAACGCCTAAACTAATTCGCGTCCTCTGAGTTAGCACGTAATGGAAGGAGCTTCCACACTCTACGATGCAACCTCCTTCATCCCCTCACCAAAACGAATTAATTTCGCATAAATCTTATCGAAATCACTGTAAAGGCTAGAAGTTCACGCTGAAAACTGTTGTAAATAAATTAAAAACCCGTCTGCATGGCCAACAAATATAACAGAGAACTAACCACTTCATTGACAACATCGTTGAACCAACCCAATTGTATAGCGTTATAATAGTTAGAAGCAATTGTAAACGGTGAACATGCCTCGAAAAAAAAAAAACATAACTATTCTTATGAATTCATTTATTTTCGCTTTAATTAGATGAGAAAATCACAACGAATGAATCAAAATCAGCATTGCAAATATTTGATTGAGATAATTCACGAAAATTGTTTCAAAGCATTTCTATGAGGTTTGCAGCGATTTTGTTTATTTGCACTCACAAAGTTTGCCCCTTTCCTAATAAATAAATGCCAACAAATGAAGCAACTGCTTGAAAAACTCAAAAACATTATTCATGAGCTAAACTATTTCCATCTTCGAAAGTAAATTCGTTTTCTCAGCAATATTCCGCTGCTGGTGGATAGGCATCAGAAAACATTAAGCGGCCAAAAAATTAACTTTAAAAAAATTTCAGAGGTGATTACTGCTGAAAATTAGGTCGAATTTCCAGGAGAGGTAAAGTCCTCGCTAGCCTTAATGTATCATTATAAACCTTATGGATCATGTTAGGTAAACCTTAATTCATTATGTTGTGAACTGCTCATGGTTACCAGAAATCGTAGTGGATTATGCGTCCACCTTTACTCCTAATAAATATTTTTCAAGGTAAACAAGTAACCTGGACTTTCTGGGGAATTGTTATATTCAAATACGGAAAGGTACAATTGTATGGATATACAACATTCGACAGCAGCCACCTTCTAATGAAACAAGCCGCATCCTTTCCAACTATCTGCAAATATTCACACTTATCGAACTCAGCTACACCTAAACAAACCTACACCTCTACTAATCCTTGCTTGATCATGTTTTTGAGCATCCGCTTGTAACAAAAAAAATCAGCATTTACTATATAGAGTCAATCTTTTGCAGCCGCAAAATAATAAGTCAGTTGACCACATTATTCATCACTGTTATTTATAACTTCGAGCAAGGCCCCCACTACAGAAAGAATTTGATTGATAGCCCGACTTTTCACACTAAGTTATGAAAACAGGCTAGCGTTATAACAACGTCTTTCTCTCTTTGATAGGCGAAGTAAACTGATTTAAAACTCTTAGGTGCCATCTTCTTTCAGTTTAGGAACTTTTGCCTCCAAAACCTCTCTTTGCAATTATCAAAATCCATACAAAATCATACAAGACCACTCCCTATATTCACTGCCTCAAGCAAGCGACAGTGCAGTAAGTGGGAAAAAACAGCCGACTGATCAATGATAGTCTTCCGGCTGCAATGGCAAAAACGAAACCATTTAGCAAAAAAGAAGCCTTAACCTTAATACTTGATCAGATTGGCGCAAAAAAATTAAAACTACACTTTTTTTTCGAAAAATAGGACGGCAGTTAAATTTTCAAGACCTTTTCGGTGCAAATGTCTGGATGCTGCAGCAACTCGATGAACCTGGCCGTGAATCGCATTCTATTCCACTGATTTTGATATAAATAAAAACGAGGAAAATCTACCACATGGTCGTAATTATCAGTCACATAAACGATCATTTGCGGCTGCAAGAAAAACTTCATAAATCATCAAATTGAATGAAACTTTGAGTAAACACCGACAGCAGTAAACCCATAAAAACAATTCAATAAATGCCCTCAGGAACATAAAATTTTCCGCACCTTTGAGATTCACAAGCTCAATCCCCTGTCAGATGTGTCGCTCTTGTATTTTTCGTACCATGGCTCCAAAAAAATCGACTAAAATTCCTTCCTTTCCAAATAAATTCGATCCATTTCGTATTATGTCCCAAAATTAATGCTTTCCATTATTAGTCGTTAAAAATGTTTCTTATCAATAAAATTTCTCAGATATTTTTGTCATAAAAGAACAAGCACCATACTACTACATTATTCAGAGTCTCACTATCCATAACGTATGGAAGGACAGAAAATTGCAGCTTACTTGAACGTAACCGTACTGATATGACGTAACGCTCACAAGTGCTTTCATTAGCACTACAAGTCGTCCGATGTCGTCAGCCTTTGTCTAAAAAATCAGTCAATTCCACATTTTATTCCTTCCATTTATTTACTCACTTTAGTTTACGGACAAAGCAAGAATAAAGTGTTAAGGTGTCTTAGGGCACTGACGCTACGAGTTGTGAGGATAATCGATGGAAATAATCGATACTTGCCTCGTTCAGTCGTGCGGCCCTTCTGATTTTTGGGCTGGGCAAGTTCCTTCGTTCCAACATAGAATCACCTAGATTCCGAATTGGTGACGGAGCAACACGTCTAAAAAGCTCCTTCATGTGATCCATAATTCTGCGGTCAGACTTCAACCCTCATTCCAGATTTCAATTCTGCTTTCGAATTTCATGTCCTATTTCAGATTCCAGAAGGAAAATGAGAAACTATGCGAACGATGCACAAACCTGATTGACTCCTCTCCTTGTTTCATAACAAATACCCCTGCGCATAACAACCCTTTTCTGAAATATTTTACTGCAACAGTCGCAAGTTTGCCCACCCAGTTCGCATTTATAGAAGAGATCTCTACACGAATAGCCATATTTATTCTGCAATTTTGAAAAAATTTAAATGATTGCATCATCATATTGGTCGCATCACAACCTAGCCACATAAGTGGCACATCACCACAGCAGTAAAAAATCTTACGGATGGAATTAATTCTCACTCTTAAATGCTTAATTAGACATAGATTGGCCATAGAAACTCGGATAGCCGTCTAGAAAACCGAGCAGTGGATTAGCTCAATTGCAACAGATAAAAATTTTCAGTTTCAATTTGCTTCCCGCACTATCCAGAAATCACGTTTGCTCAAAAATTTTGGGCTTTATCTCTCTCTCTTCGCGCAATTTAACGAAGCGAGCCTGTTTACGCCCTTATGCGACGCTAACGAAGTTTCGACTACAGCTTACAATATTGCCGATAGAAATATTGCTAGTGAAATTTCGTCCCTCATGTTAAGTTTACCGGGTAGTAAGCTGTAAAACTTTAATTTCCTAAAACTATAAAGCTTTTACGTCTCCATCCTATCCAAAAACGAAATGCACACAACAGGCCCTGAAAAATATTTAAATCATTGAATTTTATAGCTAAAACACCAAACCGCAAGCAAAAACTTTCTTTACTGCAATAATCCACCAATGCAAATACAACGAAGGTGTTTCAAAAGAAGAGTTAACAGTGCACATTGAAATCCAACTCACATGAACGGTGTTGAAGAACTGTTCATATGTGTATCCTTTCGACCATTTCTTGTAAAATTCATCAAGTTTACTAAGATAAGATTCATTGAAAGTTTGCAACGTTTTCATATTCTCAAAACCTGTACCACCAATCCAAAAACGCAACAGATCAAAACGCTGTTCATCGGTAATTTCAGGTATAGATGTCCTCATATCCGAAAAAAGTGGTGACAAATCAAACGCATCGGCAATTTTAGGACAAACTGTGATCGCCGGTAATTCCAAAGATTCAGTCTGAAAATTTACAGAGGCTTCCTAATGATTTTCGTTTGATCAACATTCCACTGATAATCAAAGTACATGCAATTATCGTGAAAAGCATTAAATCAGCAATCATTTAACAAAGCTAGTTACATGATACTTAACTGACCGACTATCGCGGCAAAATAGAGTAGTGTGATCATATCGGCTATCCTGGCTGCCGAAAATCCATGATTTTAAACAAAAATTTAAACGAATTTATGAGAATTTTATCGTTGAATGTTCCACTCGTCCTACTCGCTGCTCGCTCCTATGACGAAGAATTTTCTTGTAAAAGTGAACATTTGGTACTTTACAGAAATTGTTCTAATTTTCTTCAGAGAGGGATCAGCCATTTCACCTAAGCAAAGCCATCACAGTAAGTATTTAAACCAACAAAGAAAATGCCTTATAGCAATAATACAATTTTTGATCGATTATAATAGATGCTGCAAGCAAATTTTTCCGAAGAAATTTTGGCACTACATTGGAAGTTCCCTATATATGCAACGTATCCAGCGATTGTTGACAAATTTCGAAATGCATTCGCATAAATTCGCCACTCGAATTTGTATGGTTGAATCAAACGTGTCCTAAACAACCGCTTCCTTATATTTTCAGCCAAATATTCCATTGTATTTTAAATGCCTCTAAGCACATATCTGCATAAGCTAGTCATCATGAAATCATTATCCAGAAGTATAACATGAGAGAGATTAACCAAACGAATAGTTGTTGAGGTTGCTGTGGGTCCATGAATATATTCGAGTATAACAAGCACCGTTGTGGTCGTACCACAAATGATACATATTAGAATTATAAACCACCAGAATATCCTCATTCTTGGCGTTTTCGAAAAGAGTGCCTAAAAGCAATCCATACATTTTTTTTCATGTCCCCGAACGTGCGCACACGATCAAATCGCTTAGTAAGATGCAGTTCAACATGATCAACTTTTAGCTCGCGGCACTTGCAAATCATTTACATAAGAAAATTTTGAAAGGTGAGTTAAAAAGATGCTTTGCGCAGAGGCGAAGAGGACAAAAATGTCGTCATTAGGGTATACCTGACTAAGTCCATGCAGTTCGTTTGTCCAAGGTGGTGGATCATTGCCACCGGGGTCGCATACCGAATCTAATACTCTCGATAAAACTATTCGAGGCTTGTGCTCGACCATCTTAGAGATACCATTTGCTGAAGCAGAGCAGCTGGTTTCGACGACACTTAATCTGGAAGAAAAAAAATGCAATCTGAATCCCATTCGATAACTGTTTTCAAATTGTCAGAAAGTAAGTTTAATTTTATGGGCGGAATCAGAAGGAACCTATCATTTAGACAGAAACAGAGTCCAGAGAGCACATACTGAATCAGTTTCTTAGCCCCGATTGCAGAATGAATAAGGTAATAGATCCACCACTTCTATACACATGTATGGACGTGGTTTTATCTGAACGCAGCCCAAATCAAAACATGCAGAATACATAATCGCTTGTAAGCGTTACGAAAATGTGACGTGAGTGAGTGCGCTAAGTGGTTAGTCAAGAGGATATACGGCGGTGAAAACCTCAGCATCCCATGGGTAATTCACGGATACTGTCGAGGAATTCTGTAGATATTGGCATAAGAGGAGCTTGATATTAATATAAGATCGCTCTCTATTAAGAGCAAAAAATAAGATCATGAACAGGCACATCAATGGAACCTATCCACAACTTATTCGAACAAATTCGAAAACGTTCAAGGCTCGAAAGTGGGCTCAATCTGGGTTCGAACTTGTGCATAAATTGTAACCACTTCTACATCCGCTTCAAACCTGAGCAGTTGAAATACTCATAGCAATGGCGCAAACAAAACATGTCATGCTAGACACTTAGTAGGTCGTCACATCTGTTGGAATTTCACGTGATATGCCAATCACCGACAGCTGTACACAAAAACAATGCAGGAATGCCTACTATAGGCAGATCGCTGCGAAATTTACACCATTCGCCACAACTCAATGAAATGTATAATGGAATGCATCAAGGTTGAATACCTCAACATTACATGGTAAAGAAATTTATCTAATAGGAATATTTTGCGAAAACATGAACTGAATGCTATACATTTCAAGCAAAGAGTGCTGAAGATGACGACATCAGAAAGAAACGACAACACAATACAAGCATCACTAGGAAATAAACAAAATATTCAAATTTGTAATTCGAAACAACGAAAGAGATGAACAGAGATATGCTTGAAGCAAAGCTTATTGCTAAAATTCACAGCCGTATAACTGGCACCTACCTGATGTGTAAAGGCGACCAAATCGAATTTCCTCATTCTATGCAGAGAAGTAGGCAGCCGTGATAGAAGTGTATATTTTCTCAGCCAATTTCGGGAACACTAGGTAAACATGAAACGATATGCCACTTAACTCGGCAAAACAAACGACCGAAGAAAAAAAAGGTTGCGCACAACAGTGAAAGGTTTACGCGCTCCGATTCATTCAAAATTCATTTCAGTGCACTTCAGAATGCTAGAGCAAACTTGCTCTTGTCACTTTGGCATAAACAACAGCAGTGACCACCCACAAGTATATTTTGACGATATTGTTAAAAGATATGGCAAAGTCCTGGTCGAGCAAATAGTTTTTAGGGTCAAAGGTTACTGACAGTTTTGTTCAGCACCACAGCAAACGTTGTGGCCCGTTATGGTTTTTACTCACTAACGAAACGTCTTGCCAACAGTGTATCAATGGGATCCATTGTAACGATATGAGCAAAACCGCTCCCAAAAATCACCCTTCATGCATACAGCTCGCAAGCTCCCCGTTTGGCTTTCGTCCCTTCTATAAATCCCACGTCTTTTGATCCCTTTTTTAGTGGGACTTTTTGCAGATTCGGTACGAACAGATCTCATTACACAGAATTCATGGCCATAACTGAACCCTTCGGAGATGTGCATAAACATCACTCTAAAAAATTATTTTTCCCTAGAGACATTAAGTTGTGGATTTTCGTCCAAAGTCCCGAAAATTTTTACAATAACTGCCATCGACCAAATATGGCATTCATTCCTAAAAGGCTTAATTCCAGTTCCAGCTGAAGATGAGATTACGACTCTTGCTTCACCAGTGTGAGGCCATTTCCCTGAGTTCCTAAAAACTTCATGAAAAAATCTTTTTCATTCACTTATTTATTATACGGCTTAGACAACGCTGGCCCAAATGATAAAATGGTGGAGCTAACTAAACAAAAATGTAGCCGTCTGCAACCCTTCTATGTGGCTGGCAGTGACTTCTAAAGACTTTAACAGTGGGAACGCTCGATCTATCCCACGCTGGAAGCTCACTTTTTGTGTTTCGATTATATGCTCAGTGAGGCAATCTATCTTAAGCAGAAATGAGTTTCTTGTAAGCCAATGCATGCCAACATCGGGTTCGATGAATATATCAAAAATGACGACATAAAGCATATAGGTTTTCAAGCGAATTCTCCGGTGAGTGAGCTTTATTTTTACATACAAACTCTGGCAGTTATACAAAAAGTACGAAAATTTTACAACATATCTCTTGAGAAAAATTTACATGTTCAGCTAAAAGCTAATGGACATGATTTTCGGCGGAAACCAGCAGTGGAGGCGGAGCGATCAATCATCGAGCAGTTTGCCGAGGCAAGCACTCCGATGAAAGGTTCCGGGGAAAAAATCGGGGGAATTATTCGACGACGGCGACATTTTTTAAAAAGATAGCGAAATTTCACCACCTTGGACTTCCCTGCGTGAAAAACGAAACCAAAAGAGAAATAAAAAAAACCAAACATGCAGTCCTCTATTGAAGATTATGTGAGGAAACTCCGTTATTATAAGTTTTTTTTCTGCTTACTGCTTAAACATGCATTGATATGACATCATCCGCGGCGCGCTTTTTCTGACTGTTTCGTTAGGCATTTAACCCTCAAAGTCGCGATGACCCACAACATCATGGTGCCAATAATGCATAACTTCACAACAATTTTAGAGACAGGCGAACCCCCAGAAGTTTTTACTGAATTTGTTAAAGGTGAGCAAAAATTGATTATACATCAATTAACCACCTGGCTAAAAGATAACTCGATATGCTGTGGGGAGATCGAATTCTCATGTGAGCGTGGCATATTGAATACACAACTTATGCATATAAAATATCGACGTAACGGATCACACATTCGCAACCTCCTTCACCTCTTTCCAGTAATCCATGTACGTTTCACGATATTCTATTCAACGAATAAGACTATAAAGTTCGGCGAGATGTTTTTGTAACTTCTTGAATAAAAGAAGACAAAGTCTCTTACCCCTTCATTGGTGGACATTTTATCGAAACGAATCCAATACTTAAGAAAGCTAATCCATCCGGATAAGCCACACTCCAAAAAAGCCTTCTTTACGAGAGAACAACCGTACATTCTTGTCCTCTGCTGTAGGAGATAAATCGAGACTTCCCTGCCTCTTTCTTGGAGAGTCATTCACCTAAAACGAGGGATTCATCGAATCCGAAATACCTTTCATAAAAGCTAATGACGCGCTCTTTTGATAACACTATCAAAGACGAAAATTGGGAGCAGAATAATATAGGCACTTAACATAGCATCAAGCACACCTAGGCGCTACCCGTTTTTGTTTCTCACGATATCAGAATCAGCATATGTAATAAGAATAACTTAAACGTTCTATATGGTCGTTGCGTGTGCGTCTACTCTGATCGATGCACATGAGGCTTCATCTTTGCGAAACCTACTCGCTCTCCATACTTATTTCAAAAATCTAACGCTGACCATTCCTCATGCTGACACAGGTCATTCATTAAAAATTGCTTAACATCATTCGACAATCAGATCCAGATATGTATCTCTATTTACGGCTGCGAAAGTGGTCGCTAACAGTTAGTATGTCACTACAACCTTCTAAGAATCACGATATCAATCAAATTTTAAATACACAAAACCACTAACGGCTAGATGTGGATGTAAGCTGGGTGGTCTAATTCATCAGAAGAGCACATACGTAAAGCGACTTGGATGGGCCATGCATGATTGTGAGGCAACCAAATATACACAGAAAGCATTGTCGGCATTAAACCATACAGCGTTCATATTTGAGTTTACTGAAAGATCTATGCAAATTTATTGGGTAACAAAGAACGGTCTTGTTTCTACTTGACCGATAAAACTGGTCGTTAAAACTAAGGCAAATTTTATCGGGATGCACTGAGAATTTGCAGTTTTTTTTCGGAAATTTCATGCAGAATGTACTCACACTGTGCATAACTTCACTTTAGCAGCATGCCACACAGAATTATGAGGATTTTGCTTCACCTACTCTACCTTAACACTACATCATATGAAGCCACAGTGGGCCAATCTCCAATCAATGCTTTACTCAGGATAGGTCCATCCCCCACTGCTGGATCCTATCGTCACCATGCTGTTTATGAACACAGATTTTGGGAAGACCAATGTGAAAATTTGCCACATGTAAATACGCATAAAGTTATGAAGCTAATCGTTGACGTGGTTATGATTTGTGCTGATATCAGCTGTGATGCCCAATCTTTTAATGAATTGCGCCATGTTACTGATTGTAGTGTTTTTTGAAAAACGTTTCTTAGGATCTCAGAAAAGTACACTCAACTTGTCGAGTAGTTTTAAATCTTCAGCGGAGAACCGAGGACGATGAAATACGGCAGGTAATATTTATCCTCAGACAACCGTTATACCCACTGTCATTTCCACTGGTCGACTTCAACAGTACGAGTAGCAACATTTAAGGGCACTATGTAAACTTGCAATGTAAGTTCGTTCTGGAAGTAGCCGAATGCCGATCAAATGAAATTACGAAATGATCACTCTTCTTCCCGTTGATATGGTCAACTTAAATGGAAAAAAGTCACATCACATCAATCATTTTAACTAGTTTTTAATGTTTTTTTAGTGAACGTCGAAAAGAGATCCACAACAATAGGAATGAAAGGCCACCGGAAAGAAACATTTTTGAGCAGATTTATCAGAAAGATATGGCAAAAAAACTTAAAACCTTTATTTCCCAACCGACGAATCCAATCATCCATCGAATTCACCCGAACTTCTCCCAAGCTAGACGATCACAAGTTTACATACAAACACTTCACAGAAAAAGAAATTAAATGATTGCTTCGAAAATTGTTGCTTGGATCTCTCACGAGAAGAAAGGAAACTGAGTTGAATAAAATTCACCTAATACAATTGAATCATTCGGCATTCTAATTTACAGCAGATTTCTTCGTAATGACATTTCATTAAATAGCACCTTGAAAACCGTAAACCATGAAAAAGATTCGTCGCAAATTGAATACTGAAAGCGACTGCCTCGAAAACTACCTCTGCAATCAATGTTCAGTATTTTAGCGTTAGTACGACAGGCATTTCTTTGGCATTACGTCGGATAAATAAAGAACTGTAAATTCGCAGCAAAATTTCTGAAGCAACGACCAGAAACTGCTCTGACGATGAAATTGCCTTCACACTGGAAGTGCATCGTTTAGACACCTTAGAGATTTTATGCATAATTTCCCACGAATTTACAAATCATTGTGCGGATATTGTACACTTGAATTTCAACGATGCTTATTTTGACGGCTATCCGCAAGTGAAAAATTACGTGCAGTGAACTGTATCCCATCTACGAATGATGTGCTCACAAAAGTCGTCGTAAAGTATAAAGCCTGATCCGTCGGTTCATCCCAATAAATCAATGTCGTAACTTTATCAGCTAAACTACCACCTCAAAACGTGAAACCTGAGCTGCAAGACAAATATTTCTAACCGATCCTTCACTATGGCTTATTCTGCTTTGGTGTTTAGCGGCGATACGTGCAGTGAACACTGTTCGACGTTCAGGTGCTTTTAAGCACAGCATCTGCTATCGCACGAATATCTTCTGGCAAAACTCGACAACAGCCACCAATGAGGCGAGCGCCTAGTTCTTTCCATTCGCTCACGTAGCTAGCGATTGATCTCATTGTCGATTTATCGTCACTCCAACTGTAAAATAAGACATATGTTTGACTAATTTAGCATTAATAATATTCAAGAAAATAACAGTGAAATAGACTTCGGATATTTAAATAAATGTTCAAGTACAATTAACAGGTTAAGTCTAGGCGTACCTACCTTATGAGCCCTTTAAACTCAGGAAATGCTCATCATATGAAACTGGCAATCAATTACCCAAACTGGATTCCATATTGCCCGTAAAATTCGATCGTGTCGAATTTTTGTGAAACAGGATCCAGCCGACCATTCAATTCATAGCAGTTGTTAGGAATTAGAGCCGAGAACCCGTGAATGTTTAAAGTGTTCCCAAGTAGTAATTTCTTGTCAAAGGCAATATCGGTAACAATACAAGCAAACGAAGTAACCTTATGTAGCAGGTTGGGAATGCCAAAAAGCGCATTCATCAGTTAACACTTTAAGTTATACCAACGGAGCAATGTGAATGAATTGAAATGCTAAAGTAGATTACAAATGAATCAAAGCTACAATCAATCGAAATGCTAAACGAATGACCTTTTAGTTTCGACGTTGTACTGTTCGCCGCTATTCGGATAGACAACAAACGGTTTCCCATTGCAATTGCTGTTGGCTGAGCGCAACAGAGATGAGATATACTTTGGTGGAGTGCAATTGATTCCTTAAAAAGGCGCTACTTGAGTCGATCGATAGAGAATTTCGTTTCGGAGGCAAAAAACGGTGTTTGTTCAACAAAACAAAGTGAAATACTCTATGCAGATCATAACAAATCGTCACCTTTGAAGTTAAAGAAATCAAAAAAACAAAGCAAAAAACGTAAATACGAATATAGTGCACTCATGTTGTAATACTTCCTTTATTACTGTCGTTATACTTCGTTGCATATAAATGAAAAAAATTTACCTCAATTAAGTTTTAATTAACGCAAATAAAGAACTCCAGCTATAAAGATTCTCATTCAATCCCAACTCCTCACATGTTACTCGAATTTCGCATTTTTCCTATTCAAATGCTATGCATTGAAAAAAAAACATTCTGTCGCAAGCATTTTATTCGGCACATACTATACGGCTTCCCTCAGTGATCGATCGCTTATCATCTTCCATCTTAAAAAAAGATTAACTGACAACTGATATGGAGTAAACTTAATCCACCTGACTATCGATACACTCAGGGTAATTACCTAAAGTAAGAAAACGTTTCAAACGATACGAAAAGGCATAAAACGAATTACTGTAACAGCATCTATCACTGAAAGAAATGAGAATGAACTTACCCACCGCAATAACCTTAGGATGCTCCGTTACTTCGGAGACGACTTTTGCAAAGCTTTCACAATGATTTGTTTGTGTGCCATCCTGCAAACCATACCGCCAAGTAGAATGCTAGCAATAGAAATTTTTTCAAGTCTCTAAGTCCACTACAATCTATGTCATTAAAAGCATTTCACTGGTATCATCCATAAACTGCCTAATTCTAAACCGTTCTCACTGACTTTCAAATCCGTGAAAAGTAAAGAAATCAAAAACATAACTCAAAAGCAGGCATAACAGACCCTTTTTTTAAATAAACCTTTTAGCGCTTCACAAACTAGAATATCTAATGCACGCTAAGCAGGTTGAAGAATGACTTCTACAATTTCCGGTTGAAATATAACTTCTCATATACCAATTCCGTTAGCATTTACTCTTTTTGTGTACTAATCTTTAATAAAAGGTTAAAGCACATTTTTGAACTACTTTTGAAAACGGAATCGACACATTTTTATTTCTTCAAACGCAGCGCAAAAAGTAAACTTACGCGACAACTAAACGAAATCCAACACTTCACACTAGCTGGTAGCAAATCGAGAGCTTTCAAGATGGCAATGCCTTCTTTTTCTGCCGGTACTGTTTCGAAAGCTAACATCTCAAGGCCTGCGTTCAATAACGGCCGTGCCTGGACGACATGATGCTGCACAATCACCTGAAAATGGATATCGGCGGTCAAAAAGTCTTAATCAAAAAAAATGCCGTCAACTCTTTGTACTGCTTACTGCAAACAAGTGACAGCGAATATAATAAAAATGAAATAAAAATGCGATTGCAGCATGCTGCCTGCTTACATGCTTGCTGAGTACAATCACGTGCGTTGGTCGGTCAGACCAACGCACTTGCCCCAAAGGCAACTTTTTCCATATGATCGAAAGCCCAATGGATGGACGGCTAATGTGTCTTCAGTGGAGACGTATATCGTTGTGATATTGAACGGCTTTGCATAAATTATAAGAAGCATTTAGCAGTAAATATTCGAAAAATCTGGATTTTGAGAAATTCTGGGAAGTTTCTGAAAAAAACTTCGCATTTCAGGCTCGACAGAGAATATCCTAGAACTTCCATAACAAGCAAAGAATACAACTTATGTGGGAGTGAATGGGACGGCTGGGATGACACAAGATTTTCACAGTATAACTTAGTAAAGGGCCCATTTAGATGACGCCTGCTAGTAAAAAATTTCAACCGAATATCCTCCTCCGTCCAGTGTTCAGTTAGGTGTAGGTAAGAAATTGCACAGGTAAATTTCAGCGCAAATTTAAATGCCCATAACTCGGAAAGGTTTGGATTGGTCGGCTTGGATTTGAAGGTTATCATTTGGTTTGGATTATATCTGAGCAAATTTCAACGGCATTTCATGACCGACATATGAAAAATGCCAGGCAAACAGGTGAATCGACACTGGTGTAAACTACGCTTTTTGTGGAATAAATGCAAACAGCGCATAAATTTTGAAAGTGAGACAAACTCTGAATACGATTTAATATGTCAATTTGATGCACAAATGAGCGAAATGAAAATTGCTAAGAATATATCTACAGCGCTTAGATTAAACTGTTTCCGAATTATCGAATAATGAGGTGCCAATCGAATCCTGGATTAGAATAACGGTATACAAATCGACAAAATAACGGTAATGAACAAACTTAGTTTACACCTACAACTGCACAGCCTTCTCAAATAATATAGCGGGGATGGACTAAAATAGCTGCAAACGGAATCGAAGAAAATCGAATTCGAAATGAATTTGCCGAAAAGAAAGCAGACGCCAGAAAGCAAGTATTATCCCAGAGGAACAAGTAGTCGAGGAGGTGGAAAATTAAACCTACCTCATCCGCTCAGCTTCTTCAACAGTTTTGACTGTGAATATGACGACGGAATGCAGCAATGGCTAGTACTGATTGGACAAGTAATAGTCTTCCCGACGATATATAAGAAAATAAATTCTTTCCCTTCACAATAATGACTGCGATGATACATAGGGCGCTCAGTGCGGTTTCTCGACAAAGACAAAGAAACTAAGCTGAAGAAAAACACAAGGGCCCGAAACTCGAGATACGTATTTCCTCAAGATCGCATATTCGTCCGAACAAATTTGACGACGGACAAGTTTTGTCGACGTCTTTCACAGTATGAATGAAGCATAAGGTGGATAAGCGGGTCACGAGGCAAGATCTTAAAAAAATTAGCAGATCTCTTGCATTACCATCTGAGACGGAATGAACCGGAAGTATCCATTCAGCAGGTCGAACAAAAGATAGATCAGTTATGAAAAAGTATGTTAAAAACTTGTTGCAACAGCTCAACGTCAAAATGCGTGGCGAGAAGTCGACTTACATGAGTGAAGTGCACTGCACTGCTGATAGGCGATCAAAACTAGATGAATAAAATACAAATAACCTCTTCACTGATGTAGTCAACATAGCGACCGTTATACTCTGAGCCATCTGAAAGCGCTGTTGCATACGGTCCGACTGAGCCGAAAATTTGTATTGTGCGCTGCACACCACTCATGGCAACTGCTTGAAGCGCTAAGTGAGCGCCTTTCTGGAAATATCTAGTTTTAGAGCACATGAATGGTAATGCTATGACCTCTTGAACTCATACAGTTCCCCTTGGAGAAGCAAACGATACCATAAGAGTACTAGAAAGGTCTTAAAATCGGTTAAGCTATTTTTGAGCGTCTAAAACTGCCAGCTGCCGTGGTCTATTCTACTTGGTAGCAAAAGTGGGCTTGTTGCTTCAAGTAACACAACAGCTAAGAAAACCGGTAAAGAATTTTAAATTGCATAATGGTCATTAACAGAGCAGCACTTCAGGCAGCATGATCTGGAAATGCTGCAACCATACGCAATGAACTTTACGTCTAATAGACCTGAACGTAGGTCAGAACCTGGATTATACGTTCAAAATAAAAGAATAGGCAACTGACAAACTTCGGCGGTGGGAATTCTAAATAAAAAGAGAGCTTATTAACTAAAGTCTCAATGGATGGACGGTACAAAAATACACCAAATTTTGTTACTGCAATCAAAGTTATTGGATTTTTTGAAAATGAGAAAAGAACTCCAACAATGAACTGTCTAAGTCAGAAATTTGCTTCTCAACGACGCACATCGTCCCAAGACTATTGAACAAAACAAGTTCATAAATGTTGCGATGTAGATAATGCATAGTAGTATCACTTCTAATATAACGAATAGTAATGTAACTTCTCGCAGATACACACTAGCACAACTTCTAGTAGGGTGCCTACTGGTACGATTTCCGAACAAGGCATTTTGTAACACGTTTTCAACTTCTCAGCTCTGTTCATGAGGACTTCTGTGAATCAAAAAAGAAAACGGTCGCTATTTGAAGGAAGTAACTCAAGAAACTCCAAGCCAATAGAGACAATGCATAAGCAGCAATTCATAAAAGCGGGTCGACCACTCTCTTCTGGCCACCAAAATTCGTTCCGTAGTAGACTCAATACTGCGCTTGCCTGTCAGTTCCATTTCTGACATTTACAATGCAACAATTATTGGCCACCCAAAACCGAGCGGCTAAACTTCATGAGTGGTCAAGCTTTACAGAAGCATGAGAGAAAGGGACTTACAGCAATAACAGCTTCCGCTTCCGCATCTGTCATCTTACGAGTCGCCTTCATGGTCGCAATATTCGCGTGATAGGTATTGGTCAGTAGAACGTCGCATCCAGCATCTATGTATCTGTAAATGCGATAACTCATAAATTTTTGTTCCTTTTCACACATCAGAGAGGGTAAATGAAGAGATTGTGCAGGCATGAGAATGAGCGACGTATGATCTAACCATCAAAATGGCCAGAAACAACCTCATATTGGTTCCGAGCCAAGAAACACATCATCCAAGGCCTTCCGTTGAGCCCAAATAAAATAGCTCTCAGGACGCAATGAGAAAAGCCTTAATGAGTAAAGGAATAAACCAATTCACAAGCACGCAAACCGGCTATTATACAAGCTTGGCACAATCAACACAGTTGTCGTAGGTGTACAAGCCCTGAAAAAATCTCATATCCGCCACTCAAACAAATAAGCGAATCCCCACGAACGTTACAACATCTGCGTTCTTCCTCTTCATATCAGTATGGTGGAAGGCTGAATTGTTATAATACTGGAAAATAACTATATAATACTTAATCATAGGCATTAAAATTTCTGCGCCAATCTCACACAAACAGACGGATTTCGAGCGTCACTAGATCGACTATCGAAAAGGCTGATTACTAAATTAAAGAAAAATATGCGGTCGAAATGATTTCGGCATAGTTTCTTATATGCATCGTCTTCTGGAACTAAAAAGTGGGCGAATATGCACAAACAGAACGCATCTTTTCAAGAAAAGGTGCCACTATGCCGAAATTTAGAGCGTACAAAACCCTTCCTTTTTAGCAGTGATTTAAAAAAGGACGAAAACATATCGAAATTATCGAACAACTCAAGAAGTACATACCTTTTATGAAGTTCGGTGACCAAATCCGATGCATCAATCAGCGCAGCTGCACTCCACAAACGATCATTCTAAATAAACGGTACCACTCACTCGCTACTAGACGCGGAAATTTTGCAGAATATAAAAAATATGAAAGTCATTACTTCATCAGCAAAATCTACACCAAACCTGATATGACGCAGAATTTCACCGCAAACGATATTTTCAAGTGGGCCGGATCAGAAAACCATACCCGTTTCAGAACCTGTTCGTATAGAAACGCTGGAAACCATTAAATTTGACCTCGTAAGAAGTACGAACTGCCGGTTTTTCTGGAAATATGAATACGAGCGCATACTAAGGAACTAACTGAAGAAAACCAACGTCAACAAACGCTTACGGAAAGTTCATATCCATATGCTTGTAGGCCACTTCCGAAACCCCCGTCGAGAACTCGGAGTGTTTGCCACTCGCTGCTAACCATTCGCAAACGTTTCCTCAAATGCAACATTTTATGTGCTTAGCCTGAGGCTAAACGTATCTCACAAAGAAAGCGATATGGAATTGCATCACTGCCATTAGTTAGCAACTGTATTCTTGCCGTGTTCAAATGGACTAAAAGACTAAAAAACCGAGGTGCACAGATATTTACGAGAATTTTTTATGCAAATATTTGTAAGCTAGTGCTGAAACACTTGTCGAGGATGGGGAAGGGAGGGAGGAGGGAATTGAGGGCGGAGAAAAAGTAGGGTCTGAAGCGTTCGCCCATAAACTAAGAAACATCAACGTTAAGGAACACAGAACACCGATCAGATACCATGTCGCATGCACGAGCCCAATAAATGTGTGACAACTCTGTGAGTATGCACTCTTTAGACTGAGATGCCGCATGTGATTCTAAACAGCCGACGTGTTCGACCGTTAGCTTTCATCGTTGCTTGCTAAGGTGTGCTACCCTCTTCAATTTACGAAGACGACTAAAAGTTTCCTTCTTGTCCACTAAGTTAGGTGTCTTTGAACACAATCTACTACCTAATAGGCAAGTTAAAAGCTCAGGAAAAACGTAGGTTTTGCTTTTAGCTGGACATCTCCGAAATAAAACTCCAAATATAAAATAACTGAAAAAACCATCCTATAATTTCGATAAAACTTCGACAACTCGTAAAGCATTCGTTGTGTTCCTCAACTTGTCTTCGGCCTTTGTATTCTCTGTTTCTCTTTTTATTTTCTGTTCTTTTTTTCTATTCTCTTTATTTTCTCTATTACTCTCTTTTTATCAAACAATATTATCTGCATGATCCACTCACAAAAATCACGATATGACAATTAAGGTCTTAGAATTGCCGAACTTAGACCTAGGGTGTGCAAAGTTAGCAGCTCGCTTATGGCCTCATTCTCCGAATAATAAAACTATTGTCAACACAGCAAAATTTTTCATGCCATTTAGCAATTTTCAATGTTAATAGGGATGAAAATTCCCGAAAATCCGTAAATCACTACGAAAAGGTCACTACGACACCTTGGCAATGAACCGTTTTGCTATAATATTGCGGATGGATTTCAGAGTACACAAATCAAATAAAGATTTTATCTACGATCAGAGCCGAACACACACTGAAACAAAAGAACACTGATTAAGAGTTCGCTATTGAATTCGGCGATTCAACTAACGATAACGCATCGACGGCAATTCGGCTATACATGGCATCGTGTCGAATCACGCTACAACAAGCAACTCCAACACAACGACAAATATATATTCGTCATAGGTATGCATATATAGCAATGTTGCTCGCTTATATTTTATGCACAGAATCAATTTGATTGCTTAAAAACAGTTTTCTCTCGTTTAATAGTCTCTAACCAACAACCGTAACGGACCTCTCCACCTTCAACATTTCAACCAACAACGAAATTTACCTGCAATATTCCTCATAATCGGCAGGTAAATTTTACTGACAATCGTTTCCTCATAAACAAAAACTTCTTTACAACGTTTTTACTTCGAAAGAATGTTGGCATCTCATCGTTATTTAGTTATTCATCGAATTTCATTATGAATTTCACATTAGATGTGCATATATTAAAAATGCAAACAACGAATCGTTTTGCTTAAACAATCGGTAAAATCAATGGCAAAGAAAACTCGACAATAATCCCCAATCAAGAAACTAAATAGATACATGAATACAAATTAAATAATAGAAAAAAATGAAAAACGCATCACATACTATAAACACCGTTCCCACTTGTAGAAAATACATTTTTTTTCCTTACAACGAGAGCTGAGTCATAGATAATTAACATTCGACAAACAAATATACGAGGCGAAATTCTTTGCTATTAGAAGCGATTATTCGATAGCCTATACGGCAATTAATTGAATTTATCAAAAAAAAAGTTATGCCAAAATATCGCAACCCTTAACGAATTGCATAAGCTCTATAAAACAACCAAAATATGTGCAAAAATAATTGCATCCTCAAAATAAAGTGCTTCAACGTGTCTGCGGGATGTTCGAGTAATCCATAATACTAGGTGATTCAATGGAAAGGAAGTCAAGCACTTTCGCTGATCTCAGCTAAACTTTCAGTTAAGAGAAAAAATGTTGAACGTAAGCATCTGATAATATGAAAAAATCGATTTAGTTCGACCAAGAGTACTTGAAAAGCTCCATTTTCATATTGTACTCGCTATGGCAATTTCTAGAAGCACTATACAATTCGCGGAAAAAAAAGCGTGAAAGTATAAGAGTAACGTGCATAGAACGACAACAGACCGCATCTCTACAGTGAGAGATTCCCCACAACGAGCCATCTGCTGAACCATATTAGGGAATGAGTAGAAGATTCCCTCAATTATTAAGTGCTGCATATGTTTTTCAAGGTTACACTCGGAATCTACGAAAATAAATTGCAACATCGTTGCAAAAATACTTCGTTCATTTTTATTTTCAATCTCGTTTGCGGCGGCGGCTCGTTACCGAGTTTCGTAGCACGCCTTCAGGGGATATAAATAAAACAATAACAAAAAAATTCACCAATAAAAACACCTTAAAAGATTATGATATCCACTCGTGGAACACTCCTCCGTCCAATAGAATTTTGCCGGTACTTCAAAGTAAACATCAAAAAAGAGAGAGAGACTGCTTCTTCAAAGAAACATATTATTAACGAGAATGGATTATCACACTCAAGTGACCCAATAACATATGCAAAATGCACTTATGAAAGCGTCGCCACACTTACAGGAACAAAATATCAACAAATTTGATTAATACCATATGTTTTCATAGCAACGAATTCTTCACAATTAAACAGTTCTTCGACATTTATGCGCTGTTGCACATATGCCTGACATTGTTAAGACTATACCAAGCTCAAGTTTCCAATCCTACTATTCACTTACGTCTTTCAAAAACGAGCATAATATGAAGGAAACGAAAGTAAGCGAAGATTAGCAATCATTTTCAGTAACACGTAAAAGTATCCTGTACGAGTACGTGGCGATATCGTTTTGACGAGAAATTCGGCACACTTCAGGTTAGTGATATTCGCCAAAGACAATCTGTTTGTCTGTATCAAAGCGACGAATTTCAAGTGGATGAATCGACACCGCGTATAGCTTGTGATATAGTTAACTGCTGAGCAGGTGCTGAATTACGAATTGCTTGCGAAGGCAACAACATCGCATCCAATTCGTCTGTCAAGTTCTGCAACATATAGCCGATATCGTTGAGCACATCGCCATTCCCCGTTACTGCGTAACTGAAATTAGAGTCCATATAATTTGGGGCTGATTGTGAGAAACGCTCGCTTGAAAAGCACAACACTATTGTGCTTTTCGCTTGTACACTTTTCCACCAATCCTTAAATTCTATTTTCTTGAACGTGGGTTCATTTCACAGCAAACGCCATAACTACAGCCTCCCCCACCCCGTCACTCTCTTTACCTGTCGCTTTCAAAACATTTCATTGACGACATGAACAACTTTTGCATATATATGTGCAAGTGCCCAGGGTGTCCAATACAGTGGCGAGGATATGGCAGTTTGATCAACAGTGGTGGCGTACAAGCGACTAAACGACCAAAATTGTTGAGCAAAGACTGTGAGCCCAAAATAAGCATCTCAAGTGAAAAATGACCTATGGAAAGTTGTAACAAAATGCAGCTCACGTATATGATCGAATAACCAGTTTATCGGCTTCAAATACTCTCGTTAACCGTTCGCGAGCTTAAACAACAGCTAAAGAATTCCTCCCCCTTCAACAAAATGCATTCGAGAACTTATGAACGGAAAATTTAGAAGGGCTAAACCGCGCCCTGAGTCAACCACAAATACCAATTCACCTTCAGTGATGAAAACTTTAAAAGAAAATAGAAGCCGCACTTATAGAGAGAAGGAAAAATTAAGTGCTCACCATTTGGAGATGTCCATATCATCGGCAAACAAGTTGTGAATGCTTCTTCTCGGCGTGCACGGCTGCGAGAAGCTAGAGCTGTTTGCACCTTGAGGTGTTGTTGGTGGGTCACGGCTCTTTATAGTGCCACAATTCTCGTTCGCAAATGGCAGCTGCTCAGTGCTGGAAGCGCTAGAATCGGCACCAGCACTCGCACTCGCTGACCGCGACTGTGTCTCGACACCCGAACTACCAACCGAAGATGGGGAATCACGAAACGCTGAACGCAGCAAACGTATCGACCCCTCACATGCTAAGGGCGCTGCAAAAGAGCAAAAAATATGCGAAGAATTTAGAAGTTTTATCATCTTTCGATAGCATTTATCTTCCTGTTGAGAGAATTATGACATCTGCTGTAAGCAGAAAACAACCCTGCTGTGACACTCTTGATGTCTTACTGCATATTTACAAATAAAAAATACTGCATGTCTTACCAGGCGGGGGTGGATAATCTTCAGAATCCGAGGCAGCAGTGGTATCGACAGAACTACTTAAAAGCGACGTCACCGGTCCTGCACTCTGCCTTGAAGTTAGGTTTGGACCTGGATATGCCTCCTCAGATAAGATTCGCGCGGGAGAGTAAAGGTTGAGACGAACAAACTTCGACTCAGACTCGGTTCCGTAAGTACCGCCAGTTGCCGCTTTGCTCCTAACCTGCCCTTTGTTGTACTCATCGACTTCTCCAGCAGAAACTGGAGAGCGATGGTGAGGATAAACCTGAAAGCATTATATATATATATATATATATATATATATATATATATATATATATATACATAAATACATATAAATCGCTTATCGCACCTTTCGCAACAGTGAGAAAAAATCGAATAAGAAGGTGAAAAATCCCCATGAAAGCAATTGACTATATTTCTGACTACTAACTATAATTTTGACTTTATATTTAAAATACATCCTGGATAAACCAAAAAAAAAGAAAAGAAAAGAGAAAGAAGAAGTGAACAGAAAACGACTCCTTAGGCAACCTGCACATCTTGAAGACAACTAATTCATCCACTGTGCTCTCATCGTATACTGAGCATTTTACTCGGGCGATTCGTTAATGACGAACGCAATAGTCAAAATATAAACACCAAATGTCAATTCGTGAAGTTTTGTTAGAGTCTCTAATGCAATTCAAAAATAGATAAGAATTACACTCGCCTGGACAGTTGGCTTATGAAGTGGGATTTCAACGTCGTTGGCTGCATGAAGCGAGTATGGATAACGTGCCCATGTTGCGTAATGGCTCGAGTTGGTTCGGTTATTCGAGTGGAAGCTGGACGTCGGTGCTGGAGGAGGTGGCGCATGATGATCATGCAATACCGCCTGCACGCATTTCACCTGAAAATCCTATATAAACCTTCTAGGCAATAAAATCGCGTACAACGTATAGCAGTAGTATGTACATTAAGCGATATCAATTATAGTACGTACATTAAGCGAAATAAACCTCTTGAAGCTATATATGAACGTCTGTCATAAGAGGTATCATTGTCACATCAACGTTGTTTAGTTCTCTACACAAATTCCTTTAGAAAACTTATTCTTTATCTCCCTCCTTCCCCTCTCCCAATTTTCTCTTTTCCACTTTCCCAGATTCAAATGAATCAACTTCTCCAAAAGAATAAATAAATAGAAAAAAAATAAATAAAATAAAATAAAAACAAAGTAATAACTCTAATAAATAAATTTAATCGGTTTCATTACCAAGGAAAGACGAGATGTTTTTATCACATATCTGTAGAAATGGAAATTCCCTCTCAAGATCAAACTAGGAAATATTATAGACCTGCGTTTACCATCATAAAAACATCGAACAGCGGAAATTTTAGCAAAAATCAAAAAAAAAAACGTCTCGTTATTCCTCCTCGCCAACTTAGACTCGAATGAGATACCCTGAAAATTGTTATTAAACGAAGAAGTTATGTAAAGTTATACGAATATACTACCTGAGCACTTTGTCGTATACCATGAGGAGCGACAGAAATCATTCGTACGCCACCATCCCTCGAATTTAGTCGACCCAATCGATAATCCTATAGAGATATAGTTATACGATTCTTTGATTTAATCATTTTCATTCAAACTTTCTATCATATCAGAGAGGTGGATGAGTTCACTAATAAAGTAACGACTTTCAATAGAGCTTTACGTTGAATTTTCACACAATTTATACAATACGATAAACGGTGAAAATTTACTCGACAAAGTTTTCAGACAAACGATAAGTCATATCGAAGAGGATTTCATGCCAATCAGTAGAGAGGTAAAACATCATTCATTCACAAATGAAAGAAGCAGACGACTTAATAACCATCATATATGAAAGCTGAGACACTACAAAAATATCACCTCATTTCTACTGTATACGCTTAACCTACAAAATGAGACCATATACTGTCAGCATCTCACTTGCTTTAGAAGTAATGTTATCTCGATTAGCTTTTTCCTACGACCAATACCGCAATTCATGTTCATAAAGCTGAGAAATTGGAAATTACTTCAAAAATGGTATTATATTCTTACAACTAACTGCAAAAACATTCCTTCCATTGATGAGCAGATTGATGTAATGTTAATAAAAATCAATGAAAGCTCCCGTCAACTATTCTGGGAATCGTTTAACAGTTCGATGAAAGAAAAGTTACACCTCTCACTTCCCCACATTTAACATTAGTTTTTGGCCAAGCAATCAAAGGATAATTACCGCGGTCAGAGGATCTCAAAATCATAGCTGCATTGCGCCATGAACGATACATAAACGCTTTGAAGCAAACATGTGCGGCAACACCAACAATTTATGAGTTGTTATTATGCAGGCGCAATAATAGACAACCCAATGTGCAATTATCCCCTTCAATAAGCTTCTCTCCTATTATCATGATTTGAGTGTTTCGAACGCAGACCCACTTAAAAATCCATTAAGGCTATAACCACAAGTTGCACAACAATATATGTCAACGGCAATGCCCATATTTGAGAAGTGACGGTGTCATTTCTATCGAACATCTCAATGCTCTACAGGCGACTAATAGCCTATTTGCAGTATCATATACAACTGACAATGAATACTTCCTTCAAGGTTACGTGCACCTTTCGAATATTCATTGTGCAATTTTGCTGGTGGAGAACCTTCTGAGAAACCAGAGACGGTGAAATAACTTTTTATTTCTTACAGTTCTGGATGTTTAGGAGTGGAAAAAAATTCATTCCTTCATGAATGGAATTTCACCGCCTAACAAAAGGCATAAAAGTATGTGAAACGCAATTCACATATTATCAAAAAACAACAACGAAAAATATCGAACTATCAAAAGCAAGCGGCTGACGCAGCAACTCGACGACTAGGGCAGCAAAATAAAAGCTGCATCACTTGCTACCAATGGATAAATCCAACCGAACCAAATAACTCAGTTGGTTTACATAACTAAGCTGAATCAGAAGTCATTAAAAAGTCGTTAGATAGATCCGCAAGACGTCAGGTCCCAGTAAACGTTGAGTACAATCCCATCAAAGTGCATTCCTTAAGGTGGTCAAGCCCCTTATTCACTGCTTCATTCTCTGTCATTTTTCCGTAACTAAATCAAGCAGCCATTTTTGGTGAAAAAAAAAGACAAGCAAACCTTTATTTTCTTGATGGCCAAACCGAGTCGTTTGAGATGGCCAAGCTTCTTTATACCGATGTCTTCAAAGTCCTCCCAAGTCAACTTCTGCACCTCACTCATTGAATAATATCCCTGTGATTCGAACAACTCGACATACTCGGGCAACCCTATGAGCGCTAGCCACTCTCTACAATACGTCTCTTTGCAATTCAATGCTTCCAGTGAACTGCCTGCGAGCTCAGAATGAATTAGCGATACTAAACGATTAAACTGGGAAGATAAACACAAAAATGTGATATCAAAGTTGGCAACGGTTAAAGTTCTGTTGACGACAACAGTCTGGACTGACGGTTACGGCATCTCCAACTGCCTGCAACCCGTAGAGGCATCGCTAACCAGTGTGTGCAACCCTTCTCCGTTTTAGCGGAATTTGTCTCAATGTGCAACGAAAAATTTGTTTCTTTTCATCGACAACAATGCAGTAAACTTCAAAAATTCATACTCTTGGAGAAGAAAATTCCTCCACCATTGAAGACATAAGTTTTACCGGTTTGATGCCTCTACTCAGCAGTGCAGCATTCATCCCAACTAATCCACATCAGCTGGAAACCAGGCATATCAGCAGCTCGATTTATAGCTCGAAAAAGAAAGAAGTAACAAGTGCCTTCACATACTTACTACTTGAAGTGCAGTGATTCACTCATCAGGAAACTGAATTCGGAATGGAAAAGAGATGAAAATAAAAGAAACCTCTATAAGGTTATTTTCCTTCAAAAAGAGCGCTAATTTACATCTCATAAAGTTGCCTTGAGCAAAACTCTCATCTCGACCACCCACAGCAAGCCAACCAATAGGGTTATACACAACTTTCGTAGGCAACTCAATATTTTACTCAAATTTATGCGTCAGTGGGATCCTACAGCCATCATACAATACTTCCGACATAATAGCCGTTGATGTCTGGCACAGATAACTAACCATTCATTCAATAATAAATGTGAAAAGCATATCGAGTAACAATCAACCATCCAATGTGCTCCATCTCTGAAAAATGTCAGTACATCTAAACTAATGGAAGCTGCATCATTGGAAAAACCATACCTGAGATCGCCAGAAGGGATAGCAACAGGCCAGGAATCAGTTATATGCCAAGTATGTATTTCAGCGATAATTCGTTTGCGGTGAGCCGGCTGTGTGATCCCAAGCGCGATTAAATCCTCAGGCGTGATACGCGCAATAGTAGCTAGATCGTAGCCTTGTGTGAGGAAGACACTCAAATACTCCGAATGGCCAAGTCTTTCCAACCATAAAGCCAAGATTTCCGCCTCCTGAAAATATGTGAGGAGATAAGATCCAACAGCAATATCTGCAAACGGTGACAACGTATCGAAGTTGGCTTGTGCTTTAATACTTCAATTGTCTTACATGTAGGATCATCACTTTCACTGAATGTTCCAACTGCTCATATAATTAAAAAAACATTCACTGTTTCATCCGATGAGTACGAACCGATGCAAACAGCTTGGAAGATTTTTGGCATCCATAAGTGCCTCTCCGCCTTGATGAAATTAATGAATCAGCATTGAAGAGGGCGTAGGAAGGAAAGACACACAGACATACACGTAAAAACACCATACGACCACAGACTTTCAATCAATGGTTTTAACATTTGGCCAGACATTACTTCAGTAACCTACTTTCAACTCACCTACAAAATTTGAGCGTAAATTCACTTTAGGAATAAGAGGAAGATAAGTTCGACAGAAAAAAACTGCAAAGTTCAACGAACAATACACATTTTGACTGGAATAGTACGGTAATGCACCTGAAACTATCGAAATTACCAATGAAATTCCCTGTTCGATGCTTATTGCACAGCAATGAACGATGACAATGCCAAATCGCCCTTTTCAATACCCTTGTCATAAAAATTTGCATTTATAAGACTCCAAACGGTTACAAAAGCGATGCCTCCTCCTCATCGTCTACGCGCAGATTAAACTGTACTGCTTAGAAAAAATACCTTTCCAGACGACGAAACAAAACAAAACGGAATCTTGTTATCTACTTCTCATCGACTTACTACTTTCCACTTCAAACCAAAAACACTTGATGATGCGACATTCTATCGACATCGTCAATACCCCCAATCGGCTTCATTGCGAATATTATTCATTAAACATGCCGTTAAAATAATTAGAGAACAAGTCGTATAGGTGATTCTCGAAAATTCAGAGTAAACGATCGAGAAGAGGCAATCAGTTCGTTCATAGCAAGCAAAGTTGCGGCTTTGTTCCCGAATCGCCTCATTCTATTACATACAAGCACATGGACGGGCGGCGCCCAAACGAGTTGACAATAATACTACGAGCACGATGAGAAAAAATAAAAACGAATATCTGAGAGCATAACATACTGGTATTCCTTTCAGAACCATCTCGGGTACACAAACGGCGTTCGTATCATTAACAGAAGATTGGTAGAGGTGTGCGCATGAGGCATCGTCGAGAGCGTCAACAGAGGAGCTGGCTAGGGAAGAGGTGCCGCCACTGCTCGAACTATGCACCGACACTCGCGACTGCGGACTGTCACCACGCATCAATGCACTTCCACCACCGACCACTTCAAATAACCTCGTTTCAATTAATAAACACATATTCAGCGATCACGACTAACGACAAACTTACTAGCAAATGTGCTCCACAAAAAAAACTAAACTTAGAAACGACTACAGTGGAAGAGGGAGAGGAACGGACAAGAGATAAAAGAGATTACGGAAAGATAAAAATGTAAATCTGGAAAAATGGAAAGTGGGGAAAATTGATAAAGTAAAGAGGAACTGCAGTCGAAATGAAAGTTTTAATTAGGTAGCGAATGTTTTAGGCAAACGAGCAAAGCAAAACTGAAGTTTTATAGGAGGAAATATTTCCGAATGGAAGAAAGTGCAATGCAAAATGTGCAAAGAGGGTTTTATTCTACAAGGCGAATAAAATTCGCTCTCATTCCCATGCTGTGAGACTGAATTCGAATGCACTTGGAAACGTTGACGGTGATGCAATTCTTCTTTGCAAAAACAATACAGCTAATCTACGAAATAATTTGACTAACAAAGAGCGATCTGAATGCAATTAGGCATTTTTCTCGCAAAGGATAAATCAACCGATAACGTGGAAAGGAAAAGTGCTCGTAAAAAAAATGAAAGGCAGACGAGAGAAAAATGCTAAGAAATGAGTCGAATTCAGCGAACGACTTTTGAAGGTAGGCTACTAGCGGAATTCCCACCAAAACGTTAGAATATGCAATGGGAAAGATACTGAAAAACATATGAAAATGAAGGAATTGAGTTTTCAAAACAAATAACATGACATCAATTATGAGATGATATATTTTACACCATATTATTTTTGAGGAATTTGAAATATTCAACATTTGAGATTTGCGTAAATAATCAGCATTCGAATTTCGCGATGCTTGTTTAACTACAATAGCAGAAGAGCTGCTAGTCAGGAATTCAACTGATTAGATGATCGATCAGAAAGACACAATGACTGCATTGGATATTGTTTTTTAATGCCAATCACAGCATATAACTTTGAAAGCAAATTCTTAGGGGTTCAAATCAGCTCCAGAGAGTATCCTGAAGTTAAACAGAAAGTGACAAGATTTCTCGAAAATCGTGAGTTGTCCTGAGATCCCACGTATAAACGAGCTCATTTCCGAATACTTCCCTCAAGCGCTGTTCCTGATTGTAAGCTCGACGAGAACAGTAGCAAGAGACGAATACCTTGCGCAGAGCTGGACGTTGAAGCAGCGAGAAACGAAGAACTGCTGCTACTTGCACTTGCCGCAGCTCCACTCGAACCACCTCGTGATGAGCCACTCTGAAATCGTAAGCTCATATGGGCCTAATAAAATCGTAATCACACATCCGGCCCCACTCAACACCTATTCATTCAATCTTCAGGATGCATTAACACATTTTGTGCTATAGTTAATGCACAGCGATTTATATAACGTATAGCTATAATTCACAAGACGACATGGAAAACGGCGATTGATTTCCCATTCACTGGTTGCTATCAAGCGTCCATAAGAAAAGGATCGTTATACGGGGAAGCAATTTCTTCTCTCAGAAAATCGAAAGAAGGTGGGTGCTTCGGCACTTAACTAACCAGTGAAGAAACTATGTTCGTGCGAGTCGCCATCTCAAATTTTTTTCAAAGCTGACCGGTAAATGCATCGACAAAGAAATAAAACTGCATTCAGGTGCTAAAAATTTCAGCTAAATAGATGGGATAAAACTGAGGTTTTTTCTTATAGCCCAAAAACTAAAATCACTGATCAAAACAGATTCTAAGCAGTTACAATTCTTAGCGGTCGTTTTATTAGTGCAATGAATGAATTTCACTTAACAAGTGCTATTTTCAGTACGCATAATCCCATTAGTCAACAGCTATGTTTACATCAAAGAAAAAATAAACGGAATTGGCCATTTTAAACCACAAATCCAATACTGAGTTCTTCAATGATGATGTGGTTTTTCTTTGCTCGCCAATTTTCAAACTTCAGAATTCACTAAAATTCGAAAGTTCCAATCGTCCTCAAAGTAGGAAGATCTCAAAGTGAGAAGAGACCTAATAGGATCCAACACTTAAAGTGAAAATGCGATAAATCCACACCGCTCGACAACAAACAGTATGAAGTTAGTCAGCACTTTTTATTTACAGAAATGCTAAAACTCATCATACTGCTCACCGTTACGCTTAAACCTCGCCGAGAACAAAGCGCTTCTTTCAAAAGTGAAACGTATCGAAATCTGTCTGCATACGCGCGTAATCATTTCCTTCAATGTGCGCCTAATATTCTACCAAATCATTCTAACTTCACACCTTTACTGAACATTGTTCATTAAAGGCTTCTAGTGAAGCAAAAATTAAAGATCACCTACAGTGGAAAAAATCTGACGATGAAAAAAATAGCTCTAATCAGGAGAATAAAGAACGAAATTTGTCACGACGATGAAAAATTCGGTGGCTGAGAGTGGGCGTGCGACGATGGCAACGTTCGGCAGGGCAACATCCAACGAAGGAGTGGGAGAGAGCGTTTTTTTCGCACCTCAAGCGGGCGATTAAATGTGAAGATGGCGCTGCACGCATAGCAATAAAAATGCACTTGGCAGCACAGAGTGACTAGTTGCGCAGCACTCATGCAGTCAAAACGAATCTCAGACACATGGGCACGTTTCATATCTGCCAACAACTGAGACGTCGATCATCAAACATCCCTTCAACTGTTTCACTAACAAGCAAGGGGAAAATAAGAGTTAAGTGATCGTTAAAGTTTCCGCACTGGCTGCTCAGTGGTGCTCCTTTCACGCTTTTAATCCTCGCTACTCTAAAGTGTTTCTTGCAGGTGCCGCACTGTCGCATTAAAATAAAGGAAAAAAAGCGTATCGACGACAAGGTTATGAGCATTGCGAAGCGTCAATAAGTTGCGTGGAACGCTGCGGCTTAGGGAATACAATTCACTAAACGAAGCCAGCTTGGAAGCGCTAAGCGGGTGGCTATAACGTTGAGAGATTGCCAGCATGTGATATGAGGGCGCAGTAATGGCCGTTATATGGACAGCAGCTCTCACAACCTCAAAAATGCACGCTAGTGGGAAAACGATCGTTTGAAATGACACCACGTTCGTTTTACGCTTCGCTCTATATCCTCAATAAATCTAAAAATCACGCTACACATCATGCACTTCCAAAAATGCCACCCACCCGGGACTGAGGATTAACGTTGATTATATTAGTTCCGCACTATTCAAAAATTTCAGCTCACTTGATATCACCCGCTTCCGCTAATATTTCTGTTTTGAGTACCAAACAATCTCGCAATGAACTACTTCTTTAAAGCAATCTCCTCATTACTTTTTCATATAGGGAGATATTATAAGTTGTAAGAGCAATAACCGTTTCTCCTCTCAAATTTTTATTCAAGAAGTGTAAATTTCAGTGCATCTCAATGACTTGTTTGTTTCATCAATATAAACAAACAGATATCGTAATTGGAAAAATGTGGTTATTCGTTACTACATCAGCACTTTTTCATAATACCACAACAGTCCATGAATATAACCTTTCTCAGGCGTCGAGAATTGAAATAACAGAACTAACCTTCATGCTTTCGAAGCCAGATGAACTACCACGACTCGAATTAGAGCCAGTGGAGTTCCGATGACAATCGCCGGTGAGGAGTTCGTCAACATTTTGGTCGATATATATCGCCCTTAACTCACCATGCGAAGACGTGGAAGGATATGCAACACCGGATGCACCAATACATCCACCCTGCGATGCTCCAGACTGCCGCATAGAACACGCTGCAATAACGACGAGGATTTAATACCCAGCAATTTATAATTTTTTTCATCTTTCAACAATGACTCCATGACATCTTTCTGAAATAGGGGCCATTTCAGTTAACACTGAATCAGATCGCAAAGGTGACTGAAGGATGAGCAAATAAGACTGCAGTAAGGACCAAATACATTATTACTTGAATAGCTTGAGCAGAGAGAGCCGCCTGCGCGGGCGCAACTTTGGAATTTATTGGTGCGCCTTAATGAGAAGAGAGTGACAACAAGCATCCGATCACCGCATCCCATGTGATGGAACTTGTAAAAATCCATTCACGAGCGAAAAAATGAAATGGAACAGCGCCCAAAAGTAAGTAAGCTGATTTTGTCCCACTTCTTTTGCTTATCTTGCTAGAGCTGTTGGGCAAAGTCTGTTGGGCAAACTTAGACCTACTATCTCATTTGAAGCGCTCTATTTCTAGAGATATTTGTCGCTAACGAGAAATGTGTGTCAGCAACTTCAATCCCTCTTTTGGTCCTCAACTTTTTTTCTTACTTCGTTTTTTACTTCGAAGGCGAAATTCTTAATGCAGGTGGTGTCCAGTATCAGCATCCCTTCAGCAAGCGGCAAGTGACTCAGTGGTAACGAAGTTGATAGCCATTAGACAGTGGCAATTCGAAGGATGACAGTTCAAGGCCATACTACTCGTATTTCTCATTAGAGAACTATGTACACATACATTTGAGACATCTTTTTCAGATGCAATAACCACTGTAGATCTCCATCAATGATAATATACATATGATACTACACATATCTTACACACACATCTTAGCTCAGGTATACACCTATTCAAAAATAAATTAATTCCTATGTGTAAGTAAACGTGTAAATATAAATGTTATGGCATTTATATATATATATATATATATATATATATATATATATATATATATTTATTTATTTATTTATTTATAACGTATGCGTAAGAAGGCTTCTATATGTGTATCTACATAGGTATGTTGAGACACATAACGAAGAATGAAACAGAGAATCCTGTCCTCCCTCCATCTTGCGTCCCCTCTATCAGAATGCTCCCTTTTTCGAGACTAGAATGAAATTTGCGAAATCTCGTGCTAAAACCGTTTTGCGAAACAACAACGATGCAAAGATGACCGAAGACAGTGATAAAATTTATTCCATTTAGGCGCAGTCTACTCGGTGCAACACCTTGGTTCTGCTTATTGGACACCGCAGCTATGCGTCTTTTTTGGATAAAGACACTGCATTCGATATTTCTGCCAAATCTTCAACTCGGCTCGTTGTTTTCCACTGATCACTTTGCAGCGCCGTCAGCGCAGCTTTTTTTCAAACGGTGTCTCTTAAATCCTGTACAATCGGGCGGCGTGATCTAATTTTTTCCCCCATCCTGTTGTAATGTACTCATTAGCTCCAGCTCCGTCGATAAAAGCGTCTGCTCTGCTGCTGCTGTGCGATGACAAACTGCCTCTCAACAAATTGTCCTAAATGACGATGCAGTTTTCAAATGCAATTCGAACTACATATAGTTCCTAAATCTTTCCGGATAAAGCATAAGCTAATTTAGTACAACGTTAACGCTAACGGAAAGTGCTGGATGGAAAAGCACTAACAAAGAGGAATCTTATACACATCTCACGATGTGGCGGATGTATGATAATTTTTGCTATGCAGCGATGGCTGCGTAATTACTTGGATGCATCCTGTGTGACTATTGCCTACGATTAAATCGTAAAGTTGTAAAGAATGGAGGCGGAAAGAAGCACAGGAAGGTGTAGTAAACAGAAAAGTCTTCTATGACGTAAATACTGCGCAAGAAAAAAGAAAGCGAATATGGCCTCAAAAACTTTTCAAGAATGTGAATCGTTATGTCGTTAAAACTGTAAATGCTTAAGAGATGGCGATTTTTGAAAAGCGCACTGAGGAAAATTCTACTTCCTTTATCTAACCGTATGGAAAATACTGAAAGAAGTTCTGCAAAAAGCTGTGAGAGTAGCAACAACTTTTCAAGAGATTTCGGTTCGTTTTGCTTTGCTTACCTAATTTTATCAAATATAATGTGTTCACGAACCCTCCGAAAGTTTGCTTATGGACGGTATACTTTCGAAGGAACATTTACTCGCTTCACTTATATGACTATGGTCAATTGAGTTTTGGCATACAGAAAAATAATAAGAGATCAACCTTATCATCCAACCGTTTCGCCAGCTCATCTGCGACGTATTTGCTGCTAAGGAATTTTCGTCCTACTTTTCCCTAACATTAACGAATGATCACTAGTTGTTTCCTGGGGGACTGGTAAATGAAAATATTAGGCGATGAGGTTAAATGATGACATTTTTTGAAATTTTCACTCAGTTCAGGAACTTAATATGATAGAATGACGTGGAGTCTAAAGACTTCGACTCACGGACCAGAAATGATGCTCTCCGGGGAACGGTCCATTTAAAAAAATTTTATTCCTGGATTTTTGAAAAAGAGTATGAACAGTCGATCACACTTGCTCTAAACGCTCAAATATACACTGCCGGCGATTTTCACTCTCCAATTAAATATTGCTTATTGCGTACGCAAACATCCACGCATGTGAAAATATATGTGTAGGGTATAAGCATATGGATATGCAACTATGGTCAACGGGAACAGCTTTCCATACCCTTCAATAGTCCAGCTCCTGAAATAAAGGCGCAGGACCTATTCATCCTCACTTTACTTCGGAAACAGAAAGGATAATTTCAAAAGACTATGCTTAAGTAGAAGAAGAACAACAATGTTACAAATCATCACTACGCTGTCGATTTAGTTTCATGAATCAGAAAAATGAAAGAGAAATATCGATGATACATGAAAAACACGGATGAAAGATAAAGACTGGGCCACTTTTATTCAATCACAAAACTGTCCTTGGGAAAGCAAAACAAACGAAAGGCAAACTAAAAGTAAATGATCGGGAGTAGGTTTGCTCAAACGCTTAATGGGTGAGGACAACGACGCCGCTCGCTGCCTCAATTTCACCTCAAAACGAATGAATTACAGCCATGTACGCAACAGGAACCAACCAACCACCCAACCACTCCAATATGGAAAACTTCCCAAAAAGGAAATCATTCGCCTGAACTGGCCAGTTGAGCAGAAAAAATTAGGACTCCGTTTCGGCCAGAACTCTGCAGCGAAGGAGGGAATTTCGGTGCTAATAAACTACAAAGATGCAAGCGAACCATCAATTAAAATTACCGAATTTAAAGGCCATAATTCACCTACCGCTACAACATTGGGAAATGCGATCATGCAGTGCTGCTGAATTCTTATCAACGCAACAGGACTGGTATCTGAATCTACTAGTTTAACGACAAAAGAGATAAAATGGCTGAGAGGGACGATTAAATAGTGACCTTTGAGCGTGAAGGTCTGCAATTAGCGGAATGCATAACTACAGTAATAAAAAGGAATGAATAATTCAGTAAAAGTAGTATGAATTAAAGATCAAAATTCGACAAGTGCAATCAAGCATTGCCACTACGCTAATAAATTTTATGCTTGCCACTTAGCTTAGCGTTTCTAGAAAAAAACTGCATTTTTATAAGCTTTTAGCGAATGCATTATTTCAAGCGGAAGTCTGAGGCAAAAATTCGACGCATATAAGAGCAACAAATCGCTTTCATTTTTGCCTAAGATGGAGGAATGTGAAAAACTGATAAAACGATACACTGCAGCAGAAACATCCGAGAAAACGAATAGGATGCTTTATAACTGAGTCAAACCGAATATTTCAGAAAATTTGTTTCCGCATATGACTTGATGCTGGTCTCATTTTCAGGACATCAATGCAATACTTTCAACAGACCATACGATCTTACTGACCATTATTGGAAAATAGCATTCAAAAACCTAGCATTTAAAGGGGAGGGAGGGTGTGGAGCGATGGGTTGGCAATTCCTAGCAGTTGTAATCTTCGACTATCTGAAGAAAAATCTGCTGGGAATGGCAACAGAGGTGATCGCATATTAAAAATGAATCCTTCTAGTGGCGAAGAGCAAAACGAGCAAAAACGAGAGTGGTAAGGCGGATGGATGTCTGCTTGCCGTTAGACTGCCGCATGTCACGGACGGCGAACGAAGATAGCGACATGCAAGCAACAAGCCAGCCGACTACTGCTGGCCAAGAATGCCATATTAAGAGTGCCAATCAATTCTACTTGCTACTAACGAGTGTTATAAAACATGATCGGTAACCATAAAACATTAACTAGAAACGTGGAAAACGCAGTCGCACGGATCGCAGATTTCGATCATTATTTGTGCAACGCTCTAACGATAAATCTAGTGCTAATCTTCACCATGATACGACAGCAATACAAATGATCTATATAACTGCAAATGTGCAACGAACTAAAAAGTGAAAAAAAAGTTATCCTCTAAGCGTTAAAATGTAGCATAAATTCGTTACGAGCTGATTAATGCATATTAGTTGCATTAACGCATTTTCCTAGTTGTATCCTGAGTGCTTGCATTTAATTCCGTTTATTATTGCAGAATGGATGAATCCAATTTCAGAAAAGATACACTATGCAGTGTAGAACCAAAAACTGATAATGCTCAGATATTTTATTGAAGCTTCTCAATTAAACAACGCCTTAAAAATTATTTTTGATAAAGCAATACAATCGAGCGATCACAACCTATTTTTGAAATCATAATGTGCTTTTATTCTTTACTTAAATACTGATTTCCACGGACAAATTTATTGTTACCATATTTTTAATTATTATTTAATTTATATGAGTTGACTTCTTACCATAATTGCAAACAAGTACTTTAATATGAGCAATAACAAAAATTTCATGTGATCGCTACCCTACAAAAATGATTACGAGGAATATGAAGAGAAAATAACACTACCGGTTGATTGGCAATTACTTATGGGACAATATAAGCATTGTAAATATCACTATTAAGTAAGAACGGTAAAAGTGACATAATAAACGAACTACTGCTAAGAAAGAAGAAAAAATAAAATAAATAACAGCTTCAGTCCAGCCTTCGAATGTCTACTATTTGAATTCACCACTAACGATAGTCAACTCAGAACGTAAATAATTGCAAAGAAAACTTGTAAATTACTGATTCAGTAGGATAAGAGGTATGAACCTACAGGTATAGCGGTTGAAGGTACACTATTCGAAAACATTCCCATGCAAACAAGAAGGTCTCATATGAGTTTTCATCTTTTAAAGTGAAAGAATAGGATGGTACATGGGAATTTGCTGAATGGATAGCGAGAACAAGAGAGATGGGACGAGTGAAAAGAGGTGGGGAGAATTATAAATCTGACAATATATCTTTTCCAGCTTTTTAAAGCTTGATACTACACCTCGTAGCTATCGTCAAAATAAACGCAGCTATAAATCAATAAACTAGAACTCTTAGGTTCAAGTAAAACGAGTAAGGAAGAAAAGAACTAAAGATCAGCGTAGACGTGAAGCAAACGTTAGTTGGAAGAGCGGCTACTTCAGCGAACGGCTCTCTCCACTTCACATTATAAGCGTTCTCACTAAGTGCCAAATCCATACGCCATCCCGAGCGCACGCATGCATTATAGATGATTTAGCTCACACCCTCAATACTACACTGGAAATTGTTAACCACTCATAAATGAAGTTTTTGTAACGTCAGATTCAATGTCAATTGTCATCACTAGCAACCAAAACTTCGCTCCCTAGAACTGACTAATGAGTATCATCAGATTTTGATTCAAAAACTACCCATATTACAGAGTGATATCTGCCTTCAAGTAAGTGGGAGAGTGAAAAGTAACTAGATTTTACAAACGTGCTTCCTCAGAATTCTCTCACCCATCACCAATATAACTCATTCGCATAAACACTCAAAATATTAAGTTGGAATATCTTTAAAAAGCATTTGGTCATATTTTTTATACAGCAAACGGCCGACTGCGAAAACTCTATCAAATGAGCCTTCTTCAACGTGACCGACTTACCGCTTGCCGACTACCTGTATTCAGACAGACGCCGTCCGAAGTAAGGAGTTCTCAAGTAAAGAAGCGAGGAGAGATGAAAACGGTATCAAGAATTTATAGAAAGCAATGGCTGAATGGAAGTCACTGATTACTCTCTACTCACACTGTATTTATAAGCGAAAATGAGCACCATGGCAGTTTTATTGAATGGCATATTGCACGTCTTTCCCATTCAGCTTTCATAAATACAACAACTACAGGCCCAATAGAAAACTGTCATTTCTTCGCTGTACAGTTTTTGTATTATAAGGAGGTCGTTAAAACCCACAGATATTACAGACAAACGAAGAGAGGATGCGCAACTACTTTTCGTATACTCCAGAAACATCCATGTTCTTACTTTTCTTTCTACTAATCAGAAGAACCGGATGAAAACATCTCAAAATTTATATACACTTCATATATCCATATCTTCCGAAAAAATAAGTCCATTGATTCGCCAATACAAAGAGAAATGCTTAAACGTCTTTATGTGACCACAAATTTGTCCGAATTTCATAAAATGATTCAAAACATGACATAAAGGTTAATCGACGTAGTGCATTACATTTGCCAAATTTCACATTCGTAGTTTCATTGCCCTTAAAGCTAAAGTTAATACATACAAGCCTATAGAACATAGACGCCTAGAAATCATGCGTTCTGCCAAGGCAAATTTATCGCAACGAATTAAAAATCGGCCATTAGCGATATACTTCGTAATTTCCTTGTTACCTGTACTCAGGTGTGGGAATGAAGAAATGTCTGTGAAAATTCCAATCTTGAATGGCTAATAAAAAAAAGAATAAAGCTTTTATACTAAAACCACTTATTCATTGTAGTTATGGCTGCGTTTTTCACACGCTCGAAGATTAATTTCGGTAAACACTCCCACAACTATTCCTTTCGTTTTTCGCGTTTCGTGAGCTTGCTATGTTAAATCGTTCATATTCACACTAAATCAAGAAGATACTTGAAATTCATCAATAAAACTTTAATCAAAAGTCTTAAACTAGAAGAGACGAAAATCAAAAACAATGAACTAGCAATTAAAACAGAGACAATATAGTAGAACTGAGTGGGTGGTCTTGAAGGTCATGGAAATTATCCTTGACGTCACTACGTCAGCTTTCTTATCAAAGCGCCTCTTGATCGTCGACGAGAAAGCAAGCCCTCTCATATGGCCACCATATGTGAGCTTGTCGAAAAATACGCTCAGCCCATTCCATTCGCCTTCCTGAAGGCGCCGTTTAATCAAAACTTCTATTCTATGAACTACTAAACTGGTAGTTTGTTTCTATGTTTCGATCTTCGAGCAATTCAGCCTCATTTTGCACGTTTCCTCTGTTCATCTCATCGGTTGTGACGAACCTTAGGAGTGAAGATATCGAGGAGTTTTTCGTGAAGGAAACATGGACCTGTATTTGATGCATGGAAAATGCCCCAAAACAATACAACTCAAGACGGCATGCGTCCAAGAAAGTACGCTGCAAGATGGCCATCGTGCCAAATTCCGGTGACTAAAACAAATTACAATTCACTTATACTTTAATTAAAGACTGTAAAAAAAGACCTATCTATAATTAATGGTCAGCGGCAAGAGAAAAAGTCAACGACCGATTCTCAAGCAAAGTCAACGTCGCATGTGCCTCAACAATTACGAGTTCTTCTGTAGTGTCAAGCATCGTCGACAAAGAGATCGGATGAACATAAATGACATCTCGCATAGATCAAACACATCTTATTCAAAGAATGACGGATTCGTTTCGCGGACTCATAGGGACAAATCCTTTTGACCTTCAAAGGTTTACAAGGTTTGCAGCTTATAAGGTTGTGTAGGCAACATAATCCCAACTGCGCTAGTTCCCAGAATTTAGATATGCAGGAGATATGAACACATTATCGGATTATATTTACTTCAAAGAAAGAGAAAAAGAAGAATTTTACCACGAGGATGACTCGGCCTAACTTTAATTCTATAAAGCGAAATTAACTTATTTAACATAATGCTGTCGGAATTAGACTATGAACAGAATTCAAACCGCACACCTACAACTACCACCATAGTTAACAGCAATATAATCGAAAAACAATCAAACAATAATATAACTCAAGGAATTGAACGGCCACTAATGCAGAGGAATAAACAGTCTGTATATGAGACATCGCATTTTGGCTAAACATATCAGAGGACGAGATTTGAACGCTAACCTTCGTCAACTCCGGACTAAACACAATGAAAAGCAATAATTCAATTGCAAAAAATGCCTCATTTAAATCAATCAGTTTGAAAAATTGCATGAAATATGAAATATTTCATCAAGAAAGTAGAAACGAAACGAAATGTGAGAGCTAAAAACCGGCGCCAACTGAAATGACGTAACGAAACAACGATGGCAAAATATGAATGAACTCGTTAGCCATGCTATAGCAGTTAGCCAAGCGTTGAAGCTTTCTAAACATCAATGCTATATGCAATGAGGGCAGAGTGGACAACGGGCGACGACGAGCACACCACCACAGCACGCTCTTTATTCATAGATGGACAAACACAAAAGATTCGCCGCTTGCACGCACAACACCCGCTGGCCACAACACCCGCTAGCCACAAATTTATTCACACACATCAAACGTACGCCTAAATGCGATCGCAAATACAACTTCTAAGCGAACTCGACCACCATTAGAGCAATGCAACAACTTCAACCTCATCTATGATCACTCACCATATTTTTCACTGAACTGTCCAACTGAGATGTGTTCAGCGTTAATTATAGACAGGAATCGTGGTAATACCCAATAAAATAAAGATACTCGCCAAGTTTGCAAGCTTTATTTTATTAAAATCTTGTTCAAATATGTCTTATTGGGAAATCACTTTTCTGCTTCCATTGCCAATATATAATCATTAAAATGCCATACAGATCGAATTTTTTTGTACAACAACACTGCTGGATCTTTTCTTCTCTTTTTTTCCTGCGCGTGTTACCGTCGAAATATGACATCTCAATTAGCGCCGAAAAAGACGATAAGCTAAAACTCATTCATCACTGAAAACTAACAAGGATATGCTCAATTCAGTATACCTTCTTGTTCCCTTAAGTTTAAGCTATCGAACTGCATCTGCGCTTAGCAAAAGAACCCTTAAATTTTATCTCACTTAATTGGAAAATAATCACAGAATAAATAGCAAAATAACAAATATACAATATAATCAACGTATCATTTATTCTTTAAACATTACTATAACTCGTTCATTCTAGCAGAAATTGGCCGCAAAAATCAATGATAAGAAGGATAAGCAAAATATCGATTCATTCTGCAACTCAAGCCTTGAAAGATTACTGAATAACTAAACATATTTATCGGAGGAACAAAATTTATGAACATCAAACAAACTGATAAAATATGTGGTGAGTACTGAGTGACGAGAGGAAGCGACTATATGACGATAAATGCAGGTAGGAGTGAAAGAGCTCGACTTTTGCGCACGCAAAAACTACAATAAAAGATTAACATGTGGCCTTCATGAGGTTCGTGATGCGTAAAAAAATGAATAAATCCTTCAACGGATGCCTAAGATTTGAGAGAAAATGCCGCTCCTCAATTATTACTACTCGCAAAAATGCGTGCTAGTTAATGGCTGGAAAAAACACTTTTCCGGTTTATAGCCAAATAAACGCCTAATCTGTATTAAATGCACCCAATGATCGGGCCGAATATTAAATCTTCTTGCGCACTTTCTGCAAATTACCCATTTGTGGGTAACGTTTCACCAAAATTAAAACAAATTTATGGAGTGATACAGGAGAGGGGAGGAGAGGAGAGGTGAAGAAGGAAAGCAACCGAGAAGGGAAGATAGAGGATCCTTAAAACGGAAAAATATTCAAAAAATTGCTTTGCTTAGCAACGTGATTAAACAAATGTCGCTTCCATTTATACGCGGTTAGCACATCAATGTTCCCATCACTTTGTATTAAAAACAATATATCACTACAACAAAGAAATACCCATCAGCTTTTTCCGGATTTAGAGATGTCTTTATAGGAATTTAGGATTCAGGAATTTCAATTCATTAAATAATTGCCGTTGGATCGCATCAGTATGTTACGTCGAATCGACAACATCACTATTATGATCGGGGTCACTGAAGCACACGTTTGTGGGCGTAATATTACTGACGACTAAACAAAGCAGTCATCACCGATGCTGCCTTCTCCCATCGCTGATTCTCACGTAAGTATGCAACTACACTATCAGCTGAACTGTCGCTAGAAGGCTAGCGTAACCCGACAATCCTGACTGCCTTCTTCCGCGACGAGAGCAAATGAGCAATCGCGATGAACGAATAAATAAATATACTCATAACCACACGATCTAAATGACCTGAAATGCACGAAAACTGAAGACCTAATTTAAAAAAAAATGGAACTTACCACTGAGCGAAGCAAATGATGAGGAATTTGCACTTGTCGAAGGAAGAAGAAGAGCATTCGGTCGAACAGATTGTGTCGTCGCACCTGAAAACAATCCACTCAGAATCCATGATAATCGTAGACTTTGTTAAAACAATCCACTCTATGATAATCGTAGAATAAACTTCTATGACACAAATATGTTAACTCTGTTAAAAACAAAGCCAATAAAGAATAGCTATGTGAACAATAATCGCAACTCATTATGAATTAACGAAAATTGAGGAAAAAGAAATTAACTTAATGGTTGCCTCGATTCGGTGGTTCATAGACATAAGATTGTTGTTGAAATCAATTGGCCATCACGATAGAAACCTTATTCAGTCGAATTTTTAAGAGAAATATTTAAAATGAAACGATATTATGAAAAACGATAAATGTTGAAGTGCAAATAATGATAATTCACTCAAATTTAAAAAAAAGTTACATTAGAAACAAAAAACTCTTCGTAAGGAAAATTTTTAAACAGCCAATAAGAGCGAAACAAGTTTCTAAATTGAGTTCAAATCAACATTCGCAATTGTGCTGGAATCGTATTCAGTATTCACGAAACGAAGTTCTATTTTGACGAAATATTCATCTCTTGAATGCTAAAATTGCTGGAAAAAGGCCCGCTGTTAAGACATGGGTTGTTTTGCGATGAAAACAGTCAGATTGCCGAGGAAAGAGTCTCGTGTTATTAATTCCTTCTTGGCTCGGATTAGCGAATCGTAAATTACATCCCACTCTGAGCATTGATAACATCCAATTTAAGCAACATTATCCTTTAAAAAAGTAAGTTGCATATATATACTTCATAATGCGAACTAAAGTTTTACCTCCATAGTAATTATTATGATCACCAGGGGATGTCGCCGACAGTGCGACAGAGCGATACGACTGCCTCGAAGGGTAAGCCTTTGTGTTGCCCATTTGAGGCGATTGCATTGCTCCCATATTTCCGATATCTGGTACTACTGGTACTGAGACCTGAAAATAAACAGAATTTGCAAAAATAAGGGCTGCACATTTGAAGACTATGGAAACGCGAGAAGCTACAGTAATAAAAATAAGAGTGGTGGTGCATAATTAGACGAATACGTGAAAGTTTATAGCAGGCCGCTTCCGTAGTCGTAAAAACTGTTTGTGTAAGTAGACTGCTTTGCTTACTCAACAACGAATTCCCAGTTGAATCAATCACGTAGAAAAGCAGTTAACTTTGTTAAGAAGTAAGCAAGTGAAATCTAACAATTCACACAAAAGCAGACAAGCTCATGTTGCCTGAAATGAGAGCATTTTAAGCATAAGCATAACAAGTAATTATACATAAACCCATGGTTTTCCCTCTTATAATGTATTATTTGGGAAATACCACACACTTCTCTGAGATCTTATCGGAAAGAGAAGTTCAATGAAAACAATAGCACAGGTGAAATCTAGCTTTGCTTTACGTTCAGTTGAAGGATGCTAATCGCCACTAAACAAGAACAAGGCAAAAGAAGAAAGTCACTATCAAAAGACAACCAAGCTCCATACGAAGTGTCCTGCAAAATCGCAAAACAACGAAGGAAACGATCGGTTGATAAGTGCGCAACAATTGCGACAAGCATAAGCTCAGCTTCAAACGTGTCTGCTCGGTTGCACTTGTGCATACCACCACCCTAACGTGCAGCTGCTCGATGATAGTATTTCAAACAACGAACAACGAAACAACTCTGTTTGCCTAGCTCAACGAGGCATGTCACTGTGGTGTTTTACTTAAATAGGCGAACGCACAAATACGATACAATCACCTACCCTTTCCACCAACCAGCCAAATGCCAATTGGCGCTACCCCTGAAACACTCCTAAGTCACCAAAATGTAAAAACTAAGCCCATTGTCTATTGCTTCCATCAGCTGAAATCACAAAATAAGAACGCAGAAATGTAGAATGTCTTTGAGCGTGAAAGCATATATGCACCAAGAAAGTATTTTTCCGCCGACGTACGCAAAAAACTATACACCACAAATGAGAATCAACCAGTTCTGTCATCCTTTCTGGTTTTTAAAGAAACAACCAGTCCTACCTAGTAAAATGAAGAAAATCTGAAAAACTGCTTGGCAAATGGAATTTTCAGGCTAGATGCTAATGCAAAGGTCTCTATAGATTTGTAAAAAAAGATCCTTAACGCAGTGACTATTAGAAGCGATTTCATTATTTCACACCAGCAACGAATTGCTTATTTTCTTTAGCCTTCTGTGGGTTGTTTCCTGCTGGAACATTGAAATCATGGATTTCTTCCCGTCAAAATGGCGTGGTGCCTAGCAGGATTACGTCCACAACGTAGATCATTTAGAGCAATTTCTCAGGACTTATTCATATCCAGCAGCACGAAAACTGCCAAAACCTGTACACATCATCACAGTTCCTTTAGACAGAAACCAGTAATGAAAAAAAAAAATTCCCTTTAAGAAAGTGAACGATGTCTCTGTTGTAATTTAGGTGTCCATCAGCGTGCACTACTGCCTGCTAAGCTCTAAAACAATCCAACCGTTCGCTCAAGAATCAACAACAGAACGATAACGCTGTTTCTGACAACACTTTCTTCGGCTCTATGTATATGTATATGTGACAAACAAAGGATTGCAAATAAGGTTTGATAAAAAATCGATTAGGCCTAGGCACACAACACTTTATTCGGCCTAACCTCTCGTCTTAGGCGTACGTGCATGAAAGAATATTATCACTTAAAGAACAAAAAGCATAGATCACTTCAAAACTCTTCAAAACGTCATAAAAGCGCAACAGTAGTAATAGCTGTCAAATGTCAAACCATCTTGTTCGAAGAGCTTTTTTAACGAAGGTTTTTACAAGCAATTCAATTTGTATATGACCGATAGCACGATGGAAATCAATTAGTTTATTTGTGAATCGTCTTTAAAGAAAATATAGATTTCCTCTGTTCATGCTTCTGTATTATACAGATTATCATTTCATTCAGCTACTTTCCCGAATAGATTACTTAGAAAAGTGAAATCTTTGCGATACGAACTATTTAACTTCCGGAATATCAACACCAAGCAGGGATTTCACTGAACTACTAAAGGTATGTATCACCAATATAGTGAAAAAAGTGATGCCATGTAAGCGGAGCAGTATTGGTAAAGAACAATTCAAATGTAATATGATATGGGGAAAAAATCTGTGATAACTCGTTGATAACAATATAATTTTCGTCTAAACGCAACGACTAGGATTACTTCGATAGCAAAACGTTACTTAGATTAAGAGCTAGACCAGTAAACCTCTTTACGCCAATAAAGAAATAAACTAAACGGCCTTTTGCTTTTTATTTATTTTACGAGTGCTCCGAAAGTCATTTTAAAGATTTTTCAATCATCTCTTACATTTTTATTTGCTTAAACAAAAAACGTTTACTTAACGCCGGCTATTTCTCCACGAGGCCATTATCTGAAGTGAAAAACCCATTCACTTTTATGAAACGCAATTCCACTTTCAACGTTCTTTTCAGAACAACCTCTTTAAGCGATTATTCTATTTTGTGGGTACACTCTCTCATAATGAAGAAGTCGTCTGTAAAGGCATTTCCACCTCAAATTTGTATGAATCCAACACAGTAGTGCGAAATAAAAACGACTTCTCTCACTGCTTATTATATCTATGAGCAATAATTCACTAAAGTCCTTTAAGAGATTCCTTTATTCCTACTATTATGAATTGAGTGAGTCAACTACATAGAATGGTAAATATAATACCAAGCCATATAAAGGATTTTAGAAAACTCTTGTTGAGAAAAATTCTCCTCTGTCGCTCAACAAATTCATAATAGCCGGCATCTTTAATTTAACTGCAAATTTCTGAAATTCCAGCTCTCATACTTCTACAGCAAATGTGCACTTAGGGAAACAAGCGCAATAAACATTCATCCAGACTTTAAATGAGCAAATTATGGCACTAAATTCTAGAGGATTTAAAGACATTAGAAACAAAGGGATGTTTAATGACGCTTTGTAATTCGAGGTTCGTTATGTGTAAGGAGTGATTCTTGGCTGCGTACTGAAATCGTGACAAAACTACGATGGCATCAAAAATGAAACAATCGAAACGTCTACGTGTTGAAAATGTCTTTTCCACAAAGATATGAAGCACAGAAGAGGAAAGGTGTCACTAGAATATGGCGAAAATTCTTGACGACCGGCTGGCTATGCTTAGAAATTATCAGCGGAAGGATTTGCACATCTGTAGGAATTCGGCATAGGGACTAGCAGTGATCATCTGCTCATTCTTCGCTCCTTCGTTAACCCATTCCAGATGACAAATGACTTCACAATTAGCGATGATGTGAAAGTAATTTTTGCGGATGGGCGAAATAAATAAACTTTCGTTTTCGTCGACAAACCATCCCAAAGAACTAATTGCGTTCCAAGTTTCAAGTGGAGAGGAAGCACTTCTGCTTGTGCAAAAAAAATATAAATAAATAAAGCTTCGCTAAGCAAACCTTTTTTATTTGCCTAGGAACTTGCTGATTGGCAAGAGCGCCCATACATGAGCCCGTCCGTGAATTCATCGCCACCACTGAAAATGAATCTTTTCTAAATTATACGACTATAAAATTAGAATCATACAGAAATGACCAATGTAAATCTATTGTTCGGAATTTCATCTTCGTTAAATATGCAAATTCGGTTAGCAAGCAAGCTGATCGCCCGAATCAACAACTCATTATATCAACGGAAATCAAAAACAAATAGAAAGACAATTAGATTAACAGTAGATCAACTTTTATACTGATCATTCATAATTAACTATGAGAAGATATAAAATTCACAAATAAAACATTCTTTTAATTAAATAAATCAATCGGCAATAGGCATTTCGTTAAAAACTTTATTGAAGAGGTTTGTTGCTCAATGAACGGGAAATACGACATCGTTATGCTGCTTCACCAAGCGAGCACAATAGGTCAACTTATTGGGTGAGACAACAAAAACACGCTAATTACTTAATTATATATAAAGTGATAGATTTGTCTCATAAACTTCCAAATTCCCTACCTTACTGACTAACTCGTACTCTTTATCGAATTACCGAGCAGTTATTAATAAAGATTATATGATTTGTCAGCGAGATATTCTAAAGAATACACTTACGAGGCTCGTATATGAAAACTTTTCAGTTATTCAGATAAGAAAGAAAAAAATTAACATTCCACAAAGACTCCATCTTAAAAATGGTATAAACCAATTCGATCATCTGATAGAAACTAACTTACTGGCTGAATGATACTTAAAATTTTCATGTGATTATGGCGAAAAATATATGTCAACTTGTGGGAACTTCCCTGTCCACTGGCCCCTCTCTTCTCCCCATCCCCATTTCCCTCAAACAACATATCTATAATACAGCTGAAAAACGTCTTATTTTCAAATGACATGAAAGTGATTTACAGATACTATGTACCAATAAAAATTTGTGAGGATAAATTTTCCCTTTCATTAAATGAATCCTCTCTCAAAATTCCAGGAATACTTTTACTCCATGAGGCTTAATTGAAGTTAATAGTTGCAGCCATTGTCAGGGCAAAAAAAAGTTCCAGAACTGCAACGTTTCAACTATGCAAAGTAGTGATGTTTCCAGTTAGAGTACTGCCGAAAGACGAAACGCATTCCAGCAATGAAAAGGCTATTGTCAAATTAACAAAACTACTTTAATAAATAATTCGATAATAATTTCACCGAGAAATTATGGTAAAAGAGAAGCTGCTGAACTAACTGAAGAAGAGTTACCGATGGACTCAACTGAGAAGCAAAATAGTTTCTGTTTAAGGAATTTGACAAGTACCAACCTATATGAGAACTGCCAAATCCAAATGACATGAAGACTGACAGAGAAAATGAATTGAAGCGATAGAGCTATAAAAGAGGACATAATGCTACAAATAATTTTTTCATTTCTCTCTAAAGAGAACAAATTATACTCTCAAGCAAGTATTTAAATGGCACTTTTAATGACGATTAAAGGGAGTCAAAAACTTTTCTAAACGGCAATTTTTTCCCCCATTCAGCAGAGGACACTTAAGTAACGAACAGAAATTTGATAGGTGCATATTGTGAGTGTTTCGGCGAAAATTCAATACAAAATTATAATTGATGTAGTGTTGGAAACGACGACGATGAACAGTAGTGAAGCGGTATTTGTGTTATTCTATTGCATCTTCTGTACTTGAATAAATGGATACAGAAAAATTATGGGGAATTATAGGCTAAGTGTAAAAAATAAAATAAAATAAAATAAGTAAGCAAAAGACCAACAAAACAAAATAAACTGCACAATTACTTTTTTTAAAGACTACTATCTACAATAACTACTATCACAAAGCAATTATCTATGAAAAATGTGAAAATAAAGCCTCAGCACTTGTTATGATTTATGCCAAAAATTCGTAAAATGCTTCGCTATAAGATATGACCACTAAGAAAGACAGCCGTTTTGATGTTACCAACAAGAATTTGAAAAAAAAGTAAAGGGATGAAGTGGAATCAACAGAAAAATGCGACAACATAACGAAATATTCCATCGATTGCCGCCACATTAGATCATAAAATATCAATAAAACAACTAATGTAAACTCATAAACGTCAAATGAGAAAACGAATTAAACTCCTTCATTTTAGAAAATGGGACAAAAAATCCTTCAACTTTCATTTCTGATAAAAAAAAGGAATGACAATTTCTTCATTAAGCGATAGAAATGTAGAATATCACTGAAGAAAGCAATTTTTATGAACATAATTTACTATGAAAAGTGTCTTAAGAAAATAATGGTATAAATCAGTTTTTATTTACATCGAAATAACCACCCCTTAAAAAATGCTAAACGCATTCAACATGATAAAATCCCTTGAAGAAAAGCATTATTGAAGCGATTATTAGGCTTGTTAGAAAGCTTCAGGGCTGTGTCAGATGAGTTCCATGGCCCAAGATATATCCACAATTCGGCGTGCTTCAGGTAATGCAGAACAGGCTGGGGAGACAAGCCATGAAATCCTTGCAGTGTACCACTGAAACATATAGTGGTCGACTCACAGCCCAAACAGTTTAACGATTTGGTTAGTACCTGACCTTGAAGTAACTTAAGCCACTGAACGCATATCAAAATTACTGTTCAGCCCACTTTGTACAATTCATGGCAATCGGCACAGAGGAGTTCCACACATTGCAAGATTTTTTTAAAGTAAAAGTCCGCCGAGAATTGGTGACCACGGTGAGCCCGTTAAATGTAAAGCCAGAACATTTTTTGTACGTCTGAAGAAAATTGAACAAGACGGATATTGGCCGCATTTTTTCCTTCTCTTAATAAAACGAAGGAACATGTAGTACTCAATGTGATTAGGCTGGCCAGATGATATCGTTCTATAGACGTCTTACTTCTGCAATGCTTTGTGAAGTAACAGAATGTATGATGCATTCCAAATGAAATGAAATTAGCTTCTTTACGCTCATAAAAGAACATTTGGCAACAATCACTTCTGCAAAATTCTGTTCCGAACTATACTGCAGGCAGTTACATACCTTCGAAGAATTTAAAAGTTATGAAAATGAGCTCTTGTGTCCACATTACGACGGCACACTGATGGACATTTCATAAGCAGACTTGGCCACACAGGTTTCACGATAATGCAACAACAGCGTGAAAACGATAAGCATTTAAGAACTGAGAAAACGACAACATCGGTTGTTTTCAAGATCATCAGCATTCAAGGTATTTAGGACAAGATTTACCTGCAATGAGAAGTTACAAGAAAAAGGAAAAGAAGAAAGCCGACTCTTGGATGCTCACGAATTCAAACTACCATAGGATGAAAATTTCAGAAATTTCATAGTTTTCGTCGAGAAAATCGGAATAGACAGGCGAAGGAGAAAAATATAGAGTAGAGAAAATATCAGAAGCTTAAAAATCGAGCAAAAAAAACAAATATTAATAAATGATGGGAAGAGAATACTGACGTGCTCATCTTCTCACTATGCTAGCGAACAAATAATAATACAACATTTCCACCATAGCGGAAGCCAATCGACGGGAAATTGTTCGTAACAACACGGAACGTGATGATTAGGAAAGGCCATAAAGCATACAGAAGATTCTCAGTTATAAATGCAATTATTGAAACACGTATTCTAGTTATGCAATATACGATTCTCAGTTATAAATGAAATATACTAGCATCCTTTTATTCTGGATTTGCCCAGCAACAAAATCCAGTGTAATCCTGCGTTTCAGTTCGACTTACGAGCCACTATGGAAAAGTTATTCATGTAATAATAATAAACGAAACTGTGGTATCTGAAGTGAATTCAAATACATCAATAAGCACTCTGGATAAACTCACTTGAGTTTTTAATTTCTCCATTGGCATTTAAAAAAAAACCAACTTGCACATTACATGAGAAAAAGACATCAAGATCGTTTTTTTCCGACCAACGCATATCGCGTTTCTATATTTAAAAAGAAAGATGTGCACATCTCTCAGCAACGATACACATTCATAAGTAAGTACTCAACAGGGGAAGTCAAAGTTTTGAGTTAAAAAATGAAGCAATTATAGTACCGTTAACGTAATTTTTTTAGCAACCAGTTATTAGGATTGACGATTGTCAGGTAAACGTTTATGGCTGTGGGTGATCTGAACTGCTGAGAACTGCTGACAACGATTTTTGTTATAGTAAGCGAAAGTACGCAAATAGACGGCACTATTTTCTCCTTTTCAATGGCATGAAAAAGTTAGAGTATATTTTAAAGGTGTAAACAAAAAAACAGAATGTATAAACGTTTGCGTGAAAAGTTAAATTAACGTCACCTGATGTACCCACATTAAGGATAGCGATCTGAAAGAAAGCAAATACTGATTTAAGCACTAATTTCGATACTACAACTGAGTGTTAAATAGAACGATGTAATAGGTGCAAAACTGCGGACAGGTGTCAATAAACGCCAAAGTTTGTTTGGACACCGCAGTAGTTAAGTTCCTGGAAGACCCACTTACTGAATGCGAGTGAGCAGAACGACGTAATATTATCAAAAATGCTATAAGGAGCATTTTAAAGAGTGCCACCAAAGACGTGCGAAAGATTATCAATAACAGTTCAACGAGGAAAAACTTTTCAAAAAGTACTGCTGATACGTTTCAGGTATGCGCTTCAAAGGTGAACGCACAAAACAGAGCATGCAAACATGAACAATCATCATTCTGCTTGAAGATCAGTTCAAATAGATGCGAAAACAGCAAACACGAAGTTTGAATATAATTCCATAGTCAATATTCATTCCCAATTTTTACATGGAATGAATAAACGGTTATTACAATGGTGATAAAAGCAGACAGCATCATGGACCAGAAAGTTCATAGTGAAGCAGAAACGTTACTGAGACCGTAAGCTACAGGATCGCTCCGACTATAACTCCATTGTTCGTTTAAAAGCAGTCTAACAAGTGAATGGTCATCTCCCACAACGCTCCATCGAAAAGTTCTATTAGCATATGTTTACTACTGCTGATCCCTTACTGTTGATGGCAACATAAAAGCTAGAATAGAAGTTAATCGCCCTCATACGTCGTTTAAAGGCCGACAACGTTAGACAACTACTGGTAAGGCTGGCTACATTTGTGAGAAATTGCAATAAATAAAATACAGTCATAGCACATATTGAGGAAGCCTGTTATGAACAAGAAAACATGACAGAAATAAAGCGGTGCCGTAAAAACAATAAGTTAAACAAGAAAAAGATAAATTTACCGCTGTGACGTTTGATGGTGGCCGTTAGACGATGTGAGGATGAAGGACGTAGGGTGGCCGACTTATATGCAAAGCCAAATGCAGCCGGAGGCGAACCATCGTTTGCTTTCTTTCGCAACGAATGTGGTAACGACATTATCAACAAGTAGGGCAGCAATAAATGTACACCAAAAGAGCGCTGAAGAAGTTCTACCGTCGAAAGGAAACCCACTGATACACAAATGGAGAGTCGCTATGCGGCCGTCACAATATGAAAGCAAATATCAGTGTGAATAAGGACGACGACCAGCTGCTCACCGAATGACAGAAATTGCGATCGACCGCTAGCTAGCCTGTGCAGTCCTCTCTTTTTCTGTGAAAGAAGCGATCAGGTACGACATAAGACCTCAGCTAATCCCATAGGGACGGTTAAGTGGTGCTTCTTTCATTCGAATACAACGTATTACACAGTGGAAAAAATCAGGGCAGCGATGACCTGCTTATAGAGGCGAAGCAACCAGCGATGATGCCTTACTCGTTTTTTGAAAAGGCATTGCTGCGTTCTCTCAGTTTTCAAACGTCATATAATTTCTTATCAGTGGAAGTGTGAAGGTGCTGAAATGCAGGTACGTGCAATAACAAAAATCTAATAACAAGCGTTCAAGGTACCAATAAATATTTCCTCCACTTTTCCTTCTTAAATATCATATTACAAATAATTTTCATATCATTCTAATACTGCGTTTCCTTCCCCTAAAAGATAGCAAATTTCGTAAAAATTTCGATTGAAATAACGCAACTGAACGTGAAAATGTTTAAAAAGAACCACTGCTTTGCAAAATAGCCACAAAAATGCAAACAATTATTCACTTAACAGAGTTTTACTTCGTCCGGAGCCGGAGCCTACCTTGCTTAATTAGAATTTAAACAACGGACCGATAGGGTGGTCAAATGTTCTCAGAAAATAAAAAATTGTGGGGGCATTCGAATACGTATAGCTGATGATGAGATCTCTGTGGTGGGCAACCAAAGACGACGACGAATGAACGAAATGTTCCGTACAAATGCGTCGGGGAAGGCGACCGTGCTGCTGATGAATAACAGTGATCTGTAGCATAGCACCATGAATGTGTCTCTGTGTGCGTATGCCCTATGTCCCGTTGAAGGACACAACGCTACATGTACGCCTGCCGACTGACCACTCCCGTGCTCACCAACACTCCATCGTCCTTCCTTTGCATCATTTCTAGACTATTCTTCGAGAGCGATGTACATCCATCTCGCGCACCTGCTAACTATACCGAATTTTGCCGCGTCGATCGGGTCAAACGTGACAAACTCATTCGGTTGCAAATAACTACCAAGCGATTTTTCCGCATAACGCAGTCGCACATCTTGCAGTGATGATCCATCTAGCGTTGCGTTTCAACTTCCAGCAAAGCCAGCCATTCCAGAAACTCATAAGCAGACACGTTTAATTAGGTTGAAAATTGCCGTCGACAGAAACCGCTGAAATCGACTAATTCCTATCGGTAGTAATAAATGCAGCAATCTAATTTCTTCACTTCCATTCTATTCGAGAAGGGGTTTTCGGACGAGTGGCAACGCTAGTGGGAGCGGTCAACGTCGGATGACAGACGCGCAAATAGTTGAGTGAACGGAAGGAGGCGAAGCCAATTCAGAGTGGATAGCGGCCAGTGTGTGCGCCACGTATGCGGAAACGCTGAGTGCAAAGCAATTTCCGTTTAAGCGTGTCATTGAAATCTCTACCATCAAGCGCGATGAGCTAGACTATCATGAAGTTGGCGCAGTTGCAATTCGCTATAGCATCCAACAATCTTCATTTACCTTACGAAGGGCAACCAGCATGGATTTAACGAACTATTCCTTCAGTGCAAATATGAACTAATGAAGATTAACACAATTCATGCTTAAGAATGATGGACTTTCGTTCTTTGATTAAGTTTTAAATGAAAAAAAACTTCCGTCAAGAACCAGCCCAGTCATAAACGAAATTTGAAGTAAATAAATGGAAAAAGTAATGAGAGCACGGCTTGCATGTCAAAGCTGCCCATTTCTACTAAAGGCTTCAAGAATATAAAATATCGACAGTTATTTCCTACCTAAAAGCAAATGTGTTCTTTAAGCAAAAGCACATTCTCTGCTGATACGTCGGTTCAATAACACACCTTTACCTGTTGAGTTCCCTCTTCGCTGAGTTATTCTCGAACTTCCCATTGTAGCTTATTGTGCAAAACATGGATAGGAAAACTCAACTAAATTGACCAATAAAGTACTTCGGATTGTAGAACTTCTATCTTAACCAAAAATTAAAAAAAAAAAATAAAATAAAATAAAATAATACAATCTGAAATGTGACAACTTAAACAGTGTGGTCTCATTTTTCTGATTTTTAGGTTTCAGCAAAGAATTTAGGGTGTTTAAACACCGAAAAAAGTGAATTAAGATGTGCATGAGAGAAAAATGGCGAATTTTCGGAGGTATTGTTACAAAAGATGTACGGACCTCATGCTGCGCCAGCATCACTCATAAAGACGCATAGGCGTCGAGCACCAACACGCAACCAGCTTCTAAAAACCTATCGTTCGACTGTTACAATCCCATCAACCATTAAGCGCTATGATGTATAAATTTCCAGATATCTTCAACATTTCAAATGTTTTGCCCTTCCGGTTTGTTTGATACCTTCTATTATACTCTTACGATTGTCTCCTCGTTCTATTCTGCTACAGAGATTGTGAATTTCAACAACAGGACTGACGTCAGTTAGCACAAGATAAAACGGCGATTTGCATTCTCGCTCTACTCGGTTTACGTTGAAGTATGTTCCATTAATTAGGGGTAGGCGTTGAATATCACGTCGAATAGATTTTTATGACTATTGATTAGGTGAAAAATATTCAAGTTTACGAGTCATTAAAAATTTGAAGGACATGAGAAACTTTAAAGGTTTATGGCTTCCAAAAGTAAACTTAAGAAGAGTGGTAACAAAGAGACTCATAGCAATGCCAGAAAAAAATGCCCTATCGAGAATTAAAAAATTTTCTCTCGACTCTTTCTCACCCCTTTTGATAGTTTACATTTCTCCCTCATCTATTCCAAATTGAAGAGGAAAAGCAATATTAAACGCTTGCTTAATCAAAACCTTAGCTGAAAACAACGAAATCATCTCAAACCGCAATTAATTCTTCAAAAAAAAAGAGAAATTCCTTTCTAAGCAAAGCGCCACACTAATAATTTGCTGTATGCTCGAACAAATGAGCATTAAGGAACAGAATATTTTAGCACAAATGCAGTAAATAATAGTGGGATAGTTTACTGAGAAATATCAATGGGAGCCATTCGAGAGGATTTCGCCTAATCGAACACGCATATTTGCATAAAGCAAATAAGCATTAAGAATTTGCATAACAATGTATCCATAAATTTCAACTTACGCTTTTAGTGACCACTCAATGGCGGCGTTACTATACGATTCATTCCACGAAAATACATCACCATTAGAGAGCCTTTCAAATAAGTGTCTCTGAGAAATGATGAAAAGCATTTAGTACACTTAAGCTAGTAAACATCACTGCTTAGTCTAGCTAACGCTAAAGTGCATTTAGAACACTTGCATCAGCAAAGATAAGCATAAAAATTCAAATTTCAAGGTTTCCAACCAAGATAGGAGGTAGTTTCCATCACGGTAGGGACTCAATTCAACGTTTCTAGGCATAAAATTATGCACAACACGTTAATTAGATACGCGTTTTTCGGTATAGCGAAAGCTATCTGTTGCTGATAATTAGCGCATGAATTTATCTCGTTTGTCAATGCTCATATCCGGTTTGTTAACGCCCTTAAAAAGGAATGAAACAATTTTCGGGATAATTTTAGAGTGTAAATGAGAGGTGCGATTTAACACCATTGCACTCTAGAACGGTCTACTGGTGATCCCCAGAACAGAGATCAGTATTCTACTGCCAATAAGAGAATATTCTCGATTTTCATAAATATGTTAGTTGAATCGCTTGAGGAAGTGAATATTTTAGTTTTGGTGATTTTCATCTTCAAAGATGTTCGAAAATATCATAGTCCAGCTGCAACAGTTATCGATGGCACAATTAGTTCGTTAATTTCCAAGAAGACAGAAATTTGAAGATTCTTTCATCACAAATTAAACACAGCACTGAGACTGTACAAACAATTAACTAGGGTAATATTCTAATAAACTGAATGCGTCATAGAACTCATAGAATAAAAACATATTTTGCAAATCTTCATTCGTCGAAGTGATCTTTGATTTCAACTAAGAAATCAACATTAGGCGCACAAAAATATGGTACTATAAATATACCCAAGTCGATATTAGATCAAAATAGTGGCGCTAATTTTCGCGTCATAGCATAAGACCTGCGACGAGATGTGCCCGGAGAACATTTCCTTGTATGTCACTACCTTTCGCATCATACATACCGCGTTACGACGACCACTCATTTCCTCGACGATTTCTCCTCATTATACGCGCATGCACAGGTATATTGCAAAAATCTGCTTAAATTTTAAGCCAAGGGAGTTATAGTCCTGGAAAATATAGTAACCCAAGAAATGTGTCTGGAAATAAACTGTTACCCACTTTCTTCTATTCCATTCATGTTACGGCAAAATAGCTCAGTTGAATGATTCTAGAAAAAAGCAGATTATGGGAAAAAAAGAAAAATTTGGAGCTGATCGATGATGCTGATTCCCTACTCCTCATATAACATGCCACGATAATAGAAGGAATGTAATTAACTCGATGTATGGCCTTGAAAGATCATCACTGTGCAAATTTGCCAGATAATGGTATAATGCAACGACTTGTTGCAAAATAGGAGAGTGCGCATAATTCTTTGCATATGAAGGGGGAAATGAGAACAAGTTAACTTAAAATATAGCTTGAGGACACTACGAGTTATTAACAGGGTCAATTTATACAAACTGTAATGATTAAAAAGAAATGTTGGAATAGTTTTGAGATTTCAAAAAATGTTTCGTACGAAATGAAATGAATTCAGTGAACACAACTAAACATAAAAAATAAGCTGACGATAAGTGAGAGTGACGAAAATATCGCCAACCACTAATAATGTTTAAATGCCTTTCGAAATTGTACAACGAAAATGAGATATTTATTGTGTTTAAGAAATAAAAAGTAAATGAATGAACATGCATGAGGGATGAAAGTAAGTGACTGATCAAGTAGAGGCGATAAGACTGATCAAGTAGAAGCGATAAAAGTGAACAAGTGATCACGTAGGTGACATGTAAGGAATGAATATAGGTAATATATGGAAATAATGGAATACTGATTCATCACTCAATGGATACGTAACTGCATTTATGCTGCTGATTCGCTCATGTTCGTTTTACTGCTGTCGGTTTTTTTTTTTCAAGGATCATTTCCTATACATCAATTCATTCGAGACCACTAGAACGCAACCAGCCGATCAAATGCACCTATTTCTAGCTCGACGCATAGTTACGTCAAGATTAACGCATGGCATTGGACTTTTCTTTGAACAAAGACGCCAAAGAACTCACCGTACTAGGTCTCGATCTAACAACCGTTAAGAAGAGAAGAATATTCGCCGAAGATCTCGCCCACATCAACGATTCTCTTGGAAATCAAGAGCGTAATTAGGGAGGGGGAAGGGAGAGTGCATGCACCACTTCAGTAATGATGAATTTTATTGATGCTGCCACTCTTTATGTTTCCCCTCTTCAAACAACATTCCACAAAATCAACGACTTGACTACAAGAATGCTCTCATTTAATGATCCATATACGAATGGATACGCATGATTGCCGACTAAGCGTGGAATTATTTTGTTAACGATTGAAATATGTCAACATTACTGCATTCTCATCGAATGCGATCGAAAAAAACTTCTTATAAAACGACTATTGATTGTGAGAGAAAATTTTCTCGCACATCCACATTTGCGCAATCATAAACATAAAACCTGGCGCAATACGACATAAAATTTCTATTGGAAAGGGCTTTATGCTCTCGAATATATGAAATATTGCATAAAGGAACATATACGTAAAGCCGAGCTTACTCGACCTTAGTTATATGGATACTGTCATCATCTTACTTAAAAGAGCGGATGCAAAGAGTTCGTTCGGTTTTTCTTATTTTTGTTTTCACTGCAGTCTCTTCCATGCTACCATTAAAAAAAAGTTTCATCCCAATTTTGGACTGCAACCACCGTCAGAAATTGAGCTACAACCTGCAATTACCATCCCAACCGAATGGCAGCAGTAGGATCAAACTCGTTTTTTTTTCAGTAAGGGACAAAAAGCACAGAGGTGCTGCAGTTATAGAACAATTACCTTCATGATGAAATCAATGGTACAAACCATCATAAACTTCATTTCTTTAATAGGTTAGCCTAGCCTATTCGACCAGTGATATGGCAAATTGCGACTGAATTCATGGGTACAAAGTTATCTTTACTGGGTATGTTACAGCAGATGGACTGCTAACAACATAATGGTGTTGTGTTTTGCAAACATCAGATGTGGTTTATTGTCAACCAACATAATTAATTACTTGTACTTCATGCACCAATTCCTGTGTGAATTTTCTAATTTTAGACTTTAATGGAGACCAAATATCTGAAATTTTGTACGGTATTAAGCGCTGCTCATTTCCTAAACATAAAATCTCGAAATTGGTAACAATGGTTGTGTATTGCAAGGCATCTGTTCAAATCAAACAAATATGTGCAATAATGAAATAATTGTCGTTTGAAATGTTCCATGAAAGACCTACTAGGGAGAAGCAAAATGCTGGAATAAATGGCATGAGTGCAATTAGCATAGGAACTATACTCACAAGTATATTCATCCTACCTCATCGTAGTCTCTCTACACCAAAGCAATCCACTATTGACCGTTTATGTATATGGAACTACTAGAACATTACTGCTGACACATAAATTACCAACAATAACGTGAAAATCTGGCAAAGAATGCATAATAATTGGTGGAGACGCTTACGACTTGCACAAACAATTTTTAAAGTCCCTTCAATATCAAAAAAAACTTAAAATTCTATAAATAAACCAAGTACGCTTCCTCTGAAGTGGACTAATGTAAATTACAACTAGCTATCATATTATTCGCTACAGCTGAACAGGGACAACCAAGACTAGAGAATAAGATAAGCTCGAAGTCGGCGTCTTCTACCTTCCTTTCAAATCTGCGAAGTCTCAAAAAAAGAAAAAAAAAATAGGAAACATGCGGAAATTTAAAAGAAGCCTAGATGAAAATCCTATAAATTCAGGTACACCTTGGAATAATAAGCACCGATGAATCCTACAGTGAGATCGTATTTTGTTAATACTAAAGCGGAATGCAAAAACTTCACTGCTCCAAGGTTCACCTGAGGAGGAACATGATGTTCATGTTCTTCCTCAGGTGTTCATGTTCACAACCTTGTTCACACTACATCATAGTTCTTACATACTATTCGCGAGAGGTCCATAAAATGAACGAATAAAAAATAAGAAAAGAAAAAATGCATGTTTGTGATTTCCAGTTAAATATTCGGATCAATAGTTAGGATCTCTGCTAAATCATTGACGGTTTCCCTGAGAAGAAAAGTTAAGGATGTAAGTGAACCTAACTGTATTTAGCTGCTTAGCATCTTACCCATTAATTACTATCACAATAATATGGAGAGGTGATTTACAACTGTCTCATATAGAAGTTCACGGCATAGAAAAAAACATCGATAACGAAAATTCATATATCATCCGTCAGTAAGTAAAACTATGAAAATTTTGGATGAACAAGAAAACGGCAAAATGTAAAGTACTTAAGAAATCGTTGTACACTTTCTAAATGACAATTCGCTAATTGCTCTCTCACTACTTTCGGATATATATATGGAGGGCAATATTGCAGACCTAACAATGTGTGATTGTCGAGCACGAATGGACGATTCTATACGGGCGCTGCTTTTGCATAAAGATGTGTTCAAGCGACAATAATACTATCCAGCCGCAACGATGATCATGCACCCGTATGGATATATCGATTCCAATCTGTGTGCACGATCTGGCCAACATATGGTATCAAAGTCGACATTTCCCAGACGTGCTGTCCTCTCAAAGACTGTCAAAATAACGTCCCTTTACCAATCGTATAAGAAAGAACCCACCCACCACGCTTTAGAATAAAACTGTGACCATGTGGGAGATTTAGACATGCTTTAAACTGGAAACTCGTCTAAGTGCTACCTAGTCAATATGCCTTTCGCGCTAGTCGGGTGTTCTCTAGAAGCTGAATGGGAATACAGGCAAACAATCACTCCGAAAAAATAAGGTGCGGAGGTTAACGATTTTTTGCTAATTTCAAAATCAAATTCAACCCGGCAATGTAATAAATAAAGAAAAGAACAGACAAGGAAGCTGCTTTAGTCTTCTGGCCACTCATCTGGGAAGCTTCTTTCCGCGTTGAAATCAACTCGACAATTTCTAAAACTGACCGTAAAATCGGACACTTGAAGTTAAACGGGTAATTTAGATGACAGTTCGTGAATAGAAGGAACAAATTCCGGTGGAAATTTCCTAAAATTGATCATTTTCAGCAAATAAAACGTTATTTTTACCATAAAAAACACCACCGTTATCGCCATTCTAGTTCCAGTTAAAGAGATAAGCGATACTTTAAGATCGTCGTATGAGATACTAATATTATAATTAAACGCCTTTACACACTGTCACTAACTGAGTGACTTGAAAAAAAAAATTGTTCACCTTTTGTTCAAAGTTCTTGAGCGTGGCGTCGAATCGCCTAATAGAGACTAATCAGCAAAATTCTCTAATATCATTCTATACGCTGTATTTTTCAACAGTCTTATGAAGAACAAGATATAACACGGCAGTGTTTAAACGCTTCATTATGCGGATTTCGATGCACAATGCTGAACTCTCAGAGGATAATGGAATGTAAAATATGTATACGAGAGTGTATTTTTATTGAAAATGCAAATTCTGCTAAGTTTTATTTTGCACTATTTACTATGAACTGCAAATATATTACAGTTCAATCATATGCTTACCTTATCGAATCTCTTCACGTTGAAAGTTTTCCATTTTGAACGGTAAAACATCGCTATCAAAGGCTTAAAACAACAATTATGGCTGGGACAGCGAAACATGCAGGCCAATTACAAAATGCAACAACGCTGCTTATATTTTTGTGTAACTGGCCACATCATCGAAATGATAAAATAAAATAGCACAGGAAAAAAACAGTGGACAGAACCCACATTCGCTTTAGAACAATTCGACCAATTATTAAGGAGGGACTTGAGTTGTTTGATCAGCTAACATACGATGAGTAAATAAAGCAGTAAACTGATCGATTCTTAGCCACTAAACATTTCTGTTAGGGACAAATTTGACGAAACAAGACTACTGTCTAAGAAACGAGAAGCGGCTAAAATATGATCACTGTGCACATGGTGAACGGTAAAAGACTCTCAAACTAATCCACGATAACTCAGTTGATATAGCCCCTCAACGGCAAGCGAACAGTCGCGATTTCGAAAACATTCCCCAGATTTAAACTTCAACTGTTTAAAAACACCATCGCATAATGAAAGCGTCTTTGCTGCAAAGGAATGGGTGAGAATGCAGAACAAGAATGTGAATAGCCTTGCTTGGATCTAATGAATAACAGATGTTCGGGATAGGAGAAAGGATGGAACGAGACGGCAATAAGGAGTAACCTGACGAGCAAAACAAAGCCCGAGGTGTGCACCTAATTTCGCTAAAAGCGTCAAACGTAGACACATCGACCACAATGTGCAACCCTTTTAAGCATCTGTAACGCAACTATGCAAACAATGAAACAGATGCGTCTGCACTCCGTTCGCGCACACTCAGCTCGCAGTAGAGGAGCACTTCCAATAATCTTTTGTTCACAACAATGCTTCTTATTTTCCATACTTTTATGACACCTGCCTGCTAACCGAGAATAGCTATCTTCATAAGCATATCTCATTTCACTTTTAGAGTCTTAATTCACGTAATATTAATATAAATGATTAATGCTTTTCAACTGAAAGCAAAATTGAACGTAAAACGACCTACTGAGCGCAAATTCTCTTTGGATCAAATGTATATTGTTTGACCTCACGATATTATTCAGAAGGTGGCAGTATCAATTTCAGCTAGTTATCGAATATGACAGATGGACGCATGTGCCAATCTCGCTACACGCCGTTTGTTTACTCTGGACACATCTTAATGCTATCTCCTTGCTACCTCCTAAAGCACAACCTCTTATCGATGACCGTATATGAACGTAAGATTGGAAAAAGATGAAATGATAATAGCCAAAGGTCACTAATATTGCAACAACAAAAACCGATGAACATTAATCGTAATTAAAACATCAGTATTTCATATTTTAACGTTTCCTGATGAGATCATGGGAGTTCTCAGGGCAATAGTCTGGACAGCATTGAAGAAACGGTTCATTAGAAACAGGAAAAATTGCAAATTTGTGGGAAAAAAGGACAGATCCTTTTATATGACTATCATAAGCTCAACAGCACGAATGGGAAAACATAACACATGGACGTAAGGTGAAATCTCATGCTTACTTTATCTGAAAAATGGAGGTTGACATGACCTGCCTGATGTAAACATCAAACGTCATTTCTACTGCTTTCGCCTTCTTCAAATTAGCAGCGCAGAACGTCATAATCAATTAATTTTTGAAACTGGAAGAAACGCAAAGCGACAGATATAAGAAATTGTGTTGATGCGACAAAATAAATAACACGTGCTTTTTGAGAACTTTCCTATTTTTAAATGCAACAGAGTAATGCTGAAATGGTGAGGAAAATTGCTGATTGAATTTCTCAACCTTAAAAAGGGCACCGAATTGTTCGGCAATCGAATTGACGAAACGCTATAGCCAAATATCAGCAAACGATTGCGACTAGAGTGATCCCTGGCAGTTACAGAACGCCTCGAAAAACTTGTGACAAACGACTGTCCGCGAAATTTTCATACTGCACAAGCTTTCATTTCAGTGAGGTTTTATGAGTGCTTCAACCGAGGACGGACGCGTTTCAAGGCTTGGAATCGTTTACACTAATGAAGACTGAGATTACGGCATTACCTTATTTCATTTCAAATGCCTAGGGAGCATAAAATGCACAGTAATGAAAAAATTATGCTTGCCCCTTGGTTGGAAGTTTAAAGCAAAAATGTCGCCTATATGCAACAATTCGTTTCAAATCTGTTACAAACAAAATTTCCAATAAGATGTAATACACCAATGAATACAGCAAATCAAATGAAATCTGATGACGACACATACACGCTTGAGCATTTCTTAAAGCAACAATGATCTAACTTTAAGTTTACTTATTCGATGAAATAATGGGCTAATGAAACGATAACTGAGACCATAATGCGAAATAAATGAGGAAATTAGAAAAGACGGTAATTAATTGTTTCGTTTGTCGTTCATTTGCAGACGAAACTGATCTGGTGATGAAATTTATGAGTGTAGTGGTCATCGTTTCAGTCGACGTCTCAATATTCGGCCACTAACAAAAATAACGTTATAAAATGACTAATGAAGTGACTTCAAACAATAGAACAAGAAAACTGACTGCCGTGAATATATGTGACCATGGGAAAATCAAACTCTAAAGGATATGTTTCAGAATCGCATTTCGACTGCTCACAGTATGATAAATATGTCTCAATGACCGATTGTCGACGATCAGGACTGTCGAGGTAATTACGAGTATAACTGATAAAATCTCCGTAACTTCATAAACAGTGTAATTCGCACGTAAGTATCTACTAACTGACTTAACATACAACATGCGGCACAACACTGCAAATGCTGAACGAAACAAATGCTACAGATAATAACAAAAATTCGAAAGCAGAACTCACAATGACCAACTAAATGCTCCCCGTTTAATTCCCTGCGAAATGCCGAATATTTCCACACTATATAAATGGAATGCAATGCTCACCTGTAGCAGGCCTCTCGATAATTTCGACAGCTGATGGCGCGAATGTTCCACTTCTTGAGTTTGCTTTAGGTCCAAAGATTATTCCCTTCCAACGTGGTTTGGAACTGTCTCGTTCGACGACCTGCAAACGCAAAAGCTCTACTGTTATTAATTCCACACTCTTCAGGAATCAATAAATATCTGGAAAAACTTTGGTTATAAAACTAAACATATTTAATAAAAACTTACAAATTGTTTGCGATTTTGGAAGCTCTCACATTTGCCATTATATACAGTTTCAAGGATGCTTCAATGTATTTGTTATAGCGAGTTTAAATATCCCTGCATCACCACCACTTGCCTCTAATCTAAACCTATCACTTGATGCACTTTCCGGTTATGTTTTTACCACTTTTTTTGTTTTTTCACTAGTTCATCTATCAATAAATATTAAACACCGATATATTTCACTGCAGATTTTATAGAAATATCCAACGATTGCATTAGAACTTAAACGCTGTTTTTTAAGAGGTTCTCTTCGCTGATTCTCTTATGCTTACCGCTCTCATTCTTAAAGACACATCGCTTCGGTTTAGCCACGAGAAGAATTCAGAAGCCGCTTTGCTTACGGTATTCACAAACGGTTTTCGTGCCGACTCTTTAACGGATAAGTGCTCTTCGATAGGTCAGCGTCAAATAAACGAATTGTGAATGACGTGACGAAAAACAAGAGCTAGTTTAACCAGATACTTCTCCGCTCTCATCTTCATTTTTCAATAAAAACGCCTAAACAACTGAGTATCTTGTCTCCTCCGGAAGAGATAACTCTAAAATGCATCAAAATGGAGACTGTTTTCGAATGAGGGCAATGGAAATGTGGAAAGACATATAAGATAATCGAAACATCGTAAAAGGTGCGACATAACTGCAAAAAACAATCGTCGTTATTTAATCGTAGCCATTTAAATGAATCTCTTATATTTCAGTTGATAGTATCATCACTAAACGAGTTCTATAAGATTCGCCTGATCAAAATAAAAAGGAACAATAAGCAAAAGATTGCTGACAAATAAAAGTGCTGGTTGTTTATTGTTGGTGACAAACGAGTGACACATCTCAGTGCTCAAATATGTGACGCCTTCTCAACATATGACCGCTTTTTAAACGGATCTAAAAAACCATTTAAAATTTGCACAGGAGCACCGCAGCGAAAAAAAGGATGGATTGAGATGGCAATGACGTTCTCCTGTGATTGCTGATGACGATGACGATGTGGACGACTAAATTTGCTTTATTTTGGAAAAACGACTATTTAGCAAAAACGACCGAGAAAATACATTATATCTGTAACTCTCAAATACACTAGCCCAAACGCCTCACGTCCCCTCTCCTCTGGGCATCTCCCAATAAAATTATGAAGTCCAGTAACTGCTAAATAATTTCCGCAGTTTCACTACGCAAATGTGTATAAGAAGGTCTATACTATCATCGTACTGAACAACCGAATAAAACTTCACATAATTCCACTAAAAAAGGTATGGACATAATTTACGATGAAAGGTATACAGCACTATAGAGCATTCGCTAAAACGATATCCGTAACGTTATAATAGAAAGATGTTAACTCCCTTATGAAATTAGTGACGAAATATAAAGTCAACGAAAAAAGGAGAAAATCAACTCACAATAAGATACTTCGAATTTTAAATGTAAAGACAATAGAACGGCACAGGTGAACAGTACAAAAAAAAGGAATCTAATAACGTTCCTTAAAATAGCTTCATACGACGGAAACCGGTCCATCATCACTTATAAATATTTGTCACTTTAGTCGGAAAATTTCAGCCCCCATTTAGAGATTTAAGTAAACTGCTTTGACGAAAGCATGCTACCGACGATTTGAATAAAGTAAACAGAAGTAGACAATGCTGATGATGTCGATGAATTGTATTCGATAACTGTGCATTTGTTGCACAGAGCGCATCAATTATGGGAGAGAGAGAGAGGGAGAGAGAGAGGATGAAAGAGAAAAAGAAAAAAAGCAATTTCTAACAAATCTTCAGCAAAAAGCAATCGTTACATCATTTGCAAAATAAATAAAGAAAATTAAAATATCCAAATTTCTTATATTTATTGAAGATTTATAATTTTCTAACCTAAAGGGATTAAATAATGTTAATAATTTATGACCACAATCATAACCTAAATCCTTCACTATGGGCCAAAATTCAACAGGAACAAAAATCACTGTAACCATACAGCGACTTTTTTTCAAAGTTTTATACCCTCTATCAACGAATATTACCACTTTCCACCTTTCAATCATTGGCTTCAAAATCGACCGTTTCTTTACGAAAATCTCTCGATTTCTGACCGCCGTTTTTTATCATTAACGTCACCATCATCGAATTCACACCAACTGGCGCACTCAAATGCCGATAATGTGTTCTTAGATAGATTTGAAGTTGTTAGCAGGTGCCTTTCAATGACTTCGGTTTATCGCACTGTTGCACACTCGTAAACTCCTCTTACCCAACAAAGCAAACTTTATGTTGCGAATCTAAAGCGAATTAAGCGTCTATACGGTGGCTTTCTTTTTTCTTCAAAAAATAAACGAAGATTGCAGCTTATGAAGACATCGCTATATGATATTTGGAGATGCACTAAAGAATAAACATAAGTAGATGTGGACAAATCAATATTCCTTTTAAGATCACTAATTAGATAAGAAAGCCTATTCAAACCTGTGTTTTCGTTTTCGTGCTGCGTAAATGTTTTCCCATTGTTTCACCGCTTACGCGTGCTGCATTTTTCGTAAATGTTGAAGTGAGCATATTGCTGCACTTCTTAAATTTTGCCTTTTCTCGCATCTTCGACGTGGACAATCGTGCAGCATTTCCTGCATTATAAATAAGTAATTCGCTGCACTTATTCGCTGCTAAAGCATCTGTGGTTGCTGCATATTCTGCCGTTTCTGATACATGATGCTCTATGTGGCCATCATGCATACAGTGTGACGAATGCGAATGCTGCACTTTGCATACATGTTGACGTTTTGAGTCACTATCATATCTCAGTCGATGGCTGTTCCGACGCCAAACAACGCCAACAATCTTGCGTATTCGTTCGAACATTTTCGAAAAATTTGAGTTTCGTTCGCACTTGTAATGCTCCAGCTCGCTGCTGCGTTGTGGTTTAACAAGAGTTATGAGCAAATCTAATCCGGTCGGTAGGCCGGCACCACTCGCATATGGAAGCCGAGCAAGGCCAAGCTGCCGATAGCCTCAGATGGTACGCACTTCGTCTGTAACTGTAAAGCGTTGACAAAGACGCCGAGGATGTTCCACACTCGCTCCCGAATGAAGCCAGTTTTGTCCATGGATTCCACTTCCGACATTCATAAAGGTAAACACCTTGTTTTGCTTCACATAAAATTATCTGATTAAAGGTGAGCCATTAATAAAAGAATGCAAAAATTGTTGCAAAACGGAATTTTTCCTATTAAACATCGGTTAAGGAAACCAAAGAACAATTCGGCTTCGAGTCAACATCGATTCGCATATCGATGATGTTAACAGTTTTTTGGTATCGTTTCTACAAATTCTTTCCCCACAATGAACTCTTCACGGCAAAACGATTGTCGACTGAATAAGAAACGCTATCACCGTTTTAAATACAACAGTAAAATGCAACAAATTATTGGCATAAACAATTGAAGAATAATCTCACGACGAATAGAAATATCTGCCCAATATTGTCCACTATTAGCAACACTAACATAGGCATCTACAAAAATTTCTCGTTCCCGAAAAACAGTGATAACGCATTTCATGTCGGAAGTTTTCCGGTTTTGTTTTTTCTTTTCTCGCAAGCAATCATGAATATTTATGGACACTGTAGGGTCAAATAGTATAAAAATAACAGCCCAGCGAAGAAACTCGCGCAATTTTTAATGGTCTACATGAGCTGCTGATAATTTTTTCTCGCAAACTTAAAAGCTTTTCAATAAAAACTATCACCTCTACTAATAACAACCATAAGGACGACATAAACGTGATAGATATTCGATGACAATATCGTCTAAGTTCAGAAAATCGCGATCTCAAAAACAGTTTTGCCTCCTTCATTTCTGAAGTTGCTAGTCGCTAAGAAATGTTACGATAAATCAACGCCTTTATGAAATATTTCCTAGTGGATTATTAAACGATACAGCAAGAAGCGATGACTATAGACCCTTCTCTTCCATTAAACAAACAAAATCAGAATATTTTATTCGGATATGGAAGTAGAAAAAAAAAATTTCAAAAGTACAAAAATATTTCACGAAATGCAGTTTGGCTAACAAAGAAATCGCGCAGACACTTGGAACAGACTTACGTTTTAGCGGTAGCCGTTGCTAAATGTTCAACTTATTTCATTACTTAGAATGCTTAAATAAAAGTTTATATACCACAAAAACGCGCCTACAAAGTACCATTTTATATTTTTGTTCAAATAGGTCTTCCATTCCGCTACGAAGCACTTCTGTAATTTCACTGAAGCGATTACAGTAAAACATTACCTTGCTGACAACAAATTGAAAAGGTTGTAAGCAATTCCACTGGCGATTTCAGGAGACAGATAATTTCCATATGAAATTGGGGAGCATGCTCAAATGCGTCTACTTACACTCTTACAACTATTTGGAGGACATCCTTTTTTAGGTTTAGGTGGACCGTCACATTTCAGATGGATTAAATAAATCGCATTGCTTAGATTGATCAAACGGGTCGTATTATTTGGATTGTTCGAACAAATAGGCTGCATTATACGGAGGGAGGAAGTGGACGACAATGAATAGAGCTCATACAAGGATGCACGTATGCGCAGTTCGCCGACAAGTGGTGAACAAATGTCACAACAATACTTTTATCCGTTCGACAACCGAACTGGAATAAGAAATTATTTTGGATATGGTGATAAAGGAAAGTCATGATATAGTCCAGAGAAGTACAATATTAACTTTATTTTTGAAAATCTAAAACTGTAGTCTTTTTTTCACACATACTCGACAAGCTCTACACATCTATCCAATCGTCAAGAGGACTATCAATAATAACTGCACGGACATCCAGATTCCCTTTATACGATCATTGCGTTATCATATTCTCTTTTATATGGCATACCATTAAAAATGCTTTATAGGCTCTTCTTAACTTCTTAATGGACAGTGGAGAGATGCATTAGATTTGAGAAATTATGGCGCTCATCGAAAATTCACTAAACGCACCTACAGTTTCATTAATCATAACAACGGTTTGCGCCGAAATATCCGTATTTGCTTTAATAGCAATAACAAATCAAAACCCCCAAAAAAAGGCAGAAAAAAGGAGTTGCGAGAAGAAAGGAACGCAATTTCTCAAACGAAAACATTCGCTTCAATCGAACAAATTCGTTAGACGAAAATTTTCGACAAATATAGTATAAATTCATAAAATATTGACTTGAAAATGATGGTTCCTTTTACAGATTCACATTTCCACTTTACCCAACGTTCATACCAACATTCATAACAATCTGAATGTCATACGAATTTGCGAAACATTATACCAGAATTCAATTTTGCGCTAAACCAGCAAGAAAGGAGGAAGAAAGCTGACGCAAAAACGGACAGCTGAGATATATATATATATATATATATATATATATATATATATATATATATATACTTATATATAATCTAACTTTAACAATATATATATATATATATATATATATACATATAAGTAACTGTTAAATTATTTCTGAAGCAGTCGAATCTATACAGGAAATCCTTGCAGCTCAATGAATTTATTTCGCTAAATTACAAATAAGTGCCAAAATGAATGAATTGCAATTTATTTCACTTTTCAAAGAAGGAAACTAATGAAGAATTATTTGAATCCAACATAATTTCCTCACAACTAAAAATAAGCAGCAAACATTATCGCAGAAGCACAACACTGCAAGTTCTTCCTCATTATAGCTGTTCGTAATCCATATGCAACAATACTGCCTAAGACTCATCTAAATCTTTACGCAAAAAAAGTCTGAATCCTATGGGAGCAATATTTTCTGCCAACTAGAATTCGAAGAATTCTCGTTGTATTTCAAAAATCTAGCTTTAGTTTTTTTCTGGGCACCATAGATTTGTAAATATGCTTGAAGCAATTTGCACCACGAACAATTCAAATTCCCTTTCCGTTGGAAAAGGACACCACTTTGAGGGATCCGTTATAAAAGTGAACGAGCAGTAGTTGTGAGTGAAAATAAAGATAAAAACAAACGAACAAAAACCAGCAGTATTTTTTCGTAGTTTTGCATCCTCCTTCCTTTACTAAGCCCTTTCAGTCATAACTTCCCCACATCTCGGTAAGTAAACCATTCAACAACTCCTAATGAATTGAAGAATGAAAAAGAAGGAGAAGATGACGAATGCGAGAAAGAAAAGAGAGGAAAAACAGCAGATAACAAGATTAATTAAAAACGTATGCCGACACATAAAAAAGAATCGCAGCGGAATGCAATGTAAAATTGCTGATGTGATTTGTAACTTTCAAAGTGCATTTTGCATACGGTTTTTTATTCAATTCCATAGAAATTTTCACATCCGTCCGTCAACGTTTTCAAAGTGCCGCACATTCGATCGCATTCAGTAATATCGACGCATTGTAGCTTTCTAACTCGACAATGATTGTGAAAGAAACAGCACTTAATGCGGAGCGACTCTTGTGTACAACGCTGAATAAATCGTTGCTTTCAATTTTTTAAATCTTCAGTACCTGCTCAAAACACCTAAGTTCACTGAAGGTGGTTTTTTCGAACAGTTCCATGCAGCGATAGCAAGGAAGGCTATTGCAATCAATCACCCCAATTCCGAACTACACAGGACAGCAAATGAGAAAAACATGTTGAAAATATAAGAGCAAAAAATTTTCTGATAGACACTCTCCAACAGAGACGTCACTCTACTATCTGGTCGATTCTTTAGAAATTGAGAAGTCGAACAGAGATCCCTCTAATTTCAGCTCGAAAAGTAAATGAAATCTAAACACGGAAAGTTACAAAGTTCTAAACAGTTATTCTTTTAAGACTCGTTATTGTGAATATGCAAAACGTAATCGATGCTAAAAGACATCCCATCCAATTTCACTGCTACCTTTCACCTGTCACCTGTCACGCGATCAGTAATGCAGGCAATAGGGAAATATGACAGAATAATGCGTTCCTTTGTTAGGCGTAATCTTTGTTCAAGCATTTCAAGTCTAAATGAATAATGACATGTTGGGAATACTTGAAATTTCGCAACAATCCTACACTGAATGATGTGATTTTCAAACGAAGACTATTTAAAGAATGAATAGCATAGCTAAACAATGCAGAAACAGTTTGAAATGAAGGCTGGATGGACGCTGTAAATGGATGACAATCAAAAAGGAGCAACTAGCCAGCCATCTATGTTACGCCAAGAGCTGAATGCATTAAACACCATCGAGCCGGTGTGTCCCTAGATCCTCACTGCTTTCTTTACAACGCCTATTCACTGATCTCGAATTTCTATACCTAAAAACATACCTTCACCTGCAATGTGGTTAGTTCATCGTAACCCGCTGAATTTGTATCCAATTTTCGAAGGGAATTCTTGATGACATGTATTTCAAAATGCTGTTTATATGTCTGTTTCGATAGAAATATTCATATGTTGAGATACATTGCCTTGTTTTCCGTTGATTGTATCTGTATCTCAAAATAGTTTAGCAATGAGTCGTAAAACGAAGAAAAAATCGCTTATACATCGAGAACATTCTTCATGGGATCACTAAAAGACTGTCAACACATTCCTTCAAAAAAATCCATCAACATTCTACATTAGCGTTGGAAATGACCATAAGAAATAAACTTTAAAAATGTGAGTGAGATCAATATTGCAAGCTCCCCTATGATCTCTGGAACTGATTCCCGCTACTACAGAAACAACTCTTCCCTCAAGCAACCCCTCCCTCCAATAATCCACACTCAATGCGATTCAATAAATCGAGTGATGCATACGTCTAGGCATAATGCTTTAGAACTTTTAACGAATCTATGAGCGCTCTTATCAACTACTTCAGCATTTTAAAGCAGTAATCGTCTCATTAATCAGTAGAGAAACACTAAATCCTTTCTCTCCTTATGCCAATAAACATTGTCAACTGATATACATATATATATATATATATATATATATATATATATATATATATATCCAATCCTTGCAGATGAATATAAATGAAACTCATCTTTTATCCCCATGGTGACATACTGTTTTCTACAGAGGTGTCATTGAATTTCTCCTTATATATTTCGAATTTAGAATTTTATGAATAAAGAATGACAGAATAAAGTATAACTTGTTAGGGATTTGAAATAAAGCATAAGCGAATTATGAGACTTGGCGCAACGACGTTAGGCATTTGGAAAACTCAAAGGTGGCAAAAATGCTCAGAAAGTCACAAGCAATGCAAACGTTCCTTGAGTGCAATGTGGAATTCTATTCTCTATTTGCTTTGCTATTGTCAACGAGATCGCAGAACATCATGAGGACAACTAAATGCTCGACAGAACTCGCGAAACGATTAAGTAAAGAATTATTCGTCGACGGTAAATCGACCAATTCGTTAACAACTGAATGAACAAAAGCCCACTGAAAAAAAATGCAGATGCTTCCACATCATGACGTGAGAGCGCATCAAGCAGCTTCGCCACCAAAAAGCTCAATGAAAACATGCTTCGACAAATAAGTAGTAGTCGAACTGCGAATCTAACGCATTCATTACCCTCGCGCTGCAGAGAGTTAATTGACGGTGAAGGGAGAGCACGTCATCCTTCTTTCTAAAGAGATAAAACACTTCAAAGCAGCATAAGACTACATGTATTTTAGTATCTATATCATAAGCTGATTATTCATTAATTCTGCTATCTTTCTCAGATACTCCCTTTGCAATCGTATTTCCGTACAAAGTCGAGAAGCTCGGTTCTTTATGGAGATATAAGCATACAGATAAAATGCCCAGAAAATTGCGACTTTCTACAATCTGACGAATTTCTAACAACCTTTGTCACAAAAGCTGCAAACTTAAGATCATTTCTTAAAAGAGATTCATATCAAGATCCATAAAATTGCGTAAATTTTTAAAGAGTGACTTGCAATCGCCCTAAAACATGAAGTATCATCTGAAACCATCAAAGGCCAAGTTCTAACTCTAAAAATGAAATCTGACGGCAGGAAACATTTTCATACTGTTCCTCTGATCAAACTGTTTTGGAACACTATTTGGTCTGACAGCATCAGGCAAGCAATTCTTGTTGAGATTGAAGTACATCGTAAATCGACTGAAGTATACTCGTAAATCTGGAAACACCTTAAATTTATCCCTTCCCCTCCCCATTGAAAAAGTATGAGAAGGAAGAAAATACTTTCAAATTGTTGGAGCTAATTTCAATCTTCTTGGTGACCGATTGAGGAGGGTGCAATGTTCAATGAAAACGCAAAATCCAGCTAAAATTTTTCTCTACCGAAGTACACACAGCCGAGGTAACGGATAACAAGTCGACAGCGCCAAGAAGTATAACTACTTCTGGATTAAGTCAAATGGATTTATTTTCCGAAAATGTATTGAAATATCAAAACGCACCGTAATTATCAGAATATTTCCTCCACGATCCACCTTCAGTATATATTGAACTTTATAAAGTATTTATATATTTGCAACATTTCTTTCACTCTATTCGAGTTTAAGTCAAATGATTTTATCACAGTTTTTGCATCTATCAAATTCAGCACCAAATTTTGCATTCAAATCCAAAGAAAACTCCCCAGTCTCTCCCTCTCCTCCACAAACTGCGACAACACAAAGCTTTCTTAAATGAATTAACTTATTTACTTAAACGGTGAACTTCCGGCTCCTAACTGTAGTTGCAATTTGAATAAATTCGTGGGCATTAATAACATGTTAATGTTAACGTCTCATCAATAGGCAGCACGAGATATTGTTGAGATTAAATGTAGGCGATATTTCTCGCAAATTGTGGCTATTTTCCAAAACTATTGAGATTTGTAGCCATCCGAGTAGTAATTATAACGCAGCGAAGACTTTTTGTTTCGAATTTTTCCCTCCCCCCACGAATCACTAAAAAAATGAGTATCTTAATGTTAAATTGCACATTTCAGTAGATGGCAAATTTCGATGATTTAAATTGATTATTTTTCAGCGCTGTAAAGTTGTTTGAAGAAAAAACTGTCACATCGAATAATTTAAGATCTCATTTAAAATCGAATCATTTAAGTTTTTTAACAGACGGCGATCAAAGTAACCCTAATGAATAGCGTCGCTTCGTTGAGATGTTCAGATATTGCAACTGTCATGTTTACATCATTTTCCTCGTAGAGAAACGCTCAATTTTCATAGCCCATTCACTCATATAGAAATCAAAACAAGATTTCTCTAAAGAGAAGTAAATTTTCCTCATTCCTTAACTCAGAGAGATGCCACTTCGACAAACGCCGAATCTTTTTATTTTTCGAGCAAAGTTTACTTCTAAATTCGGCAGCAATATCGACATCAAACAGTCGAAAAATTGAAAGAAATCAAATGTGGAAACACAAACGAAATAGAGAAATGCAAACTTTCGGCAGCTTTAAGAGGAAAAAACAACAGCATTCTATGGATACTATCGACGAATGTGATCGCTGATTCGATGAAATAAAATAGAAATAAATGTAATGAAACTAACGGTGATAAAAAGTCGTAACTAATGAATGAGATGTATGAGAATTCAAAGAGGGTACATGAAAAAAGAATTGCATTTCTCAAGATGGGTTGAGCATCACAAATGCAAATGGAATTACGCACGCAGTTAGCTAGCTTGCGCTCTTATTTCAGAAGCGCCGACGACAAAAAAAAGAAACGGCCACTAACAGATCGTTACTGATGCCACACCCTCCTCACTTATATCTTTCCCTTCCCCTTAAACCCGCCCCTCTTCCGTCCAGTAAATTATCTATTCGCGGATATTGTCGATCGTCGCCTGTCCTCAGTCCTTATAACAATCCACTCAATGCGAGAAATAATGCTTGGAAGTTGTTCGATTATGCCAACAAAGCGATCACATGAAAACATCATTAACTAGTGGGCTATTTCTTTAAAGTACTATCGCCGACGCTAACGAAATTTTTCTGCAAGAAGTGAATTTATCTCTACTGCAAGTGAAAGAAAAAAACCGGAAAACGACTTCTCTCAATATGAGCGCCAGACTTTCCACCCCTGTCAACTTTCACCCAGCATTCACTGAGCTACTACCGATGCACAAAAAGTAGCTTATTATTAGCAATGCCATAACTGTCGACGGTTGCTAGAAGCAGCTGGTCTACAACACCGCAAATCGAGCATCTCATTCATCGTTTCATCGTCTCACCGATTTGGCAGTAAGTACTCTTTGCATCTATTTCTTAAGCATACCACAAAAAAACAATTTTTAATTTTGTGCACTGAGCTTCATAAAGATCGGCTGCATTCCGCACAGATTAAAGAACGAAATCGTTGTGTAATGGCTAAAGTTGCATCAACTTTTAACGACAACCATTTCAAATCAGAAACTCATCTTCTTAGCGGCGTTCTTTCATCATTCCATCACAGACCAGAAAACAAAATGAGCACATAATATGAAGAAAAAGAAACGAAATAGAACAGGAAGTAAAATTTCCAAATAAAATTTACGCCTGCAATACATATATATGCTCCCAAAAAGGGACCATTGAATGAAGCGTTGCACAATGAAACGAAAACATACCATTCCAATGGTTAACATCATCCCAAACATGCGCCCATTCTCAATTTCATTACGACTTTTTTTTAAGGGGGAAGAAGGGGGGAAAGGGTGATTCCTTGTGTATGCTCACAAACGCTACCTCTTTCAGAGAACAACGATGAAACAGGACAACGAAAAATAGTCATAGTCAAAAAATTGGATTTTTGATTCAGTATGTAAAAAGCATTCTTTAAGAACGCTCTCCAACAACCTTTGGCCTTTCTTAATTCGCTTGTCAAAAAAGTGCAACAATCACACTCAATTCTGCCTTATTTAAAGTGTACATTGCGATTCAAATAAACAGTGAATAAAATCAACAAACAGTAGGACTTCATTAGGAGAAAAAAATACCACGTCAAATGTGATTTGATTTCTGCTGATAATCATCAACCAATACTTCTAACTATAAGTTAAAAAGCAATTCTATAAAACAAGTTCATCAATGGATTAAAAAACTGTCTATTAACTAACCGTCAAATCGGTGCTGACGAAATTATTCAGCACTGAACGGAAATGAATTTTTGTTGTTTAAAGAGAGCAGTGGGAGAAGGGGCATTTAGGAAGCGAGGGAGTGAAACAAGATTCGAGAAACATCAAAACCTGAATAAAACTGAGAAATAGCGGATCGGCGAACGAAAGCAAGATCTTCAAGAAGTAAACATTTCATCACGAATATTTGCTTATAAGGATTTCTTGAAAAAACAAAAGAAACTGATGACAAAACATTTTGAAAAATGTCGGAAAAAGTGCTGATATAGTTCAAAATGCCAAAAAAACCCCGCGCAATATGACAGAAATTGGGGATCTGCTTGTCGGGCACGCAATCTTACTACTCCCTCACAGCACTTTGTTCGTGTTCTATTCTACCGTGGGAAATGGTTTCCGCGACGGAAATCATACATCGCTCTGATTACGATTCTTCCTTTGCCCTTCAAATGAGAAGAAATTAAAATGCTTCTCTTCGTTAATAAGAGCACAATGGCGTGCTTTGCTTTTCAACAACAATAACTTCGATTTACAAAATAATCAAGTACATATGTTAGAAATTTTCGAGGTAGATAAAGCAAAATATGGTATTTTAAAGTAATTCATTGATATATTACGAAAAGAAGCAGAAAATCCTTTTAAAAAAACACAGTAATGGATGACGGAAGGCATTGAGCGATAATCATCGTCTACCTTTTTTAAAGGAACAGAATCGTATTTGCAGCAAGCAAGTGGTGGTGCAAACAAAAACATCAATCCTTACTCACCCATATGTTGTCGCCAGTCGAGAAAGTCAATTCATCAGCCGTAACACCGTTGAAATCCTGCACAGCTCGAGCATGAACAAAATTCCGATATTCTGCAAAATAAATAAATCAAAACAAAGTAAAATTTGAAAAAATGGAGTAACTTACATGAAGTAAAATTCGGAAGTTTAATAGAAAATGTGAATATATTCCGCATTAAAGAACCTCAGCTACTGACAGTGTTAAAGAGGAGAATTGAGATGAATTGAAGATTGTGGTACAAAACGCGAGACAGAAAATAAACTATCCACAAGGAAATAAATAATGGGAATAATCTTAGAGACGAATGAGTCAATTTCTGTTATACTTTATTTCGCAATTGCCACAAAAGGGATTCACTATTGGAAATGATTTCAACTTCAAAAAAAGTTTTTGATTGGGCCGCCGGCATAATGAATCGAAAAATCCTCAACAAGATGAGAGAGAAATGAATAGCAAAGACCTCATAGAAAAACATCATGAACCAAAGATGACAACTTTTAATGAAGATAACCTCCGCTTTCTACTTCAGTACACTGCAGCAAATGTGCTAGTGATAGCACGAAAATCTCCGTTTATCACGTTAAGCATTAAAGATATAGAATTACGGCAAATGAAATCATATCGTCTCTAATGACATGGTCCGACCTATTTCAATGCTTCCATTAACCAAGAGAAGCAACCTTCGAGAAGTCATTTGCCAAGAATTTTCTACACTAGGTTAGAAATATATCGAAGACTTTGCCCTAATTTTTAAGGAACGGCAAGAGCACACTCTAGGTGCTTCTAGAATATGAGCTTTGCACTTTCAGCCAGAACAATTTGCAAAAAAAGATTAAAAATGATTTATATTTTCGTTGCTTCGCTCACTCGTTGAAATCTTTTACAAAATATTCCACTCCATCAGAAACCAATCAAAGCGGTGACAAATAAAAGACATTCGAATCTGTACAAAACGTCGCCATATCCAGTGTAAAATTGCATGCTATCTTTTAGGTAAATTTACACAGCTATAAGTCTTCTGCCATCTCACTTAAATCTGCAAATGATTCATTGCCTTAAAATCTGGCAGACAAAATCTCGATCGTTTCGTTGAACTGAATAGTTTAAGGGAAAGAGAAAAATCAAAGGAAAGTGGCTGAATGCAAGGACGACATAAAATCAATGACCAAAAAAACTATCGGCAACTAAATAACATAGAAGAAATGAAATAACGCTATTTTATTCAATTTTCTAATCGTTTCTTTTCCAAAATATTCTTCTTTTAAGAATTTAATTTCTTTTAGAGGGACGACAGTAACGGTACTTTTCGGAAGGAGTACTAATATCTTATCGTCGAATTGTTGCAGAAATCGCCACAAACTTTTCCAACCACAGCAGTAGGAAGCTCAGTTTGCTGCACATTAGTACGTTCTAGGTTGCTTTTTTCAAGCACTGAAAATCCCATCCTTTAAACCTTCGGCCAGTTTCTTAAAGTTTTCTTTTTATAAAGTCTCATTCATCAAAGGATACAACAACCTGGCCAACTAATTCTAAACAAATCCAAACATTTTTAGCGATTTCTGAATCGCTTCCTCAAAGACTCCAAAGAATCCCCCACCATTTCAGTTACATTGTTTTCCAAGAAAAAACCACCTTCAAAAATCGATTTACATATTCGTTTCCTTTAATCAGAAAAATAAGAGGCGACGAAAACAACCAGGTTTTGCAAGCTTCACACGTTCACTCAGTGCTAGTTGATTGATGATACAGTTCACCATTGAATATACATGCAGTGCCCACCATGACTGACTTATTCACTCAAAATATCCCAAAAAAATTTCCACTTACGATCATCAAAGCAAAAGCACTGAGATGAAGTATTTCTACTCTGCACCTAGAGCGATGAACAAGCTAGAGTGCCGTACACGATGGATTAGAAATGCATAAACGAAGAAGAGTGAAAAATAACGCGCTAGGCGAAATCATTCAAAGCAAACTCGTTATAACCAAACGCTCTCATTGAAACAAGCTCAATTAACTGATCAAAGCACCAAAACCAATAAGCCAGATCAACAGACCATAGGACAGCAACAGCGCACTTCAAAAGGCACTTTTCGATTCTGTCGTATAAAAATTGTCCAACAGATTTCTCGGAGCGGAATTCAATATATTTCATGCTGTTAAAATGTGCCCTTTAAAACACTCCCATTCTAAAAAACAAACGCAACGGGGAGCTTCACCTTGATTAACGATCACCCCAGCATCATCCTTGAAATCTTTAATATGGAATTCATGAATAAAAAATTGCATTTAACCGAACTAAAACATGAGCTATCAAATCAAAACACACTATTTCATAAAAGCAATACATTTATGCTTATAGGAAACAAATATATCGCGTTTGTCCATTATTCTCCAAATATTTCATTCTGCCCTTCGATATTTCCCGTTCCTGATCTAATCCGATAGGGGGTAACTAGAATGACTTTCAGAAAGTTAGCTGCCACTGATTATCTGCACTGCTTGAATTATGGCACGAATTTCATCCAACAAAAAGTGACATAATTAAGCGCTGCGAATTAAACGCTATGTAAGAAAATGGTTTTGGCGAAACGCTCGTTACCTTCCATAGGTGAATAACATCAATATATTCTCACTTCCTATAATTATCCATAATTTCATGGTGAATTCATATCACGTTTTCTTATGCATACAAATGTCAACCCTAAACGCTTCAAGATAAGAAATTTTCTTCGGTAGAGGTCAACCTTCAGCATAGGAAGTCACCCCAGATCCCCACCACCACTTAGCCGCAAAATCCAATTAGCCTTATAAAATCGTAATAATAGAAGCAGCAAATCTTCGGGTCGAAAGGAAATCAGAGCATCATCGTTTCTCCTGATACGGTGAGAAATAAGATCAGTGAGGACGCTGTCATATACATACATGCACAATGTGACGAAGAGACGCAAAAGATTCTAACATCTATCATATCAACTCAATCGAAGGAATAAGATGTGCCAGACCAGCTTTACCAATATCACACTGAAATAAAATGAAGGATCACAGTGTCTTATTCATAAAGAGGTATCTATAGGTTCACCTGCTGGATCAGGATCAATCTTAAAGTAAAATTCTCGAAATAGCTTCTGACTCAAAAATGATACGGAGAGATAAGTTACATCTGGGTTGGATGAGTCAACAAATTTAGATTTTTGAGTTACGCTTAACGTTATGAAAATAAATGCAAACTGAAGATCTTAGAAATGACGCAGATGAGTGCATGCGCAATCAAAAAAACAAAACAAAACCAATTCGTTCGATGAGTGAGAGGTGACAACGACCAAGCGTAATCTCGTCTGCTTCCTAACATTAGCAGGATTCGCGCATCGACTATTTTTTGCTTGCAAAATGTTACCATAGATTTATTTCTGCACTTCGCGGGAATAACCGCCTACAACTTACTACTTCCGTCATACTTTTTTCGCTAATTAAGCTGAATTCTACTTTCATTGCCTCATAAATGAAAAAGACAGAATAAATGAAAAAACAAGAACTTCTAAGCACTGAATTTTTACTAGAGATGCACTGCTTAACCTTAAGGTAACAAAGTCAATTTACAATATACGTATTTCAACAATGCTTATGAGATAAGAGCAAACTAAATAACAATCGCATTTAAAAAATTTCGAATAATAAACTCAAGAAATAAAGAGTACTCGAACATCTGCACTCACTAATGGGTAAATAACTTGAAAAATTTCATTAAAAAACGGATAAAAATATAGGAAAATTACCGTTTCGATAGATATCGTAGAATGGCAGAGATGAACTTTTTATATGATTGTATTGCATTCAAGGTAATAGATCAGTCGACGCTTTTGATGACACCGAATTCCAACGTCATTTAAACATCCAGAGTGTGAAAAAAAAGTCGATGGGGGTCGTTTGTATACGAGAAGCATTCAATGCAGAAACGATATGGAGAATGAGGGTGTAAATTTTGTGAATGATAGAGAAAAAGACGCCCAAAGGGCAAAATATGTAAATATAGTTCAACGAATTGCCACATTAAAATGATACCCCCATGGGCTGTAAATATGAAAATAACGCCCAGTGAATATGCTTTTCCGTTAAGTGTTCATCGAACGGCTGGCACGAATGCTGCACATGCGGCGTGTCTAATACTGCGTACTCAAAATGGCATAATGCGTTTGCGATCGTGCAGTTAATGGTTGCGTTGAAAACGTTCCGCCAATCGCTTTTCGCGCTTTACTCTCCTCCCATTGCCATTAAAAGTGATATTTTTGAAATATGCGATGATCGATACGAACGCCCCGAAGAAATAACTGCAAATAACGTATGCGAACAATCCTCAAATGACAATCGAAGTAAAAATACGCAAATTTAAAACTGTCTTCATCACTGGATAAACGATTCAATTATCACGCTCAAATTTAATCAGTGGCATATATTTTGACTAAGTCATATAAAGCACCGCAATAAAATTGCTGAAATTAATTAATGTTTTCGTTCGAAGACGTTTATGTAAACAACGAGAAAAACACTACGATCTAGTAGTGATAATATTCGATGCTGATAGTAATTACGTTTCATATTTCAGTGCTAATATTTTGAACGACTAAAAGACGAATGTATATTACGAGGGATCCCTAAAGGTGAGAAACGTAATTCCCATCAGAATGAGAGCATTTCAAAATATCGAATGAGTCTCAAGAATCATCGTTTATATACTACTGATTAATTTATCAATTTTCATTTCTGGATGTGGCAACACAAAAGAAATTCCTTGTTGTCGCTCTATAACGGCTAGACGTGCCGCTTTGTAATCGCCACCTTCGGTTTCTCGCCTCAGTGATTTTCGCGATAAAATTGAAACGAAAGCTGCTTAACCGACTACCACTTGTGCCGTGCATTGCATTCTAAATACCCTCGACAAATGAATGCCTCACAGAAACCTAATCGAGTTATTTGTCGTTAGTGAATGCAGTAGCTAAAGAACGATGAAGCTCGTGCATCACTTTCTGACACTAACATCAGCGATGAAGTCAACTACACATTCAACGAGTCTAACATAGTAAAACGTGCCCGAAAATATGTTTAAAGCTCAAATCTGAGACCGCAGCATTATTTCATGGAACTGGAGGATGTTAAAATAGCCCTTTATCTCTAATCTTCGGTAATCCCTTGTTTACGGTAGACGACACCTCAGCAAATGACGCTTGTGCTATTTAAGCGGAACCGTACTTGCAGTAATTAGCAGTGAGGAGGACGGGGGGAGGCTGGGAGGGAAGAGAATGGGAAGAAGAGGAGGCGGGAGGAGAAAATGAATTCAGTAAATGCGTGGGTAACACGCTCGTTAACACTGAATCGATGATTGATCCGAGAATAATTTCGTTCATCCGAAAGAAAGGAAATTTCTTTGTGACTACTGCGAAGAAAGGCAGTTCAAGAGAAACACAATAAGTTGCACGCAGCTACGAGTGAAGGAAGCGGCGTATAGATGCAAAAAATCTCAACCCATAATTTGATGCTTCAATGAATTGTGATTGCGCTGCGCGTTCAATTCTCGACATCCGGCCAAATAACAGTAATTTTCTTGGCTATGTTTCCCACTCTTCTTCTTATCCCCTCTAATACTAAGCGCAAGACGTTGAAAACCTGCAACACTTATATAAAGAACACAAAATGGCCGTCTCGAGACATTTAAAAAAAAAAATTCAAGCAAACTAAATAGGCAATAGCGTTTAATTCCTCCCCCCGTTCCCCCCCCCCCCCCCCTGAAATCCAATCAAGAACTCCACTCCAACCACTCATCCCTCTCCTTTCCTCTTGAAGCAGAGAAAAACTGATGACTAACGGAGTGTGTTCTGTTAATTGAGAAAAGAAGCATTTTGCAGCAGAAGGTTTCAATCGGTTTCAAATACGTGTGCGCATATAAAGTAGCTTAAAATAAGAATAGTGGACATCGAAAATACGACGGAAGCTAGCTATACTAGAGAAAAAGATATTCAATAAAGGGAAAAATTAGGCATGATGGTAATCGAAAAGTGCATAAAATCTTTTAATTTCTCTCCGAGGCAATCATAAATTTCCCCATATAAACCATATATGCGAAGCCTAAAGCTTTTACAACAATAATAAAAAAAGCAACATTTTCCTTCATTTTCATATTTGTTTCCTCGTCATATTTCTTCGTCATCAGTTCTCTCGCGTTCGTGTTTCGACGGGAATGCCTTACAGTGAGCACTGCTCATCGTGAAAATATATTTAGCGAGTGGGAAATGGATTTTAGGAAGTTATTTTGCCCTGATGCCTCCAAAATCGTCTAAGTTCCGTCCCCCGCCAACGCTAATGAACAACGCATTCGCCTATGTAGGCAATTTTTTATTCGAAAAGAAACGACCATTGTAGGTAATAATGGCGTAGGTTAGGGAGCATTTATGTGGCATTAGAAGCAACGAAATTATGAGTGGGAGAAGGCACAGATTTTCCTCTAAAGAATCATTTCTCTAAATTCGCCGCTATCTGTCTCGCAAAGATACTTCTGCTTCTTTATTTCAACCACGTAGAACAACCCTCCTCGACAACCATTAAAATTGGTCACAAGATTTTATAAACAAATTCAATAAATAATTTAAGTTTTCTTTACAAAATTCCTCTCTGCAAGGAGTCATCACCAAAATAACTACTATACTACTTTATTTAAGGCATCCAGTTCAACTAATCCTTGTAATTTAACTTCGAGAAACTGAAATTATTTGTTAGAGATAATACAAAGAAACAAAAAAGAGAGCGACTAACGGGAATGGGAAGTTAAGTACAATTATTGATAGTGAATTATATTAAGCGTACTATTAAGTGTACTTTCATACGTATTTGCAAAAACCTTTGAGAAAACTACAACAGAAGTAACTATTCTATGCAAGGAAAAAGCGTCCAACTTTCGATATTGATTCTTATAAAGATCTTAATTTTAATGACTATTGCATTTTCAACGAATCACAATTGCGGAAGTGATTGCTGAAATTCATCTTAGATCAACTGAATGAGAAAAGATGTCTCCCGCCTTAATCATCTCCGAATTCCCAAATCCTTCTACTGTTAAGTTGATATGCCCTTTAAAAATTTTGGCTAAGATTGCTCGCTGGATGTGTTCACACTTCGGCACTCATTACAGCAGGTTGAAATACCAACAATATATTCCACTCATTATTCCCACATTTCGAAAAACCCAGAAAAAATAACGATACAAAAATCTGGAGAACTTTTAAGCACGGAATGTGCATAGGAATCTTCTAACGTTACTATCATTTCAGCAAAAAACAATATATAAATAATACAGCTAGTTACTAGTAAGTTAGACTGGCAAGTCAGCGCATCATTTTTCAGCCTAATTCCGCTGCAATGGCCGCATTGCAAACATGCGTGTATTAGAAAGTATGTTTAGCTCCTAAAACAGCTTAATCATAAATCAAAGAAACAACGGCAACAGTATCCACCTACCTATGCTAATGTGATACTAAAATGCTTCGCAACGAAAAAATGAGCAAAAAATGAAAAAAAGAAATAACTGAAAATAAACAGAAGAGACTAAAGTGGCTGAGTTATTCTACTCTTTAAACTTGATAATAATGTCAACGAGTTTAAGGCGATGAGAGATCACAAAGGAGGTAAAGGATAATTCACTGAAGCAAAAATTGGGATCATTTGCAGAGGATCTTGTCCAATAGTAATTTAATATAGAAAAGAATCACGACGATTTCAATTATGGTTCTTCTGCCGCTGTATACTTCTTTTGTCTTCATAACAGAAGCAAACTGTGCAAAAATGAATAGTTATAAACAGTTGTTTTCCATTACAAAACAAACGAACAATGAAATGACAACAGAGGATAAATTGAAAAGGAATTGTGAATACAGCTAATATCTCTCACCCTGTTAAGCTCTCTTTAAAAAAATAGCTCTTTCCTCATATCACGAAATGATCCTCATCCCCTCATTCCACCCTTGTCATTCTTCTTTTCTCTTGCCGCCGTAATTTGAGACATGCAAATTCAGCAAAAAATAGCGTCAAGCGAAAACTAAGCTTTCATGAGCGACAAGTAAGCTTCCCCTCTGCCGCTAAATGTTGCAGACTATAAACGATAGAGATCAGTTCAGAGAAGATGTAAGAAGTTGGCAAAAAGAAGCGGTTTTCTTTCCATCTTCCAGCAAGGAACGGTGAACGAAATTTACAATTAGGTCGGATTCTTCTCGCAACCCGCAGGAGGCGGAAGGCAGGAGGAGACACCTCGCTCTCCATGCCCATAAACCTTCTCCCGATTACGAAGCTTCCGCCCCTTCTTCTAATCCACTTTTTCTCCATGAAGATGTGCGAAAATCAGTAAAAAAAGAGTTGAAAAGCAAGGAACAGAAAAAAAGCAAATATAGATGAAAAGAGAATTACCATCAACTACTGACGCGACAATGGGCAGACAGTATATTTGAGCTCTTACCTGCTTTTGTAGACGTATGCATACTCACCAACACTGTGAACTTTAAAAGCAATTTGGAGGTGTCATATGCAGCACAAAAAACGAAAACGGCACATCAGTTACGATAGTGAACAAGACAGACGAAAAAGATGCTTCGAATTTTTATTTTTATTTATTTCTTCCACCGGAAAGTGATGCCCTTTAAAATAAACAAATATTAATGTAGCGGAAGAGAAGTTTTGAAGAAAAATAAAGAATAATGAAGAGCTCTGTCGAATGTCGATTTCAATTTCTTAATTAGAACGTAATAAATCTGGAAGACGAATAGTCGAAAGGATGAAGAGTGACCGAACGTGAGAGCAAAAAACAAGAATGTTTAGCCGAACAGACGAGAGGTCAAATCAAATCGCTAATCGGCCCATACAGCAATGGGAAAGCATACAATTTACACATCCACTTTGCATGTATGTCCCATCAAAACCTATTCCATATTGCATTCACATTTGCCGCACTTTGCTTAGCAACCAAAGCATCAACGCCAAACCCTTAATAGGGAATCGTGGCGAGAAGATTCAACACAAATATACCACATAAACGTCTACTTTGTTCAGCCGCCGTCAGAATTATCTGCTTTTATTTTCTTCTCTAAATCTTCTCTTCTTCCTCCTTCCTCTCAACACCACAATAAAAAAATCCTCGGATTTCTCAAATCTTCATCCTTCATCTTCACTTGAATTCACCAGTGATGGAAAACTAACTACTTGCATTTGCATATAACAAAGTCGAAATGTTCTTATGAAAATACGTCCTCTTTACTGCATACAATGCCACCTAGAACGCATATATAGAAACAGATATACAGCAATGCTTCCCGTGAAACCATGGTGATTATATTTATCTACTAAGTTTATTATTATGCCTTAAGAACGAAGTACCAGTGCCTGCCTAATGATTCAAAAAGGAGACCAATCTGCCTAATGTTTTAGTCTTACGAAAACGATGGAGATCAAACAGCCGAAGATTTAACTAATAGAACTATCGTCGACTCTAAGTACGAGTTTCTGATATACGGAGCTTAATGAACGATTAATTCTAATGTCCATCTATTAACAGGCGCGTGTTTTAATATTCGCCGAACACGATAGGTAAATTGGTCCATGAAATGGAAAAGTACTTGGATCGATCGGTGACGACTTCACTAATGCAGAAGACCACCCAATTCGTAAATGATATCATCCCTCAAATGCGACCTTGCGCAAATTCAAGTCGACTAACTGAACACTGTTTGCTATGCGGATAATCCCCTCTGTTTTCTATAACGATAATCACGTCTTACTGCAGCTCTAACTGCTAGATACCATTCACGAAACATAGACTGCAACGCGCTTCTTTTACATGCAAGAAACTCGAATATTGCAAAATGTTTGCCATGAGTGTTGAACTACAGGCGAAGCATATACATACGCAACGTGTTATGACAATTTTGGGAAAGCATCTTTTGATAGGAAAAAAGCGCCTTTCAGTAGAAATGAATTGATTTGAGTACCAAGACTGCACCTTCTCCAGCCAAGCAACATCCCAACAATGACTGTTCAAATAGCAAAATGCTCGGGATAGGGAAAAGGTGAACAGGTTGGAACATCGTCGCAAAGCAGTGATGACTTTTCTGCACTTTACAATCAAACGAAAAAGCAAAGAAAGACGCAGCGGCAACCTCCACCACAATACCGTTTGACCTTATTCAACGAGCCTATATTTCATTTCCACTAGATCAAGGAAAGTGCTTAAATATGCACCCTTTTTTTTCATTCACATTCCTAAAATCCAGCAATCGTACCACTGATTTGGTGACTGGGAGATAAGACCTTAAAATGAAGGAAAGATTTTCATGAAAGCTTCAAATTGAGAAAAATCCACGAAAAATGTAAAACGACCGAACAATGCAATTTTTCGGGTGCAGCGTGAATAAATCGACAACGCTCACCTCTCAGAAGGAAGCGAATCTCCTTGGAAGTAATCGGGTTTCTTGCAGACGCTTTTCTGGACACGTCGGCTGCTGTTTGTTCGAAAGAATTGACTGCTTCTGCATCAATGCCAACCTGAAATATTAAAAACCAGCGTATAAATTTTGAAAATGGCAAAAATGCTGCGACAGGGTTCCTTTTCCTTTGTTCAGCGCCCAGAAACGCCCTATAACATGCAGCTTTGCCATCTATATGTGAGCGGTGAGACACGTCGACAAAAAAGCATTCACTTACTCCTGAAAGAATCCTTTGAAGTATTTTTCGAGGAAAAATTACCCCTTCAAAGATGTTTGCACATAAAAAAAAATTATTAAACAAACATTATAGCGGATGCAATGAAATGGAATTTTCAGTAAGTAAATAGCTGAGAATACCTATCAGGAAGCTACAAAAGATATGTCATTTTGCAACGCACGTATCTTACTGATTCAATAAAACCCAGCTGCACAAAACCTTCGAAAAATAATGGAAATTAAACCAGTACCCCATTTATACAGTCCTAAGCTAGCGAGTAGTCGTTTAAGTTTTCAAACTGAAAGCTCGCTTTTGATTCGTATGTAGAAAAAAAATGAACTTGTAAAATTTATAGCGACCTTGAGAGTCAATCTATGGCATATCTTGTCTGCATGATAGATCATCAAGCGAAATTACACCAAGGCTGATAACCAACTGATACTACAAACGATACTGTCAGATTTCAATAATGCACTTCCTCAAGGCGCTAATAAAACTATCGGATCGATATAAATACATAAATATATAAACCAACATAAAGCTTGAAACAACCTGGAAAAAAACGCCTACATGGTTCCTCAGAATAAATGTAAAAATGCTAAAGGAAAAAAAGAACTACTGAAAAATATCAATTAGCAGCTTTTTTCCTATTCCACGTAGATGATACGAAAATATTACATTTGACTGCACACTGAACACTGTATGACAGATGAGACCGAGCTATTACACCATTAAAAAAACATATAAACAGAAAAATTAAGAAATAAAATGGGACAAACTATTAGCCCCTTTTCAAAGTGCACTAAATATCAGTGTGAAGGAGAGAAGAGAAACGAAATCACAATAGCGCACATATTGCGACAATACAGCAAATAGAGAGAATTCGCGTTGTTGCGTATATAAAATCGGCGCAAAAAGAAAATTGTCAGACCAAAGGTACGAAAGAGGTTGTTGAATTTCGAAAGCAAGAGAAAAATCAAAGAACATCACAGCGGTTAACTAAACAGTGAATTACTCCACCGAAACTGCAGCACTACTTTTAGGCAAGTGGACATTTGTGACTAGGCAAGTAAACGAAGCTGCCACATTCCGTTCACTAGTCGGTTGCATTTACGGATGTAAAAAAACCCTCAAAAAACATCCATTCATTCAATCGAAGAATAATAAACGCTGGCTTATTCCACTAAATCTCACGTATGTATTAAGTCTACCTTATGTCTCCCCTTTTATTGTTGTCTCATCCATGAGAGGAAACAAACTCTATCGAAATTGCCAACTGTTACTGATATAAATGGGTATTCTCTTTCTGTTTGCATGACGAAAGTCAATTCTTGAATACCATCTCGCGTGCACTCTTCTCAACTTTTCGAAAATAACGAATTAAATCCACTTCGTTTCCAACGTGCTTCACTGTGTGTAAAAGTAAGCACTTTAGTGTATCGAATAGAAGTCCAGGACTTTCAATCTTTGTTGAGGTTTGGATTAAAATGAGGTATGCATTGAAATGTCCTCTCCATTATTCAGGTTTCTAATGAATACTGCCTTGTAAGCAAAATAGGATATTTTGGGAACAACGTCTCACTGGTAAACGAACTGTTATAATTAACTGAAAAAACGATAAAATGACAGAGGGCAAGTTATTTCAATGGCACGAGCCTGTAATCCAACTACTGAGAGCTGAATGGAGCGAATCAGTGACGTCATTTCCGCAAGTGGTAGTGATTTAAAAAAAAAATGAAAACGATCATTGTTCCAATGCAATTGGAAAAACACCTGAATACAGAAGCCAAGATGTTAGAAAAAGAGAAGATCACTACGGGCGAGTCAACTTTTCCTCACTCTTCTTCACCTTTCTTGTACCCGTACTTCAGCGGAAATTGAGGATTCGGGGCATTCGTTCAACGGAATGCGGAGACTATTTTCCCGAAAATATGGTAATTTCTATGGAATAGTAAGCGTGCTGTGAATGCAAAAAAAATATTGCATTTCAATGTGAGAGCAACAGTCAAGACCACAAGATAAATGAAAACTGACGCAGTGGATTTTAAAAAATAAGTAACGGAGAACGTCAGTGAATTTCTTCAAACTGGTCCAACATATCATATATGGCAAACTGCTCGTCCTAACCAAAATACATCATGATGAAACTAGAATCGTATTGACAGCCATCGAAATTATTGTTGCATGTGTTCACGATTTTATATCAAATTAGCAATCGCTCCGTTTACGATTTCCTGTGAAACAAAACCACTAAATATGAAAATGATACTTTGAAAGAGTGACTAAATATTCTGCTTTGGAATTAAAACTGTTATCTCCCCCCCCCCCCCTCCCCTACCTGCCCTCCTCTCCATCTAGCAAAAGAGAAACTTCCTCCAACAAGTCATTCTGGAGTTCAGTGGAGCCTTAAAAGAGCATATGGGGTAATCAGATCATATGGGCAGGTCATGAAAAAAATCTCCGAAATCCTCCAGAAGAGTCTACCTCTGAAGATCACGATAAAACGAAAAAACATTACTGTCATCATATCATGTAAGTATCTCAGCATCGAAGTGAAGTGAAAATCGTTACGTTGTGGCGCAATGCGTTACAGCAAAGTAGCACTATATAAACGACCACATTTTCTGAAGTATTTTAGCAAACATCGTGAACTTCTGCACTGATTCTCTTATTGAATTGTTCTTATCGTTCAATAAAGGTATGTGCTGAAGAAATATTCTACTTGAGAGGTAGGTATGAGAAAAAAGATACGCAAATCAGTTAAACACTTCAATCGTATTTGGACAATCCCCTCATCACCCTCACGCTCCCTTTTCGAAAAGCGCTTCTTAGAAAACAACTTTCATTTTTTTCATAAATCCTTTATCGGAAGTGTCGGAAAAAAATCACTCATTTCAATTACGTAAAGACATTACGATTTGGTCTTTCGCACTGCCGAAGCGCTGGACAATATTCTTTTAGCAAATGCTCACTCATTAGGAAATCCTGAAAAACTTTATTCCTAAAAAACTGCATATCCTCAGGTTTTCCTCTTTTTTTTTGAGGTAATACAGCACTGACTGCGATGGCTGCCGAAATCTTAAACTTTTCCTAACAACCCTACATTGATGACAACCATATAGCTACCATGCAAGGCGTCCTGGCGATGAGCGTATGTAAGAGCGACTACGCCAAGTCTGAAAATGTAGGAGGACGTCTGACTGGAATCAGTTTAAAAAAAAAGAGAGAGAAAAGCTCGAGAGCCAAAAACATAGCATGAAGAGAATTCATTAGTGAAAGTGATGAAATCGCGCCCCTCTCTACTTGATCAATAGTATGAGCTCTTTGGAAGTTGGATGAGTAAATCAACTTTCAAAAAATGCAAAAAAGAGAGAGAGAACAAGAAGAGATTGTCTGTTTGCGTAAAATAATAGCACATTCAAGTTGGAGGAATCGTGGAGTATTTGAAAACAATTGTGAGAGAATCGATAGGAAGTGAACTGCCTGAAGAAGATCGCTAACAACGGAAAAAATCATTAACAAATAGTTGGCGAGCTTCAAAACGTAAAACAGAAATGATGGCGATATTTATGTCGGATCAGAGAACTACGGTCTTTTATGCACGGAAGGAAGCTGCTAGTCACAGTCGTAAAAGTATACAAGGCGACGAAGGAATTCATGTGCGACAAAGACGTATAAGGGCCAAATAAGCAAAAGTGTGACGATGAAATGAATTATGAATAAGCTGGTGAAAATTGCACATCAGAACGAAGAGAAAGTAAGGTCCAGAAAGACTTACAGATTAAAAGCGAAAAATGCTTAATATCTTTTCATCAGAACTGAAAATAAAATCTGTAAGCAAATTCTTTTAGCACTAAAAAAATTTAAAACGAGGGTGGAGTAAAATATTGCAGAAATAAGCGAAAAGAGAAAAAAATGATGAGGTAAAGATTACCACTCTATTAAGAACGGAATATAAGATGAGGGAAAAAATTGGCCACAGTGTTAAATCTTCGCCATATGTCCTCTCACCTCATATGTTATAGCCTCATAGCTAGTCATTTATCAGCTTACGTTTTTCATCATATCCCATCCATCAATTACCTATTCATAATTTCCAACTCAATACACTGGTCGACATCTACATAAACCAATTTTGGCAAATATCGTAACTCATTGCTTATTATCTCATGTTGACCACTTCACACTCAACCTGGCAGCTCACGGTTTCTCACCCCACATTTAACCATACAATCTATGGTTTGCCAGATTCTGTTTTACCTCACGACTCACTAACGACTAGTTAACGGCACTTGAAACCGACGATGAGTCGCTGTGATAAAAATAAATTCATCGTCCCTTCATTTATTTAATAAGTCATTATCATTTTTTTTTAATGACAATAAATTTCGCAGATTACTGTCCCAAACTTCAACCTGGAAAAGTCGATTTATTCTACTTCTATCTGTATACAATAACTCTGGGACGAAAATCAGTGCCTACTTGAAGTTTCCGCTATTCCCGCTGTCCGGCTGAAAGCAAAAAGCCAGAAACTGAGTGGCGCAATTCTTTCCTGCTTATCATTAACTATAAGAATATATTCATCCCCAAAACTATCTACTTACAGGCAAATGCCAAACAAATCCAAATTCGATGACTGAGGTTAAAATTTCGAAGTCTTCGATCGTTCCTTAGTGTTCCACCAGATAAACAGAGCTCGAAGTTATGATCGGTCGAACGAGAATAAGTGCCAATTTACAAATTGACTGATAAGGCATAAACCAGTGAAAAGTACGGACCACTCATCTAGAGCTGCCAAATGAACGATGTGGGCAAATAAGAATCGGATATTTGCTTGTTTCAACAAAAGTCCATCATACTCTATCATAAAATTCCTTTTGTTATTAGTGAGTATTTTTACATGAATGTATGATGACCAAATACGAATGGATAGGTGCAAATTTTTCATTAGTTAACCGCTGTCTCGGTTAGAAAAATGTTGTGAAAAATTGCTTCGTAATTATTTAAACGTGAGCAAAAAATTCGAATTTGTAACAAAATTTCTTTCGTAAAATAAGCGAATTCCCTCGATCGCAAAAATAGTCGTTAAAATAAAAGCAAAAATAACCGCTCTAAAGCCGGATCACATTTATAACTCATAGAGATCTTCTAATAATGCGGCAGTGTGAAAGTGTTGTGTGAGTAAGCGATTATTCACAATGCTGTAGTGCTCCCTAGCGCATTCTCTCACTCGACACAAAGCAATATCGACAAACTTATTCATATCCCAGCGACAGACGATAATTCAAAAGATATTGCGGGCTTCACCCCTTCTTTAAAATACATCCACCTAAAACATAGGTGATACTAAACTTTGAAGCAATTACACCAAAAACTATATGAAATGCTAACGAAAATAAGGTTACTGCATCAAAAGATGCTTATCAAAATGTTCTTTCTTTAGCATCTAATATGCACAAAACATAGGCGAGCAAAGTAACATATAGCTAGCTGGCGAAGGATGTTTTTGTGCCTCAACATCTGCACTAAATCAGCTACAACGATCTATTCACCATCTGAAATCACTCTGGCCCGTGATAGAAGTTTACCCTTGAGGCAAAAGAATAAAACGACTTACATGCAAAAGAAAGCGTACAACTTCGACGCGTCCATTTGCTGCCGCCTCATGTAGAGCAGATCCTTGTGATGTTAAAGAATTTATCGGCCAACCGCACTGGATAAGACGACAGCAAATCTGTTACAATGAGATTATAGTGATACGGAAAATTTACTAATTTATAATCTACAAGTATCACCAAATCCGACCAAAATCCCAAATAAAAAGTCTGCTCAGCTATATTTTAAGCGAATTACGTTAATAGCCGAACCGGAATTCTCTGCCCAAAATTTCAGTGAACGAGTTTAAAATTACTTTAAAGAAAATTTTTTCATTCTCCATTTCCATCACAATCTTGAGAATTTTTTCGTTGTTTCCTCTCAGAACGGGAATGCAATATTGATACATTATGGTATTAGAAGGTAGATCATTGAAGAGGATAAATGAAAAGATTTATAACAGTCAAAATGCCCAACGAAACTCTTCGAAGACATGAATACCTATAGTAAGCGCACACAACGAAATTAACTCTTTGAGTCAAACATCAGATTTTTCCTTTTTTCCTGCTTTACTGCTCACCTCATATAGAAAGTTCAAGGTATACAACAGACCGCTCTAATGAAACCCTTCAGTTTATTAGCCAATTTATAAGACCTCTTTCACCTGCACCGTCACTGATGGCACCAAAAATTCACATTACACTCTATTTTCTTTTTTTCTTAGAAAGTTTATTGAAGTTTATTGAAGCGCTTGAGCACTACAGAAAGTTTATTGAAGCGCTTGAGCACTACAGAAAGTGAAGCGCTTGAGCACTACAGAAGTGAAGCATATTACATAAAACGAAGACTAGATAAAGATACATCAGACATTTTATGAAGAAATTTTTAGGACCTCTTCCGCTGCATGAATTCGCCTCGTCCCTATGCAAACTGTCTTCTACGAGTATTACATAGCAGCAAGAACATATCAAAATAGAAAAGAGTGTAAAAAATAGTATACGAATGGCGTCGAATTACCTGAACGTGACCGTTTCTGGCAGCCAAATGTAATGCCGATGAACGATGCGAGTCGCCAGCTGTTTGAAGTAATCGTAACGGAATGCCACTTTCAAGCATTCTATCGACCATCTGAAAGCACTCGCTAGAAAAACTGCCACAGAGAGACATTTGTACCCTCAAAAATTCATGTATCAAAAATAAGAAGAGCACCGAACAGCACATCAAAAAAGATTATAATATTATCTCTATCATCAGCCTGGAAAACTATAGCCATTCAGGAATTCATGAATCCTTTAAATTTGAGCGCGAAGCAAAAAAAAACCTGTTGTAGAAAACTTCTCGCAGTCGAATACAAAAAAAAACAAACGCTTATGCGTTGCCTAATCTATAAGAATGGTGGACAAATATAAAAGTCCATTTGGGCACACTATATGCGCCGAACCCAATTTTGCTCTGCACATCGTATATCGATACCAACTGCGAAAAATCAATTCGTTGGTGATGTTCTAATGGAGCGATTTAGACGTATCGGATACGGATACCTAAAGGGACTAGGGAAAAGGGAAAAGCTTTTAGTATTCAATAAAGGCGCTTCAGAAACACGAAATGGAACAAATTTCTGCAAAATGCGGTGCTAAGTCTTGTGAATTGGCGAGGTAGCAGAAATTAAATTTTTTATGTTCAAGATTTACGCGGCTACGAATTGTTTCTTCGCAAAACAAAAATGTTCATCTTTTATCTCGCCATCAATACGGACAACAAATTTTTCAAGGCGTAATTTCCTCAATTTGCGTTTCGACAAACGAAAACGACACAATGAGTTGAGAATTTCCTTTAGCCACTATAATTGAACACCTATCCTTCATTGCCTTCTGTTAGCGCTAAATAATACACGTTTACTTAATCCACTGAAGATACACCTTGTAAAACTAAAAAGTGCAACGAAGTGCAAATAACCGTAGCCACTGTGAACCTCCAATAATCGTTGTAACAGTGGCCGAAGTTCCATAAGGCCCAACAACTAGCCGAAAATTTACAAGAACGGTCGGTGAAATTGTTAAGTTATGAGGCGAAATTGACGATTAGTTTTCAAACAACCGATGACCAACTGTTGTTCGTCTGCATGCAACAAGGCCTTGTTGCAGATCTACTTAACAGGACGTTAAAGATTGCTGCAATAGCTATGCAAAATTACTTAGATGATGAAAATCATTAATTCAACTGCGAAACCTTCGCCCTTCCATATTCGCATGCGAGATCGAATGGAGTTTTGCCATTCTTGTCCACAGCGCACAAATCCGCCTTGTAATATGCCAATAAATTCACCTGCAGAAAAATCATTTACCTATTCTCAGCGGAATTCATTCGCTCACAAAATGATGCAAAATTTCGTTACGTAAATCCCCCTTGTATAGTTATGAAACATAAAGAGCACAATAAAAGCTAACAGCACAGCTAGCGTTTTAAGGATACTGAAATCTCTATGGAGGAAATTCCGCGATTATAAAGTGATTTATGAATAAGATACTCAACGGTTCTCAACTACACTCAACCGCTGTCAACCATCCCCCACAGCTCTTAGGTATCTTCAAGCAGCTGTACAATCAGTAGAATGTTCAGAATAAGAGAACCTCTCTTACCGCATCTATCATGCCTTCTTTACAAGCGAAATGAGCCGCAGATAAGCCATTATAGTCAACTGCGTCAACATTTGCTCCCTTCGATAGTAGAAGTGATGTTAGTTCAGTATTGTTTTGCTGAACTGAATAATGAAGAGCAGTTCGACCTGAAAATACACTAGTAATCATTTTATGATTGCTCAAATGTTGTACGTGTAATCTGTTTAATAAAGAATGCACGAATAATGCTTCACTCATATAACTATTTAGATGCCGTATTGTACAGTCTTTCTAAAAGGAACTGGGAAATAGCTGAGTTCATTGGTTGAGTCTTGGTACTTAATCAATCAGAATACAAATCTAAAGAGATGACTCTACTGTAATAATGATTCTACTGTATTACTTTATTACAGTATTAAGCACTACAGTATTCTAGTGTCTTTTAGTGAAGAGTGATGAACAATGAATCTGTCTGACAATGCATCTCATGATTTTCAATTGAGGAAATCACTGTGAATCGCTATTTATTGTGCTGCTGCGATTAGAAGTTTTTCCGACGTCTTTTTATTCTTTTCAGTGGTTAAGAGCAGTTATGACGATGAGGCTAAGGAGAAATTCGAAACTTTGAAAGATCAGAAATCAAAAGATGAGCGAAAATTTTCTGTTCGTCAATTATATAGGCTTCAGGACTGAAGAAAAAAAAAAAAAGAAAACAAAACAAGAAGCTCATAAGTTTGTTCGGCCAACAACCGAACAGCAATCTCACAGGACTACCGCTTGCTACCTCTCATTCCCTCTAAATTCTATTCTCATTCCCCATCCCCTTCCTCCCTTCCCCTCCCAAGAAAATGCACTTTCCTCTTGTTGCAAATTAAACCACCCATATGCTTTTAGTCATTTTTCTACGACCGTTATAAGATAAACTACGCAATAATAGTCTATTATAGATATCAATGCGATCGTTCAATGAACGCAATAAACGCAGACTGATTTCTATCCGTTCATAACTGGTTCACATTAACCGCATATAGAAAATAAAAATTCCTTATGAATCATATATTATTTTACGCACCTGAGATGCCCATCAATATAGTTTTATGCCATTCCCTTTGAAGTCAACTCAAAAGGAATTACCTCATCGATAAAGTGCTGGATTATTTAAGGAGATTATCTCATAGGTGAAGTGCACTATTGAATGAGATGAGCGCTATCGGCAAATATAATTCTTGAAGAGGTAAACATTAAAAATTTCTGATGGAAAATGCGCAGTTCTCCATTATTAATAGGGCGATTTATAAAGGCGAGAATATCTCTACATAACACACTGTCAATATACTCCGCCCAATTGTGGAAACAGTGAAATTTACAAAAATTGTAAAAAATCACAATGAAAAATGAGAAAGAATTATTGAATAGTATGGAATTGCACTAAATTATAAGATAGCCCATAAGGAAACCTTTTGAGTCTTCTTCGTCCACCCAAAACATTCCACCTTCCAAAAGCGTTCTCGTCATAATCGAATTGCCCATCATTGCAGCAGTGTGTAGAGGGCAACCACTGCAATAAGTATTGGTAATAATAACTTGTAATGCTATCATAGAATAATCTATCGAATTTCCTCATCTCTATTTCAGTGACAGTTATTCTTAAGCTTTCGGAAACTTGGAAAACAATAACGCTATACGGAATCTTTTTTGCTCAAATCTGCAGAAGAAAAAAAGAGGTAAAAAAAGTAAAAGTCTGGAAAACTGATCCAAAAAATTCTTCCATTCACGCCAATTTAAGTAACGTTCCAGATGAACTTTCATTAAATATAATAACAATAGAAATGCTAAATTAAATGCGAATGAGCACTGAAATCGATTTCTGAAGAAAGGGCTTAACGCTAGAAAAAAAAGAATGAATGCCAGCTCGCTTGGAGAATTAACAGGCAGCATTTTTGTGGAAAGATAAAGACAAGTCAAAGTATAACGTTCTTTCTATAGGCGTATAGCGTCGTAAAGAATTTCGAAGTAGAATCTGAAATGAGGCAAATATGTTTTAAAAGGCTGCAGACATGCAAACTACGATTCGAGCGTAGAAAAAAAAAACCGCCATATTCGCTCCTATCAGATTCCACTAATGTCCCATTAATGAACTGAACGTATTCCATATTTCACAGATTGATGGAAACAGATTACATAAAAAATGAACTGATTAGAGGAAGACCTGGAACATCTGTTGATCATTTCCATGCTATATATTTATATTGAGTAAAAAATTACCGGTCGGAACTATTTATGGATTACATTTGTTAAATTATAACTGGAAAAGGTATGGTTCATGCTGCCTCACCTCTCCGATCCATCGCCTTGACTTCTCCTCTGGATATTCAATAAATCTGGAAAAAAACCCGGATAGCACTAAATCTTTAAACAAATTGATTTATAACAGAAACCGGCAAAAATGTAAAAATTCCGGCGACATTTCGACGGAAAAAACATTCTCATTGAGGGCACTTAAAGGCAAATAGCAGCAATAAATTAAATTCGATTAAAGACAAATAAACACTTGAGGATTTCAGTGACCTCACCTCGTTTAGAACATCCGTGGAAATATCATTGATAATATAGTTATGAAGACATCAACAGCTGCGAATTTTACTGTTGCGAGAACAGTGGATAAATAGAAAGTAATGAGCAGAAGATGGGTGAGCCTCTTGATTTCTTATTGAGCAATATTTGACGATGGATAACTCGTTTTTGGAGGATATTTTTGACAGAACTCGGATGTGACAATTCCAGAAACTCATAAAACTGCAGATCTATTCATTAATATTAATGATAATCTTCAATATCAAAATGATGCATTCATCGTTTAGTATGTTGAAGTATCTCATTTCTTTCGGAATTCATCAGTTTAATTTTCCTCAATTTTTACGCACCTTCAACGCCACAAAAATCATAGCGTATGAAGTTCCGTATCTATCAGAATCTTATTTTAAAAAGTCATAAAAATCGAAGAATTATTTAGCTTGCAATCCACTTCCCGTCTGAAAGTGAATGACATGCAGTACAATTCGCCAATCTTCTCAAAGATCACGATCACTGTTCACGAACGATGAATTGCTTCAAAATGATCGTAGCAATTTATAAGTTTTCTTCAGCAATCGAACTATTAAAATATACACTCACATCGTAGACGATACATTACTACAAGCGGACAGCGCACTGCCCGATGCGGTGTCCGAAGTGAACGCGTCCTATAAATAAACGCTCGGCGCTTATATTTTTATTTTCTAGCGATGAGCGCAACTACACTAATGAGAATGCGTCAAAACTGCAACGACATTATCGAAGTGCCCCTTAGCGTTCATCATTCTGAATCTCCCCGCTTTTGCCACTGCAAGCAAACCCTCATTTCATAGATAATACTCTCTCACCCTCCGACTTCCATAGTCTTCTAAAAGTGAACGAATTTTTGGCGAGAAGACTGCTGCTTCCGCAATTGGTGATAATTTCTTGTTCTCAAACTGTTAGCAAAAATAAACTGTCCCATGATCAGGAGTAATATGCGATTTTGCGACATTTTCGATACCGAATTTCAGATTCATGCATGCTGTTTTCTATTTTACAGTGCACTCGAATACTTCCTACAAAGAACAACGTAAAAGAAATGGTATTCTTTCTCGTGTAACCATCTGCTCCAGAAAGCTATCGTTGCTTAAGGGGATTTTTTGTTAAAGAAGTCAGGTCGAGAGCAAATTAGCGCCAATACATACAGCAACGGTTTGCTAGAGAAGTTGGAGCCATTCCTGACTGCGATCTTGCAAACCCCTCGGAAACGCATGAAGAATGTACATCGCAATTTATTCTCAAGAATGCATATTCTGCATGGCATACACCGCCACCGTATGTCAAACAGAATCAGATGAGCGTGAACTTGCCATTTCTGCGATCGTTATATAGAAACAGTCTGGAATCATCGATGGCAAGATGCCTGTATAGGCGATTAATGGAAATCACGAGTTCGCGTTCGACACCGAAGAATGATACTGGTATTTCAGCAATTACTATCAGCGCATCAAGTGCGATATACATATATTTTTTGAAGATAAGGTAACGAAAAAAACGCCGCAGGATGTGGTCGGTGATCTGATTGCTTACTGTTGCCTCCAAGAACAAGACAATTCTCAAGTTCAAATACTTCATACTCAACAGCAGTGGCAAAAAGATTGGGGAAAATAAAATGAGAGGAAGCAGGAAAGTGGTGACGGAAAAGGTGGCACATAAGATGCACGTTCAACGTCACTCATGCCAACCGTCGGCGGATCATGTTAGCGAAGTTCATGCAGTGCTCAATAAGAACACATGAGCGATGCCGGAGACACGATAATCAGCAGCAACGTCATGTATGAACTGAACGAAAACAAAAACATCAACAAACTACTACAAGTGAACATGGATTCAAATAGATGGTCGGCTTTGTAAGGAGGATTAAAAGATGAGGCTCTCTTCATAGACTTCCTTATACGGACTTTAGGAATAAAATTATCCGTCGAGAAATCCTCGGTTGGAACACCTTCCATAAGGCAAACAGTTTAACGACTTCCAAAAGTACATGACTATCAATCTTTCCGTATATGATGCGGACATATCACTAGGAACAGTACCGTTTTCAACCACAATATGTCAAAAATTCGGACATATGTCTTAATAAGGTCGCTCGCGTTACTCTGTTAATTCACTAATGGCAGTGTATCTGAATTCATGCACTAGGAAAGCAAGTGAGGGAGTCCGAAGTTGATCGTATGTTTTCTTGTTTGCATTCTTCATTTGCTGGGTGATTTTCTGCAGCAGTGTACTTTTACCAGAATAAAAAATTGCCTCATCAAAAAAAAAGAAAGATGAGCCAATGCGACGATGTTTGCAACAAAGAGGCTCTGACACCACGGATCCCCTTTCAAAGGCATCTTCATAACAATTAATGCATTAGTTCAAATTTTCCCCTTCACTAAAGTTCTCTTAGACTTTAGTCAGATCGAAAACGAATAAAATCGGAAATTTTGTGAGTAACTTCGTGGATGGTGGTTGGCAACTGTACGATGTAAAACGCTATGCCTCAGCGAATGTCGACTGAGAAACTGGAATCGTATAATGAGGGGAAAAAGTCATTTCCAGCAATGCTGAAGACATTGTGAGATCCAATATCAAGAGTTTCTAATTATGCAGACGTTAAATATTCATGCTTTCGGGAATTTTTGGAAAGTTTCACATGAAAACTACACTAGTGGGAATATCGTAATGCTGTCAGACTTTACAAGGAAATTCAAAATACTTGAAAATTTTTATACTTTAGGTTCTGCTAGTTAGCGTATACGCATATGAGAACACATAGGGAAGTTCAAAACTGGAAATCGCCATTAAACTCACAAATTCAGTTGTTTATAGAAGCCGAACTTATATGTTCTCGGCTTGAGGAGAGCTCCTATCTCACTCAGTTCACTAATGGAAGTGTTCTGCATGTGGAAAACGGGGAAAATATTTTTCTAAATTGAAGATGCTTAGATTCGTGATCGATCGATGTACCTGTTCGTCGATAATTGCTTGGCAAAGAACTCCTTTCGAATGTTAACTGTAGGTGGTAGCCTTAAATGCTATTTGCTTCATTTGTATGTTGAAAGGAGTGCACTTTGAATTTCTCTCATGTGGATTTTTCCTAGAAATTAAAAATGAAGATGTTCATTACCAACTAATTACTTCTCTCTCGTCTCTCCCCACATCCGATATCTTTTCTGCGAATAACTTCACCTCGACCTCACTCGAAACAATTCCAACAGCATCTTTTATCCATGGTCCTGTCATCTCCTCAGCATGTATTTGTTTTCAGGAGTTGAAAAAATTGACGCGTTTTTAGAAGAATAAATCACACCTGATAATACCACCACTCAAACATTATTGGGCACAATTTCGCGGATTTCATTTCCAAACAACTAATGTTCTCAATTTCTTCAACAGCAAGCATAATGCATTTGCCTAAAAATTCCCACTGCGTATTTCTGCGCAAAAAAATAGGCAAAATAATGAAGAGGTTAGCTTGATGCTTCAGAGAGTCAAGAATGTTAAATTTTGATACCGCATGACTTACAATCGAGACCTAATATAAAAGCATCTATAACCTGCAACACTCAGAGGTGGAATTATTTGCAACGTTTTACTTCGTACCTCAGGTGCTTCGAATTGGTGTAGTTAGGCTTGCATTAACATTTATGCTTCCTATTTACTGTCTTAAAGTTAGAAGCGAACACACCATAATCTTCATCTATTGGCTAAATACTGCATCTTGTAGCGTTATGGATGTTAATTATTTTGGAGAGTGATGCAGAAAACTGAAAATTCCACCGAAACACTGCGAGAGCATGGCAGCAATCGAGTAACATCGCGTACGTCGCAAACCTTCCAAGCCAAAATTGCGTCGTTCAAAACTGACTTCACAGTGCGGATTATTATAAATTATTTTCGCGTAAAACGCATAGGTACTATTGCAGGTAATGATTGTTGAAATGAATAGTAAAAATCATATTTTACGTTCCGCTAAGCAAATTCGTGGGGATAGAAAAAAAACGCAAAAAAACTGGCCACAATAGCGAAATACATGAAAGGAAATATAAAGATGTTTTTAGAAGCAGTGAAATGATTGATGCGATTGTGTATATAGATGTTCGTAAGCAAGTACTGATGCGATGCTTCTCCGCGCTTTCTATATATCCCTTTCGATGGGAAAAAAATGGCTTATCATTTTTGCTTTCCTTTTTTTCGCTAGCGAAATCCATATGCGCTCCACTTTCGCCCAGTTTATGCGGTTTTTTTCGATTTATAACGGCTTCATTTGACTAGAAATTTATGATCGTAACCAAGTGCATATAATGAAGTTCTCTGCTCCCCACCTCTCACACTCTCTATACCACTTATCGATAACGAACACTATGATATATTAGTGAATAAAGTAGCATTTTTTAAATTATGCAAATGAGAAAAACATTTTACAGTTTTACTGCGGATGGCAATTAACGATGGAAATTAGCCACAATGTGACTCAATCTATTCAGACACCCTCACTGCTTTCACTCCTATCAGAATTTAAGTTTACAGTTCACTTGTACATCAACAAAATTAAAATAAAGAAGCGCATATGATGAGAAGGTCTTGGTACATAGTTTTCAGCTTTAGCACTACAGTAATTAAGGTGATATCAAATGAGAAGATGGGAGTGCTTCGCCTAGATCGAATTAATGAATGGTTTGTTTTCGTACAAATTTTTATAATCGCTAGCAAAAGTAAATTTGAAACAATGCAGCAAACATCATCACTGATGTATAGTTCAAACAATGGAAACGCGAAATCGGGGTAGAAGGGCGTAGTCCATACGTACGGTAGATGTATGCTGTCATACACATTGAGCCCATCATATTCTGTACTTGCCCTGTATCTTATATGCATCAAGCATGATAAAAACATTTGGTCAAAATTACCTGAAATGCTTGCCGAAAATCGTCGTAGGATGCCTCTGCCCGACATGATCACTCCTCTATATCGAAACCGGCTACGACTGAAATACTTAAAAGTTATGGAACACAAAATTCTTACGAAATAAACATACGAAGATCCGTACATCTTTCACATCCTTTCCGCTGACGGAAAAAATGTAGAATGTTCACGGTTATATTGAGTATTAAAAATCTTCACGATGAGGTACATTTTATGATTAATTAATTCTTTGCATTTAGAGCGATAGCCAATTTCTCTCAATTAAAACTGCACTTAACTGCCTCCATTTCAATATTCCACTGCGAACTGCACCTACACAACTGCATTCTTAAGCAGTATTTCATTCTTGTTTATAAACGGCAATCAGAGCACTTCATTTGGATGATGCGTGCGAATGAATCTAAATGTCTTGTTCCACGAAATATCCAATTTATCAATCAGATTCCCTTTCTAGTGAGCTAGTATAGCGTCACCCTCACCCATCAGTTAGCAAAGCCGACAAGATTATAATTAGAAGGCATAAAGAAAACAACACACCAAAGGAAGTTAAAGTGAGCTTCCATCGTTGGGCCTCTCCAGGAAGCAACGGCTTCAACGTGCAGTAAATTTTGTAGCAAAAATTCTCGTATCACTGAGAAGGTACAAAGAATGACACCATTTTACTTATTTTTTGCCGACACACCATAACGTGCAGAGCAGCCTCTCACGGTAAGTATTGAAGCTTTTCGGCAATTAGGGTATTAAAGTGAGCACGACGGCAAGAGAGAAGCGAGGAGGAGGACAAGATGAGAGATAGGAGGAAGAGAGGAATCGGATGAGGGAAACGGAGAAGGAAAGGAGATAATTTCTGCTAAATCCTGGCTTTGTTTTCATGGCTGCACGTGGCTTCACATGTCAGCTTTAGTCTTCTATAATCGGGAACGATTATACTAGTTCAGTTCTGAAAAGTTTCCGTAAATGCAAGCGCTACACAACGAAAAAAACCACATACCACTATTAACAACTGTTCATACACTAAAACTGAGTATTCTGTCATAAAAGTCTAGCATACTATAAATTATTGCCTTTATTCAACACATCATATTTTTTAATATGTCGACAAATTTCAGAGCGATGAGTTCATGAACCGCATAAATAAATCGTACGGGCGTGTAAGACTCTTATCTAATTGCACACTTTGCAAATAATGAGTGACCTGAACAGATTCTAAACTCCTGATAGACTCCAGATTCTCATTAAACTCCCAACCGCAAATAAATAATGCAATGAATGAGGAGGATAATCGCAACACAACAAATAAATTTAGAGATTAGGAGGCATTTTGTGATCTGAATAGATCTTATAGTGCTAACCAAGGAAACATACATTCATAAAATAAAAAGCTATTTTCTGTCAGATTGAAGATCAAATATGCTAAAGAAAGAAAGCTCGTAAGCACAAAAGTCATCGACGCTTACGAGATGCATGAATGCGCAATAACAAATGTTATGCAAATCGTTTAGAAGAGTACTAAAGCAAAAGCAAATACACATCTTTCTTTCAACGCTCAACCAATAACCCTAAGAAATCGTGCATAAAGCAACGTTTGTTCATAAGAGATTGTGAAGTTAAATTCAAGCCCTACTCATCTATTTCAAATTTCTTTCAGTCACAACTTGTGGCCGAGAAACATCATATAAGTAAAAACTTGTAATGAGCGAACCCCGACATTAAATATATACGAGCAGAAAATATTTTAAAAGCAAGAAATATTCATTTCGGAGCAGTTTCTGGATATTGAAATCTTTTTTTTAAATAGTACAGTTACGGTTCGGAAATATAAATCAGTGAAACAGTTCAATACTTGAAGTGAACGAGACAAAAATTGGAGAAATTCAGCATGAGCTCAATAATAAGTGAGAACATCAATAAGATGATGCTTGCATACATTTAACGAAGAACTTGACATTTTAAGAACATTGCGGCCATATTTAATAGTTGAGCTTATCTTCGAGGTTGTCCTTCGGGAGATTTGTTGCTTCCATACTACTACTTCACCGTTAATTTTCCACATTCTCGAGAGATATAGAGGTCTCTTTATTTTACGAGAATGAAAGATTTATAAGAGACAATATTCTACAAAATGGCAATTCATCATTGAACATTATAAGCTATATTCTCTTTCCGTTTTTTGGAAATGAAAAATTGGAAGCCAAAAGAGTATTTTAGAAAGCTGCATCAGTCTTTTTTTTAATAAACTACTTTTCACTCACAGAGGAAACAATGAGACGCTAGAAATGAACATCATATGCTTTGGTAGACCTATGTTTTAGTTCTACATAGAAGACAAAATAAGGTAAAAGAGGAGAACATATTCAATATCTGCAATTTTTCAGTTCAATTAAACACTTCAATCGCATCACACCTGTCTGACAATTCTATAGAACAGGTAACTTTCATAAAATTAAATTACAGCCTCAATATGATTAAAATATACCAATAAAGCAACAGAGAAAAAAGTTAAAGTGTATCTAACCTATAGCATATAAGCGAGAATCACAAAGCACCGCAGTAGAAGTGCGTAGTATTTAACAATGGAGCGCACATATGCGGGGCAAACAGCGTATAAATATTGCTCATTGCTGGCATGGCAATATATCTCGCAGAGTGATTTGTCAACTGCCTCGACTCATCCATCACTTTATTAATGATTTTCATCGAGTTGCGTATATATTAACCTATATTTGTAAAAATTACAATCATCTGGTCATTTCGAAAAAATTTATTAAGTCGTTTAGCCGATTCATTTGGGTAAAATTAGAGGTTTTCGTGAGAAAAAAACACTTACTTGGGAGAAACGTTCATTGCTTCTGAATTTTTATGGACAGGACTTTCATGAGGTGAAAACTTTCATGATGATAAAGATGATTAAAACTTGAAATAATTGAAGTTTTATATTACTAAATAAATTAGCACTCATTCTTCGACCTCTTTGTAGCAGTTTCAGTGCTAAATAAACATCGGCAGTTCATGCTATCACAAACGACGCTTCATTTCCTCTCAAACACCAGCAACACCTTCCTGTTCAGATATTCGAAGAAACATTTAGATTCCCTCTTAGCGGAAGCTAGAGCATATTGCTCCATTCAATAAAAATCTTTATTGCGTTTAGGAAAGAAAAAAAAACTTATTTCTTAAAGGCTTCTTGGTCTCTAGAGAGCGATTAAACGTCGATTAAAAAAAGACACAAATGTAGACAAAATGAAAATGAAAGACAATATTGATGGATTGGAAACGATTTACTTACACGGTGGTCAGTCAAATAAGTTCAATCGTAACGTCAATATACTTGTCTGCAAAAACTGGATACAATAAGATAGAGCGTTTCTGCATTACTCTAAAGAGTGAAGTGTAAAATGCGATAACGATACTACAAGAGACGTGTGACAATGAAATAGTTGAAGTGTAAATAAGGATTTCTACATGCTCAACCATTTTCGGTAAGTACTCAAGCAATTGCTACCAACAAGAAGCGAAGTGGGAAGGTTTTCTTAAGAACGAAGTGATCGATAAATGGTGAAAAGTAGTGGTTCAACAATATAAACTTAGTGACGTGTAACACCACTAAAAATGATCTTAGTACCGCATATGATCGATGGTTGGCTAGCAAGATAAAAGATTTCAGTCGTAATGTATATCGTCGGAGCAAAAAAGATGACATCTGGGAGATAAATATGAAACTGCCTTTGCATATGGCAAAAAACATTCCACAGAACTGGTTACAGAATTCGGTGCTACATATTTCAGCAATTTTACTTCGAAGACGTGAGAATGAATGAATGTCTACTCCAAATTCTAACGACCAATTCCGATTGCGCACAACAGATAAAATGTTTCCATACAGACTTTCAACAAAGTGCTAGGAGTAAACAGTTGTGCTGAAATGTTTAAACTTTCAAAAAAACTTTGGAACGAAAATCTCCCCACTCGAACGATTCATAATTCCGGGACAAAAGGAAAAAACCAACGACGAATTAAGATGTCCGTAAAAAAGAAAAAACTTGCACCGTAGCAGACCACTGATACGCGATCTTTATAGCAGCTTAGCATGCCAGATTGAAGCATTATGCACAGCCTCCCTTCCTACAATCCCTTCCACTCTCCTCTCCCTCCCCTCCCCTCCCCCTCACTCCTATTCAGCTTATCTACCCTCTCAGCCGTCCAATCAGCACTTAATGAAGGCCACAAAATCGCTCATCACAACCACTGCTGAAAAACCAAAAACGTTTCACCGCTGTGAGTGCAGTGATTATGAATTTCCAACTACAGAAGAAAAAAGCGGTTTACTTCATTAGCCAATTCGTATTATAATCACAAATAGCAAAGACGATATTGCGTTTATAACACAGAATCCTTTAGATAGCCTACAAAATGACGCAATATTACTTTCATAACGTCAAATTCGCATTTTTGTTCTTGTTTCGCGAAAGCGATATAGTTTAATATGCGCAGAAAAGAACTTAAATTTTTAATAAGTTGCCAAGCAACTGATTAATATCTCTTCCTCTCATATGAAAGCCTAACCAGAATAGATGCAACTGTTAAGAAATTCCCTGAAATCTCAGCTAAACAGGCACGACTGATTAAAGAAAATAAGTCCTTCATATATATGCTGTAGAGAGGTAAAGTTGGAAGGCGCTAAAAGGTGTTTTTTGGGCACTGAAGGCAACGATGCTGAACAGTCTAAGCGGCGCCTTAAATCGTCAACATGTCGCTCTTATCATGCTCAATTTTTATCCGCTTAAGGAACGTGTATTTAAAAAAAAAACATAAACGCACAATATCAAATGACTTTGGAGCGGAAGAGCGAAATTTTATGGGCCCATCTGAGAAGGATCTCAATCAATAAATCACAGTACTCAATATTTCCATCTTCGAAAAAAAAAAATTCCTCTCCTTAATGGCTTATTGGTTGTTGTGGTGATGCAAGCAAGCTGTCTGCATTGGATGACGAAATACATAAACGCAGACAGATACAGAAAATGGAAACTCAAATAATATGGATGGACAATGGTCAGTAGGTTTTAAGCAAGCTCGCGAGCACTTAGCACTTCCCAATAAGAGCACTCCTGCACTCATCCTACTTGCCTCCATTCAATTTATGTCTCTTTTATGAGCGGTATAAACACTTGTTTCAACTGCACGACGTTACCGGAAGAAAACACCCTTTCCTCTATATGGAAAACTTCACATTCCCAATATTAGACGTGAATCCCCTCCACACGTGCACTGCAAATTCACTATATTTCAGTGAAAATTTTCAATAAAAGTGGAAAATTAGAGAGAAATTCCAAAATCGCCACAAAATGAACATTCAGTGGAAACTGTGATCCCTTACTACAAAGAACTTTAAACGGTAATAAATATCAAACAGAACATTCGTCAAAGGAAAAAATATGTATGCTATCATTTTAGAAGGAAAATAAGAGGTAAAGATCCCATCTGAGAAACGAAACGCTCTAATGGCTGCTCTACTGTACATACATTTTTCAAAAATGTAATAATCAACAAACCGTTGATTGCAACAAACACAATTTCAAAAAACACATATAAAAAGCGAATAGATATAATATGACAACAATAATTGGAGCGTTTTATTTACAGCCATGATTCCCCATTGTATTCGCCAAATATACTCATCTATAACGTTGGCTGTTGAAAAGTCGGTTTTTTTCCACTGTTTAGTTAATCATACCTTATTTACCTTTATTGACATCAAACGTGGTAATTTTAGTGACTGTGATTATATTTCAGAAGCTTATGATGCTGATTAAATTACTCATGTAACGACCTTAACGATCTTTCAAAAGTAATTTCGACAACACATCTGTGTATATGAATATCGCATTTAGAACCCATAAAGTGCAATATAACCAGATTTCAAGAAACTAGTAATGCCAAAAAGAGATTTATTGAAACTGTTTTTTCTGTCGATTTTTCAGCGACATTTTATCGAACTGGAAACGCTGCTGGACTGCATGCGCTTTCTTCAAAATTGCTACTTAAGAAGTACATTAAGGCAATCAAATTTCGATGCAATATTGGCCCTATTTAGGATATTCGCTCAATATCAACAAAAAAAAAAAAACAAACAAACAAACAAAAAACAACAACTATTCATCAACTGATATGTGACTTAAAGAATAATTTAGTGGAGGGTAACTGAAAAATATTTCAATGTTCGCAAATGACCATTTACTGAAAGATGCCAAAACGGATACGGAACAATACGATACAGAGCTAAGCGAACATAGAACTAATAGCTATGAAGTAATATTAAGTTATGAAAGCAGAAAACTTAATGCAGTCACTCAAGAGGGATATATTCGTTGCAAAAGGCGTATACTGAATCACTTACATATACCAAACCATGGCTCAAACCGTTCAAAAACAACCCAACAAAGTATCCATTTCGAAATGAGAACAAAACCAAAGAGCTGATGTTATCAGTGAATATCAACGTTATGAAACTATAGCAGGGTAAAGTACACATCACGATCAAATTAAAAAGCTTACAAACGGTATGTCGTGGATCAAGAAGCACTTCATCAACAAATTTAACCATATAGAAATTGCACCACTAAAATGAACTAAAAATCTTGTCGCGCTGATAGTTTATACGGCAAACTTATTCGAATAGTTAGGCATCGACAACACAAGAGTTTCGAAATGGAAAATGCCCTTTAACAAAGAGACTTCATGAAAAAAGTTGAAATTGCTGTATTGCATAATGCATCCATTCGAAAAAAAAAATTCCAGTTTCATGTACAAGTCACATTCAAAGCTGTGCAGATAATGCACCATTTTACAAAGCATTCACTTACGGCATCATTCATAGTCAATCGCCCAAAATGAAGCAAATACACAACTTTACAATGGCCAACATTGGACAGTGTTTTTCCATCAGATTAGTTTCACATTTCTTGGAAACTTCTACTCAACCAATAGAAAACTATGTTTAGATGCGCAAAAAAGGTTTTTTCAGCAATTATTAGAAAGAAATATTTCCTTCCTTATGATGAAGTTGTTTAATTTTCGGAAAATTAAGGCGAAGATTTGAAAATTTCTGGATTAAGGTTCGTCAACTTCAGCAATAGATTCCACGAATCGGAGAAGTCAGTTTTTATTGACTATTTTTTCAATGATGCTGCTCATAAAATACAAGATGACGAAAAAAATGGACAAAAGATCTGAGGACGATCTAAGGCGGCTGAAGGAATCAGTACGAATTCGTTCGAGAAAATGGTTCGCGATTATTTTCTCCAAATCAAACCGTGCATTTTGCGATTTACTTCAACCACCATTAAGGAATAAGAGGCTCACCATGGACTTTTTTTTTCAACTGAATTAGTATTACGCGCAAAGTGATGTTAAGAATTATGGGTATAATTACAGGTGGTCAAATCTCCGCACTTTTGATGCTCAACATAAATCGCTAAAAACCTCATAGGTGCATATAAAAATAAATAATTCAATAGGTGCACATTTCGAAGATAACCACAGCAAACTTAACTTTCAAGTAAGAATACCTATGTGATTTTCAGTGTCCTTACAAACAAAGTCAAAATAATACCACCTTTTGAAAAATATTTGAAAGTGCTTCCGAATTTGGAATGCTTAAACAAGAACGGTCAAGTATCTCTGCGAGAGTGCGAAGAAACGTGTTCGCTCCATCAACAACTAAGAGTCGATATAAAAGAAGAATTTATTTCATTTACCTTATTGCTTTCTAAATGATTGCGTTTTACTAATGGCAAAGAGGCAGCGCAACCTTAAAATGAGTATCTGATTGAAATTACTTTCATTTTTGAGAAATTCGACGGCAAACGTGGCTTTTCTAAATTCTCCAAGAAAATTTCGCAGTTTTCTTGTTTATTCGGTGCGAATGATAGCAAGAATTGTTCAACAACATATTTTCTTTCCAATACTTCCTTACGGCAGATTGTCCACTTTTCAGGCAGTAATTTTTCTCTGCCATAGCGTTTTTTTTTTTTTTTCGGAATGGCGATTTACATCTAACGTTGCCGCAGCTATGTAAAAATGAAAAATTCTGAAGCAGATATCTCACTCGAAACGAATTTAAAGCAAAAGCTGCATTAATATTTGCGTCAGACGTATCGCTTTTTCAATATCTCAGATCAATCCGACTCCTCCTTTTACAACACTGAAACGAAAATAAACAATCTCATGCGTCAATCATTTGGAAATAGGTCGAAAATGATGGAACTCGGCGAGCTGGTAATCGCAAGGATGAGAAGCATTTACATATCATGGTTTCCGTGAATTCTATGCTAAGCAGCTCGACTATCAAAAGCTTCATGTGGATGCCTGCTTTTGCTTAAGCTGCCGTTTGATACTTTTATGTGCTACTTTTATTTGATTTCTCGGAAGATATTACCTCATTTTTTAGTGCACAACATATGCAAACCTTGTGCTCGCACTTTTCAATTGGTGGAGCAACATAACTCCACTTGCGCTATTTGAAAAAAAACCCAAGAGATATAAGGGAATAATTTTCAAACCACAACTTTATAGCAAGCAAACAGAGAAGTTTATTGCATAACGTGACGTTTGCATTATGAAAACCAAATTGTCTACGGCAAAGTTCGCTTTCCAGGTGGATTTTCCATCAGCCTAAAAGACTGAGAGGTTCAACACAGGGGTAGATGATCAAATGCACTGTTGACGGTAACCTCGAAGACAGAACTCGCGATGGAAGCGGAAGACGACGCTAAAGAAACTTGCGAGAACATCTTGCGAGAAGAATTCGCTCTAGAAAATCCTCTCAAGTCAGTAATATTAGCTTGCACCGCCTAAATTTTATGGGGCACAAATTGCTACATATCTCTGGACAACAAATTTACAAATTCACATAAAGCACCTAGAAATAAATATAGAAAATTGAAGTCGTTAACGGAGGAACTACGACTGCATTATCATCCAAATGAAACCACTTACTATGGCACACTCTTAGAATTAAAAAAAAACTCTAATATCTATTTGAAGATACTTAAAAGAGATCTACTACGGCAAGCCAAGATCGGCCGATCGTAAGTTAAAATCGCGAATATATGAACCGAGATGAGCAGCTTGCTCCCGTCAGCTGCACTCCTCAAAACCACAAATTAGACTGCTCGTTATGAATTAGAAGCATCGGCTTTTTATTACTACCAGGCATTGCGTAGTCGAAGCAAAAACGAACAGTCAAAAGTCAATCTATCTCAACATTTCTTTTCAACACAGTCCCCTTCTCTTAAGTGCGCAAGGAAATCGTTCAAAATATTTGTACCAATATTCATAGGTTAGCGCAGTTACAGCAGCTAAAAATAAAAATTTTTACTGATCTGATAGCAGGCAAACCTGTAAACCTTTCACAGGTAAATTTTTGGAGCATCCTGCGAGCAACTTTCATTCAAAATTGCCTTCGTCTCTCGAATTTCCCCACCACACAGCTTTCTTTACCTCTTATGTTACCGCGTCTCCTCTGCGCATATTTATTTTTCATGTCAGCTTCTGACAAATCTGGAACAGCACCTTCCAAGGGAAAGCCTCATAACAGGCGCTTGACATATGGGATATTTGTGATATTTTTGCGAATCGATTATTCGCGAATGAATTTCATCAACAAAATATATCAAATTTATCGGCATACAGTTGGCTCAAATAAAAACAGTGGCTGAGATGAAGCCACGTTGCACAATAGGCAATTCTTCCATCACATACGGCGATCACCTGTAGTCTAAATATCACTGCAGCAGCTGCAAAACGAGCTCAGAGGGAACCTTCGAACTTAACGTAGAATTTCAGCAGAACAATCTGTGATGGGCACTTCTGCAAGATAAAACCGTAGAAAATCAGGAAAGCATAGCAGAAGGGACGAGCAATGACTCCCGACAGTATCTGAAGCGATGGTATTCATACTCCATGCTTTCATCACGGACATACATCGGATGGTCGATTTTCAGAAGTGAAATGGTGATTGGGGATGTACTGTTTTGTCCACAACCATTACTACGATTCATGTGCAGATTTGTGGCGAAGCGATAGCGATGCACAAATTATTGCAATGCAGAAAGGTGCGTATCGCCGTAGGCAATCCCCTCTGAAGGGTGAGCAATGCTACAACGCCCGTTCCAACTAACTGATACACTTGCGACTGAGTACTAAATATTCTTGAAAAACCATTTTTAGAAGATGGCAGGGAAAATTAGTGCCGATTTTCCGAGACTTCTCAAGAAATTTTCAAGAAAATACTAATAAGCCAGTTGGACAGCTAACAGAATTTACGTTTTCCAATCGAAAATAGAAGTATTTAGATTTAAATAGAGTAAAGGACATTCGAAAAAGAACTAATTTTCTGTTTCTCTACTTCCATTTCCTACAATAATCCCCTCAATGCCTTATTTGCGATAATGAAATTATTCGAGAGATACATCTTTCTGCAAAACATCATGTCGTAGAGAATTGTGGTACCAAATTTGAGATTTCTATCCAATCAGATGGAGTTTTCTGACTCGTAAATATGTATTCATATGGTATTTCTTCAACCATTTATACTGTCCAGATTTTCCACACATCCCTGGATGCCTCTTGAATGAGCCTAATTTTCGCTGCCATATTACAAACTCAGTAATCACAGATTTACAAAAAAAAAAATTCATTAAGATAATATCAACAAAAAGCGCAACGGTACCATATTTCCCTTAACCAAAGAGTTCGCTACTGTGGAGTTCACTGACGTTCGAATAGCGAAACGTTTTGAGGCGAAAAACCCATGAGAGAGTAGCATCAATATAAAAAAAGGCTCTCTCATGAGCGGTTAATTCTAGTGGAAGATGCGAATGGTAACAGAAATAATTTTCTCGAAATTGCATTAGGCGCGACTTTCACTTGATAAGAGGGCGAATGTAATGTTGGTATTTTATTCGTTCGACCGCTGCAATAAATCTTCATAGGCAAAACGATCGCTCATTTTCGAAATGGAATGCTACGAAATACTTTGAAAAATACTTCAGAATACTTCAAAATACTTTAAAAGTTGTGAAAGGAAAAGTAAAAATATTTTAAACGGAGAAAATAAAATGCAAATCGTAATCAGAAAGCTGGTCGACGTCTTTTCTTGATCATGGAGAGAAGTTCGAACAAGCAGCTTCTAACGATATGTTATAATGTTTTTTTCAGCGATAATCACATCCAATCTTCTTTAATCAGGTTAATCGTTTTACCCTTAGCGATGCAGACAACATACTGCCGAAGGCGAATGCTCTACTTCCGCTGTTTTTTCTCTTTTCAAGGCATTGCTCTGTAAAGGCTGTTAGGATGCGATTGGTGGCTATGCGAAAAAAAATGCATTTCAGAAAGTGAACGTTTCGATCGAATGAACGAATCTTTTTAAGGTGAGAGGAATTTTGAAAACGCATTACCAACATAAGAGCTATTCGAAGTGCATTTTTACAGTTTGCCACTTGCTAGCTTATAGATAGGAAAAAAAGAGGAAGTTCAAGCGAAACGATGGCATCACTCGATATATATAAGCGCATAGGAAATAACAGAATTACCAAATAAGTTATGTGTATAGAATCACCTATAGCATTTCTTTATATAAGCATTAACTGTCATAAAGAATTATATGGCGCAAGCATTTTGTACATTAATTCGCTTTTTTTTCTTGTTATATATAACATGAAAAGCCATATCACTGAATGAACCGCATCTATATGCTAAAAATAATTTATATAGTATTGGAACTGAAAAGGAATGAGTACAGCATGAAACGTCGAGTATAACCAAACGTCGACAACACACAAAACGATTCCTCTGCATGGCTAAAAGCAACAAACTTTGCAGTATTGTGCTGGAAATGCAGAGCAATCGTAAAGCGGCACTTGTGCAGTCAAAGGCCATTGCCACAATGGGCGTGTGTTTTTACAGCATTCCATCACCGCGATCTATTGAAGTGTCCCCTCAACCGTACAAACTACGTCCACCATATCACTGGGAATTCACACCGTTACGTACTAACTCGATCTTGGTAGTTCAAAGTTTGTATGAAGTTTCCTAGTGGGAGTATTTTCATGCTTCACCAATGAAATCTTCATATCTTTATTGCAAATGCAGAAAGTAATAATAACAACAGTTGCACAGATTACGTTTGCCCATTTATTAGCATTTTTCTTTTCCGATTCACCGCAATGAGCTAAGAAAATTTATAAAATACATGCGGAGACAATTAGGCTGTTGCTTTCGAAAATTAATTACATCGCATTTACCCACATTTTGCGAATTCTCGAATCATAGCCGTAGCGAAAATTTATCGCTTTTAGTTCCTAGAAGAGTAATTTTTTTGCAAAGGATATCTACTAAAGTGCATCCGAAAAGCTTCTAATTTAGCCTCAACTGAACACAGCAGCTATAGCGGATAGCGCCTAACTAATCTGTTGTCTGCTTTCGGTTTCAAAAATCAACTCGATCACTGGCTCTATACGGTAGGAGGAAGAGAGCGGGACAGCTTGAGTGCTAAAATGCTCAATTGCTGCAAATTCCGATCGTGAGGATTTCCGGCCATACAGGTGGTAAAATGATGTCTGAAGAAATTTTCAAATTTCTTGCCCCGTCACAATACTTGTATGATGAATTAATGGGCCATTAAATGGTTGGGAGCTTTACAATCAAAAAATTAGCAAAACGGAAACTTTCATATGTTGTCTCTACACGATATGTTACCACTTCTTTCATAAATGTAGTCTTTATGGAAGTTGCTCATGTTTAGTGTTTGCTGCTCCATCGATGTGCATATGACTTCTACTGGTAAAATTTCAAAGTCAGCACTAAATATTGCGGAAATCCTGAGCAGACTCTTTTCCAGGACTTCATAAATCTTTGGATTGTAATATTTGCTGAACTGTTTACTGATTTTCTATATTTCTCTAATTCCTCTCTCGGAAATTTGTCTTCCCCATCATATTCTCTTTATTGATGAAATTTCTGTGGTATTTTCATTTTCAGAGACATGGCTGGATTTTTCGCCTCATCTAAACAAATAAGGAAGCGTGATCACGTCTAGACACATAGGAAAAACGTAATATTATGACAATAGTTGATGGATTATATAAAAATAAAAAGCTCAAAAAACGAAGAGTGGAAAAGAAAACAGCGCAATTATCACGTCAAAAATGACGATCAATTTCCAATAAAGGACAAAAAAAGTAGATCACAGCACTGAATATTCTCCTGCTCTCCCTTTCTACTAATTTTTGAACAGTCCAATCGGCAATAAAGAACGCAATCAATAAGCCATCATTAAGAATTAAATGAACAATTCGATATAGGCAAGGAAATGTGCAAGAATATGTCGTAGTCATAAGATGGCCTTAGATATCGCTGTGGCAATATTCTGCAGTCGTTGTTATTCCTCTAGAAGTGAACACACATAGACAGTCACCGCACTCAACTCTTAAGCAATCGGCGTAAGCATTTAACGCGAAAGTTGTTCTCTTTTGGAAAAGGAGGCAGCTCCGCTGTAGTGGAGAACATATAACGATGACTACAGCAGATGAACGTTTTGAAGTTTTACGAGGTGAGTGATTTAAGAGACAGCAGATAGAGCCGTTATTCGAAAGCCATTATATCAATAAATTGAAGTGGTATAGAAATGAAAAAATAAAATTACAATATTGGAACGACGCAAAAAAGATGTAGTAAGCGGAAGTATTTTTTAGCGTAATATGAAAATTATTCTTTTCATCACGCTTATTACAATTTTTGCAGATGATCCACAAGAATATCATAAAATAATGACTAAAATAAGATGTAACAATTGGTACAAATCTCTAGAAAAATATCAAGAAAGTGACACATGAAAAGCCATACAAATATCGGACACATGGATCAATGGATCGCGTCGTTCACACCCAGTGATGTGAACAATTCGCACATTTATTGTTAGCACCTTTACACCTTATTGCGCGATCGCCAAGTGTACAACTGCATCATTTCTGATTATATCGCTCCCATCTCCCATAGGCAAATATACAATTTTGACGACGATATGTAAATTCGCTTTCACGACGCAAAATCTGATGAAATGATGAAGATGCAGTAAAGAAAAATAGAACATCGATTGACTTATCTGTTACTTTACTATTAAAAAATTCTTCCCTTGGAATACTATCACTACATCATGACATCCTCACAGTTGTAGTTGTTTTTTTCATGGAATACCGCGAATGCGAAGAGACGACGTAAAAAATGTTACTAACCTTATTAGTATTGTTGTTATTATTACCATTGAATGACATTATTAAGCAACGTTAGATTGTGAAATATGGCCCGGCCCTCCTCTCTATGCTCTCTTCATTATACTTAACAAATTTCATACACCCTAATATTCCGGGGGTTCTACTAAAAGATGAAATGTAAAAGATGAGTGGCACAAATGCACATAGATAGATATGAAATAAGACAGAGACGACGATTAGAAATTAAGACCATGCAAACAACGCATGAAAACTTTCCTTTCAGTGTCATCGTCAAAGATTCACTGCAGACTTAAAACATGACTTAGTGGTTTGTTGGTGTGATGGCATTTTAAAGTGGCCATAAGCACCGAACAGAAATACATGCCCTTTACTTTGGAAGTGTGCACACAAAAGATGTCTGTGTAATGTGTTTTGAAACAATATAAGACCAAATTCTCATGTTTTATTTTAAGGATTACTTCGACGCGTTACAATCATCCTTCCACTTTTCCCCCTATCCTTAGTTCTCCACCACAGTCCAGTAGATGCTCGGGTATAATCTCACTTAAAATTTGCAGTAATCTGCTAAATTGTGCTATTTTTTACTAATCGGGACAGCTAATTCCGAAAATGTTCAGTGAAGGAAATATGAATGCAAAGCATTCGCCACATCAAAATCAATGCGGCCATTTCGACGATAAATTACGGATCCGAATAAGCGAAGTGACTATGCGAATACTACAAAATGGATGCCGAAAAGGAATGCGGCCAACCGTCATAGAACAAACGCGTTCGCGGCGATATCAACGGGTTGTTCGATGATCGATTTATCCTCTTTGCTCGAAAATTCCTTCTTGCGTAAATAAATCTCTTATAATACTATTCACTCACGATCGTCTTCTAATGTTGCTTATTATTGCCGCTATAGTATAACAATTCGTATGGAGAAAAAAATTATTTCGCCAAAAAGTTCTCATTCAACAAATGTTAGAAGTAGAAATTAAGTACAATATTTCCTCTACTGAAAGGTTCTCTTTCTTCGGTATCGAAATTATCAGATGGACGAAACAACTAGGAATATTTCTTTTTTTTACATACATAAAAAATTTAAAACCGCAAAAATGAACGATAAAGTTGCCATTAAAAAGAAAGCGGTGATTTAGTGTGAAAGTTCATCGGCAATTTTATAGAACTGACTCGAAGACAGAGTCTATGAAAAGATAAAAAACTGTGCAACTGGAGAAGTTCTGGAGCAATATCGACAAAAAATAAAACATGACAAACACTAACATAAAGTTATCGCTGAGTCTCTAACAAATGAATGAAACTTAATCAATTAAGATAAGCAATTTTTGGTGTGAATAATGAGAAAATCGTCTACAAGCGTGAACATTTAATCAGAAAACTGCAATTTTGAAGCTGCCGACTGAGAATAGTTCCACTCATCGCCAAAATGATTCACATTTCACTCACAGTCGAATTGAATTTAATATAAGATACTCGTTGTTCCAGTGGGAGATTTTTGAAAACAATCGTCACAAATATTGCATGCGATACAATCAAAAAATAACACTGACGTAAAGGAATAAAAGCTGATTTGTAACAGCGCCATAACATATACATATATATATATATATATATATATATATATATATATATATATATATATATATATATGCAAACCGTTAAACTGCCCATCACAACTCCCACTACCTTTGGGTTTCTCAGTTTTCGACGCTAATCAAGACAATATTCAGAAAGTTTTCCTTTACGAAAGGTTTTAAGGAAGGAATGAAGGAAATCTTACTAAGAAGAGAACTGAACAGAACCAAAAGCATTGCGTAATGATCACATTCTGCCTTCTTCGGCCTCTTGCCTGCGCCTTAATCGCTCTCTATCCACGCATCCCCCATCTGCTTTGGGTACGCATATTGTGGATTAATAATAATCAGCGGAATTAGCTCGAATTATGTGTTATTACCTGAAAGTAGTACAAAATAATCAGTGAGGAATCGAAAGCTATAGCTGGACAGTTGTGTTGGTAAAATGAGCCATCAATACAGCAAATATTTACGCCATAAAGCAAATGGAAATTTTAAGCGCGAATGGACAATAATAAAAGCGTAACAAACGCGCTCTAAGCACACATCACCGAACAACATCGGTCGGTGACATAGAGCGATAAAGAATAAAACATAGAAAACAAAAGAAGATATACATTTTCTGGCGCAAATGTCAACTCCTCTTTGTTTACACTATCACTGCTCGTCTCTTGCTCTGCGTAGTATCACGATTAATGCACTCATAGCTCACATATTTTGCTTAAGGCGTTGAAGGAACACATCACTAACAAGATCAAACTTTACGTTATTATTTGTGTATGAAGGCACAAGCGATTCCAAACGGATGAGGTTCGCATCAGCGGATCGTCACCGGTAGAACGTTATCACATTGGGTGCTCTCACAACCAACACATAATTTCAAAGCTCTATCCCCCGACATATTTCGCATAATTCTGATACTACGACTGTTTCAGTGGGTGAAAATAAAAAACATATTAAACGTAAACAGCAAAAAAAGGAACAAATTCTTTAAGACGAACAATTTTCATGGGGACAAGTGATGATTCTGTTAAAGTCGGTTAATTGTTTTCGAATTCACAAACAACAGTCACATCTCTTTTCAGCGTCCTCCAAGTTACTGAGGTCGTTGAACGCGGCTCAATCCGACCTAAACAATATTCCCGTGCCAAGGAGCAACAACCGCATATTCTTATTCAACACTGCCGTAACTTCACGTCTACATTTCATGGATGTACTAGATCATTCATTCCTTTATTCAACTAACGCAACAAGAAAGCGCATCCTTCTAGAACTGAACCACAATCAGTCACATGCAGGGCACAACGACCTAACCACCCCGCCATGAATTATTCGGGTCCATTTTCACAGCGAATCATTATAATCTTACTCAAAAATAATGCTTTATTGAAGCCGAAAATAGTAATCATATGTAAAGTACGACATCCGGAAAACCGCTAGACCTCATATCTGATAACTTCGCCCAGTTATCGCTAAACGCTACACTTTATAGAGAGAAAATGTTCGCCACAATATCCCATAAACAGCTAGCAAATTGAGCTCAATCACACGGCGCACAATAAATATACGTATGAATATGAGGAGACTGTAAAAATTGAAGTAAAATCAACATAATTCAAAGGCGAATAACTTTCCTACGTTAGCTTTAAGCGTATAAGTAAAAAAACAAGAACAACCAGCATTCCTTCATGACCAGGATACACGACTTCCAATTAAATCCATAAAAACGTAACGAAGACAGAAGCCGTTTTACGCACAGCATTAGGAAGCTAAAAATAACTAGCATGCTTTCCTACTTCGTCATTTTTGGATCCGGTCGGCCAGATAAACGTCGCAAAAGCATGAGTTTATATATAAAAGTCCAAAAATGAATCGAAAACAACTTTCCTCAAAAGTTATATCAATAAAAAATTGTTCCATACCCAAGGAAAATGTAATTATCTTCAAAATAGAACGAATGCATTTAATCATGAAATGGTACGCTTGAAAGATAGAAAAAGCGAGCGCAACCACTAGGTAAGACCATAAATAAAAGAAGATAGGTGATGCGTCGCTGCATAAAACTTAAGATCACTTTATCGGAATTCCCAAGTACCATTATGCATTAAACTATGAGTATCCATTCAAATTATTCAATTTAGTATATAAATTTAAGTACAGTTGTTACAGTAATTACAATGAGCGTATGTGCATAAAAAACAACCTACCGAAAACACCAACGCACATGATGAAGTCAGTAATTACGCAATAAAAATAGAAAGCGTAAAATTGTTGATGGTCAATCCCTTGTTGGTAACAGGCAGGCCTCGTGAACGACAGTATTGAATGAGATCGCCTTTGTTGAATTGCCGACAACCATGTACCACCACATTGAGATCTTGATGAGGTTGATGCGCCCATCTCTCGATTAGTGCTCCTATGCCAACAATGGTGACGCTTGAGGAAGCAACATCCAACGTTTCGAGTACCAAACTTGGAGAGCTATAACTTTGAAAAAAATCAACTTTAAAGAAATTATGGGTCGTTTGTTAGAAGGGAAATTCGGTCTTGTTTCAACAAGGCCGAATTATATCTAGAAATATCTAGGATGTAACTAAGTTGTCCATTCAAGAATATAGCTTTAGGCGTAGAAGAAAGTACTGTTATTTTCACTCATTTGACCTCAAGGAGCGGATGGATGCGGTAGGACGTAACATGAAATACCTAATCTCAAGCCGAAGCCTATGCCTACGTCACTCCCAGATTTACCTTCCCATAGCACGAAGCCATCTGCACTGTAATGAAGCCACTTCTCCGCTAACCCCTTCTCCTTCTCATCCGGGAGGCAGATCCGTAAGTGACGAAATCCGTCATCGTAGACAAAGAAAATGCTACAACTTACATTTATATTTGCCAGGTCCCATAAACGCCGCGCTGTTTCCAAGGCGAAAGCGAACATCCCACACTTCACCTAATCGGGGGCACAAAATTACCGCCCACTATTATACGGAACAAGCAACTTCACGCTCAAGAATTTGAGGATGCATATGGAAATAGCATTAAAAAGCGCTCGTTAGATTCAGTGAGTAAAAATCCACTGCATTACAAACTAATTACTATCTCTTAGTTACAGCATTAACTTGACAGTAGAATATCAGCTGCGCATTATGACGAACAATCCACCGACCTAACTCAAATAAAAGAAGGAAAAGAGGGCGGAGTGCTAGTTTTCTATAATCTTTAAACGAAATTTTTAATTCCAGCGATTTAAATCACATCGCATTCCCATTTGGAACCTGGAAATGCACTTTCATTACCTATCACAAACGAAGTTTTGCTTTTCTCTGCGTAGATTTTAATTCAAATCCTCTTATTTTGTATGCACTGAAACGTGCTAAAAAAATCATACTCCGCAATGCGCATTAAAGTTTTGTCGGAAATTTCGTATCGGCCAGCCCGACCATCATTCCATAAGCGAAGGGCGACTAAATTTGTTGTGACAGGCCTGCAATGCAATGTTTTCGTTACTTTTGAAGCGTACCGTCCACTCCCATGAAGGTGTAACTGGAAAAGATAATTCCAATGACGGATAGGATTTCTGATTCGTGATTAGGATCATCCAAAATAAGTATACGACGATTTTTAGCTCACCTTTCAAGTTTCAGCATTACTAATAAATACATGCGCTTTCTCCCCTCTCCCTCGCCCCTCCTCTCCCTAACCCAAAGAATTCGTTATGAAATTTTGCATTTTTAATTCAAGAAATTGTAAATGAAAATATTAAGGAGAGTAATGAACGTCAAGAATATGTGTCATGAATACGTCATCGGAAATATAACTGTATACAATGCACAATTCAGACTATGCTTTTTAAAGCAGAACAACTTTTGGAAAACAATGCTCACTCAATAAGATCGTCATCGAAAATCGACGTCGGAATGCATTCTTCGAATCCAATATCACATAAGCTATTCGCATTCATTGAGATATATTCTTTCAACTAAAATCAAAATATAGTCCACTTGAATCTTAAGGAGGAGAGAAAATTTATGAGGGTAACCCTTCAGTCGTAAATTTAGAAATAAAGCAAACTTTTTTATGCACATATCACTAAGCGGGATCTGCACTAAATAAAATCTCCGTTCGTGATAATGATTAGCTGAGCAACACAGATTTGGTCTTATAATAAATTATCGAGTAAAAATTCAAACGCGATCGCTATCTATCTTGAGCGATGATATGTCGGCGACCGACACGGCCCGGCTTGCTGTGATAGACATACAGTTGTGGAAACCTATATCCATAAACAGCGCATAAAATTAAGAGAACAGATAACTTTTTAGCAGGAAATGCATTAATTTGTGACATAAAACGTAACTCTCCTAGACAATCTGAATGCTTCAACAGAAGTGGATAGACAAAGGCGATGGCATTATACAACTCACTTGCTAATAAGACTTCAAGAATGAAGCTCAAGGTTAAAAAGCTAGAACACTTACCAATAGACGCGATTCGGTGCAAAAGTCACACCATAGAAAATAAATTTGTGCTGGCCGCAGGTTAAGAATTAGCAACCTGAAAGATGCTATTGTTAAAAGCGGGATCCCACATGCCTCTATAGAGTTTTTTTTGTGTGTAATCCAGACATCCCTCTACTCCAATAGATCTCGTTTCTATGCGATTTTTATTTTGCAACTTCCAGCTCTTCCATTCCAACAAAGGTCACCTTCGTTAAAGTTTACATCGCATAAAAGAAAGAAGGTTCTTAGCTAAAGAAATAAAACGCTCTAATAAGAGAGTCTGAACAACAGTCATTCCCCTGCAAATCATAAAAAGATGAAACCTTCTAAGTACAGGCGTGGATTCCAACGGTATTAAGCCACGAATAAACAACGATGATGTTGAAAAATGCTTTAATTTCAATGCCAGCATCTGAAAAAAAAGAAGTTTTATGGCCTAAAAACTGCATTGTTAGCAAGAAGGGAATGGTTTTTATGCAACCACAGGAAAGAATATCCTCGACTTTTCTTCATGAAAGCATAAAATATATTCTTAAGAAAGCATCAACTTTCCTTATAACTGCATCTCTATTATTAAGGTTGTGAATACCCAAACCTCCAGTATAAACTTGCGGCTTTCAGGGACCAATAAAAGAATCACTATGCTAATTTACTGCAATAAAACCTGTATCTTCAAATAACTATTTATCGGATTCCAAAGAATGATTGAATGGAAAAAGAATTTCACTGCACGTTGGCCAGCTGTATTTTGAACTAAATTTGCTATTTAGACAATATCTCAGTGCTTGGAGAAGATTACGAGTATGAAAATTGCGGTTATTGGATCGAAATTTCATAACCGTTCTTATTTAAAACTTTTCTAATCTATTATATAAAGGTGAAGAAAACTCAACAGCCCTCTAAAATCGAGTACCTGCACTGAGGGCATAATGAAACGCGATGGAGCAAGTTTCTCATCAGTTGGATAGATCATTAATTCGCCTTCATCGAAATGTAATTTCACCTTAAAGTAATTCTCACTCGACAAGCAGCTGCTAATTTTGCAAATGGTATAATTACGAATTATTACAACATTACAAACGTTAAAAAATTAAATAGCGCAAATATGCACTCTTTATGGACGCAAATTTGCAACAATTGCACGCAGTCTGCACTCGAGGGTCTATTAAGAAAATCGGAGATTACTTATGAAAAGAGGTCCCGTCAACAGAGGTCAGCATAGTTCAAGTTAACAGGCAATAATTTAAAACAAAACATTTCGTGGAAACATTTCAGACTTCCTGATAATACAGAAATGCACAAAAAGAGAGAAAAATAATTGAACAATTTCACCTAAAAAGTACTTCCGGAATTACAAACAATAGCATTTACTAAGAAAGAAACAAACCAGACAGCAGAAAAGAAATTTCAAGAAGGATTTGGTTTCCTTCTTTAATTAGTCAACGCCACAACCTCGGCACATTTAAGATTCGATCAGTGCTCGTTTTTACTTCTACTCATAATCCGTTCTCATCAATCTAAGTCATCACCTAAATACACACAGCAAAATAAGAAAGTTAAGCGCTAATCGCAATAAAACCTTACTAAGAACTGCATACAAAAATAGCGACGATTTATACGGACGGAATAAGACAGAGCCACATCTGAACAGAACCAAAAGGAAGGAAATAAGAGAGATCGAAAGTCTAAGCGGCTTATTTTCCAACCTTTATTTAGTTATGTGCATGATGAGCAATTGCGAGTACTCAAAATGCTATAATGTTCACGAAATGATAACATAAAACAAATTTATGCATCAAATGAGACTCTTATATTTGCCTTGTAAAGAATGACTTTTACTAGAAAAAGAGAAAGCCGTACTACAAATAAAATCGAAAGGAACATATGCGAATCCGATTCAGCCAAACCCTTTACGACGAAAGACAGAAAACGACAGGAAGTTGCGAAATGAGAACAGAGATAGAACGGAAATGAGCTTATCGGAAGCAAAGGTGGAATCGAAAATAGGTTCACTAGTATAAGTTAACTATTTAAAAGCTGGTTCACCTCATCATCCTTCTATAACAGCGACTTGCAATTCAAGCCCATTGAAAATACCTACAAGTATATTTTTCGAATGTATAAGTATATTTTTCGAATGTACCATTAATTTATTGGGGAATAAACTAACTGGTTTCTTCATGAGAATTTCTAACAGATAGTCCACACAATCTTCTTGGGTAGCACTTTCATAAGCGATGTAGTAAAGCGCTAGCAATGAGGCCAAAATTTATTACGACATCCAACGGAAACAGATATACTAATATTAAAACTCGGCAGGTATACTATAACGATTGATGTACGAGTTGATATACTCACAAATATGATAAACTGAAATGGGCACCAGATAGATATTAGGTAAAATAACAAAAATATTCAATAACTTATATTTTACCTTAATGTAAAAATGAGGTAAATTATAGAAAATTAGGCAGAATAACAATAAATGGCAAGGAATTTCGAGAAAAATTTTCGTTGTTGGCAGAACGGTTAACGGTGCCTGTTCCCTCATTTTCAAATGGGTGATTAATATCAGCACATCATTATCAAATATGTTTTTGTCAACATGACATTTGTCACGTAATATGCGATACAAATTTCCAACAATAAAACGGCTTAAACATATGACATCCGTTGGCTGTTCTTTTTAGCTGTAAATACGCTTAGGTCATGAAAAGCAGCATGCTCAGAAACACTGACCGCACTAATAATCGAACGATACGTAATGATAAGCAGTAGCATAATTAAAGGAACTTGCCTGATCAACTCGATACTTGGGCAGCCTACCGATATATGAGGAAACAAACTGTCTCAATTTAGATGAAGTATGTTCCAAATTCACAACGGCATTGGTATCAAGCCATTCACAGATTTTCAGAAGGATTCCATCGCTTAGCATCTAAATATTACGCAATGCACTACACCAATTATTTGATAACATTAGAAAATATATCCAACATTCGAAATCCATGTGAAAAATACGAAATCTTATAGGAAAAGGAAAATAGAGCTGGAAGCATTTTCGCGACTGAGTTGATATTCTGGATTTGCGCTGTTTAAATGCATAACGCCTGAGATATATGCGAACATCACTCAAATAAATTTATGAGGCAAAAGACGGTGTCAAAGAGCAATCTTGATGAATATATAGGTAGATCGGACTATTTCAAGATTTCCATTGCTCGCTAATTTTTTCACGCTTTCCGTTAATCCTCAATCGACCGCATTGTACTGCTGCCATAATTCTTTTAGTGTTGAAGAACGCTCTCCTATGCATTTAAATAGAACATCTGACTCGTTCACTACGTGTCCAGTAATTCGATTAGTTAAAAAATAATAGTTTATTCGAAACATTTCATCATTCTATAATCAAAAGGTCAGTGATTCAGTGAAACGATCAGAAAAGCACCAATCTCATAAATTCTTGGATGAGTCAGAAACCGTCTACCTCAATGGAACTGCTCTTAGGAGACTCTCGAGGAAGTATATAAAGTGGCTCATAAACTGGAAGATGATCGTCTTGACTACTAAAGCGACCAAATAATGGGAAACAGTATTTGAGAATGAGAAGGACCAATGCAAGAAGATCATCGAATACCGTACACCAAAACCTCCTGCAATAATCGATCGAATATCTATGGGAAAATCAACATAACCGAAGAGTTCCATGAATTTTTATAATTCACTCCTAAAAAAAGCTCTTTATATGCGAAGGTAAAGAGCATTGTGAAGGCAGTAAGATATTGACGTGCAAAACCTTTATTTGACTAAGATCGAGCCGGATGCCGAGTGAACAATACACTGTTTGCTATTTCAGAAAAACTATATCCTAACGAAGAAGTTGAACGAATGACATGAATTCTTCTCAAATGGTGATGTTGGCACTAACCGACAAGATGGCTTCTCCTTATGACATGTGCTAACGAGCGGTGTTTGTGGAGGGTCATTTTCAAGCGCCACCCGTCCACTACCAACCGCTTTCCAATGCATACCCATATGGCGATGAGCCCGACACACTCCATTAGCAGCTGCTGTTACACTTATCATTATCGTATCATGGAACAGTATCTGACGCCCAGTAAGATCAGATCTGCAATGACCGAACGGTGTTAAAGTTCTCGCATAAGTTGTGCAGAAACCCATTACAAGAATATACATAGGATGGACGTCAGAAACCAGCAGGTAGTACGAGATAAACATAAAGGAGAGCATATCAGAGAATCCATTTTGATGTGCGTTTTTGTGTTTCCCTCACAAGAACCATCAAATGCGTGGACTACAAAAATAAATAAATAAATAATGAAGGAAATAGGCGCACTAACGCATTTGTATTTCAACTGTCTGAAACGCCTGTAGCAGCAAATCTTCCAAATGATACTGGTAAACATTGACCGGTGGAAAATGAAAACTATACCAAATGAAGGAGGCGCAAATTTAGGGGCATATTCAAATACCTCCAAGTCTTTTAGAAACTGAATTGAGGAATTAAGGTAATAAAGTGTACAGAAGATTGTCTTAATTGTAGCTCTAACTTCAGTGATTGCAGCATTAACACCATCAAACAAACAGATAAATACAAATTCAGATAGAGGGCTAAATACAAACATAAACATATATACGTAAGGACTTGCAGTTTTGTAGCAGCACACACAAATGTGAAGACCCTTAAAACTCTAAGAGAAATATATTTAAAGAACCTCAAACGGCGAATTCAATGAGTCGCAACTGACGCAAACGATTCAAGAGCAGTGGAACTGAAGGCACCGTTAAAGCAATGTTCGTTAGCCTTTAGCAATATTTCCATTCAATATAACTCAACATTACTGCCACTGAAAAGAGAACAAGACAGTGCTTACTCCACGATGAGCTTTCAATGCTCTTAAAACGGTCATGAATCTGCACATCGATGACCCTCACATAAGTAAAACAAAGTGGACGAGAAAAAGTTCAAGTTAAACCGAGGAGAAGACGGACGAAGATCTTTTAGAAAAAATTGAGCGAGGTTTTAAAAACAAAATCAATAGGGTGTCATCATAAAGTTAGAAGGAGAGCTCAGAAGTAGTTCGAACTAACTTAAAATGTATGGCGGAAAATCTCATCGCTACTGCCCACTGCTTTCGCCTCACGCCGTCAAGCCATCCGAATGACAGAGCAGATCAATACTCCGAGGCTGGGCGCAGCGATCAATGAGCAGCACTTTGAGCCGTTGAGGAGCCGTATTGCTCGATGACCTCCAGCAGTTGAAACTTAGTAGAGATCTACTGAGCTATACCCACTCAAATATTGAGCATGAGCGTGAAAGGTTGCGCACAGAAAAGGTGAGGAAGGCCAACTTTCCGGCTTTACAAGCTTAAACTTCCTCTATTTCTATAATCGTGAGCAAACGAAGCCTGTCAACGACCTATAAACATACAATTAGTAATGCGACTGAAGGAGGCGTTGACAGTGAGTGCAACTTCACGAACTCGTCCGCGGTGAAGTAGTGATCGCCCTCTCCCCACCCCTTCGATCTACTAAATCAATTCAGACCGGGAATTTAAAAAATACTGCCCTATTTTATTAAGCCAGAGAAAGTACTAGTAATGTCAAGTCCTCAATAAAGTAATAAGAAAAAGAACAACTGTTTCAGAAGCAAAAAAGAAAAAAAAAAAAACAAAAAAGATGAAACAAACGAGCGGACGAGTTTCCAAACCACAGCGAAAATATTTTCTGATCAGTTCCGGCATGCTCATGGCCATTTGAATCGATCACATTCATAAACACTATCAAGGAAAAGATGTCAAATTAAAAGCATTGAACGGGCTAAATTTAGTGATTTAATTTTCGTCAAATTCGAGCTGAACACTCTCAGGAATATACCATTAGTTGCGACCTTCAAATTCTACAAGTTGCTGCTGCAAGCCAATCTAAATTCTGTCCTTGAAATGTTCATGTTTTGCTGTCGCTTTGTTGACCACGCGAAAACGTTCCAAATTCCCACATCGAAGTACACAGTATGAATATTCCAATGAAAAATGAAAAAGCCAAATGCTATAATGAATAGAACACTAGCATCAAATTTTTTTTTTTTTTGCACACTCCATTCGCACTCCTCAACGAAACAGAGGTCTTTCAGTTCTTATGCACTATCAGTGAATACAAAACTGCAATATGTAGGAGTTAGAAGAATGCAATAAAATGAGATTACACTTTGGAAAGGGCAATTTTATTGCATAAATGTTCGAATTTTCGGAAAAACCTTCTTCGTAGTAAATAAACGTTGACTGATCTGATAGAGAGAATTCTTAGTGAAAGAATTCAAAGTGATCGATATTCGCTACGCAACAAAAACAACAATGCAACAGCAAACCCCATAAACAAAACAATAACGAGGAACGGATAGAAATTTATGTGTTAATCAACAGAAATCCAAGCAGATAGTTGAGTCTCGCCGTTCTATGATTCTTATTACTAAATCAATGGTTAACGTCGATATTTTGACCACAAGTATGATCTGTAGGTTGAATTTATTGAATCAAACCGATTCCGATGAGATCGGAATCAGTTTCCTAGAATATATGGGCAAGAAATTTCCAATTTTTAGAGTCTTTTCTCCAGTTGTGGGGTTCTGGTAAATTCAACTTCTCGGACTTCCGAAAGAATTATTACAATTCAACTTTACTTTAAAAATTCGACTGCGAAGGGAATTTCATTGAACGATTTTGATAATTTCCATTAGCGCCGTTGAATTTTATGTCCGATATCCCTCCTCTTGTTTTTTGAACTCAATTAATTCAATGATATTGCAACAATCAAGGGAAAAAAACTTCTTTCAACCGGAATATTAATGTGGCTGAAAGAAAAACGTTCGCCCACATTAGACAAACGTGTGAATTTCGCAGCACAAAACAACACACTTCGAAGTTGAAAATCGTCGGAACGCTTTGAAGTTGAGTGACGCAAGTAGAGAATGTGAAACGAAACTGTTTGCCAATGTGATTAGCCGAAGTGTGAATGTGGCCTATTCGAAAAGCGCTTTCATTGCCACACTTTCTTGTGCCTTTATTTCGTCAATATATTCGATGATATTTCATTCCACATATTTCTAAGCAATTCCCCACGAAAATTTACTCGCAATGTTATTCGTAATACTCTTCTTTCTATACGACATTATGTGCGTTCTTCTTCTCTCTCTCTCTCTTTTCAACATTGCATTCAAATTTGCCTCGATGATTTCTTTTTTGAAGGTGGTGGACACTTATTCGATAGGCAACGACTTCTTCTTTCTTTTAACTCGTTTGGAATTTCTTCATCAAAAATTATTGATGAGCAATAAAAGGGATTCAGTTTGTTGCTCAATTATCTCTTCGGACAGCAGTCCATCATCAGTGTATGGCTTCATTCGAATACAGCAAGAATTACGACAATTCCTATAGACTGATAGGAATTGTCGTAATTCTTGCTGTATTCGAATGCCGTTAATCTCCACACTAGAAGTGCCGTTAAAATCTCTCCACATTCAATTTTCCAGAACTTTGATGAAAATTATATGGTATATTGATATAACCAGGAGAATGGTTATGCGAAGAAACCTGTAACTGGCGCCACGTTATCGTTTCCTTCGAACCCTTCCACTTCTTCACGCCAATTCCGGAAGTCTTTTTCCTTAGCGATTCCCCATTTGAAGGTTTTGCTGGTCTAAAAAAAAGAAAGCAGCACATGAGGTTTAATAAGTGAATCGATATAATTATAAAACAGGAGTGTCCGAAATTGCTGGTTGATTGCTCTTTTTTCATATATCTCGCTTCCTTTTTTTCTACGGATTTTGTTCATTATTGGTGAAAAAAGATCGGAAGGAGAAAGAAGCGCTTCCTTATATTTTATTTGGATTCACTTTCAGTTAGACATAAGAAACCCTCTGACTTTCTATAAATTTACTAAACGGTGATTCTATACCAAATATTACAGCCAATAAATGAAACTAAGGTGGCAAGATCGATTAGGCCGACTATTATAGGCGATAATAAAATGTATTATAATAAATAGGATAAAACAAGAACCCAGCTCAATTCTGCACATTTTGCCGACGTTGAGCTCTTGCTTAAATTGATTCCCCAATAGATACACACAAAAATTAATTGATTAAATTCAATAAACAAGCGCAAGGAAAATACGCGAAAATCTCTTTCAATCGAGTATGATAGCAAGAAAACTTGGAATTTACCCAACTGCATGCTATCATTAATTGAACAAGAACTTGGCGAATTTTCCAATCTGGGCGCGTGTTTAATTACGATTCGGCTTTTTCATTGTTTACCGAAAATTTGCAAAATATAAATATTTGTCTAAATATGCTTCGTATTTTGGTGGAGCCGCTCTCGGAGGAGAGTAAAAATAAATCGCTGCACTTGTTTTTGTTTCACGTCGAAGAATGACATATTGCGGACGCAGTTAGTTAAGTGGCTCATCCATTTAGCGTTGAAACGCTTTCATCTTGCCTCCATTTTATTAGACGATCTATGAACGATGTGTGCCTTCGTTGTGAAGATTGGAACGCACAGTTTATGCAGACATAAGCTGTCTCCATGTAATTGGACATGTTTACTCATCTTAATATGCAACTTTTGAAGCAGTTCATTACTGCCATAACAGTCTAGTAAGCTGTCAAAGTGAGGACATAGAAGGATCGGCGAGATTACAAGGGTTGTTTCGCTGAAAATAGTCATTAATTAAACTCACTATTTCTCCTCCTCACAAATATTCTTTATTTGTTCAATGAATATAGGGAAAATGCGCCGAATGAGCTTCTCTTTTCAGCAAAAATATTTCTTGATGTAATCGGAACGTTTCTTAGAACGACTTCAAGCATTTGACGTTAGTGATTTTTATTAATTCGATATGAGAGAATTTATTTAATGGAAGATAACAAATGGAGAATTAGGTTTACTTACGTATTAAGAAGCAATTAGCAAAACGGGCATTTAATAAATGTAGCGGACTTCATTGACTATTGTCTCAAAATTACAGAAAATATGAATCAACGAATACATGATTACCTACCTTCTAAAAAAAGACGTAATCATTGTTGGATTTACTGAAAGTCTTGCTACGATTTAAAAAATTCCTCCACAGTAGCGACCTCGTAAATGAATCCTCCTCAGAATAGGCGCACCTTTCCTTACATTTCGAATTAGAGTAGCTCCCACTTTCGTGACGTAACGATAGTGCGACGTTTCTTTTTACTGAAATTATTCCATCGGTTCGCGTCACAATAAACGGTCTTAAAGCATCTCAAAGTATTCGTAAATGATTTAGGCGAGTAATCCGAAGGTAATCATATGGAACTTCCAGGATAAGAGAATTGAAACTGCCGTTATATGTATCAAAATCCTCGGCGACATCATTTCCTGTAACGTATTGATTTGATCCTATAACCGCATTTCCGGATGAGGAAAAAAAGAGAGAGAGAAGATTTGTACTGTCCTACTTTAAATTAGCTCCATTGTTAGAGGATAACAGCACTGTGATTTTGCGAATTGTAAAATTCCCATTCGAAACACAATGCGATAACGTTTACATAATCAAGAGCTCTTTATGCTAAATTATGCGCATATATAAAACTGTAAAATGTTTTTTTTTCAAGACATGCTGATGGCGACCCGAGTGAGAGAAAAAAGAAGCCACATTTGCTATATTTTCGTTGTTTTATCTTTCTAAGCTATAAATAAGCAATAAAATTGAAAGCTAAAATGCGAAAAAAAAGGAAGATAACTCTAAATGCCTAATCTTGAAAAAAGCGATCTGAGCAGCGCTCAGTCAACGTTGAAATTGACCTGTCGTTTTTCAAATCCCCTTGCGCCTTTCAATATTTTCTGCCTTTCCGTTCATTTTTTCTCCTCTTTTAACTGATGCCGACAAAAGATAGCTAGCTATACACCTCGTTGCATAAATCCTTGCCGACAATACAACAAAAGTTATATTCGTTTACTTAAAGATACACCTATATACCTGCTATATTTCACGAAACAAGTGGGAAAAAAAAAGATTATAGAGCGAAATATGAACGCTTAGCATTCATGATGTTCCCATCAACCTATTAAGCGTCCATTTCCGTTCAACGCTTAAAACGATTTAACGATGGCGGTTATTTTTCTTTAGTGAAATCATTGCCGCACTATTGGTGGGAATTTATTAGTGATCAGATGTTTATTAGCTTACAATTTCTCGCACGAAATAATTCAGTATAGCAAAACTAAGACGCCGAATATTCATGCTCTATTGTAGGCGGTATTTTTACGTACTTTTCTCAAGGATAAATTAACTTTCAAGTAATTTTTCCGTTACTTTATCTTAGCTTCTCTGATAATCTCCATTGATATGCTAATGATATGACAACGAAACTGATTAATTTCTTCATAGTATAACGAGTGAAATTAGCGATGATTTTATACGTATTTCTTTTAGCATAATAGTATATGAATGCATCGCCAAGCGAAGACTCCATCCACATAATAATAATAAAGATTTTCATGTAGTGTGTCACCACGGTGCGCTTTAGCCACGCCCTTGCTCACCCTTCCGTCCACCGTAGTGGTTTGCCAAATATGCGTCCAAAAGCTTTTCTTCTAATTTCTTTTCCTGTTTCGTGCATTCCTCACTTTTCTTTCTGCCACATTAAGTTGTCTTCTCGAAATTATATTTCGTTGGCGTTTTAATTCCGGATATTACTGTGGATACTTTTCTCAAAGAATGTAATCTCTCAAAGAATGATCGGATAATCCAAATCCAAAGGCCAAAAATTCGGATCAGTTAAATTGTAGTAAATAAGAAAAAGAAAAGAAGTGAAATTTTTTAAAATTTCCATCAATTCATATTTAATAAGGAAATCATCTCATTCATTTTTACCTCATCCAATGAAATTTTTCATAGATATCGAGAAAATCGCATGAAATACTCTCAAATATTTTTCTTTATTTTTTATTTATTGGAAAAAATTCTTCACTGCAATTCACTTAACTTTTATAAAAGCATCCAGTGTGAATGGAAACAACTAAAGAGCGAAGTGCATAATTGTGAAAGAGTGGCGAACGGTTGTCGCTATATTATGTGGAGGAATTGCTCGCTAGATTCTGCGATTCTATTGATGATTTCAATGACGATGCAACAGACTGTCTGTCATTCAATCAACTGCACTTCCCAACGGGTATTATCTTCTTCTTTTTTTTTAATTTCATGCTATTTTCATATATATATATATATATGAAAGCGTCCCTAGACAATGCCTACCATACATATAAATAGTAGTCATTGTCTAGGGGCGCTATCATTATCGTTTAGACTTCACTGCGCCTACATCTGTTGGTATTTTTCAACCGCACATCATGGCAAAAATGACAGCTGAATGATAAAAGACTAATCTTTGCCGATTTCTATTGCGGAAATCGTTAATTGCAGTTAGAAACAAGAAATTATTTCCCAGTTTTCGGCCATTGTGAGCCGGTACCAGTGCCAAAGGGTGAGAATATCTACACTAGGTCGTTTTCTCAAACTTCAAAAAATCCATTCTTAATTTTTTAAAGATTGTCAGAATGTGACGCAGTAAAAATTTCATCACCTTTCAAAATCTTAGAAAAAAACAGTTAAAATAACAGAGAAAAACCGCAGTCATAAATGTGCGAGTGTTGCAGCATAGGTAGACATGAGACAGAAAATCTTAGGTAAGATGGCGTAAGCGAGTTTACTTTAATAATGTGGACATGATTCGGGTGGATTTAGGTCGCAGTGGAGAAAGAAATTAGCTACAGAACATTTCACTGAATCGTTGTGAATTGCAACCCAATAAACGTTCGGTCAGTTATGGATTGTGATAACGCGCGCTGTGTTCTGGTAAATGAAGGTTACCATGGGTGGAATATACACCTGGAAAGCAATTTATGTGAATCACTGCGGGTTGCTATTAGCGCAGCTGACATACCGCCAGTGCTTGATCACGTTTACTTCCAACTCATTTTAACATCCACATAAATATTACTATTGCACTGAGGGAAGAAGAATTTTGACAGTTCTCTGAAGTGAGTAGAGGGCCGTCGCTTATAAAAACGCACGTTAATAGAAGTTATGCATGCACTGGTTTACCTGGACAGATGCGCCAATATGGTGACCCTTTTAACATTCTCTATTGTGATGAAGGTGTGAACACATGGCGTTCGTCACAACAAATTTTGTTTGTCTTCTTTGACACAACGCACTACTGCAGTGTAGTTTCCTTCACTGCATTCTTTCGTGTCGCTCTACCTTCGCCAGTTTGCCTACCAATGATGCCTCCCATTCTAGTACAGTAAAACACAGTGCTTTCCAACTGCTGCATAAAAAACCAGTTATCAACGGAATTTTATGAAATGTCCCGGAAAACTGAATATGTGACCACAATAGGCGGATTATCACTGCAGCCTCTTGATCTATCGGCTTTGCCCCCGAAATTATCTAGAAAAAGTTGCACACGAGTTGGATACAGCGTACAGTCGATATGCTAAGTTCTATGCAAATGATAGCTGTTATCTTTAATGAGAGTTCCTTGACGACTCAGTTGCTAGCAGATTTTAATTTTTGTCACTCCTGGGAAACAAAGAAAGAAAAAGATCCAAGCATGGTGTTTTTCGAAACAAATTCGGGGTCAGTTCAACAGTATTTCCTTCCTCTTCTTTTTTAAAGCAGGAATCTTAGCAATCGCAGCATTCAGGACCGCGAAAAATCAACCTTCCTATGGTCAATCGAATCAAATGATGGCGCCAAAAACTATATGTTTGGAACGATACACGTACCATTTACCGAAGTTTGGGAACACGGTAATACCTCAACGCTCTAGTAGATTTAAGTTATTATTATTATTTATTGTTGACTGCAATCTGCGTTGCGAAATGCAGGATGTTCTATTCGTTGCAGATATTTTTGAAAAAGCGGAAACGACTGTTCCCTACTTGGAAATTTTAGGATTTAAACCCCACAACTTCTAAACTAACTAACAAGCAATTCAAGATAGATTGTTATCGATGTGCTCATCCGAACACAACCAACTACATCGAAATGGTCGTAAAATGAAACGGCTGCAATTTTCCTAACGTAGATCCAACGTTTAATGATTTATTATCATTACCATTATCAATAAGGCCTCAAGAAAATATATATGATGAAATTATGATAATGAACAATCGCTGAAACATTCCCTTACCTGAAACTACCTATCGACGAAATTTTCCTGACAAAAAAGCTTGCTTGCCAAGGCTTCAAATTTGGGCCACCCATTGGATGAAGAAAATGTACACACCATATGGCTTCCGTTACTGTTGTCGCTCTTTGTGCACATCTCGGTATGCTCAGTGAAAAGATGAAAGGAAGTCTCCCACTTTAATTAGGTGAAATTTTTGCACATGAATAATACGCATCGAATGTGCCAGGTGATTAGGAGTACACAAAAGAAGAGTGCTTGCTGCTTATTGAACAATTTATAGGAAATGGGAGTGAAAAGAAAACATAGCGAAGGCAGCAACGTTTGCGTGCTTTGCGGCCCCTCAGCCGCATTGCTATTATCGTAGTCGGCGTTAAACGTCTCTTAACTTATTTATTTGCTGCTTGTCGTTGAAGTATATACACTACAATTATGTTCATAAACATCGAAAGCAACAATTGCACGTGCATGCCTCGTTCAGTAGCAAACGAAAATTGCTTCAAATATTTGCAGCGATCATAAGTGGAATAAACGCTTCCGCAATTGTGCAACACTTTCATATACTTCTGCTGTTGAAGTTTTATTCATTGATGTCTTATGCGAATATCTGTATTGCTTACTAAATAAAACATCGAGCAAACGATTAAATAAAATTGCAGTATCGGAACGAGTGAAAGAGGCGTTCAAAAAAGCAAACTCGATAGTTTTTGAATTGGATCTTCATAATCCGTCGACTATCGAGACGTTAGTAAAGTGTAAAAATATGCCAACGGGTGATGATGTAAGCTGCTATTTGCCCGCAAAACTCTATGCACGACTAAAACACTGTAAGTTTGCAAATTCAATGATCTCATATCCAACCTCTTCTATCGTTCATCGGGATTTATAAGAACTTTTTCATTTCCATTAATGCCGATTTCTTTCTGCTCCAATTTTGCAACGAAGTTCGAAAATAGTACCATATTGAAATAAAAAGAATATGCTTCATTATTATCGAAATAAAACATAAAAATGTCGATAATTAAATTTATATACCTATAAATATGGGTAAAAAAATAACCATTGAAAAAAAATGAAATAATATCATCACAGCTATGAAGCACAATGCTCATATCGTTTATTTCTGCTAAGATCACACCACGTAATTTATTTATTTCAGATATACGAAAATACCGGCAACGTTTAGCAAGCTGGTCGAATCGAGTCGTCAGCAACAAGATCGAAGCAAAGAAACGTGCACGACACATTTACAATAGTGTTGCAGGTTCCTTTTCTCGAACCAACTCACTCTTAAGACCTTCGGAAAATTTCATTCTTATAGAACGTCGTACAATGAGCATTCATATACTTACTACTTTTTACTTGTTTTAGCAATAAATATTTGAGGGACAAACTGTCAGTCTCCTAAACAATGATTTTTCGAATAGCTGTATAGAAGGGAGTTGAAAAAATTGCCACTTGGTAAGTAGCGACTTGTGAACAACGAATTCGGATCACCTAATTTCGACAATCTCGAGTGGTATATTTATCGATGAAACGATAATGAAAACTATTTTCTGATAAGATCATTTTTTGAAAACCGTTGCGAGTGACCGATTAAATTTCCATTTTTTCTTTTCAAATCGTCACATTGCTCAAATCGTTCATCGTCCCCTTTTGGAACCATTTGCCGAGATTTCATGATGCAACCGACTTTGATGCCCATCAAAACGTCAATAATAACCATAAGTTATGTCGAGTAAAAATGGTACAAAGCTGTGTGAAGAGAACTCACGACCTTTTTGATTTGTTTTCATTTACCAATGGATACAGAAGAAGTACTACTATCTGAACTTTTTATGAAAAAAAGCCCAATCCAATAATGTCCGATGAGTTATTTTTGCTAAAATAAGCGTTACGCAATCGATATTCACCGTACAGAATAAGAAGCTCGCTGAAAACATATAACGAAGATATCGAAGATGGCGTGAAAAATGCTTCAGGTGACATCTATTCCCATTACTGATCAGTTTTAGGTCGCCGAAATGATGTTCTCATAAAAGACATAAGATATGATAAAAACATTTGCCGACCTTTCATGGGACAATCAATCTATGCGGCCAAAACATTCGTGACCGAAATAGCTCCAGGGATTGCACTCACTTTTGCGGTCTCAGATCGATTAATGCTGTCATTCATTCTATCAAATTCAGAGAACATAGGACTATCGTAATGAAACTTTTACTAGAAATGTTAATTCTGACCGGTTGAAGTCGTATTTACTCGTTCAGATAGAACAGTTACACGGCTACAGAGATGAAAAAATCAATTACACAATTAAAATATCTGAATTATTCTGCGGTAACGTTATGAGAAATGAGGGAATAAGGCCGGCATCATAACACACATACAGAATATCAAAATACACGGCCAGAAGATATGCTTCTCTCATTACACACTTATTTCATGATCTGCCTTCAGGTTAACAGGACGAACTTAGGTATGAGGTAGTGACTTATAGGGAAAATTTATAAGCATAAAGATTTTTCCTTCTTTTTTCCTCTGATTATTTGCACCGTCTGCCTTCTCTCCAAATATCGCTCGAAAATTCTCAGCAATGTTGCCGCCGTTTGCCATGTACTCTCCACCGCTGCTTTCATTATGAGTACAACTTTTATGCATTCTGTTTCTCCAGTAACCTATTAACTTCAGTTGTCTTGCCGGCATTTGTTCCGTTAGCGTTTATTTACCAAATTTGCGTAATCTGCTTAATTCAAAAAACATTTCCATCTAGTAATGCCGATAGCCATTACGGAAATCATAACGACTGATAAACGTGATCAACTACTGTGGAAGGCACAAAACCTTCTTAATAACCCAAATGAGGAACAGCCATTGAGGAGGTTATTATGTTCAAAGGTTGTGTGCAAATAGACCAAAGCAAACACACTTGGCGGTGACCCGTACAGCTAAGTGCTTGTATATAAACAAAATAGTGGTTAGGTGCCAACAAGTGGATTGAACAATCGCTCAAGGTCAACGCTACTATAATCCAACGGAATATGGCGAGCATCCTTCTTAAATAAATTTGCTTATAAGAGCATAACCGAACGTTGCATAATAGAAAAGGTTGAGAAATAAACCTTAAAAGGTATCGGATCTTTGATGGCCTTTATATTTCGAAAGAAGTACAAGAACAGTAGGCTTTTGAATAACTTCAAATCTGCCAATATTAAATGAAAAGTGCGCGAAGATATGAGATATCAGTCGGATTATTTCGAGTACTGTTCGCATTTCGAGAGATAAAGCGAATTCCAACGATATGCCAGTCAACTGTCATACTCTTAGTTACTAAGCAGAACACTTGGAGGATTTTCCGATTTTCCTAAATTATTATAAAACACTGAGGTGTTTTACGATTTCATTCGGTCCCAAAGTAGCTCATTCAAGAAACCTTTCTAAGACCTTGGAAGACTCGAAAAATTCTCCAACATGACTCGAAAAATTCTCCAACGTGCTTAAGGAAGGATTACTTTCGCCATCCTTCCTTAAGCACCATCACTTTAGCGATGGCCGTCCACATATGCCGGCAACATATGAGCAGATCTTCGATATCCCAATTTTGAAAAAATGCGAGTGCGGCATATCATTCTGAAGATTTAAAAAACAGCGCTAATCAATGAAAAACAAAAGAAAACTATTAGGCTCAAAGTCTTTCTACTTTCTTACTACAGTTATTAACAGTGCTGATAGACGAAGAAACCATTGCCGGTTGCTCACTACAATTTTTGATGAGCAAACGCCGATGTCAATTACTTTCAGTGATCGCCACTTTTCAGAAACTAATCCAAATCACAATGGAAACCAAAAAATCACGTTTTGCTCGTCAGAAATGTCTGAAAGAGAAAATTACTTTGACTTTCCACAAAATATGATGAGAGAATGTTTATTACGTCTTATTCCGATTGATCCTTCTTCATCTCCCACATAAACTATCGCCATTAGACGCAAGACTTTAGCAGCGTTATATAGGCATATCTTCTTCGTTTCTTGATTTTTCTTCCCTTCTATTTTAGACCTTTAGATTTCCCACAAATCACCAAGTCCCTGCAAAAATTCCACAGTTCTGTGCCACCATTCTTTCACGTCACCCTTAGAAATATTCACAAAGTCGTTCTTCAACTATCATCGACCTCTATCGCTGACTCTTATTCACTTCTATCAACGCCATTACTGTTACCATTACTGTTAGTTGTTTATTTACATTATAAGGCCTCATTCGTCCGACCTATCATTACTTCTATGTGAGGTTGTCTCAAAAGCGAAAAAAGTAACAATTCGATTAATTCTCGCATCATATCTGAATAGTCCTTAACATAAATCAAAAGAATTATACGCGAACTCCCATTCTCGTTCGCCTCTTCGTTTCCATCCCATCACCTCCTCCTCATAACTTGATGTATGCAATGAGCGGCCCTCATTTCCAAATAAAAGCACAAACTACTGTGAACAAATTTCAGAAACAAAGGCCTACCAAATTCCAGAAAATCGAAATATCGCCCAATGTGAAAAAAGAAATGAGTACAACGATTTCATTTCCTAGGATCTATGAAAAAAGCTATGCTCATTCAATTAGGGTAGGGTAAGAGAATTCCTCGATGCTCCTTTTCCGTATTGGTCGTGACCACCTGCTATGATCATTTTGGAACTTTTATCCCCTTTAGGTGATGCGGTGAAAAGGAGCAGTAAAGAATGTGAAAAGCTCTCGGAAATTGATCGCCGTTTAAGATACGTAATCTTTCATCATAACTAATCAAACATGCACTAATCTATTACTCTAATGCTATATTGCAGGTGGCTGGGAACAACGTCGTCCAGTATGGTTACTCTTTCTTTTATATCAGTTGAGCGAAAAATTTGCTCAAAGTGAACACATTCCTATGCTCGATCTCTATCTTGCTCAGTATGCCATCGAAAGTAATAAGCGCCTTCTTTCAATCGAAACTCCAATTGAGGTATTTATTGTATATCTGTTTGATCAACATAAATACAAAATTAGTGTTTATCACAGTAAACACTATATCAGAAAATGCTTTATAAAAGTTTTTATTAACACCGTTTCCTCAAAGCTCTCTTTAACAAGAAATATTGCTTCCTTAAGAAAATTCCCTTCGAAATCTGCGAAATTCGGAGTCTAAATGCCGAAGCTGATGATACTGGCCACATGCTCTAGTAATTATCAATAAAAATACAATAAAATAGCACTGAAACAATATTCGATGTGCAATTTCTTTGGAAAGGTCTTCTTAATGACATTAAGCGCACACATTCATTCATATCCATTAGGATTAATCGACGACATGAGAAATAAATAAATAAATAAAAACACAGCAGTGCTACTTCAGTTGGTTCTTGAATAAATTCAGAGTATCAAATTCGAACTATTTTCCTTTTAAAGCGCAATTTTAAATTTTATATTTGTAAAGCATATAATGTGTTCATCCGCAAGCATGAGCAAATCTCTCTGCATCGTTATTTCAATTCGCCGATCCCACGCAAGTCAGACGAAGAGCTTTCTTTGATGTTGAACACTTTATTATATCCGAAGAATTTGAGGTTATTTCAGAAACGATTATGTGGCACTTTTGGATGCGTGCAACGCACAAAAAAAGGAGCACCTCCCGCTAGGCAAATTTTAGATATTTATTGGCAATTCATGAAGTCAGCTGAAAAGTGGAAGTGCAAAAGCGTCGAGCGTGTCAAAGCACCTGCACGCTTTCACATTTGTCTACTAAAATAAATTAACTTTTTCCTTCTTTTCAGCAGTGCAATCCGCTTAGCTCTGTCGATCGCGAGCAGGTAAATTTGTTAATAAATTACTTCAAGATGTGCAAAATGCATCATAATTTAATGTAATGAAAGGAAACATTAAGCGAGAGAGATGAGAGAAAGAGCGATAGAGGAAAAGCATGGAAGGACGGTGCAACCTTTTCGGCCAATGATCATTTTTTGCCCTCCTGGATAGTGCCAACAACTTCCATCCAGCATCACTGTAAAGCTTATTCATTATGCCACCCAGTACACTGCACGTGTCACAGTTGAGTAACACACCGTAATCAGCGAGCGGAACATTTCAACATATGCTAAGGATATCAGGCATGCTAATAATATGAACGCAGTAGGGGTCAAAAATGACTATAAGATTTGAAAACCCAGGAGCTTCAACGGGCATTACTGACTGCGGATGGACATAAACGTGCCATGCAAATTCAAAGCTAGTCAGGATAACAGTTAGATCTCGGAAGAGACTCGACCATTTAATCAAAAGTAGCCGCAGACGATTCCAAAATTTACATCTTCCTAAAAATTCATTCACTTCGAAACCCACACTAGCCACGCAAGCGTGAACTGAAAAGTTCGACTGCGGAATCATCCATCAATGACCATAAGAAAGTTGGCATTACAGAGAACGAAGATATGCAGATAAAATGAATAAGCTAGATCGGTAGATTACGGAGGGACATCCAACCTAACCAATGTCCTTCCGAAACGTTGCACAACATGATAACTATACAACTGCATGCCGAACTCCTAATGGACACATGCACAGTAGGGTCAGGCATAGATGAGCTCATCCTCCCTTCCTTCCAGTCATCCGCTAGTTGACGGTAACGGTACGCAATATGCACTATGATTCTGGAAGCGTGACGCGAAACTGTGGAGAAGGTGGGAGAAGGGAAATGAAAAGAAAAAAGCTAAAACTTCTTTTGAGGAGTAACGCCTGAAGACTTCAACGAAGTTCCAAACGAATCATCAAAATCTTATGCATGCGTTCTAAGAAAATGCTTTTGATTTTCGCTTGCGGAGCTTTATGAGAGTACAGAAATGGTCATTTATTAGGTCATAAAGTGAAATAACATAAAAACTATTCAAAATTTCCAGACGTCGCTATGTATCACAGAATGGATTGCACTAAATTTCCAAATAGAATAAGTCTATTTTCCTTCGATGGCATTTTACCTGTGAGTTATAGAGCTTTTAAAATTCCACTTCCTGAAACGGAAAAACTAAATCAATGCGATCCATAAATTTCGAAAAGACAGCTGGCAGTCGCTATTAGTGACAACAACGAACATCACGCAATAAAAATAAATGTTTCTGCTCACTAAACAGAATACAATTATCTACGTAAATTCGTAGCAAAACTGCACATAGAATACAGTTATCCATGCAAACATTATGAGCGAATCGCTCATCCACTTGAAAGCAAAAAAAAACTTTCATTTATATAAATTGTAAGTGACTAGCAACTTTTTGTTGGATATAAAAGATGTCATAATTTAGCTTCTTTTCGCTATTAACTATACGCTATCCTATTTGGAATTCGAGCAAGATCGCCTATCGAAACGTAGCGCCGACGATGGCAATATTGGCTTACCCGATCTCATACATCATTACAATTGTGGCTCATTAGAAGCATCAACATTCAGTCTCGATTCGAAACGTTTCAATCATCTAGGATTCTCATTGAGTCCTGATCTCGATCGTAAGGCACAACAAGTTAGTCATCTTACGAGATTCCTTGAAGAAATAAAAATAAAAGTAAAAAATAAGTAAACAAAATACAGATATACCTTGATACGGATATACCTTGATACGTTAAGGACGCTTCAAAATATAGAAATGCAACTGCTTCGTTTATGAGCTTCCTAGGTTAGTTTTTGTTCAGGGTAGTGGAGGACCATTACAGCAACGACAAGACATGAAACTTTCAGAACAAATTCATATGATTTAAGAAGCATTTTATGAAATGGGCGAACATCCACAATTTTCTCTTAACTACAAGAAGACCGTGACAGCTGCCTGTTCAATTTTGATCTTTACTCAAATTGAACGAATCTAACTGCAACAAAATTCGTTATTCGTATCACAGCTAAAATTTTTACCGATAATGCCATTCAAATAGCTAATTACTTTTTAGATTGATATACAACTACGTGAAGATATAATCGTGAAAAGAAATGTACGAATGGCGAGAAGAATAGCCAGCCTATTGAGACGACCGGACACTAATCACTATTTCTTTGCACTCGGTGCAGGTACTATTATTATTCCACACCTTCATAATTAACGTTAGGGTACAGCGATGCGAGTAATGAATATGAAATAAACGACAAAAGATGCGCCTTAATGGAAAGTTAGCTGGTGCATGCGATGAACGCCTATAGCGGAGCGCTTCACCGTTATCCGGCAAACTTCGATCACCGTATGATTTGACCATGTTTCATGATCGAATGAAATGATGTACCTAATAATGTGACGAAGAAAGCTCGCATATGAGGCCAAAGTGCTGATCAAAAATCGTCTCAACTGAGCCGTAAGCTCATCTTTACTGCTTACTGACTTTAGCCTAATTAGATGCACTATTCCTGGAATTATGCTCCACTCTATAGAAACAAGAGAATTATTATTGTTGCACATAACTTGCCTACTGCTCTGATCGATATTGCCTCTTTCTTGGCAGCGCAGTTTCTTTCACATCTGAACTTCACACCTAACTCTTCACAAAGTGCAACTTTTATTTTATTTCCCATCTTTCCTTCATCATCTTCTTTATCAACAAAAAATGAGCCGGATGTTTACGCACAATACATATCATCGTTATGACTATTGTGTTTAAATAAGTGCATAAGAAATGAAAGGCCTGTCGGATACTTCCATCATTTCGGACATCGCCCCACTGCTTCTCGTTCGACCGCAATTGCCTATGCTTAGAGGGAGGGGAGGGGTTCCTTCTTACAATTTCACTACTACAGCCACTTTCATGGTCTTAGTATTTATCTTACAAGAAACAACGCTTTTTTGCGATTTATATAACAATATATCTCTTCAATGGTTTGAAACCAGACTTTAAGAAATTTCCTTTAAAAGAAACAACAATTGAAGTCATTCTGAGAAAAAGCTGTCTAGTGAATGATTCATGTAGTAACGACAAAATACAGCAAGTCGGCAAAATCCTCACCTTAAAAAAAATCAACTAACCTTGAATCTCACTTTAAATAGAAATTTTATAAAGTAAGCTATTCATCCTGACAAATTGTTTTATCACAACATGAATGGAAACGGCCATCGAATTTCAGGTCACTTCCTTGGTGAAAACTCAGTCCTGGAACTGCTCAAGGAGCGTGGTTTCACTATACGAGCAGTCACCGAAAATGACCACATAAAGTAGGTTGTACTTGGCACTGCAAAATTTCTTGCCGACACCTTAGATGCAATAGGTAAAGCACGCTACTACTGCTTACGAAAGAGTGACCACGCAATATCCGACTGCTTCAGCATAGAAAGATGGATGGACCGGATTTGTTGGTACTACGCTATGCTGCACAAGTTCGTTTCCCCCCCCCCCCCCCTCTCCCCTTCCCCGCGCAAAAAAAAACGATTCTGCCACTTCTGTGTTCGAGATCTTGTATTGGGAGAATGGAGTTGTACTATATCCTTTTTTTCGCTGTTCCCGAAGACTATCCACGATGTGAACGTATCCCGCGAAATTTTTAAAGGATGAAGTTCATAAACCTACTCAGAAGATAGAATGCGGAAAGCGAATTTAGTTCATGTCCTTCCCCCAAATCAGTGACCATCAATAGCGATAGCAGAATGTCTCGATGTGGAAGACGAAGTCTTCAGATATCAATTTCAGATTGCCGTAGTCCGAGAACAATATGTTATAGTGAGAAAAATAATGGCAGAGTTCATTAATGCAAGCTGAAAGCTCCTATAAGCCCATATTCATCGTGGATACTTTGGCAAATTCACTCAAAAGAGGACAGATTTCCCAAGTTATGAAAAGACGCGAGTAAACTGTCGGACTGCATTAGTCACATTTATTAACAGCAAGAAAATTTTCTCGACTACGAAATGCTGAAATATTTGTGGATCGCATGTTGTACAAAACTTACTAATACTTTCATACTCTCCACTTGCGCAGTCACCATGAGCATCTACCTAGTATATGTGATGCCACTGGACGAATAAAAGTCACACTACCTCACTTATGTGGTGCTAGTATGTCTAGGTCAGATGCTAACTCCCCAGGGCAGATCCGCAAACAGACATGGACGTTAAGAATTTTTCCAGTGCCTAGAAAACAATTAAGCATGATTATAAAAATGCACTGATACATAAACACATAAACGCCATAATGATTTCAGCTTTCCACAGCAATTAAACGATAAGCGCTTTCAAAAATTCAGCGAGCTATGGATACGTGAGATACCGCGTCCTCATGATCCAACTATCGATATTTCTGTGTCGGTGATTGAACTCTCGTCCACTCATCCGGTCAGCCAATACGCTGCGCATCAATTTTTATTACTTATAATTTGTTTGTTAATTTCTTTGACGAGGTATCGCTAGCTTATAAAATGAAATAGGTATCAGTTTTTTAGTACGATAAAATTCCCCTTAGAATAATAGTTAAATCTCAAAAAAAAAAATACAAGGTTGTACCATCAAACGACTGCTGCTGCATTTTCGTATACGAAAAAGTATATTTGGGAATTGGTGCAGCATTTCAATGACTGCCAAATTCTACCTCTCACGTTAAAACAGAGTGAATTTATAGTATTTGCAGCCTAAATCAATGTAGGGAGGCCAATTCGTGGAGGGGAAACTTGTAATTTTAGCTCTATTTACAGCTTGCAATTTTTCAACGTACATTAATATCTGCGATAAAACAAAAGAAAGAATCGTAAGTAATGAAATTCTAAAGTGGTGTTCTTTCAGAATAGTGTACTACGTTTCAAACAGGCGGGAAAAAAGTGAAAATTTGCGAAGTTACCTTTAAAAAATAGTTAGTATTATTCCACTTGATTAATTTCGATAAGCCACTTTAGCTATGCTCATAGATTCACAATCTTCCCTAACTATTGCGGGTATTTCAATTTATGAGTTGAATTTTTCGCCCTCTAAGATCATTTTTGAAAGCACAGCAAATAGCACTGACGACGATAAAATAGCGCATTCTTTCCCCGACAAATAAAATTCCGAAGGAATAAAATCCTAAAGAGCTTTCATTATTTATCGCTGTCATAGTGACTTTGTTAATGGCACTTTTGGGGTTTTAATGGCACACCCGGCTTCGATAACTCATAACCTACCACCCACGAATAGGCAACATAGTGGTTTTATGAAGACCGTTAAGTCATCACTCCTGCTGCTTCAAAGAGCGCAAGTGGTGAATAAGCGCGGTTGAGACTCCTGGAGAAAGAAGTTAGGGGTAAATCAGAAAGAGGCGCATCACGATAACTAACTTCCAAGGATTTGCAAAACTAAAGGTAACAAAGCTCCGCAGTTTCTCCTCGATTCCACCTTAGACCCATATATGAGTAGCTCGGGTAACAACTCTTGTCCCACTAAAGCTCTTAAACGTTGAAAGCCTTAGCAGTTAGCTTAATTCCCTGGTAAAGAGAGTGGAACTTGACAACCCGAACAATGCGATCTTAAATTAGCGTTCCATGAACGTGTAGGCGCGAAATTTTCCGCTCGTTCGATAGCGTCTCCGCTAAGTGGCGTCTTTAAATTCTCTATTCCACATCAAATAATATATATACTAAAGATTTTTCGACTTTCTCTGGAAAATACTGGGATAAAAAAAAAGAATTTCCACCAAAGGCATTGTACGACAAGAACATAAATTACAGCGGGATGGTTCCTAAACGAAGATCAAACATCTTTACTTCTTTTTATGACAAAAATATCAATAATTATTTCAGAAATGTGGAACTCCTCAATTGAGATAAATTATGCATTTATTAATCGCGGATTTCTTTTACATCTGTAGCTATCAAACTGCTGAATTCCTCCATCTCAACCCAAGCCAGAACATCTGCTCAATGTCACAAAAAAACAATCATTGAATGGCTTAAAAGCTCGACGGGGTGCGATCTTTTCAAATGGGAAACATTGAGCGGTTTAGACGATCCGACTAGAAGCTCTATAACAGCTGTCCCGTTGATCGTGCAACTCATTTCGGAGAAAAAGCTAGAAAATAAAGTCTCTAAAGAAATATGAATATTAAAAAATATCAAAAGCGCATTTCTTTTTGATTGTAAGTCAATAAATTTCGAGAAAATTTCACAGAGTTTCAAAGACATTATTAAAATATTAAAATATCGGTTTTCCAAATTGCAAAACCGTTAAAAGGTTCCAACGATCCGCTTCCAGCGATCAAGATTGAAGTTTTTTGCAATGAGTCGTTTGATAGTTACTTTTTCGATAGAATCGGCTCGAATAACTCAAAATTTCTTATTACCAGAGCTGATCTGGAAATTGATAGACGACATAGACAGATACCTTATAGATATTTCCATCTACAATTATGAACATTTAATCGATCTCCGTTTACGAGGCGAAAAAAAACTGCAAAATCGAAGCCAATATTCCATTCCGAAAGAAAAAACAGAATGGGCAAACGAGTGAAATTAGAACGATTCTAAGTCATTTCATTCAAAGAGGATGAGACAAAAACGAATAAATAGAAAGAACTGAAATAACCTTTTTTTTCTAAACAATAATAACGAGAAATCCTGGATAAATATCCTTGGCATTAAGACGGTGTTGCTTTTGCTCTCTTTCCAGAGCATAGGTTGCCTAAAGGTCAGCAAAACAACGAACATCAAAAGTGCACAACGATACCACCGCGGGTGGCATTCTCCGCTAAAGCGAATATTCGCCGACAATAAGAATGTGGTTTCAGAGGAAGTCTCCATATGTTCTCATCAGAATGAGTCTACTTAGAGTAAAACATCTCTACTGATATTTAGGTTAATTTAACGCATTAAAAAATGGAAACGAATCTTTAGTTGGCGTTTCACGATGATAAACAAGACGATCGCGTATGATTTGCCCTAAAAATTGAGGATAAGAGATTGCTTTCATATCCTTTTCTCAGCATACTCCGCACCATTCTTCATTTGTTCATTTTGTTTGAGGGGTTTTAGAGTTTTCGGCCATATTTGCTTCAAATTCATATTCAAATAATGTGATGACATATTTGAAACGTCTAAATGTCTCATAGTTATTAGTCTGAAATTTGCCTTTCCCTCAAATATATTATGAAGATTCAGAAAAAATAGGTCCCATCTTTAAAAAATTAATATTCCATTTAAAGATTGCATTTTTTGACCAATTAGTGTAAAAAATCTCCGATCGCTTCAAAGAGTTGCGTTGATTAACTTCCCTCAGTGACCCCTAAATAACAACGTTTCAAACAAAATCTCTTCCAGTATCGTTTCTAATATAGGTGCTAACGCAAAACCTTTAAGTATTTCTTAAGAGACTTGGATTCGATCGCCTCCTGTCCAATTGAAAATAAATGTAACACCATTAATGCGTATAAATGAGCGGAAAAAAAACGGAAATATGTTATCGCCGCAGTGAAATTCCAATGAAAGAAACACCAATAGAAATATGCTTCTGCTATACTATTCCGACCCCTAAGAAATAGAACAACGGGACATAAGGAGAATAAGAAGATAATGGGAACCTATGATCGGGGGTACGAGGAATAGGTAGCTATGCAGATTACCTCCACTACCGCCGCTGAATAGCGCTCCATAAACCTAATCTACTGCAATGGAAACTTTTACCAATTGGTGAAAAAACCGACGCAAAACAGATCATAGGGTCATCAAAAATCCGCTCAACTGCCGTCAAAGCGCTTTTCCCAATAAGAACCATAAATCAGCTTAAAACAACCGCGACCTCTTCGCCAAGAAAAAACCACCTATCGGTCGAAAGAGTTGGGTTGATCGCTTCTTGGAGTTGAAAATAATGGGACATCCTGATTATATAGATTCGAACTATGCAACTACTTGCAAAGTTAATTCAGTTTGTTTTCATTTTTATTTCTTTTTTTTTGTGGGCAATGAGAGTTCCTATCACAAATCCGATAAGATAATCCAAGCACTCCATTTCGTCCAATTTTTCCAGTTTTTCCATCCAGAAACTCTCCAAAAATTGCTCAGATCACTCAACGCCGCATGAAAGACGATATAATTTGTCGGATAAAATGAATGCAGCAGTCCTACTCAAGAGAAATCACTCAACAGACGAGTAAGTGGATGATGAATTCATCAATAGAGACATAATGATGAAATTAATCGAGACTCTATCCGATCGAATTTCACTTCAAATTATATAAATTAGCAATAATCCGATCCACTTTCTATATTCGCTTTATATTTGTATCTCATATGTACATTGAGTAATTCCATTGATTTTAAAGAATTTCCATCTTCTAGTCTGTTATATAATATTCATTGATTGTATCTTAAATAAACATATGAATCGTTTAAAATAAATTTCTTTCGTTCTTTACAGAGGATCGAATTGTTCTCATAAGGTACAGCATATATGCTTCCAAGATCTAAGGCTACATTGAAACGGCTACTAAGAGGATTCCGATTTCTATGAATTATTAGCGCTGATGCAAGTGAACACTTTATATTAGGAAGTAATCTTCGTTGCATAAACTCATAAAATAAACCATAAGGTGAGAACAATATGATTGAGGCTTCGAACATTCTCATAGCATACTTCAACGTAACCGCTAACCAACAACATCCTCATCAACATAACCGATCAATTGGTATGACACTATGAAAGACGAGACCATCGGGAACCGGCAGAACCGGCGGAACCGACATACAACGACCACACACTCTCTTGTGGTGCAAGACTTGCAAATATTACCTCATATGATCATTATTTCCTTAGTATTTGCCTATCGAATACAATAAAAATTACGGTTTAAAGCATGAAAGTAGTACTAATTTTACGTCTAAAAAAAAACAAAAACCAAAAATAGAAAAAAAAGTTTCAACGAAACGAACGATGAGGTTTCGCACTATTGAGGTAAAAATCTAGATAAATTGTTAATTAATCGACTAAGATAAAATACTAATAAAAATTAAGCATAACGATTATAGAGAATAAATTATCCTCTAAATATAAACTTCCAATTGAAATATTTCCTCTCTATATTAATTAATTTGAATAAATGAGAAATTTTATTTAAATAAAATGAAATAAACTACTAAAATATTAAAAATTTCGAATTAAAAGAGGAGATTCTATAAAAAATAAAAGAAAAGCAAAAAGACTTCTCTTCCATCTCTCTTTTCAGTAAAAAAGAAATTCTTTACGATATATGTGAATGTTTATAGTGCCTTTCCGTTGAGATTATTCGACGAGAAACCGACTGCAAATATAGAAGAAAATAATTTTGCACATTGGCAAAAATCGGCTCGAAATTAGAAGCGAAAATTGATAGCTCACTTATTTCGAGAGAACCTATAAAAAATACAGATATAAATGTATATTACTTTAAGTGATCGATAACATCACTCCCTATAAATCATAATCATTGCCCGCCTCCCTTCCCCCTCCCCTCCCTAAAAAAATTTCCTTGGCATTTTCCCTTTCTTCCTCTCTCACCTTCCCTCCCACCTACCCCATACCCACGAATAAAAAAAAAGCAACGATGCACGAAGCACTTTTCAACGATTTCATTTTTCAGAGTGGTCACTCAATTTTATGCGTGATGTAAATTAGCACGGAAGTACTCCTTTCTTTTCATGACACACAACTGACGGTTTCGTCAACTCTCCCACCCTCCTCCCATCCTAAAAAATGCAAAACACGAAAGGTCCACCTCCATCCCCTTTTCCGCTGGAAGTAATACATACTGCGCCTTCAATGGACATTCTATGACAGCCTTAAAAGAAGAGTAACAACTGAAAAAAGAACACCGATACTGTTTGCTCGCAACAATGTACTTCATCGTAAATGCTCGATAGTCCTGCAAACGACATCAACGACAACTTTCAGTACGAACCAGGATGGAGTGAGATATCAACGATGCTAATTTCTTCTTCACAACAGGAACAACACCTTTCTTCCTCAATAATACGGAAGATCACTGAATGTGATAGAGACACAAATGCATAACATGCCGATATACGAAAGACATGAAAAACTTCTCATCATATTCGCTGGCTCGATATCAATTCACGATAATTCACAACCTCGAAATCTATTCTTATTTTACCTTATAACTTTAACCATTTAAAGATAACAATGCCACCTATTACAAAGAAAATCAGCTAATTACGTGGATAAGAAAACGTTGGAGGTTCATAAAGTCAAAAAAATTTTTCATAAAGAGACGCCATCCATATTCTTAAAACAAATTAGCTCTCGGATACTAAGACTTGATGAACCTCAAAGCCAAACAGCACTCTTCATATCGACGCTCATTCTAGGAAGAGGTATCTCGTTTCCACTACTTCTACTGCATATCGACTGGAAAATATTGTCTTCCTCTACGAAATCCATATGCGCTACACGCCATCTGAAAATTAAATTTGAAGCGTTGAGTCGATGAAATGCATTTGGAATGGAATCGCGACCTCATGAGGTAATGCACTTCTTCTCGGGAAGAAAGTATGATCGTCGCTATATTTAAGCATATTCGGCAAACGGCTCGTATATACATCAGACAAGCGATTCAAGCGTCGAGAGAAGAACGTCATATTCGTGAACGTTCGAAAGAGAGACCCGAACTGCGGATTGAACATTACTTTCACTTGCTCCCTAAATTCACTTATTTTACCAGTGATCGATCATCAACAACAGAACGGAAAACAAATTCATAAATTCCTATCGCTAATGATTAATGAAAGATTTCATTGTCATTAGTCTCAATAAAGGGAGAGAAACGGATTAACTGGAAGAGACGAATTGGATTCCAAATCAGATTCTAAAATCCATTCTCGACCGTCTAAACCAACAGCGATTTCCAGTCGCCTCAATGGGAATCATAAACTCCATCAAATTTTCAGTTATTCTTTTGAAAATGCTTGCGTACTCTACACAATTTGTGAATGAACTCTCAACAATCGAAAATCTTTTTTTGCCCTCTTCCATAAATCGAGAAGAAATTTCAGTTGTTCGTTCTATCTTTCTAAAATTTAGATTCGATAAAAACCTCTCTATGATCAAGCAAGAACTGTAAAATGACGCACTGTCATAAATTACTTACCGCAGTTTAGTCCTCTCCTCAAACCAATCCGTAATTAACTGCCTCGTTTCGTTGTCAGTTCCCCCGTATTTCTGATATTCCTCAATGAGAAGCGTCAGATATTGCAACCAAATCACCGCATTACGATAGTGGTCATCATTTTGCAGACGAATTTCTCGTGCCAATTCTGGTACTATCGCTGCCGTATGCCAACCTAACATAAGCATTGGATCCGCTAAGTCCGAATAGATATGATCTCCAAAGTAAAGCACTCGCTGACCCTTGAAAAGACCTTGCTCAGACAATGCTGCTATGTTGCCCTGAAATATCGAATACATTAGATGACAATGATACGATCCGTATATAAACTGCCCTTCAAAATAGAATGCTCAGATGTAACGCAGATTTAAATGATTTCAACGGAAACCCTCTGAACGGAATGTTCACATTGTAACAAAAGTAGTGATCCATCAAAGAAGTAATCAAAGAGGTGGTAAGGATAGCCAAAGGTGAGATCACCTCAAAGACCAGTAAACATTCAATTCAGAAGCATCGAAGTGTGCATGAAATCAACGGCAGCGTAACAAATATTACTTTAATGAATACATAAAACAGTGTCAAAGAGAAACAGCGAAAGAACTCTCACTCCAGCGTAAATTTTGCCTTTCTCCAATGAGGTTACCTTCTCATACGATAAACTATCGTCCTCTTCGTGATAGCTTCGAAATGGCGCTCGTCCCTTCAAGATTACTTCTTCAACTCAATTATCTGATGAGTCAACGATAAATGAACAACGAGATATATAAAGATGATCGAGTCTATTAAATGAAAAATATTCCATTAAAAAGAGATAAACGGAGAAGGAAAACAGTTTTGAAGTGAATGAATTGATTAAAATACTTAAAAATGTACGATGGGTACATTCGGCTCATCATTTTCGGACGAACTTTCACTTCAACGAACAACAACAACAACAAAATGAATCGATTTTTTTCAAAAAATTAAGACATGTAAGTAAAATAATGAAGAGGATTTATAGGTGAAAGCATATACCGCTTAACGCTACCTGGAAGAAGTTCGGTTTCTTAGCCATAACAACGATATATTTGAAATATTTCCGCCAATCTTCCCCCAACATATAACACATTCCACGGCTCCTGTAAATTTAGAAACATATCACCAAATAAACAAATCCAATAAACGAGCAAATAACCCGCTTCTTGATAGGTATTAAAATAGCTATCTTTTAATTAGCAACAAACCCTTACTGCAACGAATTCCGAATGAAAATCCCTGTGGGCACAAGAACGGATATACAACAAATCTCCTACTTGAACATAACAGATTTATCGAAGCAAACCTCTGATCCGCGCCCACTCTTGCTAAAAGCTTCAAAATAAACAGAACAAAACTGCAGCTTATTGCCGATGAAATACGCAAATACCGCACTTGCCGGGACAATTCTGTTCCTTCGATGCTCTTGTAGCCAGTTTCCGTTCAAAAACATAGCCAATATTCGTTTCATCAATTTATTCAAAGTTTTTGCTCACCTCATTCACCACTAAAGTAGTAAACGATAATGAAAGCAACGAAGAGCTTACATAAATGAGAAAGGACTATTGGTGACCATGAAGAGTTGCTTGCCATTGGCTATTAGACGTGACAAGTATTCTTTGAGGCCAACGTTCTTGTGCACATAATGCTCTAAATTCGCACTCACCACCCGATACATCTCACCCGAAGAGTGTACGTAGCGAACACTTGACTGTAATGATACCGCTCGAGATGATAAACTTCAGAATGAATTAATACGACTTTCGAAAGCATTTTATGCACTCAAAGAGCCGAACAACTTCTAAACATAGTGCTTTATTGACATACACATGACGGCGGCTAATTTACTGCTTAGCGCTTCCCAAAAGGATTTGATACGGTTAATGACTGTTTGATGCTTCTCACGCATAATTTTATGTAAATATAAGCTCTCCTTATATAGTAAGTTCAATAAATAAATAAATAGATATATAAATAAACGAATAAATGAATGAATATGGTCTTACCTATCGCTTTGGGATATGCCAATAAATTGAAATCTAAATGAAAGGATGACGAGATGCGATGTACCTAGATTTATTAAAATATATATATCGATTTGTACTCTTATACGAACGTTTGCTGAAAGATTTGCAACGCAAACGAAAATCTGATTCGTTTCATTGCAGTAAACTGCAGACTTACCGCTACATCCTGATACATAGAATGTGGGTCGAATGTTATTGCATTATCATCGAAATACTGCACAACGGTCGAGAGTAGGCCTGCCCACGGTAGACTGAACAAATCTATCAACTGCATCAAATCACGACCCTGCAAATTCATGAACACTACAAATCTATGTGCCGATGAGATCGATAAAATTCCGTTTTAGACAAAAACGTTGTTGTGGCAACTTCTCTCGACGAAAAGGAGGCGGTCTCGCGAGAACGACGTCGCTATGAACGATGTACCCTCCTTCAACTAGCCTTGCCCTCCTCTTTTTTCCCCCACATTTGCCTACTAAAATTGGCAGAAGCCTGCGCCTGATGAGGACATTTGCTAGCTAGAGAATTGCAAAGAACGCCATCAGGAAGCAAGAAGGAGCGAAGCTACCGGACATCCCCGATGACCTATAGGCTGTGGCTTTAGCACACTCTACTCTAGACGGTGGCCAAGACGAAACAAGGACACTAGCTTCGCCTAACGATTCAATGCCTGCCTCTTACTCTCTTATAGTTTAAAGTGCAAAAACTATTTCCTTGCTACCGAACTTTTCTGCCACATACAGAGGTTAAATAACAGGAGCATGTCAGTTCAGACGGGCAGAATAAGTTATTCACCACAAAGCTTCCTAAACGATATTCCTCCCTCCACCTTTCCTCACGCAGTTTGGGGAAAAAAGGTATGTCAATCGAAATGGCTGACAAAAAAACTGTCCAATCGAACAAAAAATTGCGTCTTTCAATGTAGATTTCTTTCCCATATCAACACTGATCTTGCTGGAAATGAACCGAGGCAGACAGTGTTCAAGCGCAACACAAACTGCGCTTCTAACACGACAGAACTGCGTGGTTTACGTTATATAAGTTTGTAGAACATGGCTGCTCAGCACCATACTCTTTAGTAGAACTTACGAAATTGTGATCTATTTTCAAATAAAGTATGCAGAAAAAACCTTGGTATCTGGGAGTGAAAAGCTTCCGTAAATATTGATGATATCATCCCTTGAGAGTTTCTTCCGACCACGAAACACAGTTCCGTTCTGAATCTGTGAAAATGCGTCAATCTGAAAGAACCAAGAACACTAAAATATTTAAAATGATGAAAGCATAGGAGTAGAGACAGGAAGTAGGAGGGGTGAGGGCGGGGAAGGAGGCGGGGAGGGGGGTTGGGTGAGGTGGAGTGGCATCACTGAGGTGAGAAGTGTTATCAATACCGACCATCCTACCAAGCAAAATGATAAAACTGTGATTGAGGAACACTCTAAAAAAAAATTTTTAGAAACGATGGTAATCGTATCGATAAACATTTCGTTACCTTAAAATGTTCAGGAGTGCAACTTACTTTTGCGAATATGCATAAAGTTATGCTAATAAGATTATCCTCATTATATCTTCAATAAAAAAAAAATCTGAACGATGCGATTTTAAAAGAAAAATTTCTCTTTCTCACTTAGATTCTCAGGTGGATCATAACGTCCACTTTCGTCTATAATGCCCAATCCATAAATTACAATAAGATATGTATCGGACATAGAAAATAGCCAGCAGTCTTTTTCAGAGTTTTCAAATTTAACGGTTTATAAGATCACGGAATCCAGTCACCGAGAAACTGCTCACATTAATTCCCACCAATCTAATAATGGAAACCTCATAGTTCACTATGCAAAAGTTGAGAATTACTACTATTTAATCGATGGTATTCACAACTCCTCGTAAAATCCTACTAATTAATAATCGTCTATTTATATATATCGATAGAGAAATGAGGTAAAAATATAAATTTCAACGGATCTTAATGTTTCTTTTTTTTTTAATATTTTCCATCTAAGCGTAATTGCTTTGCAAATAGCATCTTCATTTGCATAGCAAAATAGTCGACGTTCGATAAATGTGTACCTTCAGAAGGCAGCTATTCGAGATGTCATAATGTAGACCACGGATTGCGAATGTTGGATCGTATGGCACGGAAAGAAGACCACGTGGATACTAAAAAAAAAACCAATCCTGAGATATCTAAGCGATCAATTTCCGGCCGAAAATAGCATCTATGCGTTGGCAGATGAAAATAGTTGCATTTCTGTAAAAACAACTTTCTTAAGCACTAAACACTCCAATTTCATTATAGGAATTTTCTTTCGATGCCATAGATCACTGGCGGTCATGAAATTCTCAGGTCGATGAACGCTATCGAGTAATCAAATCTTGAAATAAGATATCGAATGATTTCACTAAGACATTTTGAGATTCAAAGGGAAAACATTTGCCTTGTAAACAGTATAATTTAGCAACTAAAAACATATTCCAAGGACTGTCGATTTTTTTTTTTTTTTTTGCTTCCATGGAGATGGAAATGAATGGAGAAGGAGGGAAAGTAACACGAGAGAGATGTGGAAAGGCGAGGAAGGTGGAATAGGGTTTAGTGGAAATTCTCGTCCCTATTTCGTTAGTATTGTATGCTGAAGAAGCTATTTGTAAATCTATCTCTCTATTCTAAGCGCTATCATCAATTGCGTTAAAAAAAGTTCTTCGCAAAACTAATATAACTGATGTAGAACAGAACCACCACTAAAGGCGATAAATAAATAAATAAATAAATAAATAAATAAATATATATATATATATATATATATATATATATATATATATATATATATATATATATATATATATATATATATATATTGTATGAAAATGGAATGTTCGAAAAAGAAACCTTATAATGTTGGATTAACCTGTTCATCGAGAGATCGTAAATAAGCTTATTGACTGCACGTGTATACACCGCCAACGTATAGTCATAATCGAAACCATATACCGATATCTTATGCAAACTGAGCGTATTATTGCAGAAGACACCTCGCGGATCGACACAAGCACTCGATGGTGGTTCCCTAAGCGCACTTTCCTTGGCCAATTCATACATCGCTCGAAGACGTCGCGCTGACATCACCAATGAGCTCATCGCCCGTCTTTCGCCACCGAATATCATCCTCTTAAATAATGCAAAACATTGCTTCCTATCAATCTAAATTAAAATGAGAAATAGTAAGGTAGAAACTTCTTTCCTATATTTTCGCAAAAATTCAATTACGTGTACGAGTGAGTAAAAAATCATCGAAAAAGCCTCGAATATATCCGATTCTTTCCACAAACTGAATCAAACCATATCTAAAAGCACCTCGAGATGGGCTTTGTTTAGCCGATGATCTGGGCGACCACGTTTTACTCACCTATAATCGATCACGCCTTCACTCACCTCTCATATAGTCGTGGATTAAATCCTGTCCTGGTCCTATTTGTGATAGCGACCGAGACCAACCATATTCAACCCAATTCCTCATCCAAACAACAAGCGACCATCGTAGAGGAATATTAACGCCCTTGAAAAAAACGCCACCCTATATCCAAACTACAATCTACAAGTAGGCACCAACATTTGACAATACAAAAAGTTGTGGCGCATAGCAGCTAGATGTAAATTCGAAAAAAAAGAAGAAAGAACTGTTAATCGATTTTTAATTATGAAAGAAAAAAAACGCAATGAGGATTTGACCTTTTTGTCAGAAATGCATTCACTACTTAGAACTTACCGTTACTTCCACCATTGCCGATCCTCGTCCCACCGATTCGTTGAAGTAAACACTAGTCACTAATGACGACTGCAAAACCTCAAGTAAAGTAACTTCGAATTTGAAGTAAAGCTCGTGCAAATGCTCTTCAAATTTAGATAGCCGAATTCTACGTTTGCATAATTCAATTTGAGCTCTACTCGAAATGAACGCTCATGTATTCACTTTTTATGCCGAACAGAACGATGCCAATGTCGAGAAGTAATTCTCTTTCAATTAAATCATTTTTCTTTTGATTTGCTATAAAACGAATTCCCTCAACGAATTCTCTTCACATACCATAAAATTTGATTCTAGACTTCATGGTGATAGTCTTCTTTCAAATGAAAGCCTTCATCCGTAAATGAACGGCTAGCCAATTTTGATTGCCACAATCGATTCGAATATCATCCCTAATTATGGATCGTTTCTTCCGACTTCCTCTATTTTTATTGCTCATTTTAGTTGGTTATTGATTCTTCAAAGATTCTCTAAGTCTTTCAAATATCGTGGATTACATCGGCATCGAGAGATTCAAATGCTATCCTCTTTCTACTAATGGCAACAATGTGGCCGAGAAATTCATAATGTCATATCCGAATGAGGCTCATCGAATTCAAAATATCTTCCGATGAAAATCCTCGAGAAACATTTCCTTTCAATCATATTTCCACTAAAAACATATTGGCTTATTGGATTTTCTCGTATCTGCTTTCACGTTCGTGCAAATTCATAGAGACAATGGAAATATGAATGTGAATAACGCACATATGAGATGGCCAGAATTAAAAGAAACTTGATACGATGCCTTAAGTAAATGAATTCCTCCCACATAGAATACTTCCCGCAACTTCGGGACCTTTAATTCTCATTTCGATTTATATTCAAATATATTTAATATATACAAATAGACTTTCGATCTATGATACATCAAAGATCGTCGATCGGAAGCGTGAAAAAATGCTGAATGTTTCAGCTAGCACAAATATCTCATTGAATATAAACTCTTCATATCTTAAAAGTTCTCTTTTTCTAAAATCTTAATGAGCAATAAATATTAATCAGCGAATGAAATCGAACATAAACCAATGCGAGAAAAAAAAAAAAAACAACGAGAAATTGAATGTGATGACATTGTGGTGCTTAAATAGTGAACAATGATGGTAAATGTACCAATATATGAAAGCAAAGATCAATCTTTATATTTATTATATCAGAGGAAAAGAGCAAAAGAGAACTGATAAGCGATAAAATATAGCAAGTGGGTGGAAACAAACGAACGACTATCATACGCATCCGTTAAGTGGAAATGCTCACCATATTCATAAGAGAGCTGCAATCTATAAGCTTCTCATCTTATCCGATGAAATTTCTGCCTTAGAACAAATATCGAATAAATGCTCTAATTAAAAAAAAAAATTAAATAATCCCCAAAATATAAAATATTAAAGAAAATAAAAGGAATTCACTTTTCCCTCATCCCTTTAATCCTGAAAAAATTTAAATAAAGAGAAACTAAATTATTCATTTTGAAGAATCCAGAAATTTTCCATGTTTTTTCTTTTTTAATTCTTTTTGAAAATATATAGCAGCTGTCGAAATTAATGCAACTGATGTGGGAAGATTGGAGAGAGAATATAAATCCATAAAATCACATCCAGAAAAGAAAAAATTTCCGGATTAATATATCATTCTGGATGATTAAAAAAAAAAATATATATATATATATATATATATATATATATATAATATATCTATGTATTTTTCGAATCCATTAAGAGAGATGATGAAATTAAACCACCTAAATCTCTCCTTTTTTCTAGACGAATTCAACGATTCTGAGTATAAAATAATTTTATGAGCTCATAAGTCACATCGAAATGCTCATTTCTATTGAAGAATCCGAGAAAATACATAATTTCCGCAATTACACAACGAATCGCTTCTATTTTAAAGGAAATTCTATTAATGTAAAGGGTTATATTTAAGCAATTTCAGTATATAAAAATATATTTAATATATAAATATATGATTTATCTCTTGAAGCATTAAAAATATATACATTAATAACACTATATAAAAATGATTCTTTTTTACACTTAAACTCCATAAAACATATAATCATTAATGCAAAGTAGCAGTAACAACCATAATCGGGGATCCACGACCTACAATAACCTCAGCCATGATAACCTATAAAACTTTGATTGCCAAGACAGGAATCTTTACGAAAACGATAATCCTAGAGGCACAAGCCTAGAATCCGTGGAGAAAAAAGGAACAACGGATGATCTCTGCTGAAATTATACTCCATCAAATTATAGAGAACCATTTCGATGAAGCGCATTATTCTCTGTCACCGGCATAAAACCTCCGTCTCCTTTAGCAACTCCTCAAGTACGATGGCAATAAAACATTCTCTATCCTTTATACTTCGTAAATCTTCGGTGATAAAGGAGAATTTTCTAGTTTCTTTAATGAGGCGAGGCTATTAACGAGAAAGTGGAACACTTAAAAATAACCTCAATGAAGACTTCAACAAAATTAATTAGTAACGAAAGTCCCACCTAACAATGATCACATTATTTCTTCATACAACATAACTTTGAAAAAATATTATATCGTTGGAAAACAAAAACAAACAAACAAACAAATAAACAAACAATAACAACAACGACAACCTAAACACTATCGTTCTTAGACGATTTCAACTTTCCACATAAAATTTTCGCTCACTTAACAATAGTTCAAATAATTCCAATTATAATTTTGCTTAATTTTAAACGTACTTATTGATTATGGTTAATATCTTTTCAATTAAGGCCAATAGGTTTTTTAATTATGGCCAATGATTATCGCGAAGAATTATTCTTTCTGAGGGGAAAAAAATGAAAGGAAAAGAAAAAAGCACATACAATGCAAATGATGAACGAAAACGGATTGATTTATCTGTCGGAAAATGTAATTATGAACGCAGTTCATCTTGTGAAAACGTCTCAGTGACACCTCATGAAGTACATTTCGTGAAAATTGAACATTCCTTCATTTTCGGCAATAAAACAGTTCATAACTATCTTAAAAAATTAAGCACTCCGAACAAATGGGCGAAAATTCTATAAAGAACGATATCACTTTGAGGCAAATGGATTATAGATCCCCAAACCTCCGGCTGCTTCCGCTTCCGCATGTGAATATGGAACTTCGCGTAACGACTTCACCCGCTGACGATGACCTGAAAACAGCGCACTAGATCGTCGTCAATAAAGCCTCTGAAGAACACCTAACGCCAATACAAATACAGAACGTGGAATTGGTCGTCTCCACAATAACGCCAGCCGTCTCCACAATATTCAACTGACTATTAATCGGACAAATTCCTGAATTCCTCACATTCGAAGAACTCCTCTTAATACTAAAATTTGCCAGGAAAACTCCTCTTAATACTAAAATTTGCCAGGAAAACTGTCGAGATGGAATCAAGGAATTCGAAAAATCAACTTTCCCAACAACAAAAGTAGAAAACAACATATAAGTCGAAAGACTTAGCCGACTTGCGTAAGTAATGTGCATTAAAAGTTCAAGAAACATGTGAACGTTACGTTTAGAGGATTTGTGCTTCGTCATCGTTGCTTCGTCTACCAAATACCGATCGCATTCAATGCAATAGAACTGTCCATCACCTATAAAAACTTCTTACCTGATTGTAGCATACATGAATTCCTTTCTCTTAATCTATTTCGATTTCCTTTACCCTCTCCACCGATCTGTTTCAACTTCCAAAATCATCGATCGCACAGAATGGGTTCCTGCCCATGACTCAATTTCATTGAGCTGATGTATAACGTCGACCGCAGAACAATAATAATTGGAGAGCTCAGAATCTTCCAAGTTTAACCATTCAATCTACATGAAAACATTAAAAAAACAGGAGCGAGAAAAAATTCTAATCTTCCACAACATAATTCTGAATCCCATGAGGAACTTATAAGGCGGAATATCCCAACGTGCTGATCATGGCCACATAAAAACTTCCGCAGTCGTGAAACTCTCAAGCGACTAGTCGAATAACCCAATCGTATAGAGCAGAAAATTCGGAAGGAATCTAAACTAAATTTGAATATTTCCATGTCTTCACTATATTTTATCTATTCGAGTCATTTAAAAAAAAAAAAAGAAATATAGTGGAAAATTTCTTTGTTTCTATGAAATGAAAAAAGCCGCAAATAGAAAATCGTTTCAAAAGAATGTGATTGTTGACGAAAAATGAAGTTAACGAAACGTATTTTGTGCACTTTATTCGAAATTAATGGCGATATGAGCATAACTGAAATGGGCCTAATAATGAACTAAAGCAAATGTAAGAGAATAAAAACCTGGAAGGTCGAAATCAACCTCTTGTTTCGAGAGTTTCGCTACTTTTGCCGGTTTCAAATCCTCAACAATTTGATCCATATCTTTTCCTTTTCGTTTTCTCGTTTTATTCGATGTGGTATGCTTCTTTGGCATTTTATATTCAATAAACTTGACGATATTATGTTCACTATTAGAAAATTTGTCAATCAATTCGAAGTTAACGAATGATAAATTCATCATTTCGATGAAAACCGCAAAAGAATCAACGAAAATATGACATCCTAATAGAATGAAGCAACAAATATATCTCAATATTTATGAAGTTCCGCAGATTTCAACGATTAAATCCATTACGATTGGAGTAAATAGAAGAGTGTGATCATTTCTCATCTAAGTGGACGCTATTTCACATCTCTTAAGTATGAAAATACGCTATTATTTTTTTCACATATCATAGAAGAGAGCTTAACTTATCGAGGGAATATTCTATTAAAGGTGCCGAAAGTGGATCGGCGGTGATGTTTCTCTCTAAAATTTCCAACCTTACGCAATGAATAAACGGCTCACTTCAGTTAACCTTAATTATAATTAAGTTATTTTTGTCAAATATAGAGGCAATCATCAACCAATATAAACAAAATACAATTGTAATCAAGCTATGCATAGCCGTAATACGAACATGAAAATATGCAACTCTTAAATTTTGAAGATATCTATTGGGAAGACCTCTGAAATCGAACGGATACCATTCGAATTAAATTCCAATTTCAGAACTCCAAATATCCAACCCAACAATTCAACTACGCTATTTATGAGGACGAAAATTTAGAAAATATCGAAGAAATTCCACGAAGTAGTGCGTTGTTTCTATCGAATTAACATCATACTTCGTGGGAAAGACGAGAAAGGAAAGGAGGACAATATACCCGAGAAGCTAATGCTATAGGCGTATAGAGATAGTTGTATTCAACGATGGCAACTCACGACTCAATCGCAGCTTAACAGTTAAATGAAACTCAAATATTTGACGTAAAATAGTGAATTTCATGACTCTCACAAAGAATATTCGCCTTCCACCCATTTTCGTCACCGTACGAAAAATGAAATTAGAAACATCACTAGGAACCCCCTAAAACACAAAAAATGCCAATCATAGTTACACCTCACTTGCGAATAACTTCACAAAGCTTGTACCAAAGATTTCAACAAATACTCCTTCATTGAGCGACCGGAAGCAGACATCGGAGTCCACAATCCATTCGGAGCGCATTGTCCATAAATCGTCCATTCGCGCATCGTTCGCTTAACATAATACGCTGGAGATTTTTCATTGCAGAAAGCAACCTTTAAATAGAAAAATGTTGCAGCGTTGCGTTCGACACTCATCTGGGCGAAAGAATAGTCTCAATAGCGAGCACAAAGATTTCTTCTAATGAAAAAGTAGAGAGAATGGAGAACGGTTAAAAAATTAGTCAACGTTTTATTCCCATTTCCGAATGCGACGGTATTTCGAGTCTATTCCCCTAAAAGTAGGAGAATTGGAAATATTTCATATAAGGTTAAAAATTCACCTTGAATGCCTCATAAATTCCGCCTATCCTTCTCAAGCAAATACGACAACGAATTAAAAGAATAACGAAATAAAATGAAGAAGACAAATGAATTATAGAAGTTTCTCTTTTAATTATGAGAATTTCGACGTTTAACAAACAACGAATAGTCTCTCGTCTTGAAATTCACCTGAAAATCCCCTAAAATTTGCTAAAGATCACCTGAAAATCCCCTAAAATTTGCTAAAAATAATGCTACCCAACTCAAATATCACCATTTCTACCATCATCATCGATTCGCGTGGATAGATATCGCTAAATATGCTTTGACTGGTTCTCATTCATATACAAAGTTAACGCAACATATAGCTAAGAGGCCACCCATGAAAATATGAAATATGAGCTAATCGCAATTCTGAACGTCTCAAAAGCTCTCAGAACTGCAAAATTATAATTCTATTATCGTTGGGCACTGATTATTTATGAGAAAATATGCGGAATTAGGTGGATAGAATTTGGCGTCAGCATCGACGATCTATTATCGCATACGTGGACGTTGACGAGTGAATAGAAATGCTCCCATAAATCATATGGATGGACATCATTACGTGTGTGGTCACTGCAATTGACTGCCGCTAAAAACTAGTTTTAAGAAATAGACTCGTTGAGGTAATTTTATTTTCTCTAAAATTCATCCTCAAACATAGCTATCAATTTCTCGCAAATATGGCTGGAGCTAGTCACTGCAAGCGGACCACTTCAGCTTCGATTAGCTTCGCCACTATTCCACCATTTCAATCACACTAAAACGTACCTAATCACACGAAACTTGTATATTTTCAAGCAACTAATGCTTAACGATCACCTCCGGTATTATTCGGCAATGGCACAAGTGTACAACTGGTAGAGAAATAAAGCTTCAAACCAAATTTTTCGGAAAGTCGCCAGTTACAAACATCACATAGAAATACGCGTTCACTAAACTCCTTTGTTAATAAACTTCCTCCTCCTAAGCAAGTTACTTCGATTACGATTGATTTTTCTTAATTAGTTTGTTAGGAATGGCTTTTAAACTGCCATATAAATATTTTAAAATATTAAAAATAGGCTACTATTTTTCATTAGAGAAATAATCTTGGTTTGAACGATTCGGCTTATCCGACTTATCAGACAAACTGTCCCAACTCGGCTTATCAAACGAGCTTTCACACTTTATTTTATCGGATGAGCGGTCTCGGATCGCCTTTTCATGGCGAACTTTTTTGAAGTACTCCATCTATCTGACAAATTTGGATTTACTCGACATATATTCGAAAACACTTTCTTTTAATGAACAATTATTACTGTGCCCAACGAAAGAAATACTTATTTGTTAATAGTTATACTAAAGAAAAATTCACTTCACAAACGGATAATTTTTTCAAATAATGCTCAACGAACATTCAATTATACCATACACTAAAACTTATTCAACTTTCATTGATACCCTCATTCGATGATCGCCTTTCGTTGTTGTTAAGAATTCAACAACTATTACAGTACTGGCGATGTGTTTTCCTATTTAAATAATCTCTAGAAAGCACGTAACGCGCTATGTTACTCAATTTATCAATACGTCAAATACTTCTTTAATTCGTCGCTAACTAATTCTTCGTTTATCCATGAGAAATATTCTTTCAAAGCGCAATCGAGATTCAAAAAATTTATCCTATAAAAATCACTGAATTATTATTTTACATATAGAAATATATATACATAAAAATATCCACACAGAGAATTATCTAAGAAGAGTATAAATTTCAGCACATTTCATATAATTGTTGTTATTTACAACTGCGTTCGGCGAAAAATAAACAAACAAACAATAGACAAACAAATAAAGAAGTAAATAAATAAATCCGTAAAATATCAAAAAAATAGTAATAATAGTAATTATACTAATGATAATAATAATAATAATAGTAACTTTAAACGATGATATAATACCAATAATGATGACATCGAGATGAGATTGCACAATGAAAAATAAAATAAAATGGAAATTTTCATCTTCTCATCACTGACGTCTTTAGACACGAAATAAAATATACTACGTTCAGGATTACATCGATGTGTTGAGATTCGAGAAGAGAAGACCGACAAACCTCATCTAATACATACTAAAAGAGATCACTTACTATTGATGATTCATGCACTTACAATAAAAAATAAAGATAAAAAGTAGCGAAACAAAAAGCGATAAAACCGAACGAGAAAAACACAAAGCACAAATACTAGTACTAATAGCTATTAGCAAATAGTACATGCAACTATATAATCGAAAAATTCAAGCAACCATTCTAAAGACAGCAACGTAAATATACCCCTAAATGCTCAACGCTCCGGCGGAAGCAACAACTTAACCAACGCTTTAATGCTCTCTGATAAGAAAATCACTAAAGTAACGAGCGCAGACATAGAAATAATTACCGATATCGAAAATTTCTCAACAAATTCACGATTATTTGTTAAATTTTACGAGATACGCTTACACAGCCCCTTAATGCTTGATGACGACAAGTGAATGACAGACGCTTTCGACAGAGACTTAAGAAATTTCGCCTCGATCTATCGGAATAGACCACACAAGGGATGGGGTTTTATTTTATTAGGCAAACGCTCGTTATGAGCTCCTTTTCCTCCTTCGACCGCCACATTTACAATAATAAATGAACAAAGCTCGTTCTCTTTATACAGTTTACAGCTCTCAACTGTAACATTTCCACAACTGTTTCTAGTTAATACTCTCTGGCACGCCTTGTATACGAAAAGTGCAAAAACGGAACCACAACATTCGAAACCGTTGAAGAAACCGTTCGGGTTTTTCAAAACTTAGGTTACAAAGAAAGTGGTCAGAAAGACTTCACTAAATTCGACATCAGTACCCACTGATCCAGAAAGGTCCCTCGATAAGCGAACCAAGCTTGGCTCCTTTGTCGACCAACATGCTGTTAGTCGATATCACTTCCCTCCTCATCGGGGGGATCATCTTTCGGCGCTAGCTCGAGTACATGTTTAACAGGCCTGAGACGACCGTCCTCGCCAACCGTACCTGGTGAGATAACTCCCTGATCCATAAGCTTGCTCATCGCGTTCACTAATTGCATCGCTTCGTATTCTTTCTGCTCTTGTGACATTCCTTGTAGTGGATCGTCGTGAGGCGGTTCGATAAAACCGGTGACTGGATTTACCCTTAAAGCATTCTAACTTTTTTTACGCAGAACCTTTCACATGAAAATCACACAATAACGCATTCAACCTGATCATCTTTAAAACACTCATACTTTCTCCTTTAAACTGAACATTTCTCTTCAACATCTGAATTATTTTCGACGTGAATTAACAACTACGAAATTAAAAAAAACATACAAATTTTCCACTTGTTTGTAATCTTCCGTTTCCGAATCCTCACTATCTGACTGTCGTTTTGGTTGATTAATCGCACCCAAAAAGCCATAATTTGCCAATAATCCGGCCGCATTTCCAAATCCACAATACTTCAGTAGACGGCTAACTGTAGTAGTTAAACCAATAATTATATCCACATACAGCAAGATAAACATCATGAAATATTCAAGCGAATTTCGCGTTGACCTTTATCTTCAAAAATGTGACGGCTACTTGAATAAGCGAGCAACTAAACTACGCAGAACATTTGACGAGAAGCGATATTTGAGAAATATAAACTGTTCGTACTGACATAGACCGCTCACCATGAAAATTCTTTAAATGCTTTCTTTTTTTACTTACTAAAAACGTTTCACTTTCCCAGCGGTTTCCTCGTTTTTCTTTTCTTCTCGATCACAACAACATCATGACCTTATGAATAAAATAAGAAGCCATGTTAAAACGTTAATTTCAAGAGCGAATTTAAAGAAGGTACCGCTTCGCTTGCAAAGAATGAAGAAAAATTCAGCGGCCAGCTGTCGGCAATTGCAAGCGCTCATCATAACACGCACAACCTTGTTCCGAAATTCGCTGCCCACATCGGGCCGTCTTTCTACATCTTCGGCACGCAAAGGTGGCATGACCTGAAATCCAAACGTCACATATCAACTCCTCCACTATTACAGATCGACCTATTAAATCATCAATCGTGGATCGCGGTCTCTATATTAGTCGCGATCTGGAAAAAGGCGCCATGTTTCGAAAGTAGGAAAACAACCGCAGCTAACTCAAAAATAAAGTTGGTTAAATGCAGCTACATACGAAAACAATAAAAAAAAAAACAAACACAAACGTGCTCACCTTGAGTCTTGCAAAACGCCGCGCTTCCTTTGATTGTGTGCATAGATGAATTAACACTGTGAAATACGTGCCCAGAAGTTCACTATCACCACACATCTCCTAAAACGTCACTGAATAACACTGCCACGTCAAGGTGGTAATCCTTTGAGAAATGAATTTTTGCACTGGATAATTAACTGCGAGCCGCTTACAACTGTGACGTATTAAGATTTGACGGATATTTCAGTATAGCTGCTTCCAACATTAGAAGACTTTTATTGCTTATTGCCGTCCTACACTTTAGTATGGTTATATGGTTTGCTCAAAATCTTTGAAGGTGGATATATGGATGCTAGAAAATATGCAAATACATTTCATGATAGTTTCATTTTATGAGTTCATTACAATTAGTTTACTATTTCCTTATTCCGATCGATGTAATTTATCACAAACTCATAGCTTCCTGTTGTTTTCGCAAGTCTCAACATTAAATCTAGTTTATAACTCTTTTTTCAGGTCATTTGAGTATGAAATAAACTTTCTGTGGCTATCTTCTCAACGCGTGATGTTTTTCCATTCAATAGCAGCCTGCAACACTTTCAGATTTCGGAAAATTGACGCTAATTTTTCGGCTATCATATGCTTTGTTTACTTATTTATTCTGCTGTTTGTTTTACTAGCTAAATACTTTTTCTTCCGCTTGTCTCCAACACAGGAATATCACAGTATAAGAAAAAAAGTTCACAGCTAATGACCAATGCAAAAGTGGAAGTTTTTTTTTTTGCTATTTAATAGTGAATATGCCATTTTTGTGGAATAAGTTATGTGAAAATTCACCTGGTCAAGACGACGATTCAGTGAACGCAGCATTATATCAACGAAATACATATCGACACCGTCGTACTCAATAAGATCGGGGTCCGTACGACATTTCTCTTGATCAACCTAAAACGTCTGCTCCGTATCGGTGACGAAACGCGATCGCGAACCACCTTTTCCACCCCATCTGCTTTGCATTTTTAAGCACTACGACATTTGCTGCCATCGGAGAGTGAATAATCCACGACGGGAAAGAGATCAAATTTTCCTATACTCTGCTGCAGTTCTTCAGATCGGTATCCAATTCATATGGTAAAAGTTAAAGTTGAAGCAATAACGACTGAAATTATCAACCGTTAAATACCGGTAGTGTTTTAGATCGCATCGATGAGTAACTAATGCACTTTCCTTATGAAAATGCATATAGGAAAAAAGATGGAATGTGAATCTTCGAAAATGAAGACGAATTGATATGTGACGTTACCTTCGAAGCAAAAAAAATTGGAACAAAGCTCGAACCTTTCTCACAAGAATATTCAAGCATGCTGGTACAGTGGCGAGTACATTCACGGCTGCTTGCTCCAGATTCGGATCGACATCGTCTAGTGCCACAATATCGGCACAGGTCTTCACACAGCGTCCTGTGTTCGTTGTATTCATCTAAACAACGCTATACTGAAATATATATAAAATGAATTTGCAGAAAATTGTGAAATGGTACTACATAAACTCGAGTGGAAGCCTCAAACATGTCTAGAAGTTAATTTATGAAAGTCTTATTGAAAGCGATTTAATAAAGCATCAAAATACCTCTCCAAATATGTCCACTTTCATACTTCAGTAAAAAATCACCTCAAAGCTACTTTTAGGGAAAAATCGAAGTGACTATCCGATATGAGTTATAATTACACCAACATCACTATTTTCCACTTCTCAAGTACGACTTAACTTTTTGTTAAAAAGAAAAAAGACTTACAAATAACAGTATTACCTCACTCTTCATATGGCAGTATAATAGAAACCCTTAGGAAACCCTGCTTTTTTCTTGTTCTTCTCCCTCTGCCGTTTCCAAACCAAGCTTCCTTAGGAAAACTTCTCAAACGATGTTTGAAAGCAAAAAGATACCTTGTTTGCATCAGCATGACAAAACAAATTGAATAGGATTTTAAGGGCCTCAGCACACCGATCCGCGTGCGGTCTTCCTTCGCTGATAGCTGAAACTAATCCGTAAATGACAATAGATCATAATAAGCGGTGATATGCAAACAAGTTTCAGAATAATGAAAGCAGTTGTAAAACAGTTTATATAACAAAAACTCCCTTTTCAATACAGTCAAAGTTGTCCTGACATTTCCTCTGGGAAAGGGGAAATGAAACTGCCTCTATAATTAAATCCAACTGGAAGAGAAAATAAAAATCCGGTCGCGGGAACATTTTCGAATGACAACCACTGTTTGAGGTTCGATGATCAACAAAAATGGTGTCTAGAAGTCGGTATGAATCCCCCACCAAAGCACAAAAGGGTGATTGATTAGTGAAAGCGTCTGCGAGATCTCAGCGATCTCAAATTCGCCCTCAAAACGAAATGATCGCGAGTCTACATCCATTAGCGGGCAACGTTTTTGCTAATCATTGAACAATAGTTAAAAAACTAACTACGTGGTGGATAGCCGGTCAGCACATAAGACCCCAACGATTTCTGAATGGCAAGTAAACAAGGCAACACAAACGCATCCCTTAAATCTCATGAAATTCTTAAACGATGAAAAAAAGAACAAAAAGAAGATAAAAATTTCGCACCATCGGAAGATTGTCTCTTGAGTTGGTGACAGTGTGCAAGAGAGTTCTCGACGATTTGGTTGAATAAAACCTCATAACTTAGCGCCAACCAATCCGTCTGAAATGCCTCATTGAAATATCAGATGTCTTTTGCACTTAACATTTTTTACTATCACCTACATCAAAATAAGGAATTAATGAACCGATGATCTAAATATGCGGATACTTCCTCAACTTTTTTCTCCTCTTTCTTCTTCTTCATACCTCTTCTCCCTTCTCCCTTTTATTTTCTGCTTCTTAAGGAATGTGGTTTCGAAATATTTTAGTACAATTCGAGAAAAAAACCAGGGAAAAGCAGAACGGAAAGGTGACAACAATGGAGATCTAAGTACACCGCGCCGGAATGCCCAATTTCAAAGAAAGGAGGACAGATGCAGAAGTGAATATTAAGTGTGCGAGAATATCAATGAACAGTAGTGTTTTCATGCGTAATAAAATGGCAATAAGCCTTAGCCCATGACGAAAAATTATGATGGAAAGATAGAAAGAAATAAATAGAAATGTCTCAGTTAGCGATCCATTCATAAAACACATGATAAGACATAACGTCCCCATATTCGTCGATTAAAGAAAAAGACGCCGTTACGATGCTATGCTTAAGATCCATCAAGCACAAACATAAAACTTTAACGATGAATGTTTTGCTACTTCATCTGTCAAACATTCCATCGTCACATTCAAATACTACGGAAAGGTTTATCAATAAAATAAAAGAGAAACCTGTAATTTTATCGAATGAGCAGAAATGATGAAAGCGATACGTAAATCATAAAACGCGACCCGATCGATATCACCCTCCTTCATTGTAGCCAAATATTTGCAACACATTCGTTCATCATCGTCATCATTGATTGGCTCCCTCTTCTCATTTGCAGTGTTCGCTTCACGAATACGTTGTATTAATTTAGCACATGATATCTGCCTGCAAATTTATACAATTAACATAGATATCTGAAAATGATCGACATAGATGACAATCTTTGCAAGATGCCATCTATTTAAACATTGACGCATCTTCAGCTGCCTTTTTCCCTCTTCAAAAAAGATACAAAATTGAATTATCGCCTATCTTAAAATCTAAAATATCCTCCCATATAACACCATATATATATATATATATATATATATATATATATATACATATATATATCGCAAAAGTGTTGAACTACAAAGAATCATAGAAAGAACGACGTCAACGACAATAACAAACGACGACCAACTAATCTAAAGAATCTACATTATCGCCACATTAACATGCTCATTTAGTTAATACGGTGATGTCCGACGCTCAATTCCATTATTTAGTGGATCCTATAACCTAAGAAAGAATAAGCGTTAGGCTGTCATCGGTATAGCACTTATAGCACCATAAACAACTTCATATATATTTATATGTTACAAAATTTTTCAAGCACATATATTTATTTGAGATTTCATCGAAAAAATATAAGACTTACTGGAAAATTTCCCTCATCGATGGGCAATTGAATAACGCATTGATAAGACACATCTCAGCTTCGATTAGTACTGAAAGAATTCAAAATGGTAGCAACAAAAATAAGAAAGAAAAGACAAAAATACCAACACTATCGACATACTACAGCCAATCGACCTGTTATTATCCTCATACAACGAATGATTCGATCCAGAGCTTTTTTAATTATAGAGATAAGAAAAAGATTCTTGCAAATAGATACGTTCTGCCTATACGTTTCATATTCCTTCATTTCTCACTCACAGCTAGAATTTTCAGATAGGATAGCGGTTCCTTTTCAGGATTACTTGCGGGAATATTTTCAAATATCTTTTGCGCTTCAATGTCTTTTATGTAGTTTCAACCAACTAATTACTGCCTACTAACGTCTAGAATCACCTCTGGAATTTCTTTGAATGGTCACAATATCGTTAAAGATAAGGCTTGTTCGTTATCAACATAACTTAGTTCAATATTTCGCATAAATATTATTATTTCGGTGCCTTCATAACTTTATACTCATTTTCTAAATATTATATAAATTCCTTATAGCGATAAAACATTGGCAATGATAATTCTTTGCGAATGAAATAAAAGTAGATATGGGCACTTTAGCCATGAAGTTGTTTATAGTAGTGTGCGGCCATAAGGAAATGTTGACGTTTTTCGACGATTTGTTGCGGAAAGAGAAACCGTCGAAAATATTATGCACATGAGAAGTAACCGAGATTAGGAAATAGCAACGAAGATGGTAGGAGAAATGAATTCATTATTAACGATGCCGAACGTTTATACCTTACGAACAATGTAAACAAATGAGAGGATCTATAGTTAACACAAACCATCGCAATCGAACGGAAAATTATCGTCGGAAAGCAAAGCGGAACGTATGATATTCTTCGATAATTTCTCACTTAAAAGCTGCTCAATATGACGGCTATCACGAGCTAATATACGAACACAACGGATTATAATCCGACGTAATGCGGGCAATGATTCGGAAAAATACACCGAAAATAGACTCGATAATTCCTGCAAAAGCACTTAACATTAATATAGTAGTCACTTATGAAGTGCTTTTTTTCGGTCGTTTTGCTTTAAGCATTATGTTCGTTCAACTCTTCAATATTGAAAACGTAGAAGGTTACCTAAAAGAGCGTTTCTCCGCCTGACCTCACTTCTCTTCGAATACTCCCTTCCACAATTACAACTTCAAAAGTTAAAGTAATATCGAGCGATAAGTTTCATCAACCTTTCGAGGTACATCTGGTCGTACTTCCCACTTTGTAGACGACAAACAAAGATCACCGGATATGCGAATAAATAACAAACAAAAAAGCCGTTTTTCGGAGAGTGGATAGAGCCGATTATGGGTTGAGGATTAGGCTTAAAGTGAAGCAACATTTCAACGGCACTCTTATAGTACCAATAATCACCAACATTCTGAAACTTTTCCGGATACATCGAATATTCATCAGCTAACAGCATATTTGTCAGCATCACAAACCTAGCTCGACGTTTTCAGACAATCATAACGAATTGCTGAAAGTTGATATCCATGTCTCTTCACCTGATTGAGGACAACGTTGCGCTTCGGCTACAATTCAAAATTATCCTCCTTTAACTATTGAAAATATAATTAGAATAACTACATAACTATGCACATAGATCATTATTTCAGCTCTAATTCGAAGTTATTTTCTCACCTTTCTCGTCTCGATATCAACGTCTGAAAAGCAGAACTTATCGGTGATCTCTTCCGTAAATTTCTCGAGAACATTTTGCAATGATTCTGAAGATAAAGCCTTCCATTCGATAACCGTTTTAATATTCAATTCACTCATCTGAAATATATGCTGATTTTTACAAGTAATTATGCTCTAATTAGCAATACTAAATTATAGGAGAACATCAAATAACGCTTTCGAGAAGATGAAAGTATTTCCCCTTCAGAGAACAATCAAAACAACAATATGGATAGCAATCGTTCAGATTTTTTTTGTGCGGAAAAGAAGCGCTGGAAAATTTTTGTTCATCAACAACGAATATTGCTCGAATGTGTGAAATTTCAACTATCATCGAGAGGGATAAGCGAATAGCATATATGAACCTCGAACATATATAAGTATAGTTTGAAGAAATCGTTGCAAGTAGCAATTTTATGGCTATAATTTTGTATAGTATCCATTTTAAAGTTTCAAAAAAACATGAGCCAGAAATGGGAAATCATCGAAATAACAGAATTCAAGTACCATCATAGTTAATAATCATAGAAATTAATTTAGCATTCATGCGAAAACGAATATATCCCTCGTAAATGAAAGTATACGAATGATTCATTTCACCTATTCAATCCGTTGACAATATAACAAATGATTATTGAATAAGCTAAGAAATATGCAAAAAAAATTTCTCGCCACAATGCTAATAGATGTTGAGTTAATACAATAGCCGATTTAGTACAACATCTGGTTGCAATGATTATTCCCACTAAACGATTAGATGGATCAATATCGATAAGCACTTCAACCATGAAGGAACAGATGGATCAATATCGATAAGCACTTCAACCATGAAGGATCAGATGGATCAATATCGATAAGCACTTCAACCATGAAGGAACAGATAGATCAACACCGCATATAAGTAAATAATAAGATAATATAAAGGTGAGCACATATGCGACAATTAGATGGGATTTATTGAGAATGAGCGTGAATATGTTACCTTCTCGGCCGTTTATTTTCAGGTGATTCACGGTTGCTATGAGATGAGATATAAACAAATATGGGCGTATCGATTAAGCGTACCGCTCGACTCGATAGCACACTTACTCGATTAGTGAATTCAATGATAAGATGAAGAAAAACCTACTGTATGGTATCAAATTGAAAAAAAAAAAAACTATTCAAGTAATTCATGTTGTAAATATTTTAGATTCTATATTTCCAATATAATTGCTAATTTTAGTAAAAAATAAAAAATTATTCGCAAGCCTCTAAGTGAATTTAGACGACGCAGCGCTCCTTATGCGGGAGAGATGCCTCATCCATTCACATCCGAGCGAAGTTCTCCGATAACTGAATTCCCAATGTGGGTAAATTTCTCAAATTTAGTGGGTAAATTTCCCATCATAATTGCCAACGTTTCCGCTCAACAACTTTAACCTCTATTCCTATTAAAAGTCCATAGAGTTCATAGAGTCTTTTAAACTAACAATATGATCAAATCGGCTCTATATTATCCATTTAAACGTGGATCATAACTCGTATAGACTTCCCAAACGTTGGGAAATATATTTATACAAAAAAACTTAATTAAAAATTAATATTTCTAAGCATAAATCAATGTCGCATCATTAAGATTACCTAGTAATATAACTTGTAAAATAAGCTAATATTACTTGTAGGTAAGAGTTACCCATTGTAGCGGGCAACTTGTGAAGATCTCGAATTGCGAACGAATATGAACATCTCAATAAACAATAGTGATAATCCCTCTTCTGGTGATAGATGGATATCTCGTGATTGTTAGCGCTAGTAGCAACGGCTAGAAGTTTGAACCGATGCCGTTATATAGTAGCCCTTCCCCCCCCCCCCCCCCCCCCCAAAAAAAAAATGGATAGATGGTCTTTTTTTCGACTTCACTTCATACTTCAATAGATCAAGCTTAGTCTATCAAAGGCAAAGAAGGTGTACCCTCCTATTAGCATCCTAGTGTCTCTGGAAACCACGCTGCTCAGCATCCATCGATGTCCCCCTCTTCCAGAAATGTTTCAGGAGCGCTGCTTGCAAGCAGATCACGAGAGCTTGAATACGGTATCGCCGCGTAACGGTATATTCGTGCTCGCTCGTAGTTCGCCTCCTTGATTTACACCTACTGTATTGTTTTGTGGACGATGTGGTGGCGTGTACGTTGTTACTGCGTGGTTTGGGCATAGTACGTTTGTGGTAGTGTGGGGAAAAATGTGAGGTTAAAGGGCAAGGGAGAGTAGATAAAGTCGAGGAAGTGAAAAAAACCAGTTGGGGATTTGAGTATAGCGTTATGAGATGGTCAGGCTCTTGATTGGAGATCTTTGAGGCGCATCTGTCCGACTTTTTACCCATCTTAATATGTGGGAGCATTCGAGCTGACATTTTGCCTCTTTGCAATTTTCTAAACACCACAATTTCTAATGTGCCGAAATTAATTCGAACGATAGAATTGTGCTGTGACAAATTTTCATATTTTTTTGATGTGCAGGTTAAGGTGGCAGACTTTGCTGAGGACTTACAAGTCGGCGATCACCTCTCGCATATTCGAAGCTCAATTTCGAGTTCGGGAGAGAGGGTGTTGTTGCTGACGGCGACAATATCTCGTGCAGTTTTTATGTCACCTGTCTAGAGGTGTGCTTAACGCAATTGCCGCTTAATGATGCAGTTCTTGTCGAAACTCTTCTACGAGCATACACTTTATGATGAATGTTGTTCGTGCGGAACCGTCGCTCACTCTGCTTTTCTTCGATCGAAAAGGTCATTCTAACGAATGGTTCTCCTTATTTGATTGAAACTGCGGCAGCTAGCGTCGTGAACTTATAATCTGCTGTAATTTGAATGATAGCTTAATTCGTACCGTTTAAAGGTAATGCCGATATAGTTGTAGTAGTAATGCTATTAATATAGAAGTAATATTTTTCATATGGGAATGAAATAACGCTAATAAGAGAGTAGGAGTATGTTAACGTTTGCCGTGATCATAGATTCATTTGGATAGTACGACAAATTTGTTGGCGTGTCGCATAGATCGCTGTCGTCGTCATCATGATTCACCTAATCCGCTATTCAGTTTGTTGAGTACTCTCATAACTGTTATGATGCGTCGATCTCCGTTTATATCCATCGATCGTCTCTTTACGTGGACTCCTCAATTGCTACTAATATCCATCATTTTTTTTATGGGGAACTTTCAACTTAGTTCGCCTTGTCGCTGTTTTCTACCGTTTGATGTTTCGTTAACGAAGAAACTCTCGTGCTCTCTTCCACACGAAAGAGTATATGATGCTTTTTTTTTTTTGTTTCATAGAAAATGGAGGCGATTGCGGAACATGACTTCACGGCGACAGCCGAAGATGAGCTCAGCTTTCGCAAATCGGAAGTTCTTAAGGTGATTTATTACCTCTTCAATTGCTTCTTAATTAAGCAATTAAGGTTTTAATAATGGAACGGTAGAAGTTATGAAGATTTGCCTCGATGTTAGCCATATATTTTGAAGTGATTCACTACGCTTGTATGGATTAGTGAATGATTATAACGAGTCGTATGTCAATTTAGGTTATGTTCGATTATAATTATGGGGCGAATTGCAATGATCAATATGGTAAGCACCCTAATAGTTATTTTATTGCTTCCTCAGCAATTTATACTTTTTTTTCGTCGTTGCTTCTTCGCCGTTAAATTAAACACCGAAAGCAATGCTGACCTATGAGGCATTAAAGTAAATATGTTTTTGACAAATAAAATAAATAAAGTGTTTTTTTGTAAGTCTATTTTCAGAGTTCTTTGTTTACAGGTACTAAATAAGGATGAAGATCCACATTGGTATAAGGCGGAACTTCACGGTCAAGAGGGTTTCGTTCCTAGCAACTATATCAAAATGAGCGAGCATGACTGGTAAATACGTACCCTATGTGATGTATATTATCGTAAAAGTCACTTGCCTTTATATTCCCTTGACTTCTGGCCGAAATTGCTTGGCAGATTATAGTTTTAAGGTCTGAACTTGCGTAGCGGTCCCTCGCTCAACCATTTTCCACTCAGTTCCACTTCATTAGAAAGTGGTGTTCACAGATTTAGGTGCTATGCAAGCCTGAAAGAGACAATTGAAAATCTCTGAAAGTACGATGAAAAGTTCTTCGAAAATAATTATTTTCGGCATCATTTTTTTCTTGTTTATCTGACAATGTTTCATCTGCTCGAATAGAAATGATTCCTTGCTAGTTTTAATGGAGAAAGTAATCTACACAAATCCAAACTGGCATCCACAAATTTCAGTCAGAAGTAGTGAATCACCACAGAATTATCCACTATGGGACGAGGGATGGCCTCTGTGATCATACATGATCTATATCGATCAGAGTAGCGATCGCCGAATTGGTTTCATGTGATTTCTTTTGCTATATGCTATTAGAATATCCTGTTAGCTGTACCGGAAGGTCAGTTGTTGTGTATTTGAAATATGGATCATTGAGCATTTCGTCTACGAAGCATTGGGTATAGGTTTTCAGCTTTTCTTGTTGAAAAAATCTATGCAATTATAGAACGTTAAACATTATTGAATTTTAAATAAACGTTTGAATGAACTTTATGTTGTTAATTGTTAAATATGGAATTGGCCTAATTAAGTTTTATTTGCATAATTTGCAGTGCTGCTCCACTTACTTTTATGATTTACTTTAGGTACTTGGGGAAAATAAGTCGTGCGGATGCAGAAGCATTACTGCTAAGGCCGGGTAATGGTGATGGAGCATTTCTGGTTCGACAGTCGGAAAGTTCACCGGGCGATTTTAGTATTTCAGTCAGGTGTGCTTATATTCTTCATGTTATGAGTTTTTGTTGTAGTTGTTGTTGTTGTTTTGTTTTATTTTTTTGGCATTATGAATGAGTGTTGAGCTTAAAACGTTATCATAGTGCAAATCAATTCATTGTGTGATTTGCTATCACATTTAAGACTTAAATGATTAATGATTGCCGCAGTGGAGTAAAAGAACAAAAAAAGGGGTGGGAGGGAAATAAAAGTATTTGAGTTCTAAAGATGTTGTATATATTTCATCTGAACGATTTTGACCACTCTCAACTTAGAGTCTTTCAACTCTTCAAATTCTTCTTGTTATGCTTCATACGATATATTGAAGTGGAAAGTTCGTTAAAGTGATCGTTTCGAGTGTATATTCTATGAGATTGTTTGGAGTTCAAATCACTCACTATGACTGAATGATCGTTGAGGTAATTTCTTCTCAGTGTTAGGGTTGCTTATTGTTTCCATGAGATTTTCACCCGCCTAAGTTTCGATTGGCGGGAGAGGACGATACAGGTGGCTTTGCTGAAATATATTTACACAATACTATTTCACTTTCTCGCTTGATTGTTTTAGCGGTGAGTCATTCACTCACCAGTGATTGTTCCCTTTAATCGTATCACGGCGGTAGATTTGCACACCTGATCCCAGGTGAATATCGAAGGTTTTTTCTATTGGAAAATTTGAATGAGGATTTAAGGAATTCAGTTTGAGTAACGCGAATTGATTCAGATACCATTCCTATTCAACAGCCTATTTCTTTGTTTTTTAAACGCCTTTCTTCTGCGCTCATAATCGATTAATATATCTTTTGTTCTGTGTTTAGTGTGGTTCTCATGGAATTGCATTACGAGTCTTTTCTGTTGAAGCTAATTAAATGTGTTGTTTGCTCATCACCTACATTGTGTTTGCAGGTTCCAAGGTGCAGTACAACATTTCAAAGTTCTAAGGGATAATAACGGTAAATATTTCCTATGGGTGAAGAAATTCGATAGCCTCAATGAATTGATCAATTATCATAGGTGAGTGCTTTTGTTATGTTATTTTTTTTTTTTTTTTTCTTCTACTCTTCTTTCATTTCAGCAACTATCAGTTGTTGCCTCGAGGGTATAGGCGTTGAGTAGATTGTTCTTAGGTCTCGTCATTTTTAGTTCCCTGTGCACTAACCCATTGGCAATCTAACCTAATCTGAGTCACCTTTTTAATCGATTTGATGAGTAAATGTGCCTCAGGAGCTTTATATTTTCAGCAGGTCCTGCCACTAATATCTGCTAAAGAGGGAAACAGTCGTCATATATGACGACGGTAGAATCTGACAAGTATTTAGCCAAAGCGTGTGAGAGGGGCACCATCTTTTAAAACTTCGGAATGACGGTGTTGTTGTTAGGGCACATGAAAATCTAACGAGTATATGGTCCTCGTGAGCCACAAGTAAATACACGTTCCTCCACATCTCACTCTTTCGAGACTCAAGTCAAATCTCTGCAGTCCTAAGTAATAGTTTCTAAGTGCTCAATAAGGTTTGTCACCTTTAATCCTTCCATTTGTTTTAATTGTTTCATTTTTCAAAGTAAAGAGCTCAAGTGAGACTTTTGGCATGCGATGTTCATTGGAAGGGCTTGTAAGAGCAAAGAAGGAAGCATTGTGGCTAAATAACAACTGTTTGAAATGCGGCAAATGTGGGAGCTTTTGGCTGAAGACAGAAAAGTATTGGATGTGTGTAGATTGCCTTTTATCGATTAAATTATCAAGAGTATCTACAGCTCCTTATGTTCCAGAGTTCAAGTGCATTTGAATCGTAATATATAGAAGCCGTTGATCCCATTTGAATTTGTTGTTTATTTGCGAAGAGGCCAATAACGTATTTTGAGATGGATCTAAGGGTTTTAGTGTTATTTATTCTAATTAAAAATTAGTATATTCGTTGTTCGCTGTGTAGTAATTTTCGGAAATAATTAAACTTTTATTTTTTAGACCACCCATGATGTTTTGTCACTTATATTTCTCATAATGGAACGCATGAATAATATTTCTTGCCAACTGTTGGATATTTACTCATGGATTCTCAAAAACAGGAAAATATCGAACTGGGAATCACTAGAGATCTTTGAAATTGACGTCTCTCATTTCTTTTTTCTCCTCATTTCACCATTTCTCCGTCTGTTGATGTGTAGTAGTACAATAGTTAGTCGTGCAATATCTTCACCTAAAACTGCGTGGAGGATTCATATATTGGGCATCAAACTTTCCGAAGTGTTATAACTAAGCTTAGTATTATACGCTTATAAAACAATCTTTTCTTTATAATCGCTTCTTTTATTGCGTATTTTTCGGTTGATTTTAGGAGTGCGTCAGTGTCGCGTTCGCACACGATCCTACTGCAGAATATGGATAGCGCAACGACGCAGCAAACGACTCTCGTACAAGCGATGTTTGATTTCACCCCTCTTGAAGAGGGTGAACTTCCATTCAAACGTGGCGAAATAATCACAGGTATAGCTTGTTCAACCGGTGCTCTCAGAACTGTTATAAAATATTATTCTAATGTTTTTTTTTCAACATTTGTATATATGAAAATATTTATTTTGTATGTATACATTTCTGTTCTTGTTTTGATAGGTTAAGTTCTTTTATCTGGAGCTTTCTTCCTATTAAAACTTCCTTGGGCAGAACGAACTGTTCGCAAGTATAAAGCTAGAAGACGTCGAGGGAATATAGTTTTCGTTATCAACGGTCGTAGATGCTAGTTGATATTGGGCGCTTTAGAAACGTTTACTTTTAACTTATTTACATTATTGATATAGTCCTTAGGGGAACGTAATGCCTCATCTTTGTTAGCCTTACCACAGTATGTTTTTGTGAGGAGCTGTGAGGACGTTAATTGCAGTGACCAATCGTGACGACGATAATTGGTGGGAAGGGACGTTGAACAACCGGACGGGCATGTTCCCAGCCACCTATGTGTGTCCATTCAACAACACTTCTCATTAAGCATCATCCGGTTGTGTCATTCTACACTTCAGCAGCTGTTATGCGGCATCTAAGCACTTCGAGCAGTGCAGTTACTTACTCACATTTCTTTGCGTTTTTGCCGCGTATTTCTGTTGGTGAATTTTAAGCTCTTCGCCGTCAAAATCTCCTCTGTCTTGAATATTTCAACTCATCTTTCGGTCCGTTATATGTCCCGAGTCTTCTTCCCCTCCGTTCCCTCGCTCTCTTTAAACCAGCTCTATCGCTTCATTGAAAACGAATAGAAGAAAATGAAAGTGTCTCGAAGAGAGGTCCCCGTTCTTTCATAGGTATTCGAAACAATGTTTCCGAATTGTGATGGGGTGGGAAAGAGGCTCACTGCTGTTACTTCATATGCGATCGTAGAGCGTCAAAAAATTGTGACGGGCTTAAGCCCTGTCCGTCTGGATGCTGACTTTATTAAGTCCGATCTTTAAATATTATATGTGTGTATGAGCGTACTGCTCGGAAATGTGTATAGTGTTAGTAAGGAGGAAAGGTGTGCAGTGCAGTAAGTCATCTGTTCATTACTGTTATATTACCACTCATTGCTAAGTTCTTGCTGTGTGCCAAAATGGCATCGTTGTAATATTTTCCTTTCAGTAGTTAGCTGAACGCACTCTTTATACTTTTATTTGAACGTTGTTTCTTTTTCTCGTGGAGGTGGGCCGGGGAAGAAATAAGAGAATACGCCTTCTTACAGATGACTTGCAGGTTTTCGCGAAAGGAGAAGTTGAGCTGGAACTGCACTAGTAGGATGTTTCCGCCACCACTTCCTTTTTGTTTATTTTCGCCGAATCGGTTGCAAACATGAACTTTAAACGAGGATTTATGCGCGAGGTATAGGTAAATAGGTAAATGAATCACCTATCTCTGGACTAATTGTTTCCTCTTTCTTTTTTTTCAGTATAGGTAAATGAATCACCTATCTCTGGACTAATTGTTTCCTCTTTCTTTTTTTTCAGTTAAGGTTTTTATCACAGAAAATGTTTCTGTTAATATTTGTTGCAACTCTTTTTTCCTACAATCACAGAAGGGCCAAAAATTGTGCGTTCGACGAGGCTAAGGCTTGCTTTCAAAGATTAATACCATATGTTCTACATCATAGCCAATACTTTCAAGATGGTTGCACCCCTCATATGGGCCAATAGTTGACCATTTCAAGGCTGAATACACACCTCTGGTACAGATTATAAGAATATAGACAGCGATTGCCTAGGTGTATTGAAATTTTCTATCTACAGATGTGAAAAAAAGGAAGCAGAAAGTCGATTGTTGAGGAGCATCGTATGAGGCCATATCGGTTAGCTCCATTTTCAATTTTGCATTGCACTGGCGAGTCTTTTCCTCATTTGCCGACGTGCTCATTTGCTTGTCGAGTTTACCTTGTTTAGACATCTTTTTCCGTGATATGTTTTATTGATTTTAATTACGAGTTTTTCAATTATCTCCTTTTTCGTAGTGAATTTTCGGTTACCGTCGATTGTTCCTTCAACATTTATGACATTTTGAGGTGGTTCAGTATACGAAAAGGAGGACCTAGAACCTTAGAAAATTCTGTAATTGCTGAACTTATAGGTGAGAAATAAGTAAATAAAGATATGTTCGAAGAGACTGTGGACTGTTCTTGAAATTTACCCATCAAATGAGTGGGAAATTGAATGAGCTGAGGTTCATATTGTGCTGTTAATAATTTGATGTTGATAGGCGTTTCGTTATGTACAGCTAATAATAATAAATGTTTCTGTCGAGGGGACGTTATTCTTCCACTAGTTGGTCAATATTTCATGTGTAAATTTGCGTCTCAATATATATATATGTATTCTTTTAAAATATAGCGCCGTTCATTTTGCATTATTATTCGCTCGCATATTTGGTTTGGTGTTTAGCTCAAACAGAAAGATCCACTGGGGTTGAACTATATGCAGTGTTACCTGTTCGAACATCCTGTATGGTTCCTGTTGTTCATGGTGATGGTCGTTCATTAACGCGAACTGGTCCGCATCTTTTCATTAAATATCATAACTGTTTTTGTTCGCATATCCGCAGGAAGTTTGTATTATACCTGTAGAATACTGTGGCTCTAGTCGCCGAATTTTAGTTGATTTCATTCGTTGATAAAAGAGGGAAGAGGGATTCAAAGGAGATTCGATGTGCGCTAACGTCGGAGTCGGGAGTCGAAGAAAATGTCTTCGCAGCAGCACAAAGCAAATGAACGAGGTGGTGCTACTGTATATGTTTCAACTGCTAATTATCGCAAAAAAGTTTGATCGCAACAAATGGTCAGTAATTGTCTGGGTCGAGGAGCGACAGAAGCAGTGCAGCTTCGTCGGTGTTGACCAGGCGTGTGTTTATTGAAAGATGTGTCTGGAAACTGCTGGTTTGATACTCAGAATGTCGAAGATATCATTAGTTTTCGACATTGAATATAACTGCGGTACTGTCGAGACGTCTTTGTGTCATTTTACTTGCGATTTTCTGATGCATTGGGAAGGTTTAATACAAATCGGGCGGTTCTTGTACGCTTACGAAGATATTTGGTCCGCTCACTTGAAACGAAACATCTTTGTAACGTGACAAAACGTCATCATCATTTTCCTATAAAGTATAAGTTTAATGTAAAAATTGATGGAATGTTGGATATGAAGAGAAGGCGCAAATTGCTAAATGAATGGGAGGCGGCTGGGTGGCGTTTTAGGTAGGCATAGGACGAACAGTCGCACGCCTGCACTTTTGAGAACGCATTCTCTCTCTGGTATGCGAAGTGTGTAGAAGGCGTTGATTCCACGTGGCGTGGGCTGGCTAGATGGACGAGGCCAGCGCTGGCGGCTGTTTTTTCTCTCTCTCTCAATTTCGTATTGCTTCAGTTTCTCTTCAATTCGAGGATAATGGTGTAATTTATCCGGTGATTTCGTGGCGTCGACAGGTATTGGTGCTAACATTGAAATGACGGATAACTTTTGCGAGACGTTGTTTTCCTCGCAAATCGAGAGGGTCATACGTCAAGGAGCGCCTTAGTCGGTGTCGGAAGGCAGCTTTTCATGCTGTAAATGCCTTTGAAGTAAGCTTTGGAAAAGATTTTCAGAAAAAATTTCGCCTGATTACTATGACCGGCCGTTACAGTGTCGACCAGCCGAGGTAAGGTCTTGCTTGCTGAATTCTTTATGTAGCTATTAAGCTACTAACCTCCCCAACAGGCATAGATATTTGCTGCTTGATGGGGTACATACGTGCGTATATTTATGATTATATGAACGATTTTATAGTTTGGAGTTGTCGTTTAGCCAAGATGTAATTTCATTTGAGGCAGACAAAATTGCAAACAATTAGTGCGCTGAATGAGCTATCACATGAAAATAATAAACGCGCACTTCGATCATCGTAGCCCGATATAAACCGGCACGAATGCATGGAAATTCCACGTATATGGAGATATACACGAATATAGGTATTCAATCAAAACTCGTGAATAATTTGCGCTTATTTCACTGCGTTCTATTAACTGGCGAGCCTAAACGTTTAGCTCTTATTTGAGCATTCTTTAAGCGTTTAGAAGATTACACGTATGCTTCGTTCTGAGCCCCTAGCAGTTGCGATGATGCAGTTGAATTATTCCTTAATCTGATTATAGTAAGAATACTCCGGATGAAAAATCTTGTGAAAGTCGGATTTTTCAGGAATACGAAAAAAAAATTTCGTGGATTAGAAGCCCGCATTTATTTATTTCTCTAAAAATGATTAATTTCATGAAATATGTAATTATATCAACAATTCATAGGTGAGCGGAAAAACGTAAATGCGCCCAGAAAATATTTTGTCCGCTAATTGCAAATTGCAGTTCATATTTTTTTTTTCTGGATTTTATCCGTTTATTTTCCAGAAATATTTAATCTTCTTCCATAATGATTTATGTAAACTCAAATATGATCATATTTATTTATTTTATATAAGAAATGCAAAGTTGATTAACAAAGAATTTCGAAGGATAATTTCCGAAAAAAATCCATGAAAAAAAGTGATCTCTTTAAAGAAATTGACTATGTGCCAGCAGTGTGTATTGTTTAGATGGGATCAGAGTACGTTCTATGGTCGTTTACGTCATTTTGCGAGTATCACAGATCCTCGAAAGATTTTTGCCTCACCTGAGACATTGAGAAAGAGCAAAATGCTCCTCGAACAGTATAAGTAAGCTTCATTTTTTTTCTTTCGGATTTTGAGCTATAACTGCGACCACAAATTCAGCTGAATTCTTCTATTTTTGCAACCGATATCATAGAAATTGGCGCTCTATGCGCAGATCAGTTGTTCACTATCTTAATTGAATTCCTTCGTTAGCCTAAAATCATCGTTCTGTAGCCTTAATTGAGAGCCTGTAATATAAAAATTTCATAAGCTGTAAAGGTGAAACCGGACTGCACAGTTTTGGACATTTTCGGAAGTATCTTCTCTTAGGTTCACTCATGGCATCGATTTGATGGTAGTTTCCAAGTGATGCAAAAAAACAGCACGATCACTTCAGGACGAAGTACAAGTTATCACTATCACTATCTTCAAGGTTTCCTTTTTAAGGATATAAAGGATGTACTACCATCCCTGGTCCTTCAACTGAGAAATGCATAACCGATGGCTTTTGTAATCGGCATCCCATCTTTTTCTCCTAAGTCCTCAACATGTATCCGTTTTCGTAGATTTTATTCCCACTCTCACTTTTTCATTTCTTCAGAAAAAATCAGGAACCGAAGGGAACTCGTTTAGAAGATCTGTATAGAGCTCAGGCATATTATGGTTCGGCGTTTCATCCAGATACGGGCGAATTACAAAACCTCGCCGGACGCATGTGTGCCAACGTTTATGGAGGAACCATCCTCTGCGGTGCTATGATGATATGGTACAAGTAGGTTTCCATGTAATCATAATGTTTATGGTCTAATCTCTTTTCCTTCCACGTTTGCGGATTTAAAGCATAAAATCTTGCTTCTATTCCCCGTCGAATAAGAAGACAACCCACGAATCCATCTTTACATAAAATTCCCCATCAAACCGCCAATATTTCATAACGCCAACCACCTAATGAGGCCTAATCAAATGTATGTGGGCGATCAACGGAAGGAAATCAAATGAAACGTATGCTATAATTAAGGTCAGCGTCAGCAGTCATTTTCTGGCAATGGGCGAATCAATCGTTCAATGCACTGGTGAACTATACGAATCGAAATGCGAAAAGTCCAATGAGTAATCAGTGAGTTGTTTCGACAGTATTCTCTTATTTTTTCCGATCTATTATTGTAGATGTGGAAATATAAATTAAATGAGCTAAATGTTAATGACTATATCGTCGCATCTTTCGAATATCACGGTATATCTTTGAGTCGAAATGATTAGTGACCAATATAATCGTTCAAGAGCGCTGAAGCGTATGCATCTACGCAATATAAGCGAGGTATTCTCGGTTTTCCCCCGAACATTTGGTATCATTCCTGGATTGTGTAATTTGAGCGGAAATGAATTTCAACAAAACATTTAGTTTATGCATCAGACGGTTAATTCGCCTTATATGAGGTTGCGATTAGCCAAGAAATCAGATATGACAATAAAATTCTCGAAGAAAAGTCCACTAGAGGTTTTTACAAGAAACAAATTTTTTTGCTAAAGAGGTGATCTCTTCCAGTTCTGTAATTATGGATTCATGATTTTTCTTTTAACTGAATGCATTTCATACTGAATGAATGCACTGATGTGTATTCCTCAGTTATATTTATCTTTGCGTTCGTCAAATTCTTAATGAATCCTTTTTTTAGGGATCTACTCATAGCTTATTCATCCGCAGTGACTGGTGCACTTGGTGTTGCACTCGGTCTCAAATATTATTTCGCAAGAGTGATTTATTTCTTTGTTTTTTTTTTCCATAGGGCATCTTCAATAGTGAATAAAAATGAATTCTTTAAAAGTTTGTTTGCTTCTATGAATCTTCGAATCCAGCTTGGAAACTTCGATGAATCTTCGCGCTACTATATGCTTATTCCTTATGATAACTGAATTTATTCAATTTAAGTGAGCAATTATTGCCTATCCTGTATACTTTAACGATTTATTTCCTTCTGTGCTTAGAGAAACGACTGATTTAGGAGAATCTATGAAAGATGAAGATTCAGCAACGCTTTAAGCTTTGAAATTTAGATATAGTAGTTTTCTTCGTCCATACTGAAATGAATTTTTAAGAAGATCGAAAAGACATTTTTTCTTTTTCCGATTTTCATATCTTCACTGACAGTATTTTTCACTATTGTTTTTTTGTATGTTCCACACTCGTGAATCAGGATCAGCAGCTTTAAGGTTTAGTTCATCTGTCTGCTAAGTATAGCGCTTGGTTTATGTTAAGGTACAACTATTTACAAGTGAATGCGAATGGAACAGTATGTTCGTACAAAACGCCTCTTTTAGAAGGCATATTCGGTGACCGTGCAACGTCTTGTGCCCTTCATAGCTGTGGCTATTGCCAACGCAATAAATATACCGTTGGTACGGCAGAAGTGAGTTGGTTGTCGTGTGAAGTGTTTCATCGTGCATCAAGTCTATGTAGTTGCAGTCGTCAGTGCTACAAGAATCGATCGACTCCGCAATGCTGAAATAATATATGGCTATAGCAAGACAAAAAGAGTTTCCACTGCAAGGAGTGAGTAACAGAGGAGAAAAGAAAACGTATCGCGGCATGAGACTCCTGGTTTTTTAGATGAAAACAAAGGAATTGTTTGGACAGTTCAACCCATTTTACACGCGATAAACAGATGCTTCAATAACTTACAGAAAATTTTCCGAGAAGCCTATACAGCAATTCAGATTTTTACAATATAACTTTATGGTGTTACAGGCTTTTCAAATATTTCATATATATATATATATATATATATTTCTCATGTTGGATATTACTTCAGTGAACTCATCAATGGATTAATAGTAACGGATGAGAACGACAACGAAGTTGGTCGCTCGAAGGTAATTTTAAATTCGTGTTTAAAATACTCTGAGGCATTCTGATGAAACCTCCCACTGGGTAAAGTTTTCTGATTTTCTAAGCTTTCGCGTTTTATTCAGTTCATTCGTCTCATTATTCTCCGTTTTTTTTCTCTTCATCCTTGTTGATATTCTTTGGGCGTTTCATTTTTCGTTGAGTGGTTTGTTTTATTTTAGTTCATCTCTATTGGATCCTTCAATTTCATTGCTTGTTGGGATCGGTTTGCTGGAAGTTTCAGAAAATAGTAGTTTCACACAACGATTTTTGAAATTAGCTCTCTTTATGCTTAGCAACAATTTTTACTCGTCGTTCTTCTAATCCTAAATGCTAGAACCCTAGTTAACCTCATTCTGTCTAGTTTTCTTTCCGAACTCAATTGTAAAATGCAATTATTTACAGTTAGCTGCCTATAAAGCAATCTCGTTGGTTGTCATATCTCGGAACGTTATTGTTGCGCCCAGTATGCGTATGTTTCTCATTAATTCTTTTACTATTGAGTTTTTCAACTTTGTACTTTTCAGTAGAAAATTTTAAGCAGTAATTGACGCCTAATCAATAACTGTTGAATAATTTGACACTTAACTAATCCAGTTACGAACGATGTTTCTTATGCATTGTCTCCTTCGTTCTTATTCATGAACTGAAGTGTTTTAAAAACATACAAACATAGAGAATGAAGAACGACGTCCTCTTATGTATCATGTATTCTGCCATGCCAGTAATCTTAGATAGTCTCTGTGGTTGACTTTTTGTTGCGAATGTAAATGTCGCGACAGTTTTTATCCCATCTGTGAGCTTCTCTGGACAGTATGTGGCGTCGGCCATTTGCGCCCTTTTTCAGTACTGACACCAATAATTGTGGATCTATTTTGCAAGTTCAGATGGTTCGCACGTAATCTTCACATGGTCAATATTCCAACTCAGCTTACGCTTACGTTTATACTGTAAGTTTTGTTGAGTTTACTACTCTCTTTTGTTAATTGTCAATATTGAAAAAATGGTATGGGTTGATTCAGTGAGTTTAATGAAGCAAATATTCGCCAAGGTGAAGGTTACGGAATATGATGGAGTTACTCCTTGTTTCATGTAACTTAGGAAGACGACTTTAGCTTTGGCCACCGTTAACAATTAATACTTGGAGGAGAAGAATCGGGGGAAAAAAGTGAGTGCGAAATTATACTTCGTCGATATATAGCTTCGGCGGCTGCCAATCATCTCTTATCGCCTTTGTTCGTGGGCCTCAAACCGCAAATATTCTTCATGTTTTCATGAATGCTTTTTTCTTTGTTGAGATTAGATGATATTTGCAATTAGCGCTTTATGATAGATGAGGCAAATTTTGGAACTTCTCAACAGGAACGTTACAATTGTAGAACAAATATATCACCTGTTTTTATTTTGTTTGTGACCATATGGTGGTTAATCTTTTGTCCTCTATATCCATCGGTCGCTGCAGAGAACACTGGTGCAATCTTCTCAAGAAATTCAGTGCCTTTTCTTTGCTCATCATTCTTTCTTTCAGTTTTGGTGCCATGGTTCCAGTTGGATGCGCTCTCTATCCACAGAAAAAGTAAATCCCAGAGATTTCTCTCTTATAATCGTCACACACATATTATATATATATATATATACATATATATATATATATATATATATATATATATATATATATATATATATCCGCATCTTTTAACTCCATTTTACTAGTTTGCATCTGCGAAAGGGCTGCTTTTAATTTTGCATGGGGATTTGAGCCCATTCTTCCAATTTAGCATAGACTTTCGAAAATAGCTGAAAAAATTTCATGATGTTGCAGAAAATAAGTGTAGGTATCATAAATCTTTGCCCGTCTAGGCTAATGAAGGTGCTTCTAAGTAGGGCATCAATAGCACATATACCCCAGTGTCTAAAACAGCGATTATTAACGAGGTGGAATTATTACTTGAACATTGAGCATTATTGAATCGATAAAGGCGACGATGAATTTAGGTAATGCATGCTTTGTGTGTGCATTAGTGATATTATCATGTGAGGGAGTAATTCTCTTTTTGCAGCAGCCTTAATGTGGAAACATTACGACGCTATGAGCCGAAAATCTATCAGACAATACAAAAGCGTTCAACGCAACATGTTTATTTCAATAAAGGCCTCTAATTGATGGGCACGTGATCGCTGATTATTGAGGTACTTTTTACACTCGTGATCTTTAATTTGTTCAGCGATTATTTACAACAATTGATCATCGATTCATTGTCCATTCGAGAATAGGTGATTCAAAGAAGTTCTCCTCTTCTGTTGAAAATGCGCAGCTGTGAAATTTATATTTTTCTTATCACTATTTTTATACGATCTGAAAATTTCTCTTCGGAAAGTATCAGTGACTGAGCCTTTCCTCTTTATCACTTCTAATTGATGAATTTGCCGTTGCTCTTCGTTATCACTTTAACATGCCAAAGTCCACTCCTCTCGTGATAAGCTCGTACTGTGCCAGTATTAGGAAATATGTTATCAAGTACTAATTTGTAAGCTTTTTTGAAATATTTTACTTTCCTTTATTTTCCGCTTTCGTATTTGTTCACATTAAATAATGATATAAAAATTGAATTGTTTTACAAACGAACCTTATAGAAATTAAGTGAAATGAAAGATCAACGGACACAGGACAAAGAATATAAAATCGATGCGGCATTGATCTGTTCGCAAATGAGGATAGTTATGAGAAGTTTAATTAGTTTATCGATAATGTGTAATAATCGATGACATTAATCTCAGAACTTCAGATGGTCCTTATTACAATACGTCATTTGAAAGGTGCAGCTTTCTTTACTCTTCCGAATCTGCTGCATTCGGAGATGCATACGAGCTAAATACCTGAGGGTTTTTAACATTCCTATTGTTTCTATTCGTTAAGTGCATAATGAATTTCACATCTTCCACATCCGATTAAGGGATCCACAAATTTTGGCAGTAAAGATATCGCTAAACAGAACTTCATTTTCCCCATATCGTGTAGCACGAATCTGGTCGCCAAAGCAATTTGTTTACCTCTTTGCGACGCCTCTATATTTCTACAGGTAATGCACACTCCGAATACCGAGACAATTGTGTTGATGCGAGGTCTTTGTTTGCGCTTTTTGAATCGTCGTACCCTCTTCTAAAGAATACTATCGCGGAATGCATGTCGCGGTGTCACATAGGTTTTTTTGCGTCTGTCATCCGAATCGCTCGCATATACTTAATTTATCGGTCTGGTTCATTTTTCCGACAGCACCGTCTCATCACGTTTTTTCTTCCACTGAATGTAAGTGATTAAGGAATGGCCCATTAGTTGGGTATTTTATTTCGCTTCTTATTCTGTGCCATGCAAAAGTTATAATAAACTCATATCGCACTTCTCATGCAACTTATCTTTTGAAGAGTGTTTCGAAAGGTGTTGACTTCACAGTTACGTGATGCTGTTTATGAACCTATAAGGGCTTATGGTTCTCAGTTTACATATATTATACCACTCGGTGCAAAACAGCTGTCGTTATAGGTGATATTTAGATTCCGTTTATCCAACAAAAGAACAGCAAAAAAAAACAACAGGCGTAGAAAATGACAGATTAACTTGCGGCAGCAGATAGGCAGCAATATATACAGATTACTTACAATTCGTTATCTTACATCATTGGTTAAAACAGTAAAACTGATGGACGATCGCATAGACAGCACACAATTTGCTGCTGCTACCGAAGAGAAATTCTGAAAGGAAGAACGCGATAAGGAAGCGAACCAGAGAGAAAACGATATAAGAGATAATGCTCAAAGGCATGTGGGAAATCCAAAGAGAATTTCAGAAGTGAGTTAAATCTACTAAGTTTTCTTGGAGATAAATATAGCAATGTACAGTTTGCAACAAATATAAGAGTTCCGGCAACAAAGAAGTTCGGTAATATTGCTGTCACATCAATGAACTCACAGCACCTCGTCAATAAACTGACAAATAGCATAGGTGACATTTTGCCGATTCCTACTGCGAGTTCTTCATTTATTTGTCTTATATGGAAGTGGTCCATATAAGTATCTATTTGCAGAATTGTCTTATTTAGATCAGAACATCAAAAAGTATAAATATTTAACTTCAGATATTTAATGCGCGAGTTGAATGCCGATGAGAACCGCTCCACTGGTCGATGAATAAAATCCGCTCTTTCAAAGATGGCCATATAAGAAACATGCAAGGAACAGCAGCACTTACAACAACCGTTCGAATAAAGCGTTCCAAAATCTGCATCGTATAAAGAGGTATAAATCGATGGACGAATATAATGCGTTATTATAAATACCCCTTCAGCAAAGAAATTACAAAGCCAAAAAGAAAGGATCGAGCCGGAACCCAACACATAGCTTTATGGTGTGTAGCCGCATCAGTAAGTGCTATGAAAGGGGAATTTCGTGAAGAAAATGCGCATCGAAAGCGTCGCTATTCACAGATACGGCGTCATTTGTATAAGCCGTAGGCACCGCTACGACTAGATCTCCTTTTGGCTGCGAACCAACTTCTTGCACACACAGAACCTGTAAGTACAATTCACCTGTATAAGTACATACCATTTCATTCAGCTAGGCAAGCCTATTTGTTAGCTAGTTTTTAAAAAACTTGCATTCACGCCATAATAAGCCCTATCTATTGCATGTCGTTTATTAACGGTTCACTTCCCCCCTTCCTATATTGAAATATTGAAATTTGCAGAATGTGGATACAGAAAAGGATACTCTTTCCATGCTGTTTGTTAAGGGAAGGGAGCACCATGTTTGAGAAAAAATCGCTAAAATGAAAAGAGCGATGAGCAATACATTTCAATGCTGTGTAAACATTCGCGGCCAGCTAATGCAAACTGCGAAGTTTGTTTACTCAATGCATAAACGGTAGAGCACATAGAAAGGTGTGCCTAAACAATTCATGCGGTCGCCACAGGAGGCATCTTTCCACTGATGGGTTGGAAACATCCTCAAATAATGATTTTATCTCTATGGTATACTGACATATCCCCTCGCATCGATCTTCAACTTACCAGAAAACGAAACAACAGCGCAGAGAAATCAAATTGGGTGTACATCAAAAACAAAATTGTTAGAAATAGGGTGAGTACCATTAAATCATTTTTCTGCGAAACTTTAACAACGGGATGAAAAGGATTGGGGATGAGGGCACCAATATACTAGGAAGCAGGAGCATCTCATTATGCAACTAGCTTTTGTTGGGAGGGGGGAAACAACGCTGAGAAATGGAAACAAACCATAGCACTATCAAAAATGAAACGAAAAAGAAAAATAAAGTGACTCATTTTGCAGCTACATCGACAAACAATGCACCAATGAAAATGTTCACCAACAGAAAATCGACTGCACACTGCAGCAAAGCTAGCGAAAAAAAAAACACTCGAAAATTATTGCAGACTTCGTTGTGCAACTGATTTAGAACTCTCTTCTCGAAACATGGAATGTTCTCCACGAACATTGCTGGCGACTGGATTCCTCTCTCTTACTACAATACAAAAGATTTCATTTCATAAAATAATTGCAAACATACCCAATGGCCGCCCCAATCACAAATGTCACAATATTGGAGACCATGAAGCCGAAAATAATGTCCAGACGGAATAACGACTTATTTTTCCCATATTCGAACAATGATGCGCTCTCTGGCTCCGGGCTATTCGGTGGCGTAGACAGAGTTGAATCTAATTGCGCAGAACGTTGTCGCACAGTCCTAAAAATGATTGATTGCACAAAGACCTCATATAATTAGAATATGCATACTGCTGAAAGTATAGTAAACGGAAATCTTCATCCATGAGATATCCCATGGAGTTTTCTTTCCCACATGTGCAATTCCAATAAAACTTAGCGGGTGCAGAAAACAATCAGCAAAAAAAAAATTATATCCGGCATCCAGCGTCATGCTAGCGAGAAATCTGTTGATTTTCTATGAAATTTATAAAAGTAGCAGAATCTGCTCATTCACTCATCACCTCTCATAAAGCCGAAATACTTCAGGCGTCATTTAACTTAGATTATCATGAGATTTCAATTGGTGCTAAGAAAGACGAAAATGGGGGGAAATTTGATGAGAAAAGCTGCAGAGAATTTCATACCTCAAGGCAACAGAGCTAGTGTATCACTGCTCATCCTAAAACGCCTGCAGTCGCTTTTTTCCGTTTATGACAGCGTGCCAACCTCGACGCGACTTATTTGCTGTTTTCGAAGCAGCTTTGGCACTTTCTCAGATATGCTGGCCACCCCTCGAGTCTATCATTAAAAATTGTCTCGAAAAGACAAGCCGAATAAAATATGCTCTATTTTAATGAATGCAACTATTCATTAGACGACAACCAACAACTTTGACGGCGTAAAATGCCGAACACTAAATACCGTGTTTTTAGACGTACAAATTACTTTTCTGTACAAGTCAGGAATTTACTTACTAAGCTTCATATAAGCGAGAAATGGGCATACGGAGTATTCTAAAGGTGGGTGTTACAAACAGCTCAAACAACGAAGCTATTTTAGTGTTCACCGAAAACAAAAAAACTATTTAGCAAATGAAAAAATGCGTACTGCGATTTAAAAAAAATAAAACGACAAATCTGCAAGCAAAACAACCTTGGCGGAATCGCCTCTGGACGACTACTCCAGTCCCAAATCCAATCCGTACTCCTTGCCGGTGGCAACACATCTCTCGTTAGCCGAAACTTCACCTGCTCAAGATTCGGTTCGAATTCAACGTGAGGACTCTGGATGCTAATCGGACTAGAAAGAAGAACTGATAGTAGGAAAGAAGAAATTCCGGAACATTGCGAATTTTCCATCTCTTTTTGGAAAGGTAGCTTTCAGTAATACCAAATGGAATTTTGGTGAAACCAAGGAACCAAAATGAAAAAGATACTAAATGAAATCTTCAATAAAACGCTTTCGGAATATCAAAATTTGATTGTGAAGCGCTCAAAGATAACGATGAGGTTGCATAAAAGCAAAATTTTACTGGTGAGCATTTAGTGTTTTCTAAAAGATACAATCCGCCAGAAGGCAGTTCAAGTGGTAATTACTTTTTACTGAGATCTTAACATAACGGTTAAAAGTGACGTACGGGAAAACACGACCTGCAATTCGACATGTTTTTGCATTTATACTTTCTAGAGATGATTCATGCCTTAAAGCACTGACTGTCGGTAACTGTTACTTATTTCTATAGAAATAAACCTTTGTCTGCTATAATCCTTCGCTGCTGTGTCGGCATCAACGATAATCGCGTCAACACTACTACACATCGAAGCGCGTGATGGAGCCAGCTCTACCCATGACTCTGAAATTATTACCTCATTCAAATAAATAACTGTTTTTTTTTTTTGCTTTTATATGAATCCCGATTGCACTCACACCTTGCATGTTCCTTCTGATATCAAAAATGAAGCAGCAACAGGCATATGAAAAGCGTTTCTTTGAGTTGGGTAGTGATGTGATATTGGTGTACCAGATCGAACGAGAAAAACCAACTGATAAGAGCAAATGCATTTGCAACTTGGAAAAAAAAAACATGCGATATATACTAGCTGAGCAAAACATAGCTCGTGAATGATTTATTTTCCAAAAGCTACAAAAAAGAACAATAGCCTTACTTTGTTCATTAGAAAAAAAAGGAAATGAGAAATAGCTGAAAACTGAGATTTATCAGAACTATAAATAAAGCGGAAGGAGGTGATCTCATTTCCCAAAAACCGACCACTGCGGGAAACTGTTACCTGGGGCAGAGTCCGCCTCATCAAGAGTGGTCCTTTCGATGTTTCCGATACGTTTTTTCACGTCAAACATTGCTGGTTGCCGTCCCTCGAATAATGACATACTTAGACACTCAGCGGTTGCGCCAGTATGCAACAAAACCAACAAAGGATTACTGCTCCAACCGAACGACAAACGATTAGCGTCCTTTGTTTTTTGGATAGGGTCGACTGTACCACAACGCACACTGCAAAAAATGAAAATATTCGAAATACCGCATGAGCAAAGATACGTCATTCTGCCAATCTCTTCCACTGATGCACCGTCCCAAAGGCGCTTTTAATCGCAGAATAAGAAAGGAGGGCTTAAAAATCACGATAATGCATCGAATGAAGAAAGACCACCAACACCATTCTCGGCAACGTATCACGCATTTAACAGATTTTCCAACACAGACTGGCCGTGCTCATTGAAAATTTCGATAGGGAGGACGAAGAGAGGAAGGCAGAGAGGATGAAATTAAAGAATATGGCAAATGTGGACGTCCTTTGCTTTATAAAACCAGCAACGGAATCGTGAACAATTAAATTCATAACCATATAATGATTCAACTTCATTAGGTTGATAACCACGCTCGACTATCTCTGAAGGTGAAAAAATTCTCCAATGAGAGAGAGACAACAGCATTTTAATATATTTCGGTAAGATGGCACATACATGTAACCTCGCACTCAACAGTACAATACTACAAATTAAGTTCATTCCAATCGGAACAAATACTGCGAAACGTTTAGCACAGTTTCCGCTCCACTATGCGTCGATTCTTCACGTGATGATAACGCCAAAAGGCACGTGAATTTCCACGAGTACAAACCACCCCTGCCGGATGTTCCATCACAATGCGCCAGTATACGCGAATTTCATCGTCGCCAAAAAGTGCGAACCCAAGTTCAGAGTGTGAAGCGACATCGACCCTCCTCTTAATGCACTGATGCTGCCAAAGCAAATAAAAAAAAATTAGTCAGCAACTCGCAATCAGCAAGTGACATCAGACTGCACCGCTGTATTCTAAATGGATCATATAATTCAGCCCACTCACCTGGTTAATAAGGTTAGCTCACTTACCTAGTCAGTACATTTCTATACGCTCACCTGTGAGAAATGAGAAGTACCGATTGTGGAGGCTACTGACAAAGGCAGATTATGGAACCTCCACCTCATCGAACACCGATTAAGTGAACAGGTTTATGCAGGATGCAGAAAAAACTGGCAGGAGATGGGAAAATGGCGGTGCTAGTAGCACTGAATTTTCCTCTTTGAAACCTTATCCATCATGAACCAAAAAAACTCTCCTATGCCTCATTTAAGATCAATTTGAATAGTAGGTGCACCAGGACTTTCCACCTCCGTTGTATCCCCCACTGTAACACAAAACCCAGCACAAGAAACCTACAAATTTTTACAATCACCTTCATGAAGCTTTGAATAAAAATAACTTTGCTCAAGGAGACATAACGGTTGAACGGACGCAGAACACCGAAACGAACTGAAATAAAAGCGACGCAAAAAAAACAGAACAAACGGATAGGTTGGTAAATTCAGAAGGAAACAAAGATCAAAGCCAATGAGTGGCCAGTATGTGAACTTCTTTTATATGGAACTATAAATCAATAACGATCAACAGCATACCGAACGATTCAATCGTGAACGGATACGATGCGGTACAATCAGCTGACTGATCGCTTGCATCAAGGTGATGTGAAACAAAAATGGACTCACAAATTTTACCTCCTCCTCATTAAAACATCCTCTTATGAGAAATAATTCACTTCCGCTCATCGCGAACAAATTAACGAGTTAACACAGAAGTTTAAAAATAATATTCGATTGCTTTCAAATTACTTTAGAGCTGAACAATTTACTTTCTAGTGCAGATGCAGGTTCAGATCTCACTCTATAGTTCGAGAGGTCAATTCACATTTCATCCTTAGACGTAAAGTTTAAATACCTAATACGTAAGAGAACATAAAGCGCATCCTTGAAATCAATGAATAATGTCGACGTTTCATCACGTTTATATCGTTATATTTTCTCGAATATCACTTACCGACACAAGTAACTGTATCGCGCTTAACAGTTTACTATATCCGCACTGCCATCGTCTATATTAGCCAAGCAATAAACATCCATAATAGTTGTTTATTGCTCGGCTAATCGCTCTAATGGTTATATATTTGAACAAAAAACAACAACAAAAAACAAACAAACAGAAATCTTCAGTCAACTAGCCGATCGCGTATAACACTCGCCGACTTTCTCCACAAATAACGACCCTCTCTTCAAAGTAAAGAAAGGATGAAATCTGTCTCACGTATTCTTTGCTCATTCACTCAAAATTTTCAAAACAATCTTCATTCACTTATAACTTTAATCGCCCGAATATAGCAACATTCCTCTTCGTTCAATTTGTTTGCAAATCATGGCTATAAGTCCACAAATAGCAAAGAGGGCAAGAAATGAACGCAAAAAATGAGAGGATTCCCTCTCAAGCAAAAGAACATCACAGACAATTAGGTGGACCGTTGTGCGAAAGAAGTTTGCAACTGGGCAACTGTTTTGGATATATGACTATAAGGCACATATCAGAAGTGTCTCAAAATCTTCAGCTTACACCGCTATTCATCCACACATTCTGCAAAGGGAGTGCGGACTGCAAGCAAAGTGACGGAAGTAATGCAACCTCAATATCAGTCCAATTAGCGGTATGCCCGTGACAAAACTGGGGAATGATTAAGAGTGCAAACTCAGTGAGTGCACTAGCTCGATCAACTTTCTCTTGATGAACCTTAAAGACGAAATGAAATGCGATATCGTTGCTTTTTTCTCCGACGAGATCATCACGAGTCTGGATAGCAAAAGTGATAACGGCGAGAAAATTAAAATAGTATTCGAACAATATAACGTGTCGAAATGAACCTAAATAGATGGAATTCGACGACTATTTCCTAAACGAACGATGCTGACACATACAATGAGGAAATTAACTAAGTCTCGTGAAGTCCCATTCTGTTTTTGATATATAAATCTCCTTCCCCCTCACATTCGCACACAAATGACTGACTACCAACAAGTATTTACATAAAATACAACCTAAAAACAGGGACATGGCATCAAAGATCACTTAAGAAAACGTTTGCATCAGGTGCACTCCGAAAATCGGCGTGCATTGCAAGCGGTCACGCCATCTGGCTGGCAAACCCTATCACCCGATGGGCTGGCCAAACGAAACGCAACGTCGGCCATGCGCGATCAATAGGCGGCGACGTGGAGCGCGACTGTGTGTGTGTGTGATGCTGGCAGAACATCAGAGACAAAAGATGCATCACAGGCGCGCAGTGTCTATCAACGCTAAATTCAGAAGATTGAATACCTATAAGTTTATTGCACGACGAATACCCTCATTAAATGAGGTCTAATGAGGCAACCGAAGGATATGGGAAATATGATTGTTAGAGGTTTCTGGAAGATGCAAAATCAGTGGATTCCTTGCCACGCACTGTTACTTCCGCAATCTTTTAGGGCGATTTCTACGGGTATAAAACCACGCAATGTCAATGCGTGTTTATGCGTATGCGCATTCGCTTGCGTTTGCAGCGCTCAAACAGTGGCGCAATCTTTATTCGAGTCCTGATAGAGAAGATCTAATTTGCTAAGCATAATGTAGTTAAAAGAAATAATTCGAAAAATACATGATGAAAGCTTGCATTGCCACACTTCAAACTCCACCTTTTCGGAGCGAATGTCTTATCTAACGTGGAGCAAACGAAAATTTTCGATTCAGTCGAACAAGTCGGTGTATTTTCATGAAGACGTTCACAACGACGGTTTGTTGATTTACAAGGAATAAAATGTGAAATATCCAAAATATGATAGCCATACTGTCATATCGTACAGACATTCGATTTCATCGCAGCAGAGAAAATGGAATCTTTATCATTCCAATAGTTCCGTGTAAAGGTGCGTTTTTGATATTTGTTTCAAGGATTTCAGCTTTTAGCCTATATCTCCCAAGGAAGTATCTGTACATGACTTGACTACTATTCCCCCATCCGTTGTAGTCTTCTTAAATCTTCTGTTGCCACCATTTTCGTCATATTCACTCTCTCAGCAATTTTCTGATGCCATTGAAATGAAATTGAACCAACTGTGATTGCTCTAGTTGAACATTTTTCTACATTATTCTTGTGTGGAAAACCGTTGCAAATAACTTCGGTTAGAAAACGATATTTCGATGACATTTCATCAGCCGATATTCGGCTTTCACCTTCCTCGGTTTTTCCAATTGTAAGAGACCGAGATTTATATTTTGTCAGAATGTTAGTTAACAACGTGGCTGGCACAACTTCGATTGCGATCGAAATTCCTTTTCACCTCAGTTCCTTTAGTTGTTAGCTGGCCGGAGTGTTTGAAATCCATCCGGCTTCCAACATAACTCGCTTATAGCTCAGCCTTCTTGGCCACTAATCGAATGCGTTGACTCATTGCGTAACCGCTAGTAGCTATCACAGAAGTTTCTTTCAGTTACCAATATTAACCGAGAAGCACGATCTGCCCCGTCTTTTGTTGAAAACACGCAAATGAGGTTGCCGGAAACATGTAATTTCTTCAAAATACAAGTAAAATGCGTTCTTAAAGGGCATTTGTGGAGTGAAGAATTTTGAAAAGTAATATTCTAAAAGCTTCAGCTTAATAAAAATGGAAAAACGCATCAAGAAGTTTCATGGAATGATTTCTGCAATTCAGCCTGATAAATCAACTTCCTAAAAACGGTGTTTTTTCTACTAAGCTCGAAACTTTTCCATTTCATCAACGTTACGTTGAATGGTATGTGATGTATCCATGAAGTTAGATATGCCGATAGCGTGAAAAAAAAAACAAAGTGGTATTATAAACTACTGACCGTCGATAGTGATCCCGCTTTATGACGATATGCCAGTAAGGGAAATCTTTTGTCATATTGATGCCGTATATGAAAAGAAACTGTGAAATTTGAGCATTAGAACACCATGGCGATTGTTAAAAACGAATTGTAAATTGGATTATCGTCATTTGTTATCGGCCATTAAAGTGGCCCGAAGTCATTTGGAATTTTGCATAAAACAATTACGGAAATTCTTAGTATTCGATCATCTTCATTTATACTATACGTATAAGTTGTCACAATTACTGATGTCGTTTCATCTTATTTATTAGATGAGTTTCCAATGCTTAAGTTTATATCACGAAGAATCCCTCAAGAAAGAAAAAGAATCGTCGATATATTGCAATACTTCGATGTGATTCGTCATATTTTTATAGTTCGTTTCGAGCATCTCATAAATCTCCGAAAGACTTATAAATTATTCCTTCATTCTATGACAAAAATGGTGTTTTAATAAAATAAAATGAATGCATTTTAGTTATTCAATAATTTTATCTTCAGTTTCTGAAGTTTAGTAAAACTAAAATATTTCACAATTTCAGTTGTTATTTTTACTGTTCTTTCTATCGGCTATTGATGGCGAATAGGTACGACGTTCAATGAAACAAAAAATTTATAGGAGATCAACTGGTCATTTGAAAGGTACACACCATCGTTACGTTGGTTTCCGCTAATAGAAAGTATACATTTAAGTACTCCTATAAAAGTAGCTTCTTGCTTAGACGTTCAATTGTTAGGTTACTCCTTCATATTCGTTAGCGCAGTTTGATTTTAAAAATTAAAATAAAAGAAGTGAGTGAGCGTCTCATATCGGTTATATGATATGCAACTGTTCTATTTCACTATGGTGTTGATAAAACGATGCATGGTCGTCTGTTCATTGATGAAGAAGACTAATTAATTCAGTGATTATTGCATATAGCGAATCGGCGGCGATATCAGTCGACTTAAGAAGTTTGTGCATCACTATTAGCTGATCAATTTGTTCGTAATTTCGATCTTATCCCAAAAGGTGAGTACGATAGATACTTTTTGTTATAAAATTACTTACCATATTTTTCGCATTCTCCTCTTGGTGATATTTCAATTTCCCTTTCTCTGTAAGTTATCATGAACATTACCTCCATGTCGACGATGAAACTTCACATCACAATACTGCTTAGTTTCTAAAAAATTACGCTTTCTACGCGTCTCGAATCCGCTACATGTCGAAGTCATTAATGCGCCAACTGTTTCATCGTGCAAACTGTGGTCGAATCACTTTGATCGTCACGCTGTTGCCGCTGTCAAGTAATGAAGGCAAATATGTTTGATGTCTGTTCATTCAGACAGTTTGCAGGCGTTTTGCTTTCTTCTTTATTTTTTCTTGCTATTTCCATTAGTTGTTCTGTTAGATTTCTTTTGTTTTCGTGTTTGCACGTCTTCGTTATGTTTTGTCACTCCCACATGTAGAAGTCAAAAATAAAGTTAAATGAAACGAGCAAATGCAGTGAAAATTTTTCAAAGTAATTGTCTGCGAGACCAGTGTAAGCCTGCAAAATTCCTCCAGTTGACAAAGAAGGGTGCTTATTTTTAGACGATCGGATCAAAGCAATGAGCGACTTCTTTGCGATGAGATCTCAAAGAGCATCTCAGCAATTGCCCTGCAAATTTCGTTTGATTTTCCACATCTGCTATTGCGTGCGAAAAACTGCCAAAGCTCGATTTCAGATCAGCGACTTTCAACTGACGACGAACGATGCGAAAACAGTGGGATAAATTTCTTTAAGAGAATTTCTTTATTATATAGATGTGCAAAGGAAGTTCAATTGTCCAGCCGTAACTTTGCATTGGGAAAACGTTCGCTGATATATTTCCTAAACCGGATATTAAAATATGAAAACAGATGAAAACGTAGATGGAACGTGTGCGTTTTGCGAGAAACATAATTTGCATCGACTATTTTGCTACTGAGAGACACTGACAACGTAAAGATAGAAATCACCGACGTTTCGGTAGATTAATCGCTTATCAGACGCACAAATCGGCCGATATATGACGCATTGGCGTCGTCGTTTAGGCGAGCGAAAGACTTCAATATCGGACAGAATCTGGGACCGAAACACCATGGCGCTTTTGAGAATTTGGGGCTAGTATGTTTTGGCGGTTGCACTTAAGCGGATACCGGAGCAGATTTGTCATCAGCACAGTCAGCCATAAGACACTTTAGCGCACATATTATTTGTGCTCCCAAGGAGTCTAATATCGCCATCTCGCTGCATTTACATTATATGAAACGAGGTAAAAGTACTATGAGGAATTTACATTGTTGTTTAACATTAACTGATAAATGCGATACATGCTTGCATTCGCTGAAGTGAAAAAGCTACTCACATTTCTTGTGGGAATATTACTTGCTAGAGGCAAATAAAAGAGAAACAAATAAGAGAGTAACATTTTATGCAATATTGAGTAACAAATCGTTTACATGACCATAAGCGAGAAATGAAATTATCAATAATAAGTGGGCACTTCAGCATGAATTATTTCAAGAAGAATTCGTTGAATTTTTTTCTCCACTTTACTTTCTTAAATCAGAGCATATGCCGTTCAGTATTCGCCATCATTGTCTTTCTTTGGATTAATCATAGAAAAAATCTGCCGCTTTTGCAGTTAAATCGATTGTTTGCGATTTAGAAGTTGCAGCAACGGTCGATAACGCTTCGCTGATACAAAAATTTTCGGATGCTTCTTTCCTTTCATGCAAAAAAAGATTGAGCTGAAGTTTTCACAGTGGAACTTATAGGTCAGATACAAAAAAATGGCTCCTCAATTCGCCTCGAAGCTGCTAATGTCTCTAGCCATGACCTAAGAAATCGTAAAATGCCACGACGTATTCTTCAAGTTTTTTCTTCCTTTTTTTAAAAACAGAATTCGAGGATATTCCTCATTTCTTGGCCTACATGTGAGCTCATTTGTTGACAATGCTTTTTGGCTTATATGAGCGGCAAAAATTCCCACAATCGTAACACTGTTTCCGATTTCTCAAACTAAATCCATTAGGCGCAGATTCGATTGCTTTTCGTGCCGACTTATTTCGACAACGCCTTGGAGTAAGTCGATTGTGTTTACGGTCATTTATATGTTTCTAATCGTGTATCGTGAAGTACCAGTGCTTTTAAAATCACATCATATATTTATTAGCTGATTAGGACCCAGCGTTCATTCTTGAATTTTTGCCTTTCACTCAAACTACTACTACTCATTTTATAAAGCGAATTTGCAGGTAGGCCGATCGTAACGATGTATACCACTTGTCCATTGATGAGCTGCTTATGATGAAGTGCCGAACAGCTCAGAACGAACCAGCAACAAATCCATGCCTACCCATTGTCGGATTGTGTAGAATATGCGTCATTCTCGGTTCTTATAGTTCGTATCAAGATCGCATAAAACTGCATACTCTCTGCATACTCGACAGTCTTTGCTATTGTGATTGGCACCCTCTGAAGAACAGCGTACATTTTTGTGGGGTTTCTTTACACTGATTCAGAATAAAACGTGTATTTTGGAGTTCCAAATAAAGAAGTCAATAAACAAGTGAATAAATAAAGAAATAAACAAATAAATAAGTAAATAAATTTCTGTTTAGTGCGACCTAATTGACGTATAGACTAGCACTTATGCATTTATGTGCAGCTAGAAGCCGTGACTCGATCAGGCCTGCGAAAGAAATGCTTCGAGGTGTCGGAGGGGAAAGGAGTATCGAAATCTCCGTCCGCCATCGGTCATCCTGCTACGGAAGGCCTAAACATCCCGCATTAGGCGTCATTTTTAGGGGTTCAATTCAAATACTTTTAAAACTTCCGACTTTTTTTGGATATTGGACTTGTCTCACAAAGCAGACAAACTTGTCATCAAAATTGAGGTTTCCAATTGTTAATTAAAACTTTCAAGAAATTTTTTCATCCCTTCATCTGTTTTCCTCACCCTCTCTCTTTCTCTCCCTATGTCCTTTATCGAAAATAAAAAAGAAAAACTGTGCAAAATCCTACCGGAGAGCAAATTTCCTTTCAACGTTATTACATCAGTGAAGAAGATAAACTACTATTTAGCTGTGGAGGAATAGAAGTTATTAATATTTATGAGGCGAAGTTCGAAGAGTACTTGCAAGAGCTCTTCATTTTTTCTTCTGTCGTAGAATAAGTTTTCAAGGAACTCAGTTCTAATGAGCTGATCCCTAAAAAGTCCGTTCTTTAGCAGCACGTTGGTTGTATTTGGCCAGCTTTTTGGCCAACAAGCCATAACCAACAAGCCTGCGATGATTCTTTATTGCCAGAAACAGATTCCATTAGAAATTTTAGGTATCCGACACTCATTAAATAGATCATAATTGAGATGAAATGGACAAAAAGCTTTTATACGGTTCCTACTTACTCATCAGCGATGAAAACGATGAGTGGGGGAGGGGGATTGATGAAGGTGGAGAAGTGGGGACCTCGAGAAGTCAGTGAGTAACCATTGTCCAATTTTTTTACCTCATTTTTTTAAACTTTAGAAGTAATGATGAGAAAGATGTAATATTAGACGGTTTCAGACGAGGCTCATTTCTAATCTCTGCATTACTTGGCTTCCTTCTTGGTCGCCCTATAACGTTAGAACTTATATTTCTAGTTTAGTTGTTGTAATCTTTGCACGGAACGAGAAAATTTGGAACTAACCTAATCTGTATATTGCTAAGGAAAAAATTCAACGTAGGAAGCTGCTTCATAAGCTAGGAAGATATGGTGCCGTTAGCTGTTCGCTTAAGAATCAGCTATAATTACTGGGATCCGTGTGCTATTCTTGACATTTAACCATGGAAATAGTTACTACTTCTTACGTTGTACGCCGCCCATATATAATGATTTCTCCGATAAGCTATAAAATAGTACTACTTTCTTTGCAGACCGTCTGAAAACTCATCGTCCTTTTTGCACCACCATGTACCTTTATATCTTGCAGACGGAACTGGATGCTGTCGCTTCCGGTATGAATACCTTCTCACGTTGACCTTTGAGATACTTTCCTGTATATAGAATCGCAGTTGCAAGCTCGAAACCAGGCTTGACCTATTTGAGCCTAACCTCCATCAAATGTTGCAATATTCCACTGTAGCAAACAAGTGGCAGACTTTATTCTTTATTTGAGTTTTTTTTTTTTTTGCACAGAGGTATATAGAACACTATCAAGAGGTGTTCATCGCGTCTTGCCAACCTGTTCTGGAAGACTCCGTTCTTGTAAGGTCATCTCATCTCCTCTATGATATCGAAATAATGGAATATGTAAAAACAAAAAAAAAAAACGCTTGAAGGCGTTCCAATTTTTAGTACCTCTGAAAGTGCGACACTTCAAGCATAAAAAAACTTCGATTGGAAATCTTTTCAGTAGCACAGACTTAAATTCGACCCGATTGTTTGTTGAGCGTTTGTGTGTCTACTCGGGAATATTAGCCCAAAAATTATTTGAATTTTAGGTGCATGTTAAAAATTGCTTCTATCACATAGTTGGGATGATTTCGTGCTGCACAAAAGAGGATCTTCAACTGAGGAATTTCTAAAGGCGCATGCAATGTGTGTTCCATTGATGTTATTGATGCCGTACCTTTTGATTTTCGAGAATCTATCCGATCACTTGGAATTCTCCGTTATTGCTCATTTTGTGCACTGAATAGTTTGCTCTTTATATAGACTTGCGTCGATATTATTTTATACACAATGTTTCACTTCCATTATTGATGTATTGCTCGGCAAGTTTTTTTTTTTTTGCTGCTCTCGTGCTTCCCTATCTGTTATTCTTTATTCTTTGTAAGTTATGCTTGCTTCCTCTTCGTTCGGGGAAAGTTCTAATCCCTGCCGTGTTGAGAAATTTTTTTATAAAAATAAAATATTGAAAAGAAAATTTTCTAATGCGTTTGGTACATTCGTCGTTTTTCATTTTCATTGAGTAGAATCGATTTCCCAACGTGGTATTAATATTTAAGTTAATGTTTAGTATTGGTAAGTTATTTTTTAATATTGTGTTTTCGAGCTCAACTTACAACAATTTTCATAATCGTGGGAGGAGCGGTAACGATCTCGAGAAAGACCTTTTTCAGAGATATTCCAAGGTACTGGTTACCTTTTGTGGTGGAATTTTTTCTTTCTAAACGTCTCAGCTATTCCTCTTTTTGTCATTTCTGAACAATTCCATACCTCAGCTATTCCTTTTTGTGCCATTTCTGAACAATTCCATACATCGAATTTTAGAGTAATATTATTATTAGTAAACCTTGCATTGCATCAATGCAGCAGTAACAATAAATGATTCTAAGTACCACAAATAAAAGATAGTCATTGTGAAATACGTTTATGTGCAATAAAGTGTACTTCAAAGAGAAATGACTTGCCACCTTTATTGCAAATATGTCGCATAAAAAAGTAATATTACTTAAATTTGCTGAATATGTTCATTTCTTCAGTGAAATTTATTTGTTAACTAAGATTTGGTTTTGATCATTAGATATTTGCCCTTGTGCACCAGTCGAATTTGACGATTGGCATTTTGCGAAAACGAATACGCCGATTTTCGAATAATCGATTTTCAGATCATTTTCAAATCACTCATTTCCCCCTTCATTGATCTTGGAAAAAAATGGAAAATCTTGAGAGCGTTCAAAAAATTTTTAGATCTTTTGTCGCTTCTGATGAAAGAATTCGATTGCGTTCTAGTTGGAAGGTTCATTAATGGAAGTTTTTAATGCTTGCATTTTCCAAGTTTTTAGTTAATAATTAAAATCATCTGTAGTGCTACAATTTGTCACAATTAACAAAGAGTATAACAGTTATACAAGATAAGGGTGCTATTCAATGCTCATTATCTTGCCGTTCAGATAATTATAGCTCCCATCTATCCATTCTGTTGTATGCGAATTTCAATCTCTAAATACATCAGGCAATTCCTATGAAATGCATTCACCTCCGCTATGCAGCCGTAGAAGCTAAGGCGCTAAATTTTCACGTAGAATAACATAGCACTGGAACTAAGTGCGCTAAAATAAAATAATGCCTACACTGCAGTCGCCTTTATAATGTTTTAAATAATTTTAGCCACTTCGGTGCACTTTTTCAGCATTCAACTGTTACACTTTTTCAGCTACTTAGAGGCATTGCACTTAATGTATAGCTCGTGCACAACGGCATTAGTTTTCTCAATGCATCTGAGGCCGAGCGTTTTCCAACTTACCTGCTAAAATAACTTTATCTTTTTATTCCATAGGTGAGTGCTGGTAAAATAAATATTGTTTATGAGATCTGCTATCGATGGAAGCTGACTGCTTATCCGGTATGGATGGACGTTATGGCGAAAAGCTGTAGTTGAGGGCGCATCTCAACATCAACTTTCAACACCGCATTGATTTCGACGTCGTTGAACCTCTTTAGATGCACATCGAGGGCATTCGATAAAACGAATTTTTATTCCCAGATGAGTTCATAAGAATGCTTGGAGACGAAAAAATGATTCATCGCATTGTTGATTGGATGCAAACGGCAGCATTCGGTGAGAAAAAATCTCGGCTGACATAAATCTGTCTATATACATCATCACTATCGATGATTAAAAAACGACGCAAAAAATTTTGTGCCTTAAAAAAGTCCTCACTCACTTTTTACTGTGGCAGCTAACGATAACGATATTGATTGATATGCTAGAAGTGCTTCAAAGGGTTGAACCTGATAAATAGATAAATTATGGTGGCGTAAACTGGCTGCCCTGAAGAAGAAAATCTTTCCTAAATTTGATGGCATAATTTCATGGAGAAATTATGCCTGGAATCATTATGTGGCATTTTCCAGCTTTAGGAATTTCCAGCAGTGAAAACAATTATGTGAAAAACACCTCCTTTATTAACAACCGCTGTCTCCAGATATTCCTAAGAGTTTTATGCAGTAATGAAGCGCAAAGTGCCCTATCTTAGAAATTATGCGTCTTCTTGATATCTTTAAAGATATAATATTTAAACATACAACTTCATTCACGCATAGTTTTACGGTTAAATATGTGTCTGTAGACGTTTTTAATTTCTTTGGATATTTCGTGATGAAATATGTTAACTTTGCAATCCGCCAGTTCAATCGTATCGCATTGCAGCTTTTCGTGTCACGTTGCAGTGACCACGAAACCTTCACAGTACATTTGAAGTAGTAATTTAAAAAATAATAATAATAAAACAATTTCTTATTGATTGGAAATATTTATTTTTGTTTTCAAGTAGGGTCTGATCCACCTTTAGATTACTTTCAATTTGTCAGGAAGGCTTTTCTTAAACGAGCAGTGATTACGTCGTCGTCTTCGCTGGTGATGTTTCTTCCTCAGCAAAAAAATGGCCAAAGGTAACATAAGTGAAAAGTGGTCGCCATTTTATGCCTCTTTTACTAAAGCAAAGATTTGTATGCATTGGCCAGAGGCGAGTGAACTGCAATGCATTTCGTGTTGAGTAAAGCGGCTCGTTCGCAGGCTTTTAGAAGAAAGAAAAGAACAATCGAAAAAGAAGTGGTGATCTTCAGAGATGTGGTTGTTTTAGAGATTTCTGGATCGTGCATCTCCGACATCATTCCTTTCTCCACCTTTTTTGCAGATTATAATGACGTCATCGATCTTATCGTCAGCTTAAAAGTCACTCCCCTTATCGTGTTCAACATTTAAGTGCGATTTTATTCCTCAGACCGCTTGAGGAGCGCAAGACGCAAATAATTTTGAGATCCATGCTGACACATACATCATGAAGCGTTTTATTGCAGTCACTGTTTATTGAGACAGCCTTTCGAAGAGGCGCCTAGCCAATAGACATTTTTTTTCAGTCGGCATCACATTGCTCTTTAATCTCATCCCCTAGGATCGCTTTAATTTCAGTGCAGCAGTTTTCCTCACTTCAACTCATTTTTCAAGATTGCTATTTCCACGAATTCCACTTTCAGTGTCTTTCAAATTTCGATGAATTAATCTCTTTTCTACTTCGAAATCAACGATTAGCTTGTTGCTTTGTATAAAATTCAATATTCAATGAGTAAATTTCATGATCATCATTGAAAATGAATCCGCCGCAATCGTTAAGTGATATTGCCTAGAAACGCTGGTATTTTTCTTCATCGATCGTCATATTTCAAAATGCACATATCACAGCGTTAACTTTAGCCAAGCTTGAAATCCTTAGAAATGAAACACATTTCAACTTCAGCATCGTTATATTGTTTCGCTACTACCCTACAATGTTGAATTCAATTGCAATGAAGCTATGATCTTTAAGAAATTCGAATAAATTCATTAAAAATCTCATAAATAAGTTTTTAGATTCTATTAATTAAGCGAATTGTTTTCAATAATGCAACAAAATGAACTGCATAGAAAAAAATTGCTTATTGCAAGCATGAGAAAAGTTTTCGCAGTAAATATGATCCGGAATTTAAGAAAAGCTGTTTTAGAGAAAGTTCCCTTAAAAGTTTACTTGAATTAAAATTTCTTCTCCTATCTGCTAATGAAGTGATGGGGCTATTTCTAACATTAATTTCCACTTATGACGGCATCATTTAATGGCGCGCGATAGCGTGTGCGTTTTATCGCAATCAATGCTTTTCGTTAACGTTTGCTTCCGGATGGGTATTATAGGACAAGTTTCACAGGTGTAGATTATGATAATGAATGAGGCAGATCAACTGATAGGGTTTAAACTCTCTTAAAAGGAATAGGATGGATATTATTACTCCTTAACATCCTGGAGGTGGTGATAATTACGTTTTGCATATACTGATGTGCATCTTTAGTAGTTGCATGCTATAGCAGCTATCGGATGGACGCGAATTCCCGTCCTATATCAGAACAGAGCGTTCAGCCATTGGATGTGAGGTTTAAACGCTTTATACGCGCCCAGATTTTTAAACATTTTTCACTTACTTAAGAAATTTTATTTTAAACGCCTAAGGAGATATTTGGATCGTCTGAGTGTTTTAAAGTGTTTTGAGTGTTTAGAAAATCCTTGATTAGCGTCTTATTCGATCGTTTTGCAGTATTTCTTGCGATTCTAAACAACGCAAGCTCTCGACGTCGCTAAGGAGGAGAAGCTGATGACGCAATATGCACAAGCATTCAACCGCTTTGTTACATCCATTGCCTTACGAGGCAATATGGTTACGTCGAAAACCTAATGCATAACGTTTTCATTTCTATTGTTTTCGTGTTTGAATACGATTAAAAATGGCATACCCATTTGCGCCACTTAAAGCACGTCGAGCGGAACGACACTCACAAGCGCTAAGAAGTCAATTTGCGAATTGGGCGTGAAGTTCCCTTCTACACCACTCGTCGCTGGTCAAAATATGCACTCTCCGAGAAAATCACCTCATTTGTGTTAATTCTCTCTAGTGGGTTTATTCGATTCGTAGAATTTCTTCTTCAGCGCAATAAAATACCCTAGAAATCCCTATTCTATATTGTGTGCATTGTGAAAATGATGCTATTATTGGTCATATACGCAATAGAGATCACAGCGACCACTACTATGCCGACAACTAATAATTCGCATACTGGTTTGTAGCGCCAATTTTTTCTACTTATAGATTATTCTCAATTTTTCCGATCCATAGAAACCTACCGGCGATGAATGTTCTGAACACTTGAAATGTGGCTATTGCAGCTATTGCAAGCATCTGCAGCTAGCATAATTTTCTCATTTTCGAAGTGATGTGCGTTAGAAATCATAAAAGTAAAGTTCTTCATTAATGAGTCCAATGGGATAAACAGATTGCCAAAGAAAACATAAAAAATATATTCATTTTAATATGCAACAAGTTTATATATATATATACATATATATATATATATATATATATATATATATATATATATATATATGTATATATATATAAATCACATGAAAATCACAAAATCACATGTTTTCTGAAGAAATGCTTTGCTGAAAAACGACCGTTCAATAAATGCAGAAAATTTGGGCCCCTTCAAAATCTTCACGAGCATTCTCTTCTTTGAGGGCATAATAGGATAAGGCGCTCGTCAAGCATAATAACTGTTGAGATGTTTCACACTACGATAGTCTTTTCGATGATCGATTTCTATTTACGCATTTTTTTCTCATTATTTATTCTCGCATATAGTTCATGGAAATAGTTTTCAACATTAAGTACTTCCGTTCTATGGTTATGATTACTTCCTCGATAGTTTGAATATATTGTCATCTCATACCTATTTGCTAAGCAGCATATAGATAGCTCAGTTGAACACGTTAAATATGCACATTTTTACGCCTTTATTGAAATATTTTAGACTATTAGAATACAACAAAACTTCTTGTTTTTCCAGTTAAGTGCCGCACATTCCATGTGAAAATGATATGGTTCTCATTATCGTTTGGATTGAAGTTTTTTAGGTTCAGCAGATATTTCAGTATGTTTATATGCAGCTCGCAATTAATTAGATTCTAAAAATACTGCGTTGTTAAAGTCATCTTTGAGTAAGTAATTTTGTGATTGCAAGAGTGCTGCTTCAACTCAATGATCACTCTTGCATTTTCGAACTGTTCAGGAACGATGCAGGTGGCCTTAAATCCTTATGTTGAATGAGGTGACTATTGTGGATATAGAAACTTAAAATTCGATCTTATTCGACGAGAAATATTTCCTAATATAGGAAATTCTTATCGATAATATACTTGCTACAGATATGTCTGCAGTCATTGATAGGAGCTGTTAGTCGCTATAGAACTAACGTCCAAATTCCGATGAATAGTTGATTCATGAGCCATCATGCTATCGCTAACAAATTATATTACCATCATCGTCATCTGCGTATTTCTGATTTTTCTTATTCAGTTTGTTATGATGAAATGAGTTATTCGTTCATTTTTTTCTCGATTAATTTTTGCTCATCTACAACCACTGCTCACTATCAATGACACCTGAAAACTGATGCATTACACGATTTTCTTTTTCTTCTCAAACCTCATATTTACCTATAAGTGCACTTTCTATTCTTTCGTTGATATTGGGCTGTAAGAGAAAGTTTTGTTGAAGTAGAATGCACTATATCCGCTAATGTTTCCAATGAAATCTATGAGCTGTTTTAGAAGCTATGCATTCTAAATCCCTACAGCCAGGAAGAATCCATATAAAAGTGTAGGCACATTTATATCGAATGAAAATGCTCGTTATGAATTCGAAGTTTATGGCTGGAGAATGAAAGTAAGCAGTCGGATCGATAAGGAAGGTGGAAATGAATCAGATCATATCACGAAGACACGATTAAATTAATCACAAATTATTTTAGCTCAGTTTTACTCTCAATATAAGTCTCAAAACGCTGTCAACAATCATAAGATGGCAATTGAAATTATCAGGCTATGAAAGATTTTTGATGTTCACGTTGGCTGCGTTTTCACACCTAATAAAGTCGACTTTTCAAAATCATCTTTGATTATGTCGAAATGTCGAAATACTACAAAAAATCCGCAATCTCAGAATTAATACTCATTAGTGAGCAGTTTTCAGTGGTTTTTAAGATATAATTTTTCCTAAAGGCATAAAACTGGCTTTTATTCCTGTGATCATCATTCTTGGCAATAGATATTTCGGCATAAACTAATGCCTATTGTGTTGTTAACTTTCAGATAGCCGAAGACTTGGTATCATCGCCAAATTAGATCACTAGCACTTCGTTCTTGAGTACTTATTGATCTAGAAGCATTTACTACAAGTATTTGACAGGAATTCGGAAAAGTGCGCTCACTGCTAAGAATTGCAAACTTCCGCCCATTATTTATCCCGTTCTTCCCACCTATATTTTGTGCTTCAAACTTAACAACGTTTCTATATTGTTTATTTTTGATTCTATTTTTTTTTTCCACATTTACTCCCTTCTGTAGGAATTAATATTTTACAACAGCATTCAGTGAGTATAGTGCAGTTAAAATTTGGTGAGAAATCTGTGAGGATCCGTGAGGAAACAACTATTACTCGAAGACAATAGATAAATTTTACTGCAGGAATTCTGCAGCTTTTCTGAAAGAAAGAGTAAAAAAACAAGTTTTTTTCAAATCTCAACGTAATTCTTGAAAACTTAACTAATCGAAACATTGAGTGTGACTGTGATGCATGGTGCTGTTGTCAACTTATGCTTGGATCTGCTAAGCAAGAAATTGTTGACACGGAGGTTGCCGTCGATTGTAGATGTACGAAGGGGCGGCGCGATGTGTCGTCCAGATATGTTGGTCGACGCATCGTCGAGCACGCTTGTTGTGCGTAACTTGTGCTTGCTCGGCTCATCGTGTTATCAAATCCTAGCTATCTGAATGCGCATGCTTTCAAGCTTTATTATCAGGATCATCAAGTGAATCGACATCTGCTGTGTACGCACAGCCCATGAACGATTCTTACATCCCTAACGTCGGCAAAGATACTCACTGGAACTCGCCTTATAGCTCCATCATCCAGGTGTGCACATACATCACACGTTGCACTGCTCCCTCTTTCCGTTAATGATGCCCATCTCTGTCATATGCGCAGTCGTGGTTTATTTTCATTGGTCAAGACTACGCAAATTTAGGTATTCCGGTTATATTATATACTTCGATGTAATCTCCGAAGCAGTAATCACGAAAAAAGTTGCGCAAATAAATTTGCGATTAGGCTGTAAAATTGAACCATACTTTTTCAGCAACTGAGAGACGCTCGTAATCGACGAATGCTCTACTGCCTATGCTCTTATAGGTTTCGTACGATGAAATTTCGGAAGTTTAAGCCATAATGGATATATTTCTACTGCGCAACGTTAGGCTTGACAATTAAAATTGATCATATTCTCTGTTGTAATAATATTGGACATCTGCATTAAGTAATGCCACTTTTCAGGTTGTTGTATGGGCAGTTATCATATTTCTTAGCCTCGAAACAATCATTGGCAATGCGATGGTCATTGTGGCATATAAACTGGAAAGAGCGATTAGTAAGCAGGTCGCCAAATCTCTATTTGCATGGGTATTGTCCCAAATTAAAATCCAATACTGCATTTACTCGAATGTCACACTCTTCACGCTCTCAACTTCTCCACCTCTTTAAGGCATAGGAATATCGCCCCTCACAACTTCTGAATAGCTTATCTCATAGACGACGAATTTTCATTTCGCTTTAGAGATTCGCAACTTGTCACATAAAGTCGCAAAGAACACACTTCGAAGAAATGAAAGTAGCAAAGTATTTACTGCATACAAAGAAGTGATTATTAGAAAATCACTTTTTCTTGAGCAGTACAGAGGAATTTTATTTACTGCGGTCGCCAATTTTTAAGTAATTAACTTTTGCCAGTATTCGAAAGACCGGCCACTGTATTTCAGAAATTTTATTTTGATATAAGCTTTAGGGAAATGTATCTTACCCGTAGTGGGAGGCACCGGTTAGTTTGCGGTAATCTCTCAATGAATTATGCGTTCACATAACGAATGTGTTAAGACAGTAATATTGTTTCTGTGTTAGTACCTTTTCTTATCGTCTTATTTATTCAAATACTTGAACTATTATACGGAAGACCAATTGTTTCATTAGTTCTGCACTTAACAAATTAAGCATACTTTTTTAATTTGTAATTTACCTCGAAAATATTCGTTTTCAATAGCGTTTAACAATAAGCTATTTTCGTCTAGGAATTTTATGCCATTTTAAAACTATCGATACGATCATAAAGCAGTTCATATGTTATGAGCTCGTATATACTATTTGTATGTGGCTGTGGTTGATTGAGCAGATCGTATAAAATAACCGTTGTCCCAAAAACATAGATAAATGTCGAAGCGCAACCACTTTTCTTCGAGAAGAGACCGATAATCAATAATAATTAAACTGGAGAAAATTTTCGTGCCCACAGATGCTGATTAAAATTTCTCCCCACATAATTCAATGACAACTTTTTGTTCTCTCAATAATGTTTCGTCTATAGTGTACTAAGACTCGCTGATGACGGAAGAAGCCTGAAATTGGTGATGTTAGTCACTATTTTTGGAATTGATCTAGACGTAAGTGACGGCTATTGAGAAGCAGTCGCATCACTGATCGAGCTTAGTGCCTTTTCGGTTGATGAATGCTCGTTTTGTCGATAGCGAGTATGGTTGCTAACGAATCCTGAGAGTGCATTCGATGACTGCATATAGGTCTGTCATAAAAATTGTTCGTTAATTCGTTGCTTAACTCAGTGATATTGAATGATGTTAGAGGTGCACTATGTTTATAGGTTAGTAACCGATATATCGTCTCATTGGCTGTTTCCGACTTGATAATCGGTGTTGAAGGATACCCGCTATTTACACTCTACGTTCTTAACGGTATCGTTTCTTTCATATGATCTCTTGCATTTGTTTTATGAGCTATAATTTTGTGCGTTTCATATGCAACGTTCCAATGGCGTTCCTATGCACTGCTTTTTTTCTCTCGAAAATTTAGCCCATCCTGATAGTGATAATTATTGAATCCTTGAGGTATTATTTCGATTTTAACAAAAAATAATTCCTACCATTCCACTATAAAATTCAATATGAGAAACTATCCAATATCCGCTGAATTTCGAAGAAAAAATGAACGAACGGATTTTTAGCCAGTATATGAATATACTGAATAGAAATTCCATAACTTTTCTTGCATAATTATTTCCTTCATCGTTTTGCAATGAACCAATTAATGAACGTTTACCAACTGAACAAGAACATTTATAGAAATCTGCAGTCTTTGAGGAGAAAACTCACCGTCAATCATACAAGTTCACTGAAAATGTCTTGTTTAATGTGCGTCAGTAACTCCTGTGCCGTTTTATCGTGTGTAATTCATTCCAGAGAACTTTCACAAATATGCAAATGAACTGCATTCGAAAGCTTTAGTTTTGATATTATTAGTCATTCTTCTTCTCTCACTCAGTGGACTGAACTAGCAAATAGCTTAACTCGTTATTGTTTTCGCATCACTTTTCCATATTTGTTGCCTAGGGAAATAGCACAGAACTTTTCTTATTTCAGTGCAATAGCAAATGTTAATATATTTTTGCATAATCAAAAAGGATTAAATGCACATTTTTAAACTCAAAAAGTCAGGTTAGAAAGCCCATCCAAAAATGTTAGCGGTCTGAATCCATGCTTCTCAGAGCGATAGAGGCATACTTCAGGCTCTTTTTGTTTAATCTGCAGTAAAGCAGGAGTAACGATGTGTGTGGCATTAGCGCATTAAAGAAAGCCATATATTGGCATACTCATTCCTTGAATAAATATGATTGCTAAATGTGCAGCTGTGAAATACGGTACTTGATTTTGCAGGAAATTTAATGCCAGTCATATTTATTGACTTCATAACTTATGATAACAAATAGATAGTTGTCCATCAGAATAGGCAAAGAACGGTTCGATGGTTAAATTGTTAATTTCTATTTCCCTCTTTACTTGAATAACGGCTGATATAGTAACAAGGGAAACAGCTACAATCATTAGTTCACCCTTCAATATTTATAGACATGTTTTAAGAAACTTCATTCTAACAACGATAAAATAAATATACGATGACGTAAGCGCATACATTTGACTAGAAACTAAGTGGTGACGAAATGTCTGTCTGGTTGTCGTTAGAGTAAATTAAGTCCCTCACTTGAGGAATTCATCTAGTATTTTTTGGTCGGTATAGGATGATGACGCAGTCAACCACAAGGACCCCACTTTTTCCGATGAGTTTAATCAGCACAAGAGGATGGAGAAAGAAAGGGACACCAATTAAGAGGAACTACGCACTTAAATTCTTACTATGAAGACGTACCGTTCCTCTCCTCCCCTCACTCCCCTCCCCCTCCCTCTTCATTCTGTTTCTGCACACTTTCGCGGTTCGAAAAGAGAATGAAAAAATACTGAGCATAATGCTATAAAAAAGTAAAATGCGCAACACCAGTAGGCCAAGGTCTATTTAAATGTCAACGAAGCCGTATGGTTTAGGTGCTTTAAGCTCCGTTCTTCAGATGTTTTTTCTTAGCATAACGCACGCGTTGTGCCTGTAATTAGAGTAGTAAAAAGAATGAGACAACTTTTGACCACAACTTCTCTTGAGTCGATCTTTGATCGTCTTAAAAGCGGTTTACTCCTGATGTGCTCTCGAATCAATTATATCCCTTTTAACCGTCTTCCGGAACTCATCGGCGCCATTTGTGAAGAGGTTATCACTCTATAGGAACTTCTTGGACCGTTTCCAAGAAAAAAAAATTTGCTAAGCGGCTGATCGCATATGAACGTTTGAGAAGCAAGTGCTGGTCAGGAATAATTTATGAGCGCTACTTAAGAACAATTTTCGAAGGAGTTCGATAAGATGCGTCTGATGGAAATGTGCGCTATCGGGGAATTTACAGTCCGCGTGAAAAATCTTTGAATTTTTCTGAGCTGAAGTTGGATTTATATTCAGTGAAAGTAAATCTAAGGTGTCCTATCTATTTTAGGCGGAAGCTATCGCTTGTCTGATTTTCTGAATATGAAATAAATTGTTTAGGAATTTTTTCTTCTCCTAATCAGCTTAAGCGTAAAATATCGTTGAGATGATTATATATATATATATATATATATATATATATATATATATATATATATATATATATATATATATATAATCACCTTACCTTAATCTCGTCGTATATTTTTCTGAGACAATTGGAAGAGCTTTCCTTCAGATTATTTAAAAATTATCATTTGATGTATTATATGAGTGCAAAATAAAGTGATATTTATGAATTTATAATTTATATGCGAAAAAATTCTTATAAATGGTCCCTTGTCAAAGATGATACTGAAAATTGGAAGCTTTTGCTTCAGATGCGTTTTTCGCAATAAGCGCTTCAGTGACCACCTTATTCATGACATCAGCCAAAGAAGTGCATTTGGTTTGAAAGCATTTCCAAGTACAATTAATCGGACGAGGAAGTGGACTACGGCCGAATGCTTTTATACCCTTCTAGAAGTGCACAAAAGCAAGAATGCATCCAGTCTTAGAGACAGTTTAATGCAAAACGCTTCATTGCACATATGTTCAGCAAATCAGGTAAAGCGCGGCAACTACGTCTAGCTTTTTTTTTGAAATTGTCGCACTCCAAGGAAATGTTGATAAGGCTTAGTTTGTGTGATCTGAAGCTCACACTAACGCTCTCCATAACTTAGCACGATTGTCCTGATCTTTCCCACCTCTAAATTCTCATTATCTCTTGCTCCTCCTCCAATCCCTTTGTTTTTGACGCATTTGTTCATAACATCCTTAGAAATTTCTTGCACTCCTGTTTAGCAGACCTGCAATAAATCAATATGACGAAATATTCTTTTCATAACTTGTCTGATATCCAGGCTTTGAGTGACCAGAAAATAACAGATCTACGGAACCGAGAGAAAGAATAATTTAGTTAGTTATTCATCCATCATTATTCTCAGAATTAGGCTCGTTCAACTTCTATATTATTATTTCTTGGAGCCATTTTAATTAACGAATTAGTGTTGCACAAATTATTTGATCGGTTCAACTGATGGAATTTGCAAGAAATAATTTAACAAATTTCATTTGTCTCTTATTTTGAAATGAAAAATAGACTATTTCTTCATCTTTCGTTTGCCTTCGAAGCAAATTTTTTGTGCCGATTAGATCTACTTGATAATTCCTTATTCGCTCATTATTGCAGGAAGTAACATTTAAGATTTGTTTACTTTAATTTAATCGACAGAGCATTCAACTCTTCATATCGCTATTATTTCCGTTCAGCTGAAGTTGTAAGGTGACGTGAAGGTTAATGTTAAAAACGTCGAAAATCAATGCATTTTGTTTAATATAATAGCTGTCGATCAACAATTCTTTTCAATAAAATGATATGCATCTTTGGTTAATTCCACTTTTGCAATTTTCAGCTCATTGATGAAGCGAAGCCTTCAGCTTTGACTTTTAACGAAATTCTATGTTGTGGATTAGTGGAAATTTTTTAAATTATCTCTCTTAGAGTGGAGAATTTTTTTTTTTTGCTATATTTGCAATTAAGAAGTCTGTTCTTGAAACAAAAAAATAAAACTGAGATGGAATAAAGAAATTGCAGTGATAATTTCTCCAGTTATACGATCATTGTGCTTCAATGACTATTACTGAGGAGAAGTGCGAAGGAAATGGATGAATGAAACGGTTGCATAAATCACAAGAGAACTTTTACAGTTTATATTTCATGGAGGCATCTTCCTAATGATCGTAAATTTTGATTTATTGTGTCATATTTGTCAAATTGTATTGAAGTGTGGAAGTTTTCGCCATTAACGTGAACAGTGAGAGGGATATAAAGTTTACTAAGGTGATCGTTGGCCACTTGGATGGATCGCCTGTGAAACGTGGCTCTTCCTCGACTATACGCTTTGCCTTGTGTCCATTCTAACAGTTTTACTAATTACTGTCGATCGCTATTTATCCGTATGTCATACAGCTTCCTATATAAAATGGCAAACGCCAGCGAAGACGCAGTTAACAATATTTCTCTCGTGGCTTATTCCGGCATTCATTTTTGGCATAATGATCTATGGATGGCCACTGATGACCGGCAGTGCATCTGGGTAATCTTTCCATGTGTTGCACCTTTTACCTTTATTGTATATTGTACTTTATATTACACTTTTTTAAAATTAACAACTTATAAAAATGAAACGTCAAAGTTTTGTTTCTTCATTTGTTTCCTAAGACTCTAAAATATGCAGATAACTTCAACGCTGTTCAACGTATCCTTGAGGATGTCGAGCAAGTTAAGCTTAACTGTGAGAAGACTGAATAGAGCAGAAATTAAGTTTTTTTTTTTTAATTCGTCAAAATCGTTGAAGCACATAAATTTCAACCTATTATATATTTCTGCAGAAAACTAATTTCTCGGCATTCTTCTTAACGCGTCTCATTTTACCTGAAATATTTTATGTAAAGCAAAATTTGACCACAATTCTAAAAAATGTCCATTAGAAAATTTTCACATTATTCCATTTAAACAAGTAACATAGCAATGGTCAAGTGGGCAATATATATGTTGCAGAAATGAGTTTTGTATTGCTTTTTTTCTTTGTGGCTAACCAATAGTCATGGAAACCCCTAGAGAGTATTTCAATACATACAAATTGGTAATAATTGTTACTTCGTTTCAAGAATGGGGCAAATTAAATACGAACAAATAACTAGGCTTCGATTTATATGAAAGATATTCTGCTATTTCTAATGGTCGCTTATCTCTCCAATTTCGCAAAACATCTTTGAGATGTGTGCTATTTGATTTTTTTAGATAATTTTTATGGTTTTATAGAAAATTCCACAAATATACAAATATCATAGAGAAATTTATATATTTTTCAAAAATTTCATCAGATACATCTAAAAGAAGATTGAAAAAAATATATCTATTTTTTGATTTGAAAGCAAATTGCTAAAAATGCGCTCAATAGGACGGTCATATGTCGTTCATTGCGTTATTCAACAATTTTATTGTGTAGTAGCATCTTTCGTGTTCTGCAAACGGATGAATTCAATAAAATACTCACTTGAAAGCACTTATGGTAGCTGACTTATCAGGAATTTTAGTTCGTTTTCTTCCTTATCGTTCGCATTTCTCTGAATATGAAACAGTAAAATACCTCTAAATTCTTCTATACTGCGCATTATTGGACACCAAATTTTGGAAGATTGAAAAGTGAAAGATGCTCACTACGATGAGCTCAAGTGAGCTCATTTCGATTTGCTTAGTAACTTTTCAACTATTTGATCATGTAGGCAAATAGAAACTATTTCGCAAGTTTGGGTGGGTCATTATTGCCGCATCTGTTTAGATGGCCAATATATTCCAACCTCATTCTTGATAACCACATTGTCAACAACTGCAAATGCTAAAAACAGTAATGCCAGGCGATATTCTCACACCAGCGGTTTTCAAATGTTTGGATCAACTAGCTTTCTCAAATATCTACTAATTTTACATTGAAAAAAAAGGCGTAAAACTGTCTATGAAGTGAATACGCAGATTTATGAATGCAACCACATAATATTGTACAACTACATAACACAGTTCGAGCGCGAGCGGTTGTTCGACTGACATATATTAGCAATGGCATCATCGACCAGTTCTCCATCTTAAATTAAGACTGACGCGGATGCTAAATCAATTATTCATTTCACTATCTGTCCGTTTGACGACTTGCAGCAAAGTGTCCATCACTGAGTGTTAAGCAGCAGCTTTGTAAAAAATATCATCGGAATCATTGGCTCTTGACTTTTCACTCATTTTTAGGCTACGCTTTATTGCAGCTGAGGCATTGACTGGACGAAGAAGGATTATGTTTTACAACTTGAAATGCCTCACAACTAAACGTCCGTCGTTTTCTGCGTTTCTACATTTCATATTCTGTGTTCCCATTTAAAAACACATTTCTTCAATTAAGCATGATCAGAGTTTATCAGGGATCTGAGGAGCAAAATATTACGATATATGTGTGCAGCTTCCTTAGAATTTATCATAAAAGTGTGGAGAATCTACAGGATGATTGAAACTGAATGCTCAGCACCGTTTCTCTCGAATCCATACGTAAATATGGGCATGTATGTTGTTTACTATTGGACAACGCTCATTGCGATGCTCATCCTTTATAAGGTAAAAGTATAAAAAGCGTTGTGCTGACTTTTTTATGCGAAATAAAACAACTATGCTCATTCTTTTATTTATGTCGTTGAATCGCTTTTTTTTGAGGGGTTGGGTTGATTTGGATAGAGCCCGCAACAGATATGGCTTTTAAGATCAAACACTAGTTAAAGTAGCCGGTTATTAACCTTGATCAATTTTTACGAACTTCCATTGTTTCGGCACATCCGACCACAGAACTTTTGTCTCATTTATTCCGCCATTGCACGTAACAATTTTTTACCCTAAATCATGATTTTTTTAGCTAGAGGTGTAAAAAATATCAGAGTGTTAAAGGTGCTTCGAGGCTTACAATCAAGAGAGATTAAAATATAAATTTCAACGATTTAACTTACAAAAAATGTCGTTATTCTATCGCAGTTTGTGAGAACTATTTGTGAGAACTTGGTGAGAATTCATAGCGTTGCAAAATTTGACCTTCGGGAGGACTCTACATTTGTTCACCTGATGCAGCAATTACGTAGCGGAGTGTATTTCCCGTGAGATGCGAGTGCATTACGAACGAGCACGGTGATTTCGCTCAGAACATAAAAAAACTTGGACACATCATATGAAAGATGACAAGATTGTTCTGTTTAAGAGAGAGATGTTGAGGTGGATGGCATAAAATGCATAAAATCCTACACTTGATCGAATCCTGAAAAATGGTCTCGGCACTATTTTATAGGAACGAGAAAAAATTCCAGGGAATACACAAAGCTGCAAAAAATTTGGAACAAAAAGCGAAAGCGAAAGAGCGGCGGCAAGTTGCCTTAATATTGAGTCAACGATTAGGCACCCAGGTGAGCACTTTCAGTCTATCAAGCTTTACGTCCACTGTGCTACTGTTACTAGGGAACTTTCATTAGTGTAAGTATCCTTCAAGATTTGATGCGTTTCTTTGTCTATTTGCATGCCAGATTAAAGGTTCATTCAAAGCACCCCGCATTTAATAGAAGTTAAAATTATGGCATGTTGGAAAGTGAAAACTGAGAATAGGATGAAGGTCAACGTGAATTGCAGAAATTTATTTCAGCGTTCATATGAGGTTATTACTGCATTCGTTTAGACTCCCTTATTCCCAAACTTAGGATTTTTTTCTCCACTTTAGTGACTGGTTAGTGTTATTTCCTTCGAACGGAAAAGCAACGATGTTTAGATCTAAAAGAATGTTTGTGCATGAGACTCAAAAAATTGTTCCTGCTGTTAGTGCTATTTTGGGCATGCATCTTTACACTCACTTGGTTTAATCACTGTCAGAATAGCGTAATTTTTAATGAATTTCTTCATCACTCACTCAGTATATGATGAGATTCATTCTTGTTTCACGAACCACTATTGATACTGATCATCAGAAATAGCGGCGGTTGAGCATTCTGTTTTGGGCACCCGAAGCCAATTCAACCTTCCCTCAACTCGAATCCATTCGCTCAAAAGAAGACTAGTCAATGCATACCTTGAAACTCTAATTATGACGCCAGTTTTCCAACGATATTGGTTATTATGATGGCTTTATTGCGACAAATCTTTTTTTCTCTCTAATTAGAGGCCTCTGAAAGAGTTATTAGCAATCGAACATCGTGCATGAGAGTTATGCCTCGATGCCTTGACTGGAGACCTTCAGTTTCACTTCTATAAAAATACCTGACGCAGGTGAGCTTTAAAGCTTCAAAGATCTAAATAACCGAATGCTCTCAGAGATGCTTCCACATTCATTTGAGCTACATATATAAGTGGCAATCACATAAGCATCGGATTTTTTTGCCTGCAGTCTTCGATGAAACTGCAAACTTCCTCTTTCAACAACGATTATCGTTCGTTGCATACTCGTGCGCGAGCAATCGCCTCTCAGGGATTTTGTTAAACTGGCCTTTGCAATTTATAAGGCCTGTTCATTAGTCTAGTTCTCCGTAAACAATTTTACTGAAAAAATATATAAAATGCTCATTCTAAGTGCAGAGAATTGAAATGGGAGTTGTTATCGCTTTATGTACGCTCTTCTAAATAAACATTTGAATATCAGTTCTAACATATGCTCGGAATTGCCTGATTTGCAAATCAGAAAACTCGCTTTAAATTTCTGTTTCAAGAATCAATTATTGACGATTTGAGGTGGGCGTTTCGTTGATGTTATCGCAGAACGACGGCAATGCTAATATAACAGTGGAGACACCAAAGGATAGCGGATATCAAACAGCTACGACGAACGCAGCGGTAAGTTGCCACAGTACATGTGGACAACTTATGCAAATGCATTACTTTTTATTAACACTTACTAACCACTCAGTGTCATCGTTTTGCTAGATTTCGAAGGCGGCGTTTCTGAACGATACACTGTTCGATTTGAGAGGAAATTTCTTGGGATTTTCAGGATTCAGTCGTTGCAATCAGAATAGCTATAAATACTGTTTATAACAGAAAAATCACGCGAAAATATCGTTATAGGCAAATCACGTTAAGATATTTGCGTACATTAATCGAATTTCCAAAAATAAGCCGGCAGAGTGCCATCGTTTCTTAGTGCCTCTAGTTATGCCTAAAAGTGGTAAATATCCGTGTGGATTTTAGAGCTTCTTTGAGTATTGACGTCTATTACTTCCGTAATCGTAGTGCATCAACGACGAAAAACTATGCTGCTTAAGTGCTAATGTGAGAATCATAAATGACGGGATATGACGTCAAAAGAAAGTAAAAGCGCCAACCTTCCATTCAAAGTGCTATGATATTAATAGAAACGTGACTTTACTAAGACTCTAACCTCTGAATCAAATGCAATGAATAGGAGAAAGAAACTGAGAAACTTTAATGCAGCAATAAATTAGCGAAATTTTATGGGGCAATCATAATTACACATTTCTAGCATAATGCTGGAAATGTTGTGCTCTTTTGAAGTGGAAGTGGTGACACACGTGGATGAGAGAGGAGCCGAAAACTCTTTCAGCTGATTTCATGATTAGGTTCGTAATGCTTGTGGATCAGTGGGTAATTTCGCGCATTTGGGCATTCATTCGAAAATTCTATTATGGTTGATTACAAAGTAGGCGTTGGATGTTTTCAATTGCTCATGGGACGTGTGCGTGTATCTTTTTTCTTTTTTACTATGACAATAAAAATTATGTGCGCGTGAAGAAATTTGGCAACAAGAATGCCCGTGCAGTTCTATTTCCACTGATAGAGATGTGCCTTTTTACTTGAACAAATTATACATCAGCAATTGAAATGGACATTTAAGCGGATGGAGTGCGAAATGCACAAGCTTGCTTCTATCTATTTTTTGAGTCGATATACGTTCGTCGGAAGTGAACGTGAGTGGAATATAGAGGATAATAAATAAAGGAAACATGATTTCTTAGCACTTTAGGGGAATTTCGAGAGTTAACTCATTTGATTGTTAAATTTTTTCAATGATAGTCTTGAAATATTTCAACTTTTCAGTGATTTTTTTTTGAGAGAGATCGAGCTCATTTCACCGACTCTTCTAACTTGTAAATCACGTAAGAATGATTATGAAAGGATATGAGCAAGGAAAAAGTTTATTCGTCATTCAGCAGCATTCGTCAGCAAGATTACTTACTACATAACGTTTTTCAAGAACACGTATTCATTGATAGCGTAATGTGCGTCGAAATTTTTCCTCCTCAGAGTGGTCTTTATTCACATTACTTTTCCACATCAGTTGTTGTGAGAAACGTTTTGCTCATTTCTGCTAGGATTTCTGTTAATCGAAACGCTCAGAGTTGTTGATATTTTTTCAACGCGATATTTCTTTAACGAATTGTGATTATTTGAAATATTCCATTTTCCTTTTTGGAAATTAAATCGTAGCTACACTGTTGACATCATTTTATTTTATATAAGGTAACGAGCATATCGCAGAAACTGCCAATGTTCGAACAGTTGTAGGTTTCAACAACATGTGGTGCATATGGTTCGGAGGAATCGGCGCACAATTTGGAAGTAATACACGAGGAAACCGAACGAAGTAGCGTCGATATGCTAGATGGCATCAAGCTCGAAACGATGCCGGACACTGAAGCACTCAAACCTTTAGGACAACTCGAAAGGCGTTGCTCATTAGCGTCGAATAATAGCTTGCCCGAAGATACAGTGACGTCTGATTATGAAAGGAAGTATATGGTAAGGTTGCAAATCCAAATGAAGTTTTTTGGCCAGTTTATTCTTAAGAATTGTTTCTAACTGAAATCACTTTAAGTATTCATTTCGTGATGAAATTTTGCTGCTTGCGTATTTAACGATGAAGGTTTGTGGTGCATAATTGGTGATGCGTTTTTGATAGTTTACCAGGATCCTCATCCGTAGGCTACACGATCACATGGATGAACAGTGATGGATATAAGTGCCTGTGCTACACTGTTATCGACAATGTGGCACAACGCTTTGGAAAGTGTTTTCTTTACTGACTTCGTGGTTAATAAGCCATTTAAGAAGCATCACGGCTGAAATTATTCTTACCTTTTTTTTCCACAGTTCCACTTTTATGGTGGCAGTACGCTTCCTGCTTACCGGGCTATTGCTGTATCACTGAGCTAGCCAATGATTAGGTCGCATCAATTCACTGCTCATTTTTTATAAAGGCTACGATTGGAACAAAAATTAATTGCTTATGAAATGTTAATGTAGTTCAATGGTAAAGAGCACGCGCTATGAGGAAGAGGTTGAGAGTTTGTATACGTTTATAGATGCGGTCACCAAAAGAGTTAGAGCATAAGTAAAAAGGAGTGTGACTCGAAATGTACGGCGATAACAACGCATTTAAGACAGAATTCTTTCGGGTATGAGCACATATACGTTTAAAGCAAGTTCAAAACTACAAGCGGTGGTTTAATGCGTTTAAGGCTGAGCTCTGTTATCACTGCCACATGTTAGTGGCACAATGAATTCAGCAACCTTCACTAGTGTCGTTTTACACCTCGAATGAATCGAAGTGGAGAAAAGCCCTGAGGTTTGCATGAAACCACTACACTGCAAAAATTCATTATTGAAATCTAGTGTGCAAATTCTTCAAATGCTTACCTTTTCTAAAGCTCTGAATGTGTGATAGGTAGAATTGTTGTTCAAGAATTTTGTACGCGTCGCACCTTGGTTGCTGCTTCTGCACTCTGGGTGGCATAAATCACCTTGTTCGGAAACCCCTCAAAAGTGTATTTTAAAAATCCAATATCAAAATCGATCAATCGGTTCTGTTATGTGGAGGTCAGATATTATCTGTCATTAGGATGATTTTATTTTGCTGTTATTTGAATTTCGCTTATATCCCACATGGCACTATGATCACATCTGCGCGCAGCATTACTTCCATTCAGTTATGTGTGAGTGGGAGGGAAGATGAGAAGTCAGATTTGTATTTCAGTTACATATAACTTACGCATGACATATAAGATAATATATTTTGAGCTATTCAGATCAAATTTACTGATGTCAGTGATTTTGCGCAAATTCACTCCTCTAAAATTCGTGTCTCCTCGTGTGAAATTTAGCAGATTGAGGAGCTTGGATCGGAGTTATTTTAACCCTCTTTGGTCAGTTGTAGCTAAGAGTGTAATAATATCTAGATTTTAGCAACTCTAATCAAACTCTCGGGATTTACGCACGAAGCTATCCAGTGATAACCAATTATTTCTCGAAGAATGCACCTCACTGAGTTGAACTAGTGTGAAAACATTGTTGAGAATGTATGCATTTGCGTCGAACGAAAATGCGTCAGCATATATTTGAAGTTCGACGATGCATAAAAGTGCAACAAATTTAAGGCACAGTGCAGCTGAATGGCCATGCACAAAGGTATGAACGTTAGTGCTCACTGTTGAGCTGTGCTTATGACGATACCTTAGATGAGATGACGACAACTTATATATGTAAATATTGAAATCTGCTAACCAGTTTTAAACTTCGTCCACTAGATATGATAACTTGTACTCTAAAGATTTCCATGGAATTTTTGAAAAGCACTAATTTTTTTTTGGCCATATTTTCAGTAGTATACAACTTGAAATAAATATGAGATAGGATTCTTGGCATCTACTTACTGATGAGTATCGTTGAGTGTTTGTGTACATCGGTATCAAACATTTACATATTCGACATGCTTTCATTTACTTGTCGTTTACTTGTTACAATAACTGAATATGCAAAGTTTATTCCTATTGCGCGGCGTGTTTAGCAGGTATTTGGTTACTTTTGCAGCAACAAGGTGAGACAGGAGGTACCACTAGAATACGATCCAAGTACTCTAGTGGTTTTATAATTTCGTTTGATACCTTGATACTCCTACGTCTACTAGGGTTAATTGAAAATTGGTTGCTTCGCAGAGACATCTTTGCTTCCGCTATTTCATGCAATTTCAGGACAGTGGATCGTACGATTTCCAAGCGGCTGATTCGCTGAGTTTGTTGTTTAACGACGATAGTTTCAGTTCTGTCTTGCAGCTGAAGTCTCCAGCAGTGTGCACAGATTCCGGTGTGGAGTTCGCCAATTCAGAGGCCACTTCTGTGATAACCAAACGAAACGCCAATATAAAATCTTGTCTTTCATCGGTATGCAAAAAACCTTGTCATAAATGTTCTTCACTTTTGTTTTTTGTGCTCCGTTTTCTAGCCTACACCTTTATGATTTAGTCACCATGTTAATATCAACTGCTGCGTTTCAGATACCCATTCTCTTGACATTTCACCTTCTTTGCTTAATTGTGCAGCAATTAAAGTGCTAATGCTTTATCATCTTCTTGTTCTCGCAAAAAATTGCCGTAACTATCACATTTAACACAACTTGTCGTACCTTCATTAGATAAAGCACACAATGATAATGATAACATCATTGATATTTCTATAACATTTCACAGACAAATGTTACACTAGAATCCTGGCGTTGGTTTTTTCCTGTAGTTTTCAGTTTCAATTCTGGTTTTCGAAAATGTTCATTCTTCGTAGCCGCTACTGCATAGCATGACCTTTTTTTAGCTTGAGTGATGATCTGTCATGAGACTGAAACATATATAGGTATGTAATTGGTGTTTCGCGTAAAGTGAAAAGTTTTTTAACGCATTTACAGTGCTCCTAACGAATTTATATCCCACTCTCAACTACTTTTCTCTTTTTTTTGCATGATGCTGTTTATTATTGAACTTATTGTCGCAGTTGAGACCCAAGAAGGTAATATATCTGTAGCATTTATTGCAATCATTTTATAAGAACTTAATACTCCAGCGGGAAAAGATGTAAGCTCGAGGTAGTAACGCCATATATAGACTTGGAACCAAAATTGCGCTGTGCTTATTAGGTATTCAAATGTTGTTGCAATTACTGTGCGATTTAGAACGCTCTTACAACAATGCGATCGTCGCATAGCAATTCGGGCAATAATAGCACTCAGTGAAAATGATTTAGGCCGAAAGAAAAAGGGATAGCGACAGTTGTAGCGATAAGGTGTTTCGTTATGCACCGTTGCCTGTTGTCAAACGTATGTCTTCCACGAAAATGGCTTCAAATGGTTGGGTTCAATATGTGAAGGCTCACATGATGCAAGCGCTCAGGTCACCGTTAAGCAGCAACGCCACGTCAAGGCCGCGTAATTCTTCCACTTCTTCCGGGTTAGTATATCATTTGCTGGCTGGGAGTGAGCAGTTTTAGTCTATCGTGTGAAGTGACGCACTTTTGAAAACCCTGTTGAAAACCCTATTTGTTTTAAAGACTCGTAAAAGTGCCTATTATACGTGCGCTATTGTTATCTATCCATATATTAGGATGACATCGGATTATAGAAATTAACTGCGACTTTAATATCAAATTATTATTTCTCCGTCGATTTCAGTTATTTAATTGCAATATTTTGCCAGTTTTGACGGTCGTTTTGTAGTATTTGCCAATTTAGTAACACGATGAGCCTTTCATCGGTTTTCTACAAACCCTTTAAAATTTTTCTCAACTCATGAACAAATTTTAAAAATTTCGTAGAGAAATAGCTTAATTAAATCAACGGAAATTTGCTAAGATTTATTTTCTGTGCAGGTCATCATCTAGCGATGAGTCACGTGAAAACGACAATTCTCGTTTCGCTCAAGCGTCAATTGCAGTCACTCGACAGGAGAGTGAACGTAGTACCGCAACAACGTCTGTTGAAAAATCGAAAAACGATTTTTTCTTGAATCCTGGAGGGTAAGGTGTCTCATATTTCGTTGGAGCTCGAGGAAATCATATTAGTGATTATTCGACAATATTTTGTTTATTCCAGATTTGTTTTATTAAGTATTCATCGCAAAGTGATGGATTTCAAAGATTTCAGCTGAGAACTTCAATGTACGAGTGAGTCATGGCGGTCCTCAGCCATTTATGGTTAAAGTTGATTTTTTGTAAAGATTCTAGGCGAAAAACGTAGATGTGACGGAAGCAAAACAAAGACTCATAATTACTAAGACCGAAAGGATACAACGATTGTTTTCGAATTGAAGGTGCAAAAACTTTAAAGACACGATGATTTTATGTTCTTTAACGGCATTGGGGAATCGTTGCATAGATTTCTGATATCATTGTAATCCCACACAAACTGTAATTAGTGCATTTCCCCCACGTTCGAGTGGGTATTGTAAGAGGACAACCTAGTTCCCTTTGTTTGAGGGCACAGAAGACCCCCAACCTAGAGCATTTCCTCTCCGTCGATCGCACTCTGCACAGAGGAGTCACCATCCCATCACGCAACATGGAACCGTCCAACCATAACAACAGTGGACATTCTTTGCGCTTCTATTCAACCGAACCTCATAATATCCTCATTAAGTATGACGCGGAAAATCTCCTCATTATCCTCACTGACTCGTGAACGAATGGTACATGCAATTTTTGCGCCTTTTTCTGCTTTTCAACGGCAACGGAAGCAAACGAGAGCTGAACGCAGAGCGCATAAGGCGTTCAGGACGATAACGTTCATTGTTGGATTCTTTACTATTCTATGGTCTCCCTACTATGTTGTGGTAGGTTAAAATTTTCATGCCTAAAATATCACTTTTTTTTTATTATTTTGCCTATTTACATTTCCTACTTGCAAGAAACTTGCCTAACAGTTTTTCCCAAGGTGAAAACCGAGCATGAAGAACGTAGCTTGCTGACCGTTATTTTACAAGAAGTTACACTCAAGAGATTAATTCGGATGTATGCGCCCAGAAATATTTTGCGTGGAATTCGAAGGTGAGTTGGAGGATGTCTACAGCAATCGAGTATTTCACTCCATTGCTGTAGACGCTCTATACATCCTTTTGACCGTTTCTTACAACGGTGTGTGCATTTCGCTCTAAGAAGATGATATTTCATGATCTGGAGCTTTTTTTTTTCAATGTTAAAACGGACTAATGACCCATTGTCACTCATTTATACTGTCTGTTTCGCCATTCCTCACCTCTTTCTCCTATAGTCACATCAAAAAAGAATGGACTGCAGAGGAGAGGTAGGTAGGCGTTTAAAGTGACAAAACCTTTCGACAAAATAATTAATTAACTAAAATATGCTTTCAGGCAACCGTTTACGGGTTTTGCCGTGGACATTGCATTCCAGCACCTGTCTATACGCTCAGCTATTACATGTGCTATCTAAACTCAAGTGGCAATCCATTTGCGTACGCTCTTGCGAATCGTCAATTTCGTTCAGCTTTTCTTCGAATGTTACGTGGAAATTTTAATAAAGCAGCTTAAGTGATAATTTTTTTCAAGTTGATTTTATGAACGGTGTGTCAAATTCTTTATTGATAAATATTTTTTAAATTCTTTGCAGAGATGTTTCTCACAGAATAGACTTAACCATTCGTCTCATAATCGCTAAATTCTCATAAATTTGGAGTAAACGTATAATCTTATTGATGAGAACCTTAAAATTAACACAGCTTACTTTTCCTTTCCTTTTGCAAAAATCTCTTATTGCACATAAGGACGTTGTTTGCATCATTTGCAGTTTTCATATACGCTTATGGTTAGAAAAAAATGCATGAGTTTTACATAGCACTAAATTACATAAATGCAAAGAAACGAATTTAGTTTAGCTTTATTTTAAAAGTGGAGTATTTTCTGCAGAAAGTTATCATTTTGTACTACGCAAAACAAGTCGCTATTTTAATTTCCTGAAATTATTAAACAACGGAAACAAAGATATTATACAGATCCACCAAATGCTTGAGCGAATCGTTCAGCAATTATATACAAAGATGCACCTACTTGTGCAGGTCTATTTCATTCACAGCCTAAGGGTGATTGGGTGCGCAGTTGAGATGGAAACATTCATTCGAATGCCGATCCCATCACTCGTTAGATACATCATTCAAATGAGCCTTGCAATTCGAAATTTATGAAAGAATTACAAAATCAGGACTCTTTCCATTTATTATATCTGCTAGAAATGAGATTTTTACTGTTCTGACTTTCGATTCTAAAAGTTCTAAATTCTAAAAGTTTCCGGCAAAACTTTCAGATTGCTGCATTGCAGAAAATTTAAACCGACCTCCTCCTTCGTTCCTCCTCTTTCCCTCCTTCCACATCAAACATTTGAATTACTATTCACTGAGAAACATAGTGTTGGTTGGCTGCAAGAACTGAGAAAATTTGTGTCAAACTGCCAAACGTCTGTACAGCTACGAGTGAGCACACTGATGCGGCGGAAGAGAAATGGCTGTTTGATGGGCCGCAATCAGTTTGACATTAATGGCGTTTACGGCAGATGGTGACCACTTGCGCCATTTGTATCATTTGCTCATCGCCATTCAGAAGTTAGTTCGACCCACGGATTCCACAAAAAGTTCGAGCAATCCACCCAACTCTTTCACCATTTACTGACGAAATGATTGGCGTCACCTACTGTGGCCAGCTTGGATCCAATTCTGTTAATACAGGTTTCCATTCGCTTTGCCGCAAATAAAGACCTTTCTTTACCTTTGCAATACTGTTTTGTTACTAGCTATCTTATCACTTAAGAAGTAAGCAATAAAGTGATGGTAAGGAAACTAATTTATGTTTGCCGGAACACAGCACTTTTTATCTCTACGTTTCTTTTTTGAAAAATTTGCACGGCACATTGTGAAGATGTGACGTTTGTGCGCATTTATGTTTGTGTCTGTCTGTTCAACTGTTCCACATTTCCAAATTAGCAGTCAGCGATCGTTGAGTTATGAGACTGGGCACATAACGCATACCGTAGAAAGGTCTGTGACACCAGCTGCTAAGCTGATCCACGGAATTATAGGCCATAAAGCAGCGAATGATTTATAGGCATTTTAGAAGCTCGAACTGTGTTTTGTTCTGGCCAGCTAGCGAACAAATGGAGCCGAATGCCAAAGGGCTAACAAGCTTCATCGTTTAAGGTCTAAATGGTTTAACGGTTGGCGGGAGTTCTTGAGTGGACTGGCCTAAAATCTGCACAAAATTCTGAGGACACATATTTGTTCGTAATTTCTTCCAATGTTAATGGATGAGTGCGAAACATGCAATGAAACACTCGATCTACGTTGTGCCGGCTAACTTTGATAAGTTTGACTTCAGGGGCTCTCAAGCTGAAAATGTCGAAAATGACTAACAATTACATCGCATATGAATGCACACACACATCACGATGCATTTCGGCAAAGGAAATTTGTTAACGCTGACGAAAATAATGCTTTATAAAGACTTGTATGAGCGGTCTGCACCATTAGAATTTCGACGAATTTTGTTGTGCAAGTTTAGTTCTTTGTTGATCACTTGCGAAAGCGATCAGTCAGATTGACGGTCTACAAAAGGAAACATCGTGGTAGCGTCTCTAGTATGCTTCTCCGACTGTTTTAGATTTAAAAAAAAAATTATTGCCCAATTATTACATTACCTGGCACTGAGCTCTGCATCACAAGGATTCAACGAACTTCCGCTAATTCGTGCAAACATGGTTTTTTTTTTTGCTGATTACGTCTTTATCTTGCCCTTGTTTCAAGGTTTCATACTTTTATCGAGAGCTGCCTTACTACGTATAGATGAGTTAGTACTTACAAATGGGACTTCTCTACTTATCAGTCACAAGATAAGTGAAGAAATTTCTTGAAGTTGCTCTAAGACGCGCTTTCTGAACATCCTCCTATTAGAAAACAATGTGGTCCGCCTTCATTTCGCTAACAGTTGTGGATTTTATTGCCATACATTGCGTAAATTATTATAATTATCACTAATACTTCTTTTTTTTTTTCAGAGGACAGAGTAAGCAGACGAAGGTTTCGAACGAATTTTACAGAAAATCAAAGTACTGCACTGGAAGAGGCATTTCAAGAATCACATTACCCCGACCAAAATTCAAAAAGAAACCTCGCAATGGTACTTGATATTCCAGAAGATCGCATCACAGTGAGTTGATCACCCATTCTCATAGCTGCCATTTGCGCAAGAAATATCCACCAAAAAATTAATAAATGTGCTCATAACCTTTCCAAAGCGAGTGAAATTTTCTAACATTGCAAATGACAGAAAAATTGCATTCTTCTAACTATTAAGTGGTAAAATTGCACCATAGGAGGAATTGTATATATATAATTGCAAAAATGCAAATTACATTCTCCTAAATTGCATCATTCAAGAAACGACTGGAGAAATTAGTCATTGGTGAAAATTTGAAGAGATATTTGCACACATAGAGAACATTGTTTTATTATTTACTTATTTACTCCAATCATTTTCTACTGCATTAGGCAGTAAACTTTGTATATAGTTGTTTACTTCATTGGTGATATTGTATATAATCAACTCAACGCTGAAACCTGACACCTTGCAATGAGCAACTGATTCATGTCAACAAATGTATTGTAAAGACTATTAAGTTGTTTTCGATATGCTTTAAAGGTAGTTGAGTAAGTGGCGAAGAGGACGTAAAGCTTGATTTTAGTTCATCAAAGATTGGTAAAAAAAATGAGCAAAGTTATGCCGTTTTTCAGGTTGGAGTGAAATTTCAAGCGATACTTTAAATTTCGGTGATGCAAACCGCTAGCTTTTAATGCATAATGTATTCCTGCTCGACTGCATTAAATTCACTGCTTAAAAGTCAGCCAAAATAACGTGGATGTGTATATTGTCAAAGCAATCGCAATCACTCGTATTGTCTTCGTTTCAGGTATGGTTCCAGAATCGCCGTGCTAAATGGCGGAGAAAAGAAGTACGGGAACGAGAGAAGAAAAAATTTCACGCCAGCGAATGTCACTGCGATGAAACGTCGATCGTCTACAGTAATCAAAGACGAGCAGATGGTGCGGTGCAAATGTTACGGCCACAAGTAAACGACCAAAACGCATCGGCAACCGTACGTGAACAGCAACCATATTCGACGTTTTCATGTCGTGATCTACAAACATATCATTTCAACCGGTTCCCATAGTTTGTCTTTTTTCATTACGCAGTATATCCATAATTTCCAATAATCGCCATCTCAGCAAAAAAGTTTCAGATACGTGCATTAGTAGACTACTCTGGTAATTATGGAGGCGGGAACCAACTTTAATTGCATTGCTTTTGTCTTGTTTATGATATATAGTCGGAAATACTTCTCAGACGAAACTGCGGTATATGTAATGCAAAGCTGGTCTAGCAGGCTCATGTCTTCTGGCAATCACTAGCATTTGCCATGGAAGTAAGCGCAATTCGTGCATCTAACAGCCGTTGAATTGTCTAGTGCTATAAATATGATGACTTCAAAGAGTAAGGTGCATTGTTATCCCGATGAAAAATTCACAGCGAAGAAGATCGGTGTTAAGAGAAAGGATTAGTGAGCCTTCCTCAAGTAATCCCTAAAAGTAAACACATTCTTTGAAAAAGAAATAGGAGCCGAAAGAAAAATTTAAAAATATATATCTTAAAGTTTTTACATTTGGTGTCTCATGCCTCCTCTTCTCGCCCAATAAATAAGGGCTCTGTGACTACAAGTGTTTATTTTCTTGTTCATTTCCCTAATCCTGCAGACGAAATTTTTGGGAATTTTTGAGTCTTAATAAGTTACCTCACCTTTAACTGATCAAATGGATCATTTAAAGGCGAGGTAACTGTGTGGACGGACAGAATCAAACTCTCATATGAAGATGCGCTTCTCAATTTATTTTCCTTTTTTCAACACTGCAACGAATTTCCTGTCGAAATGCATGGTGGTAATGCCAGCCATTTAAAAAAAGTTCTTCATTCCAGCATCACATATTCACATAATTTATTCTTACTTACTCATTTATTCACCAAATCAGCTAAGAAGCTGACTTTATCGACCAAAAGCATCACTGGTGTTTACTCTCGATTACTCGAGTAAAGTCTGAAGATTTCTGATAACTTCAAGAAATTCACGAAAATGACGAAAAAACATAGGTGAAATTACGATTTTGAGAGTCAAAACAACAAGATTCAATGCTTCTCGCTGAGGGCAAAAGAGGAACAATTAGTTTGACTGCTTATTTTGAACAATCGTTAATAGCGATATGATTGAATTATCTTAAAGATTTATGATATCTTATTAACTGGATGTAGGCATATAAAAAGGAATCATCAATAATGGGTATTATAGCCATCAATCAAGAATCTCGGAGACTTTCAGTGCATAAATACACACCTCTGAGGTTTTTCATATGTGATGTGGGATTGAAATTAAAAATCAGAAATATTTCACATGATACAGGTGAATAATACGATTCGAAAATGAAACCAAGTCAGCAAGATTGGCTTTGTACAAACAAACGTATATTGATGAGAAAAAATTGTATGCTTGCCAGAGATTAAAAAAACCAACAAATATCTTCGTTTCTTAAATCAGCAGATCGACTTTCAGAAATCTGAGCTCATCTTTGAGAATTTGAGAAGGAAAAGCATCATTTGTCTTTTGAAACACCTTTTCTTTCTATACTTTTTTATCTCTTTTTCGTCTTTCGATCGTTATATTCTTTTCTTTTCTAACCGATTTCTTTGTAGCAATTCCGGTTTATTTACATACAAGCAGAATATTTTGACGACTAATAATTGAATACAATAAAAAAAAAACAACCCGACAATAGCATGTTTAGTCCATGAAAGCGAGAAAGCCGCATATTGTTAGGAGGAATTCCTCAATACTGCTTTAAGCACATGCAAGAAATACATTCGGCCACAATGTTTCAGCTCATCAACACTAATAGCGAGCATCTTCAGAAGTCCTCACACTTTCTTGAAGGATAAATTGACACACATGAATGTAGCCAACTGATACCTATTCTTCAATGCAACAAAATCATCAGTTGAGTATGCTAAAATCGAGGACAGATCGTAAACTATGATCTGCGAAATTTCATCAACAGGATAAAATTCGGCGTTTCGCTTTGATATTTTTAAGCGGTCAGTCAAATGGTGTAATCGCTTTGCTCAGTTATTGCCACCCGTTCAGAGGAGGCGTCTATTTTGCAGATGAACGAGACTTTTTATGGTTAACCATGAAAATGCACTCTGAACATCAAACAACTTTGGCTGAATGCATTACCTGAATGCAATACAAGTAGAATGAATATTCATATGAATCAATAAATAGACATGTTTCATTATTTACATAACATTTAAAAAAACCAGACCTACAAATCACGTAGGTGATGCGTCTGTAGGCTATGAGTGCTTAGAAAGTCGTTTTTTGATGAATACTAGAGCGGAAGACGCTCATGTATTCTTAAGTTCAGCGGTATTTGAGCTGCTGAGATACAATAAAGTATTGATCAAGGTTTTCACAAAACGACGATAAGTTGCTGTGATATCAGACGACATCAATGAACAGCAGCCATGGCGACTAGGCAAAACTTTTGTACAAAATGACGTTAAAAGAAAACGATAATGCAGCGCTAGCGGGTGGGTTGTAAATAATCTTCAGTGACTATTTACGATAAAAATATTGCGGCCTTCGAACATCCTGCATTCTGAGCCAACCTCGAATATCAAATCAATCGCAGGACCCACACTCAACCTTTGCCCTTCCACGAGCTGTTTCACCTGATCTAAAAAAAATAAAATGGAACCCCGAAATTTATTCCGTTTGAATTTCTGTGAGAATTTCGTTTTTTTTACGGAGTTTAAAAAGCGCTCGCCCAAAAGTCCCGCGTTTTCATCACTGTGGGGAGTTTACATTATTCGGGAGAAAATAAGATGCTGTGGATGAAAATATCTTGTCGTTGAAAGAGTGATTGAGTTGGACATTGGACGATTTCGACTCTTATTTTCATTTTTTTGTCTTGTTCCACGGAACGATTGCACAACCACCCACTTAGCTCTGTCCCACGTGCCACGTAGTGTTGTCGTCTACAGAGCAGAATGCCGTACATCGTCCGTATGCATCGGTTAATGAGACCCATTAAAATTTAACCTGGGTGAAGGGTAAAAAAGCAAAAAAAATTGTCATTTCTTTGGTTCTTCTTATGTAATGCTCTGGCTTCGCTGCTTTGGCAAGACAATAGGCACTAGCTGCTAAGTGGTTCACTGCTATCGTTTTAACGACAGCATCTTCTTCAGTCGGTCGAATGCTCTAACTGCCGATTAGCGTCGAATTCTTTCTGTTCCTGATCGTTGCTTCCATTGAGTTCCTCCATAGGAACGCCAAGTCTGTAGCTTTTATGATTTCTCGATTCGGGAATATATGTTCTCTCAGTTTCGAATCTCTCACGTTGGCTGTAAATAATTGTTCATCTTGCTGGTAGACGCTCACTACGCAATTTAAAAGCACCTATATATAAGATCTTAAACGCGTTTGTGGAAGTTGTTATTTTTTATAATTTGTTTCGTCCTGGCAGAAAAACCATAGTGCCATAAAATGTTTCAGTTTCATTAGAAGGTGAAATCGTTGCAATGCTTTTTCATTATCAACAGAAGTCATAAGAATCCTTCATTATGTAATTATAATGGGAAAACGTTGAGATGACGAGAAACCAAAAGGCGCTTAAGCGATTTGCACATCGCCAGAGTGATGTCGTAGCTGCAAAATCTTATCACTGACCACCCAACTTTCTTCATTATGTAATTCTACAATAGAAACAATGTGCGGACGTCTCGTTGCCATAAGAACTCACCGAAATAGATGCAACGTCACCTTAGAGAACTGTCGCTTCACAGCATTTTGAACCTCGCTGTTTAAGAAACAGTACAATACAGCAATGAAAATTCCCTGAAAAGAATGCACGCAACGTGGGTGGTCTCGGATCCTGTCTTCATTATCAAAAGCAAGTACTCAACTAAGGAATAACGACCATACGTGAATAAAATTTCGAGCATGTCAGCGAGAAATCACATATAAACATAATACAAACAAGTTGAGGAAAAATGTTTTGTGCCGCAGCCAAAGAGTTCTCACTATCTTCGAAGTATCGGACGAACGAGTTTTTCGCTGCACAAGCAAAGAAGGCTCGCATTATCGAGACCATCCAACTAGGTGTGAATATGAAACCTGAGAGTGTTGCAATATTGCGGATCCGAGCATATAAGCACTGCTCGGTTCGGGTGGTTCATAGAAAAGTGGAATATTTGAAACACCAAGTAGAGGAACCAGCAGAAGAGTCGCTTTAATTGTCCTCCTGAAAGATTGCAAGTGATTAATGCGGATTATGCAGCATTGACATTGCTTGATTTGTCCGCACATTGACACCGACGAGAAATCTTTTACTGGAAAACTTTTAATTCTAAAAGTCACTATATGCATTAATCTGCTGACAATAAAATCCGCTCATTTGTGATTAGTGACATTAACATAGCTAATTTGCATTGGATTTTCTGCAGGTGAACAATGTAGGTGGAGAGCGGGATAAAAACCGCATATATATAACATGAATATTTGATGTAGTTCGTAAGCATTTTGAGATTCATAAGCCTAACAAACAGACAACGTGGAAGTGAAAGAGAGAGCGACAGAAGCTACGACATCTCGAGGCAAATATCACTTTTCGAAGCATATACTGCGCCTGAAGTTGACTCAGTTTGAGAGACGTATGTTAGAGGAGGATTCTGAGCACATATCGGTTATTAATAATGTGAGATATAATGTAGATGATTCGCTTTAGTTGGTAAGTGGCTTCTGATTTTGCCACCATTTATTGGAGCTATCCGTAGCCACATAGTGATGAGTGAATTTTCAGTCGATTCTTACAGAAATAAACAAATGGACATTACTTACCAAATTTTCTTCGATTCCGCTGTATTTTCAGCCCTCAGTTTCTGCACCAAAATAACCACAATACCAAGTAAGAATAATAAATTGAGCTGCAAGTAAAAGCTGGAACTATAGAATATGTTCCACTAAAAAGTAGGAACATTAGGCAGTAAGAATTAGCATTATATTTCACTGAAGTTATTTCTATCATCATATTATTAGAAATTTTTTTACAGCTTTTTTCGCAAATATTGCGACAAATAAGTGCTGAATATAAAATCGACGCTGAACCAACATATATGTAAACAGCGTAAAACTTTGCGTCAGTTGATGGCTGCATAGTAACTTTTCGATAAGAATTGTGAACCTTTGTTGCTACAACTTCTTTGTAAAATATATTCAGAGCTTCGACATGCCAGTTAACAAAAATTTGAAGTTATGCGCATGAGCAGGTAATATAATGCTGCTATGATAGCTTGTGGTCATTCACTTTTGCAGTTACTTCTTGCATTTTGCAGTCAAATACGCAGTGATAATGCTGCTTAACTCGAAAAAAATGAGGTATTATTTGAAAATGCTCAGCATGAGAGTACGCAAGAAATGCTCACAGTGAGGGCCACACCCATCGCTCCAGCGAGAATCCATAGATGATGACCTTGCGCATAAGGCAACCAACAAAATGAGTTATGATTTTGACTCGAACGGTGTTGGTGGACAATTGTCCACGTGAGAACGACGAGGAATGGAACTCCTGGAAATTGGCAACAAAATGAGCAGACCAATCTTGTGGAGTTTATAAGAGGACTTGAATCAAACCGTTTGAGTTCCTGTATGGCACACAAAAGTTCATCGTATTCAGTAGAAGGATGGTTATGATGGATGGATTTGGACGTTCAAAAGTGTTCAGCCTGAATACAGCCGACCACGCTGCATATGATTCACGGAAGGGTTGAAAATGACTGCGCTAAATTTTACAAATATAAAATTCTGCTTTATATACCCCTTTATGTCAACGATGCTGCGGTCCTTCCACAAGATTCTTGGTGTTTTTTTAGCACAGTCATTTCTATCACTCTGATGGTGACAGTTATGGATGAAAAGAGTACGATTCAAAAAGAGTTTCGAAATGTATGACTCGCTCAAAAGAAATCTATTCGCCACGCTAATTACCGTGTTTGAAGCACATATAAAATCGTTACTTCGAAGTGTATAATTTTTATGCCATCCTACTGATCCATTCGCTACCCTCCAACAGATATCCACATCTTCATCCTCTCGTATAAATCACGACAATAGTACCGCACCTTTCCTACTGCCTGCTTTCATATGAAGCCAAACTACTTCCGATGGCAAATAAGCATGTATTACTTTGGTCAGGAGGAAATTATCAAGCAGAATTTCTGCACAGCTAACAGATGTGCAGCCGAAGTATTTTATATTTGCATGGTTGTTAAAACGTTTAAAAAGAAGGGTTCCGAGGAATGTAAAAATACTGGCTTCTTAATGAAATCTAACAATAATTTTATCGCCTTAATTAGCTTGATGATTCCATCCCCGAAAGTGTTTCTTTCAGATTTAATATTTGTTAAATTAAATCTTATAGCAAGAAAAATTGGTTGCCCTGCAAAAAGGCTTGTACTATAGCGACCTTGAAGGGCATTCATGGAAGCAAAGGAACATTTTTGAAGCTGATTTTCTTTTTAATTTTCTCTTCGTTTTCATTAAATCTCCAAATACGGCGACATCTCGAAATGCATTCGAGAAACTTAAGTTTAATGCACAAAAAGCCAAAATTACTACTGTCTAAAAACTTCACCCGGAAATGGTCCAAGCAAATGCAAAACTGTGATAAATAAGTGTAATAAAATGAAGATTGCAATTAATTAAGTGGAAAATGAGAAAATAAAGAAGTACTAAGTTCATAAGCATATTTCCGTTTTATTTACCCGGCTTCACATAAATGAACGAAATTATCTAAGGCGTAATTCCGAATTTAGAACATACTCATCAGCTTTACGTTTACGAGGCATATTCATGTATGTAAGCACCGTGTTGGCAACAATAAGTGCCGGCCGCTTCAATGCTTGGACGGCACGCCAATTAGATATACGTCTCAGTGGGATCCATCTTGACAAATTTGCATAAACAACTACGCAAAAGTCGATTGCGGAGCTTATGCATTGCACAACAAAATGTTGCTCTTATTGAAAGATTGCATCGTTCACTCGTTCTCATCAATCAAAACATGTGGAAATTTGCAAAACATTTTTAGTTAGCTACCACTCGTACGTTAATTTCACCTGTACTATTTCAACAACGAGTACACTCAAGAGGTTGATTCTATTTCAAGGTAAGCGCATGATAACATTCTCAAAACCTAAACAACTTATATCATCGCCTCGAGCAACCATCACCTTCAATAGCATAAATGCCCTTTATGTCATGGGCAATTTCTCTTAGAAAAGAAAAGAGCTTACCCCAACCGCAGAGCAAATACGCATAATATGGAGCTTCAGTGTGCCTCATTGCGAAAATAGTAAAACGACTATAGAGATAGCCACCTTCAATCAACATCCACATCACAGAAGACACCTAAAACATCACTTTGCTTTTTTTTCATTTCAGATCAATGGATTTACTTGTTCACATAGGCTTTCTTCAATTGCGGCTGAGAACTTGTTCAAATCCTCTACGTAAATAAGCTGAGAGAATAGCTGGGCAATTGCCGAGCTCATTGACACAACATGCATTTTTACAAATTATTACATTAATAATGTCCACAGCACGTTTTCCTGAATTGCTTAAAAATCAGAAATGAAACTGACAACATATGACGGTTATTTTCTATCACTCATTCACTCCATACAGGACGTGGCAGATCTACTTGTATCAAATACACTTCAGATTTCTGGAAGTACAGATGGATACTGAAAATGCCAATTCGGCGACGTATTTGATGTGAACACGATGAGTCGTTAAACGAAATAAGAAAGTGTATATGAAGATCGTTGACAGCTTAACTGTCTGATTACCTATCTAAACCTCCGCAGCAACCGAAATAGCTCATGCATTCGTAAGAGTGTTGATGTGCCACGGCAAACAATTAAGATGGTTAATCAGAACTTTTTGCACTACTGCACTCTATGAAGGAGTATGTCCGGTTATTTGATATATACAATTCAAAATTCAGGACGGTGAAATTTAATGTTTGATCAGTAGTGGAAGTGAAATAGGATCTACTTTACTCGATAGACCATATAGAATCTAATTCACTTTTTGTTGATGAGTAAGCGGAAATGAAAGTGGTGAAGATTCATTGGCAAAAATGGCTTAGCATCACAAGATCAATCGACTGAAGCAGAAATTTCCCTTAGTTTAATCGTTGTTTTCAATTTCTGCACAACTGGTCAACTTAGGAAAGTGGTGCGATAAAAAAGTATCAATTCTCATCTTAAGCTTTATTTTTTGGGGTATTGGAATCAGTGTGCTGCAGAGAACGGTGAAGTTTGCCAACATGCGCTGCTTACATGCATTCCCGAAATAAAAAATTAATTTGTAAATTACATTGTTTCGTATTCACATCACATATCACAATGATTACAATAATTGAGAGTTCAACTTTTACACTTACTTGGAAATAGATAACCAACCAGAGAAGAAGTTTGCACACCCACTCCTGAAAGTATACAATCATAAAACTGACACCATTCCCAAATGAAAGCTATCCTACAAAAGAATTATTTTTGTTTTCTTCAATTTGAAATCCAAATATAATTCGTCTTTTTTATTATAGAATTATATCATGAACTTTAAAATCTCATAGAGTGGCTGATGGTCTTCCTCATTTCATGCCTCCTTTCCTCATATGTGAATGAAGCTAACCGTTTTGTATTATAGGAAGGAATAGCACAAAATGGAATCGAGTTAAAGTGCAGAAATACAAAACGAATTAGTTACACTATCATGTTAATGTGTGAAAAATAATCAACCATAGAGTTCGAATATTCGTTACTGAAAGTTGAGGAACTTTTAAATCCTTTTCTCTTCAAATGCTTCTAATGATAACCATTTTAACATGAGAGATTTGCACATTGTATTTCAATTATCACATTTTCTTCTGGAAATATTTAAGCAAATAATTTTAGCATTGAAAAAACTCCACGCAAGTATTTCTGACGCATAAAATGTGCTATATTAGCATTGAAAATTGCGAATCACATTATTTCGCACTTCTTTACTTCTCTTTTTTTCGGCATTTCCTTATTTGTCACCTCAGAAAATGAAGGAGATTTCATGAGATAATGCAAATAGTGGTATTCTAATTTAGCGTGATCGGAATGGAAAATTCATTAGCACATTCTGCAATGAGGACATATTTAGACGACGCTCGTAGAAATGGAAAGTGTCGAGTCGTTTTCTCTTTGTTGAAGTGATTGAGAGGATTTTTATGCGAACGATATTTTCTAAGAGGAAGTTTCTATGTGAGCATTGGCGATATTTATTCCGCCTCATATGCACTTCGTTTCATGAAGATGTTTTTTTTCTTAGTTTCATCTTCTTGCATTTACGATATTTCCATTAATATTTCGTTGACACCAAATTCATTGCTGATTGCTGATTGACATCAGACTCATTGCAATTTCCTCTTCGCAGCCACCATATTCTATAGAAAGATCCTACTGCATTCGTCAAATATTCGAAATTATGAAAATCTAACGTTTTCTATGTGAGATACGTTCGCAAGATATTTCAGGCTTGAAGATGAGATTTTTTGTTCATCCACAGATATATCTTCAATATGAGTGTCATGATCGGCTCTTTTTGGTGTTTAATATTATACAAAGTGTTATTTAATATATTTTACACATACTTTATATGTTTATTAAATATTCGTTACTATAAATGGCTGCATAAAAGTTAAGAAAAAAAGAATGCTTAAAAACCTATGAAGCAGACGATGTAAATGACTATGAACGAAGATACAAATCTACATAAACGCATAGAAAATATTAACTTGAAAACTTAGAAGTATGTAATTCGCCTTCAAAGAGATAAATTCAGTAAATTATAGGCTATGCTATCGCTTGAAATCATTATACATTCTATGGGCTAAGTGAATTCGAGCACACAGCATATTTATCTCAAAACGCGCCTAAATTGCACTAAATTATTGGATTTTTTGTTGCATTGTTGAATGTGAATGCTCCACTTTCCTTTTATTAGCCACACTAGAAAAGTTACTCCATTCAAGACATTGTGAATAAGTGAAGTAAAGTAAACGTTAGAAGTGAATCATTTTGCGAAAACAATTTTCCCACATTCAGTAGTAACTATTCAATAAATATCGATAGCTGCTATGCAATCCTTTAAAATGATAAAGGTTCTAAACTGTTTTTCTTTTTTTCGATAAAGCCATAGGCTTTATATGAACGAATAAGCAACTAACGTTAATTTTCCTGGAGAATTTATCAAATCTCTTCGCTGTCAACATTCTATGAGTCATTTTTATGCCTAACGAAAAAATTATTCATATAATAATGCTTCATGCCTCGAAAAAAAAAAAAATCAATTTCATTATTTCCTTAATATGGATTCTAAAAGGATTGCGGCTGTTACCAAATATAACGGACTAACATGACGTTAAGTTTGCCATTATTGCGAATATTGAACTCCGTTAATTTGAACTGCAGCAATAAAAATATGATATACATATATATATATATATATATATATATATATATATATATATATATATATATATATATATATATGTATACATATATATATATACATATATATATATATATATATATATATATATCACATATACCATGAAGGTACTGAAGAAACGAGAAGTTATGAGCACACTGAGTGAATTAGCAACTTCTTGTCGACTTTGTTTAAAGTTTCCTATTAGCAGCGACGTATAATAATGTCTATTGATGATCACAAAGACTTGCCATCTCGCATACATTCAGAAAACATCAAATTAATAAATCTTTTTTGTGCTATCGACAAACCTAAATACTTATGCCTAAGTTTTCAAGAAAACTCGATATTCACTTTCTACGATGTATCTGGAAAAATCAATGAATTGTCAAGGTTTGGGGTATGGAAATGAAAAAAAAAAATTGAAGCGATCACTCCTGCAGCTGCATGCTGAATATTTGGGATCGTTTATCAAATTCGCCAGTGGGTCAGTAACTAAAAAGAAACAAAAAATCAGCTAATGAAACTCACATATTCAAAAAGAGGCACCGGATTGTAGGAACTACAATCTTGAAAGACATTCGACGTTTGAACGACCGTCCAAACGGCGAGCACTGCAAAGCGAAAAACAAATGCGGCCGCTAAGTTCTTATGAATTGATAAACGGCGACACTGAATCGAATCGAAGATTGTGAACAGTACGAGTGCGGACACCAATAAAGCAACCGATATTATGCTCAACGTTAACGAGACGCTGATCACCATTTCGCGGAGTAAATCAGGACACTGAAATATCGAATTGTTTAGGACCTTTCAATATTTGCAGTCTGTCAATTAACATGCAGCATGAGCATGCGTGTTTTTTTCGTTCTTGATTGAAAAGAGATTAATGGCTATAAGAGGACCAACGGGTTAACAATATCTTCAGCAAGAACTGATGCATATGACATGAACTATGTGTATTCGAATATTCAGCAACTTTTCAAAATATAAAGTTAACTTGGTCACGTTTTACCAGATCTTACTATCAGTTCAACTTGTTGTTTATTCCGAAATCGAGTTATTGGTCTTACTCAACTGTATCAGCTGTATCAGCTCGGGTCAGTTTCAGGACTCACTCAGGTCCATAGTTTCAGGGTTCTGGTCATAGCCTTGTCTCATTGAGATATGACTCCAATTCTAAAAATAAACGAAAAGATGGTCCAAATATCTTTCCGGCACACCCACCATATGATCGCTTCTGACATAAATCCGCCAAATACAACAGTATTTCGGTTTATAAAGCAGAGAACTAGTAAAATCATTCTTTGGAAAGAAACAAATTAATTAGCATTTTGCCGATTATTCGACATGGAAGCTCTCATAAAAGCGCACTACAAAAGAGGGCAGTTAGCTTATCGTACAGTTTGCATTTATGATATATCTTGCGACACCGTTTTTGTCTTTTTCGGATATAAATGCTGATAAAATGAATGGAAAGAGCGATTTTCAGTGTGGGACACATCTGTCACTTGCAGGTTTTTGGCATATGAGCAAGTTAACGTTTATATTCGATTGATCGTTTTTTACACGAGCACCGAATTGCAAGAAACCTAACGAAACGAGGCATTAATGAGTGGTGAAAAATGCCACCATGAGGTTTTAATTCGCATTAATGCTTTCAGTGTGCAAATCAACAACCGGAAATCGGATGCAAGTATATCGAGCCTAGTACGAATGCTCCACAACAATGGATGACATCAACAATTTCATCTTATGACATCGTTTAAAGAATGCTCCTCAAAACATAATTTATATTTAGTTACCCCAGTTTGAAGTACGATGGCGATGATGATAGACTCACTATTATTATTATTATTACTACCATTATTATTACTACTATCAATGTTATCATTATTATCATTATTATCATCATAACTTCGTAATTTCTTTTCCCATCTCTAAGCGCAGTTAGCATTTCTAATAACCTTGTAAGAACAACTATAACTAAGTGTTATCGCTCAGGCATTAATACTCGTTATTTGCATATAAAACAATGACTCCATCGAATTCATAGAATCGTTGGAATGCTTATGCATGGGTCATATACTTAATATGATCAAATTAATTAGTAGACTGCAGTCTTTCTAGTTCCTTTTTAGGAAATTATTCTCTGATTTCCATCCACACACGATATTCAAGCAAAAGCAACTTCAGTAACAAATCTTACTGAGATTTTTAAGAGTAGTCGCAAAAAAAAAACATTAATGAGCTTGACCACATTTCAACTATTTCAATAACATGAGGGCGGTGATCGATGAGTACCTTCTTATACTGAGATCAATGGGAACGGTACTTATGTTGAGGAAAGTGGTGGCCGCTTCCCGCATAGCCGCGCGCTTCTTTAAAGCCCCCATGAGTGATGGTTATAAATTTGCTTTGACAGGATGCCTTGAAAATCGATCGATCTCCTTTCAGCGTGTTGACATATGAGAGTTTTCTCAACAATTGAGTTCTTATCGACTAGTAAACACATATTTCCATATAGATTTTGCAGACCACATTCGTATAATCGCATCGATTGCTAACTTCTATGGACGGAGGTCAGTTGTATTTACACATATATATATACAAATGAGAACGCAGCGTTTGTTTACGAATTTCTTTTGCTTAATTTTTCTGTTTTCCCTTGCGAACGCTTATGTTTCCAGCTCACCACTTGTATCCGGAATACAGTTTCCATCAACTGCAATATTTTGCAGTCTCCATTCACTCAAAAGACGTTCGTATAAGCGAACGGAAAAAACCGACAAGAATTTCACCTCAAGTGATTGATTCCTGAAAATGATTATAGGAGACAATTAATAGATTCGTTTAGAAAGCGGCAAACAATCGCATTATTCCTAAACTTATTTCATCTAAAAATGCCTTTGTATTTCCGACAATAATGAAAATATAAGGTGAGATAGCTGAATATGCAATCGTCGAATTTGTTAATAATTTACCGTCCTGCAAAAGCCAATGATGCACTGCGGATGATACTTGATAACGTCGATGCATTGTGAGTATATAGGATCGGCCCATGTTCCGTTACTTTGACATAGCCGCTGCACGTTGAACTGTCCTAGGCGAGTTACGAGTAGTGCACTAATTATTCTTATACGGTATAAATTTTAGGGCAAATTATACACAAATGAAACAATTCCAAATAAGATTTCATAAGTGGAACAATGTGAAATGGGATCGCTGAACGGGTCGTTGAACCAAAAATCATTTCTCGCCCTTTTTTCAGCTAAATGTTTACTTTCCGTGCTCATATTTACTCATATCCTATTGTCCTTTATGACAGCTTTATAACTTGCTAGCTTTATTGCAAGCAAAAAAAAGAAGTCTTTTCAAATGTACACCCATTTCTACAAGCAAATAACTAACATTATTGAATGAGAAAGTGAACAAATGAAAGCACGACAAGCCACAAGCAGTCTGGCATGTCAATAGAGAAAAAAAAGATGAATGAGCACAAATTTACACTGGGAATTTTTTTCGACGAAATCTATTCATCAAACTAACTTTCTAATGTTCCTTCATTTTGAGGCATTTCGTTTCTCGAAATACAGGACAGCTGTTTACAGATGTTTAAGCTAAAGAAACGAGCAATTTCAGAATCAAAAGCTGGAGGAGATGACAGTGAGCTTAAAAAAGGTAGTATGGAACGTGGCTTACTTGCAATGCGTTCGCAGCCGGGTACATTCAAGCAGTACGTGAATGGGCATTTTCTTTCAGCCACCTCTTCAATAGCGGCACTCTGCCAACAGAGTGACCTATCAAAATTTGCTGCACAACCTCTGCAAGTTGTATTCTTTGTACAGGCGATATTGCCATATTTCTGGGAAAGAACAATTCCTCGTTATACAGTTTGGTTTTTTTTTCAGGTTAAAATCAAAATTATATTGAGAAAATTGTGAAGAATAACTTATATGTGTGGTTTCCAGAGGTATAAATAGGCGAATTGAATGTGTGTGAATGCAGCAGTTAGAAGCAGGAAAAATGAAAAAATATGTTAATAAAACGCTGTCAATACAGCCGTTCGAAAAACGCTGCATATACTACAAATATTTTCATAACGCCAAAAAAAGGTGACAAACTTCCCAATGAAAGAAGAAAAATATTTCCATAAAATGGACGCATTAGAAGGAAAAGAATTCTCGACGACGTTGTTTGTTCGCTTCATCAGCCAATTTACAATATAACAGTCCCCCCTCACATTTTTTCTCCTTTTTATTAGTGCAAAATATCTGAGGCATTCCCCTATTGTGAAGAAATATACATAGAAGAAACATGCCGACTGCAACAAATATACGTTCACGCTTTGATGCTTTCTACTACTTTAGCACGCTTCTATAGGAACAAACGAATGACACCGCACAAAAAGAAGCAATTTTATTTCTGGCATATTTGGAACGAATTGTCGCAGAGACAGTAGCTTTTGTAACGGAGAATTTTTATCCGGCTGCTCATTTCACTACTGACAGAGATCCTTTAGTAGGAATTACATCCGTGCTAATCATGGTTGGAGCATGATAATTAGCACCTTTTACCCACTTAAAGAAAACGTTTATGTTATAGCGTAGAAGGAAGAAACTTGTGGAATTACAAAAAAGGGCTTGATTAAGATGATTTAACGAGCGTACGTCTCAGGTTAATATGCAGATTAAACTTCAAATTCGTGTCGACTGCTGGCATTTTACGGAAAGCTAATTGTTCACTGCAGCAAAAATCGATGAAACGATGAAGTGATATATGGATATAACCGGTGAAATGATGAATTAACTATGAAATTACATGACAAAATCAATAGAAACTGCAAATAAACTATAGATCGAAGCCTACGGTGGAGATCTTATATTCGAATCTCATATTAATGCGAGATGAAGTTAATGGCGAATAACATACTTATAGATATTTTTTCCGGTAAAGAGCGTGCAAAAATGTAAACATATTTTGGCGTAAACAGTAATCGCTCTCATCACAGAAAATAGTGTTCAGAGGCACCCCGAGAAATCTTGTTGCGAATCTCTTACCGGTCTATGAAGCGCTAAAAAAAATTGAAGCATGAAGCTTTTGAACGCTGGAAACATTTTATTCACGAATTCAACGCACATATTCGTTTCAGTAGGAACTGACTTTTATAATAGTTATATCAACAACAAAGTTTCCTCTCGGCTTTTATCTGAGTACCTAATACAGTTGAATTGCCAACTACGATATTATTGATGATATATGGATTCTTTTGACGGCACAGCTGTTCTCTGGATAAAATTTAAGTATGGTTTCATATACATTCCTGTTTGATGGAACAGAAGGCATAGATGGTATTATATAGGAGGCGTTTTGGATATTGCGTTAATTCATCCACCATCCAGGTATTACGCGCACTGGCTAGTGCCACTAGCTACGTGGTGTCAGTTGTTCGCTGCACTCAAATCTACTGTTTCGAAATAAAGTTTTCATAACGTTGAAAAAATCAACAAATATAGCATTATAGAAGCAGATAATAGCGACGAAGTATTTGTCGAGAAATTAAATGACGACCATTGTAAGCGTACAAATTTCATGGCAAATTTCAGCTATTAACGCTAAGAACCCCCGCATTCAGTTGCGTGCCGCTGTGTGCGTATGAATGCATGGTCGGAGGCGTGTGAATGCACGCATTTAGTCGAAATAGTCGCTGTTTAAGCTGACAACGCCATTCGATGCTTTAAAACAACTCAGTAGTTTGCAATAATCCTGAAATATTCGAAAATGCTTGTGCGCTAAGATGAGCTTCACAATGTGAATTTGAAGCAGTAAAGAAAGTGGTAAACATAGCTGAGTTTTGCTATTGCTAATTTTATTAGCGTTCGGAGATATCCTTACGATGGAATATTCCATTGAGCCTTATAGATGATGTTATTAGTGAACGAAATATTTACTTACGTAGATCCATTATGCCGGAATGCATCACCATGAGTAATGAGCTCGATACACGTTGCTCGCTCGCGGCCGATCACTCCGCCTGACATGAACACCTACAATGAGTTTTATTTATCACTCTAGCGAACATTTATCCAACTGTTTCTTAGCGTTTTTACACTGCACACTGTTTATCAGTTCATATCATATATTATTTTGATAAACTGCACTAAACGCCGTCAAAGTGCTATACGAAACTTATGCATACGTACCCACATACATGTGGATTTCATATTATATATGCTAATCATATCACATGTATAATACATATATGAAAAATAAGATATATCACATAGGCAAAAATATAACATGTGAAAATGGCATGAATTACCGAAAAGTGTGCACATATATGTAAAAAGCAGATATGAAGTAAATTAATCTTGAAAGATGAGTTGAGAGGGAATTACTAGAATGATTCATGATACATGCGCTAATAGGAGCGAGTACCAGGCAAACTCTATTCATCTTAGTGGCCTAAAGTTCAGACGTCACCCTCACAAAGTCGCTTTAGTCTCATTAATTCCAATAATCAGATAGATGCCTTTAACACCTTTGATAGCTAATGCATACAATACTTTGACACTGGAGTGGTGCTGCCAACGTTTATTTATATAATACGTTTTGTTGGAACGAAAAGATTTTAAAATAGCTTAGCTACTTCTCAACGGGTGATGAAACAGTTTAAATAAAGGACGCTTGAAGAACATAAATTCGATGCACTCAACAGTCAACCAATAGGCGTCATTCAAATGAAAACAAAAAACCCTATTAATGCTAACAACCAACAATATTCATAGATTTATAGTAAAGACCACAACATAATATTGGGTATTTTATCAGCAATAATAAACGCATTAGCATGATTTCCTTTCTTAAGTCCCATCGACAGATTGGTAAATAGATTGCCACCATCCTCTCCCTTCAAGAACATAGAAACAATGAAAATTTCAGAAGAAATGCTTGATAAATTTAACTGTCATTATGAAAAATTTTTGATGAAATCAACTAATAGGACAGTGGGTATTACGTTGAATAAGCATTAAGAAGAAACTTTTTAAAATGGTGCTAAATTCAAATCTCACAAAACTTGAACTTCACTATCGACTGTGGCTAAATAAGAGAAAATCACATTCTTTTTGAAAAATCCAACACTAAGCTAAGCGAATTCGTTAATTTGGCGGAAACGATCATCAGATGATATGCACGAAGTTACACCATCGAATGATTCAACAAGAAGGAAAAAACAACATCGTAAGCCGTGCTCCAGCAAATACAGCAATATTACTTTCAAGTACATTTCAATTCTAGAAATTCATAGCCGATGAAGATTTGCTGCACAGCCGATCTCAACATGTCAGTAATGTGAATCACATCACTGCTGTCACATTTTTTAAAGCAACAATAGCTGAGCGAACAATGAGTGCGCTTAAACGTTCAATTTTAAGCCATGAGAAATCCTAGGGCGGTGTTACATCAGAGAGGGCGCAAATATCTCGGTACATTTTTTTGCTGCATCAATTACTCTTCAGCCGAAGACCGCAAGTTATTAGACGGTTACATAAATAAATAAATAAATAAATAAATAAATAAATATATATATATATATATATATATATATATATATATATATATATATATATATATATATATATACATATATATATATATGAAGCCGAGTATCTTGACTTGAATGGTGAAAGCCTTTTTAAGGTGCAACTTGTGACAGTTTCAAGCAAACATATGTTGTGAAGAAACCGATGCAGCCTGACAGATGCGAACACGTAACGAAATGCATTTTGCGTTCGAGGTGAATGATGGCCTAGTACAGCAAATGAAGCTGTGAAATTCCAACGTTTAATAATATAAATGTTGGATGGTCCAAGGAATAGTGGGAGTGACCACCCATAAGTGCCTAGTGACTATATGGGGTGAAAATAACCTATGCACATCACTAAGTGCTCAACTGGAGCCACATGAATGCTTCAAGAAGACGACAAGTAAAATGACGTGGCACTGTGAGATGCTTGCGTAGAAGTGAGCTGCCCGCAATGCGGGTGATCGACGTTTATAGGTGCTGCCAAGGCGCGAACTCGCCATCCTTGTGGCACCCAAACTAGCCTAGGCCACTTTGCAATAGCATCAATCGCACATATGAGTGCGCCGAAGGAAAATATTCGATTTCTGACAACAATTTCATGCCCTCACTCGCGACTTATCTAGTTTTGAGGCAAGTGCAAAATTTCGCACTTCCTCAACGCTCAAAACGATGAATGTGTTCCGTTGACTCTGTGTTGGTCAAACAGCGAGATATTCAGCAGTTTCGTTGCCCTACCCTTCTCGACATCATCTTACATTTTTTTTTTAAATTATTAATTCATCAACTGCATTAATCTCATGCATCTATCCGTCATATTCAACTGTCTCCTCTATTGCATCATAGACTGCTGCAAGTTTGGACACCTTTTTAAACCTCTGTATTTATAGTTGAGGGCCAAATATGCAAAGATGGGAAGTTTACTTCCGTCGTTAAAGAAATATGAGGTATGGAAGCTTTCTGCAGTTAGTGCTGCTATCGCGCGAAGGTTTCTTAGCAAGCTATTAGCTACGAAAATTGATCAATCAAGTAAGCTTTGAAATAGCACTGAGGTTCCCAGCGTAAAGAGCAACTAGACAGATACGAATTGCATTGCCGACGTGATTTATTTCTAAACAATAACTTGAAAATACTCCTTAAGCTTTGAAAAAACTTCTCGACTTTGACATCTAAGAAGGACTACTAATCGAGTGTAAATGAATTCCACCGAAAGAAAATTCCTTCTATTATTGTAGTAATTCCTGAAGCGATAGGATCCTATTTGTTCTATAGACACAATGTTGTTGAGCTACTATTAACTTTGAAAGGCTATTGGCTAAGAAATGATCCGGAACCCGAATGGCTCTACAACAGTTCTTCGTAATTTCAGTAATAAATTGTAACTTCTAGTAATAGTTCATGTCAATATGAATCTCGTCATCAATTTTTCGGTAACAAAGAGTAGACTTTAGAGTAAATTTTGCCAGTGTCTTTGTTGTTGTTTCATCGTAAACAGCGTAAAGCTAGCGGCAATATAATATTAGAAAACAAATAAGAGAATAACAGCTGAAGGGCACAACTCGTATGTTACTCAAGGGAAAGCAAGAGTGCAAACCGTTCGTACTCTCGAATCGTCTAAACTAATAAGCCTTAAATTGTTGTACACGTTCAATCGAACACTTCTTTAGTCAGTAAAATATCACCTGTCGTTTCCACGTGAACGTTAGCCGCACAATAATGTTTCTTTAAGGTCTTATGAATGAACTACTCGGAAACATTTCGTAGTACAAGTACGAAGACTAGGCGAATGCTTTGAAATGAGTAGTCCGTTAGCGGAACACAGCGAAAAATTACTACATCATACGCTTGTGACCATCCATATAAAGCAGTAAAACATTCATGTGATTAGATGAGGAAAGAAGTATACAGAGGATAAAGAGATAGAATGAAATATAGAAAGAAAGAAATAAGAATGTAGAAATACTTTAATGGTTGTACTTTTTGCGAATGAGACAGCTGATGTGAAGACAAAATGCTGGATCACGCCGTCGAGCAACATCGGCCACAGTGGTCTCCAAGAAGGCTCAAGCATGAAACCAAGCTCTTTTTTCCAGCAGCTACCCATAATTGATCACCCTTCATGAGAGTGTATCGTGCCACGATGCGGCAATTCGCAGTTCTCTTCTTTGACCAGCTCCTGAACGCCTCCCGCCTCCCGATGCCCTTCATCATTCTCCGCTAGATTTTAATAAAATGTCTTAAACTTCCGATACACTTGCTTTGAATATCGTCAGCTGGCGGAAGTTTTGTTTCGTTGTGTGACAAGAGGTCTCTTATGCTTTGTTGCCGTGTTATGCTGAAACAAAACGCGACACTTAGTGCACTATGGCGTTTGATTTTCGAGTGACTGTTAAGCGTAGTTGGGGGTTATGGCATTTGCGTGAGGTAATAAAAGGTGGTGGTTTCGTGAAGTGGAATGCCTTTTAACTATTTTTTAAGCCATTCTGCTCGATGGTGACGTCGTTTATGGATTATTGTGCTTTTTTCCCGACTGATGCAGTTCACCGTTTTTAGCCATAATAGAAAATGATATAATAAAAAATTCTTCTGAAAATAACTAAGAAATAGAATTCGAGGCAATATGTGCAAAAATCCGTTTCGGTGGAGGATATGAAAATCAATTTTCTCGACTTTGCTTCAACAAAACAAAACGCAATATTCACATATGAGCGAGCATTCACATAGTTTCAAAAAGAGACATATATAATTGATGAAGTTTTTGTTATGAATAGAGCGAGATGTGCTAAAGGGAATTATGCATTAACAAAGAGGAATTTACATGATTTCTCATGGTCGAGAGAATTTTGCTAAAACAGCTCCCTGAAAAGCTGCTAGCAAAAAGCATCAGAATGTTATTTTGTAATGCTCAGTGAAACCTAAAAGTTCGACTGAAAACATCAACTGATTACATTGAGGGTCTCCTGAAAAGTTTCAATTCGCAACTAGGCGACATTTGCTGTGAGATTCGGAAGCAAATAAAAAGCAATGTAAAATTTCTCAACTATTCAATAACGACAATACGCAGCCGATAGCATAACAATGTAGTCCTTAGAATGTTATTTATATGCACAAAAACGATACCACAAAAGGTATAAATATAAACGCGATCGTTAAATGTAATATCGAAATATTGCGCTATGTGCATACTCATCTCTTCATTGCAGTAGCACATAAAAACGGCTCAATTAACGAATGGGAGTCAGTAAACGGCTGCCAGCCGGAAATTAACTTTCCATTTATTTCGGTTTCGCTTCTCTAATGTTGCCTTTATCGATGCAGACATCGCAGTTGCACTGCTGATTGATACGTCTCAGCAACTGTTCAGGCAGATGCCAACAAACTAACATGCATATTCAGCAAATAGCTGCCAGCCGGAACTCTTGAATCGTCGTCAAAAATCTATGAAAATGCTAACCGAGATTATTTTGACTCACGAAGTTTCCAGAGATAAATCGAAATGAGGTAAAATATATTTGTTGCAAAAAAAGTCAGAGTATTTTTGTTGCACAGAATGAAATTCAAATCGTTTCCTCGTTTAACGATCGTGAGTGAATAAACTCTTTTTTTTTGCGGAAATGATCAAGAACTTCCGTTTCGCCGAAACAAACGCATAGGATTTCACTAGCAATTAAGTTGAGAAGTGTCAATAAATATAATATTTAGCGAGGCGATGACTGAAAAGGAGAGAATTTCAGATAAATGATAATGAAGGTAACGAAAAACATTTCGGATGGATAGAATTTTTTCTTCGAAATTATCTCCATTTAAATTAAAAATTATTTCAACGTTCAAAAATCGCCACATTCATATGTAACAATAATCATATAGACTCTGAAGCGTCTTATCTGCTTGAAGAAATCAATCAAATTTTCTCGTAAGCGACTTTTAGTCAAAAACAATAATAAACCAATAAAAACTTCATTGTATCATTAAATAAGTCAGCCTATTGTGCTTAGATGATTGCATTCTTGTCGATGTTTAGAAACTTTCTAAGGATGATGTTAACATTTACAAAAAAAAAAAAAAACCGAGAAAGAACAAATGCAACTAGAAAGTGATGCTAATTAATGATGCTAAAAGTGATGCTAATTAATGAATATGCTAAATTATTCTCTAGAAATAAATAAATCTCGAAGATTTCAATAAACATTACGCTGAGCATTTAAATCAACGATCGCTATGAAGATCAATCATTTCAAGCGAAGAGAAATATCGCCCAATTGGATAACTATCATTATTCGGCTCTTTTAAAGCAAAGAACTGTAAAATCTTCATTTACTATTATGAAGCGATTTCGACAAATGAAGTTGGGGGAAAATTTACTCGCCACCAATGGAACACTTGCTATGAAATTTCGAGTTGTTGAATGCCACTAGCGACACACCACTGTACTCCTTGAATGCTTTGTTGACTTATTTATTACTTTTAAACAGCAATATTTCCATATATATATACTTCTCATCCCTCATATATAAACATATAAAATTGTTCAAAAATCTTTTCGATTTGTTCACTTAGCTGAGATGGAGTAATTTTTTCCTAAAGTAAACGAACGAAGGCAATTATAGAAAAAGAAATACTCAATGATGAAGCTATTTACATTAATAGCCCAACTATAATTGCAGTCTAGAGCCTATTCCAGTAGAAATCATTTGCAAATAGTGCATTCAACCGAAATATACGCCTAACACTTCAGCAGAATCTATGTAGTTCTTAATTGGAAAAAGAAAGAAATAGCCTTTCAATAGGTATCAATATTGTGACAGATGAATTTTCAGTTGTTTATTGGTACTTTTCAAAAAAAAAACGACCTATAGTCGCAAAATATATCGGGCTTCTTTGGCCAAAGTACGCCATCACTGTGCATAAATATCTCGGCTAAAAGAAACATAAAAATATCTATGGAATGCGACACTGCCAAAGCTGTCAGCTGCATTAAATCTGCTGGTTTTTCGGCGAGACATATAAGATGATTTGTTGTTTTAAATAGCACTCTCAGTTAATCGAGAAATGTCTTGCTTTATTCTACTAGATCATGACTGTTCAACGTTTTGCCATTGAAACCTAACTTCATTTACTCCGAATACGCAATTAGAATTCATCTTTATATTGGTTTCGGCAATAATACTACAGCACTTTCGATTATACAAAAACTAAAGCAAAAATCCCTGCACATAGAAACTCCGAACATATAATTCAAGATCAGATATCTTCTACCGATACCATCATCCTCGCTGTGTACTATTAAAAAAAGCTTTCCAGTGTGCAAAAGGAATGTGTCATCTCTTGCAAAAGACCGCACAACCAAAGACAGAAGAGTGATCATCAGTGCAAGTGGGATCTTAAAATTTAAACATAACTTGCTGCTGTTGGATATGCCCACCTCAATCGCTATAAAGAGTTAATATTCCACAGAACCTAGTAATCAACTAGCGGAACTGCCCTTCTCTTTCACTCTTCACTGCGATGAGCTTTTTTTCCTCCAGTAATATTGAATGCATCCAGAGCACTTTGATGTTCTTAATCGCTAGCTTTCTCTTTAAAAGTACTTCACATAAATTATTTAGTACATTTCCAAGGAATCATTGCCTTTCTGCTTTTCTTTGAAAATTTCAACTAATATTGCATTGAGAGGAAAAGATGAAACGATTAAGAAGAGATACTAAAGATTAGAAAAAGATAAGGATAATTGTCGTAACTTTATCGGCTGGAAAACTTACCATTCGATAATATATTCTTTAGAATATGAAGTAACAATCTCTAAACTGTAAAAGCAATAAGCAGTTAAGCGTTTATATCTGAATTGATTTCAACTCAACTCTTATCGCTTTAAGTGGGAAAATTTGTTCTATTTAGCATTCAGGGGAAAGAAAGCCATAGAGTATAACTGTATTTTAATCGCAAAAATGAGCTGGTTAAGTTGTGAAGAAAATTTATGATATCGAAATCTATAATGGTAATTAACATAAACAAATTGATAAGCAACTACTGCCACCTATATGAATTATTAACGATAATTTATTTCATCATTTATTGCAAAAAACAAACAAACAAACAAACGAATAAAAAGCTTATAATCGTGAATATAATAATGATAGTTGCCATTTTAGCACAATACTAGTTGAAGGCATAGCAAAACTTCTCGTCGTTTTATTTCGTGAAGCGTAGAGAGAGCGGGAAAATCGGTTGAATTATTGACGTGGACGATCAATGCCTTAAGTCATAAGTACGCAGTGATGAGCGATCTTGCATAAAATAAGGCCAAAAGTCCATGAAGCTTCTTTTCCGCATGCGTTAATGTATGTGACAGCAAAATGTTACAAATGCAACTTGTTCAATATAGAGGAACACACGTTTATGCTGGCAAATGTGGATTTGCACGGCATCATTCGCAATAACATTTGTGGCTTGAAACTCCTTTTTTGAATGTTCAAAAAGACTGCGTCAAGAAATAATCGATAAAATACAACAATTACAATCTCGGTCATTCTCGTATGGTATCGCCTAGAATTCCGGCCAAAAGAAATTAAATATTGGATTATTGGATTAAATCGAAAATCAATTAAATCAAGGAAATATTGGATTAAATCAAGGAAATATTGGATTAAATCGATTTCAACGCAAGAGTTCTATTTTAACCACACAGAAATTACACCGAATGAAGATTAGGGGGTTATAAATCGATGATAGCACGGCTGTATTTTTAAGGAGGTTTTCCACTAAAGGGCCTTCCTTCACGCATGATGCATGATATATGCGGTCATGAAAGAGCTGTGAACGAGTTTATTGTACTAAATGTAACTGATCTATGCTTAAAAGGATCAAAAAACCGTTGATAGAGGTTGAAGATGAAAGGGAGATGTGAGAAGAAAGTAAAACAAGTTAGAAACAGTGAAAATCATTATCCGCTTATCTCCATTTTACTTCAAATGTCGTTAGAAAAACAACTCAGTTCTAGTTGAATTAAGCAGTTTTCATATTGCAAGCAGAGTGCTTCATCGATATTCTTATACATGTGTCATTGTTGAAAAACAAATAAATTATAACAAAAAACTCTATAAAGCACCGTTCGTTCTTCTCTACTTGGAGTAAGCGATGAAGTGAGGATTGCCCTATTTTGCCGTCGAAAACAACGATGAAAGAAGAAAACACGTTTATTTAGCGTTTTCTTTTGTGCGCTGTCATCGTAAAGCAAGAAAATTCACCTCCTTTTATTGGCCTCAACGAAGGTGTTGTCGACGTAGGCAAAAAATAATGTCATCATTTAATGCCATCAAAGCATTTAATTGCTATAAATGTAAATTAATACAACACAAAAAGAAACTGATCATTAGCAACCAAGAAGTAAAATGAACGACTTAGTATTATGACGACTAAAAGAACGTTTATCGAAAACATTATTAGAATTCTCCATTCAAATTTTCGACATCAAAGCGGACACTCGTCGATAAATCTATGCAAAGATCGACATAAACTTAAAATTTGTACAACCATAAAAGCCTCGTAGAAATTATAGAAACGTTCAGAATGCGCATTGAAATTCTCCCACACCGCTTTCGGAAATAATTTCTGCCCACTGCACGTTTTTACGTTCAATAATAGGTGATCACTATCCTGAGAAATATTGACACATTTTATTCTGACTCAGGATGAGTAGTGAAAACAAACTTCAACGGATATGTGGCTGCTGATTTATTCAGTGTTAATAACAACCGATCGAAAAAGAAGTAAAATCGATTCTGAAACTTCACCGGCGCCATATTCAGAGCATTTGCGATGATCGGTTTAGCTTTTGATTATTTTCTTTGATAAACCACAGCGTGGATGATGCGGCAAATGATGCACTTTCTACCTAAATGCACTTTCTACTATATTTTTAATTATCGTTGTCAATTATACCGTTACGTCCCTTCTTGTGAGTGGAGGCGCACGAATGACAATGTGTTTTCATGCAAATAAAACAAAACAGTTTGCCACACACATATCGCACTATTTGACGACGTATCGTATGCTCTAAAAGCCATTAACTCTTAGCCAATTTATTTGCGGAAAAGTGTTGAATCCAGACTTTTCGGGAAGTTGGCAGCACAAAATTTTAATGATGAACAAGGCTGACAAAACCCCAACTTTTTTGAACCTGAACATGAGGACTTCTTTTAAATTCACAGATTGAATGATTACGCCACTTTTGTTTTGCATGCTGAATTTAAATATTCATTTAAACAACACCTTTAGCAAATAGAAATCTTCGAAACTTACAAAAAACAATTCGTTGGAAAAATGTTGCATGCTGCTCGATTTATCCTATCATGATGGTTACATGGATAGCCTATAAAATCATTACAAACTTTATTAGCACTTTTACGTTCTTATTATTATTGTATTATTATTGCATATAGCATTATTATTTTAAATAAAGCTATAAAACGCTCAATAACAAATCTATACAGCGCCCAAAGCGCATTAAATTATGAATAAGCGCCCATCTGCATAGTGAAAAACCTCATTCAGTAAAACAACAAAATAACCAAAATGAAGCAGTCGCAACTAGCAGGCTTTCTTACTTCATTTAGGCAAAGTCAACTGCATTGAAAGACAACTTAAATTCCTGACGATTTTATGAGACAGAGAGAGAAATAAGCCTTGAGGGATTTGGTTGCGAGCAGCGTTAGCATTCTACTAGTGATTGACGTGTGGCATGTTGGTAGTTTGCAAAAGGTCAATAGTAGTCTGAAGGAATATGTAAACCGAGTAAAGCATATCGACTAGTTAGCGCTATGTTCGGCAATACTAATTACATTCGAAATAGGAATAGGACAAATAGAGATAGTCGATCTATAATGAGAGATAGTGATATTTTAAATGCTTCTTATAGTTTCGATTTTTGCCATTAATTAAACTTCGTTGAAGTATGATTTTTTTTCTTTTCTTTTTCATCATATTGTGCATTGTTTGAGCCGGAACAAGAATCTTTTCATATGTGCTTATCGCACGCACAATCTTCTATTTCCAATGGCTAATAATATCCTAACTTCAAAGCTTTTTCCACTTCTTCAGCTAATATATTTACAGAATTTTCTCCGACCTATTACAAGCAAGATTTATCGGTGTTTTTCACCAACTGATTACTCACTAGTTGATCGTTTCGCTATTAAATGAAGACGAACGAAATTGTTAGAGAAGGAATCCGATATTAAAAATTTACTTGAATTTTGTTTTTCTCAAGGTGTAAATAACGATCACGAAATAACGAATATGCAAACGAGGTTTCAACGAAAAGACAAATGCGCTGTGTTGCATGAATGACACGATTCGATATTGCTAGCCTCTTTCGATAAGAGTTCCTTAGCATCATTTGAGGCTCATGCATAAGGAATTGCAACTCATCAGCATCAATAAAGAGTAATGAATAAAACGTTTATGACAGTCGTTAGCGCATTTAGGTAGCAATGTCAACGTTAACGATGGTGTAACGGTGAAGAAAGAGGACTGAAGAGTACTTTGAAGAGGTTCCAATTCAAGAGAAATAAATTTTTCATACAAAATCGAAGTCTAAATTGTTTCACTTTTCTTAACTTTGCACAATATCAATCCTTAGTTCTTTGCAAAAAGAGAGAAAAAAGCGCGGATAAAATCAGGAAACAAAATCACAGCGAACAAATCGTTATGAGAAAAAAAAGGAAATTCGAAAACGGATTAGTTAGCACACTTAATCAAATTCGTTATTTCGGTTTATTCTGGTTTATTCCGGTTTATTTTATTTTATTCCGGTTTATTCTGGTTCACTGTGGTTTATTCTGGTTTATTCTTTTATTCCTCGATTAAAGTGTTATTAAATTCATATTCGCACGTACTCCATGACTGATATGTGAAAGCGTTCTTTTTTCTCTCTCTCTCTATTAATATGTCTATAACATTTTCTCATAAGATGTGAGATCTATTGTAGATAGGAAATTCGCATGCATTAAGCGGATATGATCTTTGATAAAACCATTTCCTCTACCTAAGTGATCATCTAAGAGATATTTTATATTTTCCGAGAGCTAAGAGCATTTTTAGATTGTTTTTTAGTTCTCATTCATTTAAAACCTTTACTGTTGTTACTCTTGATCTTTTTCAGTCCGTTAAGGATTTTCAGTGTGGATTTGTATTGCCGTTCCGATCATGGATTACTATTTCATGTGGCATTTTCTTTCCAATAATACAGCACTTGCTATTACTGCAGTACAGTGATACCTATGGACTATTTTTGTTGGCCGTTTTTTGGTGTAAAATAGGTGCTTAGTTCAGTGAAAATAACAACCTTCAAGCAATTACACTGCGACCATATACTGCTATGAGCTTTTATGTACTTATAAAACTTTACTCTATAGCGCTGTTGTGAAGAAAGATAAAAGATATATATTTTTTAATGCAATCCATTACTGTTATTTTTACATTGTACGATATTATTTCCGCATTACTCGATTTGTATAATATTTTTTCAGTCGATACGCACATCACTCACCTCATCACTCATCCAGATGAATTAAAATAGCACCGCTTCACTACCTCTACCCTACTCTGCAGTAATACATCATAACGTTCAATTATATCGTTCAGTTTCTCGAACACGATTATCAAAGTGAAATGGTCCTTCTTTAACGCTTTCATTAATTTAAGTGAAATAGAAATTCATTAGATGACGTGAAACAGCAAATTCATTAACTCATTTTCACTTTGCATGCAATCTTCATCACAAAAGACTTATATTTTAGTTGCTATGACTTTGTCAGAAGACGCTCTCACATAGATCGACTAATTGTGCATTTACATCTTCAAAATTGAGAAAATCTGTCGTAGAAATATTGGCGTCTAAAGTTCTTTTATGGCATCGTGCAACTTTAAAAGAAATTTATTAAGTGATGATGTGCTAACGAAATCTGGAAGAACTGAGGATGATTTTAAGGAAAGCTATCTTTCCTGGACATTCAAAGTTAGCGATATGTCCAGTCCTATCCTCCTCCCTCTTCCTTTTACTATACCTTGTTCATTTCAGTGAGGAACAGAAAAAGCGAGTTGTATAGTGAGATAACGCTCGAACCGTTTTGCTGTTCCCCACTGGGAATTTTTTTTTTTTGTTGTTGTTTTATTATGTGCAGGAGGCATGAACAAAACGCTTGAACTCCTCTTGCCCTCAGACTTAGCTCCACTCAGAAATCAGCTCTTCACCCCTGCCTAGGCTAAAAACATAGTGCTAGGTCGAGCAGCGAACCTTTTCATAAACCAGTGTCCTGGAACACTGCTCGCAACCAACTGCGAATTACGCTGCGAGCAGAACGCAGATTAATGCCTAACCGTGCTGCAGCCGCAACATATATTGCCCTTACTTCGTCCGTTTTGGCGGAAAGAAATGGGACGAGGAAGGGGAGCAGGGAAGAGAGATCTAGGAGTAGGATGGCAATCAACTTAAGAAACGGAGAGAGCCAGTTAGGTACATATCCAGCTGTTGTCAGTTACGCTTATAAGTTTATCTACCTGCAAATAGCTGCCCTGCTTTTTATGCAGCAGGTATATTCACTGGTTTGGCGTATCTCATGAGGTATCTCGCGAAAAAAATATTAAATGATCGTAACCTTTCGATGGTTTATGAGAACTATTCAATTTCTACGATAAGCTTGATTGAAAGCGACATATTCCATGCAACACCTACTGAAATAAGAAGGCTGCCGGCGATAGTTGAACATAACTTCCCGATTAAGGCACAGAAAATGGCCAAAAAAGCTAACATTTCCTTTAATTTGATCAGACCAATTTAATTGAACATTGAAGAGAACAAGAACATCTATATAAAAAATTTCATGAAGAGAGCGAAATGCACTATAAATTGGAAATTAACAGCCGCAGCTGTCGTATTTCTCGCGAATCTTCCTGAATATTTGCCACTTCAGCCTCTTCACTTAGATCCCTCGGGGTATAGTTTTCGCTCTTCCATCTCACGCATCTTCAAACGTTCGCTTCGAAACTTTCTTATTAAGAAGAAAAGAAGGAACATCAATGCCAATTGAACCTACGGAAAATTGCATATTTAAACAAATTTTCAACAACTGCATTAAGCAATTCGTTAGGATTCATTCGCAGTTCATCCGATATGGATATTTTACTTAACCTTAAATCTTATGGTGTTGGAAAAAGTTCAGAAACGTGAATATTTTAAATTTCAAAGCAATTTAAGAGATAAATATCGAATGATTTTGAATCGATTAAAGTTTCTGTTTTAGTTTCTCATTCCATAAATCTTCCTTCCGCCTAGTCTTTGTCGATGAATCTTAAGTTTTCCTTCGCAATGAATTTTTGTTCCTTAAGCAGTAGCTTAAGGAATACCCAGTGCCTAAGATTTATAGAACAGCCATGCTATAAAGCCCGTAGCGCTTTCAGAACTATCAGTCATATAGGAATTTTCGAGAGCGTAATAAAACTTCAACTGTATGTTACAAATTTAGCAATTTTATTTTGCAATTTAGCAATTTAGCTTTAGCAGTTTTCAGATACTGATCTTTGAACTCCAACCATCTGTTCATTAAATCCTGCAACACATTGCTTATTGAAGAGATGAATAAGCTGGGGGAATGATACGTACTTAGGACTTCTCACAATATTTCGGTGCATCCATGTAACTGATCGCGCAATCCGAGAAATTCCAAAGAAAATAAATATCAGCAGTGCGTTGTTTAATCGAACATAATACTTGAGAATCCCTAATGTCCCACTCACACAGAAAAAATCCAACGTTATACAGCAATATTTCGTTCACAATAAACTTATTGAGCATAGAGATTCGATCTGCTAAAGTAAACTGTTACACGATAGCATTTATGGAGCGCTTAAAAATCAGAAATTCATTGTGTATTTGAGAAGTAAAAATCCATCAATTTCTCGTTGTCCATGAGTTATCCATCATTTCGTTTCAGGATGAAATTGGAGAAAAAACAATAAACAACAACAATATGTATATGAATAGACAACAATAAAAATCTTTTAGCGTTTAGTACGCATAAGCATTGTTGGCTCCTTTGCTTTGATTTCATGCGTTTTTCGAATACACAGTTTTTTGCGGCTATTTATGTTGGAGGTGAGATGGTATATAAGCGTCTATGCTCATATACGTGCGTTTAAGTGCATGTATGTGTACATATGAGTGTTTGTGTATACGTATGGGTGTGCGCATGTAAGTATTTTTGCTTATATCCGCACGTGTACAGATATTTTTGCGTATATCTGCATATATCCAGCATTTTTGCAACGCATTAGCGTTTGTATTGCACGTGTTTATCACCTATGACAGTTTCAGTATTAGCCTGGTCGCCCTTCAGCTGGCGAATCATCTCAGAAGGGTGTATCACAAGAGAGCTGTTGCGATAGCACAAATGCCATGTGTGTACACCAGCGTAGACACAATCTTCGCCACATAAAGGCCCTCAAAGGTCGACATAATCTATTTAAATAAAAAGGCTACGAAGAGATAGAGCCCCGAGCAGAATTTGCTTTCACAATGTGAAAACGACCTTTCACACTAAGCCAACTTGAACGGCCGCTGCATGGTCACAGCCCCAAATGCATTGAGTGGCAAATTCATTCAATTAGCATCTGGCACTCTGTCAACCGTCATTTAGCACCCTATCCGCTCCCATAAAATTCTTACCTCCCTTATCACCAATGACACCAGTTTGTCATTTAGGTTCCCAATATTTAAAAAAAGAAAAAATTAAAAAGTCAGCACCAATATCACATCCGAACTTGTTTCTTTCTCGAGTACTTGTAAATATGCCGGACTAGTGCATTTCTTTTCCAGTCAACTGAACTGATAGAGTAAAATAAAATTTGAAAACACCTCTCACTTAAATAAGAGGATGCTACGTTTATCATCAAAGTGCGATAATCAACAATTGTATAATAAGGAGAGAAATATATAGGTGATAGAAAAGTTTGTGCTGCATTGACAGATCGAAACCACCTCAACTGCTCTCTTCATTTAGAACGAAAATCCCTGATAGGATAAACACATTGTTGAGAAAATACTGTTTTTACTTACTGATGAAGACTTGGGATGATGAACGCATCTGCAAAGCTACTCATTCCGACGATCTTTTGAATGGATTTCTCCGAAATCCGCCTGCTCTATGTGCAAAGAAATCTATCCTAAACGATTAATCTCGCTTCAGACATCGATTGTAGTGCCAACGATCATTTAAATGGGATTTACCTCATCTTAGGAAAATTTTCCGAGAACTGTATATCTTTTATTGAAGCATTACAATGTACGGATATCCGGCAGTGTTTTATGGGTGCAAAATTTTAGCCTAAATCATCTAACAACAATTTCGCCAACAAATTGAACTAATGTAAATTTATTTTCAGTAAAGGATGCTTTGCATAAATCGTTCCCCTAAGTGTATTCCCAAAAGATAATAAAGCAATCTTTAGGAAATCTATAATGATGAGCGAAATTTTCAGTTACAATATACACTTGCTAGTTTCCAAATGAACTGGGAAATTTAGCATTCATAATTTCCAGTTTATATATTCTTGCATGCATACAAATAACAACAATCCTTTCTCCGGCTTGAATTTATTATGAGTAAGTTTGATTTTACGGCCTTCCAAGTGTAAGTCTTTACCCACCATTACTAAGGACGATATCACTTGTTTCATGGCTTATTTTTCTTTGTGCAATATGCGATCGAGGCAACACCACGACACATAAAGGACTAGAATAACCTGGAAAGTACCAACGTGCTAAAATTAATGAATAAAGAGCATCGTAACCAATTTATCAAAGTAACTGTATTCATCCCAATAAATCTTCACTATTGCGGATGAATCTTTATCCAGTTGAGGTTCAGTTCGCATCTCTGATTTGCCGCAACTTTTTTCATGAAAAAGGTGCATCGGTTAATTGCTGCAAATATCGAGAGGAAGATGAAAAAACATATTCGCTTATTGTTTTTTTATTCTAAAAACGTATATTCGCTTATTTCATCAATATTCTCTAAGGTTCTTCGCATATCCAATAAAAAAGTGCCAGGTCTGTATTATGCAGCGGATTTTATTTTGACAAAATATAAGCTTTTGAAAGGCAAGCTAAAGACAGTATGATACAAATTTAGTTGTAAATTGAGTTAATTTTTCTTATTTTTTATTGTTGTAAAACGGTTTTATTCATGTTTGCTGCGATGAATGGAACCGAAAATGTACGAATGAACCATATTAGAGATGAATAAATGTGATTTTGCACACATTCTGCAAACATTTCCCAAAAACTGTGAATGTGCGAACGTAAACATTACAGAGGCATAAATGTTTCGAGAAGTGTCATTGACGCAGAAGAGAACCACTACATATAAAAAATATTGTAGCATATAGCATTACGATTAGCCCAAGAATCGACCGGTAAGAGATATTTAAATTCCTATAATTGATTGCTTTTCAACTCTTGTACTCTTCAAATGCTAATTCAGTATCCTAGGCTTGTACTGAAAAAATGGTGAAGCAAATGGGGAAGGGGGAAAGATTGGTGGGCTTAAGCGGAAGTCGTTTGTTCCATCTACAGATTAGTTCGCCGCTTAACTTCGCGTTACTCTTTGAAAAGCTCTCAGCACATGGAATTTAAAAAAAACACATATTGGACATACTGATAATAGATTCATTACAGCATTCCAAATATTCGATTATTATTCGAGTTGAAAAACAAAGTTTCACTCTGGTAGATGCACTAAATCATTATGTGGCGATTATGGGTGGGTGGTTCGTTGAAACAATAATAGTGTAGAATGATAACACAAAGATGGCATCGTTTCAGTGTTCATTGATTTAAGTAAGAGGATATAGGAAAGTTTTACGCTTCTGTGCATAAAGCGCTTTAAACGTAGAAGAAATGAGCATCTAATAGTGTGCAGCAGCAACTTGACGTAAATCCAATCATTCGCAATGAACTACTATTCCGAAAAGAGAGACTAACATATAAGCAATTTCAGCTAATATCTTTTAGCTTGGGCGCAACTCGTTTAGAAGTCAATCTTTGACGGACGGAATGTCTTTTCAAATCTTTTTCTTCTTGTTTACTAACTTTGAAGGGTCTTCTAATTTTCATTCAAGTAATTTTAATATTGCGATTTTCTATATTTAATGAAAATATTTGGACTTTAGAAGAATTTCGATGATATTAGCTTAACAATAACAATTTACTCACTTAGAATGCACAGAATATCAAAGATTTATTGGTTAAGCAATTCGGCTCTTGCAAACTTCAGTTTATTTCTCATAAGGTTATACGAAAATACGAATTAGTAAGTTGCTGTGTTTACGTATGATGACCCCTGACCTTTCTAGCCGATTTAACCGCTCATTCTTATTCTTTGCTATTTTCTAAACATCAGTAGTATAACCATGTAGGACCAGAACATATAACGTTCGAAATGAAGGAGATTCATCAACATTGATCGCTAAAATTTTCCGATTGAATTATCCGCAAAGAGCGTTGACGTTTGCGCTTTTTTCGAGGTGTTCAAATAATTTCCATCCAGTGGTTACGTTAAAGAGAAATGTGAAAATCAAAGAATTACGACTTCAATTTCAATATTCAACGAGCGAGAAACTGTTAAATGGGTAGCCCAATAAATGAAGAATCGATCCTAGGCAGTGCGCATCAGTGCGACAACATAGGCAGCTTAAATTCAATTGTCGTCCATGACTCTTGCTAACAACGAGCTTTTTGATGCAACTAACTCATTTAGGCATCGAAACACGCAAAATCCATGTGAGTCGACAGTTACCGTTCAGCTAACGCTTCATTGCTCAGGTGTCGATCAAACTTTCTCTCTCTCCCTTTCTCTTCCTGTCCCTGTCCTTTCTCTCTCACATACTTCTTCAGAGATGAGTTACAAATCACTATTAATTTGCCTCATATGCTGATCGGTCAGTAAAGAAAGCGTGGTAAAAAATAGTTTCAAAAATATCATGCAATAAAATGAATTTGTTATTCAGATGGATTCATGAATTTACTTATTATTTTTCGCAACCCAAGATGAAGACAAAACTTTAGTAATTGTTTAGCGACTTGATGATGAATTCTGCCTTCGTGAAATCTGCCAACCTTTAATTTACCAACAATGCCATCCGTCAAATATTGCGCGTCATTAAAGGTGACATCAGATGGTGGTGAAGCATAACGTACCACTCATTATCTTTGGTAGAAGGCCGTTACATCGGTGTGCAATTCAACTTCGTCAGAGTGCAATATTTCTCGCTGTGAAGATAATTCGTAGGTGAAAAACTTGAAAGAATTCTAAAACGTTGAATTCATTTGAAACAATGATGATTGGGTGCTGTTTTAGAGCCAATAAGCGAAGAAACTCAGTGATAAATAAATGGAAAAATGCACAGTGATAATCGATTGGCATCCTTATAAATGGGTGCTAAAACTTTCACATACGGACGTTGAAAGCAAATCATTTTCTCACCTTTCGCTATGAAAGAAATTTTATTGTAAAATATCGACCGCTTAGGCGTAATGGCGTACTTCATCTGTGGAAAGATCAAATGAGATCAAACAGTACCTGTAATTATATTAACTATAGATGAATGAAAGTGAAGTTTCAACACACACATTCGCTCACTTCGCTCAAGAAGACGTTGTTTTCGTTGCGAATAGAAAATACATCATTAGCGAGTGTTTTGAAGCGTTTTCTCTTGAACGCCTCTTCGAATGCTATTTAGGTGGTCAACGAACAAAAGAATGAGTCGAATACGAGTTTCCTCACATGTCTGTTTTCCATCTGCCACATAGAGAGCTGGAGGAGGGGGGCTGATAAAGAAGTATTTTTCAAACAACCTTAAACGAGAAATAATATCGCCAAAAGTAATGATCGCATTTGTTCTTCGGTTAATCATTAACGATTGGAAGGATTTATTGTTTTCTTATTCGATATATTTGGGTAATATGAACATTAGAAAATATATCTCAATTCATAATATCGATATATATGATCAATAAATGAAACATTTCAACGAATACTTAACAATTAACTCCTTTATGATACTTGAATACTGCTCATAAACTATAAAGTTCGGCATATGAGAAATTAAATTCATATGTTAAAGTAATCGAATTACAAAAAATAAGTACAATCAATAGTGATGCGCCATTGTTTCTTTGATAGAAGAAGCTTAGCGCAGAACATGCGTTGAGAAGTATGCACTTTCATAGATGACTTGCTCACAAAATTAGTCACTGAGAGGTTTTCATGCATTGCACATATTTCCCATAGAATTTCCTCATTTCTTTCAAAAGGTTTAGTCGGTGAGAGACTTGAGAGACAAAGGTGAGAGAAACAAATTTCAGTTCGCTATAAGCAATTTTATTAAGCAGTATAGATTTGTCTGAAATGAATTAATTGAGCTTTTTCGAGCATTTCAATGTTTTAGCAATAAGCAAACGTATGAAATAGTGATTTTTGATTTGCTTCAATTGATTATCTTCATTTATCTTCAGTGATTTGATCATTTACATTAGAGGGTTGTTGACAGTTACTGAAGAAGAGACAAGTGCCCGATGTTCGAATTTTCTGAGCGAAGAATGCTGTTCACTTGGAGCCCCTAGCAACTTTTTCCTCCTGAAGTATCAGACGAAAAGGAGAGTGAGTTAAAATCCTTCCCCATTTCCAATACTTTCAATAAAATCTTTCCCATAAAGTGGAATGTTTTGATGGAGTTGCCCAACAAAACCCCTAACGTTTTGCACACCTCAATGAATTTTCCGTCGAGACTGCATCTTCTGCAGTACAAAATTAACTAAAACATATTTCATTGCAGAGTGAATTTTCACAAAAAACCTGACTAACATCGTGGCAAAGTTAATGACAAATTTGCCACTAGTATAAATAAGAAATCTCAATAAATTAGGTTTCTCAAAAATTCTCTATAGAATTTTCTCACATACTTTTACAAATATAAGACTTTTTAAAATATGAAGCTTAGATGTTTGAAAGGATTCGTGTTGATGATCTTCGAGATTCCGCTGAAAGAAACCCTAAGAAGAGTGTGTAAAAAAGTATTACTCTTCAGCTGAATAATGAATGTTCAGCTAAATCCTAATATGCTCGAAAGAGAGGGCACAAACCGAGAAAATGAACTCGAAATTTCATTCAACAATGAATAATTTTCATGACTTTTTCTTTTTTTCGCATTTCCATAAATACTGCTGAGAAATTAACAAAGCTGTAAAGTAATTCGCCACTTACAGTGCAAGATTAGAGCGTAAGAAAAGCATCTCAATTAAGATATCATTTCACTACAATGAACAACGATTGCAAAAATTTACAAGTAACAGAGGTGAAGGTTTGTGTATTATTCGCGATAGCATAGTGATAGAACAATCCGCTAGGAAAGTTTGATTATCGGATCGTTCCAGTGGACTGGTGAAGCTTCGGTTTAATTTTGTACTTTCGATAGAGCAATCCACAAAGTTTAAAAAAAAACCATAATCTGAATAATTGCACGTTCCATACATGGCAATAATCAGTTCAGGTATGCTACTAGGAACTTATGCTGCTTCATATACAATCATTCAAAAGTTTATTTTGCACACACAACTCTCGACTTACTAAGCGGTATTAATTGAGTTCGAGAGTCCTCTGTTGATTGTTCGACTAGCCAGTACGTTGCATAATGCAAATGAAGTTCGGTGAGCTCGTATTTGAGTCACAGTGCAAGATGTGGCCAGCCTATTTTAGCCAAATTTAACAATTAGAGGGAATAAAATTAGTCAAAAAAGCATCAGTTATCATATATCACTGGCTGGCTAATACGTAAAATATACGAAATGATATGCAGGATTATGCATAACACTTTAATTAGTCACAATGGCAGAACAATAAGCAGTGAACATTTGCCATTTTTTCGTCCACTACTTTTAACATCAGCTAGCATTTTCATTAGATGAATTCATAAATTTCTTCAACGTCAACCTCTTTTGTGGTGATCGGCATCGGTGAAGGAAATGATGCCATCCGGTTGATTCAATATTTCTGAGAGCAGTAATGACTGACTGCTATTTGCAATGCATCGACTTGTACTTGTAAGTGAAATAACGTAAGTTCGGGAGAGGATATTTAATGGCAAAGACAACGGCTGCACATCGCTCATATGTACGCTACGTCGCCATCGTATCGTATCAGTGCAACGCAGAGGCAAAATGAAATTAACGCAGCTTGCTGATTACGCATATATCGATACTGAGCGTGCGGATTCGAAAGATGGCTATGGAATGATTCGGAATGGTGTCCTCGATAATAAGAAAGAGCGAGGTATATGCCGTAATACAACGACGCTTATTTGCGTATTCCCGTTGAATCTTTCGAAAGGCGTGGCATAGTCGCTCGTTCGCGTCATGGACATCCACTGAGGATTAGGCTTATAGCTAGCTAGCATCTCATTACATGCAACTGTCCCTTTTTTTACAGCAGTTTCTAATCAGCGTTCAGCACAATTCATCAAATGTTGCAATTCTCCACAGCATGTAATCTTATCATCTTCACACTACATTTACGAAAAATACACGAAAGCACTTATAGTTGGACACTAAACGAATTCAACAGGCAATTAAGTTTTCAGTGGGAAACAGTGTTGATAAACTGTTATTATAGAGTAAACAAGTTGATGTGATGTTGCTTGCTCTCCGCCAATAATATCTTGATAGTGTCTATGTGGGATTATTTTCTAAGCAATCTGAAAACCTCTAAGCAAAACTCCTTCACTGATTGTCTTCATTTTTTTCTCGGATTTATCGCAAGCGAATCCATAAATTTATTCCTTTATCCATCGAAATAATTTCTGTAGATCTGTCTGTTCTTGACTAAAATATCCTAAACATGAACATAAAAATATTCCTGCATGTTATTAGTTCACGGGGGTCGAATTTCTATCATAAATTCTGTGTCTTGTAACCCGGATCTTACTTTAAGTTGTTTTCTTTCACTCAGTGGACAAGGGTTCTTCTTTTTATGAAATTCCAGCATTGCACAACCAACCTCATTAATCCTTTAGCAATTATCGTTCAGTCTCATTTCGTTGAACTGCTGAAATTTAGGGAGTCGAATTATATATCCTAATGAACTTATATTAATGTTCAATTGGTTGATTAACTGCCTCTGCTGGAAATATTTCAAGCAATGCAACACGTGAAAGTGCAGAGTTGCTAAATCTGCTAAAATATTTTTTACATAAAGCTAAATTCTTGCATAATCTCTTAATATCGTCGTATTTCAACTTCGATTAAAGTACGGTGGCTATATTTTGACAAAATTTCATCCGCTAAAATGGCCTCATTTAGAAATACAACAGCATTTGGGCATTTATAAGTGATTTGTTCCCAAGGATTACATATATTCAGCGATAAGGTTAGCAGTGGAGTGAAAATATCCAGTCTAAACGGCAGAGACGATTAAGCTGCATATTGGGGGTCTATCTTAGGCATCTGCTTTTTTGAACTTGCATTACCTTTTCGAAAGGTGAAGTATGTTATTACTTGGGTGAAAATGAATGCTGTAAAGGAGAGGGAGAGAGAAGAAAAAACGGAAGATTAAAAATTAACATGGAATCCTATGAGGCGCAAAAAAATTTATCATTAACATTGCCGAAGAAATGATGATTAGCTGAACAATCTGATTAGAGAAATCTATGACGCAAAATGCCGCTTTTAGTCGGGACTCTCACTATTTAGCTATACTAAATTGAAGATGCATTTATGAGAGGAATAAGATGCTCTTTTATTCGAAAGGTCATTCGATGCGAAGCAACGATAATGATGTTCGTTTCTTCAAAGTGAATCCTTTCAATCTACTTTTAACAGTAATGTGGCTTTCACAAAACCATTTTTTTTTTCTTGAGGCAGGTACTAAGCGTACTCGATAAGTAATGGTTTATACGCGAAAGATAGTGTAAATGATACCATAGATACTTTGAAAGAAATTAATTTCTCTTATATCTGAATGCATCGAAAAGAATTTGGCTCAAAATTTGTTTTGTTAATTGATAACCAAGGGTAGTGAGAAGTTCATGCCCTCAAATGGAGTAATATGTGTGGGAATTTTTAGCTATTACAATAGTTTGAAAAGAAATATATGAGAAAGTTGCATTGAGAAACTTAATTACTCGTCCATAGCACAAATAATTTATTGTTTCGTTGTTTGTATTGCATAAAAATGAAAATGAAGCATGAGCAATATTGAGAGGATCAGATATGCACAAAAGTATCACATCCGAACTCCACTCCTCGTGTTGTGTGTTCTTAGTGCATGCTATCATATGTTCGAACGCTCTTTGATAGTTTTCAATTAAGAATAGTGGGTATGCTCAGCTGGAGAGTGACCTCGTAGGCGCAAATCCGAGAGAGGTAAATGACGGTACTGTTGGCATTCACAAAAGACCAGTAGAGCTTGATGCGCTTATTATGTAACATATGTTCTTGACAAGTCATGAATTCCCTATGAAACTGAATGCTATAAGAGACACAAGCAAAAGTGGAGCAATGATGGAATTGAGGACATTAGATTCGAAGTGAGAATGTTTATGCGATGAAAAGGGCAAATTTACGAGATCATACAAATAATATGGCAAAATCTGCATACATGCGCCTAATATATTCATGAATGTATTGCAAAATTCGACACTAAAATAAAGGTGAAAAGAAAAATTGCATATGATTCGAAAAATCAGCTAATGATATAATTTTCCATGAATTTTGCTGTTTCCCTCTTCATTGAATATGTTTTTGAGAATTTCGCTAATTTAATGAAACAAATTGGTCTCTTTCCGCTTTGTTTCTTAGTCGAAAATGACACTTTTTCAACGTCTATACGTATTGTATCGAATTGAAAGCGTCATTATAAGATGATATTGAGTGTAAAAATTGATCTATTGATAGCTAACATTGGTTGAGATTCGAAATAATTAGCATTTCCTTTGGCTAATGGTATTGCGTTGGATGGAAATATTGCAATGGAGAAATATATGCAACTCGATTTTAGCGACAAACTCTCATCACAAGTCAACAATCTCGAATATGTGTGTACGACTTCATCGAATATTTCTCATTTGCTTCTTTACTCCATTCAGCATTACTATTATCACTTACAACTGAACTTTACAATTACAGTTACTCACTTTACTTACAAGTAACGTTTCGATTTATTATTAAATTATCCAATTTACAAGTAACTTTTACAAGTATTATAGGTCATAAGTTGCAAAATTCGCCTAAGTATTCATGCGTCATCGAGAAAGAAACATTCACCGAAACAGAACGTTGAAATGGTTAAACCTCAAAACAATGGCATATGCTTCTCTATATGCAACATTTGTTCGCCTTTATAGGAAAAAGACGCCTGTAGCGCACAGATAGCACTAGTCGTTTGATGATTAAAATAAGTCAAATGTATTTCTCTCTGGATTATATTTTCTGGAATATATATAGCAAGAGTACTGCATTTTCATCTGGACACGAGAAAATAAGTGAAAAGAATTTCAACAAAAGGCTTCTTGCATTTATGAGGTAATTATGAATGCAAATAGGCTCATTATAAAAAAATCATTTTATGCTCCTATTGGTGTTCATTCATTCTGACGACGTCATTTTAGTTTTGAGAAATCAATTTCTCTGTTTCTCAAATGCCTTTAATATTCATATGAAGGCGAACATGGCAATGGCGAACATATTGAGTGCAAATTTCAAGCAATTATTTGAAAATGAGCTTGTTTAAAGCAATCTAAATAGTTAAAACACGGTAATGTTAGAACCGTTTGCAAGGTGAAAAGCGTCAGTTAGTGGGAATTTAAATGCAATAGACTGTAAAATTGGAACGAAATGAAAACTGCTAAATTTTTCTCCGATTCTCGCAAAGTGGGCACGATTTAGCCGAAATGCAGAGAGGGAGCAGTAATTGTGACCCTGTGTTCAATACGCAAACTATTAACACTGTGGAACTAGGAAGCCACTATAATGCCGTCAAGTTGATCCCGTAAAGAATTTGGACGTTTCGACTTCTATTTTCATTAGTAACCTTAGACTGTATATGGTTATCCGAGAGAAATAAGAAGAAAAGAGCGTTTACATGTTCACAATAGCATTAAATGAGCTGTAACTGAATGTGAGTTTAAATGTGAGTTTAAGTAACTGCATAGCAAACGCTTATAAAGGGAGCGTCACTCAGAGTAACTGCATTTCCTTCCACAAGCAAATGCAACGAAATTCCCCCCTTCATAAACAAATTCTTCTGCATTTTCCTTCACAAGAAAAGCAGTAGCATTTCTGTCTGGATCCAATTAGGCACAATGGATATCACAACTTAGCACTGCCTTGCAGTGGGAGGTCTCACATCAGTAGTGCTTTCTGATGCAATGCATCTCCTCGAAATATTTGATATAATCAGGCTGCGGGTTTGGCGTTTAAAAGAATCACTGTCCTTATGCAACTGCAATTAATCACTTGCAATAGAAATTGTATTGCTCATGATGGCACCTCAAAGATCACCAAATATTAGTAGCGAAGGGCATTCGCCAATGAATTCGAAATTTTGCATGCAACTGAGTGCATACGCTTTTTCCGACGGATGAGCCTTTATTTTTTCCAAACGTATTTTTGGATGATACTTCCCGGACAAATCCATACGATTCCAGTTTGAGGAAAATGTTTTCATTAGGTACACTTGAAGAAGGAGCGAGAGAAGAAATAAAGGCTGAGAGAACATAAACTTGGAAATGGGACACTGCGATAGCAGAAGTGACATATCATATGTTCGAAATGAACGAGTACCATTGAGTCTTGCCTGGAAAATACATTTTAGCTTAGAAGTAAAAGAAGTTTGCCGCAGATTTTAGCTATGGTAAATCTATAGTTTTGCCTGACGCACATTTCAAATGTCTATTCTTTTTCTATCATTAAAATATGAGTAATTTATATGGTATTTGCAAAGCTTATTTAATCGAGCAAGCAATTACGTCTCTATCATCTGTTGATGTCTTTTAACCGCTCATGAGCTCATTCCGACCCTTATATTCATATCCTCATAAAGAAGACGCGGAAATTCTCGAATTAGCTCGAAGATATCGTTGTTTTCGAGAAATCTTTTCAGGTTTTTTATTCAAACATTAATCATCGATTATATTTTTATTGCGCTAAAAGAGCATCAAAGATGCACTGCAATTGACGCGTGTTCTTCGATGCGATATTGTGAGGCGGCATATTGGCTAAGCTTAGAGAGTGAAGTAGCGATGAGTCAACAAGCAGAGAATATATCCGTTGTTGAGCGAATTGAACCGATCCGTTTTTTCTCTCAAGTCTATAAGAAATGACAACGGGACTGTTTTTCGACAAATTCATCCTTTTTTCCATATGTCATATTGATTTGGGCGTCCTAAAAACCGAAGCAATCATCAATCTTGATAGGAATTTCTTTGTCTCTTTCGCTCTTTGCTATTTGCTATAGAAGTTTTTGCTCGCCAGAATATTTTTTCATTTCATTTCAATGCACCGAAACTAACTAAGGCTTTATGTTGGAATTTTCCAAAAAAACGTTTAAAAAAATTTTTTTACTGCTTATAGAAACGTTTCCATAGGAAAAAAAGTGGACAATTTCATGAAATATTCTAAATAACTGAAGTAGATGGCGAATATCCTCTGATAATATTCGGTGATCTTTGAGGTGCCATCATGAGCAATGCAATTTCCATTGCAAGTGTTTCATTGCAATTGCATAAAGACATCCGACTATATCAAACATTTCGAGGAGATGCATTGCATCGGAAAGCACTACTGATGTGAGACCTCCCACTGCAAGACAGTGCTAAGTTGCGATATCCATTGTGTCTAAGTGGATCCAGATTGCTATATTTTCCTGTGACATCAATGCCGCTTCGATCATCGTTTTTAGTTCGCTGTCATCGTTTTCAATTTCAGATTAAATTACCATTCATATGATATCTTCATGAATAAGAAAACGGCTTCTTTTGTTAAAGTCTACTCAATCGCAATGAAGAATAATCGTGGTCATACTTGAATCGTGAATAAGATCATAGAGAACAGCTATGGGAAGCCTATTGATATAGGAGATTATTAAGAATATAACCATAATATTGTATATTAAACGTTTGAAAAATAAGATATGGTTAGGTCTGCGTTGATTACTTATTCATTTCAGTAGCCATCTCATATCACTGGGACAAGATTATCTATGAGGGCCATATCATATCACCAGGACAAGATTATCTACGAGGGCCATATCATATCACTGGGACAAGATTATCTATGAGGGCCATATCCTATCACTGGGACAAGATTATCTATGAGGGCCATATCATATCACCGGGACAAGATTATCTATGAGGGCCATATCATATCACTGGGACAAGATTATCTATGAGGGCCATATCATATCATTGGGACAAGATTATCTATGAGGGCGCTATCATATCACTGGGAGATGATTACTTATAAGGTAACTTATTAAATTCTTTGAAGTCAATTCGCACAAATGTCAACGTTTTATTTAGTGATTACTCAACTATATTCGACTTGTCTAATGAATGTAAAAGAAGTGCGGCCCCCCATTCTTCAGTGTAAACAATAAAAAGTTAAAATGAGTGAGAAAACATTCAATGAATACTATGAAGTAGTGAAACACTATGGAGAAATTACTTACTTACTTACTTACTTACTTATACGACAACTTATAGGTGCTAGAGCATAACTCTATAGAGAATATTTATTTCTTAGCGCTCTAATGTGAGCTGCTTCTTTTCCTCTACGTTGAAGTCAATCTCTAAATTGAAGCAACCGTAAACTACGTAAAAAAAAACCTCGAACTTTCCATTAAAGTGTAAAAGATTACGTTATCGGCATAGAACTTGAAAATCGGATATATTTAACGCTGCAATACGCAACAAATTCACTTCGGATTTAGTGGGTAATTGTTTGCACAAAAGTAGCAACTTCAAAGAAAAGCAGCGATTTTTTTTGCGAACGTGGTTTTTTTTTTTTTTTTTTTGCTACAAGTCGTCAAGAAGAAGGTTATTTGATGATACTCTGTATTCGAGGAGATGCGGCTATACTTCCCGACGTTCTGAAGAGGGGAGTCTCACAGATCTCGGTTAGCTGCCAAATGCGCCGATAGTGGTTACATCGCTCGTTAAATATTTACGCAGAATGGGTTAGTTTGTTGCTTCCGGTTAGTGGATATGAAGCATTTTGCATCATTCACCGATCTTGCACTGGCAAAGTTGTGCATTCGTCGACAGCCGTATATTGATTGGTATTTATTGAGGGGTCGTTTTATCGCCGGCGCTTTTGTCCTGGCTCGGAAAAATTTTCCATTCTTCTGTTGATTGGATCTCACCTCTAGAACAGTGCCACCTATCGGTCCACCTCGAAGGCACTGGATGTGTTTTGCCCGAAAACGAAGAATATTTTAACTGAAATGAGAGAGCCTGCGCTCCTGTGGAGGTGGTACGTGAGCAGCCCAGAAGGTGAAAGAACCCATAACTCAGGACACGAAAGTGTGACCTTTTTCCAGGTCACAACTTGACCGTTAAATCCCGGATTCCTGTGCTTTGATAGCCTAAAGACCACGCCGTCGCTGGACTACGGGTTTCCATGTCGCATTTTGGCACCACGGTTTGCGAGGGACACTGACTAATTGGGCTAAATCCGATCCCAGTATCCACGGGAACCTAAACTAAATGTGACCTTACTCTACGCAGGCATTGATTATATTAAGCCCCGGCTTCAGTCACCATCATAACCAGACTTAACCACTACTTGTTTTCAATGAAGCTTATAAAGCATTTTATTTTTCCTGCGAACACCTCCCTCCATCTTCGGTGGTGGTAAGGATGAGGTTCTATTTTTCAGAATATCTCTTTCATAATTAACAAATCTTATTTCATGATCCAGTGAGACATTGACGAAATCAATGGTTGTTGCATCGTCGACTCTGTGAAGGGAGTTGCAGAATCGCATTCCATGATGTTGTTTAGAGTGACCGTAATGACGAGTGCCTATGAACGTCTGGATGGTGGCGATCATTCTGACTCATCGGATGAAAGTGGTTCGTCGAAAAATATCCCACAAAGTCGTCGAACTCACTCAAAAAGTTAGTGCTTCAGCTCAGCTAGTTTGCTTTGTAAAGACTAAATCATAACGAAAATATTACTCAAGGACCTTTTTATGGGTGGAAAAAGAAGACAGGAAGTAACAGCCATTAATCCTGCCTATAAGGAGTTAGTCACTGTGGTTTTATAGGCTTTAGTCATTATGTTTTGTGAAAATGTCGATTATAGTGCGTTGGGAACCTCTGTGATAATCGAGTTCGCCCGTGTTATGAATCTTCTATCTGAGTTTCCGATGAGTTGCCTTTGTGGTTTTCCTTATATTCAGGAGGCGACACAGAAGTTATTTCAGGTTTCCATCGATTTTCACACGCTTAACGTTGAAAAAGTGATAGGCTGCAAGATCAGATATGAGATTGTCGGATGGTATCATTTTTAAGTTTGATAGTAAAATATTCTTATTCCTAAAAGGTAATGTTGGTTTGCGCAGATCGCAATTGATTGTCCCTAATTCATGGAGATATTTTAAGGCTTCAGAGATATTAGTTTTCAGCTGCATATTTATTCATGGTGAATTCTTATCTTTTATTTATTTATTTATTTATTTATTTATTGAACGCCTTAATTATCACTATTAATTCACCACCTCCATAATGAAACGAGTCATATATCCCTCGTTTGCTTTAAATGCTTCAATGAATTGATCTCTCACATAGCAAATATTTAGGAATTGAATGGAGGTTACTTTTAGTCCCACTAAAGTAAGCTGAGAACAATCCGCAATTATTTCAATGTCTGTTCAGTTTTACTGGCAGTGATTAACGGTATATGCCAGCGCAGTGTGGTACATGCCGATCGAGTACCACATGCAACCTTAAATGCAATAGGGGATAGGGCCACTTGGGGCATATCAGCAGTTTTCTCATCGTTATGAAAATTTTCCATCTAAGCATTTGGTCGAAAGCGTTCAGCGTTCAATAAATAGTGATGAATGCTTGCGTTTTGCCACCTGATCCAATCTTAAATATTTCACAAATTCACTCCTTCGTCAACCATCACGGTATCTTTTGTAATATTTAAAACCTTAGATAAGCTCACCTCATGCACAGAAACATTTAGTACCTCGCCTTCAGTATATTTCCTTTAAAGATTTTCCCGCCCATCTATCGTGACAGTCAGAAAATAGTTCAAGTCCACATATATCTTCAGTGGCACATATGTTTTTGTTGCTTGCGCAAGTATTGTGGAGGAAATTCTTTGGTCTGGTCTTTTACATGGTAGCAGCAGGGTCGAAGCATCTGCGGATCGGTTGCCCGGTATTATGTTGCATTTATCATTGCTCGAAAAGATCTTTTACTCTTCAGTGAGGCCTGCTTGTTAATCACCCAGCTGGAATCACTTTCCGATATGTTTCTGTTGGACATTGAGGGAATCGATGTTGCAGGTGACTGGTCAAAAGAGGCTGCTTCTCGTGTTTATCACATTCTAAAGTGCCGAGACAGTCGTTATCAACCGGAGGAGGCTCTTCGTTTGCTCATTAATGAAATCGAAAGCAATGAACAGGCCACTCAGAAAGGTATCTGCTTCAGCAGCTTTTTTTTAATTAAATGAAGGTCGGCAATCTTTTCTTACCAATTTTTTAATCATTGGTTTCTAATATTTCGTTGAATTGATGCCTGTAAATGCTGCTTTTGTTTTGCGTTAACGTGGAGTGTTCCATCGCATCGGACATATCACTCCGTTATCTGATTAACTGTGTTGTTTGATCTTCTCTTGATTACTGCTTTGCAACGCACTAAGGCTTTGGGGATGTGAGAGAGTTTCTTGGCCTTGTTTTCGATGGACAGATTGCTTGGTGTTTTTCAGATTTTGTCAGCTATAGAAGTCCCCGTCAGTGAAATTATAATTTCGATATAATGGGTTTGAGTCTGGAATGGTATGGGTCTGGAACTTTGCACGTTTTCTCAATGAAACTTCTACTTTCGATAGTATCTCAGTTCTGAAGATTCTCAGCTTTCGAAATAATATCAGAAGTATGTATTTTTTACATAAATTGCTATCTTTTTATGGCGCAATTCATGTTATGAAAGTGAATCGATTGTAAATGACGACATTCGAAAAGATTAATTTAGTTGGAATCCATAGATAGCATCGTGCAGTATGTTTTAAGCTTATCGTCTAAACGGATATTTGACAATTTCACATCGGCGAACAACGTGTTGTTCACTTTCGAGAATGATGTTTCAACTAAGCATAGTTGATTACGCCACTAACGATCATTTCGTGAATTTTAAGAGTTAATCGAGAAAGTTGTGGTAAATGTGGAAACGGCAGAAGCACTAAACGAGAATGAATTAAGCGATCAGCCATTGTCTTACGAAGATGAAAAGGTTAGCTGTGATTCGGATAAATGTGGAACTTTTAACTTTTCATATTTTATTCTCATTATGTATATAAAGTGTTAGATATAGATATAATAGAAAATAATAAGGTTCATGAAGTTAGACGCACTGAAATTAGAGAATTGTACATCCGTGTTCTTTAATAGTTTATTTTCAAATATTCCTAAGTTAAGTAGCCAATAATTTATTAATTTGAGAGATAATCCATCGGGAAATTTGCTTGCAACTGTGCACTGAAAAAAAAAATTAGCCAGATTCTATTTCCGTATAAGTTATTATTAGTGAGAATGGTGAAATTGTTTATTTATGATAAAATTTCAGATAAATAGTTTCATATGTAATACCTTATGTGTTGTTTGAATTTCCAATGAAAATATAACGGTTACGAGGTTAAATATGCGAGTAATTATCTTATTTCTGACAGTTTAACTTTTAATTGAGACGTTAAGTGCTAATCGTCGGTACTCGGAGTTGTTGAGATGGAGGGAAATTAGTCGCATTTCGATGTTATTTCTATAAGAGTCCTTTCACGCAAAAATTAAGTTAACCGAAGCAATTCTTTCAGCAGACGCTGTTGACTCAAGTTTAGTTCATAATTACGCAGATCCTTCGTATGTTTATGTTCGAAATACTAATATTTGCTGAGTTACGCTACGCTCTTTTTTGAGTTTATATATTTTCATAAATCTGTATTGGTTTTTTGCATCTGCCACCCTATTAGAGGTGTAGTCATTCAGTGCATGCAATGCATTGCGTAGTATTGATTTTCGAAGTTTTTTTTTTAACTCAGATTGTTTGCAGAACGTAGAGCAGTTGGATCCATCTGATGAGAAAGAGTTCATCGAGGGCGTCAGCTCAGTGTTGGGTATTAGCAAACAATATGAATTACCTATCACTGGTTTCGTTGCACGATACGTACGTTATCGTTATTGAATTTGATGCCTGAGTGATTCAGACCGAAGAGAATCAACTTAATATTGATGTTCTAGAAGAATTCTTATAGCATGAAGCTTTTGTAATACCAATATTGGATGTAATCGTTCTTTTTCGATGTGAGAGAATAGGAAACGAATATTAGCCGAACAGTACAACCTGCCACTTGCTTGCGGCTACTATATTTTCGTTAATCGAGGGCAATCTTTGAAGCAGTTTCATCGTAATTACCTGCATGTATAGCATTTGAAATTTTTATCAGTCAAACGTTTTAGTGTTAATTTGCGTTTAGTGTTTTTTGCATAATGTTCATCATTTTTGTCGTTACAATAGATCAAATCGACGGAATTAATCTCGTTTAATTATATGTTAAAAGAAGTTGTATTGCTTTACAGAATGTGCAACGAGTGGAGATGCTCATTGAATATTTGTTGCATAAAGTTCAAAAGCAATGGAAGACTCTCGTTTATGCGCTCCTTCCTTTGCATCAAATTCAAATACTCATATTTATTTGTTTCGTGCAAATTATCAGGTAGATTTTGAGGCTTTAATCTATCATGCGTTAAATTGGTGACTAACAGAAAGTTTTTTGTAAAAAATTGTTTTCTAAACCATATAATTCCGAATAGATAGTGCTGAAATAAACGCGAAGATGGAAAATACGAAGCGGTAAGCTGTTTCTTTACATGCAGTTCTGAATGGAAATACATTATCATCATCGTTATAATTGAAGAAATAGGCCATACCGAGAAAGGAGGAAGGGGAGAGCAGGTGAAGAGAGAAGCTCGTTCGATTTACTGAATTAGGCAGTTTTTAATATAAATTCGAAAGACTAGTGACTTTCGCTACGTGGTGGACAGAAAAGCTATGGTGAGTTTTCATCTCGGTCATGCTTTTGGTGGTAGTTGGATGTTTAGAAATCAATAAAGTCAGTTGATTTAGTGAAGAGCTAGAGGAATACTTCTATTGAGCTGTTAAGGGGGTTTATGGAAGTTGGAAATACGGCAGGAGAAACATTTCGTCAGAAACGGGGATGGTTGGACTCCGATAGGTGTTACACTTTGAGGTTTTCCATGCAAAAGATGGTATAGGACACATTTCGGTGCATATTGTTGTGGAAAGTTGTTTGCATCATGAAGTTTTAGATGTGATGCTAAATAAGTGGTTTATTCGTTCGTCTTCGATGTGACCCCCTTTTTAGGAGTAGGCAACTTTCTGGATATAACCGGATGGGCATGATTTTCGTCTGGTTCGAGTAGACAATGTTTTTCTTGAAAATCTGTACAGAATTTTTTTGGTGTTTTTTTTTTGCTACACATTTAGCACCGATCGGCTCATATCCTGGTTTTTCCTGGATTCCAAGCGCTTAGCATTGAAACGAATCATTTTCTTAATCATCCTATATGGGGATCGCATTCCGTTGTTTTATAGATCGATTTTTTACAGTTCGCACTTGTTTGTAATGTTTGTAAGGGGGATTTCATTTCAGCTTGAACGCAGTGCTAAAGATATTACCCGTATTTGCGTGCTATATGTCATTTGGCGTGATGTTGTATAGCACATTGAAGATGTTTCAAGATAAATCACTAATTAGGCATCGTAAATTATGGATGAGGTTACTCAAGGTGTTTGCCCGTAAAAGTAGTAGTTGCGACAAGGATGCGTCCGAGAGCGAAAATCAATTCAAGGTTTGTTGTTGTGCTATTCTCATGCGAACTTCCTAACACGATTGATGGATCTGTATACGAGTAATACGAATATTTAAAAGTGATCGTTGTAACGTTGTTAAACAATGACCAGTCATATTAGCTGTTTTTCTTTCCATTCGGTGAATGAGTATCATTAAAACAACGTATTTGAAAAGTCTTTGTTTTATATAATTTACGATTATGGCGAAAGCGTACATAGAAATATTAATCACATCTTTCATTTGCTGATTGAGAGTTATACTAGTGAGTGATTTGAGCGTATTTTAGGAAAGTCAGTTCACCACAACTTCTTGGGAGCCATATTCCAATTATTTTTTCGCACTTTTGGTGTTCATTATTTCGTTAGGTGCAGCCGAAAGAAATCTGCCGAATTGTATGCTTTTTTGTGGAATCTCTATACTCTTCTCGCTACTCTGCTTTGTGGCACTAGCAGATAATACGGATCGAGTTGCTGTCATCGCAATGGCCGCGAATTTTATTTCTTGGTATTTTTAAATTTTCACATATTGATCGGCTACCTCCTTAACTATGATGTGTTTGAAGATTGGTCAGGTACGGTGCACGGGGAAGAATGAAGGTGACAGTGAGAGGTGGTGGGTTCTCGTTCCTTCCTTCGCTTTCTTCATCGATAAAAAAGCTATATGCCCCTCCCCTGGCAGTGAACATTTTTTATCCGCAGCAAGAGGGGACTGTATGAAATGTGCTGCAGACCTATGCAGTAGTCAGAGGAATGTTGAATAAGATATTGTTTTTTTTGGGAGTTGAAATGAGGAGGGTTAGAATCCGCGATAAGAAGCCGTTTTAGTGATGGTGGGGAGAATTAATTGATAAACAAAAAGAGGACCTCAGAAGGTCTCCAACTTTTTAAAGAGTTTAGTTACGAGTGCTGGAGGCGCTTAACCAAGCAGAATGTGTCATCAGAAATTCACTCCATTCATTTAAAACGTTTAAGCTCCTGTGGCCTTTCGGTGCTCGAAACTAGGCGTCTTTTGCTGGTGCTAAAAATCATGGTCGTCGGTGTTTGTCGAGTAGTAGCTTTCAAAGGTGATTGCTCTTCAACAGTGGCAAAAACTAAGGCTGTTATGGCTGAATCCTTAGAAGCCAGCAAGGGTGAATCCTTAGAAGCCAGCAAGAGTGAATCCTTAGAAGCCAGCAAGGGAATTTTTCAGCAGACTTATTTATTTATGCGTTCTTCCATCACACTTTTCCAAAAAAAAGGAGTGGGTGCTAGTCCCGGTATTTTTTTTTGTATGCGAGATCTCATATACTTGCTTTTTTTCTTGGTTGCTTTCTCTTTACGTTGTTATTTCGGAGCGTTTCCCAGAAATGTACTTATTTCCCGAAAAGTTTTGGGATTTTATAAGTCTTCGCTTCATATATATATTGCGGGCAATGTAAGTCTTGACATAGTTTCAAAATTGGATATCACACCTACGTTATATTGTATTGCCAAGCTAACTACTTCAAATATGTTGTGATTATATGCACTTGACATTAGTTTGCAGTTGCTGAGGACAAAGATTGCTTCGAATGTTTTCGCCGGGCACATGGGAGTACGTACCATTCGGAATGTACGGTGATCATTTAGTATGAGCAAGTATTGTAATCTTAATTTCTAGTTAAGAGAGGGAATAGAAATTTGAAATCGTTATATTTGGGAAGAGAGCGTTATACGGATAGAATAACTGCTTTTGAGTCTCTCAATGACAGCGTATTCGAATGAATAGACGAATGATGGGGGGACTTGGGAGAGGATTTTTGATTTCATGTACGATAGCGAAATGAAACTCCAAATAAATGATAGCGTTGAAATGGGGTCATTTTCTCTTTTAGCCCTCTCTTTCTTGACTCGAATCATGATGGTAACTATTATTTGGCATTGCGCATATTTCTAGCCGAATATTTCAATTGCAGTTTGCCACCGGTGATGAAAAAGATGGGCATATCAGCAGCTTATTGGCATATTTGGAAGCCATTTGTCGAATATAGAATCGGTAATCTGTTAATTGAAACCTTTACCTTATGTTGATAATGCATTCAATGAGAATTCCATTGAATATAGTCGCTTCGATAAACTATTCAATAATGGATAACGATTTCAATTGTTTGAGCTCAGATTGAAACGAGAAAAAAGCGTAAATTTCATTTGATAATAACGAATGAGGCATTTTCCTAAGGTAGGTATTAGTTTTGTTAGTATTCCATAGAAAATATGATGAGAATTAATTTAGTTGAATTCTTTTTTTTCTTTTATAGCTGTAATTTTTTATTTTAGAAATCAAATTATAGTGATAGCAAAATGAAGCATAAATAATTTCTCTACTGGGAGATATCGCAATAAATTCCACTAATTGTCTTTGAATGCTTTCGAAGGATTTTCCAACTTTTTTCCAACTTTAAGGGAGGTTTGTAAGCTAATCGTCGCCTATCGAGTCTTCCTAGAATTTGCAAATTTTCCGCGTTTGGCAATCTTTAAATCTACGAAATAGTTATATATATAGGTATTATTGAGCACATTCGTGTACCTTACTTTGTGCCAGTTTTGAAGGTTATCTGCGTTTCGCGATCGGTGTACCCTCGTTGGCTCTATTCGTAGTTCCGATTGCTTATTTGTTGATGGCGTTGAGGAGAAAATGGAGTGAAGTTTGCCACGTCATCGTACCACATATTGCAAGTCTTTGACCGTTATTTATATTTAATACGACTTTACTGATATTTTTTAGAAACTGCTTTTAAGTACTCTGAGGAGCATGGCGGATATATAATATGTTTTTTACATCAACTTTAGAGATGTTCGGTGAAAGGAGGGAGAGGGGAGGGTGAGAGTGGTGGGAAGCCTTACAGTTACTAAGCTAGAACTTTTGAACAGTTTTCTGTTAAATAACACTAGCGCGTGTCACGTTTATTCATGTATCATATTTTCCCACATCTTAAGTGAAGTATTCTGCAAAAAAATGGAGTCTGAGGTTGAGATGCGACATGGGAGGAGTCGGGAACGCGCACAAGAACGCACATGCCGCTGCGCCACGCCACAGCATCTTTTCTCACGGACAACATCACTCACCAACTCACAGAAAGACATTAAGCGAAGTAATTCACAACAGACTCATGCCTTCGACGTTCGGAAAGATAGGAGGCAAAGACATGGGTAATGGGCTCGCGCCTTTGGTGCTCAGAAAAACAGTAACGGGGAGATATCGATGATAGACTCGCATTTTCGGCATCATAACTCGAACGAAAGAGTGACGTACCTTGTGATCTTCTCTATTAAGTAGGATTCTATAGCTTCTAAACCCCTGATTTCTTCCGCGTTTATAAGAAAGCTAACGGCATTCGAAGAAGGACTGATGCACAAGGGAGGCTCTCGCAGTCTTTGAAACCCCTCCCTTCTTCCTAGGAGAAGAGAGTTAAATCGTTTTCTGTGACTCTCTCACATTTGTTTATACACTTGCTGCGCAGTGCTATTTCCGGAAATTTCGGAAAAACTGGCTCCTCATACATTATGGATCCTTCCAAAGGATTTGCCTGGCGTCGAATGGCACAACATTCTCCGGAATAATTTTCATGTTAAGGATTTTTTGTCACTTGATGTGTAGGTAATATGCGTCACGTCGTTGCACATAATGCAAAAGATATGAAAACATTGCGACAAACATAAAAAGATATCAGCGAGAATGTTTAACTATGGGAAGTCCATATTATCCGGAATATCTTAATCCAAAAGTGCAATACATCCACGAAAAGCAGTGCGTCCCGTGAGCATGGAATTCTAAAGTTCAAAGCTAGAACGACCCGAATGGACCAAAGCGTTCTCGAGATAATGTGAACGGTAAGGTAAAATGGCTTACGATCTTCACATGGAATAGAATGTATTATAATAGATAAGAGGCTTTCTGCAGTCCTCTCAGAACAGGTCAGATCAGTGGGATGTACTGCTTCACAGCTTTTTTTTTCTTGAAAAGGGATATTGGACAAAACATGTAATGGCGTGGTCTTCCGGTTTATCCGCTAACGTCATCGATCCTTTTATCCTGAAATCGTTGCTTCTCTTTCCGTGTCGCACCTCATCGCGTTGTCCAGTTTTGGGCGGACTGCATTTTTTTCCATTTTTCAAGCATATAGAGGATATGGGCAACAGAAGGCTGAAGCAGACGTTTTAATGGTTATATTTGTCCATCAGGCTTGCCGTCCACTATGGTATAAATTGATTTGATTTTTCTAATCCTTCATCCATCAGTAGATTTAATCTGCGAGTGATTGCGGTGGCGTCATAGTGTTGAGCCGTCTTTTTATACGAACAGTGGTAATTGGACATCTTATCGAAGTTGCCGGCAGCATAGTTTACTTCCTCAAGTTTATGTTCGCGAAGAGAAGTTCATGTCGGGATGTTCTCATGGCTGTGTTGCTAGTATTTGCAAAGGTAGAAGGCATCGTTCTTGCGCATGTTGTTTGGTATTATTTCATAAAGGCAGCCCCCATCGAGTCGGACGAAGTTGGATCTCAAATTCTTTATAGTACGGCGCATAATTTTTTGAATGTCACGTATATTGGTTCGCCCATAAAGTAAGCTGATTACGATTATTTGCGCTATTTTAGGTGTGCGTTATGTGGTCAGATGTTGCAATAACACTGTGGCTTATCGGTTTTCGCCAACTGCATTTATCGGCCTTCATTCTAACCGTAGCCGTAATTTCGCTATTTATATCACCGTCTTTCGTGGCTGCTGGTTTATCGTGCGCTATAGTGGCTGCACAAATTCGAGCTTCAGTTGATTTGGTTTGCATAATATTTCTGTTTCGCAGTTTATCAAATTTAATGGGCTTGTACAGTTTGCCTATAATCGGTAATTATCACAGTTGAGAGGACAATTTGTAAGGTGTATTTACGTTTGGAATCTTGTGAAGTTCACTAATTCTCTGGCTGAAGTACTTGAGAAAAATCTCACTTTGCGGTGCGTGATCTGTGCAAAATTAGCCCTAGTGTTTCGATGTCACCTTTGTTTTAGTAGCTGCCGTCGTTTCCAAAGTAATACTTCAGCATGACGCTTATGAAAATGTGGACACTTTTTAGTATGTGAGTTGCATTATGGATCCAAAAATGTTTGACGCACATTTCAATTAACGGCTAGGAAATAGCTGAGAAATAATTTAATAAACATTTACAGTGTTCAATAAAAATTGTCTACTTTCTGTGTAACTCAGTATGCATCTCCAGCTCGACCACTCATTGTTCGTGTTTTACAGTTAGGCGTGCTGAAGATATTCATCACGATCTCCTTTCTGCTTCTTCCGTTCTTATTGCTGCGATTGTTCAGAATATTTGCGAAAAAGTACGGTTTCAAAGGTCGGTTTATCGTTTATGAGGTCTTATTATTCAGAGTGAAATTGTTCTTAACATTCCAACAATCGTACGCTTTGATAGAGATATTTGCTCGCATACTTGATGTAATCGAAAATGTTCATTTTTTTCCAGTTTACTAGACAACAGGAAATATTAGCCCTGAAGTATTGCTGTTGAAAACGCTTATTCACTAGGGCGATCTTCTTGCTCATAATTGATGAAATGTCACTTCTCTGTGATTTTCCTGCAGGGTTTTTCATTTTGCAGGTGCCCTTGAGCGTTCGTTTCGTGCTAAGCTTGCCTTAATATGCTTATACGTATGTGCGCTTTTCTTGACGGTTTCTCTACTTTATCGAGGCGAATTATTGTTGGATGTTTCTAATGATATCACCAATTTAACTTGGTATCGACGCATCGAAGTTTTCATTATTTGTTGTCTCATATTCATTAATATCGCATAAACAGCAGCGCAACTTCGGAGTTTTCTCTAGTGAATATAGTTTAAGTGATTGGTAGCCGTATGTGGTTATTTTGGCTCACTTAATGGGATTGCTGTTAATTGTTTAATGGTTGGTTTGAACATAAAAATACGTACTTTAATTTTATTCGATGATGGCCGATATCATGATGGTTAAATCGGCTATGTACTTTGATATTTATGCTCACGAGAATATAGTTACCTGGTTATTACCAAAATTGGATGCCCTGTTTAAATTGGGAGTGGAAACTTTATCTTTTCTGTCTCAGTTTTGCGAAAAAGATGGTGATTTATTTTAGGGCTAAATTCGATAAGCACTGCAATCCATCAGATAGCAACACCATACAAAAACAGATCGAGTGCAGTCAACTTAAAGGTGATTCTTCTGTTTCTGAATGTCGCGTTAAAGGTAAAGGTAGGTAATTCAGCGTAACACGTACCAATTGTATATAATACGTAATTTTTTTTTTTACAATACAAGAATGTTCGGTTTATTCGATTGTAGATTTGCGGAAAGTTAGAGGCATCTGTTGTCGATGTTTTCGCTGTTTTCTTTTTCCCTTCTTCAGAGATTTATTTGAGCAACAAAGGGAACCCTCTGCTGAGATTTATCACATGCTACCTCACAAAATTATTGCTCCTTTTGTTGTCAGCGATCATCGCATTAAAGAATTTGTCAAAAAATATCATTAAGGACATATTAATGCTTAGATAGTTTTCTAAACTAAAGTGGATTTGTTAGGTACCGCCGTGAATTGGAAGGGTACCGTGCAATCAGTTCGTATTGTGGGCATCGACAATTCGTTCGAGACACTTCTAGATTATTTGCCCGATTCAGTAGCTGAGATTCTTCGATGCTTCTACGGCACCGATAAGAATGACGCCAATTCCAAGTCGACTGTGAGGTAGAAATATTTTCCTTTAATAATCCATTCCTTTTTCCATGATGCAGAAGAATCGTCCTCCTCTTGCTGAACCGCCCTTTCTTTCCTCCTTCGATATGCCAGTAATTATGCACACGTCCAAAAGACGTCCTAATTTTCGTGGCCAGTTCTTGATATTCACTCTGTCACCTTTTCTCAGCAGAACAGATACCAAGGTTCACTACTTTGTTATTGAAGAGGGGGAGGAAAAAGACGATTCAAAAGTGGCAAAAAAGGAGAGGGAGGAACAAGGCTGTACTTGTGTCTTTCAAAAATTGCATGCCGGAAGGAGCGTATCTTCAGCCGGTACAAAAGTGTTACTCAGTGGCGGTAGTCCTTACTGTCGTTGATAGAGAGAAGCGGAGACCGTATCAGCGGTTGCCTTATTTAGAATTATTTGATAGTGTTCAGAGCGAAGAATATGTGATGATCAAAATTTCAAAAACAGAGTAGAATTACTAGGTATGGGCACGCTGCAGCTCACAGAGTCATTCAGTCATCCAGTAAGAATCCTTTGCGTTTTTGCTAGTTGCCTTCGCATCTTTTTCCTGCTTTCGAAGGCTGAGAATTGAATCATCCACGTCTAATGAATCTGCGTGCGATTAGGTGGATATTGTGTTTCACGGCGCGTGCTGTGTTCATCAAATATCTGATTTATTCAGAGTTTTATGAAAGTCCGATTTTGACAAGGTGCCGATGCCGTCGAACGGTGTTCTGGCCGTGTCGGTGTTAATATTGTAGGAATTGAATGCATTCATAAAGTAGCTAAGAGGATGTGACGGGAGTTACTGAATTTCTGTTGAGGGAATTGACCAGCACCGAATTACGACTGTTTCATAGTGAAGGTGATCCCATATCCACTCTAGCACACTCGCCATCTAAGTACGAGCATCTCCGCCTCCACTCCTATATGTTATCTCGTTGCAGAAGTTCACATCTGGTGTACCCAGTTACCTCATAGTCTCATGCATCCTTGGAAAGAGCACAGAATTCTACATTGAATGATACTGATCGCATTTTGAAAGATAAGAAATGAAGTAACCAAGGTATTTTCTAAAAATCCATGAAAGTATGCAGTCGATCGGAGCTGAGTTTTTGAGTAGAGTCACAGAAAGGTGCTAGAGCAGTTGATAACGGCGCCTTTATCAACTGGAAGGGGTCGGCTCTAATGCGATATCGCAGCTGACAACTTTTCTCGTTTTTGCTGTTGGCCGCCAGTTCGTCATTTTGCCCTTTAAGATGAGACTTGAGGGTTGTGCAGTATGTTTACAGTGGCAGTCAGTGCAGCTTAACGAGCCATAATACATATTCGCTCGAGGTACAAGTATCTGGCCCATATGGCGAGCATTATATCAGCAGCAACAAAGGACAACTGATTCTTACTGCTTCGAACGCTTTCACTGAAATGCTGAAAATGCTTGATGAAGGTTTACTTCTTTTTATCTCATTCTCTTCATTTCTGATTTACGTCATTTGCTCCGTCCAACTTTTCAGTTTTTAAAGAATTTAAATGGAGCTTTAACGGAAGTTCGACCAGAAATAGTTCTCTTAGGTACCATCGAGAAAAAATACCTAAAAATAAATGCAGTGTTATATTCATGAAATTTGATTCGTCCACGCTTCACTTCTTTTAAAAGCGTTTAATATAAAACGCCAAAGGAAGAGGTATGATTGTCTTCTGATTTGAGAACTATTGTTGCGTCGTTGTAAAAACTTGCAGATGTTGTGTGCATTTAAGGAGATCTTGTGCGATTCATTGGTTACTTTGATCAATATCCCGTCTTTCGATATCCACAGAAATTGCGTTTACTTCAACTGGAATGTATCACTTGCAGACAGGTGCGTGCGTTTTTTTTTTTTTTTTTTCTGGCGTTTGATCGTTTGGGTAATTCTTCATCGAATTGTATTTCTTACCGACCCCGAAATCTGGTGGTGTGAATATCTGCAACCGGCAGTTTCAATAAGGTACTGAAAATGTTAAACATCCGTGTTTAGAAGTTGGACTTTCGGTTGCGGAAACACAAATATTCAAGCCGTTTGGATTCTCGTGGAATCACTAGCCTGCAGTCGTTGCAACGGTTTAATAGACGCACATTCTTCAAATTGGAATATCATTGCAATATATAAAAATGCAGGTTTGATGTGAAAGAATGTTTTGCAGTTATTGGATCGAAAGGATCTGCGAATCGTTAGCGTTAAGATGGATCGGCGGCGTTTTTGGAGTAGAATTTTCTTTGCTTTCAAATTTCTTTTCAATTTCATCTTTGCACCGGTCTTTTGGATTCCATCATAAGGGTGCGTCTTCGACATGAAAATATTAACACTGGGAATTTCATCATGAAGGCGCTGAAAAAATTTGAGATTAGGTGTACCAACTCCAACTTCTGGTCAGCTCTATTTGATCTTTCTCCTAAACTTTGTCTGCTATCTCATCTTAATTCCTCTTCGTTTGTTCGAGCTTCTTCGCAGCTCTCTTCTCTCATCGTCACTTTTTATTTGCTGTAGAAAAGAATGATTCCTAGAATTTGGGTCCGCTCAGATTTTCCATAGAAACATTTTTCTGACTATGACACTGTTTAAAGAAGCTTTTCTGATGGGCTGGAACTCAGAGACAAATAGCTGATGTGAAGAAATATCTCTCCTGATTTAACTGTTCTCTGAGATCTGGAATGAAAGTGAGCGGATTTCTGAGAAATCTTTGTTCGTAAGTGTATCATATAACATAATATGCTAGCTATATCGCTTGTTCCATCATGTTTATAATCGCTTTTTTTAAAGTCTTGATGTGCTTTTGTCCCAGAGGAGCTGTCACATTGTTTTGTTGTGCTCACGATTGTTTCCTTTCAGTTTGTAGTTATTGCAATCTCCAAGGGGAACGTTGCTCTAGTTTTTTTGAACATTGCAGTGCTTTTTTGTACATAAGCACTCTTCCGGATATATTTATTGGTTCCTCCTCATTCCATAGGGTCAAATCCAGACTCACGAAAGGAGAGACTGCTTGGGGTAAACGTTTTTAATATACTTCCCTGCCACTTTATAAACTTGCTTCCCATAACGAAAAAAAAAAAAGATTTTTGCACGAAAGATCCTTGCCTTATGCCTCTCATTCGTAGGTGGTGATTTTATAGGCGCAAATCCTTGAATATCAAAAACGTTTACGCCAAGCATGCAGTTATCAGGAAAAACAAGTGCATACAGTTTGTTGGAACCATAGGGCTTCACGGCTGGTAATCTCCTCCATGAAATAGTGACTGAGGAATTGTGCAAGCGAGTCACAGGATGACGAGCACGCAATGAGGTGAAAACATGTTGTAGAAACCATTACTACCAAAGATCTCCGCAATCTTCAACTGTTCCTTTCGACGCTGTAGAGACGTAAAACCCGACATCTGACCAAAAGAGAAACATGCAGACCAGTTGTCGTGGTGCGAACAACACAGCTTCGGATGTTGCATGTCATCTTGCGAGGTCATGTCTGCGGCAAAATCAGTCATCGATACGATGTATCAGAAGTGAAAGCGAAAGCAGCACGCTATGATTGGCAGAGCATCATGCACTCCGCTAAAACCCACGGTTAGATGCAACACCTTATGGAACGGCACAGCTAGGAGCGTCGTGATAGTAAAATACCATTAATCGGAAGTAGAGGAAGTGCAGGTTGGCGCTTACTGTGGGTGTGTTTGACAGCAATGCAACTGACGAACTGATAAAAGTCCAGCGGTGAGGACAGAGAGAAGTGAGCAGGACTTGAGGGGAAGGGGGAAGGAAGTTCAAGGAAAGGAGAGGTGTAGAAAATTTTTTGTGTAGAAAAAGAGGTGTAAAAAAGGAAAGGTGTAGAAAAAATTCCTCTGGACCATATCAGCTGAACTCAAGGTTCAGCTGATATGGTCCAGAGCAATTTTCTCTGTCTTTTCTTTATGCTGCTGATCCTATGTAGGAACATTGAAATCAACCCTTGCACTAAAATTTTTCACAGTCGGTCCATTACCCACAGCTGCGATCGATTATCAGACTGCGTTGAAAATTACGCGTAGACGTATGCGGGTCTCTGTTTAGAGGGTGCACAAATATACTCGTGGAACAACTTGTGACTGCATGCAACACATCTTCAGATAGCTTTCCCAATTTCTCAGTTTCGTAATCAGCGAGTGTTTTCGTTACTTTGATTACTCTTTGAAAGGGCAAAAATAGATATTAAGGAATTTCACGCTCTAATACTCCAACAGTTAGAAAAAAAAAAATGCTTTTATAGATAAAAGAGCAATGCAAAGGCGATCGACGTCGCCGAAAGCATGTATGAACCCTTAGTAGAAATAAGATTAGTGAGGGCAAAGAGAGAACTTTTGAATGGACGCATAATTACTGAAGCGAATAAATCACGAAGTGATCATATCCCACACAGATCACTTCCATCGGATCGCCGTTTTCCGTCTGCCAAACAAGTCGACACTACATACAAAACGCAAAACATTCTTTCAAAACTTGCGAAGATGATAGAACCACATGAACAAAAGGGAGGCTAGCAAGGACTTCTAAAAGGCTCCTATTCCCGGTCAAATAGAAAGTACACGTTTTGTCGACGATCGTGGCTAGGATGCCATGCGCTGCCGTAGGTGTGCTTTCTTCAAGCTCTACTTTTTACATACGACGCTTCGGTTCATTCAGTCATCATCATACAGCTCTTAGACTTAGGTTAATAATAGGAATGGAGATTAATGAAAACACATAGGGATGTGCAAGCCTCGCATCATTGTAATGCTGTTTCGCCTTACTCCGTTTCTTCAACATGAACATGCAGAAGACGCGACACGGCAATTATCTATGCAATGTACGAATGACCACCGAGAAAACGAACCCAGATTCGGTCGCTTATGGCATGTGCAGTGTACAGCCTGTTAAGATAAGTCGGCTCCGTCGTTCTTGCCATCCATAGTCTATATTTAATGAGCAATCACCACATGTTCTGCGTCATGGTCGTCATGAACGACAGCACGTCGCATAAAGGAAGATCGCACGCCCCAGTGGCAACGATAACCAGCCTTTGACCGGCAAGACGGCTGAAGGCACTAGCTAGCTACCGGAAATGGTCTGAGGTTAATGCGTTTCAAGAGTGTTGGTCAGTCATAGACCGGAAATATCCAATAAAAGTGGAGTCTTGATTACGACCGAGGAAGGCCCAAGCCATATTTTCATCGAGGAAAGCCAGTAGAAATTCCAGTTTTTCTTTGCTCACTATTATTACACCACAAAGTAATATGCCCTAGCTCTAGATCGTATGAATCATGGCCAAGACGAGTCGAGGAAAAATGGCACAAGAGACGAGAGCAAATCCGTTCAATTTTGTCGTATTTTCGTTCAACATAAACGATTTAGAGGTGGAAAAAGGTTGTGAAGTTCATTGGTATGAAGAAAAATGCGAAATTACAATATATTCCATCACTTCGTGCGGTTAATAGGTTGAAAATGAGTTCCGCACATCTCAAACAGTGCTATTAAAAATGCGGCAATGATGAGGAAAGTTTTTTCTCCTAATAAAGACATAAGAACATTTTTTGCATATAGCAGAATCATTAGGGTACGGATATGTGGTTGAAGCAGGATATGCGGTCATCGAAAGGGAGCGGTGGATGAGAGTATATAACAGAGCAGTAGACATGAATTTTTTGACGTTTTAGACTGATTTGCGGAAAAAAAAGATAAGTCCCATATACCAAAAATGTTCCCTCTGTTCAATTAGTCTGTTTTTTTATTCACATTATTTCTTTGACACTGAAAAATGCTCCTTCCCTGACGCTTCAACAAATTCGGATTTTTACATTCAATCGCCGTTCTGTTGCAATGAGTATCCAAATTGAATTCGCTCAACATAAAACAGCAATAAGTTTCCCAGATTATGAGCCTCTTTTCTAAGCAACCAATCTGAGCACAACATTTAAAACGAACTTTCAGTAAAAATATGACGTCGATGGTGCTTACAAAATTTAACGAACACATGTATGTCATTAATAATTAAAACGATTTTTACTTCATTTGTGGAAAGCTCGCCAAACTGTCCTTCCTCGATCACGCGTTCAGTCAGTCAAAAACCATAGGTCCCGTCGGGAGCAAATCCACTGTAAAACACTCCTTTCGAAAAAAGTGAAAATTGCAAGCCCCTATCAGCTGAAGGTTTCCTCAAAAATCTCTGGAGATAGGCTTCACAATACCATTCGTGGAAGTGGGGTAGCACTGATAAGCCTTTGTAACTCCAGTATGCAGATGATCTAAGCTGTATTTCTCGCTGTGTGGTCGCTGTACGAGCCTGAATGCTTGATTCAAATCTAAGAATTGATTCACTTGATCCTACCACTTGGTCGCTACATTGAGAGAAGTGTGACGATGACAAAGGTGTTATCCCTCTCGCTGAAATCAAGCACTTCTGCGGTCCTTCGAGATACCTTTGCTATTCGGTCGATCTTTTGCTATGGCAAAACAAGAAATGAAAGACGCAATATATCGGGATAAAGGTGTGGAGGTGCTAGAAAATATCACATTCATTGCGATTTTCCTTGAAACCACTTCACTATCTCCCTCAAAATTTAACATGAAATTACAGTATTTCATTGTTTATGAGAAACTCCCTGCGAAGAGAAAACGACACTGTTAGAATAGCGAGTTCTATATTTTCATATAATCTGGCACATTTGCTTCTGTTTCGCGAACATTACTTTGACTTGAAGCATACAGACCAACAAAGAAGCCTTTCCATACTGAGAAATCAACAACAGCATAGTCTCTCGGTGGTAACGTTTGATGCTCAAGCACGAAATCCCAAGTGCAATAGGACGACTGCATCGACAGCAGAAATAACCCAACGACTGGAACTATGTGTGGGATGACTCATATATTTCAAAATAGCAAAAACACGTCAGATTTAATTAGGGAAATGTTCTTATTTATTCCATTTAGGAGCACGATGAGAGAATATTCCAGCTTGAAGACCTATGGAGAAAACATCGGATCTCTAGAGCTATTGATGAGAAAGATCAGAACGCACTCATCTCACTCGATTTCATTGCGTTCTTTTCTATTAGATTAATGGAAGGAACGATGAGGTAATCAAACTTTTCAATCTCCTCTTCTCAAGTTCAGAATTAAAGCTCTCCAGACGCCTGTTTGAGAAACTAAAATAAGAAAATTTTTCAAGCAAAGTATTCAGATTTCGTGCTACCTGGCTCTCTGATAATACGTACTTTAGCTTCCAATAATCAGATCGGTTTCTATAAATACTGTGCCACACATCTGTCATCAACCGAAGCTGCTTTCGATTACTTATTTTCACCACTAGATCCAAACGGTGATGTCTCCAAGAGAGCTCGTTTAAAGCCCCCAACGGCGATTCACTTGCAAGCGACACAAAGGAAGTCCACTTCAGTAGCAACTTTGAAAGTTTATCCTCGCAATCTCTTGAGCTCGTGCATTGTCTACCATGGTTTATAGTGTTGTTCATGGCATAAATCCTCCCCCCCCCCCCCCCCCCCAACTGTTTTCCCTTTTCATTATTCTAGCATCATTCGGTATACTTGCTTCGTTTATGAATTCAAATTAGCTGTCGAATGAAAAAGTTCAAAAATTTCCTTTCCGATACAGCCATTATCAGAGAGCATTCTTTTTAAAATGAAGTTATAATTGCATCACTCACGTCACTTCCGCCGAATTTAGTTGGTCTCCCAGTGAGAAATTAACGATGAAAAAACAAGTAAATAAATCTCCTTCCTTGTGCCCATCCTATCTTTCCCTTTCGAGATTCGCAAGGCACGTGTAGGCGGCAGTGTTTCATACTCCCTGACGTCATGCGAAGCAATCTTTCTCCACCCCTCTGCCTTTGTTTCCATGCTTCATTTACTTAGATTTTATTTGTTTGGTCCTTAGTTTTCTTTTAGGTTCGTTTCTCTCCCAGTAGGACTGCCAACATGTTCAAAATTTTTCAAAGTTTAGATTATTATTCTTCAGCTGAGCACCATCCAACTGTGGATCTATAGGCTGACAAAAACCCATAAAACTTGGAAATGTGTGAAATATCGCTGTGAAAAGCTTTAAAAAGGGCGCATTGTTCATTTAAAAAATCCACAAACAAAAACAACAGAACTAGTTTATATTTACAAGACAAACCAAGAGATAGGATAACGATCGAATAAACGATCCTCTCCGTCGCTCTCTATCTCGTCGAAATTATTCTCGTAAATATCAGACATCACTACATCCGATTGTTTCGCCGATCTCTTGTACAGACATGGATCCGTTAAGCTATCTTTGCCGATTGCTTTACCCAGCAAGGGAGCGGCGAATGATTCGTAACAGCTTCATCACAACGACTAAGCGGAACATGAAACGACGAAAGGGTATTATATATATAAACAGTGGCGCTTAGAACATTTTTCATGAACCCGAAGGATATTGAGAATTAATAAAACAAAGACATGTGACTAGGTATATAAAGAATAGAGAGATAAATTGCTAATACTGGTGAAAAGGTGGACACAATCAAAAACAACTAAGAAATCAAATAACACTGAGCAGTTCACAGAAGGAAAATAAGCACTAAAATAGCGGTGGAGAGAGATTCCTACAGCCAAGATATGCCTCTCAATTTAGATAGATATAAAGATGGTAAGATAAGTCAAAAGTTGATCGATCGCCAAAACTATCATGAAAGAATTTATCGGCAAGAAAGCACTAAACATTAAACCTACCGGTGTTTTAGAGAAGTCGAAAGTAACAGACGTTCTAAAGCTCTCTCTAGTTCGTCAGTTACAAATAAATGAGGGCATTAATAAGTCTTCTGGTTTTCATGCTTACTGCCATCTGTTGATTATGTCAAATTCCATTCCTTGTTCACAAAAAACAGCAGAGATGTCATAAAAAACCGAAACGGCTTAGCTGCGACCGAATTCTGGCTGCAGCCGAACAGAAAATCGTTAATATTGAAAATACGTCTGTTCCGAACCGATCTTCACTTAACATCAACTGCACTTCTAAAAATCTGCCCAGTAACCGAAACGTCAGTACATAATTTTCGTTTACCTCGTTCACAGTAATTAAAAATATCCACCTGAACGTGTCAATGCAAAAGCACCTCGAAATGTTAATGGGGCGAATGAAAAGTCCCAAAATTCCGTAAAAGGCAAGCTCAGCACAATGTAAATTAGAAATAAACATTACTATACTAAATAAAGAATTGCTGCGATGAAATGCCCAACTCTTTGTTACAAACACTTAATTTTATTTCTCTTGTCCGTATCACTTCAAATGGCATCTGACACTTCTTGAAGCTGTGAGAAGGTAAAAGAGGGGTCACTAACATTGAAAGCATATGGCAAATTATAATCTATTTTGCTCAATTTTGAAAAGACACAGGTGAAGTCACTAAAAAATGGCACTTATAACGGTCACTGGTATTCAACTCGAACTCGTCATTGTACCAACTTAGTAGAGTCCATTTGCCCTCTGCCAAAATTACGTTGTAACTAATGGAACGAGCCATGAAAAACCTTACATAACGTGGCAAATCTATCCGAAACAAAACAGAGCAAGACAACAGTTCAGAATGTGCAAGCATCAATCAAAAACCATCACATACCTCACGACCTCCGCTTGCATAAGACAGCAGACGAGCGACGTAGTGCATTACCAGTGCGCATCATTATTGTTCTTCCCGTCACAGAGCGCCGTTCGCCTAGATGCAATCACATTGAAAACCGAGAATATGAAAAGCAGAGTGAACCTGAACCGCAATATTCCCGGACGGAAATCCAATTCATTCCACCGAACAAAAGAACGTATATAGTAGAAGTATTCTGTTAATTCTGACTGTACCTGGAGTACTCAAAAGACCAAACTATGAAAATTAGTGCATAATGGAAACAATATTGGAAACAATATATGAGCGACGTCATTAGTTCGTAACGCTTATCAAAGAAAAACATTGGTGACGATGGAGGAGTGTTGAAAGATTGAGCATTGTTAGCGTGACTGACGATCGGATGTGCCACATCCCATCGTCGACTAAAGAAATTGACTGCCTCGTTTGCTCACCTCGTCATTCAGCAAAAAACGGTATGCGTCATGAGTTTAAAATCAAGGCAACAACGACATGAAATAAAACTGCAGAGAAGAAAATTTGTACACTTCCTTATACCTAACAGTGGCAGTTGGCGGGAATATTAAAGTGAAAGAAAAAGTGACAAATCAGGAAGTCATCAACGGCTGGAAAATTGAAAATAAAAGCAGGAAGTGGTGCATAGGTGCGATGTTTCATCAAGCGCGCGAGTAATTTCTCTATTTTGATTGCATGCCACCTTTCCGTTCTTATATGAAAGGTCCGTTCATTAGCGGGGAAGAATCCAGTCGTTTATCTCATCTTAAGCGAAATGAAGGATTTATAGTCTGATGTCGCTCAAACCGCTGTCACCGTTGATGAAATCGGAAACCAATCATCAAAGGAAAGTCAATGTGTTACAACCGTGGATGCGCTTATTGATCACCTGGCCAAGTTGCTTCCATTAATCCGAACTTCTGGTTTCTTTTCATCACTTAGATACGTCACAAGAGAAAATGGCATGATGCCTTTGGCTTGTTACGGCTCAAGTTTTCATTATAGAATGTGGAATTTCTTTTTAAATGCAAGCAAACGAAGGTGCGTACTGGGAATAATATCACAAAATGCAGCTTTCTGAGTCGCAATCTCCGACCACAATAATATGTATCAGCCAGATTGGCTATCCAGCCAAACTGGTTGGAAAGGCTATCCAGCCCGTCGAGCAAAAGAAACCCTCACTTCATTCAGCTATCAAATTTCCTGACACTATGAAGTGATTAGTTCATCGTTCTGCACTGTCTGCTGAGTGGTCGGTTGCAAGTTAACTCAGAACAGACTTGTTGGTTCCGCTCAATGAAGTCAACTAGATCAGGCCCTCATTCAGACGAGGATGGCGGAAGAGGAACAACGATGGATCTGCTTGTCAGCATACGACGTCGACCGGAAGAGCACAGGAGACAAGTGAATCAAAGAGGCATGGAGTCATGGCAGACCGACGCGATATGTAAAGGCGTTTATTCGCAATGAACGCTCTGCTGATTGAAATTAATTAATTAATTAACTGATTACGTATTTTAATTTCTACATCGCTATGGAATCGCCAAACAAATATGGAAGGGGGAAAATTTTGTGGTAGAAAATGACTGCTCGACTAATGCGCCTTATACAATCTTCTTACGATATTGTCAAAGCGCAGATGCTCCTTGGTGAAAATGATCAGCAGCGCTAAAAAAGTAATTTTACGTTGACTAACGAAAGATATGTGGCGACTGCATTTAGCATTATGAGATAAGGGATTTTCCTTTGTTTCTCTGCTGAGGTTAACGCGAACCCAGCGTCCATGGCATTGCACCTGCAATGGTAACGAGCTGCTGGAGTCGGTGAGAACGGAGAATCGGTGAGTGGGGATGTGGATGCAGTGGGAGTAGCGGGGTGTTGGTGCGGGAGTAGTTGGGAGTTGGGAGTTGGGAGTAGTTGGGAGTTGGGAGTAGGGAGTAGTTGGGAGTTGGGAGTTGGGAGTTGGGAGTTGGGAGTTGGGAGTTGGGAGTTGGGAGTAGGGAGTTGGGAGTAGGGAGTAGTGGGGAGTTGGGAGTAGGGAGTAGGGAGTGGGGAGTAGGGAGTAGGGAGTAGTGGGGAGTTGGGAGTAGGGAGTAGGGGAGTTGGGAGTAGGGAGTAGTGGGGAGTTGGGAGTAGGGAGTAGTGGGGAGTTGGGAGTAGGGAGTAGTGGGGAGTTGGGAGTAGGGAGTAGTGGGGAGTTGGGAGTTGGAGTTGGGAGTAGGGAGTAGTGGGGAGTTGGGAGTAGGGAGTAGGGAGTAGGGAGTAGGGAGTAGGGAGTAGTGGGGAGTTAGGGTAGTGGGGAGTTAGGGTAGTGGGGAGTTGGAGTAGGGAGTAGTGGGGAGTTGGGGTAGGGAGTAGTGGGGAGTTGGGGTAGGGAGTAGTGGGGAGTTGGGGTAGGGAGTAGTGGGGAGTTGGGGCTAGGAGTAGTGGGGAGTTGGGCTAGGGAGTAGTGGGGAGTTGGGGCTAGGGAGTAGTGGGGAGTTGGGGTAGGGAGTAGTGGGGAGTTGGGGTAGGGAGTAGTGGGGAGTTGGGGTAGGGAGTAGTGGGGAGTTGGGGTAGGGAGTAGTGGGGAGTTGGGGGTAGGTAGTAGTGGGGAGTTGGGAGTAGGGAGTAGTGGGGAGTTGGGAGTAGGAGTAGTGGGGAGTTGGGAGTAGGGAGTAGTGGGGAGTTGGGAGTAGGGAGTAGTGGGGAGTTGGGAGTAGGGAGTAGTGGGGAGTTGGGAGTAGGGAGTAGTGGGGAGTTGGGAGTAGGGAGTAGTGGGGAGTTGGGAGTAGGGAGTAGTGGGGAGTTGGGAGTAGGGAGTAGGGGGGAGTTGGGAGTTGGGAGTAGGGAGTAGGGGGGAGTTGAAGTAGGGAGTATTGAGTAGTGGGGAGTTGGGGGTAGTGGGGAGTTGGGAGTAGTGCGGAGTTGGAGTGGGGAGTAGTGGGGAGTAGGGAGTAGGGAGTAGGGAGGAGTTGGGAGTTGGGAGTAGGGAGTAGGGAGTAGGGAGTAGTGGGGAGTTGGGAGTAGGGAGTAGTGGGGAGTTGGGAGTAGGGAGTAGGGAGTAGGGAGTAGGGAGTAGGGAGTAGGGAGTAGGGAGTAGGGAGTAGGGAGTTGGGAGTAGGGAGTAGGGAGTAGGGAGTAGGGAGTAGGGAGTAGGGAGTAGGGAGTAGTGGGGAGTTGGGAGTAGGGAGTAGGGAGTAGGGAGTAGTGGGGAGTTGGGGTAGGGAGTAGTGGGGAGTTGGGGGGAGTTGGAGTAGTGTAGGGAGTAGGGAGTAGTGGGGAGTTGGGGTAGGGAGTAGTGGGGTTGGTGGTGTGGGTGGGTGTGGGGTTGGTGGGTGGGGTGTGGGTTGGTGGGTGTGGGTGTGGGTGTGGGTGTGGGTGTTGGGTGGGTAGGAGTGGGTGGTGGGGTTGGTAGGAGTGGGTGTGGGTTTGGTAGGAGTGGTGTGGGTTGGTAGGAGTGGGTGTGGGGTCGGGGTTGGGGATTGTGGGTGTGGGGTTGGTGGGTGTGGGTGTGGTGGGGGTTGGGGTTGGGTGTGGTGTGGGGTTGGGGGGAGTGGTGTGGGGTTGGTGGGAGTGGGTGTGGGTTGGTGGGAGTGGGTGGGGGTTGGTGGGAGTGGTGTGGGGTTGGTGGGAGTGGGTGTGGGTGGGTTGGTGGGAGTGGGTGTGGGGTTGGGGGGAGTGGGGTGGGGTTGGGGGTGTGGGTGTGGGGTTGGTGGGTGTGGGTGCGGTGGTGTGGGTGCGGTGGGTGTGGGGTTGGGGGGAGTGGGTTGGGGGGGTGTGAGTGGGGGTTGGTGGTGTGGGAGTGGGGTTGGTGGGGGGTAATGGGGGTGGGGTTGGTGGGAGTGGGTGTGGGGTTGGGGTTGGTGGGAGTGGGAGTGGGGTTGGTGAGTGGTGTGGGGTTGGTGGGGTGTGGGTGGGGGTTGGGATTGGGTGGGTGTGGGAGTGGTGGGTGGTTGGTGATGTGGTGGGGGGGGAGGGGTGGGGTTGTGGGGGAGTGGGTTGGGGTGGGTGTGAGTGGGTGTGGGGTTGGGGGAGTGGATGTGGGGTTGGTGGGGTGGGTGTGAGGTTGGTGGGGGGGTGTGAGGTTGGTGGGAGTGGGTGTGGTGTTGCTTATTGCCATCTGTTGATTATGTCAAATTCCATTGCTTGTTCACAAAAACAGCAGAGATGTCATAAAAAACCGAAACGGCTTAGCTGCGACCGAATTCTGGCTGCAGCCGAGCAGAAAATCGTTAATATTGAAAATACGTCTGTTCCGAACCGATCTTCACTTAACATCAACTGCACTTCTAAAAATCTGCCCAGTAACCGAAACGTCAGTACATAATTTTCGTTTACCTCGTTCACAGTAATTAAAAATATCCACCTAAACGTGTCGATGCAAAAGCACCTCGAAATGTTAATGGGCGAATGAAAAGTCCCAAAATTCCGTAAAAGGCAAGCTCAGCACAATGTAAATTAGAAATAAACATTACTATACTAAGTAAAGAATTGCTGCGATGAAATGCCCAACTCTTTGTTACAAACACTTAATTTTATTTCTCTTGTCCGTATCACTGCAAATGGCATCTGACACTTCTTGAAGCTGTGAGAAGGTAAAAGAGGGGTCACTAACATTGAAAGCATATGGCAAATTATAATCTATTTTGCTCAATTTTGAAAAGACACAGGTGAAGTCACTAAAAAATGGCATTTATAACGGTCACTGGTATTCAACTCGAACTCGTCATTGTACCAACTTAGTAGAGTCCATCCCAACTGTTCACTACTCCCTACTCCCAACTCCCACTACTCCCTACTCCCTACTACCAACTCCCCACTACTCCCAACTCCCAACTACTCCCTACTCCCAACTCCCAACTCCCAACTACTCCCAACTCCCAACTCCCAACTACTCCCAACTCCAACTACTCCCAACTCCCAACTACTCCCAACTCCCAACTCCCAACTACTCCCAACTACTCCCGCACCAACACCCCGCTACTCCCACTGCATCCACATCCCCACTCACCGATTCTCCGTTCTCACCGACTCCAGCAGCTCGTTACCATTGCAGGTGCAATGCCATGGACGCTGGGTTCGCGTTAACCTCAGCAGAGAAACAAAGGAAAATCCCTTATCTCATAATGCTAAATGCAGTCGCCACATATCTTTCGTTAGTCAACGTAAAATTACTTTTTTAGCGCTGCTGATCATTTTCACCAAGGAGCATCTGCGCTTTGACAATATCGTAAGAAGATTGTATAAGGCGCATTAGTCGAGCAGTCATTTTCTACCACAAAATTTTCCCCCTTCCATATTTGTTTGGCGATTCCATAGCGATGTAGAAATTAAAATACGTAATCAGTTAATTAATTAATTAATTTCAATCAGCAGAGCGTTCATTGCGAATAAACGCCTTTACATATCGCGTCGGTCTGCCATGACTCCATGCCTCTTTGATTCACTTGTCTCCTGTGCTCTTCCGGTCGACGTCGTATGCTGACAAGCAGATCCATCGTTGTTCCTCTTCCGCCATCCTCGTCTGAATGAGGGCCTGATCTAGTTGACTTCATTGAGCGGAACCAACAAGTCTGTTCTGAGTTAACTTGCAACCGACCACTCAGCAGACAGTGCAGAACGATGAACTAATCACTTCATAGTGTCAGGAAATTTGATAGCTGAATGAAGTGAGGGTTTCTTTTGCTCGACGGGCTGGATAGCCTTTCCAACCAGTTTGGCTGGATAGCCAATCTGGCTGATACATATTATTGTGGTCGGAGATTGCGACTCAGAAAGCTGCATTTTGTGATATTATTCCCAGTACGCACCTTCGTTTGCTTGCATTTAAAAAGAAATTCCACATTCTATAATGAAAACTTGAGCCGTAACAAGCCAAAGGCATCATGCCATTTTCTCTTGTGACGTATCTAAGTGATGAAAAGAAACCAGAAGTTCGGATTAATGGAAGCAACTTGGCCAGGTGATCAATAAGCGCATCCACGGTTGTAACACATTGACTTTCCTTTGATGATTGGTTTCCGATTTCATCAACGGTGACAGCGGTTTGAGCGACATCAGACTATAAATCCTTCATTTCGCTTAAGATGAGATAAACGACTGGATTCTTCCCCGCTAATGAACGGACCTTTCATATAAGAACGGAAAGGTGGCATGCAATCAAAATAGAGAAATTACTCGCGCGCTTGATGAAACATCGCACCTATGCACCACTTCCTGCTTTTATTTTCAATTTTCCAGCCGTTGATGACTTCCTGATTTGTCACTTTTTCTTTCACTTTAATATTCCCGCCAACTGCCACTGTTAGGTATAAGGAAGTGTACAAATTTTCTTCTCTGCAGTTTTATTTCATGTCGTTGTTGCCTTGATTTTAAACTCATGACGCATACCGTTTTTTGCTGAATGACGAGGTGAGCAAACGAGGCAGTCAATTTCTTTAGTCGACGATGGGATGTGGCACATCCGATCGTCAGTCACGCTAACAATGCTCAATCTTTCAACACTCCTCCATCGTCACCAATGTTTTTCTTTGATAAGCGTTACGAACTAATGACGTCGCTCATATATTGTTTCCAATATTGTTTCCATTATGCACTAATTTTCATAGTTTGGTCTTTTGAGTACTCCAGGTACAGTCAGAATTAACAGAATACTTCTACTATATACGTTCTTTTGTTCGGTGGAATGAATTGGATTTCCGTCCGGGAATATTGCGGTTCAGGTTCACTCTGCTTTTCATATTCTCGGTTTTCAATGTGATTGCATCTAGGCGAACGGCGCTCTGTGACGGGAAGAACAATAATGATGCGCACTGGTAATGCACTACGTCGCTCGTCTGCTGTCTTATGCAAGCGGAGGTCGTGAGGTATGTGATGGTTTTTGATTGATGCTTGCACATTCTGAACTGTTGTCTTGCTCTGTTTGTTTCGGATAGATTTGCCACGTTATGTAAGGTTTTTCATGGCTCGTTCCATTAGTTACAACGTAATTTTGGCAGAGGGCAAATGGACTCTACTAAGTTGGTACAATGACGAGTTCGAGTTGAATACCAGTGACCGTTATAAGTGCCATTTTTTAGTGACTTCACCTGTGTCTTTTCAAAATTGAGCAAAATAGATTATAATTTGCCATATGCTTTCAATGTTAGTGACCCCTCTTTTACCTTCTCACAGCTTCAAGAAGTGTCAGATGCCATTTGAAGTGATACGGACAAGAGAAATAAAATTAAGTGTTTGTAACAAAGAGTTGGGCATTTCATCGCAGCAATTCTTTATTTAGTATAGTAATGTTTATTTCTAATTTACATTGTGCTGAGCTTGCCTTTTACGGAATTTTGGGACTTTTCATTCGCCCCATTAACATTTCGAGGTGCTTTTGCATTGACACGTTCAGGTGGATATTTTTAATTACTGTGAACGAGTAAACGAAAATTATGTACTGACGTTTCGGTTACTGGGCAGATTTTTAGAAGTGCAGTTGATGTTAAGTGAAGATCGGTTCGGAACAGACGTATTTTCAATATTAACGATTTTCTGTTCGGCTGCAGCCAGAATTCGGTCGCAGCTAAGCCGTTTCGGTTTTTTATGACATCTCTGCTGTTTTTTGTGAACAAGGAATGGAATTTGACATAATCAACAGATGGCAGTAAGCATGAAAACCAGAAGACTTATTAATGCCCTCATTTATTTGTAACTGACGAACTAGAGAGAGCTTTAGAACGTCTGTTACTTTCGACTTCTCTAAAACACGGTAGGTTTAATGTTTAGTGCTTTCTTGCCGATAAATTCTTTCATGATAGTTTTGGCGATCGATCAACTTTTGACTTATCTTACCATCTTTATATCTATCTAAATTGAGAGGCATATCTTGGCTGTAGGAATCTCTCTCCACCGCTATTTTAGTGCTTATTTTCCTTCTGTGAACTGCTCAGTGTTATTTGATTTCTTAGTTGTTTTTGATTGTGTCCACCTTTTCACCAGTATTAGCAATTTATCTCTCTATTCTTTATATACCTAGTCACATGTCTTTGTTTTATTAATTCTCAATATCCTTCGGGTTCATGAAAAATGTTCTAAGCGCCACTGTTTATATATATAATACCCTTTCGTCGTTTCATGTTCCGCTTAGTCGTTGTGATGAAGCTGTTACGAATCATTCGCCGCTCCCTTGCTGGGTAAAGCAATCGGCAAAGATAGCTTAACGATCCATGTCTGTACAAGAGATCGGCGAAACAATCGGATGTAGTGATGTCTGATATTTACGAGAATAATTTCGACGAGATAGAGAGCGACGGAGAGGATCGTTTATTCGATCGTTATCCTATCTCTTGGTTTGTCTTGTAAATATAAACTAGTTCTGTTGTTTTTGTTTGTGGATTTTTTAAATGAACAATGCGCCCTTTTTAAAGCTTTTCACAGCGATATTTCACACATTTCCAAGTTTTATGGGTTTTTGTCAGCCTATAGATCCACAGTTGGATGGTGCTCAGCTGAAGAATAATAATCTAAACTTTGAAAAATTTTGAACATGTTGGCAGTCCTACTGGGAGAGAAACGAACCTAAAAGAAAACTAAGGACCAAACAAATAAAATCTAAGTAAATGAAGCATGGAAACAAAGGCAGAGGGTGGAGAAAGATTGCTTCGCATGACGTCAGGGAGTATGAAACACTGCCGCCTACACGTGCCTTGCGAATCTCGAAAGGAAAAGATAGGATGGGCACAAGGAAGGAGATTTATTTACTTGTTTTTTCATCGTTAATTTCTCACTGGGAGACCAACTAAATTCGGCGGAAGTGACGTGAGTGATGCAATTATAACTTCATTTTAAAAAGAATGCTCTCTGATAATGGCTGTATCGGAAAGGAAATTTTTGAACTTTTCATTCGACAGCTAATTTGAATTCATAAACGAAGCAAGTATACCGAATGATGCTAGAATAATGAAAAGGGAAAACAGTGTGGGGGGGGGGGGGGGGGGAGGATTTATGCCATGAACAACACTATAAACCATGGTAGACAATGCACGAGCTCAAGAGATTGCGAGGATAAACTTTCAAAGTTGCTACTGAAGTGACTTCCTTTGTGTCGCTTGCAAGTGAATCGCCGTTGGGGGCTTTAAACGAGCTCTCTTGGAGACATCACCGTTTGGATCTAGTGGTGAAAACAAAGTAATCGAAAGCAGCTTCGGTTGATAACAGATGTGTGGCACAGTATTTATAGAAACCGATCTGATTATTGGAAGCTAAAGTACGTATTATCAGGGAGCCAGGTAGCACGAAATCTGAATACTTTGCTTGAAAATTTCTCTTATTTTAGTTTCTCAAACAGGCGTCTGGAGAGCTTTAATTCTGAACTTGAGAAGAGGAGATTGAAAAGTTTGATTACCTCATCGTTCCTTCCATTAATCTAATAGAAAAGAACGCAATGAAATCGAGTGAGATGAGTGCGTTCTGATCTTTCTCATCAATAGCTCTAGAGATCCGATGTTTTCTCCATAGGTCTTCAAGCTGGAATATTCTCTCATCGTGCTCCTAAATGGAATAAATAAGAACATTTTCCTAATTAAATCTGACGTGTTTTTGCTATTTTGAAATATATGAGTCATCCCACACATAGTTCCAGTCGTTGGGTTATTTCTGCTGTCGATGCAGTCGTCCCTATTGCACTTGGGATTTCGTGCTTGAGCATCAAACGTTACCACCGAGAGACTATGCTGTTGTTGATTTCTCAGTATGGAAAGGCTTCTTTGTTGGTCTGTATGCTTCAAGTCAAAGTAGTGTTCGCGAAACAGAAGCAAATGTGCCAGATTATATGAAAATATAGAACTCGCTATTCTAACAGTGTCGTTTTTCTCTTCGCAGGGAGTTTCTCATAAACAATGAAATACTGTAATTTCATGTTAAATTTTGAGGGAGATAGTGAAGTGGTTTCAAGGAAAATCGCAATGAATGTGATATTTTCTAGCACCTCCACACCTTTATCCCGATAATTGCGTCTTTCATTTCTTGTTTTGCCATAGCAAAAGATCGACCGAATAGCAAAGGTATCTCGAAGGACCGCAGAAGTGCTCGATTTCAGCGAGAGGGATAACACCTTTGTCATCGTCACACTTCTCTCAATGTAGCGACCAAGTGGTAGGATCAAGTGAATCAATTCTTAGATTTGAATCAAGCATTCAGGCTCGTACAGCGACCACACAGCGAGAAATACAGCTTAGATCATCTGCATACTGGAGTTACAAAGGCTTATCAGTGCTACCCCACTTCCACGAATGGTATTGTGAAGCCTATCTCCAGAGATTTTTGAGGAAACCTTCAGCTGATAGGGGCTTGCAATTTTCACTTTTTTCGAAAGGAGTGTTTTACAGTGGATTTGCTCCCGACGGGACCTATGGTTTTTGACTGACTGAACGCGTGATCGAGGAAGGACAGTTTGGCGAGCTTTCCACAAATGAAGTAAAAATCGTTTTAATTATTAATGACATACATGTGTTCGTTAATTTTGTAAGCACCATCGACGTCATATTTTTATTGAAAGTTCGTTTTAAATGTTGTGCTCAGATTGGTTGCTTAGAAAAGAGGCTCATAATCTGGGAAACTTATTGCTGTTTTATGTTGAGCGAATTCAATTTGATAATCATTGCAACAGAACGGCGATTGAATGTAAAAATCCGAATTTGTTGAAGCGTCAGGGAAGGAGCATTTTTCGGTGCCAAAGAAATAATGTGAATAAAAAAACAGACTAATTGAACAGAGGGAACATTTTTGGTATATGGGACTTATCTTTTTTTTCCGCAAATCAGTCTAAAACGTCAAAAAATTCATGTCTATTGCTCTGTTATATACTCTCATCCACCGCTCCCTTTCGATGACCGCATATCCTGCTTCAACCACATATCCGTACCCTAATGATTCTGCTATATGCAAAAAATGTTCTTATGTCTTTATTAGGAGAAAAAACTTCCCTCATCATTGCCGCATTTTTAATAGCACTGTTGAGATGTGCGGAACTCATTTTCAACCTATTAACCGCACGAAGTGATGGAATATATTGTAATTTCGCATTTTTCTTCATACCAATGAACTTCACAACCTTTTCCACCTCTAAATCGTTTTATGTTGAACGAAAATACGACAAAATTGAACGGATTTGCTCTCGTCTCTTGTGCCATTTTTTCCTCGACTCGTCTTGGCCATGATTCATACGATCTAGAGCTAGGGCATATTACTTTGTGGTGTAATAATAGTGAGCAAAGAAAAACTGGAATTTCTACTGGCTTTCCCTCGATGAAAATATGGCTTGGGCCTTCCTCGGTCGTAACCAAGACTCCACTTTTATTGGATATTTCCGGTCTATGACTGACCAACACTCTTGAAACGCATTAACCTCAGACCATTTCCGGTAGCTAGCTAGTGCCTTCAGCCGTCTTGCCGGTCAAAGGCTGGTTATCGTTGCCACTGGGGCGTGCGATCTTCCTTTATGCGACGTGCTGTCGTTCATGACGACCATGACGCAGAACATGTGGTGATTGCTCATTAAATATAGACTATGGATGGCAAGAACGACGGAGCCGACTTATCTTAACAGGCTGTACACTGCACATGCCATAAGCGACCGAATCTGGGTTCGTTTTCTCGGTGGTCATTCGTACATTGCATAGATAATTGCCGTGTCGCGTCTTCTGCATGTTCATGTTGAAGAAACGGAGTAAGGCGAAACAGCATTACAATGATGCGAGGCTTGCACATCCCTATGTGTTTTCATTAATTCTCCATTCCTATTATTAACCTAAGTCTAAGAGCTGTATGAATGATGACTGAATGAACCGAAGCGTCGTATGTAAAAAGTAGAGCTTGAAGAAAGCACACCTACGGCAGCGCATGGCATCCTAGCCACGATCGTCGACAAAACGTGTACTTTCTATTTGACCGGGAATAGGAGCCTTTAGAAGTCCTTGCTAGCCTCCCTTTTGTTCATGTGGTTCTATCATCTTCGCAAGTTTTAAAGAATGTTTTGCGTTTTGTATGTAGTGTCGACTTGTTGGCAGACGGAAAACGGCGA